>CM069920.1:29409385-30825635 GCA_036172225.1 Cryptocoryne crispatula var. balansae | reverse complement strand
AAACACCAAAGCCAGCATTTCATTTCGAGAGATGGATACAACTCCATCTAACGAGGTTTTAGGGGAGCAATCTGGTCGGAGAGTTCAGCAATAGCTCAGGGACATAGCAAAGATAGAGTCCCTTGTACAGACACACATTTATACGTAGAAGGATTAGAAAGTGAACGCGAGGACGACTACGAGCTCGTTCGTAGAATTGATATGAGAAAAGCACGCAAAGGTGTACTGTATTACCACCAGTTCTTGTTCTACCACCCATTCCAACCTAAGCATAAAATTTAATTCATAAAATTAGCATATAAAATATCTGGATTTCCACCGGCACCAAGACCTCTTGTTAGCTCAAGTTCTTATTGTTTACAGCCTTGAAATGTGTCATTGCAGAAAAGAAAAGAAGAAGAAGAGGTAATACCAAATATTTCCCCATGACCCCACAAGTGGGTGATCACATAAGAGCTCTTGGTGAAGATATCTATGACATCACAGTAGGGAGATGCTCCTTGACATGCATGTGGCTGCCAATGACCTGCCACCCAACCCCATCTGCCAACAAAAAAAAGAGAAGGGGCATCTCAAGTTAATGGAGTAGCTTCCTTCAATACAGAGAAATGGTGTTCATGGGTACCATTAGGACTAAACACTGTCCTTTTCTCTATCAAGTTTTATGTTTTTTTTCTCACCCACCCCTCTTTCAATCATGGTCTTCCACGATGTGAATAGCATTAGCACAAATTTGTAATATTTTGACTTCAAAAATGTGAAGTGTATAGTTATGTGGAAGTTCCATCTACTTTTTTTTTAGATTGGGCTAAGATCATAAAAAGTTCACTTGAATGTATAATAGCTATTATTTCCTATAGGTTAAGGCGAACATGAAACTTGTTCTTTTTTTTTCACTTCCAATAGAATTCCTCTCTATACAAACATAGACAACCTACGAAGGCAAACATATTACGATACCTAAATATATTTGCTCTAATTTTGAGTCAAAATTCATGGTTAAAAACCCTGTTGGTTATAATTAGAATTGGCCTATCTTGTAAGGTCACAATCAAAATCAGTGAAGCCATGTATATTTATTTATTTTTGTTGTCAATTGATCTTCATTATAACCCTGTTGGTTATAATTAGAATTGGCCTATCTTCATTATTTCCAATAAATAGTAGGATGTTGGGCCCTCTAACAAACCAAGAAAAACAAGCTACTTTGACCTATGTCAGACACATCATCTTTTATTTTTTTTACCCACAGTTAAAATAGGCTTTTTAACATAACAGTATATCTACACTCTCGCCAAAAAAAACAAAAAAACAAAAGGGAAAAGGAAATCTACACATGTTGCATTCTATATAAATTGGAGGTGTCAATTATTACTAAAACAAATTGAAACATAAATGGTAAAAATGCAATATTCATGACACCTAAAATTTATAACATATTCACAATGAGTTATTAAGAGAAAAATCTAAAATATCCATAGAAGCTAAACAGAACAGTGATCATTATAAAAATATACAAATATGAAAATAAGGCAACATAAAATAAAGAGTCAAAATGTGCCTGAAAATCATGAGATTATAAATAGACATTTTTTCATAACTCCTGCTCAATTACTTGAAGACAATGTGAGCTCTAGAAGAAAGAAAATAAGTTAATTGGTGTAAAAAGAGAAAAAGATAGTACGAAGAAGCTAATATACCTGCCATGCTATCTTTTAACCAATATTGTGCACAGATTAAAGTCTTTACAGTCTCTGGAGACAAAGAACTTCTATATTGATCAATAATTCTTCCACTTGTGCTAAATGCAGATTCTGAAGCAACTGTAGAAGCTGGAATTCCCAAGATATCTCGTGCCATTTTTGAAAGTATTGGATACTTGACCATATTATCTTTCCACCAAGCTAAAATGGTAAAACCTTTTTGACTTCGAGATACAATGCTCTCCTCTAGATATCGATCCAATTCAGATTTTGAGTCTTGCAATAAAATTTGTGAATGAAGAAATTGGTCAAACCCACTCAAAATATCAACTTCTTCATTTTCTCCTAATGATGGATTCTCATTTTCTTGCATTTGAAGATTGCATTCATTCATACTTGTGGAAGCAAATTATTGTGAATATACATCAAAAAGATCATAGATGCCTTGTTTAATACGGATTAAATTCAAAGAAGCCTCGGAGACAAAAAGATCCATTAATGCATAAGTAACAAACATCAACTTGTACCTAGGGTCAAGCACCGTTGCAATAGCAAATAATAATGCAGAATCTTCTATTTCTGACCAATATTTGTCAAATTTCTCTTGCATCTTGACAATCATATCATGAACAAAATCATGTGAATTTTGCATTTCTTGTCTCAACAATTTCTTGACATTACAAATTTCAATCAAAGCTATGTTTGAACTAGGTTCGTCAGTCGTCGAAAATGTATTTGTAGCATTATAAAAGACTTTTAAGAATTTGCACATAAACTCTGCCTTTGACCATTCCTCAAGTGTGGGAGCACAATTAAAACCTGTATCCCATGTCTCCAATGCCATAAAAGCTTTTTTGTAGGAAAGTGCAGCATCCAACATCATGTAAGTAGAGTTCCATCGGGTGGGAGTGTCATATGGAAGACCTTTCTTCCCAGATAATCCAACTTGTTGCACAATTTCATTAAACTTTTGTTTTCGTGCTTGTGATGATTTAACATACTTTACAGACTCACGAACACTAGAAATTGAAGAACGGGCCTCATTTAAACCATCTTGCACAATTAAGTTCAAAATATGTGCACAACATCTCACATGAAAAAATTTTCCATTCAGAACAAGAGATTGTTTCTCTACAAGATTTCTTCTCACTAGTCTACAAAGTACATCATTACTGGATGCATTATCCAAAGTGAGACCAAATATTTTTCTATCAATTCCCCAATCCATAAGAGATTTTAAAAGAACTTTTGCAAGTGAAGAGCCAGTGTGTGGTGATTCAACCATCAGAAATTCAATAACTCGCTTATGTAATTTCCACTCAAGATCAACAAAATGAACTGTGATACTCATATATCCCAATGTTTGATTTGATGTCCATAAATATGAAGTAAGACTTAACCTTCCACATTCATTAATCAATATTTTTCTCAATTTCTCTTTCTCATTCTCGTATATTTTTTCACAATCAGCCTTCATTGTGTTTCGAGACACACTGTCAAATTCTGGATTAAGACTTCTAGCAAAATTTTTAAATGCTATACGCTCTACAAATGTGAGGTAGTTCCAACATAATAACCATTTTTGCTAATTCAAGTCGTGAAAATGCTTGATCAAATTTGAAGTTCAAAATTTGACTAGTTCGTGGGCTCTTGCTTTGTGAAGGACGTTTAAAACACTGAGTAGTATGCCGTGACAAATGACTTGTCCCCACAGATTTTGAACATGTAAAAGTGGCATTGCAATAATTACATACCGCTCTATTACTCCCGTCTTCTAAAACTTTCTCACTAAAATGTAACCAAACTTTTGAAATTCGTTTACGAGGACGTGATGAAGAGGAATGTGTCTCAGGTTCAGTGGTTGACAGATTTATACTGGATTCAACATTCAAACTCTCATTTAAATCCATCTGAAATGTAAAAAAACTAAATAAATACGATAGACCACAGATGGGTTAGTGATAAAGCATGGCTGAAAGAAAAATAATATTCAGGACTAAAATCTTTGGGCATTTTTAATAAGACTGAAAGTATCAGAGCAAGATTCATTTGGCAAGAGTCCAATAATAAAAAGGATACACATTAGTTTTTCATATCTAGACAGGGGTATTCAATAACACAAGTTCACAAAGCTGTTCAAAGAGCTATCTTGTCATGTACAACCAATTGATAACATATCATAGGATCAATTAACAAACCCTTCACTTAACAACCAATTGCTATGGAATTTGACACCGATGAGACAACCCCTTCAATTCTAATCGACCTGTAAGTACCAAGGATGTTCCAGAACAAAGGAGATGAAAGAGACACAACACTTAAATGGTCAGTCTACACTAGTTCTGCATTCAGGTGTACCGAGGGCCTTTCACTTGATAGGGTAACTGAATACAAAGGTGATACAGCAACATAGGAACATCAACCCACCCAGTTCTTGACTTATCCAGAGAGCGAATGAGAGAAGTGGCTAGAAAGAAATCTTTTGAGAAACTTAGAAGATTAGGATAACCCTGGGGCATTTCTACAAATACATTGTTATAAAAAATATAATACCTCAAAACATAAAAAATAACCAAAAAAAATTTAAAGATTGATACGATAGTGGAGCTACTCAATAGAGTTCCAAGTGTAACAAAGATATCTACGCAGCTTTAAATTGGCTCTCTTAAGTTATATCTTTGATGTCAAACTCATCTTGGCGACTCACAGCATGGTTGTAACCGTGTACCACTGAACCTGTGGAATGCGGAGGGATGCTTGAAGGTTAAACCCATGTTGATCCCACCACAATGAAGGGGTGCTTGAAAGTTTAACCCACTTTCATCCCGCCACAATGAGCCATAGGCTTGGAGTTGCCTAGTTCACCAAGTGAAGCTACGAAAGTCCGGTAGATGTTAAAAACAACGACAAGATATGCCGCAAAAGCACCTTTCTTTGAAACCTTGACTAGTGAATGGGTCATCGAATATTTTATATACAAGATAGCTACGATATGTTATCGGATATGTTAACAAATTTGATACAAATTTGATACAAAGAAAGATAGTCTCTTTACGTGATTTCCTATTTCATATCTAGACAGGGGTTTTTCATATTTGATGCCCGTTCAAAGAGCCAGGAGGTTGCTTTTGGAGGTCAACCCGAATGATGGGCGTGTAGGACCCTTGGTTGTGCACTTTCATTTGAGTCTTCTGTGACTGCGAAATGGCAAATCTCTCCTATATTTAATTTTCGGGTTGAATTTTTTCATTGACCGAGCAAGATATGACATGCTTTAAATTATTTATTGGAGTCCTTACATTGTTCAATACTTCTATCTTATGGCCTTATGGGTAAGATACAACCCCAACACCCTTTACTTTAATTTTTTTGTGAACAAGGATACACGATTGGGTCGGGTGGGTTGGCCGGGTCCAATACGATTATCAAAAGAAAATTCCGGTTGATTCTTGGGAAGTCATGAATCGGCTTGAGCTGGCCGAGTATCACCGACTTTGTTGTAACTTGGCCGGAATCGGCTGATCTGGCTGGTTTATGTCCGGCATTGGCTGGCTTTGAAGTTGGGATCGGCAAATTGTGGCAACCTATTCCGATCCCAAATGGACCAACTGGTTCACCAAATTGTTTATAGTTATTAAAGAGTTTAGTAATATTATTTTAAAGTAGTTCAAGAACTTGAAAATATCAAGTTCGATATATGACTTTGTTGGTGATCGAAGAATTTCTCGGCGTCGGAGATGATCGACACTCTCTACGAATGAGGGCCGGCCGGTAAAGCGGACTTACCGGCGCCAGCGAACAAGTGCGGCCCGGGAAAGAGCTTGCCGGTGCGGAACCAGGTGTTGAGAGCGCCGCCGACGGACTCGAACACGCCGAAGCCCAGCAGTATTGACCCAGCGTTGAAATGGCGTTCCCTGAACGATCCCTTCAGCAGCTCCTTCCTCTCCTGCCGGGGATGCTACCGCCGGAGGATGCTGCCGCTGTGCCGCCGGAGGATGCTGCTGCTGGAGGATGCTTCCGCTGTGCCGCCGGAGGATGCTGCCGCTGTGCTCGCTCTAGGGCTCCAGCCTCCGTCACGGGCTGACGGGCTTTTGGCGGGCCAAATCGACGGGCCGTCGATTGAGCAGAGACGGGGGGCCAAGCTTATTCGAGTAGCCCGTTTAACTTCGTTGAAGGGCTTGAGCCCGGCCCGTGTCCGAACATTTGACGGGCTGATGGGTTGAGCCCGCCCATTTGACAGGGCTAGCCATTGGTATGTCTATAAACAAAGTCATCGTGCACATCCTTAGTCCAGTTGTTGTTGAGGTCAAAGGTTCACATACATGGGCGATGTAGAGCTCAAGAGTCGACGAGACAAGGGTCATCCCTCTCATCTTCCATTCATCTGTGCTCTCTCTTCTTTCTTCATAGATCTTAGGTAGCAACTCAAAGCCCTTATCGGCAACACAACAGAATGGACAATTCCCTAACCATTAGCTCTAACCATTGTCATCTTCTTCTTCCTTACACCCTGTTTGGTAACACTATTAAGTACCTCTATCATTATCAATTTTAAAATTGATATTGATAGGAACCATTAAGAACTGTTTGGTTAATTGTATCAATTTTAAAATTTGTAGTGCAAACAAAGCATATTATGTAATACAAGTGTCAACTTATATTACTTTTGATATTGATACTCCAACATTTGAAAATATTAATATCAATATTGATATAGTACCAAAAATGAAACTCTAACCAAACAGGGCATTAGCTGGTGAGCGCTTACGGTCATGAATTTTCTATTTAGTTGATAGGGCATGAGGACAACAATAGGTAGTTCCTCTCTGATCTCCTATCTATTTTCTATTTTATTCCTTGGCATTTGTGCATTTACATGTAAAAATAGGTTCATGCATGGGTAAATGCATTCAATGATGCATCTATGCTAGGATTTCTCTTTTCCATCTTAAACACATAAATGATTTATTCTATAAATAATTCAATACTTTGACATTGAAGGATTTTTTTCTTATCTTAAATCTTTTGTTTTATAAAATAAGAGTGTTTAATTAGATCACAATGTGTAGAATAATTTTTAAAACATTCCAACCACGCACGCATAATGCCCATTTAAATTTTAGAATCTCCCTCTAATTTTCTAGGTAATCATAATAGATTCATTTTATATATGTTTCTACAAATAAATTTCGAATGCTATGAATATTGGCATTAGCATTTGCAAATCAAATTTGATCTTGATAGACAATAATTGATCTTTGCCAATCCATGTTATCTTTGATTTGTTACGCAAACCAATTGGACTCATCTTTAAATCATGATTGCCGAAAATCCATCTAGGCAAGTTGATGTATTCAATTTAGGTTTCTACATCAAGTGATTATTTTTAATTGTAATTTAATCTATCCAATTAGATTGTTGCAGTAAAAAGTTTTCAATCACTCAAATTAGTTTCGCTTGGAATTGAACAACGTAACTAGACTAGTATTCAAAACAATTTTAAATATTATCTTCGTGGGATTCAAATAATTCTTATAAATCGAAGAAGAACAAGTATTCACACGCTTTTCTAGCTCTTTTAGTTGCTCAAGTGTGTGGCTAAACACAAAAACTGCCTCTGAAGTTTAGTTCTCCTCCTCATCGGCATCAACCACTCGCCAAAAAGAGAGCTCCACTGTCCATTGGTGGCTAATGGGGTGGGAGATGACAAGGAGGTGGCTGGAGATGAAATAAGCACCATTGAAAGGATATGTGTTTTGCTCTCTTTACTATTATTTATAGTGCTCAAAGTTTTTCAAAAAAATCTCTATCGATTCCATAATTATACCCATGCCTTCAAATTTATAAGTTAGTCCTTATGTATATGACCTACTAAGTCCAAGAGTATATTTGGTTGAGGCCTCATTAAAAGAACAAATTTTTTTAAGTTAAATCTATTATCTTATGACAAATTTAATAGTCTACTGAACATGAAAGGTATAAGTCACATCCTATGATCTCAAATGATTTTGAAGATAAACTTCTCTTCAAAGAGCCTTTTCATTATTGGTTATCACATCGATACAAAGCCTTGATCCATTTAATGTCCTAGTCGGATAGGAGTTCATCATCAACTATCATCTCCTATATATTCTGACATACAATATCTTAGAATCAAATCAATGAGAAAACTTTTTCCAATTATCCTATCTACTTTAACCAAGGATTTAGAGTACTTTATCCAATTGAGACATGTTCATTTAGAACATATCTCAATTGAAACTGAATGAAAAAAATAAAAAATCAATTAAAAAGGTTCGAATATACCTGATAGGGATTCATATAATCCCTTAGAGAGAAAGAAGATAAGCTTTTCAAGCTCTAAAAACTATTCAAGTGTCTGGCCTCTAGCGTTATCCACATGAACTTCAACCATAACAGGTTCTCCGTTCGTGTCGGTTTCGAGAACTATTCTGAAAAAGAGTTTCATCGCCCATGGACACCATCCAGAGAGAGGAGGAGGTAGGGGGGTGGTTGAAGATACAGTTTTCACTATTGACTTGATAAGGTTTAGTTGAAGCCATTAGTATTTATAGAGAATTTTTAAAATTTTCATAAAAATATAAAATCTATAAAAATTAATCCTTTGCCCCTGTACTTTTGTTAAATTATTATGTGTGTGACCACTAGGCCCAATAGCCTAGTTTTTGAGGTGTACTTAAAATAAATAATTATATTTAATTAAATTAAATCTATTTTATGACAATAAATTAATCAGCCTATCAATGTTGAAGAGTACAAACTACATTCCATGATCTCAAATGGCTACAGAGATAATCTTATCTCCATTGAGCCTTTTCATCATTAGTTATCAAATGGTTATAAAGCTTCATCTATTCAATGTCCCGGTTGGAAAGGAGTATGTCATCGACTGTAAACTCCTTTATATACCAACTCTATAGAATCTTGTACTCAGAATAGGATTAATCGATTTTTTTTCCAATTATTCTCTCTACCCTGACTAAGAATTTAGAATACTATTTCATAGAACATTTATTCTCATTTACTAAGAGTAGGCGTTCCCTTGTTGTCCGCTTAATTGCCTCAATTGGGTTTTCCTTGTACCCAATCCATCACTATACTGGACCATCTAAAAGATGATCCATAAGTCAATGGTCAAAGCACAAGTTTGTAAGTAATCAATTCATGACAGCGAATTTTTTTTATTCCTTAAAATCATCATCTTTGCCTTGATCGATGTCGAATGAGTAAAACTGGGAACCGAATATGCAGTAGAACAAAAGTACCTCATGGGATTTCTAAAATCCCTCACCATGGATGAAGAGAAGATATTACTCCTTGCTTAAAATTTTTCAAATGTACAGTCTCAAGAGGTATTCACACGATCTATTTCAATAGACGAGTTCTACCTTCCTTTGGCCTCTATAAACCTTCCAGATACAAGCTTGACCATGGGAGATCACCTTCTTGAGGATAGAGGAGGAGAGAGACTACTTGGGATGTGCTCTAGCCCTATGGCTTGTTAGGATTTGGCTTCATAAGCCATTTATTTATAGAAAATAGAATTTTTCACAAAAACCCAAAACATCTATAAAAATTTGCCCATGCCCTCATCTTATTCACCAGATCTAATGTGTGTGACCCACTAGGCCCAATAGTCAATTTGGTTGAAGTCTCAATTAATTTAAAAGAGCAATTACTTTACATTAAATCAAAATTATTATTCGATAATAGTTTTTAAGGCTTTCTGGTCATAAAGGGTACAAGTCACATCCTATGATCCCAATTGACTTTGGGGAGTTAAATAACATTCATTGAGCATTTCCATCATCTATTACAACACGGATTTAAATATTCATTCATACAATGTCCGGGTCGATCAGGGGTTTGACATCGACTATCAACCCCTAAATATTTTGACTCTATGAGATCCTGTACTCGGATTTGGATCATTTGAAAAACTCCTTTATCAATTATTCTAAGTACCTTGGCCAATGATTTAGAGTACTATTCCATATGACATTCTCTCTCTTCTACCGAGAGTGAATGATCCCTTGTTGTTTGCTCAATTGCCTTCATCAGGTTTCTCTTGCACCGAATATATCAACTATATTGGACCATTAAGATGGTGATCCATTAGTCAATATTCAAAGTACAAGATATATTCGGTAAGACATCTTTGGTGACTCAGGTCAAAGATCTAACCGTGATATTGAGATGTAAGAATAACCTGATAGACAGTTCGATAAGATACCAATCAGGTTTTCCTAAATTGGTCAGTTCAGTAAACTCATTCCACAAATGAGCACCTATGTGTGTATCCTACTATCCGCACACTAATGATCAATGAGATCAGTCATTCTCATCACATGAGAAGACATTACACACATTAGTCTATCTGGACAATTTATGTCCCATCTCATGGATTCTATGACTAGGAATATTTAAATCACATACCTCTAGATGATGTATCTCATTATCATGATCTCATCATGATTGAATTATCATTTCATGTGATCAAGAACTTCATTACGATATTCACATCTAATAAGATTTAGTAATGAAAATTTGCCTAATTAATTGAATGATATTTTCTTAGATATGTCGAATTATATCAAAGATAATAGGCTTGTAGGCATACAATTTTATCAATCTCCCACTTACACTAAAGCCAATCACCCATCTGCTTGATCTCTATCAGATCAAGGTGAAGCTCAAACACTCTTTGAGTAACTGCTTCAATTAGTCGATTTGCAATATTATTAGCAGTAGCTACTCTATCAGATGCATTCTCTCTATCAGTTGCATTCTCTCTGATTATATGGCATTGTAATAAAAGTTTTAAACTTATAATAAGACAATGGTTTTACCCCATTGTTTTTCCAAAACAATGATACACTTTCAGAGAAGGTTGGGACAATCCTATAAGCTAGATGAACATCTTCATCTGGTCTGCTTCTCAAGCATTATACAGCCATTATGCAATCTACTTTAGATTAGTTGTAGAATTAATAGTGTTCTCTTGCATGGAACTCTTCCAGCTCGCTGCACCACCATTACTAAGGCCTATTATCAAACTGATTTGACTAGAAGCTTGTGTTCATAAAACTACAAAACTTCAAGTCTTATTCTCCATACATTAGAGATACATCCTTAGTGCTTCTCAAGTACTCAAGGATACATCTTTTAATTATCCAATTACTCTCATATGGATATACCTTATGAATGCTCATAACACTTAGAGCATTAATCAAGTCATGTACGTAGTATCACAAATGTGATAGACCGTATTGCAAAAGCATAAGGGCACTACTGATGTGATATTTTTATCTTTCAAGAAAACTATTTCTTTAAAGAGATCAACTCCACACTATATAGGTAAGAAACCTATCTTGGAGTTTACATTGTCAAACCCTTTGACTATGGTAACTACGTACATTAACTGGGTAAGGTCAAGCAACCTTTTGGATGTATCTCCAAAGATCTTAAAATCCAAATTTTATTTGGAGGATGAATTTGATAGCTAGGCTCACTTATGATAACATACCTACTTCATTCCCAATGAGTAGTATGTCATCCACATATAATGTCAAGAATATAATAGCACTCCCACTTATTTTATTTGAGGCACCTTTTCATTCACAATGAAGTCATAAGATTTAATCTCATTAAACCTTATCTTTCAGCTATGGGAAGTTTTACTTTAGTCCATAAATAGACCTTATACACACACTATTTGAATGTTTAGAAACTTGATTTCCAAATGTTGTATCATATACACTTGTTTTTCAATATACCATAGAGAAACACTATCTTAACATCCTTTTGACATATCCTATAGTCATAGTGTGTAACAATTAAAATCCGAATGGATTAATCCATGGCATAGGTAAAAGGTCTCATCATAGTCAATCATTTGACTTAGATGATTGTTGGCATCAAAATTTTCTGCTTAGCTTGCTTGATACAGATTTCAGCAATGCCAAAGTTGGCACGAAAATCTGACCCAGATTCGGAAAATTCAAGAATAGATGATGCAAACAGGCTCTGGAAATGCCTTGGCATGGCTTTACATGCTAAAAATGGCCAATATGATGTGCTCATTGCATAGCCCCATTCGATAGCTTCGCAACGGTGCCCAAAACATGGAAAATAGACATCGGAAGGCCGAAATGACCATTTTGCCCCCGACACTTTGGGACAAGTTGGGACTCTAACATGGAATTCCAACTTTATCACATTGTCAAGGTTGTATAGAGCTAGGAAACGCTCTAAATGGATCGAAAATCCGACCAACGGATAAAGAGATATGCAAGAAAGATCAAATCTGGACGGAAAGCCATATGTCATCGCACCAGGGGCATAATGGTCCGATCAGCTCCCGGATCGACCCATGGGCTGAAAATTTCAATTTTCATGGCCCAAAATATTGGTATCATGAATATTGATGTATGAAAAAAAAATTTGGCCAATGAGTGGAGGTAATTGCATTGAATTACATTTTTCGGCATTCTCGACGACCAAGATCGCATCGATAAGAGAAATCAGTAAAATCAGAGATCCTGGACAATTTGGGAGATCTAAGCCACACATTTGGATGGATCATAATATCAATGGTCATCAATGATTGTCCCATATTTTTTGATTTAATTTTGGCCATGTTTAATCAATTTTCGGCCGAAATTAATGGTAGCTGACGGATCGGGAGTCTTTTAGATAAACGGTCTATATTGGATCACTCTCTCTCTCTTCCCTCCACTTGGCTGGCCGAACACCTTCCCATCTACCATGCGCACAATCCCCTACAAGTTAGGGAGCTGGCCGAACTCCCCATCTGATGGCATGCCTAGCAGCTTTGGCTTATCTCCCTCAACCACCTCAACAAGCTCAACAACCCCCATGGTTTATCCTTATCTCTCTCAACAACCCATGGCCTATCCCCATCTGATGTCTGGACGAACCAGCCTTCCCACTCCCTTGTGCGTTCAATCTCCTAGAAGAAAGGGGCTGGCCGAACACCCTTCTCTCCCTTTCTTTCTAGTTGGCGCACAATCACCAGCTCAACAACCAACTATGGGTTATCCTTATCATCCTCAACATCCATTGAGTTATCCTTATCTTCCCTCAACAGTCTCCAGCCTTATCCCCTCCTGGAGATGGTTCCCCCCACTCTTATATAAACCCCCCTGCTGCCATGTGCGCCAAAAAAGCTGATCACCCTGCGGAAGCCCTGCCTCTCCTTCCCCTCACCATCTCTGGTCAAACCAGGCCTCATCTCCTCTTGCTTGAACATCTTAAACAGAAAGTTAGTAAGCTTTTATTCCTCCCTTTTATGTGCCAAGTGAAGGAGAAGAAGGGGGAATCAAGGTAGCTCCAGCAAGTATGCCAGCTGCAGGTGCAACCTGTCCACCTGATTGGTGTGACAACTTCAGCAAGTGCAGCAAGCTCTCTTCATCCCTTTGCTCCATCCATCTACATCAGCAAGAAGAAGACCCCCTTTTCTCATCCAACAGCAAGAGAATAAGGGTTTGGTGGCACCTTCAGCCCATCATCTTCAACACCACTTGTAGTGCAAAAAAGAAGAAAAAACAATGAGTTGGAGAAGTGTGCTCCGATGTAGCCCTTTAATTCTATCTTCTTTTTCTCTTCTATACCCCTCTCTATGGTGGCATACCCCCTGAGTAATGCCCATTCAACCCCTTTGAGTGCCCTCCATGTTGGTCTACAGAAAGCCATCTTTTAGCCCTAAGGGTACCATCCATTTTTAGCCATCACAAAAATAGCCCCTTGCTGTCCCTTAAAACAGGCCTCTGAACCAGCCCCTTTGTGCACCCTTTTGGCTTTCCATTTTGGCCCCTAAACCTTCCACTATCATGCCTTGTTTGACCCCACTTATGGTCACTTGAACATGCACCTTTTTCCTCCCCCAATCAGGCCCCGAATGGCATCCAAAACAGGCCCCCTTGCTGGCCCAAGTTCTACCCCCCTTGTGAGCACCCATGTCAGGCCCCTTTGATGGTCACCTAGTTTGCCCAACGTGCAACACACCTAAGACAGGTCCTACAGAATCCCCAAACAAACCAATCATTCTCTTTGATGTGTGGAAGGAGGGGGCACAGCCCGGGTCTCTTGGAATCCACCGGACGGGCCAAGAGTTAAGCCAGGTGGCCTTGATTTCTACATGTCAAAATGCCCTTGTGCTACCCCTAATCAAACCCCATGTGTCTTGTTCTCCTTCCCCTTAGAGTATAGGGTGAAGGTTGATGCTTTGAGACTCTCGAAATCTGCCGGATGGGCTGAGACTACTCGAGCGGGCCTTCAATTCTCATGCCCTTTGTGCATTCCTAAACCAGTCCTAGTTCACACCTAAACCTACCCCTTGTGCAGTCCTACCAAAAGCCCACCTAATTAGCACCTTAGCCAACCCATTCTAGCCCCTTTGAGGCTCACCTACCCGTTGCTATAGCAAGATGTCAAGGTGCAAAAATGGAGTGCAAATCAGGCCAACTGGGCCATGGAGGTGCAAATCAGGTCCATTGGGTCATGAAGCTCAAAATAGGCCACCAGGGCCCATGAAGCTCAAGATTGGGCCAACTGGGCTGACATGATATGAAGCCGGCCTTCTTAGGCCATGAGACATGAAGACCAGCCCATTGTGCTGATGAAGCTGGCCTATTGGGCCTTGGACATTAAAAATCACATTTAACTAAATCTGAGGTTGAGATGCCAAAATTAAATAAGGAGTTAGCACCACCACGTGGGTGCACCACCTTGGGCAGCTAACCCGGACACGTATCTGGTATGTTGACCTTGACGTAGGCGTGGGCTGGCTCCCATTGCAGACGATCCTTCCCACCACTTGGAAAGTCAACAGACTAACAGGTAAAAATTCCACACCGATTGGAAAATAAGACGGCATGCTGCCAAAATTTTCCCGGTCAAGTGGGATTTTACACCAAGGGAAGGACTTTGACACTTCGACAAGCATTATTCATGGCATATGAATTGCCACATCTGATGTACACCAGCATAAACATGAATATTCAATGAACATTTCAAGTGCCGAGTTGATTGCATGTGACTGGGCATCGACACCAGCTCGACAGACCGGATGTGATGCAAACAGAACAAGAGTTAACCAAATTTGAAGTTAACTTAATTAAATCTAAAAATACATTAAAACCAACCTTAAAACATGCTTAAAACAAATCATTAAAATTTTAACATACAACAAAAATCAGATTTAATACAATCTAGAAAAATTGATTCAATACACTTAATCCTTTGGAATTCAAATGCTTAAACAATGTGCACATCAAATAATTTACAACCAACTGAATAAAGCACATTTAAATCACATTAAAGCATCTAAAACACATCTTAAAACATGTAAATCAGATTCATTAACTATCTGAAGTTTAAGTTTAATCAATTTGAACCAAACTTCAAAACATCTAAAACATACCGAACACACCCAAATCGGTACTAAAACACCAACCAATATAATAAAACCACATGGAAATGACTCAACACATGTCAAGTAAACTTAAAAAAGTCAAATTGATCAACACATCTACAATTCAAAACTCAAAACAAAAATAAAATAATTTTCAACCAATTGAAGTAAAACAAACCAAACAATTCACACAAGCTCAGAACAAATAACATTCAAATCTAAATCAAATTGAAATATTAAATTAACATTTCAAACCACATCAAAATCAACATAAGTCAACTCCAAACCAAATCTAATCAAACTTGTTTGCATCTCATCGGTCCTGAAAGGCCAGGGCCCTTTGTGTTCTTTATACGTTGTGGATGTGCACGCTCTCGTCAAACACGATCGCTATGGTAGTTAATCAAGGATGTTCGAGTGTTTGCTCGATGTAAATGAACATTGGATATTCACACCATCCGATGGAGAGAGGTCAAAAAATATTTTCACAGAACCCGAACCTCGGTTCTATACTCTTCTAATATCACCTAGACTATCTAGTGGTTTTATGGTTTATTACCTATTTTGCTAGAAAATTCGGATATCGATATTTCAAAACATACATAAATAAGAAATATTTTCAAAGAATAAAAAAGATTCCCGAGGTTCCCACAATGATATCCCTTTTAACTATCCTTACTTAGAAGGTCTCTACCTTATAATCCACTTGATTCTATTATTTAGTGATCCATTTATATCTTATGGAAACTAAATCCTTGGGTGGATCAATCAAGTTCTAAACTTGATTAGAATAGATAGAGTTTATATTATATTTTATTATTTCTTCTTATTTTAAAATTAATATCTTATATTGCTTCTATATAGATCTTAGGATCATTATCTTTTTTATCTTATGCTCATTTCTTTCATCAAAGATATGTCTCACATATCTCTTAGATTGATTGGGCATAAGAAATGATCTATGATTTGCTCTTGTGTAATTATTAACTTGTAGCATAATAAAAGTGTTCTTGAGTTGTGGGACTGGAATACCTTTTATTTATACCTTGCTTCCACTATCTTTCTTAAGGAGGGACTCTTCCTCTAGAAATATGGTGAGATGAGCAACTTATACTTTTTTCCCTAAGGGTGGCATTAATATCCTTAAGTTTCCTTAGGATATCCCACAAGCCAATACTTTATAGTCTTCTTATATTTCAACTTGATAGGGTTATATGTCTTCACTAGGCCGACATTCTGAAACCTTAACTTGTTTAAGGTCAAGCTTTAACCCCTTTCCATATTCAATATGGAATAATTGGAATAGATTTAGAAGGTACCTGTTAATTTCAAAAATGGATTTGTCGTAATCAAATCGCCACCTCAAGAGAGAATGAGAGAGAAATAGAAGTAAAGCAAAAAAGCTCTCAACTTGGTCCCACACTCAGATTGATCCCCGAATATTCATCTCTCGACGTTGCTCAAGCACCAAAGGGATGGTTCAGGTTGTATGGGAGGAGAGTGAGGATATAATAAAAAGAACTTAATGCATAAAGAAAATTGGAAGATGTGGTCACCAGGAGCTGCAGGTTCCGCTTTATGTAATAAAAATAAAAAAGAAAGTGACCATGTACCTTAGCACAGGAAACGGGTATGCAGGTTCAACCTTCTCCTTTTTCAGCCGACCGATGAAGAAGAGTCCTCAACCACCGTTTGCTTAATGTACTTGTGCAACTAGAAGATAAGAAAACAAGAAAATAAGTGAAAGAAGGATTAGAACTGAGTGAAGTGTAGTAACTATAAAGTAAGTGGCATGAAAAATGGCAATCGGAAAGAAATTCACCAATTTCGGGGTTAGCCCTAACTTTTTTTTGGCTTTTATGATATATGATATGACGAAAAAAATAAATAAAAATAATCTATAAATGATTCTGGATGAATGAGAAAGAAGTAGAAACTTGAACAGCTCAAATCAGAGCTAAAACGGAAAAGATATCATCAATTTGTCCGGGTAGCATACATGTGCGGATGTGCACTTGACTTGAGGGTGCGGTAGGCGCACCCTTGGTTTGGAGGCGCGTTGAACTCTATCTAGCGCAACTTCAATGCAGAGCTCGCCACAGACAGTCCTGATGTCATAATTTAGTGCTGTTTGATGCAATGGACAGAGAACTTAAAAAGGAAGAGTTTCTATGTTGATAACTTCTTATAAATATGTCCTTAAAACCTTATAAAAATTATGTAAATGAACATAAATTGAAACAACACCAGATTGCGTGACTTTATTGAAACAATCACCACAGACAATCCGGGAATCAGAATGGAATCCTATTTATTCTAAAATAAATAATATTTATAAAGGGTTATTTATGATGCAGACAATTTGGATTGAATCCTATAAGAGGTGATCTGAATTTACCTAATAATTTGGATCTTGAACAGTGAAGTTCTAGAAACTACTGGCGCAATGTTGATGTAGGATGTGCTATGGGCACCACATATATCAGACTTGAAGGATTCTTGTTGGAAATGAAATATGACTCATCGGGGAACAATTTCTATGAATAATGTATTGTCTGAATGCACTAGTAATTGTACTAAAATTGACTAAGAAAATGATGCTGAGATGAGGAGACTTCAGATCTGTCTATGCAGTGCTGGTGTAGAAGTCGTCACAAGCCATAGAGATGTCAGAGTTGATTAACGTTTGATGGAGATGAAAGTAGCTCAATGAGGAACACTTCTTATAAAAAAATCTTGACCAGAAAATGCTCAAAAAGTTATGTTGAAGTCGATGATCAGTACAACAGCACGTCGAAGCATAGATCAACTTCTCTCTTACTTCAGGACGATGTCTGGGTACCAGGATGAAGAGAGGATGAATTGAAGAGGTTGGGACAAGCCTACGGTGGATTGAGGATGGAAGACGAATCTTGGATCATACCCCAATTGCTGGAATTTATAGAGAATCAAAACTAGTGCAAAATAGGGAAACATACTGAACGTGCCCTTAGGTTGGGGCGTGGTGGCTGCACCCTCAACCTGGGGGCATGCAAGTCATGGGTGCACCCTCACCTTGAGGATGCATCAGCACGTCATTGACAAAAATCACTGAAAATTTTTGGAAGGTTGTTAAAAATTGGGTTGACAAAATGAACACACCCTCGACCCGGGGGTGTGACCAAAATAATCAATTTTTAAGAGAAAACCCTTCTAAAATTGATTTGGAAAGTTAAAAAATGGTTTCTAGTTTCCAGAGATGGACATGCCCTCAGTCTAGGGCACACTGACCGTGCCCTCGGACTGAGGGTGTGCAGACTAATGCAAAACTACATGATGCATGTTGGGCTTAAAAAAAATCAAAACTTACTTAACAAACTAGTTGAAGATATAGATTGAACATCATAGGTCAGGATACCCAATTAAGAACCATCGTCTCTTGATAATTAATTTTGACTTATTCGTGAGCATGAAGAATGACCCGACTTTCATGTATTTTGATGAAGTAGATCTCTGATCTGGTCTTCTTTGCACTCATGGTCTTCAGCATCAATGCATAAATAGATAGTAATAAATATAATATTTTCTAAGAGAATAAATGATAATGGTGAGTCTGATAGAAATGTATGCTCTACAAGCTAATCATATATGATATGATTTGACATTTCTAGAAATATCTCTTTCAAATAATTTGGCAAATTCTTCATTACAAGCTCTTATTATATGCGAATACCATAATGAAATCCTTGATCAAATACAATAATGATTAAATCATGATGTGATCATGATAATGACATTTATCATCTAAAAATATTTGATTTAAATGTTCCTAGTCATAGGATACTTGAGATAGGATATCAAGGATCTGGATAGAATAGTGTATGTGATATCTTCTCATGTGATGATGATGATTGATTTCATTGGTCATTAATGTGGAGACATTGAAATACACTTATAGGTGCTCATTAGTTGAATGAGTTCACTGAGCTGACCAAATTAAAAACCATGATTGGTATCTTACCGAACTGTTAATCTGGGTTTTCTATCATTACGGTTGCATTGTTGAACCTTTGACCTGAGTCGTAAAAGATACCTTGTCGGGTGGAACTTGTGCTTTGACCATTGACTTATGGATCACCATTTAGATGATCCAGTATAGCGATGGATCAGGTACAAGAAAAACTCGATGGAGGCAATTGAGTGGACAACAAGGGATTATCCACTCTTGGTAAATGAGAGTTTATGTCCTATAGGATAGTACTTTAAATCCCTGGCCAGGGTAGATAGGATAATTTGAAAAATGATTTTTCCAATTGATCCAATTTCGAGTACAGGATTCTATAGAGTCGGTACACTAAGGAGTTGACAACCGATGCCATACTCCTTTCCAACCAGGATATTGGATGGATGAGGGTTTATATCCATGAGGTAACTGATGATAGAAAGGCTCAATGGAGATGAGATTATCCCCATAGCCATTTGAGATCAAGGGATGTGACTTGTACCCTTCATGATCGGTAGGCCGATTAATTTGTTATTAGATAACAAATTTAATTAAATTAACTAGAGTTGTTCTATTTCATTTAGGCCTCAATGAAATAGGCTATTGGGCCTAGTGGGTCACACACAAAAGGACTTATTCACAAGTATAGGGACAATGGCGTAATTTGTTGAGATTTTGGGTATTTATGAAAAATTCCAAAATTCTTTATAAATACTAATGGTTTCAGTCAAACCCAATCAAGTCAAGGGTGTTAACCATGTCCTCAGCATCCTCTCTACCTCTTTCTCTTTTTAGAAGGCATCCATGGCGATGGAGCTCCTGTTAGGAAAAGTTCTCGAGGCCGGCGTGAAGGGAGAACCTATTGTAAATGAAGTTCATGTGGATACTGTTGGAGACCGGATACTTAAACAATTTGAAGAGCTTGAGAAGCTCATCTCTTCCTCTCCTTGGGATTATATGAATCTCTATTAGGTATATTCGTACCCAATTTGATCAGTTTTTGGTTTTCGTCATTCAATTCCAATAGAGACAGATTATAAAGGAACTCATAAGAATCGTCACTTTCGCTGCACAAAATTTTTATGGACGATTTATTATAGTGGTATTATAGCTTGGTTCAAGTCTCGGTCTAAACTGACATCAAATCGACATTATTTCATGTAATTTATGTGTTCTTGAATCTGTGTAAACGTCTATTTTGTCGAGGCCACTATAATCTGTATGTGATTTAGATAATAGATTGCTTGGATCCAGTATAATATTGTGATATAGGGCTTTCCAACACCACAAACCATTTGAAGTTTTGATCTCTGTAGAGTTCGGGAGAAGCCCCAAAATTTATTGTTTCTGTGAAGCCTAAACTATCACCCGGATTTGGAAATTTTGTGAAATCTCCGTCCACAGACAAAATTGATATTGGAAAATATTTTAAGAGATGGTTAATGTGATTACCTAACCTTTACTCATGATATACATCTTTGAACGGCGGCAAAGGAAGAGAATTTAAGAATTTTCTGGTGTACTAGGGTTCTGCGTAGTCTGGCGGTGCCGACCTATTTCTCCCTATTTTTTAATTATTGGAGAAATTTTATATGAATATACATATATATTTAGAAACATCATTTGATGAGGTTTATAAATTATATTTTTTGAGAATTTTTGGCTTCCGAGATTAGGAGTTATTCTCGTTGCAAAATAGTGATTTCTGCTACGGAATCTCGATGACCGCCACCTCTTCTTCCTTATTTTACGGTCAATTAAGACTTTTTATGGATATATGACTGAATGTTTTGGAATCCTTATTCGATTAGAATTCCAACGCATATTTTTTAAATTTTTTTGGACTCCTGAATAAGGAGATATGTCCGATTTTATGGGGGACATATCCTCCCAATCAACAGTTTCATCGGGGTAGGAGTCGGGCACGCGAGCAGTGTATGCGATGGTGCACCGACGGCTGGCACACCTAGCGGCACATGCAGGCTTACGCCAGACAGGCATAGTGCACTGGCAACATCGCTCAATGCACCTGTTTCTTTTTCTTATGGATTTTAAAGTGTTTAAAATCATAGAAAAATCTAAAAAATTGCCAGAAAATTACATAAAAAACTTAAAAATTCTATATTATTATTTAACATGTTATAAAGTGTTTAATGACATGTTAGATGATGTTAAACTCTATTTACATGATTCACTCTTGGTTAAACTTTAAAATTGTTTTAAAGGTTTAACTTAAATTATTAGTGTCTTAATTAATTTTGTAAAATGAGATTTTACAGAATAAAAATTTGGACATTAATTTTTGACTTTGCATAGTATTGGGAATGCATGAATGTTCTAAATAGTTTAGATGTGTTTTTTTATTTCATATAAATTGTTTATTTGTTATTTTCGTGTTATTTTCATGTTATTTATTTCATGAAAATTCTGCATGCATGAAATTAAGAATTTCAAAAATTTAGTATGTAATTTTATGCTAATATATATGATATATCTCATATGATTATCATGTATGCGCTCAATGTTCATGTGATGAATGTTAGTGTGTATGGAGGTGATCATGGACTTAATTATGCTTGGCTTGTGATTATTTTTAATTGTGTTGGTTATGTTATTAAATGGGGCCTGTGTGTGCCTCCTCTCTGTATACAATTTGATTGTACATTCTACCTCCCTCCATTAATGTACTCCTATTGGTTAAAACCAAGGTTTCTCATTAAATTATGTACATTTATGGGTCTGCATACCTTTAGCTGCTTGTAAGAGTTGAAAGCCAGTTTGTGTAAGGTTGGAGAGTGGGACCACTTGGAGAAGCGCCCTTCTGAGGTGGAATCATGCCAACTCAAGAATCTAAAGCAAGGATTTACACCTATAGGGGTGCCTTAGGTGCATGCTTGGGATAAAGTCCATGATCACCTATTTTATGCATATTTGATATGTGGATGTGTGCTTGTTGGCACCAAAATTTTCTGCTTAGCTTTTTTGATACAAATTTCAGCAATGTAAGAGCCGGTGCGGAAAAATCTGACCTAGAATCGAAAAATTCAAGAACAGATGATGCAAATAGGCTCTGGAAATGCCTTAGCATGGCCTTACATGCTACAAATGGCCAAGATAATGTGCTCATTACATAGCCCCAGTGAAGAGCTTCACAACGGTGCCCAAAACATGGAAAACGGACACCGGAAGGCTGAAATGACCATTTTTCCCTCGACACTTTGGGACAAATTGGGACTCTAACATGAAATTCAAACTTTACCACATTGTCAAAGTTGGATAGAGCTAGGAAACGCTCAAAACGGATCTAAAATCGGATCCCCGTATGAAAAGATATGCAAGAAAGAGCAAATCCGGATGGAAAGCCGTATGTTGTCGCACCAGGGGCATAATGGTCCGATTAGCTCCAGATCGACCCATGGGCTTAAAATTACAATTTTAATGACCAAAAACTTTTATCTCATGAATATTAATGCATGCAAAATAAATTTGGCCAATGGAAAAATGTATTTGTACTCAATTACAGTTTTCGGCATTATCGACGGTCGAGATCGCACCGATCGGAGAAACTAGCTAAATCAGGAGATCTGTTGCAATTCAAGTGATATCAACCACACATCAAGATGGAGCATAAGATCAATGGCCATCAGGGCATGATATGGAATTTTTTTGAAGTCAATTTGGGATTTATTTAATTGGTTTTGGCCGGAATTAATGCTAGCCATTGGATCGGGAACACTCTGATCAAACCAAGGTTAAACCTAACCCAAGATGGGCCAACCCAACCTGTCTTGGCCGAACCTACCGTCCTACCTCATCTGATGGGTGTGCAAACAGCCCTAGAAAGTAGGGGAGGTTGCACAAGGCTTTCCCAACTCTCTCCATCTCTCTTTGGTTTATCATTATCTTATCCCCAACCACCTCAACTTCCCATGGCTTATCCTTATCACCCTCAACCACTCCCTTGGTTTATCTTCATCCTAACTAATCCTACAACTAACCAAGCCTATCCTCATCCAAGCCCTGGCTGAACCAGCCATCTTACTACATGTCATGTGCGCACACCTCCTTCAAAGTAGGAGAAGGTGCGCACCCTTCTCTTCCTCTCTTTCTAGTTGGCGCACAATCATCCTCAACAACCAACTATGGGTTATCCTTATCATCCTTAACCTTTCTTGAGTTATCCTTATCTCCCCTCAACAACCTCCAACCTTATCTCCTCCTGCAGATGGCTCCATCAACTCCTATATAAACCCCCCTCCTGGCCATGTGGAAGACAAGCTAATCACCCTGCGGAAGACCTGCCTCTCCTCTCTCTACCCTGCTCCAAGACATCTTCTCCTTGCTTGGATGTCTTCATCAGAAAATCAGCAACCTCTCCAGCCCTTTTGTGGTGTGCCAAGTGAAGAAGAAGAAGGAGAAAAGGCCTCCCTCCAGCAGGTGCGCCAGCAGCAGCCCAACTGGTGGTGCACTGATTCCAACAGCTGGTGTTCCTTCTTGGAGCACCAATTCCAGCCCCATCTTCATCAACAAAAGAAGAAGAATAAGAAGGAGATAAGTCCAGCTTGTAGACACGCCAATTTGGCCTTATTTAGAGCTTAAACCATTATTCCATTGGCAACATCTCTTTTAGACCATCAAAATCATGATGAACCACCATTTTGGATGAGCTGAGGTGCTTATTGGAAATATGAGGATGATTTTCTAATTTCTAATCAAATCCATGTTTGCCGAACAAGAGACTCTTGGTGGTGTGCCATATTATGCTTTTCCCAGCATATCCTCTACTTGAAAATTTTTCACAGGATTATTTGTACATCTAATGAAGAAATCTTCAACACAAATAATCTTCCTCTCTGAGTCCTCTTTTTAATGCAACAAACGGCATTCAATTCTTATCTCCGATTTGTCTGCAGCGCCCTTTGGAAGTCAGATGCGCAGTTCTGTCCGCACGCAGCACCTATCAAGCCCAATTGCATGCAAGCCCAGCCCATTGGGCACATATCTGACCAATTCACGACCTTACCTTCCTTTTTCCTCCTCCATATCACTTTTTATAGTATCTGGAAGCTTCATGGTCTAAATTAGCATCATCTAATGATGGCAATCCAACTTGTTGTCTTGTATATCAAGACTTGCCATTTTTAGACTAGATTTGTTTCCTCTTCAAGTGGAGGCATATTTTGAGCATGGAGAAGGTGATCCACGGTTTTAAATATCTCTCAATCATTTAGGTAAGTTTATAGATACCTCAGGATGAAAATCAGCAACATTAATTGAAGGAAATCCAACCTATGGTCGGATGTATCAAAACTTGCTATTTTTTGACCTGGTTCTCATCCCCTATAAAGGGAGACTCATATGAATGACCTAAGGAGGGCATACCCATCCTCCAGCACTCCTATCTTCGTCCTCCAGCCACCCTAGGCTTGTACCAACCTCCCCAAATCGTTCTCTCTTCATCCCGGTGCCCGGAGATCATCCCAAAGTGAAGAAGAAGCCGGCCTATGCTCCAACGTGCTGCACTTCTGATCATCGGATTATACAGATATTTATATTTACTTTCTGGCCTGAATTCCTTCATAATAAGTGTGTTTCATCAAGCTATATTTAGTATCCAACAAACGGAGATCAATTCTGACATTCCCTTGGCTTGTTATGGCTTCAACACCGGCGCTGCACAGACAGATCCGAAGTGTTCTCTTCTAAGTCATCATCTTCTCAGTCAATTTCAGTACACTTAATGGTAGATTCAGCCCATACATTATTCATATAAATTGTTCCCTGGTGAGTCCTCTTTTAGTTACAGCAAGAATCATTCAATTTATATATCTGTGGTTCTCATAGCATGTCCTACATCGACATTGTGCTGGGAGTTTCCAGAACTTCACTGTTTAAGAACCGGATTATCAGGTAATTTCAGATTACTTATCATAAGATTCAATAAAACTTGTCTTCATATAAAACCACCCTAGGTGATTCATCTTTATTTTTAAACAAACATCACTTGATTCTGACATTGGTGCTGTTTTTTACGGTCTTTGCATCAGAGCCGCGCAGTTTACATTAAATCTGTCCAACCCGGTTGCCACTTTGCCTGGGTTGTGTTGTCTTTAACCGTTCATATTCTCTTTGCTAACTCTTCATTCATATCATTTAATTCATATTTAAGCATCATTTTATTAAGTTTTTCATCATTTCATATATCATAAAAAACCAAAAAAAGGGGTTAGGGCTAACCCCGAATCCGGTGAGTTTGTTTCCAATTGTCGTTTTATGTTATTGTTTTTACAAGTTACTACACTTCACTCAGTTCTAATCCTTCTTCACTTGTTTTATTGTCTTTTTATCTTCTAGTTGCACAGGTACATCAAGCTAGCATCGGTTGGACTCTTCTTCATTGGCCGGCCAAAGAAGAAGAAGGTTGAACCTACGCACACTTTCTCCCACGCTAAGGTACACACGGTCAACTTATTTCTATTTTCAATACATAAAGCGGAGCCCGCGGCTCCTGGCGACCACTTCTTATCCTATTCATTCTTTAAGTAAATTCATTCCTCACTCTCCTCCCACATGACCCGAACCATCTCCGGTGCTCGAGCGACGCCGTGAGATGAAAGTTCGGGGATCAATGTGAGTGTGGGACCGAGGTGAGGATCTTTTACAGCTTTCCGAGTGTTTTCTGATTCACTCCCTTTTTCTCCTATTCCATCTTTCACCTTCTTCCCTTGAGGTGCCGATCCGGAACCCATTTTCGGAGTCGACAGCTTTTTGGCGACCACGGTGGGACAACCAATGTCTTCAACCGTGCTAGCTTGATGGATCCGTGCAACTAGTTATTTTCCGACTTGGATCCCGCGTGAACCGGCTTGTCCTTCACCTCTTCCATGTCAATTTACCTTTAAACTTGCTGTTTACTCTTTCTTTAAGATTGTTCCCCATGTGGACTTGACTTGCTTGTTTTTAATTTCAACCCGGTTCCCACGTGAACCACTCTTTTCTTCTTATAAACTGGTTCCCACGTGAACCACCTTTCTTTCCAACTTGGTTCCCACGTGAACCAACTTATTTTCAGATCGGTCCCCGTATGGACCACTCATTTGCAGCACCTTCAGATTGGCCCCACGTGGCCCTCCTTCCCTTTCTTCCAATCAAACAAGCCGGTTCCCGCGCGAACCACCTTTAGTTGCTAGTTGCTAGTTATTTGTTTTACTTTATCATTGCATGTCTTGCTTGCATTCACTTGTTTGATTTATTTAATAGCTTTCATTCATGATTGCATATTGATTGCTTCTTCTCCTTCTACCCTCCATTTTTCACTTTTGCATTAGCTTTTTGCATCGGGTACCGGATTTGTTCCGATCCGTAGGGCATTCGAGGCGGGAGCTCTCTCTCCCAACACACCCTCACCCTCTGTAGACACGCCAAATTGGCTAGATTCGGAGCCCTAGACTCTTATTCCATAGGCGATATCTTTTATCCGACCGTTATCTGATCTGGATTATCTCATGGACATGAGCTAAGGACATTGGTGGAGCCCCTTGTAAGTTGAGAATGGACCGAAGATTTCCGGAATAATGTCGTAACCTTCAAGCGAAAGCCGCACGTGAACTGTAAAAATACGAAGCCTGCTCAATGACCGACATTGAATGGTCCATAATGGAAGGTCTCGGGAGTCCCGCATATGTTCTGTAACATTCAGGGTTTCCGAGAAGTCATTTCGGTAGGCGTCGGTCAATGACGGCTTTCGTTACGGCTTTTTCGATCTGTGCTGACACGGCTATCCCGGACCATGTGTTAGGCCTTTCCGGTCATCACCGGGTCTTTTCGGGTCATCCGGGTCGATTCTAGTCGTATATTTTATCAACCGCGGCGATAAGGCCGGTTCGGTCAATTTTAGGGTTTCGCGGCTTTTACGGCTTTCGATTCACGTTTACCGGGTTAATCTCAGATTTTTTGATGATTTCGGGTTGTCCGATCATTCCGAACTTGTTCGGTCATCATTTTAAGTCATCCCGAGTTGACCCAAGATTTCTCGACCGGAACCGTGCTCTTTCGGATCTTCGCCCCGGGTTTCGGCTTTCCGCGAGAGGGTAAACCGGTAGAAAACCCCGTGCGAACATCTCGGGAGTCATGCGGCTGGTTTACCGACTTGAGGAGGTGCGGTTGAAGGTCCTCTTTCCAACGCGACAAACGGGAGCCGAATCGGACATCCGGTTTGCAAGATACGGCTCGCGGAACACGCGCGCAGGAGAGAGAGTGTACCGCGCCCCCGCTCCGCTTGAAAGTGGAGGGCGCGCCCTGCGCGCCCTCAACCTGGGGGCGCGCCCTGAGCGCCCTCAAACTGGGGGCGCGCCCTGCGCGCCCCCGGTTCCTTTGAAAAGCGGGGGCGCGGTCAGTTGCTTTAAATCGGAAATTACCTCGATTAGCACCTTCTAAACCGGGTTTTTGGAAGGTTTCCGGGGGGGAGGATTTTCACTTATTTGTACCGTGCCCCCGGTTCGGGGGCGCGTTACGTATGTCAAGTCGATTTTTAGCAATTTCCGGAAGTTTCCGTTGATTTTTAGCAATGAGACGCCAAACGCGCCCCCGCCCCCTTTGAAACAGGGGGGCGCGCAGACCGCGCCCCCGAACTGGGGGCGCGCCATGCGCGCCCTTGGTTTGAGGGCGCGCCCTGCGCGCCCTCGTCTCCTTTGAAACGCGGGGGCGCGGTACATCCAGTTTCTAAATTTTGCACCGTCTCCCTTCCCCTATAAATTGAGAGACATTCTCAACGACCCGGGGTTGAATCCCCCTTGCCTAGCTCGTCCAGAGGTCGTCCAAGCTCTTCTCCAAAGCCGTCCCGACGTCCAAAGGCGATCCGAAGTCAAGAAATCGATCCCGAGGTGAAGGAGAAGGCTCGATCCGGGCGTTCTGCATCCACCATCTTCATCGACTTCTGAAGAAAATCCGAGGCTTCTGCTGCAAATGTCTTCAACATAGAAGATGTTCATCTCTTCGTCCTCTTTCATCTCCAACTGACGGCACTCAATTCTGACTTGCCGTTTGTTCGTGGAAATTGCTACACCCAGGGCGCGCATCCAGGTTCTGTTTTCCATATCCGCCCTCTTTCAGAATTTTCACTGACTTATACAGGAGGATTTCGGAGAAGTCATCAACATAGGAACTCCTCCCCTCTGAGTCCTCCGTCTACTAAAACAAACGGAACTCGATTCTGACATCGGGGTCGTCCGTAGCATCCTCTGCACCGAAGTCGCGCCAGAAGGGTGCAAAGCTACCCGAACCGGCCTTTTCTCAACCAACTCGGCTTCAACTCAAGCCGATCCATTCTATAAGCTTTCTCAACTCCATTAACTCTGTTTATTCATAGTTTTAAAGCATCTTTTAGTTTATTTACATCATTTTTACCTAATCAAAAATACAAAAAAAAGAGGGGTTAGGACTCACCCCAATCCGGTGAGTTCGATTCCAATTGCTTCTCTCTCATATTCTCTCTACAGTTACTACACTTCCCACAAGTCTAACCAAACTCTTCACTTGGTTTATTGTTCTAGTTGCACAGGTTGATCAAGCTAGCATTGGATTGGAGACTCTTCTTCATCGGCCGGCCGAAGAAGAAGAAGGTTGAACTCACATCCCTTTCTCCCACGCTAAGGTACACACGGTCAACTTCTTTCTATTTCTATTACATAAAGCGGAGCCCGCGGCTCCTGGCGACCACACTTTATTTTTATTTCATGTTTTAATTTCATCTCCTCCTCACTCTCCTCCCACATGACCCGAACCATCTCCGGTGCTCGAGCGACGCCGTGAGATGAAAGTTCGGGGATCAATGTGAGTGTGGGACCGAGGTGAGGAGTCTTTACCGCTTTCCGAGTGTATTCCGATTCACTCCTCTTTTTCCCAATTTCATCTTCACCTTCTTTTATCTTGAGGTGCCGATCCGGAACCCGTTTTCTGGAGTCGACAGCTTTTTGGCGACCACGGTGGGACTACCAATGTCTTTAACCGTGCTAGCTTGATTTGTTTGTGCAACTAGTTTCATTCTAATTCAATTCTAGTCACTAGATTGTTTGTTTTGTTGCATGATTGCTTGTATTGTTTGCATATCGCATTCTCTATTTACTTCATTTCATTTCATGTTTTTGCACATTGATTGCTTCTTCTCCTCTTACCCTCCATTTTTACTTTTGCATTAGCTTTTTGCATCGGGTACCGGACTTGCTCCGATCCGTAGGGCATTCGAGGCGGGGGCTCTCTCTCCCAACACACCCTCACCCTCCAAACACCTTCTTGGTGGATTCTTACCTCTCTTCTGGGATATTCCTTCCTAGTTGATTTGGTGGTTTCCATCAAGACCTCCATAAGTCCCCATCCGTGGAGTATTCCTCTCCGCACGATTGGGCCGGTTGTACCCTTTCCCAAAACCCGAAGAACCCAAGTACCTACTCGTGGTGATGGAGTGATAACCTTAGGTCTTGAAGATTGAAGCAATAGGAACCATACCCATTTGAATGAACAATTGCTAACAATCAATCTAATCTAAGGTTTCAACCCAAAAATTGTCGAGTAGTCATTTTAAGAACTTGTTTGCATAACTTGCTTGCTTACAACAATTGAAAAAAACCAAAAAAATTTTCTTCAAAACACCTAAAAAAACAAAAAAGAAACTTTTTTAAATTTTGTGTTCAACTTGTTTTTCAAACAACTAAATTGAAACAAAAAAATTTCAAACAAAACAAAACATAACAAAAAATTTTCAATTGTGTGCTTTGCTTGCTCTTTTTTTTAACCATCCTTGAAGAAAGATCGACAGGATGCCCATGATGCTAAGGTCTGGAAGTCACGTTGGGAGGTCGGACTACTACAAGCTGCAACAACCCATGGTCCAACCAGAGGGCCATGTCAATGCCATCAGAGAACCTGAAGTTCAAAATCCTACTCATCCACCTACTTCACTTAGTGTGGAACAAATCCTTCAGGGTCTATCTCTCCACCTAGATCCCGAGACCTTTGCAGTCATCCAATCTGCCACTAAGGGCAAGATGCCCACCAATCAAGATCCAGTCAGGGGAGATCGAGCTCTATCACCACCTCAATCAGTAGCTAGGCCCCTCATCATCAACTCTCCTACACAATCTTGCCGTGCTACCTTGCCTACTCACCCTGTTGTAGGTCACCCACCTGATTCCATGCTAGTTCCTACTTTGAAGCCACCTCTTCCAACCCATTCATCTAAATACCTTGCACCGGTGGCTCAGGAACCCAGCCTCACTCAAGCATTCATGGAAAAACTCAACCAAATGGATGAGCACTTTGAAGAGTTGAGGCATCGTTTGGACTCGAAGGCCATCCCGAAAATATCTACTCCATCTTTCCCTGTCCCACATATCCCTCCATCACAAACACCAGCCTACCATCGCTTCAATGGCTCGGTGATCCCTTCACCCATGTCAATGATTTCCAGAGCAAATCATCTCGATGGCATAATGATAGAAAGACCCTTGCCTTTCTTTTTAGGAGATCTTTAGAGGGTGCAGCCCTAGATTGGTTTTTTCATTGAACGAAGTAGAGATATGGGATTTCGAAATTGTCAAGGCCAAATTCTTGAAACGATATGGGCCAGGCTATTCAATAATTAGGGAAGTAAAAAGAGACATGGAATTAATACAATATCATGATGAATTGAGGCCCATGGCCGAGAAGAACATTGATGCTATGCACCAACCTAGGAGCCCTCCCCAACCTCATCTAGATCATCATCTTCGGCCAACTCCTCGACGTCAGTTGATTAGGCCACCCATGCCCCAATCTCAGCCGGTCATGCAACCCATGTCAATGAAACAATCAATTGTGCATAATCAAGCTCCTCTTGTCAATTGTGACAACACCTCATTACCTAAGCCGGCTCCCCAGCCTTCAACTTCACCAACATTTCTTAAGGTCCATCAGCCAATCATCCGACCATTGGCTTCTCAGCCTATTCCAACAACAACCCCTCGGCTAGCCACGCAAGCCTTGTCCCCTCAACCCACTTCACCAATGGTCCCTCGACCAATCATTCATCCTGAGCCGATCGAGCAAACCCCGGCTTCTCAACCAATCCCACCACATAGGGATCCTCCTCAGTTGGTTGCACAACAACCAATCATTTCTTCTATTACTCTTGCCCCAACAAAGGAACCAATCACTCCTACTATTCTTGCTCCTGCTGTAGTAGATGAATCAGACACTTCAACCCTTCAAGCTCCTGCCATTGCAGAGGAATTAATAACTCCAACCATTTGTGCTCCTGCCATGGCAGAAGAATCAACTTCTCATCCAGATCAAAGTCAGCTAGTAGGGAAGGTCGAACCAAACCCTTCTACCTTTTTGGAATCTCCTAGACTAGGCATGCCCTCTTCCATAGAACATCCTGAGGAGAAGCCTGCTATAGGGAGCTTAGATGAAGAAATCATAAACTTAGTTGATTGTCAAGGACTAGGCAAGGATTCTTCAGGTATAGATCAACTATCGTCATTATTGGAATTGATCCCTGAAGTTTGTAAGAGTAAATTGACCCCTGAGCTGGGAAGTAAGGAGACTGAATTGGTCAGTGAAATGGGAAAGGAATCTATAAACCAACAGAAGGAGGATGCAGACCTTAATTGGGCCCTCTGGCCCGCATTCAACTCTTGGGCCCACATGCCCCTTGATTCCAACCCTTCCCGGGCTTTCAAGCCCACTATCAACTCTTCGGCCCAAGAGCCCACTTTAGCACACTTTTGTTTTCAAAACATGTTTTTTTCCTTTTTGCATTCTCTTTACTTTTCCAAATTTTATTTTCAAAAAAAAATTAAGGTAGAGAAATTTTCTGGGTGATACCACAATCTTTGCCTTTTACATCATTAATTTTGACTCCGCCATGCTAAATCAGATCCTCCACATTTTCACTTCATTCTATGACTATGAATCATCAATCCAATGCAATATGGTGCATATCAAAAGTGGAAGCAGTTGGGCAAGGCAAGGCAAGGCATGGCAGACAAGACAAGGCAAGCACAAGCAAAGTCGTCATTAGCAATGAACTTCTTCTTCTCTCAGGTATTACATTACATTCATCATCATTATGTCATCCGCAAGGCAATATTTTTTTGAAATGATTTTGAATTTCACATGACAATTTTAATTGAGATAAATTCATGATTGACGATATTTGTAGCTACCTTGTTTTTATTAAACAAATTCTTTACATTGCAAGTTATGTTTTCAATTGATTTACCCATGGAATGTAATCTACCTCAAAAATGGAGAGAACTACCAGTATGACTTGAGTCCACATGTCCTAGGTTGTTGTCTAGGAGTCGAGGGTAGATACCATTCTACACACACAACACGTCCTGATCCCAGAATCTGGATGACTTGACACCCGAGAGAAGCTAGGCAAGGCTTAGAGATGGAAGGAAAACCCTCGCCATATTCTCTTCTGTTCGGTCCAAGATAGGCAAAGGGGACTAGAGGGGGAGAGTATCTAAAGCATCCACCACCTTAGTAGGAGGCCGTCTCGAAAGGTCCAACTTCTCAAAAGAAAAGGGTGCCAAAAGATGGGCAATGAACCCCACATGTTTAAACAAATATGGGCCTGTCTAAATGAGTACCCAAAAATGCAGAAAATGAAAAAAGGCACCAAAAGATGGGCAATGACCCCACAGGTCAAAGCACCTGTCCGAATGTGTGCCACAAAAATAGGTTTTTCGATAAAGAAGAAAAGACCCGAAGAGGCCGAACCCCAATGGGCAATTGGGTGTGAGTAGAGAAATCCCTCTCGACATCTCCAAAGCCTATCAATGACTTTCCATCAATTCTTCATTCTTACCCCTACGGTGTGGGTGGACCAACCAAATCAAAGCTAAACTCTGGCCGATCAAAGGTTGAAGGTCAAAAGATTCTGGGTAAGGAACCCCATTTTGCACATGGTGTCTACCAACGAACCTAGAAGAACAACCAAGTGATGAGAACTTGTGTCAATACTGATTTTTCTCTCCAAAAAAAAATATTTTCAAAAAAAAAAAACTTTAAAAAAAAATAAGTTGAATATCTTTAAAACTCCAAAAAACATTTTTTCTCAAAACTCCAAAAAAATGAATCTCAAAAGAAATAAATCTTTTCACAAAACTTAGTTTTTAAATTCCAAAAAAATTTTCAAAAAATAAAAAAAAAAATCATCACCATGCTTGGTTTGAATTTTCGTCTTTACATTCACTACTCTCATGTTTCAAATTCTTCATTGCATATTTGTTGCTTTATTTTTACACCCTTAAGAAGGCTATTACCCCTTGACAAAGATCAAGGCATACTGCAACTTGCAAGGGGGATAAGCCATATTGGCATTCTAATCTCTTTTTTTCTAGTGTTTCAGGCACGAAGAACAAATAAGGACAACTTCACAACAAGGCGAAGCTCGCCACTTCCCTCCCCAAGGATTCTTAGGAGGAGGTGCCACCATGACCTCGGCCTTAACTTTGCCGAGGAGCATTTTTCAAGATTTCAATAAGGCGATGCTCGCCACTTCCCTCCCCTAAGGATTCTCAGGAGGAGATGTCATCATTACCTCGGCCTCAACTTTGCCGAGAAGCTTTTGTTCTGTGTCCTCATTAGGACACATGAACTCTTTTGTGAGAATGCATGTCATCACATCGCAAACTCACTGTTATCATTTCCTTTCTTAGCATATATTAGGTGCATTACTATTTATTTTATGCACTGATGTTGAAGACCGTGAATGCAAAGAAGACCGGGCCCGAGATCCCCTTCATCAAAATCCACGACGGTCAGGTCATTCTTTGTGCTCACGGATAAGCCAAAGTTGTACTATGGGGGACGATAGTTCCTGAATGGGTATCTTGACCTCATAGACAATCTATATCTTCAACTATTTGTTATACAAGTTTTGTTTTATTTTCTTGAGCCCAACATGCATCATGTAGTATTAATTGCATTACATTTTGTTTTGTCATTGCATACATCATTTCCTAATCTTCACCTTCTCACCCTCTCGATCATTCTAAATCCCACCGTGTCATTCACCATATTCTCTAGTCCCACTAACCTCTCTAATATCCCACCGTGTCTATCAAATCTTTCAATTCTTTTCACCACTGTGGCCATTGCAACTTCTTTGCTGTCTATCCCACCGTGGCAGCCATTTCGTCCCGCCAAGGACCTTCTATTTGATCAGAACTTGCACCGTCATTATCTTCACGGTCTATGTTTAAACATTTGCCTTTCGGAATTTGAGATCATTCCATTCCGAATTGAATCTTGTCTCATGGAAGACTTAAATGAATCTAAGAGCCTGAATGTGCTCGATTGGTATTCTTTTACTTTTTCAAAACAAATCTCTTTTTTAAACTTTAGCCCATCACAGTACAGGAACACCGCAAAGATCGGGTTACCGGTTGATGATGAACCTACGAACCCATGTTTCGGGGACTCCCCACCGCGTTGGGGGTTGGCTATTCTTCTCTCGTGCCAATGGCACATCTCTTACCAATCGAACATAGGAAGACTTGATGAAACATGGCGGTTAACCAAGAGACTTGAGGAGATTCGTCTTGCCGAATCCGGTCGTTAAGCGTGTCTATATCTACACCTTGATGCCACCTTTTCAGTCCATCGCCATTTCACTCCACTACATTCCACTACGATCCATCTCGCTTCGCTACGCTTTCTCTACATTTTACTCCGTTCCGCTACATGCCATTCCCTTGCAAAGCCGACATCAAGGCGAGGCAAGCTGTAGACACGCCAAATTGGCTAGATTCGGAGCCCTAGACTCTTATTCCATAGGCGATATCTTTTATCCGACCGTTATCTGATCTGGATTACCTTATGGACATAAGCTAAGGACATTGGTGGAGCCCCTTGTGAGTTGAGAATGGACCGAAGATTTCCGGAATAATGCCGTAACCTTCAAGCAAGAGCCGCACGTGAACTGTAAAAATACGAAGCCTGCTCAATGACCGACATTGAATGGTCCATAATGGAAGGTCTCGGGAGTCCCGCATATGTTCCGTAAAATTCAGGGTTTCCGAGAAGTCATTTCGGTAGGCGTCGGTCAATGACGGCTTTCGTTACGGCTTTTTCGATCTGTGCTGACACGGCTATCCCGGACCATGTGTTAGGCCTTTCCGGTCATCACCGGGTCTTTTCGGGTCATCCGGGTCGATTCTAGTCGTATATTTTATCAACCGCAGCGATAAGGCCGGTTCGGTCAATTTTAGGGTTTCGCGGCTTTTACGGCTTCCGATTCACGTTTACCGGGTTAATCTCAGATTTTTTGATGATTTCGGGTTGTCCGATCATTCCGAACTTGTTCGGTCATCATTTTAAGTCATCCCGAGTTGACCCAAGATTTCTCGACCGGAACCGTGCTCTTTCGGATCTTCGCCCCGGGTTTCGGCTTTCCGCGAGAGGGTAAACCGGTAGAAAACCCCGTGCGAACATCTCGGGAGTCATGCGGCTGGTTTACCGACTTGAGGAGGTGCGGTTGAAGGTCCTCTTTCCAACGCGACAAACGGGAGCCGAATCGGACATCCGGTTTGCAAGATACGGCTCGCGGAACACGCGCGCAGGAGAGAGAGTGTACCGCGCCCCCGCTCCGCTTGAAAGTGGAGGGCGCGTCCTGCGCGCCCTCAACCTGGGGGCGCGCCCTGAGCGCCCTCAAACTGGGGGCGCTCCCTGCGCGCCCCCGGTTCCTTTGAAAAGCGGGGGCGCGGTCAGTTGCTTTAAATCGGAAATTACCTCGATTAGCACCTTCTAAACCGGGTTTTTGGAAGGTTTCCGGGGGGGAGGATTTTCACTTATTTGTACCGCGCCCCCGGTTCGGGGGCGCGTTACGTATGTCAAGTCGATTTTTAGCAATTTCCGGAAGTTTTCGTCGATTTTTAGCAATGAGACGCCGAACGCGCCCCCGCCCCATTTGAAACAGGGGGGCGCGCAGACCGCGCCCCCGAACTGGGGGCGCGCCCTGCGCGCCCTTGGTTTGAGGACGCGCCCTGCGCGCCCTCGTCTCCTTTGAAACGCGGGGGCGCGGTACATCCAGTTTCTAAATTTTGCACCGTCTCCCTTCCCCTATAAATTGAGAGACATTCTCAACGACCCGGGGTTGAATCCCCCTTGCCTAGCTCGTCCAGAGGTCGTCCAAGCTCTTCTCCAAAGCCGTCCCGACGTCCAAAGGCGATCTGAAGTCAAGAAATCGATCCCGAGGTGAAGGAGAAGGCTCGATCCGGGCGTTCTGCATCCACCATCTTCATCGACTTCTGCAGAAAATCTGAGGCTTCTGCTGCAAAAGTCTTCAACATAGAAGATGTTCATCTCTTCGTCCTCTTTCATCTCCAACTGACGGCACTCAATTCTGACTTGCCGTTTGTTCGTGGCAATTGCTACACCCAGGGCGCGCATCCAGGTTCTGTTTTCCATATCCGCCCTCTTTCAGAATTTTCACTGACTTATACAGGAGGATTTCGGAGAAGTCATCAACATAGGAACTCCTCCCCTCTGAGTCCTCCGTCTACTCAAACAAACGAAACTCGATTCTGACATCGGGGTCGTCCGTAGCATCCTCTGCACCGAAGTCGCGCCAGAAGGGTGCAAAGCTACCCGAACCGGCCTTTTCTCAACCAACTCGGCTTCAACTCAAGCCGATCCATTCTATAAGCTTTCTCAACTCCATTAACTCTGTTTATTCATTGTTTTAAAGCATCTTTTAGTTTATTTACATCATTTTTACCTAATCAAAAATACAAAAAAAGAGGGGTTAGGACTCACCCCAATCCGGTGAGTTCGATTCCAATTGCTTCTCTCTCATATTCTCTCTACAGTTACTACACTTCCCACAAGTCTAACCAAACTCTTCACTTGGTTTATTGTTCTAGTTGCACAGGTTGATCAAGCTAGCATTGGATTGGAGACTCTTCTTCATCGGCCGGCCGAAGAAGAAGAAGGTTGAACTCACATCCCTTTCTCCCACGCTAAGGTACACACGGTCAACTTCTTTCTATTTCTATTACATAAAGCGGAGCCCGCGGCTCCTGGCGACCACACTTTATTTTTATTTCATGTTTTAATTTCATCTCCTCCTCACTCTCCTCCCACATGACCCGAACCATCTCCGGTGCTCGAGCGACGCCGTGAGATGAAAGTTCGGGGATCAATGTGAGTGTGGGACCGAGGTGAGGAGTCTTTACCGCTTTCCGAGTGTATTCCGATTCACTCCTCTTTTTCCCAATTTCATCTTCACCTTCTTTTATCTTGAGGTGCTGATCCGGAACCCGTTTTCTGGAGTCGACACCCTCCAAACACTTTCTTGGTGGATTCTTACCTCTCTTCTGGGATATTCCTTCCTAGTTGATTTGGTGGTTTCCATCAAGACCTCCGTAAGTCCCCATCCGTGGAGTATTCCTCTCCGCACGATTGGGCCGATTGTACCACTTTCCCAAAACCCGAAGAACCCAAGTACCTACTCGTGGTGAATGAGTGATAACCTTAGGTCTTGAAGATTGAAGCAATAAGAACCATACCCAATTTGAGTGAACGATTGCTAACAATCTATCTAATCTAAGGTTTCAACCCAATAATTGTCGAGTAGTCATTTTAAAACCTTGTTTGCATAACTCGCTTTCTCACAACAATTGAAAATAAAAAAAATTCTCTTTCAAAACACCTAAAAAAAATCCATTTAATTTTTATGTTCAACTTGCTTGCCAAACAACAAAATTGAAACCAAATCAAATCGAACAAACAACCATAACCAAACAAAAACTCTCTTTGCATTTACACCTTTCATTTGCCTTCTTTCAACCATTTTGTAAGGAAACTTGACAGGATGCCCACTCTAAGGTCCGGAAGACACGTCGGGATGTCGGACTACTGCGGCCAAGAAGAGGAGTACGAGACGGGTCACTACGAGCTTCAGCAACCCATGGTCCAACCAGATGGCCATGTTAATGCCGTGATGGAACCTGAGGTCCAAGATCCTGCTCACCGATCCACTTCACATATTATAGAACAGGCTCTTAAGGATCTATCTTTTCATCTTGATCCCAATACATTGTCATTCATACAATCTATAGTGAAGGGCAAGATGCCTATTAGTCAAGGTCCAGCCAAAGTCAACCGAGCTGCTTTGCCTCCCCAATCGACAGTTCGACCTCTTGTCATAACCCCACCTGGGCAGCCCTGCCATGTTACTTCACGTACTCACCCCACTGTGGTTCATTCTTCAGCTTGCACACCAACCCACCACCCTCCCATCCAGGTGCCACATGCACACCCCCTGGGGAATTCCTCCCCACCTGTTGCCAAGGATAAAGAAATCGTCGAATTCCCCCTCTATACTATCTACATACCCCAATCACAAATGCCAACCTACCATCGCTACAATGGCTCAGGTGATCCCTTCACCCATCTCAATGATTTCCTGACCAAATCATCTCGATGGCATAATGATAGAAAGACCCTTGCCTTTCTTTTTAGGAGATCTTTAGAGGGTGTAGCCCTAGATTGGTTTTTTTCATTGAACGAAGTAGAGATATGGGATTTCGAAATTGTCAAGGCCAAATTCTTGAAACGATATGGGCCAGGCTATTCAATAATTGGGGAAGTAAAAGAAGATGTGGAATTAATGCAATATTTTGATGAATTGAGGCCCAGACTTGAGAAGAACATTGATGCTATGAACCAACCTAGGAGTCCTCCCCAATCCCATCCTGATCATCTTCATCGGCCGATTCCTCGACGCCAGTTGATTAGGCCACCCATGCTCCAATCTCAGCCGGACATGCAACCCGTGCCAACGGCACAATCAATTGTGCACAAACAAGCTCCTCATGTCAATTGTGCCAACACCTCACTATCAAAATCAAATTCTCAGCCTATTTCACCAACAACCCCTCGGCCAATCATCCGGCCCTTGGCTTCTCAACCTATTCCACCAACAACCCCTCAGCCAATCATCCGGCCCTTGGCTTCTCAGCCTATTCCACCAGCAACTCCTCTGCCAACCATCCAAGCCATGACTCCTCAATTAATTACATCAATAGCTCTTCAGCCTGAACCGACTTCTATGCCAGCACCACTTCAATCAATCCCTCAACATAAGGTTCCCCCTCAGTTAGTCAAACCACTTGTTTCGTCTATTGCTCCTGCCATGGTAGAGGAACTAGCCACTCCGATCATTCATGCTCCTACCATGGCAGATGATTTAGTCACTCTGACCGCTCAAGCTCCTACCCTGGCAGAGGAATTAATAACTCCAACCATTTGTGCTCCTGCCATGGCAGAAGAATCAGCTTCTCATCATGTCGTTGCTATATCTCAAGATCAAAGTCAGCTAGTAGGGGAGGTAGAACCAAACCCTTCTACCTTTTTGGAATCCCTTAGACTAGGCTTGCCCTCTTCCATAGAACATCCTGAAGAGAAGCCTGCTATAGAGAGCTTAAATGAAGGAATCATAAACTTAGTTGATTGTCAATCCAATGATGGACTAGGCAAGGATTTGTCAGGCATTGATCAACTGTTACCATCATTGGAATTGATCAATGAAGATGGTCAGATTGAATTGACCCCTGAACTAGGAAGTAAGGAGACCGAATTGGTCCATGATATAGGGAATGAATCGACAAGCCTCTTGAAGGATGTAGACCTTAGCAAGGGGATACTGGGACCTCCTCCAGCTAGGCAGGCAAATCCCTTAGCATCAATCTTAGGGCCACGACCCTTACCCCATTCTTCTCCTAATCAACAATCTGGCCCATGGGCCCACGATCAATCAATCTTAGGGCCACGACCCTTTCTTTATTGTCCTCCAAATCAACGATCGGGCCCATGGGCCCACAATTCCTCAATCTTAGGGCCAACGCCCTTTATTTATCCTTCTTACAACCATCAATCAGGCCCATGGGTCCAAAATCTGTCAATCTTAGGGCCATGGCCCACACCCCATCCTTACCAATTGGGCCCTTATGCCCCATTTTCGGGCACTTATGCCCCTTTTCGTCAATCGGGCTCTTATGCCCCTTTTCATCAACTGGGCCCATGTGCCCCTTTCCATCATCCGGGCCCATGTGCCCCCTTTATCCAACCGGGCCCATGTGCCCCCTTTAATCAACAGGGCTCTTATGCCCCTTTTCTTCAACCGGGCCCACGTGCCCCTTTTAATCAATCGGGCTTGCATGCCCCTTTCCTTCCACTGGGCCCATATGCCCCTTTTCCCCAATTGGGCCTACATATTCCTTTCCTTCCATTGGGCCCACGTGCCCATAATTCTCCCAATCGGGCCCATGTGCCCTTAATTTTTTTAAATCGGGCCCACGTGCCTGCAATTCACCTCAAACGGGCTCACATGCCCATGTTTTTCTACAACCGGGCCCATGTGCCCAAATTTCTTCTAAATCAGGCCCACGTGCCCACCTTCCAACAAACTTGGGCACACATGCCCACACTTCAACTTCGGGCCTGTATGCCCCCATTTCTTCACCAACGGGACCACGTGCCCAAACTTCTTCAAAATCGGGTCCCCGTTCCCCCACTTCTTCGAATTCAGGTTTGCGTACCCATACTCTTCAATGGCGCCAGCGAGCCCATCACAAATCACAATCTTGCTCCCAACCATCTAAATCAGGCCCGTGTGCCCACTCTTTTCGTTGGGTCCCTCGGGATCAACCTTCAATCGGGCCTTCGAGCCCATCAACTCCAATTGGGCCCTCATGCCCATCAACATCAACTGTGCCCTCTAGCCCGCCTTCAAATCTTGGGCTCACGTACCTCTTGATTCCAACTACTCCCAGGCCTTCAAGCCCACTTTCAACTCACGGGCCCAAGAGCCCATTTTAACTCACTTCTTTTTCCAAGCATGTTTCTTTCCTTTTTGAATTCTCTTTCTTTTCCCAAGTTTTACTTTCAACAAAAAAATCAAGGTAGAGAAATTTCCTGGGTGATACCACAATCTTTGCCTTTTACTTCATTAATTTTGCCTCCGCCATGCTAAATCAGATCCTCCACATTTTCACTTCATCCTATGACTATGAATCTTTAATCCAGTGCACTATAAAGCATATCAAAAGTGGAAGCAGTTGGGCAAGGCAAGGCAAGGCATGGCAGGTAAGGCAAGGCAAGCACAAGCAAAGCCGTCATCAACAATGAACTTCTCATTCTCTCAGGTATTACACGAAATTGCATTCATTATCATTATGTCATCTGCAAGGCAAATTTTTTTTAAATGATTTTGAATTTCACATGACAGTCTTACTTGAGAGAAATTTATGATTGATGATAACTACCTTTTGTTTTATCCTAATGAATTCTTTACAATGCAAGGCATGTTTTCAATTGATTCGCCCATGGAATGTAATCTACCTCAAAAATGGAGAGAACTACCAGTATGACTTAAGTCAACATGTTCTAGGTTGTTGTCTAGGAGTCGACGGTAGATACCATTCTACACACACAACACGTCCTGATCCCAGAATCTGGATGACTTGACACCCGAGAGAAGCTAGGCAAAGCTTAGAGATGGAAGGAAAACCCTCACCCTACTCTCTTCTGTTCGGTCCAAGATAGGTGAAGGAGATTAGAGGGGGAGAGTATCGAAAGCATCCGCCGCCCTAGTAGGAGGCCGTCTCAGAAGGTCCAACTTCTCAAATAAAAAAAAGGGTGCCAAAAGATGGGCAATGACCCCACAGGTCAAAGCACCTGTCCGAATGTGTGCCACAAAAATAGGTTTGTCGATAAAGAAGAAAAGACCCGAAGAGGTCGAACCCCAACGGGCAATTGGGTGTGAGTAGAGAAATCCCTCTCGACATCTCCAAAGCCTATCAAGGACTTTCCCTCAATTCTTCATTCTTACCCCCAAGGTGTAGGTGAACCAACCAAATCAAAGCTAAACTCTAGCAGATCAAAGGTTGAAGGTCGGAAAGATTCTGGGCAAGGAATCCCATTTTGCACATGGTGTTTACCAACGAACCTAGAAAAACAACCAAGTGATGAGAACTTGTGTCAATATTGAATTTTCTCTCCCCAAAAAAATATTTTCAAAAAAAAAACTCTAAAAAAAGTTGAATATTTTTAAAAACTCCAAAAAAATTAAATATTTTCAAAAACTCAAAAAAATATTTTCAAAAATTCAGAAAAATTGAATCTTGTCAAAAAAAAGAAGAAGAAGAAAACTTCTTTTACAAATCGCAACAAAAATTTTCAAAAAAAATTTCTTTTTCATCACCATGCTTGGTTTGAATTCTTGTTTTTACATTCATTGTATATTTGTTGCTTTATTTTTACACCCTTAAGAAGGCTATTACCCCTTGACAAAGGTCAAGGCATACTGCAACTTGCAAGGGGATAAGCCGCATTGTTGTTCTAATCTCTTCCTTCTAAGTGTTTCAGGCACAAGAAAAACTTTACACCCCTTGACAAAGGTCAAGGCATACTGCAACTTGCAAGGGGGATAAGCCATACTGGCATTCTAATCTCATTTTTTGAGTGTTTCAGGCACGAAGAACAAACAAGGAGAACTGCACAGCAAGGCGATGCTCGCCACTTCCCTCCCATGAGGATTCTTAGGAGGAGGTGTCACCATAACCTCGGCCTTAATTTTGCCGAGAAACCTTTTGCAGGCGATGCTTGCCACTTCCCTCCCATGAGGATTCTCAGGAGGAGGTGTCATCATTACCTCGGCCTCAACTTTGCCGAGAAGCTTTTGTTCTGTGTCCTCATTAGGACACATGAACTCTTTTGTGAGAATGCATGTCATCACACCGCAAACTCACCGTTATCATTTCCTTTCTTAGCATATATTAGGTGGATTACTATTTATTTTATGCATTGATGTTGAAGACCGTGAATGCAAAGAAGACCAGGCCCGAGATCCCCTTCATCAAAATCCACGACGGTCAGGTCATTCTTTGTGCTCACGGATAAGCCAAAATTGTGCAGTGAGGGACGATGGTTCCCGAATGGGTATCCTGACCTCATAGACAATCTATATCTTCAACTAATTGTTAGACAAGTTTTGTTTTTGTTTTCTTGAGCCCAACATGCATCATATAGTATTAGTTGCATTGCATTTTTCATGATCATTGCATACATTCTTTTAAAATCTTCACCTTCTCACCCTAATCTTTATCCTAATTTCGATTATTCTGAATCCCACCGTGTTTTCTAGTCCCACCAAATATCCCACCGTGTTTTCTAGTCCCACCAAATATCCCACCGTGTCTATGAATCCCACCGTGTTCGGTAGTCACCTTGTGCCTCCAACTCCTTCAATTCTATCACCATTGTGGCCATTGCAGCACTTGCTATTCAGCCCACCGTGGCAGTCACTTCCTCTCGCCAAGGGCCTCCTATTTGATCTAAACTTGCACCGTCACGGTCTGAGCTTAAACATTTGCGTTTTGGAATTCGAGATCATTCCATTCCGAATTGAATCTTGTCTCCTGGAAGACTTAAATGAATCTAAGAGCCTGAATGTGCTCGATTGGTATTCTTTTACTTTTTCAAAACAAAGCTCTTTTTAAAACTTTAGCCCATCACAGTACAGGAACACCGCAAAGATCGGGTTACCGACGGATGATGAACCTACGAACCCATGTTTCGGGGACTCCCCACCGCGTTGGGGGTTGGCTATTCTTCTCTCATGCCAATGGCACATCTCTTACTAATCGAACATAGGAAAACTTGATGAAACATGGCAGTTAACTAGGAGACATCAAGAGATTCTCTTTGCCGAATTTGGTCGTTGAGCGTGTCTATATCTACACCTTGATGCCACCTTTTCAGTCCATCTCTATTTCGCTCCGCTGCATTCCATTACAACTCATTTCGCTTATCTACATTCCTTTACATTTCACTCCGCTACGCTAAATGCCATTCCCTTGCAAAGTCGACATCAAGGCGAGGCAAGCTGTAGACACACCAATTTGGCCTTATTTAGAGCTTAAACCATTATTCCATTGGCAACATCTCTTTTAGACCATCAAAATCATGATGAACCACCATTTTGGATGAGCTGAGGTGCTTATTGGAAATATGAGGATGATTTTCTAACTTCTAATCAAATCCGTGTTAGCCGAACAAGAGACTCTTGGTGGTGTGCCATATTATGCTTTTCCCAGCATATCCTCTACTTGAAAATTTTTCACACGATTATTTGTACATCTAATGAAGAAATCTTCAACAAAAATAATCTTCCTCTCTGAGTCCTCTTTTTAATGCAACAAACGGCATTCAATTCTGATCTCCCATTTGTCTGCAGCGCCCTTTGGAAGTCAGATGCGCAGTTCTGTCCGCACGCAGCACCTATCAAGCCCAATTGCATGCAAGCCCAGCCCATTGGGCACATATCTGACCAATTCACGACCTTAAATTCCTTTTTCCTCCTCCATATCACTTTTTATAGTATCTGGAAGCTTCATGGTCTAAATTAGCATCATCTAATGATGGCAATCCAACTTGTTGTCTTGTATATCAAGACTTGCCACTTTTAGACTAGATTTGTTTCCTCTTCAAGTGGAGGCATATTTTGAGCATGGAGAAGGTGATCCACGGTTTTCAATCTCTCTCAATCATTTAGGTAAGTTTCTAAATACCTCAGGATGAAAATCAGCAACATTAATTGAAGGAAATCCAACCTATGGTCGGATGTATCAAAACTTGCTATTTTTTGACCTGGTTCTCATCCCGTATAAAGGGAGACTCATATGAACGACCTAAGGAGAGCATACCCATCCTCCAGAACTCCTATCTTCGTCCTCAAGCCACCCTAGGCTTGTACCAACCTCCCCAAATCGTTCTCTCTTCATCCCGGTGCCCGGAGATCATCCCAAAGTGAAGAAGAAGCCGGCCTATGCTCCAACGTGCTGCACTTCTGATCATCGGATTATACAGATATTTATATTTACTTTCTGGCCTGAATTCCTTCATAAGAAGTGTGTTTTATCAAGCTATCTTTCGTATACAACAAACTTAGATCAATTCTGACATTCCCTTGGCTTGTTATGGCTTCAACACCGGCGCTGCACAGACAGATCCGAAGTGTTCTCTTCTAAGTCATCATCTTCTCAGTTAATTTCAGTACACTTAATGGTAGATTCAGCCCATACATTATTCATATAAATTGTTCCCTGGTGCGTCCTCTTTTAGTTACAGCAAGAATCATTCAATTTAGATATCTGTGGTTCTCATAGCATGTCCTACATCGACATTGTGCTGGGAGTTTCTAGAACTTCACTGTTTAAGATCCGGATTATCAGGTAATTTCAGATTACTTATCATAAGATTCAATAAAACTTGTCTTCATATAAAACCACCCTAGGTGATTAATATTTATTTTTAAACAAACATCACTTGATTCTGACATTGGTGCTGTTTTTTACGGTCTTTGCATCATAGCCGCGCAGTTTACATTAAATCTGTCCAACCCGGTTGCCACTTTGCCTGGGTTGTGTTGTCTTTAACCGTTCATATTCTCTTTGCTAACTCTTCATTAATATCATTTAATTCATATTTAAGCATCATTTTATTAAGTTTTTCATCATTTCATATATCATAAAAAACCAAAAAAAAGGGGTTAGGGCTAACCCCGAATCCGGTGAGTTTGTTTCCAATTGTCGTTTTATGTTATTGTTTTTACAAGTTACTACACTTCACTCAGTTCTAATCCTTCTTCACTTGTTTTCTTGTCTTTTTATCTTCTAGTTGCACAGGTACATCAAGCTAGCATCGGTTGGACTCTTCTTCATTGGCCGGCCAAAGAAGAAGAAGGTTGAACCTACGCACACTTTCTCCCACGCTAAGGTACACACGGTCAACTTATTTCTATTTTCAATACATAAAGCGGAGCCCGCGGCTCCTGGCGACCACTTCTTATCCTATTCATTCTTTAAGTAAATTCATTCCTCACTCTCCTCCCACATGACCCGAACCATCTCCGGTGCTCGAGCGACGCCGTGAGATGAAAGTTCGGGGATCAATGTGAGTGTGGGACCGAGGTGAGGATCTTTTACAGCTTTCCGAGTGTTTTCTAATTCACTCCCTTTTTCTCCTATTCCATCTTTCACCTTCTTCCCTTGAGGTGCCGATCCGGAACCCATTTTCGGAGTCGACACAGCTATCTTCTCATTCAATCTCCAACAGAAGCTGTGCCAAAAAGGTGAGAAAAAAAGATGTAATTTTAATACTCTTCCTCCCCTTTTCTTTCTCTTCCGCTCGACCTTCTCTTTAGCCATTCAAGAAGCCCCAAAAACCCAGCCTTGTTGGTACCACTTAAAGCCCATGTTCAACCTCCCTATGTTAGTCCCACAAGCCATCAAAAATCAGCTTCTTTGAGCCCCTCATTTCAGACCCCTTTCTGTCCTAATTCTAGCTTCTCATTGCCCATGTGTGCACAGCCCATGGATGGCCTATAAACAGCCCATTTTGCATCCCCAAGCAACCCCATGCTGTCACCTAACACCGTGCCCCTTGTTGCCATCCCTCTAGCAGCCAATTAGGCTCCCGAACATAAGCCCTCTTTCAGTCCATGTTTGGCCTATCAAAACACACCTTAATCAGGTCCTTGTGTGCCCCCTTGATGGCTCTTCAACTTAGCACCTGAATGGCAAAAAAAGTCAGCCCATTGGCAGCTCACAAAACAGCACCAAAACAGGCCCCTCTTCAGCTCTCTACATGGAGGCTTGCATCACCTACTACTGCTTCAAGAATAAACAAAAAAGGGCAAAGGCATACAGGGTTTGAAGCTGACCATTTTGGCCTTGAAGTGCTGCAAACAGGTCATGCTGGCCCTTGAAGAGCAAATCAGGCCGCCATGGCCCAAGATGTTCAAAACAGGCCAACCAGGTTGACAAGATGTTCAAGACCGGCCTTACCAGGCCGACATAGCACGAAGACCAGCCCACTGTGCTGATGAAGCTGGCTGGGCCCATTGGGCCTTGGACATTTAAAAAAATACACTTAACTAAATTTGAAGGCGAAATGCCAAAATTAAAAAAGGAGTTAGCACCACCACGTGGGCGCTCCCCCTTGGGTGGCTCATCCGGCTTGCACCGGAATGCTGACCCGAACGTAGGCGCGGGTCGGCTCCCATTGCAGACGATCCTTCCCACTACTTGGAAAGTCAAAAGACTATGCCATGTAGGATGGGTAAAAATTCCACACCGATCGGAAAATAAGGCGGCATGCTGCCAAAATTCTCCTGGTTAAGTGGGATTTTACACCAAAGGAAAGGACTTTGACACTTCGACAAACATTATTCATGGCATATGAACTGCCACATCTGATGTACACTAGCATGAACATGAATATTCAATGAACATTTCAAGTGCCGAGTTGATTGCATATGACCGGGCATCGACACTAGCCTAATAGACCAGATGTGATGCAAACCGAACAAGAGTTAACCAAATCTGAAGTTAACTTAATTAAATATGAAAATACATTCAAACCAAACATTAAAACATGCTTAAAACAGATCATTAAAGCATTAACATTCAACAAAAATCAGATTTAATACAATCTGGAAAAATTGATTCAATGCACTTAATCCTTTGCAATTCAATTTCCTAAACAATTGCAAATCAAATAATTCACAACCAATTGAAAAGTACACAAAAAGAAAGCATTAATGCATCCGAAATTCATCTTAAAATATGTCACATTCAGATCGTTAACAATTTGAAGTTCAAGTTTAATCAATTTAAACCAAACTTCAAAACATCTAAAACATACCAAACACACCTGAATCGGTATTAAAACACCAATCGACATGAGAAAATCACACGAAAATGACTCAACACATGTCAATTAAACTTAAACAAGTCAAAATTGATAAACACATCTAAAAATATCAAATTCAAATAAAAATAAAAATAAACTTCAATTAGTTGAAGTAAAACAAACCAAATAATTCAAACAAGCTCAAAATAAATAACATTCAAATCCAAGTCAAATGGAAATCTGAAATCAACATTTCAAACCACATCAAAATCCCTTCTTAAATCAAACATAAATCAACTTCAAACAAAATCTAATCAAACTTATTTGCATCTCATCGGGTCTAAAAGGCCAGGGCCCTTTGTGTTCTATATATGTTGTGGATGTGCACGCTCTCGTCAAACAAGATCTCTATTGCATTTAATCAAGGGTGTTCGAGTGTTTGCTCGATGTAAATGAACATTGGATATTCGCACCATGGAGAGAGGTCAAAAAAAATTTCACCGAACCCGAACCTCAGTTCTATACTCTTTTAATATCAACTGGACTATCTAGTATTTTTATGGTCTATCACCTACTTTATTAGAAAATTTGGATGTCGATATTTCAAAACATATAAAAACAAGAAATCTTTTCAAAGAATAAAAAAGATTCCCGAGGTTCCCACAGTACTATAGGTTATACCTTAGATATATGATATTTCAAAGGTATTATATATACTTAGCACATATTATTGATGAGACTAAAATAAAATCCCTTCTTGTTTTGATTAGGTCGATAAACGTGTGACATTAGGGGGTGGTCTAATTATTAGACGCTAGGGAAGAATAGTGGTTGATGATGGCAGTGTTGAGCTTGGGTATGGTGAGGTTGGGCTTTGGGGTGCTTGGATAAGTTGTTGGATGGGGGTGGCTATTGGTATGAAGAGTATGGTATGGCTTGTGGGTGGAGCTGGTCTTGCGGACATGGTGGCGGTTTGATCCTCCACCTGCCAACCCTGGGAGTGGTTGGTTAACTCCCCAATGGCAAAGTGGACAAGACTGATATGTGGGTTTGATGGGGCTAGTGCCGGCACCGGAGCGGGTGCATGTACTAGGAGTGGGTCTTGAACTATGCCCAAGCTAGGCAGATGTTGTGCTTGCTAATGTTGGTGCCATGGTTGATTTTGTTGTACTTTCATTGCCTGTATGGACTCCCCCATCTGAGCCCAGTCGATGTTCCCTTGATCGTTAAGATCGTGAATGTAATCTTTGAACTGGAAGCAAACCTCTATAGTGTGCCCTGGGTATCGATGGTAGGCATAGTACTTTGACATGTCTGCGTTTGCCAGCCACACCTCTCTATCTTCTTCAGGAGCTCCAGCTGTTGTTCAACCATTAGTGCATTAAAAATATCTATGAGGAGAAAGGGTAGCTGATGGTAGTACTCTCTCTTTGGTCCCCCTCGTAGCTTGGTTGGCTGGCGGGGGCACTCGGTTGTAGGCAAGTTGTTATGGTGGCACTTGGTTGTAGGCAGGTTGCTATTGAGGTTGTTGTTGGGCTGGCTGAGGAGCTGGTCAATATCAGTGGTTCAATGAGGGGTTCCAGTATTGGTTTTTAAAATTCCTACCCTGGTTTCCTATGGCATTGACACTCTCATTGTTCATGACCCCCTCGGTGGTAGGACTATAGGTGTGGGTTTTCAAGTGTTGTGGGGTTTAGGGTCAAAAGGATTGATCATGGAGGCATCCCTAAAGTGGGCTTGTAGGTATCAGGAACTATCACAGAGCTCACTCATGGTGGTTGGGCGGTGCATGACTAAGAGGTTACGAAGGGCTGGTGTGGTATTTTCGATGAGCATCCTCACTTGTTCCCCCTCTGAAATGGTGTCAACCAAATTTTTTGCCATTCTTCTCCACCGGTCAACAAATTTGGTGAAGTCTTCATTCAACTTCATCTTCTCATCAATTAAGTTCATGATCGAGTAGGCTAACCCCACCCGATCTTTATACCTTTGCAGAAACTTTGCCTTTACCACATTGAAGTCCGCTACCTCAAAAGAATCAAAAGAATAGAACCATTCAAGGGAGGGTGGAAGTGGCGCGTTAGAAGTAGGAATGGGCCAGAAGTGGCAGGTTGGAAGTAGGAATCTGCATAGAATTTGATGGGCATCCCATGACTAGGTGAGCAGGCAAGGAGACGTGGCATGGTTGCCAGGAGAGGAGATGATAAGAGGCCTAGCTACCGATCAATGTGGTGAAGGGGCTTGGTCGCCATCGACTGGACTTTGGTTGTGTAGACACGCCAAATTGGCCCGATTCTGAGCCCCAGGCTCCTATTTCATTAGCGATAACCTTTATTTAACCGTTATCTGATCCGGATTACCTCATGGATATAAGCTAAGGATGTTGGTGGAGACCCCTCGTGAGTTGGGAATGGACCGATGATTTCTAGAATAATGCTGTAACCTTCAAGCGAGTGCCGTGCGTAAACTGTGAAAACATGAAACCTACTCAATGACCAACCTTGAATGGTCCATACTTGAAGGTCTCGGGAATCCCGCGTGTGTTCCATAACATTCAGTGTTTCTAAGAAGTCATTTTGGTAGATGTTGGTCTATAACGACTTTTCGTTATGACTTTTCGATCTGTGTTGACATGGCTATCCTAGACCACATGTTAGGCATTTCTGCTTATCACCGGGCCTTTTCAAGTCATCTAGGTCGATCCTAGCCATATATTTTCATCAACCGAGGCCATACGGCCATTTTAGTCAATTTTAGGGTTTTCTGACTTTTCCAAGCTTTGGTTCACGTTTACTAGGTTAACCTTAAATTTGTTTGATGATTTCAGGTTTTTCAACTGTACCAGACTTGTTCGATCATCATTTTAAGTCATCCCAAGTTGACCTAAGATTCCTCAACCGGAACCGTGCCCTTTCGAATCTCTGCCACATTTTTGGCTTTTAGGAAAAAGGTAAACCGGTAGAAAGCCCCAAGCGAACATCTCAGGAGTCATGCCATCTGGTTTATTAACTTGAGGAGCTGTGGTTTAATTCCCTCTTTCCCACGCAACAATTGGGAGCCAAATCGGACATCCTGTTCGCAAGATACAGCCCACAGAATGTATGCGTAGGAGAGAGAGTGTACTGTGCCCCCGCTCCCCTTGAAATGGGAGGGCGCCCTCACAGCGGGGGTGCGCCCTGCGTGCCCTCAGCCCGGGGGCACACCCTGCGTGCCCTCGCTCCCTTTGAAAGGCGGGGGCGCGATCTGTTTCCAGAAACCAAAAACTACCCCGATTAGCACCTTCTAAACCGATTTTTTGGAAAGTTTCCCCCGCTAATTATCATTTATTTTGACCGCGCCCCCGGGTCGAGGTTCATTCATCTTGTCAAGTCTGATTTTAGCAATTTTTGGAAGGTTCCGGCAATTTTTAGCATTGAAATGCATAACGCGCCCCCACTTCCTTTGAAATAGGTGGGTGCGCCCTGCGCGCCCTAAGCGCCCTCAGGTGGAGGGCATGCCCTGTGTGCCCTCACCTCCTTTGAAACGCGGGCGTGCAGTCAGTCCAGTTTCCATATTTTGTACCGGTTCTCCATCTCTATAAATTGAGGGCTATTCCCAATGAACCAAGGTGAACCCCCCCATGCTTAGTTCATTTTGTGGTCGTCCAATCTCACTCCCAAAGCCATCCCGATGTTCAAATCTATGCCGACATTGAGAAATCGATCCCGAAGCGAAGGAGAAGGCTCAATCCGTGTGTTCTACATCAACCAAATTCATCAGCTTCTACAGAAAATCCTAGGCCTCTGATGCAAAAGTCTTAAATAGGAGAAATGTTCTTCTATTTGTCCTCCTTCGTTTGCAACTAACAGCATTCGATTCCAACTTGCCGTTTGTCCGTGGCGATTGCAGCACCGCGAGCGTGCATCCAGGTTCTAGTTTTATATATCCGTCTACTTTCAGCTTTTCGAAAGGCTTGAACGGATGGATTCCAGAGAAATCATCAACAGGAGATCTATTCCTCTTTGATTTATCTATCAATAGAAACAAACGACATTCTATTCCAACATTGGGATCGTGCGTAAAATTTTCTTCACTGAAGTCGCGCAAGGGGGGTACAAGGCTACCCGAACTGGCTTGTTTCAACCAACTCAGCTTCAACTCAAGTGGATCCACTCCACAAGCTTTCTCAACTCATTTCACTCAATTTATTTACTATTTTATAACATATTTTGGGTAATTTTTCATCATTCTTACATAATCAAAAAACACAAAAAAGGGGTTAAGGCTCACCCTGAAGCCTGTGAGTTTGGTTTCAATTGCTTATCTCTCATCTTCTTATTACCGTTTCTACACTTCTATCAAGTCTAATCAAACTTTTCATTTTGTTTATTGTTTTTAAGTTGCATATATTGATCAAGTTAGCATCGGTTGGACTCTTCTTCATCAGCCGGCCGAAGAAGAAAAAGGTTGAACTCACATCCCAATCTCCCGCGCTAAGGTGCACATGGTAAAATCAACTTATCTCTGGTTTCTATTTCATATAGCGGAGCCCGCGGCTCTTGGCAACCACAATCACTTTATTCATGTTCTAAGTCATTCTATTCCTCACTCTCCTCCCACACGACCTGAACCATCTCTGGTGCTCGAGCGACGCTGTGAGATGAAAGTTCGGGGATCAATGTGAGTGTGGGACCGAGGTGAGGATCTTACCGCTTTCCAAGTGTTTTCCGATTCACTCCCTTTCCCCTATTCATCACCTTCTATTGAGGTGCCGATGTGGAAACTGTTTTTAGAGTAAACAGCTTGTCGGTGGCCATGGTGGGATAACCAATGTCTTCAACCTTGCTAGCTTGATTGATCCGTACAACTAGTTGTTTTCCGATTTGGTTCCCACGTAAGCCAGCTTGTCCTTTACCTTTTCTATGTCAATTTTCCTTTAAACTTGCTATTTACTATTCCTTTAAGATTGTCCCCCATGTGGACTTGACTTTCTTGTCTTTAATTTCAACCTGGTTCCCGCGTGAACCACTCTTTTCTTCTTATAAACTGGTTCCAGCATGAACCACCTTTCTTTTCCAACTCGGTTCCTGCGTGAACCAACTTATTTTAAATTCGGTCCCCGCATGGTCCACCTCTTTACAGCACCTTCAGATTGGCCCCACGTGGCTCTCTTTCGATTTTGTCATCTCTTACACTGGTTCCCGCGTAAACCACCCTTTTCTTCATAAAAACTGGTTCCCACGTGAACCATTCCTTTTACTTCAAAAATCGGTTCTCGCGTGAACCACCTACCTTTCCAAAACTCGGCTCCCACGTAAGCCACCTTATTTCCAAATCGGTCTCGGCGTGGACCATCCTTTTACCATCATTTTAGATTTGTCCCCACTTGGACACTCCATCACCAGCCAGTTCCCGCGTGAACCACCTTTTAGTTGCCAGTTACAAGTTACTTGTTTTACTTTATCATTGTTTGTCTTGATTGCATTCACTTGCTTGATTTATTTAATATCTTTCATTCTTTTCATGTTTGCATATTGATTGCTTCTTCTCCTCCTACCCTCCATTTTTCATTTTTGCATTAGCTTTTACATCGGGTACCGGACTTGCTCCGATTAGTAGGGCATTCGAGGCGGGGGCTCTCTCTCCCAACACACCCTCACCCTCCAAGCACCTTCTTAGTGGAGTCTTACCTCTCTTCTGGGATATTCTTTCCTAGTTGATTTGGTGGTTTCCATCAAGACCTCCATAAGTCCCCATCCATAGAGTATTTCTCTCCGCATGATTAGGCTGGTTGTACCACTTTTCTAAAACTTGAAGAACCCAAGTACCTACTCGTGGTGATTGAGTGACAACCTTAGGTCTTGAAGATTGAAGCAATAAGGACCATACCTACTTGAGTGAACAATTGCTAACAATCTATCTATATCTAAGGTTTAAACCAAAAAATTGTCGAGTAATCATTTTAAGAACTTGTTTGCATAATTTGCTTGCTCACAACAACTGAAAACAACCAAAAAAATTTCTTCATTCAAAACACCTAAAACAAAACAAAAACAAATCCCTTTAATTTTTGTGTTTGACTTGTTTTCCAAAAAACCAAATTGAAACAAAAAAATCAAACAAAAGCAAAGCATAACCAAAAAAAAATTATCTTTGCATTTACACCTTTCATTTGCTTTCCTTAATCCATTTTGTTAGAAAGTTTGATAGGATGCCCATGATGCTAAGGTCTGGAAGACACATCGGGATGTCAAACTACTATGGGTAAGAAGAAGAGTACGAGACGGGCCACTATGAGCTGCAACAACCCATGTTCCAACCAGAGGGCCATGTCAACACCGTCAGGGAGCCTGAAATTCAAAATCCTACTCATCAACCTGCTTCACTTAGAGTGGATCAACTCCTTCAGCGTCCATCTCTCCATCTAGACTATGAATCCTTTTCACTTGTGCAATCTTTGACAAAGGGCAAGATGCCTGCCAATCAAGATCTGGTCGAGGGAAATCAAGCCCCCTCACCACCTCAATCGGCAGTCAGGCCCTTGATCATTTCTTCTCATGGACAACCCTGTCATGTCTCCACTCACCCTATTGCAGGGCATTCACATAATGCTATTCCAGCTCCTATTTTCAACCCACCTCTTCCAACCCATTCACCTAAATACCTTGCTCTGGTGGCTCAGGAATTCAGCCTCACCTAGGCATTCATGGAAAAACTTAACCAGATGGATGAGCGCTTTGAAGAGCTGAGGCACCGCCTCGATTCTAAAGCCACTCCTGAAATCTTTGTCCCATCCTTCCTGGTCCTACATCTCCCTTATTCTGAAATTCCAATCTTTCAATGCTATAATGAGACCGGGAACCCCTTTAACCACCTAAAGAGCTTTCTATATGACTCCACATTCTGGAAGAATGACTGCAAAGCACTTGCCTTCCTATTCCGTCGGTCATTGGAATGGTCCACCCTTGACTGATTTTATTCTCTTGATTCTATTGAGGCAGTGGATTTTGATATTGTCAAGATAAAGTTTCTAAAAAGGTACAAGGACCGGGTGGGGCCAACCTACTCAATAACTAATTTAATTGCTGAGAAAATGAAGCCGGATGAAGATTTTGCCAAATTTGCTAATCGGTGGATGGGAATGGCTGAGAGGCTATTAGATACCATCTCAGAGGGGGAGCAGGTGAGGATGCTCATCGAGAATACCACGCCTAACCTTCGCAACCTCTTGATCATGCACTTCCTGACTACCATGAGTGAGTTGTGTGATAGCACCCGCTACTTCCAAGCCCATTTCAAGGCCACTTCCATGATCAACCCGTTCGACCCCAAACCCTGTAACACTAGAAAGCCTACATCTTTTAGGCCCACTACTGAAGGGGTAGTGAACAATGAGAGTATCAATGCCATGGGTAATCAGGGTGGGTATCGCCAAAGCCAATACAGTAACCCACCACCCAACCAACAATATAGGCCAGCTCCTCAACCAACTCCTCAACCCCAACAACAACTTGCATACAACCGAGCACCACCATAGCAACCCACCTACAACCGAGCACCCCAACAACAAAATGCCTATAACCGAGCGCCTAAACAACAACCTGTCCACAACCGACCACAACCACAACAACAACAAGCTTACAAGCAAGTGCCACCACCAGCCAATCAACCTAGGAGGGGGGGGACCCAAGAGAGAGTACTATCCTCAATTGCCATTTCCTCTCACCAATATTTTCAATGCATTGATGGCTGAACAGCAGTTGGAGATTTTGAAGGAGAGAGAAGGATGGCCGGCCAATGTCGATATGACAAAGTACTGTGCCTACCATCAGTATCCTAGGCACACAGTGGAAGTCTGCTTGCAATTTAAAGACTACATTCATGACCTCAATGATCAGGGGAACATTGACTAGGGATAGATGGGAGAATCCATTCAAGCAATGAAGGCGCTGCAGAATCAACCATGGTGACAACAACCTCAAGCACAACAGCAACCCGACCTAGGTATAGTTCAATATCCACTAACGATACATGCACCCATTCAAGCACCGGCACCAGCACCGCCAAACCAGAAACTCGGCCTCGTCCACTCCGCCATCGAGGAGTCAACTCACCACTCCCAGGGTTGGCAGGTTGAGAATCAAACCACCTCCATGCCCGCCAGACCTACCCCACCCTAAACCCTAAATCGCACCATACTCTCCATACCGAGAGCTGCCCCCAGCCCACAAACTACCCAAACACCATAAAACCCAATCTCACCAACACTACTATCACCGGCCATTAACCCTCCCCGACGCCTAATCATTAGACCACCACCAGCACCCCAACCATCACCCCAACCTAACCCATCAACCATCATTCCTCCCTAGTGTTTAATCATTAGACCGCCACCAACACCTCAAACATCACCTAACCTACCAGCCTCCACCACCCCTCGACCTCTCATTATCTGACCGTCACCCAACCTACCAGTCGCTACCACTCTGTAACCCCTCATCATCCAACCATCACCACCAACACCCCAACCATCACCCAACATACCGGCCTCCACTACCCCACGACCCCTCATCATCCGATCCTCACCGCCCCTACCTACCATGGGCCCCTCAACATCCCAACCAATGCTACCATCACCATCATCACCACTCCCCACTACCACATTGGCGTCGGTACTTCGTAGTGGGAGGATGTTCCAAAGGGTCTTCCCCTAGGCTGGGATGCAACCACATGAGAAAGCAGAAGAGGAGGTGGTAGAAGAACCATTGCCCGGCATGGCATATGACCTATTGAAGCAATTGAATAAAATGTCAGCACGTATTTCAATCCTGGAGCTTATAAAGAGGTCAAAGAACCATCAAGACATCCTACAACAATACTTGCAGTGGGTCATGGTCAATGAGGACCTCCCGCCAGAGAAAATCATTACAGTCTTGACCCTGAGGAGTGAGAATCTGGCACTCACTTTCACATAGGAGGAGTTGGCATAGCCTAAAATCAGAAAGTATGCCTTACGTATCATAGTGGTCATCAAAAGAGTAGAGATCAAGTCTTGCTTGATTGACACCAGGGCGTTTATAAATGTCATGCCGCCAGAAACATTGCAACTTTGTGGCATCTCCGATGAGGAAATCGAGCCTTATGCCATCACGGTGATAGCCTATGACAACTCTCAAAAGTTGGCACGAGGGATGGTTACATTGGAAGTAGGGCTCGGTCCATGTGCTGTCACCGCCGAGTTTCATGTTTTAGAACTGAACCCCACATTTAAAGCTATTTTGGGACTCTCATATCTTGAGGCAATAGGATCTGTTGCCTCCACTAATCATCAATGTCTGAAGTTCCCATACAAGGGCCAGGTAGTTAATGTAACCAACATCCCCATTTTGAATGATGTGAATGATCTCTTTTCTGCATTACCAATATCAGAACTTGTCCATCCGTTGGTTTCAACAACAGAGTTGCCCGGTGTCATGGTGTTGACAACACCTCCAGAAACAGTTGCCTGGCGGATGATGAAAGGAATGGGCTATCAGCCAAAAAAGGGACTGGGAAAGGAACTTCAGGGAGTTGTGCACCCCGTTGAAGCCGTACAAAGACCGAGAAGGCACGGGCTTGGCTATGAGCCCAGTTTCACTCCGAGGATGGTCTACCAGCCAAAAAATGTCATGGGACTCCAAAGATTCTTCATCAAAGGGGAGACCATGATGATGGCCGGGAACAAAGAAAATGAACCAACCAAGAGGAGGAAGGCATTAGAGGAAGAGGAAGAAGTGGACAACCAGAGTACATCTTTGGCTCGGTTGTTCACAGAGAAGGAAGAACTAGTCAAGGGCGAGTCCATCCCTAAACAACTTGTCCACTCAAACTCATCTCCAATCAACATCCTGCGTGAGCCATATCCTACGGTCACATACTTTAAAATCCTCACGCTCTCCCTCCTGGATGCACTCGATGGGCTTTCTAGCCCGATTCCCACTTCTGGGCCGAAATGGCCACCCAAATTGATCACTAGGCCTAAGAGCCCATTTAAATTTTCTTACTCCACTGGGCTTCTATGCTCATTTTAATTCGACAACATTGGGCCTGCGTGCCCACCAACTGGGCCCATGTGCCCTTTAGATTTCTTTTCTAACTTTGGGCCCATGTGCCCCATAGATCTTTTCACTAGCTTTGGGCCTATCTGCCCATTTCTTGTCATTGTCAAGCCCACGAGTCCATTTTTCTTATGTTTGCTTAAGCTTTCTACTTTTGCTCGAGCCCAACCGGCTCATTTTCTTTCCATTATTGAAAACACCCAAAAAAAACATCTTCTCACAAATTCAATTTTTCATTGAGGAGACATCTCTACTTGTCTCGGAGGGTGCTCCCAACCAGAGACCCCTCTTCTCCGACTCACTGATCGATCTACTTGATCTTTCACCCACTGTAGATACTACTTTTCTGATTTTGTTCTCTTTAGGAGTAGTTAGGATAAGAAAGAAGAAAATTTGAGGTAAGCGCATTCCAGAGAGATATCTCCAGCAACTAGCTGCAAGGAATGTGCAAGGCTGCCAAGGGTTTTGAAAAATGCTATCAAGCTTGACGAAATCCAATATGTGGATGAAGTCAATGTAGATCATACACTGAGAGTCTATGAGGTTTTATCAGAAAAGGATCTTGATTTCGAGGAAGGAATTGAGGACTTGGCTGATGCACATGCATCTGGACTTAAAAAGTTTGAAAAATCATCAGCCATAGTGGATGAACTGACAAAAGAATTAAATCTTGGAACACCATAAGATCCTAAGACAATCCTCCTAAGTGCAAACCTCACTCCCATTGAGAAACAAAGCTTAATTAAAATTTTGGAAGAATATAAGGACACGTTCGCATGGACATACAAAGACATGCTGGGGTTAGACAACTCATTGGTTGAACATTGTCTAACTTTGAAACCTGGAGCTACCCCAGTCAAACAAAATCTAAGGAGATTCCACCTCGATGTTGCACTTAAAATGAGAGAAGAGGTCGATAAGTTACATCAAGCTAGATTTATTAAGGTCGTCCTTTATCCACAATGGGTGGCAAACATAGTCCTAGTCATGAAGAAGGATGGACGGGTTCGAATCTGCCTAGACTTCAGGGACTTGAACTGAGCGTGTCCTAAAGATGACTTTCGTCTACCTCATATTGACGTGTTGGTTGATATCACTACTGGATTTGAAATGCTGTCACTCATGGATGGCTATTCTGGGTATAATCAGATCCGGTTAGCCAAAGAGGACTAGGAGAAGACCTCGTTCACTACACCTTGGTGAACCTACTGCTATGTCGTCATGCCCTTTGGACTGAAGAATGCTGGTGATACGTATCAGAGGGCCATGATGGCTATCTTTCATGACATGACGCAAACCCTTGTAGTGATGTACGTGGATGACCAGGTCGTTAAGTCAAAAAGTTGAGAAGATCATCCTGAAGTGCTAAGAAGGGACTTGCAAAGGGCTAGAGAATATAAATTGAAAATGAATCCAAAAACATGTACATTCGAAGTATCCTCAGGAAAATTGTTGGGGTTCATAGTGAGCAAAAGGGGCATAGAGATCACCCAAACAAGACCAAAGAAATCATTCGTATGCCTCCTTCGAGAAATATAAAACAACTTCGAGGATTAATCGAGAGGCTATAGTTTTTCCGCCAGTTCATCTCACAACATTCCCAAAGGTGCAAACCTTTCTATAAGTTGACAAAGGCGGGAGCCAAGTTTAAATGGGATTCAAAGTGCCAGGATGCATTCGATGGTTTGAAAAGATACTTGACTAGTCCCCCTGTGCTTAGACCACCAATCCCTATCAAGCCCTTATTTCTATACATCTCGATTTTGGAAAATTCTCTTAGGGTAGTCCTTGCACAAGTGGATGAAGAAGAAAAAGAGAGGGCAACTTACTATTTGTCAAAGATTTTCGATCCATGTGAGCAGAAGTATACTGTAGTGGAGAAGACCTGTGCTGCACTAGTCTGAGTAGTTCAGAAGCTTAAACACTATTTCTTAGCTTATGGGCTCAATCTTATCGCCCACATCAATCCCATCAAATTCCTCCTTGAGAAAACTATTCTAACTGATTGGTTAGGTCATTGGTAGAGTTTCCTTTCACAATTTGATATCACCTATGTCCCCTAGAAGGCGATTAAGGGCTATGCCATTGCCGAACATCTAGCCCATCAGCCTATATCCCTCTTTGACCTGGTCTAGACAGAGCTCCCGGATGACGAACTAATGTTGATCTGATCTTCCCATCTTTGGACATTATATTTTTATGGGGCTCTAAATTCACATGGTAAGGGAATAGGAATTGTCCTTCTATCACTTGAGGGTGTCACCATTCCATAGGCATTTCAGCTCAACTTCCCAGCAACCAATAACATAGCTGAATATGAAGCCTTGCTGGCCGGGCTGGAGGCTACTCATTTCTATAGTGCCACAGAATTGAGGGTGAAAGGTGATAGCCAACTAATCTAATCCTTTACCAAGTCCTAACCAAATATCGAACTTCTCATCCAAACCTCAAACCTTACCAAGAACTCATCTCTTGCTACATCAAACTCTTTTCCAAACTCACTTTTGTCCATGTTCCTCGAGCTCAGAACATCCTTGCTGATGCCCTAGCCTCCTTAACTTCATCTCTATCAGTCCTGCTAGGTAGATAGGTGAGGACTATCTATGTCCATAGAAGGTCGATGCCGACGATTAAGGATGGTCGATTTCTAAAGATCAAGGAGAGATTTGGCAGAAAGGAATATCTAGAGCATAAAGAGTAGATTTCTCTAGTCTAGTTGGAAGAGTTAGATGAGGGTGAGAAGCCTTGGTTTGATGAGATTGCAAGGTATTGTCAAAATCAGTCATATCTACTTGGATCTAATGCAAAATAAAAGAAGGCCATCAGGCGAGTATCCCAGAGGTATACCATCCTAGGAGGGGTGCTCTACAAGAGAAGCTTGAGCGGAATTTTGCTTAGATGCGTTGATGAAGAAGAAGCAGAGTTGGTGCTTAAGGAAGCACATTCTGGGGTCTGTGGGGGCCATGTCAATGCTCAAGCTCTTGCCAAGAAAATCATCAGGCAGGGGTATTATTGGCCAACCCTAGAAGAGGATTGCTCCATTTTTGTCCGGCACTGTCATTCTTGCCAACTCCATGCCAGCAATATCCACTCTCCCGCATCTTCCCTTCATTCAATTCATGCCCCATAGCCCTTGCCATGTGGGCTTTCGATATCATTGGCCCTCTAAGTGATCTTAACTCTAAAATCCGTTCCAATTCGTTCATCCCAACGATAACGGAGTACTTCACCAAGTGGACAAAAGCGGAAGCATTCGTGAATATCAAGGCATCAACACTATGCTCCTTCATCAAATGCAACATTATCGCCAGGTTTGAGATCCCCAACGACATCATCATTGACAATGGACCACAATTTCTCTCTCAAGATCTACGTGATATTTGCAATAGGTACCGCATTTCATTGCATCATTCATCTCCATACTACCCACAAGGCAATGGTCAAGCAGAAGCCACCAACAAAACCTTGATCAAAATTATTAAGAAAACCTATAAGTTTAGCAAGTTCGCAGCTGGCCAGATAAGCTTGTAGATGCCCTCTAGGCTTATCAAACTTCTGTGTGGACCCCCACAGGTCAAACCCCATATGTTCTCGCATATGAGATGGAAGTGGTGGTCCCTTATAAAGTACTGCTTCCTTCACTCCGAGTTTAGCTTGATATGGACATCCTTGTTGACGAGAGACTAGAATCTCTCCTTGCACAACTTGAACTCCTAGATGAAAGAAGGTTGGCCACCTCCGAGCATGCCTAGACTTATCAGAACATATTGAAAATGTTTTATCAAAAGAGGGTGGTAGAGAGAAAGCTTGAAATTAGTGAGATGGTAGTCAAACGCATATTCGTTAAGCCGGGTGGTCCCCGCTCCAAATTGCAACGTAATTGGGAAGGGCCTTTCGTTATCACTGAAAAATATCCCGGAAATGCATACGAGCTAACCAACGCCGATGGAGAAAAATTGAACCATCCATGGAATGACGTTTACCTCAAAAAATATTTTTCTTAGAAAAAATGAAGAATTTCTGGTTTGATATTAAGTTATCAATCCTAGAGTGTTCTTTAGAGGACAAAGGTAGACATCACCCTGCACACACAACACCTCCTGATCCCATAATCTATATAGCCTAACACTCAAGAGAGGCAAGGCAGAACCGTGAAGGTGAAAAAGAACCCTCACCCTATTCTCTTCTATTCGGTCCAAGATAGGTGAAGAAGATTAGAGGAGGATAGTATCAAGAATGCCCGCCACCTTAGTGGGAGGCCATCTCATAGGGTGCAAAAGGGTGCCAAAAGATGTGAAATGAACCCCACAAGTTTAAACACATATGGGACTGTCTGAATGAGTACCCAAGAATCTAGAAAATGAAAAAAAAAGGCACCAAAAGATGGGTAATGACCCCACATGTCAAAAACTTGTCTAAGTGAGTGCCACATGTAGAAAAGACTCAAAGAGGCCGAACCCTAACAGGCAATTTAGGCATGAGTAGAAAAATCCTCCTCAACACCCCCAAATCCTATCAAAGACTTCCTCTATTATTCTTCCATCTTAAACTTCAAGGGTAGGGTAAACTGTCCAAACTCAGGGGGAATCCAAACCGATCAAAAGAAGAGGGCAAGAAAGATTCTGGGCAGCGAACCTTATTTTCATGTGGTGTTTATCGCTTGAATCTTGATTAACACTCAAAGACTGATGAATTGTCTCGATACCAGCACATTCTCTACAAAAATCTAAAAAAAATTTAATATTTTCAAAATATCTAAAAAGAGAATATTTTAAAAATCCAAACAATTAAATATTTGCAAAAATCCAAAAAAACATATGAATGTTTTCAAAAAATTTAAAAGAAATGATATCTTCAAAAATAAAAAAACAAAAAATTGCATCATTTAACTTGGCATAACCTTGATTTTTGCCTTTACTAGCATTCATGTTTATTTTTAGGTCTTGCATGTTTCGTTTCTGCATTGCATATTTATCTTTATTATCACCCTGTTAAGAGGGCTCCTCCCTTTGACCTAAGTCAAAGTTGGCCGTAGTAGGCAAAGGGATGAGGCATTGTGAAGATCTGATCCTATTTATCAAGTGTTTTCAGGGACTTTAAAGAAAGAGGAGTAGGTTCTCTCAATGACAGGTAAGTTATCTTAACCATTTCATTTTGGTCATTTAGTTTATTTTTATACCTTGTTAAGAAGGCTCCTCTCTTTGACCTAAGTCAAGGCAGGAAACAATAGGCAGAGAGATGAACCATGGTGAAGATTTAATCTCCTTTATTAAGTGTTTTAGGATTCTGAGATCAAGAAAGAAGTGGCTCTCGCCATAATAGGTAAGCTCTTTTAACTCTTACCTTGTTTATTTTATTAGTCATTTTGTGCATTCTACCTGGTTAATAAGGCTACCCCCTTGTCATACAAGCAAGACAAGATGACAATGAGCAAGGGGGTAAGCCATGGCATACATCTAACCCCTTTATTTTGTATTTCAGAAAAGAAACACAAGTCAAAGAGGGTGAAGACTCGGCAAAAGATCAAACAACACTGAAGCAAACAGATAAAGATCTGATTACACCATCAAGTGCTACAACAAAGAAGAAAAGCAGCTACAACACCAAAAGAGCTAAAGTCTACTACATATATCAGTGTTCGCTACCACTAGCTCCAGGGGAACAACCACGTGGAGGAGGCATGGAAGCCATGTTCGCTAATGCCGTTGCAACTGCCTCATTTCAGTGACGCTTTGAAGTGGCCAAGAGTTGCTCACGAAAATGGAAGGATGGACATGAGAAACCCCTATAGCTTGCTGATTAACATATAAGTTGTTAGTCATGTATTATTATTCTATGCATTATTGTTGAAGACCATGAATGCAGAGAGGACTTGACCCGAGATCCCCTTCATCAAAATCTATGACGGTCGGGTCATCTTTCATGCTCATGGATAAACCAACAGTTGCGCTATGAGGGACGATGGTTCCCGAATGGGTATCTTGACCTCATAGACAATCTATATCTTCAACTAATTGTTATACAAGTTTTGTTTTTATTTTCTTGAGCTCAGCATACATCATGTAGTATTAGTTGCATTGCATTTTTCATTGTCATTGCATAAATCATTCAGGATCTTCTACTTATGAACCCTAAGGGGTCCTTTCTTCCCATCATGTACCCCAATTCCGATCTTTCTAATCCCACCATGTTTGTTAATCCCACCATGTCTGTTAATCCTACCGTGTTCAGTAATCACCTTGTGCCTTCAAATCTTTTATTTCTAGCCCCACTGTGTCCACTACTACTCTCTTGCTATTCATCCCACCATGGCAGTCACTTCATCCCGCCAAGGGCCCCCTATTCGATCAGAACTTGCACCGTCACTATCTTCACGGTCTGTGCTTCAACAGTGGCCTTTTGGAATTTGAGATCATTGCATTCTGAATTGAATCTTGTCTCTTGGAAGACTTAAATGAATCTGAGAGCCTGAATGTGCTCGATTGGTATTCTTTTATTTTTCAAAACAAATCCTTTTTTAAATTTTAGCCCATCACAGTACAGGAACACCGAAAAGATCGGGTTACCGGCTGATGATGAACTTACGAACCCTTGTTTCGGGGATTCCCCACTGCGTTGGGGGTTGGCTATTCTTCTCTCATGCCATTGGCACATCTCTTACCAATCGAACATAGGAAGACTTGATGAAACATGGTAGTTAACCAGGAGACTTGAGGAGATTCGTCTTGCCGAATCTGGTAGTTGAGCGTGTCTATATCTACACCTTGATGCCACCTTTTTAGTCCATTGCCATTTCTCTCTACTACATTCCACTATGATCCACCTCACTTCGCTACATTTTCTCTACATTGCACTCTGCTTCGCTACATGCCATTCCCTTGCAAAGCCGACATTAAGGCGAGGCAAGCTGTAGACACACCAAATTAGCCTAATTTGGAGCCCCAAACTTCTATTTCATTGGCGATATTATTTATTTGACCATTATCTAATCTGGATTACCTCGTGGATATAAGCTAAGGATATTGGTGAAGACCCCTCGTGAGTTGCGAATGGACCGATGATTTTTGGAATAATGCCGTAACCTTCAAGCAGGACCGCGTGTGAACCATGAAAACACGAAGCCTGCTCAATGAAAGACTTTGAATGGTCCATACTTGAAAGTCTCGGGAGTATCGTGTGTGTTTCGTAACATTCAGGGTTTCTGAGAAGTCATTTCGGTAGGTGTTGGTCTATAATGGCTTTTCGTTATGGCTTTTCGATTCGTGTTGGCACGGCTATCCCGGACTATGTGTTAGGCCTTTTCGGTTATCACCAGGCCTTTTCAAGTCATCTGAGTTGATCCTAGCCATATATTTTCATCAACCGGGACCATACGGCCGTTTCAGTCAATTTTAGGGTTTTTCGGTTTTTTCGAGCTTCGATTCACGTTTACCAGGTTAACCTTGGATTCTTTGATGATTTTAAGTTTTCTAACTGTATCAGACTTATTCGGTCATCATTTTAAGTCATCCCAAGTTGACCCAATATTCCTCAACCGGAACCGTGCCCTTTCGGATCTCCGCTGCAGTTTTTAACTTTTCGTGAGAGGGTAAACCAGTAGAAAGCCTCGAGTGAATGTCTCAGGAGTCATGTTGTCTGGTTTGGGGGCTCCTTACCTTCACTTATGTCTCACATGAGCCGTCTTGTACCCAAGCCTTTAGCTCTTCCCAGGCGTCTCCACCATTTTGAATTTCAGAATTTTGTAAACCTACCACACTTTCTTCTTCAAAATTTTCTATATTCCCATTCATTTCCGATGATCCTTCATCTGACTTGAAGAGCTGCGGTTTAATTCCCTCTTTCCAACACAACAAATGGGAGCCAAATCGGACATCCCGTTTACAAGATACGGCCCATGGAATGCGTGTGCAGGAGAGAGAGTGTACCGTGCCCCCGCTCCCCATGAAATGGGAGGGCGTGGTCACACAGTGGGGGTGTGCCCTTCGCGCCCTCAGCCCAGGGGTGCACCCTACACGCCCTCGCTCCCTTTTAAAGGTGGGGGCGCGGTCTGTTTCCCAAAATCAGAAACTACCCTGATTAGCACCTTCTAAACCAATATTTGGAAAGTTTTCCCCACTAGTTAAGGTTTATTTTGACCGCGCCCAAGGGTCAGGGGCTCGTTCATCTTGTCAAGTCTGATTTTTAGTAATTTCTGAAAAGTTTCGGTGATTTTTAGCAATGAAACGTGTAATGCACCCCTGCCTCCTTTGAAACAGGAGGGCGCACCCTACATGCCCTCAAGGTGAGGGCATGCCCTGAGCACCATCAGGTGGAGGGTGCTCCCTGTGCACCCCCACCTCCTTTGAAATGCGGGGGTACGGTCGGTCCAGTTTCCATATTTTGAACCGGTTCTCCATCTCTATAAATTGAGGGCTATTACCAACGAACCAAGGTGAACCCCCCATGCCTAGATCATCTTCAGGTTGTCCAAGCTCCCTCCCAAAGCCATCCCGACATTCAAATCCGTGCTGACATTGAGAGGTCGATCCTAAAGTGAAGGAGAAGGCTCATTCTGTGCGTTCTACATCAACCAAGTTCATCAGCTTCTGCAGAAAATCTGAGTTTTCTGCTGAAAAATCTTCAACATAAGAATTGTTCTTCTCTTCATCCTCCTTCATTTTCAATTGACGGAATTCAATTCTGACTTGCCATTTGTCCACGGTGATTGTTGCACTGAGGGTGTGCATCCAGGTTCTACTTTTCTATATCCATCCACTTTCAGCTTTTATACAGGCTTGTACGGATAGATTCCGGAGAAATCATCATCAGTAGATCTGTTCCTCTTTGAGTTCTCTATCCATAGAAACAAACGACATTCGATTCCAACATCGGTATCATCTGTAGATTTTTCTGCACTGAGGTTGCGCCAGGAGTGTGCAAGGCTACCCGAACCGGCTTGTTTCAACCAACTCGGCTTCAACTCAAGCTAATCCACTCCATAAGCTTTCTCAAATCATTTCACTCAGTTTATTTACTTTTTCAGAACATATTTTGGTTAATTTTGCATCAATCTTACATAATCAAAAAACAATATAAAAAGATTAAGGCTCACCCTGAAGCTGGTGAGTTCAGTTTCAATTGCTTATCTCTCATCTTCTTATTACAGTTTCTACACTTCTATCAAGTCTAATCAAACTCTTCACTTTGTTCATTGTTTTTAAGTGGCACAGATTGATCAAGTTAGCATCAATTGAACTTTTCTTCATTGGCCGACCGAAGAAGAAGAAGGTTGAGCTCACATCCCAATCTCCCGTGCTAAGGTACACATGGTCAAATCAACTTATCTCTGGTTTCTATTCCATAAAGTAGAGCCCGCGGCTCCTTGCGACCACAATCACTTTATTCATGTTCTAAGTCATTCAATTCCTCACTCTCCTCCCACATGACCCAAACCATCTTTGGTGCTCGAGTGACACCGTGAGATGAAAGTTCAAGGATCAATGTAAGTGTGGGACCGAGGTGAGAATCTTACCACTTTCTGAGTTTTTTCTAATTCACTCCCTTTCCCCTATTCTATCATCACCTTCTCTTGAGGTGCTGATCCAGAACCCATTTTCGGAGTCGACAGGTTGGTGGGCATCTTGCCCTTTGCCATGGACTACATGATTGACAAGGATTCATGATCAAAGTGAAGAGACAGATCTTTGAGAATTTGCTCCAAACTGCGTGGGTGGGATCTTGAACTTCAGGTTCCATGATGGTGTTAATATGGCCCTTTGGTTGGACCATGGGTTGCTGAAGCTCGTAATGACCCATCTAGTATTCTTCTTTTTTCCCATAGTAGTTTGACATCCCAACGTGTCTTCCAGACCTTAGCATCATGGGTATCTTATCATTCTTTCTAAAAAGATGGTTGAAAGAGAGCAAGTGGAATGTACAATAAAAAAAAAACTTTTGTTTTGTTTGATTTTTTTCTTTCAATTTTGTTGTTAGCAAATAAGTTGCACACAAAATTAAAGAGACTTTTTTTCTTTATTTAGGTGTTTTAAGAGAAAGAATTTTGTTGTTTTCAATTTTGGTGAGCAAGCAAGTTGTTTAAACAAGTTTTTATAATGACTACTTGACATTTTTTTTGGGTTAAAACCATAGATAGATTATTAGCAATTGTCCATTTAAGTGGGTATGATCCCTATTGCTCTAATCTCCAAGACCTAAGGTAGTCACACAATCACCATGAGTAGGTACTTGGGTTCTTCAAACCAACACAATGATGTGGAGAGGAATACTTCATAGATGGGGACTTATGGAGGTCTTGATGGAAACAACAAGATCAACTTGAAAGGAATATCTTAGAAGAGAGGTTAGAATCCACCAAGAAAATATTTTGAGGGTGAGGGCGTGTTGGGAGAGAAAGCCCCCGCCTCGAATGCCCTACGGAACGGAACAAGTCCGATACCCGATGCAAAAAGTTAATGTAAAAATAAAAAATGGAGGGTAAGAGGAGAAGAAGCAATCAATATGAGCAAACGTGAAATGAAATTAAGCTATTAAATAAACCAAACATGAGTCAAGCAAGCAAAACAAGCAATCATAGAGCAAAACAAGTAACTAGAGACTATTAACTAAAAGAAGGTTCATACGAGAACCGATTTGTGAATGAGTGTCCACGTGAAAATAGATCTGAAGTAGAAGTAAAAGTGGTGGTCCACGCTGGGACTGATCTGAAAGTAGAGCGGCACATGTGGGAGCCGAGTTTTGGAAAGGTGGGTGGTTCATGCGTGAACCAGTTTTTGAAGAAAAGGGGTGGTTCACATGGGAACCAATTTATTTGGTTGGAAAAGGGAATTAAGGCCACGTGGGGCCAATCTAAAGGTAGTTCAAATGGGTGTTCCATGCAGGGATTGATATGAAAGTGGGTTGGTTAACATGGGTGTGGTTGCCGCCGCGGGGTGTTGAGTCTCCCCGGCTCCGAGAAACAATGCCACTCCTCTCCTTTCGGCTTCGAGCTCTGGTGGGTGCTGGTGTGTGTGGTTGCCAGGAACCGCGTGCTCCAAGAGTAAAAAGAAAAGAGACAATGTAAGTATTAAAAGAAATGACCGAACGTACTAAGTGGAGAGATTGTGTTGGTAGATTATAGGTTCCATCTTCTTCCTTTTCGGCCAGCTGAGAAGAAAGAGCTTGAAGCACTTTTAGTTGTTCCTACAAAAACAAGTAAGCCACAAAAACAAGTGAATGTAGACTAAAACTAAGATAGTGAAGCATTTTTCAAAAGGAATGAACTAAAACCACAAATGGAAATGGACTAACTGGATTGGGAATGACTCCCAACCCCCCTTTTTATGTGTTTTGGATGATGATATATGATATGACTAAGTTAAATATGCATGTAAACATGATGATCTACGATGAGAAACATAGAAACAAAGTAATGCTAGAAGATGGAGGAAGAAAAATGGGTTTCGGCTCAAAAAATGGCAATCTGGAGCCCTGGGAAACTTGGCATGTGGGTCACCGTGAGACCCGGCAAGGGGGTCACTAGGTGACCTGGCACCGGGTCATCTCCTGCACCAGAACCCAGTTTGCTCTAAGATGCTCCCACGATGCTTTCGGATGGCCTTTAAAGCTTGATGACGACTCCCGAGAGCTCCTAGGACATGGAAGATGATCTCTCCTTGGATGTAGGAGCTTGAGAAGCTTCAAAATGGGTGCCAGTAAAGAAGCGAAATGAAGAATGTCAGTTTACAGAGGTGGATGGGTTGGAAAGCTCTCAATCTCTTGGACAATGAAGCTTGGAGGTTGGAGATGACTTGAAGCTCTCTAGGTCTCTCTATTTTGAGTTGGGGACATTCTCAACCTTATAACACTTTTTCAACCCTTCTCCAACTTTTTCTAACCCTTGAAAATGTGGTTAGAGAGTCCCTTTTTATAGGCAAAGAGGCCACAAGGGTATTTCAAGAATAAAAATTGTCATTCAGAATAACAAATCACCTACTGGTGGGTCATTAGGTGACCTGATAGGCAGGTCACCTGCAGAACCATAAATGCCATTAAATGCATGTGCGCCAAAAGTTGGTCGCGCGCTGTCCAACCTGCTATAGTGGTAGGCATCCTAACTGACGGGACGCCTATGTCCAGTCAGTCCCAACCATCTGGACGGGCGTGCGCCACTCACGGGTCACTTCGATCAGTCCGCATACTGCAATGGCAGGCGACTCGTTGACCGGGACACCTCTCATACCTGAATTGATTTGACCCTCACCTACCACAGTCAAAATGGACAGATTTAGCAGGAATTGGGAGATTACCCATTGACCGAGTCACCTGGTGCCCCGGCAGGGGGGTTGCCTAGGTGAGCCGGCAGGTAGGTCACCTAGTGACCCGGTAGGGGGGGTCATCTTCCCTTCCAGAGCCTATTTTTTGCCATTTTTTCAGAGATCCAGTTTGTTTATCAGAAAACTCGAGTATCTTTTAAGAAAACATGAATCTTAAGCTTATTAAATAGGTAAAATTTGTGTGTCTACAAGTTACCTTGCCTTGGTGTCGACTTTGTAGGAGAGTGGCATGGAATGGAGCGTAGTTGAATGAATTGGAGTGTAATGAGGTGTAACAGTGTGCAATGACGCAGACTGAAAAGGTGGCACCAAGGTGTAGATTAGACACGCAAACTACTGCCTAATTGGGCAAGAGTCAGACATTATCAGTCCTTTGCCATTCTCATTTGTTCCTTTCAGATCATTCCCATCGTTGATTGGATGGAAACAGTGCCGCGAGCATGAGAAGAAGAAGAAGCAGCAGCTTGCCCCCCAGTGTGAGGGACCTCCAAGTAATAGCTCGTGAGTTTATCTCAGTTAGCGGCCTAGCTCTATGATGTGCTTGTACCGAGAAGGGCTAACTAAACTAATGAACATATAAGGTGAACATCCAATCATTTATGGGTTAGATCTTTTGGGTTCATTTGGTACTTGCAAAGCCACTGATTCTGTTCGGAGTGGAATGACTCCATATTCTTCTAGAATTTATTGAATCCAGTGAGAAACTTTTCAGAAAACCGAAACATAGCTCGTTTGACATTCGAAGTGTTCGTAGAGTGTGTGATGCATTAGTGTGATGATGTATGATGATTCTTTTGTTGGGGATAAAACAAAAGTGCAAACAAAAAATAAACAAATAGTTGAAGATATAGGTCCTATGTGTAACAGGTAAGGATACTTTAGAGAGAACCGTCATCCCCGTTAATAAGACTTTGGCCTATCCTCAAGTTTAGGGATGGTTGACCCATCATTGGTTTTGTTGAGGGGGTTATCCGACTCAATCGTTCCTGAACTAGAGGTCTTCGACAATATTATCATGCAATTAAAAGCTAAAATGTAGTAAACATAAATATGTTTTTTTTTATTTTACCATGAGAAATTATGATGAATTGAAGATGCGGCTTCCGGCGTTGGGACAATAGGACTAGTGAACCATCACCGGGTCATGAGGGGTGATGGCCTGTCATCAATCACCAAGTGACTCACCTAGGGGGTCATCAACTAGTGGAGGAAGTGACCCAGCATTGGGTCATTAGCTAGCGGAGGAAATGACCCAGCATCTGGTCACCAGGGGTAGTGACCCACCTGGAAGGTCATCAACTAGTGTAGGAAGTGACCCAGCATCGGGTCACCTAGGCGACCCAGATGGGGGGTGTGGGAACCTCGGGAATCGTTTTGATTCTTGAAATGTGTTTAAAAGATTTGTTTTTGAATGTTGAAAATATCGTACCTAAATTTTATAGTAAAATAGGTAATAGACCATAAAAACTACTAGATAGTCCAGGTGATATTAGGAGAGTATAGAACCGAGGTTCGGGTTCTGTGAAAATATTTTTTGACCTCTCTCCATCGGATGGTGTGAATATTCGATGTTCATTTACATCGAGCAAACACTCGAACACCCTTGATTAACTGCCATAGCGATCTTGTTTGACGAGAGCGTGCACATCCACAACATATAAAGAACACAAAAGGCCCCAGCCTTTCAGGTCCGATGAGATGCAAACAAGTTTGATTAGATTTTGTTTGAAGTTGTTTTATGTTTGATTTATGAATTGATTTGGATGTGGTTTGAAATGTTGATTTCAGATTTTCCATTTGACTTGGATTTGAATGTTAAGTGATTTGAGCTTGTTTTAATTGTTGGGTTTGTTTTACTTCAATTGGCTGAGGTTTATTTTATTTTTTTTGTTTGAACTTGATATTTTAGATGTGTTGATCAAATTGACTTGTTTAAGTTTAGTTGACATGTGTTGAGTCATTTTAATGTGGTTTTCTCATGTCGGTTGGTGTTTTCATACCAATTCGGGTGTGTTCGGTATGTTTTAAATGTTTTGAAGTTTGGTTTAAAGTGATTAAACTTTGAACTTCAGATTGTTAATGATCTAAATTTGACATGTTTTAATATGAATTTCATATACATTAATGTTTTCTGTATGTGTTCTTTTCAATTGGGTGTGAATTATTTGATTTGCACTTGTTTAGGAAATTGAATTCAAATGGCTTAAGTGTATTGAATCAATTTTTCCAGATTGTATTAAATATAATTTTTGTTGAATGTTAAAGCTTTAATGATTTGTTTTAAGCATTTTTTAATGTTGGTTTGAATGTATTTTCATATTTAATTAAGTTAACTTCAGATTTGGTTAACTCTTATTCAGTTTACATCACATCCGGTTTGTCAGGCTAGTGTCGATGCCCAGTCACATGTAATCAACTCGGCACTTGAAATGTTCATTGAAAATTCATGTTCATGATGGTGTACATCAGATGTGGCAGTTCATATGCCATGAATAATGCTCGTCGAAGTGCAAATGTGTGAATGTCCTTCCCTTGTTGTAAAATCCCACTTGACTAGGAAAATTTTGGCAGCATACCGCCTTATTTTCTGATCGGTGTGAAATTTTTACCCATCCTACATGGCATAGTCTTTTGACTTTTCAAGTAGTGGGAAGGATTGTCTGCAACGGGAGCCGGCCTGCGCCTACGTCCGGGTCAACATACCGGATACGTGTCCGGGCTAGCTGCCCAAGGTGGAGCGCCCACGTGGTGGTGCTAACTCCTTATTTAATTTTAGCATTTCGCCTTCAGATTTAATTAAGGTTTATTTTAAGTGTCCAAGGCCCAATGAGCCAGCTTCATCAGCACAATGGGCTGGTCTTCATGCTATGTCGGCCCGGTTGGCCCAATCTTGTGCTTTATGGGTAATGGCGGCCTGCTTTGAACTTCATGACCCAATGGGCCTGCTTTGCACCTACATGGCCCGGTTGGCCTGATTTGCCCTCCATTTTTGCACCATGACATCTTGCTGTGGCAGCGGGCTAGGTGAGCCTCAGAGGGGCTGGAATGGGTTGGCTAAGGTGCTGTTTAGGTGAGCTTTGGTAGGACTGCACAAGGGGTAGGTTTAGGTGTGAACTAGGACTGGTTTTAGGAATGCACAAAGGGCATGAGAATTGAAGGCCCGCCAGAGTAGTCTCGGTCCGTCCGGCGGATTCCGAGAGTCTCAAAGTGTCAACCCTCCTTCCACACATCAAAGAGGATGTTTGGCTTGTTTGGGGGTGCTGTATGAGCTGTGTTGGGTGTGTTGCACATAGGGCAAACTAGGTGACCATCAAAGGGGCCTGACATGGGTGCTCACAAGGGGGGCAGAACTTGGGCCAGCAAGGGGGCCTGTTTTGCATGCCATTCGGGGCCTGATTAGGAAAGGAAGGAGGTGCATGTCCAAGTGACCATAAGTGGGGTCAAACCAAGCATGATAGTAGAAGGTTTAGAGGCCAACATGGAGGGCCAAAAGGGTGCACAAAGGGGCTGGTTCAGAGGCCTGTTTTAAGGGGCAGCAAGAGACTGTTTTTCTGTGATGGCCAAATAGAGGGTACACTTGGGGCTTTCTGTAGACAAACGTGAAGGGAACTAAAAGGGGGCTAAATGGGCATTACTCAGAGGTTATGCCACCATGGAGAGGGGTAGATAAGAGAAGGGGAAGAGTTGAATTAAAAGGCTACATCGGAACACACTTTTTCAACTCACCTGTTTTTTTTTTCTTCTCTCTTGCACTGCAGGTGGTGTTGAAGATAATGGGCTGAAGGTGCCACCAAACCCTTATTATCTTTCTGTTGGATGAGAAAATGGGGTATTCTCCTTGCTAATGTTGATGGATGGAGCAAAGGAATGGAGAGAGCTTGCTGCACTTGCTGAAGTTGGCACACCAATCAGGTGGGCTGGTTGCACCTGCTGCTGGCGCGCCTACTGGAGAGAGGCCTTTATTCTTCTTATTCTTCACTTGGAAAACCACAAAGGGGATGGAGAGTGTAAGCACCCGGAACGGGACATCCGCGGATCTCCCCCCCGGAACCCCTACGCCCACCTCGGTGTGTGCCGGTGGGTGGTGTGTGTTATGTAGGTGTAGGTGTGGTCGCCAGGAACCAAAGGCTCCAAAGTATGGTGGGATGAAAGAAAATGGAATGGAAATATGACCGTCGTACCTCCGGAAGCGGGGAGATTGTTGAGTTCCGACTTCTCCTCTCTCGGCCGGCCGAAAGAAGAGAGCTTAGTGAATCCTTTGCCTTCAATCCGGTTGAAGCTCCGCCTCGATCGGATCTACCTAAGAATGTCTATAAGAAAACAAGGAGACAAATGAAGGTTTCATTAGTTCTAACGAAAGCATAGTATCGTGCTCGAATTTAGATTCAAACATGCAAATGGGAAGAGACTAACCGGATTGGGACAAGATCCCAACCCCTATTTTTGGTAGGTTTTAAACATATATGAAATGCAAAAATGCTCTAAAACATGGTAAATAACATAATGATCAATGCAAAAGCGAAAAAGGGAGACAAAAACTCGATTAAACGGACGATCGGAATCCAAAAATAACAAAAACAAGCTTCTGTCCTTCCTGGTGCCCTGTATATAGGGCGCCAGGAGCAGGTGCCCCCTTTATGGGGCGCGTTGACCAAGTCAAAGCGCCCTGTATACGGGGCACTAAGTCTGGCCCGAACAGATTTTCTTCTCCTCTTCGCGATGCCGCTCCGGAGTGTTGGGAGGCTTCCGGGACGAAGTGGGGGCTCCTCCTTGTAGACAATACTCAAATGAAGCCCATGGAAGAGGGTTTGGGTGCTGGATATAAGAGGAGAGACGGGTAGAAGCTCTCAAAGTTGGAGGAAAACCATTTTTCTGGGTGACAGGAACAGAAGGTTTTAGGGTTTTTGGTGGAGGATTTCGGATCGATTTGGAGGCTTTTGGAGGGTGAATGTGGCTCAGGATCGTAGTGTTGGATGAGCTCTAGGGTGGCACGGAGTTGGAACCTCTGCTAAGTTTCAAATGGGGCTCTATTTATAGCCCAAAAGAGGGCACTTTGGCCATTTTCGAAAAACAGTGCCATGTGGCATAGCGCCCTGTATATGGGGTGCTAGCATCATGAGGTTTGTCAGGTCGACAAGACAAGTCATTGTGGGGGGTCAAATCAGCTTGTCAAATCGATCGGATTTGGTTCCAGGCGCCCTGTTTATAGGGTGCCTGGTGCCCTGTATACAGGGCGCCAGGTGCCCTGTATACAGGGCGCCAGGTGCCCTGTTTATAGGGCACCTGGTGCCCTATAAATAGGGCGCCAGGTGCCCTATATATAGGGCGCCTGGTGCCCTATAAACCTATTCTTGGGGCATTTGGCTTGTCTGATTGCTTGATGGACCCACATTCGGAATGTGCCAAAACTCGATCTGTCTGGAAAACACGATGTGCTTTAAATATTCTTTATGAAAACAAGAATTTGAACTCTCCAACTGGGCCAAAATTGCGTGTCTACAGCTTGCCTCGCCTTGGCGTCGGCTTTGTAGGGGACTGACATGAATGAAGTGTAGGTGAATGTAGCGAAGCGTAATGAGGCGTAGCGGAATGAAGTGGTAATGGACTGAAAAGGTGACGCCAAGGTGTAGATTTAGACACGCCCTCATCGGCCTAGTTGAGTGAAACAAAACTTTACCGGACTCCGAGATTACCCTTTGTCTTATCGAAACCCTTCCTCTTGTTGATTGGTCAGAAAGAAGAACAGAAGTAAATAACTAAAATCCCGCTTGGGGGAGAATTGTAACCGGCCAGGACCCGAACTGCATGGTGTGCTGGACTCGGCAGAAATGCAGTAAATTGCGAAAAGAGAAAAAGGCCAATCATCCAAGGTTGGGTTCTTCAAATTCATTGGGTTTTACTCAAGAATACTGGTTCAGTTTGACATGGAAAAACTTCTTGTTTCGATGAAATCATTGTTAAAACATGGTGGAAACCGATTCTGCGAAAAATCAAGACCATCTTTAAAAGGGTTCACGATGTGACTGGAAGGAGGTTATGGTAGAATTAGGAAACAGGAAATGGTTGTGGTGGGATGATGCATGATGGTGATGCATGATGCATGCTGGGTTTAAAGAAATAAAAATAAGTATAAGAAAATAGTTGAAGTATTAGGTTGAACATAACGGGTCAGGACATCCATGAAGAAACCGTCGTCCCCGCATATTCAACTTTGGCCTATCCGCAAGCCTAGGGAATGACTGGGCCCTCACTGATTTTGTTGAAGGGGTTCTCAGGCTCAGCCCCCTCTAGACTTGAGGTCTTCAACATCTCAAATATTATTTATTTTGATAGATGCAATACTAAATGCAAGTCCTAATAGGGGTCGGGGTAGTCCACTTTTGTTTTTCAATTTTTGATTTTTATTGTTGTTTTTGCTTCCTCTAAGTTTCTGGGGATATGAAGCTGGCATGCCTTCTCCTATTCCTGCATCCACTTGAGAGAAGATATTAGAACTTTATTTTGGCTTAGTCCCTTGCGAGGAGAGGGCAAAGTTGCCTTGATCTTTTGTCAAGGGACATAGGCCTTATCAAGGTAAAGATAACAGAAAAACATAAGTATGCATAAAAGAAAATATGCAAGACTGAAATTAAACATGAATGCAAAGACAACTAATCAGTCTAGAAAGCAAACTTTTAGGTGTTTTGACATTTTCGATTTGTTTTTGGGTTTTGATAGTTTTATAATGTTTTTTGATGTTTTGATATTTTTATGATTTTTTGGTGTTTTGGATATTTGATTTTTAAATTTTTTGATTTTATGAATTTGTTTGGTATTTTTTTGAAGTTTTTTTTTTGGTTTGATGTGAAAGAAACGACCATCTCATCCTTTGCCTTGCTTGCCATAGGTGCCTCTCATTGTTACCTAAGGGTTAAGAGTAGGCATCACGTGTAAGAAAGTGCCTAGTCCGAGATCTTCTGACCTTCTGCCTTCGATAGGCTATGGCTCTTCTTGGACCTAGTCGGTCAACCCTATCCTTTGAGGTTAAAGAAAGAAGATGATTGGTGGTAAGTCCTTAGTAGAATTCAGGGATGTCGAACTTGTTTCTCTACTAATACCCACATTGCCCGTTCGGGTTTTGACCTCTTCGGGTCCTTCCTTCTAGCCCTTTTCTTTGATGGCCCACATTCGGACAAGTCTCTTTTTTCTTTTGCTTGATTTTGACCTGAGGGGTTCATTGCCCATCTTTTGGAGCCTTTTTCTTTTGGAATTTTGTTGGTACACATTCAGACAGGTCTATTCTTTTGCTGACCTGAGGGGTCATTGCCCATCTTTTGGCACCTTTTCTTATTTTTAAGAAGTCAGATCTTCGGAGGCATTTTCCAACTAAGGCAATGGGCATTTTCGATACTCCTTATTCTAACCCCTTTCATCTATTCTGGACCGAAACGAGAAGAGAATGGAATCGGGTTGACCTTCTTTTGCCAAGCGTTGCCTAGCTTTCTCTCTGACTTCCGATCATCGGATCTCAAAACTAGGTGTGAAGTGTGTGCAGTATGATGCCTTATCTTTATTCCCCTAAGTGACAAGTTGGCGTACCGAACCAGCAAGCATTGGATGTTATCATCATACTTCACACCTTTGATTTTATAGATTTTTTTTGTGATTTTTGTTTTAAGGGAAATATTTTTTGAGGTATGCACCATTCCAGGGATGAGCTAGTTCTTCTCCTTCTGCATTAGTCAGCTTATATGAATTACCGGGATAAACAGCCGAAATTACATATGGACCTTCCCAATTAGGTTGAAGTTTGGAGCGGGGACCGCCCGGCTTAACAAATATTCTTTTAAGCACAACCTCACCGACTTCAAATTTTCTCTCCACCACCCTCTTCTGATAAAATCTTTTAAGTCTATTTTGGTAAGATCTAGCATGTTCGGCCGCGGCCAGCCTCCTTTCATCCAAGAGTTCGAGTTGCGCGAGAAGAGAATCTCGACGTTCATCCATTGGGATATCTCGATCGATCTGGACTCGGAGAGAAGGAATGATTACTTCGTATGGAACTACCGCCTCCATCCCAAATGCCAAGGCATAGGGGGTCTGACCCGTTGGGGTTCGAATAGAAGTGCGGTAGGCCCATAGAGCATCAACTAACTTATCTGGCCAGTCTGCGAACCTGCTAGACTTACAAGTCTTCTTAATGATTTTTATCAGGGTTTTATTGGTGGCTTCAGCTTGACCGTTGCCTTGAGGATAATATGGAGATGAATGATGCAATTTGATGCAATACCTGTTGCAAAGGTCATGCAGCTCCTGAGAGATGAATTGCGGTCCATTGTCGGTGATGATGTCGCCTGGGATCCCGAACCTGGCAATGATGTTGCGCTTGATGAAGGTGCGGCATCGTTGATGCCTTGATCTCCGCATATGCTTCCGCTTCTGCCCATTTGGTGAAGTACTCCGTTGCAGTTAGGATGAAGGATTTGGTTTTGTTTGTGGAGTTTGGGTCACCAAGGGGTCCGATAACATCAAAAGCCCACATAGCGAAAGGCCATGGGGCGTGGATCGGATGAAGGGAAGATGCAGGAGAGTGAATCTTGTCGGCGTGGAGTTGACATTGATGACAGTGCCGGACAAAGATCGAGCAATCTTCTTCCGCAGTAGGCCAATAATACCCTTGTCCGATGATCTTCTTGGCGAGGGCTTGAGCATTTACATGGCCTCCACATACTCCGGAGTGTGCTTCTTTAAGCACCAATTCAGCCTCTTCTTCATCTACGCATCTTAACAGAACACCGGCCAAGCTCCTTTTGTAAAGCACCCCGCCTAAGATGGTGTATCTCTGGGAGACTCTCCTTATGGCTTTCTTCTCTTCGGCAGTTGATCCTGGTGGGTACGTCTGATCCTGACAGTAATTCATAATCTCATGATACCATGGTTTCTCACCCTCTTCTAGTTCCTCCAACTCGACCAAAGATACTTCCTCCTTTTGCTCAATGTACTCTTTCCTTTCAAACTCCTCCTTAACCTTCAAGAACCGTGCATCTTCTACTGCCGGAATGGTACGTCGGCGGACATAGATCGTCCTAACCTGTCTGCCTAGCGGGACAGATAGTGAAGATGCCAGAGAGGCAAGAGCGTCGGCAAGAATATTTTGAGCATGAGGAACGTGAATGAATTCGAGTTTGGAGAATAGCTTGATGTAGCAAGTGGTGAGTTCTTGGTATGGTTTGAGCCCAGGATGAGATGTGCGATATTTGGCCAGTACTTGGCGAAGTATCAACTGACTATCACCAATTACCCTTAGTTTAGTGACACCGTAGAAATGAGCGGCCTCCAGTCCGGCCAACAGGGCTTCATATTCAACTATATTGTTTGTTCCGGAAAATGGAGCTGAAAAGCCTGTGGAATGGTGACACCTTCGGGAGACAGAAGAACAATCCCTATCCCTCTACCCTAGGAGTTTAATGCCCCGTCAAAATATAGAGTCCACAGATTAGAAGATCGAATGGACATCAATTCTTCATCGGGAAAATCTGACTGGATAGGGTCAAAGGTTGGGATAGGATGATGGGCAAGGTGCTCGGCAATTGCATAGCCCTTGATTGCCTTCTGTTGGGTGTAGGTGATGTCAAATTGGGAGAGGAAACTCTGCCAGCGTGCCAAACGATCACTTAGGACAGATTTTTCAAGAAGAAATTTGATGGGGTTCATGCGAGCAATGAGATTAACCTCGTGAGCCAGAAAGTAATGTTTGAGTTTCTGGACCACCCAAACCAGGGCGGCACAGGTTTTTTCCATGGTTGTATACTTTTGTTCACAAGGATCAAAGATTTTGGACAGATAGTATGCTGCTCGCTCTTTCCCTTCATCATCTACTTGTGCCAACACTGCTCCCAAGGATCCTTCCAAGACTGAGATGTATAAGATCATGGGTTTGCCGGGAACCGGAGGTTTGCGCACGTGGGCTTGACAAATACTGCTTCAAACCATTGAATGCCTCTTGACATCTCGAATCCCATCTGAATTCAGCCTTCGCCTTGGTTAACTCGTAGAAAGGTTTGCACCTTTGGGAGTGCTGTGAGATAAACCGGCGAACAAACTGTAACCTACCAAACCCTCTCAGCTCCTTTAGGTTCCTTGGTGGAGGCATGTTAATAATAGCTTTGGCCTTGTTGGGATCGATTTCGATGCCTCTTTTGCTGACAATGAACCCAAGTAACCTTCCAGATGATACTCCAAACACACATTTCTTGGGGTTCATCTTGAGCTTATATTCCCTGGCTCGTTGCAAAACCCTTTTCAATACCTCGCATGCTCCTCTTGGGTTCGAGATTTGACCACTAAATCATCCACGTACACCTCTACAAATTTATGCATCATATCATGAAATATTGCTACCATGGCCCTTTGATAAGTTGCTCCGGCATTCTTTAATCCGAAGGGCATGACAACGTAACAATAAGTTCCCCAAGGTGTAGTGAATGAGGTCTTCTCTTGATCCTCTTCTGCTAACCGGATTTGATTATACCCTGAGTATCCATCCATGAATGATAGGGTTTCGTATCCAGCTGTGTTGTCAACAAGAACATCGATATGAGGAAGGGAAAATTATCTTTTGGACACGCTCGGTTTAAGTCCCTGAAGTCAATGCAAATTCGAATCTTTCCATCCTTTTTCATGACCGGGACTATGTTTGCCACCCATTGTGGATAGAGGACGACTCTAATGAATTTTGCATGGTGCAACTTATCGACCTCTTCCTTCATCTTTAATGCCACGTCTGGGTGGAATCTTCTTAACTTTTGCTTGACCGGGGTAGCCTCAGGTTTTAAAGTCAGTCGATGTTCTACCAATGACTTATCTAACCCCGGCATATCTTCGTATGTCCAAGCGAACGTGTCTTTGTATTCTTGCAATACCCCCATTAGATTCTGTTCTTCTAAAGGGGCGAGGTTGGCATTGATGAGGATATTCTTAGGATCTTCCGGTGTTCCAAGATTAAGTTCCTTAGTTGGTTCATCCACCGTGGCTGATGGTTCTTCGAACCTTCTTAAACCGGATGCATAGGCATCAGCCAAATCCTCCTCTTCATCCTCAGTGTCAGGATCCTTCTCTGATATAACCTCGTAGACCCCTAAAGTTGGATCAATATTGTTTTTCTCCTCATATTGAATTTCTCCTATGTGGATTGCCTCCTCTAAATATTCCGGTAGCTTGGCGCATTCTAGGCTTTTCCGAGCTAACTGATGCAGATATCTTCCTGGAACTCTTCTACCTCTCGATTTTTGTTTTGCTTTTGCCGTAAACTAAACCTAAAGAAGAAGAAGGTAAATAAGGAGGTGAGGAGGAGGTGGATGGAGTGGAATTTATTGACGAAGGGCAAAGGAGATCGATCAGAGATCGGGTGGCCTCCTGATTCGGGTCATCCCTCGGAGCGAGTTGGGACGTTTCTTCGAGCGAGATTTGGGTCGAGAAAAGGACGTTTTTTTTTTATCTTTTTGAGAAGTACTAAACATAAACACAGAGGAGGTTTGGTTGGTTGTTGTTTCCAACGCGGGTTGAGATATTGATAGAGAGGGGAACAAATCAAGCAAAGACGGGTAAAGAGGGCATCCGTCTTTGCCATCTGGAACTGACAAGGGATTTGTCGGGAATGAGTCTGCTAGATCCGAGGAGATGACACTTGTTGAATGCCCTAGATTTTGACTGCTAGGAGGCTTGTTGCAGAATGATTCATCACTTGACCCTTCTTTAGAAAATAACCATGATACGTCAATATCTGTCTCATCCCCTAGGTCGCCCACCTTCTTCCTCTTCACTTGTTCTTGTGGTTCCTGCTCTTCAATCATTTGTATTGTTTCTCTTTTATCAAAGAACTTGCGCAGACATCCTTGGAAGTATTTTTGGCCGTTTTTCTGGCCATTATCACGTGTCCCATCATACCCTACCCCATTCCTTGATGTTGTCTTCACTAGCTGAATGGGTTCTGTGATCCCGTGCGGTTCTTTCCCTAGTCCTCGGCCTTCTTGATATCCTAGACTCTCCATCATACGCCACCCAAGGGTTTTGGCGTCATCTTTCTTCTTTCTCCAAACTTGCCTAGACTGTCTTTTATCCCTCGGTAGATCGAGGATTGTAAATACTGGTTGATTCGGCAAGCCAGGGGGGAGAGTAACCAAGCAATCCACGGGCATACTCACTACTTTGACAACTTGTCCCTTGAAGGGAAATTTGATGCACTGATGATTGGTTGAAGCTACGGCCTCTAATGCTTCCAGGTAAGGCCTTCCCAAGATGGCTTTGTAAGTTGGATCCATATCCAAAACATGGAAGTCGACAGTAACAACCCGGGGTCCGAGTTTGACTTCAAGTGTGACCATGCCATGGGCGGGCCTCTTGGAATTATCGTATGCTGTCACAGTGATTTGTGATGGCCGAATATCTTCTTCTGGGATTCCACACAACTGTAGTGTTTTTGGTGGCAGGACATTAATGGATGCACCGGTGTCAATTAGACAAGATTCGACATCTGTTCTGTTAGCACTGACAGTGATACATAGTGCGTATTTTCTCGCTTCTGGTTCGGCCAGTTCTTCCTTAGTGAAAATGAGAGCAGGGTGTTCACTTCTCGGGGTTAAAACTGATGTAATCTTTTCTGGGGGGAGAGTTTCATTGACCATCACTCTTTGTAGATATTGTTGAAGCACTTCTTGATGAGCTTTGGACCTTTTAATCAGCTCCAGAATGGAAATTCGCGCAGGGGTTTTATCAAGGTGCTTCAGCAAATCATAAGATGTTCCTAGCACTGGCTCTTCCGGGTGTTCTTCTTCTTCTTCTTGTGGTCGTCCTGGTTGACCGGCCTGGGGAAAAATCCTTTGGAACATACGCCCGCTTCTAAGCACCGTGGCGAGCTGGGGAGTTATGGTTGGTGTAGTGGAGATAGACGGAGGGTTAGGTCGGATGATGGGAGGCCTAGGCAGGGGTGTAGTGATGATGGTCCGAGTTGTAGGGATACGGGTGGGTTGTGGTGGCATGGTTGCACGAGGTGGTACAATGATGGGTCCTAGTGGCGGTGGTATTTGTGGGGGCTCGACCGGGCGGATCAAGGTCCTACCTGGCTGGAGTTGTATGGCTGGTGGTGTTATAGTTGGTTGTGGCGGCGTGCGGATAATCGGCGGTTGGCTTCTTCTGGCGGGAATAACTCGGGGTATGGAGTGAACGGTTCGGTTAACGTGGTTTGGGGGGTTGGTGTTTATGAAGGAAGTAGGTCCCTCGATTTGCCAATTTTGACCTCTATCGCGGGGTTCATCAGTGGAGGTTAAGATGGGGTTAACTCTCTGGTTTTCTGGTGCTGTTGCCGGTGCATGCGCGGGTAGCGGGTTCTGAATAATTCCCAGGCCGGGTTCCTATTGTTGATGTCGAGCTGGTGCCTGCTGCTGCTGCTGGGGTTGGTTCTTCACTGCCTTGATGTATTCGCCCATTTGACCCCAGTCAATGCTTCCTTGCTCGTGGAGGTCATGGATGTAATCTTTAAACTGAAAGCAGTTCTCCACTGTATGCCCTGGGAATCTGTGGTATAAGCAGTATTTGTCCGTGTTGGCATTCTGCGGCCACTCCAACTTTTCTCTCGGCAATGAGATCTGCCCTGCCGCCATAAGAGCGTTAAAAATATCCACGAGAGAGTATGGTAATGGCGGGTAATGATTTCTCCTAGGCCCTGCTCTTCGTGGTACATAGGTGGCGGGGGGGGGGGTGCCTGGTTGTAGGTGGTCGGTTGGCGGGGAGGTTGAGGTGTAAAGGTCTGTACGGCCAACTGCCGGGGTTGCTGGGGGACTGGTGTCTGTATTGGTTGTTGGGGGTATTGGTTCGGTGCTTGGTGGCGGAAAGGTTGGGGTTGGATCTGGGGGCGAGGTGCCGGTTGGATTTTGCGCGGGTTTCTATACTGGGGATTCCTGTATTGCTGTTGGTGGTTGATGGGCGGGTTCCCCAGGATATTGACATGTTCGTTGGTTACCACGCCTTCAGTCATGGGCGCAGAGGTGGTGGTGGTTGTTTTTTTGGTGACTCGGGGCCTAGGGTCGAAAAGGTTCATAATGGGAGAGTCTCGGAGCTGTGTTTGGATATATCGCGCTCTCTCGTAGAGTTCGCTCATCGTGGCAGGGTGATGTAATGCCAATACAATTTTTAAAGCAGGAGTGGCGTTGGTGATGATCATCTTAACTTGTTCCGATTCGGACAATGCATTTGTCAATCTTTCCGCCATTGCTCTCCACCTATCGGCATACCTGATAAAATCTTCATCATTCTTCATCCTTTCAGCCATGAGGTCGGTGATGGAATAAGTTGGTCCGACCCTATCTTGATATCTTTGCAAAAATTTGGCCTTGACGATTTCAAAGTTACTTGCCTCTGAAGGGTCAAGTGAGTAAAACCACTCTAAAGCCGAACCCTCCAATGATCTTCGAAAAGGAAAGCAAGGGCCCTTGGATCGTTACGCCACATTACCGACTCATACGTAAAGTCTTTAACATGAATGAAGGGATTACCGGTTCCATTGTAGCGACGGTATACCGGCATCTCAGAGGGAGGTAGATGAAAAGTAGGGAGAAAAGGAAGAGAAATTTCGGGGGCTGCCTTGGCGTCGATCAAACGTCTGAGTTCCCTATATTGTTCGTCCATGCGATTGATTTTATTAATCATAGCTAGGTTGACAGAAGGTTCCCCAAGAGGAGGAGGAGGAGCGGGTGCTTGGTGCACCGGGATCGGGATTTGGTGGGCCGAAGTGACCGGATGAGAAGGGTATATCGGGGGATGCACCAAAGGGTGAGTAGGGTTGAGATGATTAGAAGAATAAACTGGTGGTCTAGAAGGAACAACGACATTTGTATTGGGGTGATCTAGATTAGCCACCAGATGAGGAGAAATTGGGGCTATGAGCCCGGTATGGGAATGGCCATGAGTGGGCACATTGGGTTGGTGTGCCACTGACCGAGGGGTAGAGATATGAAGGCCACCTTCGGGAGGAATGTGGTCGGTGGGGGACTTGCCCTTGAGAATGGCTTTGATAGCCTGGAGTTGGGTAGGGTCGGCGTGAGAGAATGCCTCCCAAAGTGAATTTGGATTGGGTCGAGGAGAAGTTTGACTCGGTTCAGGGAGAACTTCAGGTTCATTGACGGCATATACGGCATCAGGGTAGAAATAAGACTGGTCGTATTCCAATTGTAGTTGCTCGCATCTTTGATCCGCCATTCCGATAACTCGACCTGACCTCAAGTTCATAAACACGACAGAAAAAGAAGGTTGGCAAATAAAAGTTCAAGGATTTTTTTTTTTGGTTTTGATTTTTGACCTCTTTTGTTTTGATTTTCTTTTGTTTGGACAAGCAAGTTGTCAAGCAAATTAACCTCAAGCAAACTTTTTGTTTTGGTTCTTTTTAGGTGATTTTGGGATTTTTGTTTAATTTTCAGTTTTTGTTTGCAAACAAGTAATAGCGAAGACTTGGAATGATTAACGCAATTTTTTTGTTTCAACCTCAAATTAACGGGTTGTCAAGAGAAATGTTGTCCACTCAAATAAATGGGTTGGACCCTATGCTCTCACAACACCGAGCAATCTAAGGTTGTCACTCTTTTCGCAACGATGGGTAATAGGTACTCCGGGTTTTGGGATAAAGTGGTACAACCAGCCCGATCAATGAAGAGGGAATCCTTCACGTCTGGGGACTTACGGAGGTCTTGATGGAAGCTACCCGGTCCTTCCGAGAGGGAATCCCCGGAGGAGGAGTTGGCAACCACCAAGAGGGGTGTTTGGATGTGTGGGGCTTTGGGAGGAGAGAGCCTCCCTTCTCGGATGTCCTAAGGAGACGGGCGGACCCGAAGCTCCGATGCAAACTAAATGCAAGTGAAATTTCAAGGGATAAGAAGCAACCAAGAAGAAAACAAAAGCATACAATGATTAATGAGATGTTTGTAGGAAGCAAGTGAACAAGACAATGATATGAAATTAAGCTAGGATGGAAGAAAGAACTAATTTAACTAAGCATGCTTTGAAAGATTTAAAGGAGAATTGGACTTAGCCAAGAAGATGATATCTAGAATACTAAGGTGAAATAAGTTGATTATCAAAGTTTGAAATCAGATGGATATGCTTTAAAAAGATAAACGGAGAGCAAGTAAACTTGGAAGAAACAAGATGATGCTTCGAAGAAAAGTAAGCAACGTAAACAAGCAACAATGTAAGGAAATGGAAACGACTCACATGGAAATGAAAGTAATCATGATTTTCAGATGGACATTCTTAGGAAGATAAAGTGGGATTTCACTAAAACAAAGTCGGTCCCACCGTGGTCGCCAAAAGGTGTAAGCACCCGGAACGGGACATCCGCGGATCTCCCCCCCGGAACCCCTACGCCCTCCTCGGTGTGTGCCGGTGGGTGGTGTGTGTTATGTAGGTGTAGGTGTGGTCGCCAGGAACCAAAGGCTCCAAAGTATGGTGGGATGAAAGAAAATGGAATGGAAATATGACCGTCGTACCTCCGGAAGCGGGGAGATTGTTGAGTTCCGACTTCTCCTCTCTCGGCCGGCCGAAAGAAGAGAGCTTAGTGAATCCTTTGCCTTCAATCCGGTTGAAGCTCCGCCTCGATCGGATCTACCTAAGAATGTCCATAAGAAAACAAGGAGACAAATGAAGGTTTCATTAGTTCTAACGAAAGCATAGTATCGTGCTCGAATTTAGATTCAAACATGCAAATGGGAAGAGACTAACCGGATTGGGACGAGATCCCAACCCCTATTTTTGGTAGGTTTTAAACATATATGAAATGCAAAAATGCTCTAAAACATGCTAAATAACATGATGATCAATGCAAAAGCGAAAAAGGGAGACAAAAACTCGATTAAACGGACGATCGGAATCCAAAAATAACAAAAAGAAGCTTCTGTCCTTCCTGGTTCCCTGTATATAGGGCGCCAGGAGTAGGTGCCCCCTTTATGGGGCGCGTTGACCAAGTCAAAGCTCCCTGTATACGGGGCACTAAGTCTGGCCCGAACAGATTTTCTTCTCTTCTTTGCGGCGCCGCTCCGGAGTACTGGGAGGCTTCCGGGACGAAGTAGGGGCTCCTCCTTGTAGACAATACTCAAATGAAGCCCATGGAAAAGGGTTTGGGTGCTGGATATAAGAGGAGAGACGGGTAGAAGCTCTCAAAGTTGGAGGAAAACCATTTTTCTGGGTGACAGGAACAGAAGGTTTTAGGGTTTTTGGTGGAGGATTTCGGATCGATTTGGAGGCTTTTGGAGGGTGAATGTGGCTTAGGATCATAGTGTTGGATGAGCTCTAGGGTGGCACGGAGTTGGAACCTCTGCTAAGTTTCAAATGGGGCTCTATTTATAGCCCAAAAGAGGGCACTTTGGCCATTTTCGAAAAACAGTGCCATGTGGCATAGCGCCCTGTATATGGGGCGCTAGCATCATGAGGTTTGTCAGGTCGACAAGATAAGTCACTGTGGGGGGTCAAATCAGCCTGTCAAATCAATCGGATTTGGTTCCAGGTGCCCTGTTTATAGGGCGCCTGGTGCCCTATAAACAGGGCGCCAGGTGCCCTATTCTTGGGGTATTTGGCTTGTCTTATTGCTTGATGGACCCACATTCGGAATGTGCCAAAACTCGATCTGTCCGGAAAACACGATGTGCTTTAAATATTCTTTATGAAAACAAGAATTTGAACTCTCCAACTGGGCCAAAATTGCGTGTCTACAGAGAGGTTTTTGACTTGCTGATGAAGACGTCCAAGAAAGGAGAAGGCATGCGGGAGCGAGGGTAGAGGGAAGAGAGGCAGGGCTTCCACAGGGTGATCAGCTTGTCCTGCACATGGCCAGCTGAGGGGGCTTTTATAGGGGCTGAGGGGCACCATATCCAGGATGAGATAAGGCTGGAGGTTGTTGAGAGGAGATAAGGATAACTCAAGGGAGGTTGGGGATGATAAGGATAACACATAGTTGGTTGTTGAGGATGATTATGCGCCAACTAGAAAGAGAGGGAGAGAAGGGTGCGCACCATCTCCTCCTTTCAAGGAGGTGTGCGCACATGACATGTGGCAAGAAGGTTGGTTCGACCAAGGCTTGGATGAGGATAAGCTTGGTTAGTTGTAGGATTAGTTAGGCTGAAGATAAACCAAGGGAGAGATAGGGATAAGTCATGGGAGGTGGTTGAGGTAAGTGGTTGAGTGGGACCCACCAGCCAAGGAAGGAGGAGGTGGGTGCGCCTCGCTCCCCTATTTTATAGGGCTTCTTGCGCACACATCAGATGAGGGAGGATGGGGTTCTGCCATGACAGGTTGGGTTAGCCCATCTTGGGTTAGGTTTAACCCTGGTTTAATCAGAGTGCTCCCGATCCAACGGCTAGCATTAATTCTGACCAAAACCAATTAAATAAATCTAAAATTGACTTCAAAAAATTCCAGATCATGCCCTGATGGCCATTGATCTTATGCTCTATCCTGATGTGTGGTTTATATCACTTTAATTGCAACGGATCTCCTGATTTAGCTAGTTTCTCCGATCGGTGCGATCTCGGCCGTCGATAATGCCGAAAACTGTATCTGAGTGCAATTACCTTCTCCCATTGGCCAAATTTATTTTTCATGCATAAATATTCATGAGATAAAAGTTTTGGGTCATGAAAATTGAAATTTTCATCCCATGGGTCGATCCAGAGCTAATCGGACCATTATGCCCCTGGTGCGAGAACATACGGCTTTCCATCCGGATTTGCTCTTTCTTGCATATCTCTTCATCCGGGGTTGGATTTTCGATCTGTTTCGAGCGTTGCCTAAATCTATCTAACCTTGACAATGTGGTAAAGTTGACATTCCATACTAGAGTCCCAATTTGTCCCAAAGTGTCAGGGGCAAAATGGTCATTTCGGCCTTCCGGTGTCCATTTTTCATGTTTTGGGCACCGTTGCGAAGCTCTTGACCGGGGCTATGTAATGAGCACATTATCTTGGCTATTTCTAGCATGTAAGGCCATGCCAAGGCATTTCCAAAGCCTATTTACATCATCTATTCATGAATTTTTTGAATGCAGGTCGATTTTCTCGCACCGGCGTCGACATTGCGAAACTTGTATCAAGCAAGCTAAGCGAAAACATTTGATGCCAACAGGGGGACACCTGGGTCCTACAATTGCGCAACTTTTTTCCCGAGGCTTCTATGGACAAATGGGTCCTCGGATTTCACTTTTGTTTGCTGCGTATGAAAGCTAACAGGCCATGGAAGTTAGATTGGACAAAAGACAAATAGACTACCCACAATAAGCTTAGAAAGACAAGCAAGTATTGTAAAGTGAAAGTTCTTTCCGATGCTTGATACGATCAAATGGGAAATCATATTAACTTCCCATTTGTCGAAAATAGAAGATATTTTGATGGGGAAGAACTCCTTTCAACTGGATTTCATTTAACCAGTGAAGGTCATCCTCTAAGGGTGCATTAAGCATACTAGCACAAATCGGTCCCAGATGGTCTAGAATGTTATCTATGAAAACATGAGTTTTAAGCTCTCAACTAGGCAAGCTTGGCATCTAGTAAAGCAGAATAAGGCATAGTAGAATAAAATGGTAATGGACTAAAAAGGTGATGCCAAGGATAAATTTAGACACGCTCACAAAGACGTAGTTGAGCAAACTGAGCTTTGCCGTATTCTGAGATCACTCTCTTATTCCTTCCGACCCTTCTCCTTGGTTGATTGGTAAAAAAGGATGTGCCATTGGCACAAATAGTGCCATGTGGCATAGCGCCCTGTATATGGGGCGCTAGCATCATGAGGTTTGTCAGGTCGACAAGACAAGTCACTGTGGGGGGTCAAATCAGCCTGTCAAATCAATCGGATTTGGTTCCAGGCGCCCTGTTTATAGGGCGCCTGGTGCCCTATAAATAGGGCGCCAGGTGCCCTGTTTATAGCGCGCCTGGTGCCCTATAAACAGGGCGCCAGGTGCCCTATTCTTGGGGTATTTGGCTTGTCTTATTGCTTGATGGACCCACATTCGGAATGTGCCAAAACTCGATCTGTCCGGAAAACACGATGTGCTTTAAATATTCTTTATGAAAACAAGAATTTGAACTCTCCAATCGGGCCAAAATTGCGTGTCTACAGAGAGGTTTTTGACTTGCCGATGAAGACGTCCAAGAAAGGAGAAGGCATCGGGAGCGGGGGTAGAGGGAAGAGAGGCGGGGCTTCCACGGGGTGATCGGCTTGTCCCGCACATGGCCAGCCGAGGGGGCTTTTATAGGGGCTGAGGGGCACCATATCCAGGATGAGATAAGGCTGGAGGTTGTTGAGAGGAGATAAGGATAACTCAAGGGAGGTTGGGGATGATAAGGATAACACATAGTTGGTTGTTGAGGATGATTATGCGCCAACTAGAAAGAGAGGGAGAGAAGGGTGCGCACCATCTCCTCCTTTCAAGGAGGTGTGCGCACATGACATGTGGCAAGAAGGTTGGTTCGACCAAGGCTTAGATGATGATAAGCTTGGTTAGTTGTAGGATTAGTTAGGCTGAAGATAAACCAAGGGAGAGATAGGGATAAGTCATGGGAGGTGGTTGAGGTAAGTGGTTGAGTGGGACCCACCAGCCAAGGAAGGAGGAGGTGGGTGCGCCTCGCTCCCCTATTTTATAGGGCTTCTTGCGCACACATCAGATGAGGGAGGATGGGGTTCTGCCATGACAGGTTGGGTTAGCCCATCTTGGGTTAGGTTTAACCCCGGTTTAATCGAGTGCTCCCGATCCAACGGCTAGCATTAATTCGACCAAAACCAATTAAATAAATCTAAAATTGACTTCAAAAAATTCCAGATCATGCCCTGATGGCCATTGATCTTATGCTCTATCCTGATGTGTGGTTTATATCACTTTAATTGCAACGGATCTCCTGATTTAGCTAGTTTCTCCGATCGGTGCGATCTCGGCCGTCGATAATGCCGAAAACTGTATACGAGTGCAATTACCTTCTCCCATTGGCCAAATATATTTTTCATGCATAAATATTCATGAGATAAAAGTTTTGGGTCATGAAAATTGAAATTTTCATCCCATGGGTCGATCCAGAGCTAATCGGACCATTATGCCCCTGGTGCGAGAACATACGGCTTTCCATCCGGATTTGCTCTTTCTTGCATATCTCTTCATCCGGGGGTTGGATTTTCGATCCGTTTCAAGCGTTGCCTAAATCTATCTAACCTTGACAATGTGGTAAAGTTGGAATTCTATGTTAGAGTCCCAATTTGTCCCAAAGTGTCAGGGGCAAAATGGTCATTTCGGCCTTCCGGTGTCCATTTTTCATGTTTTGGGCACCGTTGCGAAGCTCTTGACCGGGGCTATGTAATGAGCACATTATCTTGGCTATTTCTAGCATGTAAGGCCATGCCAAGGCATTTCCAAAGCCTATTTACATCATCTATTCATGAATTTTTTGAATCTGGGTCAGATTTTCTGCACCGGCGTCGACATTGCTGAAACTTGTATCAAGCAAGCTAAGCGAAAAAATTTGATGCCAACAGGGGGACACCTGGGTCCTACAATTGCGCAACTTTTTTCCCGAGGCTTCTATGGACAAATGGGTCCTCGGATTTCACTTTTGTTTGCTGCGTATGAAAGCTAACAGGCCATGGAAGTTAGATTGGACAAAAGACAAATAGACTACCCACAATAAGCTTAGAAAGACAAGCAAGTATTGTAAAGTGAAAGTTCTTTCCGATGCTTGATACGATCAAATGGGAAATCATATTAACTTCCCATTTGTCGAAAATAGAAGATATTTTGATGGGGAAGAACTCCTTTCAACAGGATTTCATTTAACCAGTGAAGGTCATCCTCTAAGGGTGCATTAAGCATACTAGCACAAATCAGTCCCAGATGGTCTAGAATGTTATCTATGAAAACATGAGTTTTAAGCTCTCAACTAGGCAAGCTTGGCATCTAGTAAAGCAGAATAAGGCATAGTAGAATAAAATGGTAATGGACTAAAAAGGTGATGCCAAGGATAAATTTAGACACGCTCACAAAGACGTAGTTGAGCAAACTGAGCTTTGCCGTATTCTGAGATCACTCTCTTATTCCTTCCGACCCTTCTCCTTGGTTGATTGGTAAAAAAGGATGTGCCATTGGCACAAATAGTGCCATGTGGCATAGCGCCCTGTATATGGGGCGCTAGCATCATGAGGTTTGTCGAGTCGACAAGACAAGTCACTGTGGGGGGTCAAATCAGCCTGTCAAATCAATTGGATTTGGTTCCAGGCGCCCTGTTTATAGGGCGCCTGGTGCCCTATAAATAGGGCGCCAGGTGCCCTGTTTATAGCGCGCCTGGTGCCCTATAAACAGGGCGCCAGGTGCCCTATTCTTGGGGTATTTGGCTTGTCTTATTGCTTGATGGACCCACATTCGGAATGTGCCAAAACTCGATCTGTCCGGAAAACACGATGTGCTTTAAATATTCTTTATGAAAACAAGAATTTGAACTCTCCAACTGGGCCAAAATTGCGTGTCTACAGAGAGGTTTTTGACTTGCTGATGAAGACGTCCAAGAAAGGAGAAGCTGTCTGGGAGCAGGGTAGAGGGAAGAGAGGCAGGGCTTCCACAGGGTGATCAGCTTGTCCTGCACATGGCCAGCTGAGGGGGCTTTTATAGGGGCTGAGGGGCACCATATCCAGGATGAGATAAGGCTGGAGGTTGTTGAGAGGAGATAAGGATAACTCAAGGGAGGTTGGGGATGATAAGGATAACACATAGTTGGTTGTTGAGGATGATTATGCGCCAACTAGAAAGAGAGGGAGAGAAGGGTGCGCACCATCTCCTCCTTTCAAGGAGGTGTGCGCACATGACATGTGGCAAGAAGGTTGGTTCGACCAAGGCTTAGATGAGGATAAGCTTGGTTAGTTGTAGGATTAGTTAGGCTGAAGATAAACCAAGGGAGAGATAGGGATAAGTCATGGGCGGTGGTTGAGGTAAGTGGTTGAGTGGGACCCACCAGCCAAGGAAGGAGGAGGTGGGTGCGCCTCGCTCCCCTATTTTATAGGGCTTCTTGCGCACACATCAGATGAGGGAGGATGGGGTTCTGCCATGACAGGTTGGGTTAGCCCATCTTGGGTTAGGTTTAACCCTGGTTTAATCAGAGTGCTCCCGATCCAACGGCTAGCATTAATTCTGACCAAAACTAATTAAATAAATCTAAAATTGACTTCAAAAAATTCCAGATCATGCCCTGATGGCCATTGATCTTATGCTCTATCCTGATGTGTGGTTTATATCACTTTAATTGCAACGGATCTCCTGATTTAGCTAGTTTCTCCGATCGGTGCGATCTCGGCCGTCGATAATGCCGAAAACTGTATCTGAGTGCAATTACCTTCTCCCATTGGCCAAATTTATTTTTCATGCATAAATATTCATGAGATAAAAGTTTTGGGTCATGAAAATTGAAATTTTCATCCCATGGGTCGATCCAGAGCTAATCGGACCATTATGCCCCTGGTGCGAGAACATACGGCTTTCCATCCGGATTTGCTCTTTCTTGCATATCTCTTCATCCGGGGGTTGGATTTTCGATCCGTTTCAAGCGTTGCCTAAATCTATCTAACCTTGACAATGTGGTAAAGTTGGAATTCTATGTTAGAGTCCCAATTTGTCCCAAAGTGTCAGGGGCAAAATGGTCATTTCGGCCTTCCGCTGTCCATTTTTCATGTTTTGGGCACCGTTGCGAAGCTCTTGACCGGGGCTATGTAATGAGCACATTATCTTGGCTATTTCTAGCATGTAAGGCCATGCCAAGGCATTTCCAAAGCCTATTTACATCATCTATTCATGAATTTTTTGAATCTGGGTCAGATTTTCTGCACCGGCGTCGACATTGCTGAAACTTGTATCAAGCAAGCTAAGCGAAAAAATTTGATGCCAACAGGGGACACACGGGTCCTACAATTGCGCAACTTTTTTCCCGAGGCTTCTATGGACAAATGGGTCCTCGGATTTCACTTTTGTTTGCTGCGTATGAAAGCTAACAGGCCATGGAAGTTAGATTGGACAAAAGACAAATAGACTACCCACAATAAGCTTAGAAAGACAAGCAAGTATTGTAAAGTGAAAGTTCTTTCCGATGCTTGATACGATCAAATGGGAAATCATATTAACTTCCCATTTGTCGAAAATAGAAGATATTTTGATGGGGAAGAACTCCTTTCAACAGGATTTCATTTAACCAGTGAAGGTCATCCTCTAAGGGTGCATTAAGCATACTAGCACAAATCGGTCCCGGATGGTCTAGAATGTTATCTATGAAAACATGAGTTTTAAGCTCTCAACTAGGCAAGCTTGGCATCTAGTAAAGCAGAATAAGGCATAGTAGAATAAAATGGTAATGGACTAAAAAGGTGATGCCAAGGATAAATTTAGACACGCTCACAAAGACGTAGTTGAGCAAACTGAGCTTTGCCGTATTCTGAGATCACTCTCTTATTCCTTCCGACCCTTCTCCTTGGTTGATTGGTAAAAAAGGATGTGCCATTGGCACAAATAGTGCCATGTGGCATAGCGCCCTGTATATGGGGCGCTAGCATCATGAGGTTTGTCGTGTCGACAAGACAAGTCACTGTGGGGGGTCAAATCAGCCTGTCAAATCAATCGGATTTGGTTCCAGGCGCCCTGTTTATAGGGCGCCTGGTGCCCTATAAATAGGGCGCCAGGTGCCCTGTTTATAGCGCGCCTGGTGCCCTATAAACGGGCGCCGGGTGCCCTATTCTTGGGGTATTTGGCTTGTCTTATTGCTTGTTGGTCCCACATTCGGAATGTGCCAAAACTCGATTTGTCCGGAAAACACGATGTGCTTTAAATTTTCTTTATGAAAACAAGAATTTGAACTCTCCAACTGGGCCAAAATTGCGTGTCTACAGAGAGGTTTTTGAGCTGCTGCTGAAGACGTCGAAGAAAGGAGAAGCTGTGTGGGAGCAGGGTAGAGGGAAGAGAGGCAGGGCTTCCACAGGGTGATCAGCTTGTCCTGCACATGGCCAGCTGAGGGGGCTTTTATAGGGGCTGAGGGGCACCATATCCAGGATGAGATAAGGCTGGAGGTTGTTGAGAGGAGATAAGGATAACTCAAGGGAGGTTGGGGATGATAAGGATAACACATAGTTGGTTGTTGAGGATGATTATGCGCCAACTAGAAAGAGAGGGAGAGAAGGGTGCGCACCATCTCCTCCTTTCAAGGAGGTGTGCGCACATGACATGTGGCAAGAAGGTTGGTTCGACCAAGGCTTAGATGATGATAAGCTTGGTTAGTTGTAGGATTAGTTAGGCTGAAGATAAACCAAGGGAGAGATAGGGATAAGTCATGGGAGGTGGTTGAGGTAAGTGGTTGAGTGGGACCCACCAGCCAAGGAAGGAGGAGGTGGGTGCGCCTCGCTCCCCTATTTTATAGGGCTTCTTGCGCACACATCAGATGAGGGAGGATGGGGTTCTGCCATGACAGGTTGGGTTAGCCCATCTTGGGTTAGGTTTAACCCTGGTTTAATCAGAGTGCTCCCGATCCAACGGCTAGCATTAATTCTGACCAAAACCAATTAAATAAATCTAAAATTGACTTCAAAAAATTCCAGATCATGCCCTGATGGCCATTGATCTTATGCTCTATCCTGATGTGTGGTTTATATCACTTTAATTGCAACGGATCTCCTGATTTAGCTAGTTTCTCCGATCGGTGCGATCTCGGCCGTCGATAATGCCGAAAACTGTATCTGAGTGCAATTACCTTCTCCCATTGGCCAAATATATTTTTCATGCATAAATATTCATGAGATAAAAGTTTTGGGTCATGAAAATTGAAATTTTCATCCCATGGGTCGATCCAGAGCTAATCGGACCATTATGCCCCTGGTGCGAGAACATACGGCTTTCCATCCGGATTTGCTCTTTCTTGCATATCTCTTCATCCGGGGGTTGGATTTTCGATCCGTTTCAAGCGTTGCCTAAATCTATCTAACCTTGACAATGTGGTAAAGTTGGAATTCTATGTTAGAGTCCCAATTTGTCCCAAAGTGTCAGGGGCAAAATGGTCATTTCGGCCTTCCGGTGTCCATTTTTCATGTTTTGGGCACCGTTGCGAAGCTCTTGACCGGGGCTATGTAATGAGCACATTATCTTGGCTATTTCTAGCATGTAAGGCCATGCCAAGGCATTTCCAAAGCCTATTTACATCATCTATTCATGAATTTTTTGAATGCAGGTCGATTTTCCGCACCGGCGTCGACATTGTCGAAACTTGTATCAAGCAAGCTAAGCGAAAAAATTTGATGCCAACAGGGGGACACCGGGTCCTACAATTGCGCAACTTTTTTCCCGAGGCTTCTATGGACAAATGGGTCCTCGGATTTCACTTTTGTTTGCTGCGTATGAAAGCTAACAGGCCATGGAAGTTAGATTGGACAAAAGACAAATAGACTACCCACAATAAGCTTAGAAAGACAAGCAAGTATTGTAAAGTGAAAGTTCTTTCCGATGCTTGATACGATCAAATGGGAAATCATATTAACTTCCCATTTGTCGAAAATAGAAGATATTTTGATGGGGAAGAACTCCTTTCAACAGGATTTCATTTAACCAGTGAAGGTCATCCTCTAAGGGTGCATTAAGCATACTAGCACAAATCGGTCCCAGATGGTCTAGAATGTTATCTATGAAAACATGAGTTTTAAGCTCTCAACTAGGCAAGCTTGGCATCTAGTAAAGCAGAATAAGGCATAGTAGAATAAAATGGTAATGGACTAAAAAGGTGATGCCAAGGATAAATTTAGACACGCTCACAAAGACGTAGTTGAGCAAACTGAGCTTTGCCGTATTCTGAGATCACTCTCTTATTCCTTCCGACCCTTCTCCTTGGTTGATTGGTAAAAGGATGTGCCATTGGCACAAATAGTGCCATGTGGCATAGCGCCCTGTATATGGGGCGCTAGCATCATGAGGTTTGTCAGGTCGACAAGACAAGTCACTGTGGGGGGTCAAATCAGCCTGTCAAATCAATTGGATTTGGTTCCAGGCGCCCTGTTTATAGGGCGCCTGGTGCCCTATAAATAGGGCGCCAGGTGCCCTGTTTATAGCGCGCCTGGTGCCCTATAAACGGGCGCTGTGTGCCCTATTCTTGGGGTATTTGGCTTGTCTTATTGCTTGATGGACCCACATTCGGAATGTGCCAAACCTCGATCTGTCCGGAAAACACGATGTGCTTTAAATATTCTTTATGAAAACAAGAATTTGAACTCTCCAACTGGGCCAAAATTGCGTGTCTACAGAGAGGTTTTTGACTTGCTGATGAAGACGTCCAAGAAAGGAGAAGCTGTCTGGGAGCAGGGTAGAGGGAAGAGAGGCAGGGCTTCCACAGGGTGATCAGCTTGTCCTGCACATGGCCAGCTGAGGGGGCTTTTATAGGGGCTGAGGGGCACCATATCCAGGATGAGATAAGGCTGGAGGTTGTTGAGAGGAGATAAGGATAACTCAAGGGAGGTTGGGGATGATAAGGATAACACATAGTTGGTTGTTGAGGATGATTATGCGCCAACTAGAAAGAGAGGGAGAGAAGGGTGCGCACCATCTCCTCCTTTCAAGGAGGTGTGCGCACATGACATGTGGCAAGAAGGTTGGTTCGACCAAGGCTTAGATGAGGATAAGCTTGGTTAGTTGTAGGATTAGTTAGGCTGAAGATAAACCAAGGGAGAGATAGGGATAAGTCATGGGAGGTGGTTGAGGTAAGTGGTTGAGTGGGACCCACCAGCCAAGGAAGGAGGAGGTGGGTGCGCCTCGCTCCCCTATTTTATAGGGCTTCTTGCGCACACATCAGATGAGGGAGGATGGGGTTCTGCCATGACAGGTTGGGTTAGCCCATCTTGGGTTAGGTTTAACCCTGGTTTAATCAGAGTGCTCCCGATCCAACGGCTAGCATTAATTCTGACCAAAACCAATTAAATAAATCTAAAATTGACTTCAAAAAATTCCAGATCATGCCCTGATGGCCATTGATCTTATGCTCTATCCTGATGTGTGGTTTATATCACTTTAATTGCAACGGATCTCCTGATTTAGCTAGTTTCTCCGATCGGTGCGATCTCGGCCGTCGATAATGCCGAAAACTGTATCTGAGTGCAATTACCTTCTCCCATTGGCCAAATTTATTTTTCATGCATAAATATTCATGAGATAAAAGTTTTGGGTCATGAAAATTGAAATTTTCATCCCATGGGTCGATCCAGAGCTAATCGGACCATTATGCCCCTGGTGCGAGAACATACGGCTTTCCATCCGGATTTGCTCTTTCTTGCATATCTCTTCATCCGGGGGTTGGATTTTCGATCCGTTTCAAGCGTTGTCTAAATCTATCTAACCTTGACAATGTGGTAAAGTTGGAATTCTATGTTAGAGTCCCAATTTGTCCCAAAGTGTCAGGGGCAAAATGGTCATTTCGGCCTTCCGGTGTCCATTTTTCATGTTTTGGGCACCGTTGCGAAGCTCTTGACCGGGGCTATGTAATGAGCACATTATCTTGGCTATTTCTAGCATGTAAGGCCATGCCAAGGCATTTCCAAAGCCTATTTACATCATCTATTCATGAATTTTTTGAATCTGGGTCAGATTTTCTGCACCGGCGTCGACATTGCTGAAACTTGTATCAAGCAAGCTAAGCGAAAAAATTTGATGCCAACAGGGGGACACCTGGGTCCTACAATTGCGCAACTTTTTTCCCGAGGCTTCTATGGACAAATGGGTCCTCGGATTTCACTTTTGTTTGCTGCGTATGAAAGCTAACAGGCCATGGAAGTTAGATTGGACAAAAGACAAATAGACTACCCACAATAAGCTTAGAAAGACAAGCAAGTATTGTAAAGTGAAAGTTCTTTCCGATGCTTGATACGATCAAATGGGAAATCATATTAACTTCCCATTTGTCGAAAATAGAAGATATTTTGATGGGGAAGAACTCCTTTCAACAGGATTTCATTTAACCTGAAGGTCATCCTCTAAGGGTGCATTAAGCATACTAGCACAAATCGGTCCCAGATGGTCTAGAATGTTATCTATGAAAACATGAGTTTTAAGCTCTCAACTAGGCAAGCTTGGCATCTAGTAAAGCAGAATAAGGCATAGTAGAATAAAATGGTAATGGACTAAAAAGGTGATGCCAAGGATAAATTTAGACACGCTCACAAAGACGTAGTTGAGCAAACTGAGCTTTGCCGTATTCTGAGATCACTCTCTTATTCCTTCCGACCCTTCTCCTTGGTTGATTGGTAAAAAAGGATGTGCCATTGGCACAAATAGTAGTAAAATGAAAGGCACACCCATGTGATGGAAGAATAAATGGCATGCCACATGGTGGGGAAATCGCCATTGGCTAGCACCCGAACTATGTGGTGTGCTGAACTGAGGAATGCGGCAAAAATTTCAATCGGCCAGGGTTTGGTCTTTAGGTTGATTAGGGTTTTCTCAGGAGCATTGGCTTAGCTTAGAGTGAAATAACCTCATATATAAAATCATCATTGAAGCTCATAACAAATCAATTGTTCAAAAAATCCACGATTGCATGGCATGTGGACTGAAAATGATGGAGTTTGCACAGGGGATATGCCTAGATAAAAATATAGATGGTTCACGTAGGGACTAGAAGTGGAGAATGCCATGATGGAAGCTAAAACATGACGGTCCATGTGGAGACCAGAAGTAAAAATGTAATATGGTGGGGTAAAACACAGTGGAATGTGGAATAAGATCGTAGTGAGATAAAGAATGTGACTACAATGAGATGATGACATGGTAGGACTTTATGATGGGATGCCAAGCCAAAGATGGAGTGACACTTTGAAGGTGGGACATACCTTAGGATAGTTTAGAACACAATATGTTATGAGATGCATGAAAATGATGCATGAAATAATGCATGCAGGGTTTAAAGAAATACAAATTAGCATAAGAAAATAATTGAAGATACATGTTGCATGTGACAGGTCAAGATACCTCAAAAGGAACCATCATCCCCATATATACAACTTTGGCTTATCCGCAAGCCTAGTGAGTGACCAAGCCATCACTAATTTTGTTGAGGGGGTTCTCAGGCTCAGCCCCCTCTAGACTTGAGGTGTTCAATGTTTCAAATACTATTATTTTGATAGATGCAATACTAAAATGCAAGTCCTAATAGGGGTTGGGAAACCCTCTTTCTTGATTTTTCTATTTTTTGTTTTTTTATATTTTTAATTCAAGTGCTTGAGGAAGAGAGTTGATGCGCATGCTCCTTTGTATGGAGTTTTCATTTCCTACATTAACTTGAAAAGAGAAAATTAGAACTTTATTGTGGCTTAGTTCCCTTGCACGAGGAGGGCAGAAGTTGCCTTGAGGGGACCCGAGGGGTTCATTGCCCATCTTTTGGTGCCTTTTTTTTCTTGGGCTATTTTTTGTGGTACTCATTCAGACATGTCTTTTCTTTTGTTGACCTAAGAGGTCATTGCCATCCTTTGGCACCTTTTTTTTCTTTTGAGAAGTTGGACCTTCGGAGATGGCCTCCTACTAAGCCGGCGGGCACTTTCGATACTCTTCCTTTTAGTCCCCTGCATCCACTTTAGACCAAAATAAGAAAAGAATAGGAAAGGGCAAACCTTCCTTTTCTAGACTTTGCCTAGCTTTCTTTCCAATGTCTAGTCATCAGGATTCTGGAATCTAGGCAAGTGGTGTGTGAAGTATGGTACCTACTCTTAATTCCTAAAGAACAAGTTAGGGCACCCAAGAACTAGTAAAATCTAGATTAACATGGACATCCTTTCGATTTTGATTATTTATGATTTTTTTGTAATTTTTAATAGGAAAAATAGTTTAGATAGAACTAATTCCATGAACAATTCACTATGCCCTGCCTTGCACCGCTCATTTTATTTTCAATATTTTCATCCTAGTTGAAAACATTCTTGAACATCACCAAATTCTCTCAGCTATTCTCTCTACGCAAAATACTTTTAAGACATGTTATGATTATATTCATAAATGCTTTTGAAATCAATGCCTAGAGGATAACTTGATAATGATGAATACATGCATGCAGTACCTGAGAGAGGATGAAATTTGTTGTTGGTGACGGCACTGCCAGGATGGTGTAATTGGCGCTTGTTCATGCCTTGACCTACCTTGCTACTTCTACTTCTTCCCTTTCGGTAACAGACTATCAAGAGTTGGCATTTGATGATGATGTTGAGAAAGGTTTGAGATACCATCATGGAACATTTTCACTTTATTGGGATAAAGGGTTGTTGCCTAGATTGAAAAGAATGAGACAAAAAATAGGCTTGAGAGCCTAATAGAAGAGGTGGGCCCGTAGGGCCGACAAAAGGAGGTGGGGCACGTTGAACCAATTTGGACAAAAAGGGGTACGATGACCCAATTGAAAGATGAAAAGGGGAATGATGAGTTGATTTAAAAAGATGAGGGTGCGACATCCTGATTAAAAGATAAAGGGAATGATGGCCTGATCTGGAGGCATGAGGGGTGAGATGGCTCGATTGAAAATGCATAATTAAGAGCATGGGCACTATGGCCCAATTGCAAAAAGCATGATTAAAAACAAGAGCCCAACGGCCCAATTGGCAATGTATAATTAAAAATATGGGTGCTACGGCCTTATTGAAAAAGCATAATTAAAATAAAGGCGCAACGGCCTGATTGAAAACATGGGCACTAGGGCCCGATTAAAAAAATGCATAATTAAGATGTAGTGGCTTGATTGAAAATAAGGGCACTAAGGCCTAACTAAAAATGCATAATTAAAATAAAGGCACAATGGCCTAATTGAAAATAGGGCACTAAGGCCCAACTTAAAATGCATAATTAAAAATAGGGGCACTATGGCCTAATCGGAAATGCATGATTAAAAATATGGGTGCTACAACCCGATTGAAAAATAATGATTAAAAACATGGGCATAACGATACAACTTGAAAAGCATAATTAGAAACATAGGCACTACAGCCCAATTTAAAAAGCATAATTAAAATAAAGGCGCAATGGCCTAATTGAAAAAGCATAATTAAAACATGGGGTTCAACCTAATTGAAGATGTGGGCACGACGACTTGATTTAGTAGTGGAGTTGGGCATGTCAACCCATTTGAAGGAATGAGAATGGACGTGAGAGCCCGATGGAAGAAATGGGGCACGTGGGACTGGCAAAAAAGGAATTAATTGGGCTTGTGTGCCTTGTTGAAGGAATGGGATACATAATAGAGGGAGTTGGGCTCGTAATTTAGATACATGGGCGCTAGGGCCTAGTTGTTGATGATGGGCACATAGGCCTGAGAAAGGGCTAGTGGGCCCGATCTTGGAAGAGTGGGCACTCAAGCCTATCTTGGGAAGATGGTGGGCTTGTGGGCCCAATTGGTGTGGTTGATTAGGGAATGGGCCTAATTTAAATGGATAGAGTGGGGGCCATGGCCCGAGAATTGAAGGAGGGATGCATGGGCCCGATTGAAAATGATGATGGGTACGAGGGCCCAATTTGGAAGAGTGGGTGTATGATCTCGATTCAAGAGAGTGGGCATGTGGGTCTGATGTAAGAGGATGAGGGTCGGATGTAGAGAAATGTCGGGCACTAGGGACCGATTCGTAAGGATGGGCACATGGGCCTGATTGGTGGGCACGTTGGCCCGACTGGGAAATGTGAGGTGAGGTCCATGGCCCAAGAATTGATGGTAGTGTTGAAGAAGAGGCACGTGGGCCTGGTTGAAAAAGATGAAGTGGGGGTCATGGCCCGAGAATTGATGATAAGGTAGAAGGAGGGGCGCATGGATCCGACTGCGATTGATGATGGGTGCATGGACCCAATTTGGAAGTGTGGTGTCATAGGCCCACTGTAAGGAGATGGTGGGCACGAGAGCCATATGTAGAGAAGTGTTGGGCACTTGGGCCCAATTCATAAGGATGGGCACATAGGCCCAATTGGTGGGCACATGGGCCCGACTGGGAAATGTGAGGTGAGGGCCATGTAGACACGCCAAATTGGCCTAATTCGGAGCCTCGGACTCTTATTCCATAGGCAATATTCTTTTACTTGACCGTTATTTGATCCGGATTACCTCGTGGACATGAGCTAAGGACATTGGTGGAGCCCCTTGTGAGTTGAGAATGGACCAATGATTTCCGGAATATTGTCGTAACCTTCAAGCGAGAGCCGCACGTGAACTGTAAAAAACACGAAGCCTGCTCAATGACTGACCTTGAATGGTCTATAATTGATGGTTTTGGGAGTCCCGCATGTGTTCCGTAACATTCAGGGTTTCCGAGAAGTCATTTTGGTAGGCGCCGGTTAATGACGGCTTTCGTTATGGCTTTTTCTATCTGTACTGACACGGCTATCCCGGACCACGCGTTAGGCCTTTCCGGTCATCACCGGGTCTTTTCGGGTCGTCCGGGTCGATTCTAGCCGAATATTTTCATCAATCATGGCCATACGTCCGGTTCGGTCAATTTTAGGGTTTCCCAGCTTTTCCGAGTTTCGGTTCACGTTTACCGGATTAATCTTAAATTTTTCAATGACTTCGGGTTTTCCGATCGTACCGGACTTGTTCGGTCATCATTTTAAGTCATCCCGAGTTGACCCGAGATTTCTCGACGGGAACCGTGCTCTTTTGGATCTTCGCCACAGGTTTTGGCTTTCCACGAGATGATAAACTGGTAGAAAGCCCCGTGTGAACATCTCGAGAGTCATGCCAGCTGGTTTACTGACTTGAGGAGGTGCGGTTGAAGGCCCTTTTTCCAACGTGACAAACAGGAGCCGAATCGGACATCCCGTTTGCAAGATATGGCTCATGGAACACGTGCGCAGGAGAGAGAGTGTACCATGCCCCCACTCCGCTTGAAAGGGGAGGGCGCGCCCTCAACCCGGAGGCGCGCCCTGCGCGCCCACAAACCGGGGGCACATCCTGCGCGCCCCCGGTTCCTTTGAAAAGCGGGGGCGCGGTCAGTTTCTTTAAATCGCAAATTACCCCGATTATCACCTTATAAACTTGTTTTCTGGAAGGTTTCCGGTGCTGATTTTTGATTATTTGTACCGTGCCCCCGGTTCGGGGGCGCGTTACGTATGTCAAGTCGATTTTTAGCAATTTCCGGAAGTTTCCGTCTATTTTTAGCAGTGAGATGCGTAACGCGCCCCCGCTCCCTTTGAAACAAGGGGGCGTGCAGACCGCGCCCCTGAAGTGGGGGCGCGCCCTACGCACCCTTGGTTTGAGGGCGCGCCCTGCGCGCCCTCGTCCTCTTTGAAAAGCAGGGGCGCGGTCGTTCCAGTTTCCATTTTTTGCACCGGCTTCTTTCCCCTATAAATTGAGAGCCATTCTCAACGACCCAAGGTTAATCCCCCATGCCTAGCTCGTCCATAGGTCGTCCAAGCTCTTCTCCAAAGCCGTCCCGACGTCTAAAGGCGATTCAAACTCAAGAGATTGATCCCGAGGTGAAGGAGAAGGCTCTATCCGGGTGTTCTGCATCAGCCAACTTCATAGACTTCTGAAGAAAATTCAAGACTCCTTATGTAAAAGTCTTCAACATGTAAGATGTTCATATCTTCGTCCTCTTTCATCTCCAACTGACGGAACTCAATTCCGTCTTGCCGTTTGTTCATAGCGATTGCTACACTGAGGGCACGCATCCAGGTTCTATTTTCTATATCCGCCCACATTCAGAATTTTTAAAGACTTTTAAAGGAGGATTTCGGAGAAGTCATCAAACACTAGAACTCTTCCTCTCTGAGTCCTCTGTCTACTCCAACAAACGGCACTCGATTCTGACATCGGGGTCGTCCGTAGTATCCTCTTCACCAAAGTCGCGCCTGAAGGGTGCAATGGCTACCCGAACCGGCCTTCTTCAACCAACTCGGCTTCAACTCAAGCCGATCCATTCCATAAGCTTTCTCAACTCCCTTAACTCAGTTTATTTATTGTTTTAAAGCATCTTTTAGTTTATTTACATCATTTTTACATAATCAAAAATACAAAAAAATTGGGTTAGGACTCGCCCCAATCCGGTGAGTTCAATTCCAATTGCTTCTTTCTCATATTCTCTCTACAGTTAGTACACTTCACATAGTTCTAATCATTTTATTTCACTTGGTTTATTGTTCTAGTTGCACAGGTTTATCAAGCTAGCATCGGTTGGAGACTCTTCTTCATCGGCCGGCCGAGGAAGAAGAAGCTTGAACCCATATCCCGATCTCCCGCGCTAAGGTACATGGTCAAATCAACTCATCTCTTGTTTTTATTCTATAAAGCGGAGCCCGCGGCTCCTGGCTGTAGACACCCCAAATTCGCCTAATTCAGAGCATAAAAACTCATGTTTTATAGGGTAACACGCATGATTGATCATATGATGATGCCGGGTCTTTTAAAGTTGATTTGGAGCTTCGACGAAGAAAATCGGATGTTTTTCGACGTTTTCCGCAAAAAGCCATAATTTTCGAACGAAAGCCACGCGTAAATCGTGTAAACACGGAAGTTGGCTGAATGACCAATGCCTAATGATCATTCATTGAAGGTTATGGTCATATTCACACTCCGGACAAGTTTTTTTGCATTCCGTGCCTTTCCGGTTTGCCGTCGAAGTCATTTTGACCTATATCGCACCTTTTGTTCACTGCCCTAAATTCCGGATAAAATTCTGAAGTTTTGTAGGGTGTGATGGCTGATCCGATGCTATAGAAAGCTTCTTCGGCCTGTTATCTTTCCAACGCAACAAACGGCGTCGAATTCCGAGTTCGGGAGTGTTCGCAATGGCTTCCGGAAGAAGGACGCGCGAAACCAGTCCCATGCGCCCGGGTTCCTGGTCACATGCGCCCGGGACCCAGGGCACGTGGCCATGCGCCCTACCAGTGAGGCACGTGACCTTGTGCCCTCACTTGAGGGCACATGCGCCCCACCATTGAGGCACGAGGGACCCAGTTTTTCACCCGGACTCTACCACTGAACCGCCGATCAGATAAGACCTATTTTCTCGGGATTTGTGCCCATGCGCCCTCATTGGGGGGCACATGCGCCCCTCAGTGGGGCGCACGGCCCCCTATTTTTTAGTATAGAGTGCGCCTTCTGTTCTCCTATAAATTAAATCCAATTCTGGTCATTCAAAACGCATGAGCATGACCCCCCAGGCATCTCAAGACGTCCAACCACCCTCCTGCATCGATTTAGTGATTTTTAGAGAGAGAATTTCGAGTTTTTAGAGAGAGAAAAGTCGGTTCAGGAGAGAGGAAGGCTGTTCTGCAGGTGATCTGCCAAGTCTCTTTTCTTCGGCCTATACAGCAGTGTGTGGACGTCTGCTGCCAGTTTTCTCTTCATAAAAGTTATTCCTCTACAAGTCTTCTTGAGTTTGCAATCAACGGCACTTGATTCCGAGGTCGGGGCTGGTCGTGACGAGCGCATAAGCAAAGTCGCGCCTGACAGATCCTGGACTGCTACTCGGCTTTTTCGACAACACAGATTTGACTATATCTTTCTCTATTCAACTCAGAATTTTTCAGTTATTTTTCCTACCTCTTTTTTTAGTGATTATACATATTCCTATCATTTTTTTACATTTTTTGCATTACTTTTACTCTGTTAATCCGAAAATAAAAAAAAGGGGGTTAGAGATAACCCGAATCCGGTCAGTTTCTAGTCAATTGTGTGTTTTATGTTATTCTCTTTACATATACTCCACTTTTTCTAGTTCTAATTGTCTATTTCACTTGTTTGTTTGTCTAGTTGCACAGAATATCAAGCACCCACACGTTGAGGACTCTTCTTCATCGGCCGGCCGAAGAAGGAGAAGCTTTAACTCACATTCTTCACGCTAAGGTACACACGGTCAATTTTAATTCTATAAATCGGAACCCACGGTTCCTGGCGACCACGTTTATTTCTTCTCACCCTCCTCCCACATGACCCGAACCGTCTCTTTGGTGATCAAGCGACGCCAAGGGATGAAAGTTCGGGGATCAATGTGAGTGTGGGACCGAGGTGAGAGTTGCTTTCCGATGTTTTATTCATTTCTTTTCTCATCCCCTCTTGAGGTGACGATCTGGGTTCACGGACTTCAATGAAAAGGAGAGGACCCCGTTGAATTTTCAGAGTCGACACTGGCGACCACATCTTTCATGTTTTAATTTCATCTCCTCCTCACTCTCCTCCCACATGACTCGAACCATCTCTGGTGCTCGAGCGACGCCGTGAGATGAAAGTTCGGGGATCAATGTGAGTGTGGGATCGAGGTGAGGACATTTTACCGCTTTCTGAGTGTTTTTAATTCACTCCCCCCTTTTCCCCCATCTTCTATCTTTCACCTTCTTATCTTGAGGTGCCGATCCAGAACCCGTTTTCGGAGTCGACAGCTTTTTGGCGACCACGGTGGGACAACCAATGTCTTCAACCGTGCTACCTTGATTGATTCGTGCAACTAGTTATTTTCCGACTTGGTTCCCGCATGAACCGGCTTGTCCTTTACCTTTTCCATGTTCATTTACCTTTAAACTTGCTGTTTACTCTTCCTTTAAAGATTGTCCCTCATGTGGATTTGATTTGCTTGTCTTTCAACCCGGTTCCTGCGTGAACCACTTTTTTTCTTATAAACCGGTTCCTACATGAACCACCTTTCTTTTCCAACTCGGCTCCCGCGTGAACCAACTTATTTTCAGATTTTTCCCCGCGCTGACTGTCGACTCTGAAAATTCGACGGGGTCCTCTCCTTTTCAGGGAAGTCCGTGAACCCAGATCGTCACCTCAAGAGGAGATGATAAAAGAAAGGAATAAAACTCGGAAAGCAATTCTCACCTCGGTCCCACACTCACATTGATCCCCGAACTTTTATCCCTTGGCGTCGCTCGATCACCAAAGAGACGGTTCGGGTCATGTGGGAGGAGGGTGAGAAGAAATAAACGTGGTTGCCAGGAACCGTGGGTTCCAATTTATAGAATTAAAATGAAAGATGACCGTGTGTACCTTAGCGTGAAGAATGTGAGTTAAAGCTTCTCCTTCTTCGGCCGGCCGATGAAGAAGAGTCCTCAACGCGGTGGGTGCTTGATGTTCTGTGCAACTAGACAAATAAACAAGTGAAATATACTATTAGAACTAGACAAAGTTGAGTATATGTAAAGAGAATAACATAAAACACACAATTGACTAGAAACTGACCGGATCAGGGTTATCTCTAACCCCTTTTTTTATTTTTTCGGATTAACAGAGTAAAAGTAATGAAAAAAAATGTAAAAAAATGATAGGATGATGGAGAATCACTAAACAAAGAGATATGAAAAAGAACAGAAAGATTCTGAGTTGAATAGAGAAAGATATAGTCAAATCTGTTTTGTCGAAAAAGCCGAGTAGCAGTGCAGGATCTGCCAGGCGCGACTTTGCTTCTGCGCTTGTCACGACGAGCCCCGACCTCTGAATTGAGTGCCGTCGATTGCAAACTCAAGAAGACTTGGAGAGGAAGAACTTTGATGAAGAGAGCTCTGGCAGCAGACGTCCACACAAAGCTGTAGAGGCCAAACAAGAGAGACTTGGCAGATCACCTGTAGAACAACCTTCATCTCTCTTGAACCGACTTTTCTCTCTCTAAAAACTCGAAATTCTCTCTCTAAAAATCCCAAAATAGATGCAGGAGGGTGCTAGGACGTCTTGAGATGCCTGGGGAGTCGTGCTCATGCCTCTGGAACGACCAGAATCAGAGTCCATTTATAGGAGAACAGACGATCCCATCGGGACTAAAAAATAGGGGACAATGCGCCCCTCTCTTGGGCGCATGCGCCCTGGTGCAGGGCGCATGCGGCCCAGTCAAGGGCGCATGCGCCCTCTGGAGGGGGCGCATCTTATCCTCTCCGAAATTTTCGACCTTATTCGGTCCGTCGGTTGAGCGGTAGAGTCCGAGTGAAAAACTGAGTCCCTCGTGCCTCAAGGGTGGGGCGCATGTGCCCTCATGTGAGGGCACGAGGTCAGGTGCCTCACTGGTAGGGCGCATGGGCACGTGCCCTGGGTCCCGGGCGCATGTGCTCTGGAACCTGGGCGCATGGGACTGGTTCTGCGCGTCCTTCTTCCGGAAGCCATTGCGAACACTCCCGAACTTGGAATTCGACGCCGTTTGTTGCGTTGGAAAGATAACAGGCCGAAGAAGCTCTATATAGCATCGGATCAGCCACCACACCTTCCAAAACTTCAAAATTTTATCCGGAAGTTAGGGCAGTGAACAGAAGGTCCGATATAGGTCAAAATGACTTCGACGGCAAACCGAAAAGGCACGGAATGCAACAAAACTTGTCCGGAGTGTGAATATGACCATAACCTTCAATGCATGATCATTAGGCTTTGGTAATTAAGCCAACTTCTGTGTTTACACGATTTACGTGTGGCTTTCGCTCGGAAATTACAGCTTTCTGCGGAAAACGTCGGAGAACATCCGATTTCGTTCGGCGAAGCTCCGAATCAACTTAAAAAGACCCGGCATCATTATATGATCAATCATGCGTGTTACCCTATAAAACATGAGTTTTATACTCTGAATTAGGTAAATTTGGTGTGTCTACAGCTTGCCTCGCCTTGATGTTGGCTTTGTAAGGGAGTGGCATGTAATGAAGCGAAGTGATTCGTAGTGAACTGTAATGGAATGCAAGTGAACGCAGATGAATGTAGCGGAATGGAATGGTGATGAACTGAAAAGGTGGCATCAAGGTGTAGATATAGACACGCTTATCTACCTGATCCAGCAATATGAATCTCTCTGAGTATTCTAGATTGCTTTCATGTTCTATCAAAACCTTATATAATTGACTGGTAAAAGACATGCCCTTGGCACGAGAGATAAAAAGGCAAATGATAAAGGATAAAAGGATGTAGCCAACCCTCAGCGTGGTGAGGAGTCCTCGAATCCGTAGGTTCATCATCAGCCAGCAACCCGAACTTTGCGGTGTTCTTGTACTGTGATGGGCTAAAGTTTGTAAAAGAGAAGTTGATCTTAAAATGAAAAGAATACCAATCCATCATATTTGGAATCTCAAGTTCATTCAAGTTTCACAAAAATACTCAGTTTAATTCTGAGTGGAAGAACCTCAAGTTCTAAAAGGGTTCATTTAAGCATAACAAAAAATTGCTCGGGTATCGTGAAAACCATGAATCATGCTCTAGCAGAAAATCAAGTATTCGGAAAACGACAAGACAGATTTAAGCCATAGTGGGATTGAAAGATAATGGTGGGACTAACATAGAATGATGAGAAAGAAGAATAGCAATGGGATGACAATTGCCATGACACGGTGGGATAAAAGAGATGATAGAATAAAACATGATGTAATAAAAAGAAAGGAATAAAACATAAAGGGATAAAAAGAAAGAATAAAACATGATGAAATAAAAGAAAGATAAAACATGATGAAATAAAATTGGTAATGATGAAGAAAGAAAAGGAGATGGATGTGAACACATAGAAAATCATGTAGAAAATAGTTGAAGATATAGATTGTCTATTGGAGGTCAAGACACCCGATTAGGAACCATCGTCCCTCCAATGTTCAATTTTGGCTTATCCGTGAGTGTGAAGAAATGACCAAGCCGTCGTAGATTTTGTTGAAGGGGACCTCGGGCCCAGTCATCTTCACGCTCAAGGTCTTCAACATTAATGCATATAATATGTATAAAATGGACCTAACATAACTAGGTGACAAATGATAAGAGTGAGGTGAAGTGCAAAATCAAATGATGGTGATGATGGTGTGAGATTGATGAGAAGATGAGGATGAAATCTTCAGGTAAGCTGCATCGACCGCCTGGTTCATCAGCATCTCTGGTCCATCCTTGTCTTGTCCTTTTGACGGAATACAACACCACGATAGGTAGCGCTTCCTTTATTTTGCCACAAGGTTGGCATGGCATTCCTTGGGTAACACTGATCTCGCCAATTCACCTATTAGGACTAAAAAGGTTGCCTGCACATTTCTGGTTAGTACCCAACAGACAGAATTGTCATATGAAGCAGATTGTTCATGAAATGATCAATTGAAGGTTTTACTGTTTGAACCATCATTTGGATGTCAAAATAATGTTTTTGATGATGGTTTCTTTAGTAAAAATGTCATTTTTAAAATTATAGACAATTTCTGAATTTTTGAGATTTTTCTGAATTTTTTGAATTTTTTTGTCCATGTGTCCCCGATCGGGGGCACCTGGCCATGCGCCCTGGGGTGGGGCACCTGGCCATGTGCCCCCATATGAGGGCACATGCGCCCTGGGGACAAATTTTTTTTTTTTTTTTTTTTGAAAAAATTTATACCTGATCGCCCTTCTCTTTTTGCTTCTTCAGCTCCTGAAAACACTTAATGAAAAATGATTAAATCTTCATTATGACTCATCCCTTTGCCTATATATCGTTTGCCTTGATTTTGAGTCAAAGGGAGGAGCCTTCTTAACAAGGTGGAATAAAACAAATGACTTAAAATGAAATGGGGGGTTGAGAGAACTTACCTGTCATGGTGTGAATCCTCTCCTCTCCTGTATTGATATGCCTGAAACACTTGACAGAAGGAGATTAGATCTTCATCAGGACTCATCCCTTTGCCCATTATGGTCAACTTTGACTTAGGTCAAGGGGGAGAGCCTTCTTAACAAGGTAATTAAAGTAGAAGGATATGCAATGCAGAAATGGAAATATGCATGACAATCAAATAAGCATGGATGCAACTAAGGCAATGATCATGACTGAGTAATTTTTTTTTTTTTGGGTTTTCTTGAAAACAATCATTTGGATTTTCAAAAGTATTCAATTTTTTTGGATTTTTAAAATATGTGTTTTTTTGAATTTTTTTTTGAAATATTCAATTTTTTTTGGGGTTCTTGAAATATTCAATTTTTTTGGGGTTTTGAAATATGCATTTTTTTTGGGTTTTTGAAATATGCATTTTTTTTGTTTTTTTGAAATATGTATTTTTTTTTGTATTTGTGAAATATGTATTTTTTTGGATTTTTAAAATATGCATTTTTTTTAAATTTTGAAATATGTATTTTTTGTGGGTTTTTGAAATATGCAATTTTTTTGGGTTTTTCAAATATGCAACTTTTTGTGGAGAAAATGCTGGTATTTGAGACGGTTCATCGGTCTTTAGAGTTCGTCAAGACTCAAGTGGTAGATGCCACGTGCAAAAAATAAAGTTCCCTACCTAGAATCCTTCTAACCTTCTTCCTTTGATCGGCTTGGGTTCCACCTGGATTTGGTCGGTTTACCTTTCCCTAGGGGTTTAAGGAGGAAGAGTACAGAGGAAGTCCTTGATAGGGTTTGAAGATGTTGAGCGGGATTTCTCTACTCTCACTCAAATTACCCATTGGGGTTCGGCCTCTTTGGGTTTTTCTTTCTTTTTACTCTTTTCTGTATGGCACATATTTGGACAGGTTTTTGACCCGTGGGGACATTGCCCATCTTTTAGTGCCTTTTGCCTTGACTATCATTCTGGGTACTCATTCAGACAGGTTGATCATCATTTTTTTTTCTAACCTGAGGGGTTCATTGCCCATCTTTTGGCACCCTTTTTTACCCTCTGAGACGGCCTCCTACTAGGGTGGCGAGTGTTTTCGATACTACCCCTCTCTAATCTTCTCTCCCTATCTTGGACCGAGTAGAAGAGAATAGGGTAAGGGTATTCCTTCCATTTCTAGATTTACGCCTTGCCTTTCGCAAGTGTCGGGTTGTCCGGATTCTAGGATCGGGAAGTGTTGTGTGTGTAGGATGGTACCTACCCTTGACTTCTCACGAACAACCTAGGATCGATGACTTGAGATTATACCAGTGGTTTCTCCATTTTTATGGAAAGTACTTTTTGAGGTAAACTCCATTCCAAGGATGATTCAATTTTTCTCCATCTGCATTAGTCAATTCATATGCATTACCTGGATACTTTTCAGTGATTACAAAAGGTCCTTCCCAGTTAGGTTGCAACTTGGAGCGGGAACCCCCTGGCATAACGAATATGCGTTTGACTACTATCTCACCGATTTCGAATTTTCTCTCGACCACCCTCTTTTGATAAAACCTTTTGAGTCTATTCTGATAAGTCCGGGCATGCTCGGCGGCGGCTAGCCTTCTTTCATCCAAGAGTTCAAGCTGTGCAAGGAGAGATTCTCTTCTCTCATCAACAGGAATATCCCTGTCGAGCTGAACTCGGAGAGATGGAAGTAATACTTAGTAAGGGACCACTGCTTCCATCCCATATGCCAAAGCATACGGGGTTTGTCCAGTGGGAGTCCTTACAGAAGTACGATAAGCCCATAGAGCATCTACAAGCTCATCAGGCCAGTCGGCAAATTTGCTAGACTTACAAGATTTCTTGATGATTTTGATTAAGGTTTTGTTGGTGGCTTCTGCTTGACCATTGCCTTGAGGATAGTATGGCGATGAATGATGCAATGAAATGTAATACCTGTTGCAAAGATCACGCAGATCTTGAGAAAGAAATTGTGGCCCGTTGTCGGTGACGATGTCGCTGGGGATCCCGAACCTTGCCAAGATTTTGCGCTTGATGAAGGAGCAAACTATTGATGCTTTAATCTCAACGAATGCTTCCGCTTCAGCCCACTTTGTGAAGTACTCCGTTGCCGTCAGAATGAATGATTTTGAGCGCATTTCGGAGTTGAGGTCACTCAAGGGGCCAATGATATCAAAAGCCCACATGGCGAAAGGCAATGGGGCATGAATTGGATGAAGGGAAGATGCGGGAGAGTGAATCTTGTCGGCATGGAGTTGACATGAATGACAATGCCAGACAAAGATGGAGCAGTCTTCTTCTAGAGTTGGCCAATAATATCCTTGTCGAATGATTTTCTTAGCAAGGGCTTGGGCATTCACATGACCACCACAAACTCCAGAATGTGCTTCCTTCAGCACCAACTCAGCTTCTTCTTCATCAAGACACCTGAGTAAGAGTCCACTTAGGCTTCTCTTATAGAGCACTCCTCCTAGGATTGTATACCTCTGGGATACTCTTCTGATTGCCTTCTTTTCCTTGGTGGTTGATCCAGGTGGGTATGACTGATCTTGACAATACCTCGCAATCTCGTCATACCAAGGTCTCTCACCTTCTTCTAATTCTTCTAACTCAATCAAGGATATTTCTTCCTTATGTTCCAAGTATTCCTTCCTGTTGAATCTTTCCTTAATCTTCAGAAAACGTCCATCCTCAATTGCTGGAATTGTCCTCTTACAAATGTGTATAGTCCACACTTGCCTGCCTAGCGGGACAGATAGAGATGAAGCTAGTGAAGCTAAGGCATCGGCGAGGATATTCTGAGAGCGGGGGACATGAACAAAGGTGAGTTTGAAGAATAGCTTGATGTAGCAGGTAGTGAGCTCCTGGTAGGGCTTGAGGTTTGGATGGGAAGTTCGGTACTTGGATAAGACTTGGCGTAGGATCAATTGACTATCACCTATCACCCTCAGTTCGGTGGCACCATGGAAATGAGCGGCCTCCAGCCCGGCCAGCAAGGCTTCATACTCAGCTATGTTGTTGGTTGCTGGAAAGTTAAGCTGAAAAGCCCGTGGAAAGGTGACACCTTCAGGTGACAAGGACAATACCTATCCCTCTACCATGAGAGTTCAGAGCCCCGTCAAAATATAATGTCCAAAGATTGGAAGATCGGACTGACATTAGTTCGTCATCCGGGAACTCCGACCGGACTGGGTCAAAGACGGGTATGGGATGATGAGCAAGGTGTTCAGCAATAGCATAGCCCTTAATTGCCTTCTGTGGGACATAAGTGATATCAAATTGGGATAAGAAACTCTGCCATCGCCCTAACCGATCAGTCAAAACTGTACACATTTCTGTGCCAATTGTTGTAGATACCTATTTGGAACTCGCTTACCTCTGACTTTCCTATTTCCTAACCTGACTTGACCTACTGAAGATAAAGCTGGAAAGGTGGTATTTACAGAGGAGGGGGGGTCGAGTAAATCGATCAATGATTCAGAAAAGGGGTATCCCTGATTGGGAGTACCCTCTGAGATGAGTAGAGACGTCTCCTTGATGGAAATGTGAATTTCAGAGAAGACGTTTTGGAAATTTCAAGTAAAAAGATAGAATGAGTCAGAGTGACTTGAGGCTTGCTAGAAGCTGACTGAATTAATAGAGATAAAAACTTAAGAATAAAAGGGAAAAAGGGGCTCGTGGGCCCAATGGTAATAGAAAGTGGACACATGGGTCCAAAACTGATGAAAAAAGTAAATGGGTACGTGGACCCGAACATAGAAATAAATGGGCATGTGAGCCCATGTTGGGAAAAGCCCTCAGTTCTGAAGTCGATGAGGGAAGCAAATGGGCAAGCTGGCCCAGTAAGAGTAGATGGTTGAAGAGGGCACATGGGCCCAAAATGAGTAAGTGGGCCCTGAAGCCCATCCAAAAGATCTAGAAATAATGGTACGAGGTTCAAACATGGTATTGTTGTATTTGGGCCTCGTGGAATGGTTTTGACTTGGGTGATATGCTCAACCAAATGATCCAAGATTGGTCTGCCCTCGGGTGGTTCTTGATACTCTTCCCCACTTGAGAACAGACGAGTCAAAGATAAGCACATGTCTTCAAAGTCTTCTTCTTCTTCATCTGGAGCCTTTCTTCTCTTGACAGCTATCACGGAACTTTTTCCATCTTCAGCCATCATCATGGTCTCCCCTTTGATAAAGAAGGTGTGGAGCCCCATGGCATATCCTGGATGGAAGATCCTGCTTGGGATGGAACCCTCTTCATATCCCAACCCCTGCCTGTGTGGCCTTTTCACAGTTTCAATTGGCTGAGTGATCCCTTGAAGATCTTTGCCTAAACCTCTTCCAGGCTGATAGCCCAATTTCATCATCATCCGCCATCCCAGTGCGTCTGGTAGAGAGGCGGTCATGCATCTGACTTCGGGCAATTTTCCCACTGAGATCTGGGGTTGTATTGACAGACCTAGGGGTAAAGAAGCATCGTTCAGCTCGTCCCTTATAGGCATGCTAGTCACCTTGACCACCTGTCCTTTAAAGGGAAATTTTATGCACTGGTGGTTTGTTGAAGCCACACCCCCTATTGCCTCCAAGTATGGCCTCCCAAGTATAGCCCGAAAAGTTGGATCCAATTCTAGAACATGAAATTCCGTTGTGACCGTACATGGTCCAAGTTTGACTTCTAGTGTGACCACCCCACGTGCAGACTTCTTGGAGTTATCATAGGCTGTCACCATGGCACATGATGGCTTGATTTCTTGTTCAGAAATACCGCACAACTGCAATGTTTCTGGCGGCATAACGTTGATGGAAGCTCCAGTGTCAACCAAACATGATTTCACTTCAATATTACAGATAACCACGGCCACATGCAAAGCATATCTCCTAAACTCTGGATCTGCTAATTCTTCCTGAGAGAAGGTGAGTGTTGGGTGCTCACTTCTAGGGGCTAACACCGTAGTGATCTTCTCAGGTGGGAGATCTTCATTCACCATGACCCTTTGCAAGTACTGCTGTAGAATCTCCTGGTGCACCTTTTATCTTTTGATCAACTCAAGTATGGAAATACGGGCCGGTGTCTTATCTAAATGCTTTAATAGATCATAGGCTGTGCCTGGCAATAGTTCTTCCACTTGTTCCTCCTCCACTGGCTCCTGCGGTTGAGTTCCGGCTTGGGGAAAGAGCCGCTGGAACATCCTCCCACTCCGACGCACCGGGGCTATTTGGCGGTCGGGTAGAGGTGACGGGTTAATCGGGGTGGGTTGTGGTGGTGTAGGTGTAGGTATGATAGGTAATGGGATTGATGGTTCTGGGATGATTGGGTTAGTTGGTAGAGGGGTAGGAATTGAAGGTGGTAGTGATGGTGATACCGGTGGCCTGATAAGAAGAGGCCGGGGTGCGGGAGTGGTTGATGAAGGTGTAGGTTGTGGGATTGGTTGTGGTGTTGGTGGTATGATAGGTTGGGGTCTTGGAGTGGTAGAGCTCGTAGGCTGGTGGTTCAGGTTTGGTGATGATTGTGGTGGTCGGATGAGCAAGGGTCGGTGTGTAACAATGGTTGAAGGAGGTGTAGTTAGAGAGGGGGCTGGCCTAATGATGGGTTGGCGAGAAGAGGTGGCGGCCAGTGGTTGGGTTATTGAGCTTTGTGGTAGTTGTGGAGTAGCAGGTGCACGGATTATCTGTCTAGGAGGGTTCCTAGCAGGAGCCCTAGCCGGGTTGACAGGCATGGTTGTATTGTGGCTTTCTAGTTGCCAACCTTGAGCACGGCTGGCATCTCCCTGGACAATGGAGTGTACTAGACCAATTCCTGGGTTTGGATGTGCTAGTGCCGGTGCTGGAGCGGGAGCATGTAATGGGAGCGGATTCTGAACAATCCCCAAGCCAGGTTGTTGTTGAGGTTGAGCTAGTGGACGCTGCCGCTGCTGCTGCCTAGCCTTCATAGCTTGTATGTATTCCCCCATTTGGACCCAATCAATGCTGCCTTGGTCATTCAGATCGTGGCTGTAATCCTTGAATTGAAAGCACACCTCTACAGTGTGACCAGGACACCGGTGGTAAGCACAGTATCGGGACATATCTGCGTTTACTGGCCAAACCTCTCTTTCCTTGGGCAATTCCAACTGTTTCTCCGCCATGAGTACATTGAAAATGTCGGTCAAGGAGTAAGGGAGTTGCTGGTAGTTTTCTCTCCTAGGACCTCCCCTTCGTGGTGCCTGATTGGGTGGTGGCGGTGCCCTATTGTAGGTATGTTGACGAGGTTGCTGGGGTTGTGCTACTTGTTGCAGGGTTTGTTGTGATTGTCATGGTTGTGGTTGTAAGGAATCGTCCATTAAAATTTGGTGCAGCGGAAGCGACGATTCCTATGGGTTCCTTTAGAATCCGTCTCAATCAGAACCGAACGACGAAAACCGAAAACCGATCAAATCGGGTTCGAATATACCTGATAGGGATTCATATAATCCCATGGAGAGGAAGGAGATGAGCTTCTCAAGCTCTAAAAACCGTTCAAGTGTCCGGTCTCCAGCAGTATCCACACGAACTTCATCCACAGCAGGTTCTCCCTTCGCGCCGGCCTCGAGAACTCTTCCCGAACGGAGCTCCATCGACCATGGACACCTTCTAGAGAGAGGAGGAGGTAGGGAGGAGACTTGGGACGTGGTTTTCACCCTTGGCTTGATGGGGTTTGGCTGAAACCATTAGTATTTATAGAGAATTATGGAATTTTTCATAAAAAAACCCAAAATCTCTATAAATTACGCCCTTGCCCCTGTACTTGTGGATAAGTTCTATTGTGTGTGACCCACTAGGCCCAATAGCCTATTTGGTTGAGGCCTAAATAAAATAGAACAATTCTATTTAATTTAATTAAATCCATTATCCGATAACAGATTAATCGACCTACCGATCATGAAGGGTACAAGCCACATCCCATGATCCCAAATGGCTATGGGGATAATCTCATCTCCATTGAGCCTTTCCATCATCAATTACCACATGGATATAAACCCTCATCCATCCAATGTCCCGGTCGGAAAGGAGTACGGCATCGACTGTCAACTCCTTAGTGTACCGACTCTATAGGATCCTGTACTCGGAATTGGATCAATTGGAGAACTCCTTTTCCAATTATCCTATCTACCCTGGCCAGGGATTTAGAGTACTATCCCATAGGACATTCACTCTCACTTACCGAGAGTGGACGATCCCTTGTTGTTCGCTCAATTGCCTCCATCGGATTTTCCTTATACCCGATCCATCGCTATATAGGACCATCTAAATTGTGATCCATAAGTCAATGGTCAAATCACAAGTTCCACCCAACAAGGCATCTTTGGCGACTCAGGTCAAAGGTCCAACCATGCAACCGTGATGATAGAAAACCCTGATAGACAGTTCGGTAAGATACCATTCAGGGTTTCTAATTCGGTCAGTTCAGTGAACTCATTCAACTAATGAGCACCTGTATGTGTATCTCAGTGTCTCCACACTAATGACCAATGAGATCGGTCATTCTCATCACATGAGAAGACATCACATACACTAGTCTATCCGGATCCTTGATGTCCCGTCTCAAGTATCCTATGACTAGGAACATTTAGATCAAATACCTCTAGATGATCAATCTCATTATCATGATCTCATCATGATTTAATCATCATTGTATTTGATCATGGACTTCATTATGATATTCGCTTCTAATAAGAGCTTATAATGAAGATTTGCCTAATTAATCTGAATGAGATATTTCTAGAAATATAGAATCATATCATATATGATTGGCTTGTAGGGCATACATTTCTATCAATCTCCCACTTGCACTAAAGCCAATCACCATCTGACTGATCTGTATCAGCTCAAGGTGAAGCTCAAACACTCTTTGAGTAACTGCTTCAGTTAGTGGATCTGCAATGTTATTAATGGTAAATACTTTATCTTTAATTATATCTCTATAAGTTGCAATCTCTCTGATTGTATGGTATCGCCACAGAAGTTATAAACTTCTGATGAGACATCGGCTCTACTCCATTGTTTTCTCAAAACAATGATACACTTTCAGAGAAAATTGAGACAATCCCATATCAAATATGTAGATGAAAAACTTCATGTAGACTACTTCTCAAGTAGTGTGCAACCACTATGTAAACTTGTTTACATATGTTGTAGAACTTACAGTGTTCTATCACATAGAACTCTTTCAACTCACTGCACCACCATTATTCTGACTTAATAACAAAATTATTTGATTAGAAGCTTGTGTTTGTAAAACTACAAGACTTCAAGTCTTATCCTCCAGTGTATAGAGATACATTCTCAGTGCTTCTTAAGTACCAAATGATATATCTCTAAACTATCCAGTGACTCTCACCTGGATCTTCCTGATGAATGCTCATAACACTTAGAGCATTAATCACATCATGTACGTAGCATCATATAAATGATAGACCCTATGACAAAGGTATAAGGGCTCTATTCATGTGATCTCTTTATCTTTCAAGAAATCTACAAAGACAACACTTTAGAGAGATCAACTCCACACCTCATAGGTAAGAAACCAATCTTGGAGTTTATCATGTCAAACCCTTTGACTATGGTGACTACGTACATTAACTGGGCATTGATTTTAGATCTATCTCCATAGATCTCAAAACTCAAATTGTGTATGAAGGATCAATTTGATAGCTAGGTTCACTTATGATAACACACCTACTTCATTCTCAATGAGTAGTATGTCATCAACATAAAATGTCAAGAAAGTAACAGCACTCCCACTTATCTTGTTGAATACACAAGGCTCCTCTTCGTTCTTAACGAAGTCATAAGATTTAATCTCATTAAACCTTATATATGATCTATGGGAAATTTTTCTTTAGTCCATAAATGAACTTAATACACACTCTTCTTGGATGTTATTGGGATTTAATTCCCTAAAGTTGTATCATATACACCTATTCCTCAAAATACTTTAGAGGAACACTATCTTAACATCCAATTAGCTTATCACATAATCATAGAGTGTAACAATCAAAATCCGAATGGATTAATCCATGGAATAGGTAAAAGATCTCATCATAGTCAACCATTTGACTTCAATGATATCCTTTTTCAACTATTCTCACCTTTGAAGGTATCTACCTTCTAATCCACTCCAATCTATTCTTTAGTGATCCATTTATTCCTTATGGATACTATATCCTTAGGTGGATCTATCAAGTTCTAAACTTGATTAGAATAGATAAAGTTTATATCGGATTTTATTGTCTCTTCCCATTAATGAATCAATATCTCATATTGGTTCTATATAGATCCTAGGATCAATATCCTTATTATCTTATGCCTCATTTCATCTATCAGAGATATGTCTCACATATCTCTTAGGTAGAATGAACACAAGTAAAGAACTATGATTTGTCCTTGTGTAATTACTAACTAGCACCTTAATAGAAGTGTTATTGGGTTGAGGGACTGGAACATCTTCCATATATACCTTGCTCCCACTATCTTTCTTAAGAAGGAACTTTTCCTTTAGAAATATAGTGAGCTGAGCAACACATACCCTTATACATAAGGGTCGTATATTTAATATCCAAAAGTTTCCTTAGGATATTCCACAAGCCAACACTTCATAGTCTTATATTCCAACTTGTTAGAGTTATACTTCTTCACCAGGTCGGACATTCCGAAACCTTAACTTGCTTAAGGTCAAGTTTTAACCCTTTTTTCCATATCCTATATGGAATAATCAGAACAGACTTAGAAGGTACCTATTAAGAACAAGTGGTTATAACGAGTACTTAACCAAAATTAGACAAAGTAGAAATTTTGTAAAGCTTGTCATTGTTCATATTATGTCCTACATAATATGACTTCTCATTTTAGCTACTCAATTAAGCTAAAATGTGTAAAGAGATGTACTTTAAAATTAGATTCTATTATCCTTCAAATATATGTGAATTATGTACTTAAGTATTCCCCTCTTTGATCTCATCAAAGAGTTCTAATACTCTTTCCATTAGTATCTCTACTTCATTCTTAATCTCAAATAATTTCTCAAAGGTCTTAGATTTGTACTTCATAAAGTACATGTTTCCAAACCCAGAGACATCATCTTTGAAAGAAGTAGAAATATTCTTCTTTAGCCTTACTAGATATGGGCTAACATACATCTAGATGTACGAGTTCTAATAACTCATTAACCCATTCTCCATGTCTATATAAAGCTAAAGTGTAGATTGATCTAAATCAACCTATTTCCTCTTAAAAGGAATATTCACACATAACATGAGAGCTAACATATCAAATATGATTAAACAATTCATTAAGCTCCCACTGGCAAACACTTTGCCATTCAATCTATTAGAACATCTATCATTTCCATAGCTAAGAATAAATCAACATTTATTCAAGTAGGAAATCATATAAAGTCCTTGTAGAAGGATATAATAGCAATATTAATTATTAAGACATCTCCATAAGGCTATTAAAGAATTGCACCTCCCATTAATAATGATGCAACTTTTGCACCATTTCATATGTAGGTCAATATCTTCTTTATTAAGCCTTCATTTACTTGTCATCATCTACAACTCCTTGTAGATATAAGATGCATATCTGGTATCTCATACCATTAGATGCATTCATAGTATCTAATATTATGATATACACATATAGTATCTAATACTATTAAGTGTATATTTAAAACAAGTAAGTGCCAATGACTTGGATACATGAAGGTTCTCAAGCTCCACCTTTGCATTATATACAAAACACTTTGTACTTTCTCTTCCACTTATCATCATCATGACAGTGTAAGAATCATGTCTTATTCTGGCTTTATTATCTTGACCACCTTCTTTTACTATTAACTCTCTCCTATTTTTATCTAATAATTTTACTTCTTACTATTGGTCTCACCAACAAGAAGTAATTAAGATGTATTGTTGTTATAAGTTGCCCTTTAGTTAGCTCATCACTATGAGCCATGATGGATCTCATATCCATCTATCCATGTTGTCTCTACAATTATGCCTCATAGAGACTAACATCTAGTTTAAGGCAAACAATGCATCTTGTCTATGAGATAAGATCTTATCTTTTTTTTTCATATCATTAGATAATTTAGGAGACACTTACTTCTTAAGTAGAATAGTTAATTGGTCAACTATGAGAACAATTCTCTTAGTTCTAAACCAGTCTAAGAAGTGTGAGCCATTAAACTATATGGCATCTAATATGCCATACTAATGGTGGTTTATTATCGTATTCTACAACTGAGATATAATTTTATCAATATAACATTGCAGACATTCATTAAAATTAAGATATGGTCTTTGATCCTAATTCATGCTCCCACTAATTTTCGACGAATTTGCATAACCCTCATTATGCAAAGACGGGATATCACGATGAAATCCTAGTGGGGACTAAGACCCTATTAACTTTATGGTGATGACCTTGTGGTAGCACAACAAATCACCCCATACTTAATAGGTAGGCAACTATTGCCAGTTGCAACTCTTGCAACTCTTAGTCATTTAGCCTCTAGAGTTATGACCTTGTGGTAGCACAACAAGCCATATACTCTAGTTAGGTCAAATCCGCTTGTTACATTATGAGAATGGATTCTTCACACAGCCCTTGTGGTAGCACAACAAAGCCATGCAAATGGTCCACCCCAAGGTTCGGCAAATGCCTTAGCCATGATCACCAATCCCTTGCTGAATGAGTCTTGTGGTAGCACAACAAACCCATCCAATCTAAGATTGGCTCATCAAGACCATAACAACGGAAGGCCACGTGAGTCATTCTTAATGTCACACGTTTATCAACCTAATTATGACAAGGAGAGATTTTATTTTAGTCTCATCAATAATATGTGCTAAGTATATATAATACCTTTGGAATATCATATATCTAAGGTATAACCAGTAGCACACATCCACATATCAAATATGCACAAAATCAGGTGATCATGGACTTAACCCTAAGCATGCACCTAAGGCACCCCTATAGGTGCAAATCCTTGCTTCAGATGCTTAAGTTGGCATGCTCCCACTTCAGAAGGGTGCTTCTCCAAGTGGTCCCGCTCTCCAACCTTCCACGAACCAGCTTCTAACTCTTACAAGCGACTTAAGGGTATGCAGACCCACAAATGTACATAACTCAATAAGAAACCTTGGTTTTAACCAAGGGGAGTACATTAATGGAGGGAGGTAGAATGTACAATCAGATTGTATAGAGAGAGAGGAGGCACATGCAGGCCCCATTTAATAACATAACCAACATAATTAAAAGCAATCACAAGTCAAGCACAATTAAGTCCATGATCACCTCCATACACACTAACATTCATCACATGAACATAGAGCGCATACGTGATAATTATATGAGATATATCATATATATCAGCATAAAATTATATAATTTATTTTGAAATTCTCAATTTCATGCATGTCGAATTTTCATGAAATAAATAACATGAAAATAACATGACAACAACATATAAACAATTTATATGAAATGAACATATAAAAATAAACTATTTAGAACATTCATGCATTCCCAATACTGTGCAAGGTCATAAATTAATGTCCCAATTTATATTCTGTAAAATCTCATTTTACATAATTAATTAAGACACTAATAATTTAAGTTAAACTTTTAAAACAATTTTAAAGTTTAACCATGAGTGAATCTATGTAAATAGAACTAAACATCTTCTAACATGTCATTAAACACTTTAAAACATGTTAAATAATATTATAGAATTTTTAAGAATTTTTCTGGAATTTTATGGCAATTTTTCGAAATTTTCTATGATTTTAAACACTTTAAAATCATTAAATAAAAAATCCGGCGCATTGCGCCGCGTATGATGGCGCACTGCGCCGTCCGGCGTGCGCCGCCATTGCGCCGCGGGCGTTGGCGCGTTGCGCCGCCGCTGCCGCCGCGGCGTCTGCGCCGCCAGTGCGCCGGCGCGGTGCGCGCGCGGTCGACCGAAAATGCACTGTTCATCGGAGGAGAGTTAATCTAATTAACTCGGGCATATCTCCCTATACCGGACTCCGAAAAATCTGGAAAAATATGCGTTAGAATCCTTATCAAATAAGGAATCCAAAACAGTCGGACTCATATCTAGAAAAAATCTTAGTCGACCGAAAAATGAGGATGAAGAGGCGGCGGTCACCCAAATTCCGTAGCAGAAATCTCTATTTTGTAACGAGGATAACTCCTTATCCAAGAAGCCAAATATTCTCCAAAAATACAATTTAGAATTCTCATCATATGAAGTTTCCAAATATGTATATATCCCTTTAGAGAAAAATTCTCTATCAACGGGAAATCAGGAAGAAACAAGTCGGCGCCGCCAGATTCCGCAGAACCCTAGTTCGTCGGAAAACTCAAAAATTCTTATCCTCCGCCGTCGTTCAAAGCTGTAGATCAAAGGGAAAGGTTAGGTAATAATATTACCCATCTCCTAAACCTTTTCCAAGTCTCAATTTCTACTGTGGACGGAGATTTCACAAAATCCCCAAATCCGGGTGTCGGTTCGGGCATGACAGAAACACCAACTTTTGAGGCTTCTACCGAACACTACAGATTTCCAAACTTCAAACGGTTTGCGGAGATGGAAAGACCTATATCACGAGATTCTACCAAGGCCAATAAATATTTTATCTGAGTCATACACAGAATATGGTGGCCTCGTCAAAACAGACATTTGCACAGATTCGGGAACACATAAATAACATAAAATAATGTCGATTCGACGTCGGTTTCGACCGAGACTTGAACCGGGCTCTGATACCACTGTAAGGAATCGTCCATTAAAATTTGGTGCAGCGGAAGCGACGATTCCTATGGGTTCCTTTAGAATCCGTCTCAATCAGAACCAAACGACGAAAACCGAAAACCGATCAAATCGGGTTCGAATATACCTGATAGGGATTCATATAATCCCATGGAGAGGAAGGATATGAGCTTCTCAAGCTCTAAAAACCGTTCAAGTGTCCGGTCTCCAGCAGTATCCACACAAACTTCATCCACAGCAGGTTCTCCCTTCGCGCCGACCTCGAGAACTCTTCCCGAACGGAGCTCCATCGACCATGGACACCTTCTAGAGAGAGGAGGAGGTAGGGAGGAGACTTGGGACGTGGTTTTCACCCTTGGCTTGATGGGGTTTGGCTGAAACCATTAGTATTTATAGAGAATTATGGAATTTTTCATAAAAAAACCCAAAATCTCTATAAATTACGCCCTTGCCCCTGTACTTGTGGATAAGTTCTATTGTGTGTGACCCACTAGGCCCAATAGCCTATTTGGTTGAGGCCTAAATAAAATAGAACAATTCTATTTAATTTAATTAAATCCATTATCCGATAACAGATTAATCAGCCTACCGATCATGAAGGGTACAAGTCACATCCCATGATCGCAAATGGCTATGGGGATAATCTCATCTCCATTGAGCCTTTCCATCATCAGTTACCACATGGATATAAACCCTCATCCATCCAATGTCCCGGTCGGAAAGGAGTACGGCATCGACTGTCAACTCCTTAGTGTACCGACTCTATAGGATCCTGTACTCGGAATTGGATCAATTGGAGAACTCCTTTTCCAATTATCCTATCTACCCTGGCCAGGGATTTAGAGTACTATCCCATAGGACATTCACTCTCACTTACCGAGAGTGGACGATCCCTTGTTGTCCGCTCAATTGCCTCCATCGGATTTTCCTTATACCCGATCCATCGCTATATAGAACCATCTAAATTGTGATCCATAAGTCAATGGTCAAAGCACAAGTTCCACCCAACAAGGCATCTTTGGCGACTCAGGTCAAAGGTCCAACCATGCAACCGTGATGATAGAAAACCCTGATAGACAGTTCGGTAAGATACCATTCAGGGTTTCTAATTCGGTCAGTTCAGTGAACTCATTCAACTAATGAGCACCTGTATGTGTATCTCAGTGTCTCCACACTAATGACCAATGAGATCGGTCATTCTCATCACATGAGAAGACATCACATACACTAGTCTATCCGGATCCTTGATGTCCCGTCTCAAGTATCCTATGACTAGGAACATTTAGATCAAATACCTCTAGATGATCAATCTCATTATCATGATCTCATCATGATTTAATCATCATTGTATTTGATCATGGACTTCATTATGATATTCGCTTCTAATAAGAGCTTATAATAAAGATTTGCCTAATTAATCTGAATGAGATATTTCTAGAAATATAGAATCATATCATATATGATTGGCTTGTAGGGCATACATTTCTATCAGTGGTGGCCTAACCTGTTGTTGAGGGGGGTAATAGGAAGGGTTCTGTGGTGGGTTTCTGAACTGGTTTTGACGGTTCCCTCCCTGGTTCCCTACAATATTTACAGCTTCATTGTTGACCACTCCCTCGGTTGTAGGCCCAACTGGTGATGAGGGGGTCTTCCTGAAGTTTCTAGGTTTGGGATCAAATGGGTTTATCATGGTGGCATCCTTGAAGTGGGCTTGCAAGTATCGGGCACTGTCATAGAGTTCATTCATTGTGGTAGGACGGTGCATGATCAATACATTTCTCAGAGCAGGTGTGGTGTTGCCAATAAGCATTTTTACTTGTTCCCTTTCAGAAATCACATCTGTCAGTTTTTCTGCCATTCCCCTCCAGCGATCAGCAAACTTTATGAAGTCCTCTTCGGGCTTCATCTTCTCAGCAATCAAGTCTGTAATGGAGCACGCTGGTGCCACCCGGTCTCTGTATCTGCAAGAATTTGGTCTTGACAATGTCGAAGTCTCCGCCTCAAAGGAGTCGAGTGAGTAGAACCATTCCAATGCGGACCCTTCTAGTGATCGACGAAACAAGAAGGCAAGAACCCTACGATCATCTTTCCGGAATGAGGATTCATAAAGAAAATCTTTAAGATGAAGAAAGGGGTTGCCGGTACCATTGTAGCGGCGATAAACCGGTAGCTCGAAGGTGGCGGTGTAAGACTGGCAGAGAAGGGATGGAAATCTCAGGCACTGACTTGGAGTCCAGACGACATCTCAGCTCTTCATAACGTTCATTCATCTGAGTGAGCTGATCCATGATTGCCTGGGTGAGAGCAGGTTCTTGGTTTACTGGAGGAGGTATGTAGTTGGAGACATGGTTCTGAAATTGAGGAACATGATTTGAAGATTGTCCCATGGCTTGGTGGATTGGGGGAACAACATGGTTGAAATAAGATGGTTGGACAAATGAGGGTTGGACCACAGATGGTTGAACTGCAGATGGTTGAATCATAGGTTGTTGAACAACAGGAGGTTGAATCATAGATTGTTGAACAACAGGAGGTTGAACCAAGGGTGATTGAATAAGTGGTGGTCGAACCAGAGGACGAGGAAATAAGGCAACTTGATTGGTTTCAGCCTGATCTGAAGCAATTTTGCCCTTCACCATGGATTGTATACGGGCATAGGTTTCTGGGTCGGTATAGAGAGACAACTCCCTAAAGAGTTGTTCAACATCACGAGGAGCAGATGGTTGAGGGACCTCTTGCGCTTCTGACTGAATCGGTTGGTGACCCATCTCATGTTCTCGATGTTCAGCTTGTTCCGCCATTCCAACGTGCCTTCCAGACCTTAGTTGCATTGAACTTAAAGGAGAAAGTAAAATAAACAAGTTGACAAAGTAAACAAAGAACTTTTTTTTTGATTTTTTAGTATTTTGCAAAAGGTTAGAGGTTTGAATTTTTGTTTGACAAGCAAGTTATGCAAACACTTGAAAGCAAAATTACGCAATGATTTTGATTAAACCTTAGGTTTATGAATTTTGTTAAGAATTGTTCTCTCAACAAATGGGTTAGGATCCTAACTCCAATCTCCAATGACCTAGGTTTCACACAAACTCACCACGTGTAGGTAACGTAGGATGCTTCGGGTTTTGGGGAGTGGTACAACCAACCCGATCGTGAAGAGGAATACTCCACGTATGAGGAATTACGGAGGCCTTGATGAAAGCCAACCAAGTCAACTAGGAAGGAATATCCCAGAAGAGAGGTCAGAATCCACCAAGAGGGTGTTTTGGATGGGAGGGGTAAATGAGAGAGTGAGCTCCCGCCTCAAAAAGTGTAAAAGAAGGAGGTAGAGAGAAGGAGCATAGAATGCAATCAAGTAATAAAACAAGTAATGAGCAAAGCATAAACTTAAATAAACAAGCAATCAACACCAGACAAGCAATTTAGAAACTAGACAAGCAACTAGAAACTAGAATCTAGACTTGTTTCTTATGTGAGCCAAATGGAGATAGTGAAAAGGTGATGGAAAGAAGAGGGTTCAGATCTGATAGCCAAGCCAAAGGGTGGTCCACGTGGGGACCGATGTGGGAATTGGGGTAAGAAGTAAAGGTGGTTCACGTGGGAACCAGTTTTGGGTAAAAAGGGGTGGTTCAAGTGGGAACCGGTTTGAATGGTCAAAAGAGGGCCACGTGGGGCCAATTAAAGGTGAACAAAGATCTGATCCAATTTGGGATAGATCTGGAAAAAAAGGGTTTGGTTCACGTGCGAACCGAAGTAAAGAAAGAGATTGGTTCACGTGGGAACCGGTTTAAGAAGAAAAGGGTGGTTCACATGGGAACCGGTTTAAATAAAATGCAGAAAATAAATGGCATACTTGGCGCTTCAGATCTGATGAAAGATGGGTGAAATCAGAAATTATGAGATGGCATGAAGTTAAGAAAGGTGGAAGGAAGGAAAGGCTCACGTGGGAACCGGTCTAGAACTAGAACTAGTTGCAAAACAAAACACAAAGCACCCACGGTTGAAGACATTGCTTGTCCCACCGTGGTCGCCACAAGGGTGTCGACTCTGAAAATTCGACGGGGTCCTCTCCTTTTCAGGGAAGTCCGTGAACCCAGATCGTCACCTCAAGAGGGGATGAGAAAAGAAAGGAATAAAGCTCGGAAAGCAATTCTCACCTCGGTCCCACACTCACATTGATCCCCGAACTTTTATCCCTTGGCGTCGCTCGATCACCAAAGAGACGGTTCGGGTCATGTGGGAGGAGGGTGAGAAGAAATAAACATGGTTTCCAGGAACCGTGGGTTCCAATTTATAGAATTAAAATGAAAGATGACCGTGTGTACCTTAGCGTGAAGAATGTGAGTTAAAGCTTCTCCTTCTTCGGCCGGCCGATGAAGAAGAGTCCTCAACGCGGTGGGTGCTTGATGTTCTGTGCAACTAGACAAATAAACAAGTGAAATATACTATTAGAACTAGACAAAGTGGAGTATATGTAAAGAGAATAACATAAAACACACAATTGACTAGAAACTAACCGGATCAGGGTTATCTCTAACCCCTTTTTTTTATTTTTTCGGATTAACAGAGTAAAAGTAATGAAAAAAAATGTAAAAAAATGATAGGATGATGGAGAATCACTAAACAAAGAGATAGGAAAAATAACAGAAAGATTCTGAGTTGAATAGGTAAAGATATAGTCAAATCTGTTTTGTCGAAAAAGCTGAGTAGCAGTGCAGGATCTGCCAGGCGCGACTTTGCTTCTGCGCTTGTAACGACCAGCCCCGACCTCTGAATTGAGTGCCGTCGATTGCAAACTCAAGAAGACTTGGAGAGGAAGAACTTTGATGAAGAGAGCTCTGGCAGAAGACGTCCACACAAAGCTGTAGAGGCCGAACAAGAGAGACTTGGCAGATCACCTGTAGAACAGCCTTCCTCTCTCTTGAACCGACTTTTCTCTCTCTAAAAACTCGAAATTCTCTCTCTAAAAATCCCAAAATAGATGCAGGAGGGTGGTAGGACGTCTTGAGATGCCTGGGGAGTCGTGCTCATGCCTCTGGAACGACCATAATCAGAGTCCATTTATAGGAGAACAGACGATCCCATCGGGACTAAAAAATAGGGGACAATGCGCCCCTCTCTTGGGCGCATGCGCCCTGGTGCAGGGCGCATGCGCCCCAGTCAAGGGCGCATGCGCCCTCTGGAGGGGGCGCATCTTATCCTCTCCGAAATTTTCGACCTTATCCGGTCCGTCGGTTGAGCGGTAGAGTCCGGGTGAAAAACTGAGTCCCTCGTGCCTCAAGGGTGGGGCGCATGTGCCCTCATGTGAGGGCACGAGGTCAGGTGCCTCACTGTTAGGGCGCATGGGCACGTGCCCTGGGTCCCGGGCGCATGTGCCCTGGAACCTGGGCGCATGGGACTGGTTCTGCGCGTCCTTCTTCCGGAAGCCATTGCGAACACTCCCGAACTCGGAATTCGACGCCGTTTGTTGCGTTGGAAAGATAATAGGCCGAAGAAGCTCTATATAGCATCGGATCAGCCACCACACCCTCCAAAACTTCAGAATTTTATCCGGAAGTTAGGGCAGTGAACAGAAGGTCCGATATAGGTCAAAATGACTTCGACGGCAAACCGGAAAGGCACGGAATGCAACAAAACTTGTCCGGAGTGTGAATATGACCATAACCTTCAATGCATGATCATTAGGCATTGGTCATTAAGCCAACTTCCGTGTTTACACGATTTACGTGTGGCTTTCGCTCGGAAATTACGGCTTTCTGCGGAAAACGTCGGAGAACATCCGATTTCGTTCGGCGAAGCTCCAAATCAACTTAAAAAGACCCGGCATCATTATATGATCAATCATGCGTGTTACCCTATAAAACATGAGTTTTATACTCTGAATTAGGTAAATTTGGCGTGTCTACACTGACCACCTCTTTACAGCACATTTAGAATGGCCCCACGTGTCCCTCTTTCTATTTTGTCATCTCTTACACCAGTTCCCGCATGAACCACCCTTTTATTCACAAAAAAACCGGTTCCCGTGTGAACCAACCCCTCTTATAAACCGGTTCCCGCGTGAACCAACCCACTTTCAGATCGGTCCCCACAAGGACCACCCTTTTGCACAACTTTAAATTGTCCCCACGTGGCCCTCCTTTTTTTTCCAATCAAACAAACCGGTTCCCGCATGAACCACTCATTTTCTTTCAAAAACCGGTTCCCGCGTGAACCACTCCTTTTCTTTCAAAAACTGGTTCCCGCGTGAACCACCTACCTTTCCAAACCCGGCTCCCGCATGAGCTACTTTATTTTCAAATCGGTCCCCACGTGGACCATCCTTTTACCTTTTCTTCAGATTTGTCCCCACTTGAACACTCCATCACAAGCCGGTTTCCGCGTGAACCTCCTTTTAGTTGCTAGTTGCTAGTTACTTGTTTACTTTATCATTGCTTGTCTTGCTTGCTTAACTTGTTTGATTTATTTAATAGCTTTCATTCATGTTTGCATATTGATTGCTTCTTCTTCTCCTACCCTCCATTTTTCATTTTTTGCATTAGCTTTTGCATCGGGTACCGGACTTGCTCCGATCCGTAGGTCATTCGAGGCGGGGGCTCTCTCTCCCAACACACCCTCACCCTCCAAACACCTTCTTGGTGGATTCTAACCTCTCTTCTGGGATATTCCTTCCTAGTTGATTTGGTTGTTTCCATCAAGACCTCCGTAAGTCCCCATCCATGGAGTATTCCTCTCCGCACGATTGGGCCGGTTGTACCACTTCCCAAAACCCGAAGAACCCAAGTACCTACTCGTGGTGATTGAGTGACAACCTTAGGTCTTGAAGATTAAAGCAATAGGAACCATACCCATTTGAGTAAAAAATTGCTAAACAATCTATCTAATCTAAGGTTTCAACCTAAAAATTGTCGAGTAGTCATTTTAAAACCATGTTTGCATAACTTGCTTGCTCACAACAATTGAAAACAACCAAAAAATTCTCTCCTTTCAAAACACGTAAAAAAAATCCCTTTATTTTTTGTGTTCAACTTGCTTGCCAAACAACCAAATTGAAACCAAATAAAATCAAACAAACAATCATAACCAAACAAAAAAAAATCTCTTTGCATTTATATTTGCTTTCTTTCAACCATTTTGTAAGAAAACTTGACAGGATGCCCATAACACTAAGGTCCGGAAGACAAGTCGGGATGTCGGACTACTACGGCCAAGAAGAGGAGTACGAAATGGGCCACTACGAGCTGCAACAACCCATGGTCCAACCAGAGGGCCATGTCAACGCCGTCAGGGAGCCAGGAATTCAAAATCCTACTCATCAACCTGCTTCACTTAGCGTGGAGCAACTCCTCCAGGGTCTATCTCTTCATTTAGACCCCGAATCTTTTTCGCTTGTGCAATCCTTGACAAAGGGCAAGATGCCCGCCAATCAAGATCCGGTCGAGGGAAATCAAGCCCCCTCACCACCTCAATCAGTAGTCAGGCCCCAAATCATCTCTTCTCCTGGGCAACCCTGCCATGTCTCCACTCACCCTGTTATGGGGCATTCACATAATATTGTTCCAATTCCTGTTTCCAACCTAACTCTTCCAACTCAATCACCTAAACACTTTGCTCCCATGGCTCAGGAATCCAGCCTCACCCAGGCATTAATGAACAAACTCAACCAGATGGATGAGCGCTTTGAAGAAATGAGGCACCGCCTCGATTCTAAAGCCATCCCTGAAATCTCTGTCACATCCTTCCCAGTTATACACCTTCCTCCTTCAGAGATACCAGTCTTCCAATGTTACAATGGGATTGGTAATCCTTTCAACCATCTAAAGAGCTTTCTCTACGACTCCGCATTATGGAAAAATGACCGCAAAGCCCTTGCCTTCCTATTCCGTCGATCATTGGAGGGATCGGCCTTGGACTGGTTCTATTCTCTTGATTCCATTGAGGCGGCATATTTCGACATCGTCAAGGCAAAGTTTCTACAGAGGTACAAGGATCGGGTGGGGCCAGCCTGCTCGATAACAGATTTAATTGCCAAAAAGATGAGGCTGGATGAGGACTTTGCCAGATTTGCTGATCGGTGGAGGGGAATGGCTGAGAGGCTTGTGGATACCATCTCAGAGGGGGAGCAGGTGAGGATGCTCATAGGGAACACCACGCCCAACCTTCGCAACCTCCTGATCATGCACCGCCCAGCAACCATGAGTGAGTTGTGTGATAGCGCCCGCTACCTCCAAGCCCACTTTAAGGACGCATCCATGATCAACCCATTCGACACCAAGCCCCGTAACACTAGAATGCCTACACCTGTAGGACCCACCATCGAAGGGGTAGTAAACAATGAGAGCATCAATGCCATGGGTAACCAGGGTGGGTATCGCGAAAGCCAATACCGTAACCCACCACCCAATCAACAATACCGCCCAGCTCCTCAACCAGCTCCTCAGCCCCAGCAACAACTTGCATACATCCGAGCTCCACCACAGCAACCCACCTACAACCGAGCACCCCATCAACCAAATGTCTACAACCGACCCCAACCACAACAACAAGCCTACAACCAAGTGCCACCACCGGCCAACCGACCTAGGAGGGGGAGACCCAAGAGAAAATATTATCCTCAACTGCCATTCCCGCTCACCGATATCTTTAATGCATTGATGGCAGAACAATAGTTGGAGCTTCCAAAGAAGAGAGAAGTATGGCCGGCGAATGTTGGCATGACAAAATACTGTGCTTATCATTGGTATCCTGGGCACACGGTGGATGTTTGTTTCCAGTTTAAAGACTACATTCATGACCTCAATGACTAGGGGAACATTGACTGGGCACAAATGGGAGAATCTATTCAAGCAATGAAGGCACGTCAGAATCAGCCGTGGCAACAACAAGCACAACACAGCCCGGCCTGGGTATAGTCCAAGATCCGCTCCCGGTACATGCACCCATACAAGCACCAGCACCAGCACCACCAAACCAACAACTCTGCCTAGTCCACTCCGCCATCGAGGAGTCAACCCACCATTCCCAGGGTTGGCAGGTCGAGGATCAAATCACCTCCATGCCCTCCAGACCAACCCCACCTACAAACCGCACCATACTCTCCATATCCAGAGCTGCCCCCAGCCCACAAACTCCCCAAACACCACTGCCCCCAACAACCATCAACCCTCCACAGCGCCTAATCATTAGACCGCCACCAACATCCCAACCAGCACCTCAACCATCACCTAACCTACCAACCACCATTAATCCTCCTCGACGTCTAATCATTAGACCGTCACCAACACCCCAAACGTCACCCAACCCACCAGTCGCCACCACTCCGCGACCCCTCATCATTAGACCATCACCACCAACACCCCAACCATCACCCAACATACCGGCCTCCACCAATCCACGACCCCTCATCATCCGATCCTCACCACCCCTACCTACCATGGGCTCCTCAACCTACCAATCAACCCTACCATCACCATCATCACCACTTCCCCCTACCATGCTGGCGCCGGTACTTCGTAGTGGGAGGATGTTCCAAAGGGTCTTCCCTCAGGCCAAGATGCAACCACAGGAGCAAGTAGAAGAGGAGGTAGTGGAAGAACCGTTGCCCGGCATGGCATATAACCTATCGAAGCATCTGGACAAAATGCCGACACGGATTTCAATCCTAGAGCTGATTAAGAGGTCAAAGAACCATCAAGACATCCTACAACAATATCTGCAGCGGGTCATGGACAATGAGGACCTCCCGCCTGAGAAGATCATTACTGTCCTGACCCCGAGGAGTGAACTTCCGGCACTCACATTTACACAGGAGGAGTTGGCATGGCCAGATATCAGAAAGTATGCCTTGCATGTTGCAGTAGTCATCCAAGGCGTGGAGATTAAATCTTGCTTGATTGACACCAGAGCGTCGATAAATGTCATGCCGCCAGAAATATTGCAACTTTGCGGTATCTCCGATGAAGAAATCGAGCTTCTATCACCCGAGGGTGTCACCATTCCACAGGCATTTCAACTTGACTTCCCAGCAACCAACAATATAGCTGAATATGAAGCCTTGCTGGCCGGGCTGGAGGCTGCTCATTTCTATGGTGCCACGGAATTGAGGGTGATAGGTGATAGCCAACTAATTCTTCGCCAAGTCCTAACCAAATACCGAACTTCTCATCCAAACCTCAAACCTTACCAAGAACTCATCTCTTGCTACATCAAGCTCTTTTCCAAACTCACTTTTGTCCACGTTGTAGACACGCCAATTTGGCCTTATTTAGAGCTTAAACCATTATTCCATTGGCAACATCTATTTTAGACCATCAAAATCATGATGAACCACCCTTTTGGATGAGCTGAGGTGCTTATTGGAAATATGAAGATGTTTTGATAATTTCTAATCAAATCCGTGTTTGCCGAACAAGAGACTCTTGGTGGTGTGCCAGATTATACTTTTCCCAGCATATCCTCTATTTGTAAATTTTCCACAGGATTATATGGAAATCTAATGAAGAAGTATTCAACATTAATAATATTTTTCTCTGAATTATCTTTTCATTGCAACAAATGGCATTCAATTCTGATCTCCCATTTGTCCGCAGCGCCCTTTGGAAGTCAGGTGCGCAGTTCTGTCCGCACGCAGCACCAATCAAGCCCAATTGCATGCAAGCCCAGCCCATTGGGCACATATCTGACCAATTCACGACCTTACCTTCCTTTTTACTCCTCCATATCACTTTTTATAGTATCTGGAAGCTTCATGGTGGAAATTAGCATCATCAAATGATGGCAATCCAACTTGTTGTCTTGTATATCAAGACTTGCCATTTTTAGACTAGATTTGTTTCCTCTTCAAGTGGAGACATATTTTGAACATGGGAAAGGTGATCCACGGTTTACAATATCTCTAAATCATTTAGGTAAGTTTCTAGATGCCTCATTATGAAAATCAGCAACATTATATGGAGGAAATCCAACCTATGGCCGGATGTATCAAAACTTGCTATTTTTTGACCTGGTTCTCATCCCCTATAAAGGGAGACTCATATGAACGACCTAAGAAGGGCATCCCCAACCTCAAGGACTTCTATCTTCTTCCTCCAGACACCCTAGGCTCTTCCCAATCTCCCCAAATAGTTCTATCTTCGTCCCGGTGCCCGGAGATCATCCCAAAGTGAAGAAGAAGCCGGTCTATGCTCCAACGTGCTGCACTTCTGATCATCGGCTTCTACAGATATTTCTAGTCATTTTCTGGCCTGACTTACTTCATAATAAGTGTGTTTCATCAAGATATATTTCATCTCCATCAAACAGAGATCAATTTTGACATTCCCTCGGCTTGTTATGGCTTCAACACCGGCGCTGCACAGACAGATCCGAAGTCTTCTCTTCTAAGTCATCATATTCTCAGTCAATTTCAGTACATTTAATGGTGGATTTAACCTATGCATACTTCATAGAAATTGTTACCCGGTAAGTTATCTTTTATCTCCAACAAGAATCATTCAATTTTTATATCTGTGGTGCCCATATCATGTCCTACATCGACATTGTGCTGGGAGTTTCCAGAACTTCACTGCCCAAGATCTGGCTTATCAGGTAAATTCAGATTACTTATCATAAGTTTCAGGCAAACTTGTCTTCATATCAAACCACCATTGGTAAGATATCTTTATTTTTAAATAAATTTCACTTGATTCTTACATCGGTGCTGTCCTCTACAGTCTCTGCATCAGAGCCGCGCAGTTTACATTAAATCTGTCCAACCCGGTTGCCACTTTGCCTGGGTTGTGTTGTCTTTAACCATTTATATTATTTTTTCTTCATTAAAATCATTTAGTTCACATTTAAGCATCATTTTTATTCAGTTTTACATAATTTCATACATCATATAAAAACCAAAAAAAAAGGGGTTAGGGCTAACCCCGAATCCGGTGAGTTTGTTTCCAGTTGTCGTTTATGTTATTGTTTTTACAAGTTACTACACTTCACTCAGTTCTAATCCTTCTTCACTTGTTTTCTTGTCTTATTGTATTCTAGTTGCACAAATACATCAAGCTAGCACTGGTTGGACTCTTCTTCATCAGCCGGCCGAAGAAGAAGAAGGTTGAACTCACATCCCTTTCTCCCACGTTAAGGTACACACGGTCAAATCAACTTCTTTCTATTTTCATTACATAAAGCGGAGCCCGCGGCTCCTGGCGACCACAATATATCTTATCATTTTATAAGTTCATCTCCTCCTCACTCTCCTCCCACATGACCCGAACCATCTCCGGTGCTCGAGCGACGCCGTGAGATGAAAGTTTGGGGATCAATGTGAGTGTGGGACCGAGGTGAGGACTTTTTACCACTTTCCGAGTGTGTTTTCGATTCACTCCCCTTTTCCCCAATTCTATCTTTTACCTTTTCTCTTGAGGTGCCGATCCGGAACCCGTTTCTGGAGTCGACAGCTTTTTGGCGACCACGGTGGGATTTACCGATGTCTTTAACTGTGCTAGCTTGATTTGTTTGTGCAACTAGTTTCATTCTAATTCAGTTCTAGTCACTAGACTATTTGTTTTGTTGCATGATTGCTTGTCTCATTTGCATATCGCATGCTCTATTTACTTCATTTCATTTCATGTTTGCATATTGATTGCTTCTTCTCCTCCTACCCTCCATTTTTATTTTTGCATTAGCTTTTGCATCGGGTACCGGACTTGTTCCGATCTGTAGGGCATTTGAGGTGGGGGCTCTCTCTCCCAACACACCCTCACCCTCCAAACACCTTCTTGGTGGATTCATACCTCTCTTCTGGGATATTCCTTCCTAGTTGATTTGGTGGTTTCCATCAAGACCTCCGTAAGTCCCCATCCGTGGAGTATTCCTCTCCGCACGATTGGGCCGGTTGTACCACTTTCCCAAAACCCGAAGAACCCAAGTACCTACTCGTGGTGATTGAGTGACAACCTTAGGTCTTGAAGATTGAAGCAATAGGAACCATACCCATTTGAGTGAACAATTGCTAACAATCTATCTAATCTAAGGTTTCAACCCAAAAATTGTCAAGTAGTCATTTTAAAAACTTGTTTGCATAACTTGCTTGCTCACCAAAAATTGAAAACAACCAAATTTTTTTTTCTTCTTTCAAAACACCTAAAAAAACAAAAAAAAAACATTTTTAATTTGGTGTTCAACTTGTTTTCCAAACAACCAAATTGAAACAAAAAAAATTCTAACAAAACAAAACATAAAAAAAAATCTTCAATTGTGTGCTTTGCTTGCTCTCTTTTTTAACCATCTTTGTAGAAAGATCGACATGATGCCCATGATGCTAAGGTCCGGAAGCCACGTTGGGAGGTCGGACTACTACAAGCTGCAACAACCCATGGTCCAACCAGAGGGCCATGTTAATGCCATCAGGGAACCTGAAGTTCAAAATCCTACTCATCCACCTGCATCACTCAGTGTAGAACAAATCCTCCAGGGTCTATCCCTCCATCTAGATCCTGAATCCTTTTCACTTGTGCAATCTTTAACAAAGGGAAAGATGCCCACCAATGAAGATCCAGTCGAGGGAAATCAAGCCCCCTCACCACCCCAATCGACAGTCAGGCCCCTCATCATCTCCTCTCCTAGGCAACCCTGTAGTGCCTCTACTCACTCCGTTGTGGGGCATTCATATAATTCTATGCCAGTTCCTACTTTGAAGCCACCTCTTCCAACCCATTCATCTAAATACCTTGCACCGGTGGCTCAGGAACCCAGCCTCACTCAAGCATTCACGGACAAACTCAACCAAATGGATGAACACTTTGAAGAGCTGAGACACCGTTTGGACTCGAAGGCCATCCCTAAAATATCTGCTCTATCTTTCCCAGTCCCACATATCCCTCCATCACAAACACCAGCCTACCATCGCTACAATGGCTCAGGTGATCCCTTCACCCATGTCAATGATTTCTTGAGCAAATCGTCTCAATGGCTAAATGATCGAAGAGCTCTTGCTATTCTTTTTAAGCGATCATTGGATGGTGCAGCCCTAGAATGGTTCTTTTCACTAGGGGAAATAGAAATATGGGATTTTGAAATTGTCAAGGTCAAATTCTTGAAACGATATGGGCCAGGCTATTCAATAATTGGGGAAGTAAAAGAAGATGTGGAATTAATGCAATATCACGATGAATTGAGCCCCATGGCTGAGAAGAACATTGATGCTATGCACCAACCTAGGAGCCCTCCCCAACCCCATCCAGATCATCATCATCGGCCAACTCCTCGACGCCAGTTGATTAGGCAACCCAAGCCCCAACCTCAGCCAGTCATGCAACCCGAGTCAATGGCACAACCAACCACGCTTAATAAAGCTCCTCTTGTTGCTTATGAAATACTCCATTACTTCAACCGGCTCCCCAGCCTTCGACTCCACCAACATTTCTTAAGGTCCATCAGCCAATCATACGGCCCTTGGCTTCCCAACCTATTCCACCAACAACCCCTCAGCCAATTATCCAGCCCTTGGCTTCCCAACCTATTCCACCAACAACCCCTCGGCCAATTTTCCGGCCCTTGGCTTCTCAGCCTATTCCACCAACAACTCCTCAGCCAACCATCCAAGCCATGACTCCTTAACTAATTACATCAATAGCTCCCCAGCCTGAACTGACTTCTATGTCAGCACCACTTCAATCAATCCCACTGCATAGGGATCCTCCTCAGTTGGTTGCACAACAACCAATCATTTCTTCTCCTACTATTCTTGCTCTTGCTGTAGTAGATGATTCAGACACTTCGACCCTTCAAGCTCCTGCCCTAGCAGAGGAATTAATAACTCCAACTATTTATGCTCCTGCCATGGCAGAAGAATCAACTCCTCAACATATCCCTGCTCTCTCTCAAGATCAAAGTCAGCCAGTAGGGGAGGTCAAACCAAACTCTTCTGTCATTCTAGAATCCTCTAAACTAGGCATGCCCTCTTCCCTAGAACAACCTGAGGAGAAGCCTACTATAGGGAGCTTAGATGAGGGGATCACAAACTTAGTTGATTGTCAATCCGATGATGGACTAGGCAAGGATTCGTCAAGTATAAATCAAATGTTGCCATCATTAGAATTGATCCCTGAAGTTGGGGAGATAGAATTGACCCCTGAACAAAAAAATAAAGGGATAGAATTGGTCAGTGAAATGGAAAATGAATCGACAAGCCTCCAGAAGGGAATAGACAAAGGGATACTGGGACTTCCTCCAGATAGGCAGGCAAATCCCTTAGCATCAATATTAGGGCCATGACCCTTACCCCATTCTTCTCCTAAGCAACAATTCGGCCCATGGGCCCATGATCAATCAATCTTAGGGCCACGACCCTTTCTTTATTCTCCTCTAAATCAACGATTGGGCCCATGGGCCCACAATTCCTCAATCTTAGGGCCACTGCCCTTTCTTTATCCTTCTTACAACCATCAATCAGGCCCATGGGTCCAAAATCTGTCAATCTTAGGGCCATGGCCCACACCCAATCCCACTTAATCGAGCCCTTATGCCCATTTTCTGGCTCTTATGCACCTTTTCATCAACTGGGCCCATGTGCCCCTTTCCATCATCCGGGCCCATGTGCCCCCTTTATCCAACCGGGCCCTTGTGCCCCTTTTAATCAACCGGGCTCTTATGCGCCTTTTCTTCAACCGGGCCCACGTGCCCCTTTTAATCAATCGGGCTTGCATGCCCCTTTCCTTCCACTGGGCCCATATGCCCCTTTTCCCCAATTGGGCCTACATATCCCTTTCCTTCCATCGGGCCCACGTGCCTATAATTCTCTCCAATCGGGCCCTTGTGCCCTTAAATTTTCTAAATCGGGCCCACGTGCCTGTAATTCACCTCAACCGGGCTCACATGCCCATGTTTTTCTACAACCGGGCCCATGTGCCCAAATTTCTTCTAAATCGGGCCCACGTGCCCACCTTCCAACAACCTCGGGCACACATGCCCACACTCCTTCAACCTCGGGCCTGTATGCCCCCATTTCTTCACCATCGGGCACACGTGCCCAAACGTCTTCGAAATTGGGCCCCCGTGCCCCCACTTCTTCAACTTTGGGATTACGCACCCATACTCTTCAATGGCGCCAGCGAGCCCATCACAAATCACAATCTTGCTCCCAACCATTTAAATCGGGTCCATGTTCCCACTCTTTTCATTGGGCTCAACCTCCAATCGGGCCTTCGAGCCCATCACATCCAATTGGGCCCTCATGCCCATCAACATCAACTGCTTCACGGGCTTTCAAGCCCACTATCAACTCTTCGGCCCAAGAGCCCACTTTAGCACACTTTTGTTTTCAAACATGTTTTTTTTCCTTTTTGCATTCTCTTTCCTTTTCAAAATTTTATTTTCAAAAAAATCAAGGTAGAAAAATTTCTTGGGTGATACCCCAATCTTTGCCTTCTACGTCATCAATCCTAGTTCCACCATGCCAAATCAGATCCTCCACATCTTGCACCTCGCTATATGACTCCTATTCTTCGATTCAATGTGAAGCATATCAATAGTGGAAGTAGTTGGGCAAGACAAGGCAAGGCAAGCACAAGCAAAGCCGTCATCAACAATGAAATTCTTCTTCTCTCAGGTATTACATGAAATTGCATTCATTATCATTATGTCATCCGCAAAGCAATATTTTTTTAAAAAATGATTTTTAATTTCATATGAAAATTTTAATTGAGAGAAATTCATGACTGACGAAATTTGTAGCTACCTTGTTCTTATTAAAAAAATTCTTTACATTGCAAGGCATATTTTTAATTGATTCATTTATGGAATGTTATCTACCTTAAAAAAATGGAGAGAACTACTAGTATGACTTAAGTCCACATGTTCTAGGTTGTTGTCTAGGAGTCGAGGGTAGATACCATTCTACACACACAACACGTCCTGATACCAGAATCTGGATGACCCAACACCCGAGAGAAGCTAGTCAAGGCTCAGAGGTGGAAGGATAACCCCCACCCTACTCTCTTCTGTTCGGTCCAAGATAGGCAAAGGGGACTAGAGGGGGAGGGTATCGAAAGCATCCACCGCCTTAGTAGGAGGCCGTCTCGAAAGGTCCAACTTCTCAAAAGAAAAGGGTGCCAAAAGATGGGCAATGAACCCCACAGGTTTAAACAAATATGGGCCTGTCTGAATGAATACCCAAAAATGCAGAAAATGAAAAAAGGCACCAAAAGATGGGCAATGACCCCACAGGTCAAAGCACCTGTCCGAATATGTGCAACAAAAATAAGTTTGTCAATAAAGAAGAAAAGACCCGAAGAGGCCGAACCCCAACGGGCAATTAGGTGCAAGTAGAGAAATCCCTCTTGACATCTCCAAAGCCTATCAAGGACTTCCTATCAATTCTTCATTCTTAACCCCCCTAGGATATGGGTGGACCAACCAAATCAAAGCTAAACTCTAGCCGATCAAAGGTTGAAGGTTGGAAAGATTCTGGGTAAGGAACCCCATTTTGCACATGATATCTACTAGTGAACCTAGAAAAACAACCAAGTGATGAGAACTTGTGTCAATATTGAATTTTCTCTCCAAAAAAAAAACTCAAAAAAAAGTGGAATATCTTCAAAAACTCCAAAAAAAATAAATATTTTTAAAAACTCAAAAAAATAAAATAGCATTTTCAAAAAATCCCAAAAAAATTCAATCTTTTCAACAAAAAAGAAAACTTCTTTTTCAAATTCAACAAAAAATTTCAAACTTTTAAAAATATTTTATCACCATGCTTGGTTTGAATTTTCGTCTTTACATTCATATTTAGTTTCAATCTTTCATGTTTCAAATTCTTCATTGCATATTTGCTACTTGATTTTTACACTCCTAAGAAGGCTATACCCCTTGACAAAGGTCAAGGCATACTGCAACTTGTAAGGGGGATAAGCCGCATTATTGTTCTAATCTCTTCCTTCTAAGTGTTTCAGGCACAAGAAAAACATTACACCCCTTGACAAAGGTCAAGGCATACTGCAACTTGCAAGGGGGATAAGCCATATTGTCATTCTAATCTTGTTTTTCTAAGTGTTTCAGACACGAAGAACAAACATGGAGAACTGCATAACAAGGCGAAGCTCGCCACTTCCCTCCCCAAGGATTTTTAGGAGGAGGTGCCACCATGACCTCGACCTCAACTTCGTCGAGGAGCATTTTCAAGATTTCAATAAGGCGATGCTCGCCACTTCCCTCCCCTGAGGATTCTTAGGAGGAGGTGTCACCATAACCTCGGCCTTAATTTTGCCGAGAAACCTTTTGCAGGCGATGCTCGCCACTTCCCTCCCCTGAGGATTCTCAGGAAGAGGTGTCATCCTAACCTCGGCCTCAACTTTGCCGAGAAGCTTTTGCTCTGTGTCCTCATTAGGACACATGAACTCTTTCGTGAGAATGCATGTCATTACACCGCAAACTCACTGTTATCATTTCCTTTCTTAGAATATATTAGGTGCATTACTATTTATTTTATGCATTGATGTTGAAGACCGTGAATGCAAAGAAGACCAGGCCCGAGATCCCCTTCATCAAAATCCACGACGGTTAGGTCATTCTTTGTGCTCACGGATAAGCCAAAATTGTGCAGTGAGGGACAATGGTTCCCAAATGGGTATCCTGACCTCATAGACAATCTATATCTTCAACTAATTGTTAGACAAGTTTTTTTTTGTTTTCTTGAGCCCAGCATGCATCATATAGTATTAGTTGCATTGCATATTTCATGATCATTGCATACATTCTTTCAAAATCTTTACCTTCTCACCCTCTTGTATCATAATTCTGATCATTCTGAATCCCACCATGTTTTCTAATCCCACCGTATTCTCTAGTCCCACCAACCTTTCTAATATCCCACTGTGTCTGTTAATCCCACCATGTTCGGTAACCACTTTGTGCCCTCAAATCTTTCATTTCTTTTCACCACTGTGGCCATTGCAACTTCTTTGCTATTCATCCCACCATGGCAGCCAATTCATCCCGCCAAGGGCCTTCTATTTGGTCAGAACTTGCACCATCATTATCTTCACGGTCTGTGCTTTAACATTTGCCTTTCGGAATTTGAGATCATTCCATTCCGAATCGAATCTTGTCTCATGGAAGACTTAAATGAATCTAAGAGCCTGAATGTGCTCGATTGGTATTCTTTTACTTTAAAAAAAAAACAAATCTCCTTTTAAAAATTTTTAGCCCATCACAGTACAGGAACACCGCAAAGATCGGGTTACCGACTGATGATGAACCTACGAACCCATGTTTCGGGGACTCCCCACCGCGTTGGGGGTTGGCTATTCTTCTCTCGTGCCAATGGCACATCTCTTACCAACCGAACATAGGAAGACTTGATGAAACATGGCAGTTAACCAGGAGACATGAAGAGATTCTCTTTGCCGAATTTGGTCGTTGAGCGTGTCTATATCTACACCTTGATGCCACCTTTTCAGTCCATCTCTATTTTGCTCCGCTGCATTCCATTACAACTCATTTCGCTTCTCTACATTCCTCTACATTTCACTCCGCTACGCTACATGCCATTCCCTTGCAAAGCCGACATCAAGGCGAGGCAAGCTGTAGACACGCCAATTTGGCCTTATTTAGAGCTTAAACCATTATTCCACTGGCAACATCTATTTTAGACCATCAAAATCATGATGAACCACCCTTTTGGATGAGCTGAGGTGCTTATTGGAAATATGAAGATGTTTTGATAATTTCTAATCAAATCCGTGTTTGCCGAACAAGAGACTCTTGGTGGTGTGCCAGATTATACTTTTCCCAGCATATCCTCTATTTGTAAATTTTCCACAGGATTATATGGAAATATAATGAAGAAGTATTCAACATTAATAATCTTTTTCTCTGAGTTATCTTTTCATTTCAACAAACGGCATTCAATTCTGATCTCCCATTTGTCCGCAGCGCCCTTTGGAAGTCAGGTGCGCAGTTCTGTCTGCACGCAGCACCAATCAAGCCCAATTGCATGCAAGCCCAGCCCATTGGGCACATATCTGACCAATTCACGACCTTACCTTCCTTTTTACTCCTCCATATCACTTTTTATAGTATCTGGAAGCTTCATGGTGGAAATTAGCATCATCAAATGATGGCAATCCAACTTATTGTCTTGTATATCAAGACTTGCCATTTTTAGACTAGATTTGTTTCCTCTTCAAGTGGAGACATATTTTGAACATGGGAAAGGTGATCCACGGTTTAAAATCTCTCTAAATAATTTAGGTAAGTTTCTAGATGCCTCAGTATGAAAATCAGCAACATTATATGGAGGAAATCCAACCTATGGTCGGATGTATCAAAACTTGCTATTTTTTGACCTGGTTCTCATCCCCTATAAAGGGAGACTCATATGAACGACCTAAGAAGGGCATCCCCATCCTAAAGCACTTCTATCTTCGTCCTCCAGCCACCCTAGGATCTTCCCAATCTCCCCAAATAGTTCTATCTTCGTCCCGGTGCCCGGAGATCATCCCAAAGTGAAGAAGAAGCCGGTCTATGCTCCAACGTGCTGCACTTCTGATCATCGGTTTCTACAGATACTTATAGTCATTTTATGGTCTGACTTCCTTCATAATAAGTGTGGTTCATCAATATATATTTAATCTACATCAAATAGAGATCAATTCTGATATTTCCTCGGCTTGTTATGGCTTCAACACCGGCGCTGCACAGACAGATCCGAAGTCTTCTCTTCTAAGTCATCATATTCTCAGTCAATTTCAGTACATTTAATGGTGGATTTAACCTATGCATACTTCATAGAAATTGTTACCCGGTGAGTTATCTTTTATCTCCAACAAGAATCATCTCCAACAAGAATCTTTTATCTTATCATTTTATAAGTTCATCTCCTCCTCACTCTCCTCCCACATGACCCGAACCATCTCCGGTGCTCGAGCGATGCCGTGAGATGAAAGTTTGGGGATCAATGTGAGTGTGGGACCGAGGTGAGGACTTTTTACCACTTTCTGATTGTGTTTTCGATTCACTCCCCTTTTCCCCAATTCTATCTTTCACCTTTTCTCTTGAGGTGCCGATCCGGAACCCGTTTCTGGAGTCGACACACGTTCCTCGAGCTCAGAACATCTTTGCTGATGCCCTAGCCTCGTTAGCTTCATTCCTATCAGTCCCTCTAGGTAGACAGGTGCGGACTATTCATGTCCGTAGAAGGTCGATGCCAGCAATTAAAGATGGGTGATTTCCGAAAGTCAAGGAGAGATTTGGCAGGAAGGAGTATCTAGAGCAGAAAGAGGAGATTTCGCTAATCGAGGTTGAAGAGTTAGATGAGGGTGAGAGGCCTTGGTTTGACGAGATTGCAAGGTATTGTCAAGATCAGACATATCCACCTGGATCAAATGCAAAATAAAAGAAGGCCATCAAGAGAGTATCCTAGAGGTATACCATCCTAGGAGGGGTGCTCTACAAGAGGAGCCTGAGCGGAATTTTATTGAGATGCGTTGATGAAGAAGAGACAGAATTGGTGCTTAAGGAAGCACATTCCGGGGTCTGTGGGGGCCATGTCAATGCTCAAGCTCTTGCCAAGAAAATCATCAGGCAGGGGTATTATTGGCCAACCCTAGAAGAGGATTGCTGCATCTTTGTCCGGCACTGTCATTCTTGCCAACTCCATGCCGACAAGATCCATTCTCCTGCATCTTCCCTTCATCCGATTCATGCCCCATGGCCCTTCGCCATGTGGGCTTTCGATATCATTGGCCCTCTAAGTGATCTTAACTCTGAAATCCGTTCCAAATCGTTCATCCTGACGGCGACAGAGTACTTCACCAAGTGGGCAGAAGCGGAAGCGTTCGTGGAGATCAAGGCATCAACACTGTGCTCCTTCATCGAACGCAACATCATCGCCAGGTTCGGGATACCCAGCGACATTATCACCGACAACGGACCGCAATTTCTCTCTCAAGATCTGCGTGATCTTTGCAACATGTACCGCATTGCATTGCATCATTCATCTCCTTATTACCCGCAAGGCAACGGTCAAGCAGAAGCCACCAACAAAACTTTGATTAAAATCATTAAGAAAACCTGTAAGTCTAGCAAGTTTGCAGACTGGCCAGATAAGCTTGTAGATGCCCTATGGGCTTATCGTACTTCTGTACGGACCCCCACTGGTCAAACCCCGTATGCTCTCGCATATGGGATGGAAGCGGTGGTCCCGTACGAAGTACTCCTTCCCTCATTCCGAGTTCAACTCGATAGGGACATCCCTGTCGATGAGAGACGAGAATCTCTCTTTGCACAACTTGAACTCCTAGATGAAAGAAGGTTGGCCGCTTCCGGGCATGCCCAAACTTATCAGAACCGACTGAAAAGGTTTTATCAAAAGAGGGTGGTAGAGAGAAAGTTCGAAATCGGTGAGATGGTAGTTAAACGTATATTCGTTAAGCCGGGTGGTCCCCGCTCCAAGTTGCAACCTAACTGGGAAGGGCATTTTGTTATAACTGAAAAATATCCAGGCAATGCATATGAGCTAACCAACGCCGATGGAGAAAAAATGAACCATCCATGGAACGACGTTTACCTTAAAAAATATTTTCCTTAGAATAAAAAATATGGAGAATTTCTAGTATGATATTAAGTCCTCGATCCAAGGGTGTTAGCTAGAAGTCAAGGGTAGACATCACCTTGCACACACAACACCTCCCACTCCCAGAATTTGGATAGCCCAACACTCGAGAGAGGCAAGGCAGAACCCTGAAGGTGGAAAGGAAACCTTACCCTATTCTCTTCTATTCAGCCCAAGATAGGTGAAGGGAACTAGAGGAGGATAGTATCGAAAATGCCCGCCGCCTTAGTAGGAGGCCATCTCATAGGATGCAAAAGGGTGCCAAAAGATGGGCAATGAACCCCACAGGTTTAAACAAATATGGGCCTATCTGAATGAGTACCCGGAAGAATAGAAAATGAAGAAAAGGCACCAAAAGATGAGCAATGACCCCACAGGTCAAAGACTTGTCTAAGTAAGTGCCACATGTAGAAAAGACCCGAAGAGGCCGAACCCCAATGGGCACTTTGGGCATGAGTAGAGAAACCCTCCTCAACACCCCCAAATCCTATCAAAGACTTCCTCTATTATTCTTCCATCTTAAAACCCCTAGGGTAGGGTAAACTATCCAAACTCAGGGGGAATCCAAACCGATGAAGAGAAGAGGGCAAGAAAGATTCTGGGTAAGGAACCTTATTCACACGTGGTGCTTATCACTTGAATCTTGATTAACACTCAAAGATCAATGAATTGTTTCAATACCGGTACATTCTCCACAAAAATCCAAAAAGAAATGAATGAATATTTTCAAAAATCTAAAAAAATCTAATATTTTTAAAAATTCAAAAAAAAATTGAATATTTTCAAAAATACAAAAAAAAAGTTGAATATCTTCAAAAATGAAAAAAAATGAATGTTTTCTAAAAAAATGCATCATTTAGCTTGCCATAACCTTGATTTTTGCCTTTGCTAGCATTCATGTTTATTTTTATGTCTTGCATGTTTCATTTCTGCATCGTATATTTATCTTGATTATCACCCCATTAAGAGGGCTCCTCCCTTTGACCTAAGTCAAAGTTGGCCATAATAGGCAAAGGGATGAGTCGTTGTGAAGATCTAATCCTCTTTTATCAAGTGTTTTAAGAGACATTAAAATAAGAGGAGAAGGTTCTCTCAACGACCGGTAAGTTCTCTTAACCATTTCATTTCTGTCATTTAGGTTACTTTTACACCTTGTTAAGAAAACTCCTCTCTTTAACCTAAGTCAAGGCAGATAGCAATAGGCAAAGAGATGAGCCATGGTGAAGATTTAATCCCCTTTTTATCAAGTGTTTCAGGATGCTAAGATCAAGAAGGGTGTGACTCTCACCATAGCAAGTAAGCTTTCTTAACCCTTATCTTATTCATTTTCAGTCATTTTGTTCATATTACCTTGTTGATAAGGCTACCCCCCTTGACATATAAGCAAGGCAAGACAACAATAGGCAAGGGGGTAAGCCATAGAGCAGATTTAATCCTTCTATTAAGTATTTCAGGAAAGAAACACAAGTCAAGGAGGGATGATAATCTTGCCAACAGATCAAACAAACACTGGAAAGAATAGATAAATATCTGATTACACCATCAAGTGCTGCAACAAGGGAATGACCACTTAGAGGAGGCATGGAAGCCATGTCCACGAATGCCGCCACAACTACCTCATTCCAGTGACGCTCCGAAGAAGTGGCCAAGAACATGGTGGCACCACTCGAATTGCTCGCAGAAATGGAAGAATGGACATGGGAAACCCCCATTACTTGTTAGATAGCATATATGTCGTTAGTTGTGTATTAATACCCTATGCATTATTTGTTGAAGACCATTAGTGCGGAGAAGACTTGACCCGATATCCCCTTCATCAAAATATACGACGGTCGGGTTATCTCTGATACTCATGGATAGGCCAAAATTGTGTTATGAGGGACGATAGTTCCCGAATGGGTATCTTGACCTCATAGACAATCTATAACTTCAACTATTTGTTATACAAGTTTTGTTTTCTTGAACCCAACATGCATCATGTAGCATTAATTGCATTACATTTTGTTTTGTCATTGCATACATCATTTCTTAAACTTCACCTTCTCACTCTCTCGATCATTCTAAATCCCACCGTGTCTTCTAATCCCATCGTGTTCTCTAATCCCACCATGATCTCTAGTCCCACCAACCTCTCTAATATCCCACCGTGTCTATTAATCTCACCGTGTTCGGTAACCACTTTGTGCCCTCTAATCTTTCATTTCTTTTCACCACTGTGGCCATTGCAACTTCTTTGCTATTCGTCCCACCATGGCAGCCAACTCGTCCCACCAAGGACCTTCTATTTGATCAAAACTTGCATCGTCACTATCTTCACGGTCTATGCTTCTACATTTGCCTTTTAGAATCTGAGATCATTCCATTCCGAATCAAATCTTGTCTCTTAGAAGACTTAAATGAATCTGAGAGCCTAAATGTGCTCGATTGGTATTCTTTTACTTTTTCAAACAAATCTCTTTTTAAATTTTAGCCCATCACAGTATAGGAACACCGCAAAGATCGGGTTACCGGCTGATGATGAACCTACGAACCCATGTTTCGGGGACTCCCAACCGCGTTGGGGGTTGGCTATTCTTCTCTCGTGCCAATGGCACATCTCTTACCAATCGAACATAGGAAGACTTGATGAAACATGGCGGTTAACCAGGAGACTTGACGAGATTCATCTTGCCGAATCTGGTCATTAAGCGTGTCTATATCTACACCTTGATGCCACCTTTTCAGTCCACCACCATTTCGCTCTACTACGTTCCACTATGATCCATCTCGCTTCGCTACGCTTTGTCTATGTTTCACTTCGCTCCGCTACATGCCATTCCCTTGCAAAGCCGACATCAAGGCGAGGCAAGCTGTAGACACGCCAAATTGGCCTAATTTGGAGCCTCAGACTCTTATTCCATAGGCGATATTCGTTTACTTGACCATTATTTGATCCGTATTACCTCGTGGACAAGAGCTAAGGACATTGGTGGAGCCCCTTGTGAGTTGAGAATGGACCAATGATTTCCGGAATATTGCTGTAACCTTCAAGCGAGAGCCGCACGTGAACTGTAAAGAACACAAAGCCTGCTTGATGACCGACCTTGAATGGTCCATAATTGAAAGTTTCGGGAGTCCCGCATGTGTTCCGTAACATTCAGGGTTTCCGAGAAGTCATTTTGGTAGGCGCCGGTTAATGACGGCTTTCGTTATGGCTTTTTCTATCTGTACTGACACGGCTATCCCGGACCACGCATTAGGCCTTTCCAGTCATCACTGGGTCTTTTTGGGTCATCCGGGTCAATTCTAGACGAATATTTTCATCAATCATGGCCATACGTCCGGTTCGGTCAATTTTAGGGTTTCCCGGCTTTTCCGAGTTTCGGTTCACGTTTACCGGGTTAATCTTAGATTTTTCAATGACTTCGGGTTTTCCAATCGTACTGGACTTGTTCGGTCATCATTTTAAGTCATCCCGAGTTGACCCGAGATTTCTCGACCGGAACCGTGCTCTTTCGGATCTTCGCCATGGGTTTCGGCTTTCCGCGAGAGGGTAAACCGATAGAAAGCCCCGTGCGAACATCTCGGGAGTCATGCCGGCTGGTTTACCGACTTGAGGAGGTGCGGTTGAAGGCTCTCTTTCCAACGTGACAAACGGGAGCCGAATCGGACATCCCATTTGCAAGATACGGCTCGCGGAACATGCGCACAGGAGAGAGAGTGTACCGCGCCCCCACTCCGCTTGAAAAGGGAGGGCGCGCCCTGCGGGCCCTCAACCCGGGGGCGCGCCCTGTGCACCCTCAAACCGGGGGCAAGTCCTGTGCGCCCCCGGTTCCTTTGAAAAGCGGGGACATGGTCAGTTTCTTTAAATCGCAAATTACCCCGATTAGCACCTTATAAACTTCTTTTTTGGAAGGTTTCTGGTGCTGATTTTCGATTATTTGTACCGCGCCCCCGGTTCGGGGGCGCGTTACGTATGTTAAGTCAATTTTTAGCAATTTCCGGAAGTTTCCGTCGATTTTTAGTAGTGAGACGCGTAACGCGCCCCCGCTCCCTTTGAAACAGGGGGGCGCGTAGACCGTGCTCCCGAAGTGGGGGCGCGGCCTGCGCGCCCTTGGTTTTTGGGCGCGCCCTACGCGCCCTCGTCTCCTTTGAAAAGCGGGGACGCGGTCGGTCCATTTTCCATTTTTTGCACCGGCTTCCTTTCCCTATAAATTGAGGGCCATTCTCAATGACCAAATGTTAATCCCCCATGCCTAGCTCATCCATAGGTCGTCCAAGATCTTCTCCAAAGCCGTCCTGATGTCCAAAGGTGATCCGAAGTCAAGAAATCGATCCCGAGGTGAAGGAGAAGACTCGATCCGGGTGTTCTGCATCAGCCAACTTTATCGACCTCTGTAAAAAATCTGAGACTCCTTCAGCAAAAGTCTTAAACGTATAAGATATTCACATCTTCGTCCTCTTTCATCTCAAACTGACGGCACTTAATTCTGACTTGCCGTTTGTTCTTGGCGATTGCTACACCGAGGGCGCGCATCCAGGTTCTGTTTTCTATATTTGCCTACTTTAAGAATTTTTACAGACTTCTAAAGAAGTATTTAGGAGAAGTCATAAACATTGTAACTCTTCCTCTCTGAGTCCTCTGTCTACTCCAACAAACTTCACTCGATTCTGACATCGGGGTCGTCTGTAGCATCCTCTGTACCAAAGTTGCGCCTGAAGGGTGCAAAGGCTACCCGTACCGGCCTTCTTCAACCAACTCGGCTTCAACTCAAGCCGATCCATTCCATAAGCTTTCTCAACTCCCTTAACTCAGTTTATTTATTGTTTTAAATCATCTTTTAGTTTATTTACATCATTTTTACATAATCAAAAATACAAAAAAGGGGTTAGGACTCGCCCCAATCCGGTGAGTTCGATTCCAATTGCTTCTTTCTCATATTCTCTCTACAGTTACTACACTTCCCATAGTTCTAATCATTTTATTTCATTTGGTTTATTTTTCTAGTTGCACAGGTTTATCAAGCTAGCATCGGTTGGAGACTCTTCTTCATCGGCCGGCCGAGGAAGAATAAGGTTGAACCCATATCCCGATCTCCCGCGCTAAGGTACACGGTCAAATCAACTCATCTCTTGTTTTTATTCTATAAAGCAGAGCCCGCAGCTCCTGGCGACCACATCTTTCATGTTTTAATTTCATCTCCTCCTCACTCTCCTCCCACATGACCTGAACCATCTCCGGTGCTCGAGCGACGCCGTGAGATGAAAGTTCGGGGATCAATGTGAGTGTGGGATCGAGGTGAGGACATTTTACCGCTTTCCGAGTGTTTTCAATTCACTCCCCCCCTTTTTCCCCCTCTTCTATCTTTCACCTTCTTATCTTGAGGTGCCGATCCGGAACCCGTTTTCGGAGTCGACAGGCCATGGCTCAAGAATTGATGGTAGTGTTGAAGGAGGGTCATGTGGGCCTGGTTGAGAAAGATGATGAGCATGAGGGCCTGACTTGGGAGGATGATGGGAACTTGGGCTTAATTTAGAAAGGGGTTGGGCACAAAGGCCCGATTTAGAAGGAAAGGCATAGGGGCTTGATTCTAGAGGATGGGCACATGGACCCAATTTAGAAGGATGATGGGCACGTGGGCCTGATTTAGAAAGAGGGGTACGTGGGCCCAATTTAGAAGGGTAGACACATGGACCTGATTCTAAAGGATGGGTACACAGGCCCGACTTAGGAAGTTGACAGGCATGTGGGCCAGATTTGGAATGAGATCGGGTACAAGAGCCCGATTTAGGAAGATGATGGGCACGTGAGCCAATTTGGAAGGAGGGGCACATGGGGCTAATTTAGAAGGGTAGGCACACGGGCCTGATTCTAAAGGATGGGACATAGGCCCGACTTAGGAGGATGACGGGCACATGGGCCTGACTTAGGAAGATGCTGGGAACGTGGGCCCAATTTGGAAGGAGGTTGGGCATAAGAGCTCGATTGAGAAGGGGAGGCACACGGGCCTATTTTTGAAGGATGGGCACACGGGCCTAACTCAGGAAGATGATGGGAACATGGGCCCAATTTGTAAAGAGGTTGGACACAAGGGCCTGATTTAGAAGGATAATGGGCATATGGACCCGATGTAGAAGAGCATTGGGCACTTGGGCCTAGTGTAGAGGAGCATTGGGCACTTAGGCCCAATTTTAGAAAATGATTGAGGATTTGAAAATCCAGTTCAGGAGAATGGGAGTGGCTTGTGAACTCGAGCATTGAAAATGGGCTTTGTGGTTTAATTGACCTAAATGGGCTCTAGGGCCCGGCCTAGAAGGTCGAGATGACCTTGGGAAGGAAGTTGGAGAGGGGGATTGCCTAGTTGGAGGTGGTCCTAATAATGTATTCCCTTGGATCCCGCTACTTGACTAATTGTTGACTAACTCGGCCCTAATGGGTTGCCATATAAATGAATGCCTAGTTGGAGATGGTCTTGAAATTCCCTTGCCTCTAGCCTCAGCCGATTTGTAATTGGATTTTATCTTTTCTTCAGCCTTCTTCATTATTTGCCATGAGGTTGGCCCCGATATTCTCAAGGGTTTAGGAATCGATTGTGGCTTGTATTCATTTTCCTTCAATTATGACCCTTTTGTAAAATGATTTTCTAAACTCTCAATTGTGATAGTTAATTTTGCATTCCCTTCTGAGGCTCAAGAGTTGATTCATGAAATCTATGTCTTGATCTTGTGATTGAAAATAAGATTTTCACTGGATATGCTATACCCTGTAATTCTTTGCATAGGCCCTTGCTAGCTTGATATCCAAGCATCTCCATTATTCTCCACCAAGGTTGTTAAGTGTCAATCTCTCCCTAGGTTGTTCAATGATGGAGAGTGTGCCTTGTTCTATGGGTTCCTGAGGGATGGAGATAATTGATAAAGCATTAGATTCAAGCGGATCATCATAGATTTTGATTCCAAATTCTTCTACATGTGGATCCTATTTTTGATTGACTTCTCTTGAGTTTGTTCAAGAATGGAGGATATTTCAGGCTCAAGGGGCACCAAAGAGGTAGGTTGAGAGTTAGATATCAAAGGATCATTGATTTTGAGCTCAGATTCCCCCACTAGTTGATCTGATTCATTATTGGATGGCTCTTGAGACTCAGTCAGGATTGTCATGACCGATTGGCAAATAAAGAGAGCCAACTCTAATTCTGGGGTAGGGGCACAAACTTTTGGAAGAGTTTGATTATGCTTAGTCAATTGTGAAGGTTGTTGAAAAATAATGGGTTGTGCAACTGGCTGAGGTTGAGATGCAATTGGTTGAAGAGTCGATGGTTGAATAATTAATTGAGGCCGAGGAGCTAATGATTGTTGTGCAATTGACTAAGAAGAGTAATCCATGAATTGTACAACCGACTGAGGCTGAAGAGTTAGTCTAGGCAAGGGAGCCACTGGTTGAGAAATTAGTTGGGGAGGATGATTTTGATGAGGTTGATGGAGTTGTTGAGGGATAACCTTATGTCGTGGAGGACTCCTAGGTTGATGCCTAGGGTTTTTTTGTCGGGTTCTCTACAACATTAACATTCCCACTTTCATTGAGGGCTTGATATTTTGGATTGTATAGCTCCATGATTGGTGTGTCCTCAAGTTGAGCTTGAATGTATCTTGCCCTTTCATACAAATCATGCATATTTGTGGGATAATACAAGGCCAAAATATTCTTCAAAGTCGGCACGGCATTAGCAATGACCATTTTGACTAATTCTAGCTAAGAAATTGTATATGGAAGCTTTTCGGCCATCGACCTCCATCTATCAGCATATTGTGTAAAGTCCTCATCCTATCTCATTTTCTCAGCCATTAGATCAATGAGTGAATAGGCCAGCTCAATGCGATCCTTATATTTCTGTAAAAATTTTTCTCTGATTATATCAAAATCTCCTACCTCCATCAGGTCAAGTGAATAAAACCATTCTAAAGTCATCCCATCTAATGACCGTCTAAAGAGGAAGGCCAGGGCCTTCCGATCATTTTTTCTATTGAGATGATTCATACATGAAATCTCGGACATGAGTGAATGGATTACCGATGCCATCATAGTGGCAATAGATTGGTGTTTGAGAAGGAAGGATGTAGGGGAGAGATGGATAGAAATTCAGGGGTTGCTCGGGGATCTATCAAGCGTTTGAGTTCTTTGTATTCTTTCTTTAGTTGGTAGAACTCATTAGTCATAGCTTGGTTGACCAAGGGTTCTCGGGTAATAGAAGAGGGTGACTGCACCGGGAGATGTGTAGGAGGTGCCCAAACAGGAGTAAGGTAAGCTGGAGAGGCTTAGCGAGTGGGATCCACCCACGAGCAAAGTGGAGGCTAGGCAAAAGGGGTGAACTAGAGATATAGCTCAAAGGCCGAGAAGGACTAGAATGAGCCAAGTTTGAGCTGGGGGTGCTTGTCCCTGAATAAGAACGAGGAGAGTGTGGGATAGCGGGTGTATAGGCCAATGTCCTTAAAGGGCTGGAGTGGGTCAAGTCTGGACTGGTTGGGTTTGTACCCGAATAGGATGGAGAAAATGTGGTGGCATACCCAATGTCAGAGTGATCGAGTTGAGGTGCACCAGGTTGATAAGCCACTTATCGAGGAGTAGAGACAGGCTGGCCATGACTGTTAGGAACATGGCCAGTAGATGACTTGCTGCCCATGACGGTATGGACAGCGATCAAAAGTTGATCTAGAGTGACACTGGAGGCACGGGGTCCTAAGATATGGCTTCCATGTTGATAGAAATGTATGCCCTACAATCCAATCATATATGATATGATTCGACATTTTTAGATATATCTCATTCAATTAATTAGGCAAATCTTCATTATAAGCTCTTATTAGATGTGAATATCATAATAAAGTCCTTAATCAAATACAATGATGATTAAATCATGATGAGATAATGATAATCAAATTGATCATTTAGAGGTAATTGATCTAAATGTTCCTAGTCATAGGATACTTGAGACGGGACATCAAGGATCCAGATAGACTAGTGTATGTGATATCTTCTCATGTGATGAGGATGATCGATCTCATTGGTCATTAATGTGGAGACATTGAGATACACATACAGGTGCTCATTAGCTGAATGAGTTCACTAAACTGACCAAATTAGAAACCTTGAATGGTATCTTACCGAACTATCAATCAGGGTTTTTTATCATCACGATTGCATGGTTCGATCTTTGACCTGAGTCACCAAAGATGCCTTGTTAGGTGGAACTTGTGCTTTGACCATTGTCTTATGGATAACTGTATAGACAGTCTAGTATAGAGATGAATCGGGTACAAGGAAAACCCAATGGAGGCAATTGAGCGAACAAGGGACATCCACTCTCGGTAAGTGAGAGTGAATGTCCTATGGGATAGTACGCTAAATCCCTGGCCAAGGTAGATAGGATAATTGGAAAAGGAGTTTTCCGATAGAACCAATTTTCAGTACAGGATCCTATATAGTCGGCATACTAAGGAGTTGACAGTCGATGTTGTACTCCTTTCCGACCGGGACATTAAATGGACAAGGGTTTATATCCATGCGGTAACCTATGATGGAAAGGCTCAATGGAGATGAGATTATCCCCATAGCCATTTGAGATCAAGGGATGTGGCTTGTACCCTTCATGATCAGTAGGCCGATTAATCTGTTATCAGATAATAGATTTAATTAAATTAAATAGAATTGTTGTATTTTATTTAGGCCTCAACCAAATAGGCTATTGGGCCAAGTGGGTCACACACAAAAGGACTTATCCACAAGTATAAGGGCAAGGGCATAATTTATGGAGATTTTGGATTTTTAAGAAAAATTCTAAAATTCTCTATAAATACTAATGGTTTCAGCCAAACCCTATCAAGACAAGGGTGAAAATCACGTCCCTAGCCTCCTTCCTACCTCCTCCTCTCTCTAGAAGGTGTCCATGGTCGATGGAGCTCCATTCGAGAAGAGTTCTTGAGGTCGGTGCGAAGGGAGAACCTACTGTGGATGAAGTTCATGTGGATACTGCTAGACACTGAATATTTGAATAGTTTGAAGAGCTTGATAAGCTCATCTTATTCCTCTCCATGTGATTATATGAATCCCTATTAGGCATATTAGAACCTGATTTGATCGATTTTCGATTTTTGTCATTCGGTTCTGATTGAGTCAAATTCTAAAGAAACCCATAGGAATCGTCACTTCCACTGTACTAAATTTTTATATATGATTTCTAACCTGTACTCATGATCTCCATATTTGAACGGCAGCGGAGGAAGAGAATTTTAGATTTTTTCAGCGAACTAGGGTTTTGTGGAGTCTAGCGGCGCCGACCTATTTCTCCCTATTTTCCCATTGTCAGGGAATTTTTCTCTAAAGAGATATATACATATTTGGAAACTTCATTTGATGGGGATTCTAAATATGAGTTTTAGAGAATTTTTAGTTTTCTGGATAAGGAGTTATCCTCGTTGAAAAATAGTGATTTCTACTACGGAATCTCGGTGACTGCCTCCTCTTATTCCTCATTTTATGGCCAGTTGATATTTTTCCTGTATATGAGGTTGAATATTTTGGATTCCTTATTCAATAAGGATTCCAACACACATTTTTTTGGATTTTTCAGAGTCCAGAATGAGGAGATAAAGACCTGATTTTAAGAAAATCTTCCTCCAGAGTGAACAGTGCTCCGACTGCACCCTTATCGAGCGGAGAAGGAGATCGACCAGGTCTGATTCAGACTTGGTCGCTATAGTAGCTGCTGGCCGGCGCACTAGGTAGGCACACAATGGCAGTGCAGTGCTAGTTGAAGCCCGAGACACACAGTGGCGCACGCGGGTGCACGCCGGATGGGCGCAGTGCATCGGAGACGCGGTTCAATGCGCCAACTTCTTTTCTTATTTATTTTAAAGTGTTTAAAATCATAAAAAATTTCAAAAAATTGCCATAAAATTCTATAAATTTTTTTAAAAATTTTATAATATTATTTAAGATGTTTTAAAGTGTTGAATGACATGTTAGATGATGTTAAGCCCTATTTACATAGATCCACTCATAGTTAAACTTTAAAATTGTTTTAAAGGTTTAACATAAAATTATTATTGTCTTAATTAATTCTGTAAAATGAGATTTTATAGAATAAACAAAGGGACATTAATTTTTGACTTTGCATAGTATTGGGAATGCATGAATGTTCTAAAAAGTTTAGATGTGTATGTTTATTTCATATAAATTGTTTATATGTTGTTGTCATGTTATTTTCATGTTATTTATTTCACTTTTGAAGTGGGAGCATACCAACTCAAGCATTTAAAGCAAGGATTTGCACCTATAGGGGTGCCTTAGGTGAATGCTTAGGGTTAAGTCCATGGTCACATGTTTTTATGCATACTTGATATGTGGATGTGAGCTACGAGTTATACCTTATATATATAATATTTTAAAGGTGTTATATATACTTAGCACATTTTATTGATGAGACTAAAATAAAATCCCTCCTTGTTTTAATTAGGTCGATAAGCGTGTGACATTAAGAATGACTCACTTAGCCTTCCATTGTTATGATATTGATGAGCCAATCTTAGATTGGATGGGTTTGTTGTGCTACCACAAGGCCCATTCAGCAAGGGATTGGTGATCATGGCTAAGGCATTTTCCAAATCTTGAGGTGGATCATTTGCATGGCTTTGTTGTGCTACCACAAGGGCTGTGTGAAGAATCCGTTCTCATAACGTAACAAGCGGGTTTGACCTAACTAGAGTATATGGCTTGTTGTGATACCACAAAGTCATAACTTTAGAGGCTAAATGACTAAGAGTTGAAACTAGCAATAGTTGTCTACCTATTAAGTATGGGGTGATTTGTTGTGCTACCACAAGGTCATCACCATAAAGTTAATAGGGTCTTAGTACCCACTAGGATTTCATTATGATATCCTGTCTTTGCATAATAAGGGTTATGTAAATTCGTCGAAAGTTAATAGGAGCATAAATTAGGATGAAAGACCATATCTTAATTTCATGAATATTTGTAATTTTATATTAATAAAATTATATGTCAGTTGTAGAATACGATGATAAACCACTATTAGTATGACATACTAGATGCCAAATAGCATAATGGCTCACACTTCTTAGACTGATTTAGAACTAAGAGAATTGTTCTCATAGTTGACCAATTAACTATCCTACTTAAGAAGTAGGTGTCTCATAGATTATCTAATGATGTGAAAGATAAGATCTTATCTTATAGACAAGATGCATTGTTTGCCTTAAACTAGATGTTAGTCTCCATGAGATATAAATTGTAGGGACAACATAGATAGATGGATATGAGATCTATCATGGCTTATAGTTATGAGCTAACAAAGGGCAAGTTAGAATAACAATACATCTTAATTACTTCTAGTTGGTGAGACAAATAGAAAGAAGTAAAATCGTTAGACATAAATAGGAGATTGTTAATAGTACAAGAAGGTGGTCAAGATAATAAAGCCAGAATAAGACAGGATTCTTACACTGTCATGATGATGATAAGTGGAAGAAAAAGTATAAAGTGTTTTGTATATAATGCAAAGGTGGAGCTTGAGAAGCTTCATGTATCCAAGTCATTGGCACTTACTTGTTTTAAATATACACTTAATAGTATTAGATACTATATGTGTATATCATAATATTAGATACTATGGATGCATCTAATGGTATGAGATACCAGATATGCTTCTAAGATCTACAAGGAGTTGTAGATGATGACAAGTAAATGAAGGCTTAATAAAGAAGATGTTGACCTACATATAAAATGGTGCAAAAGTTGCATCATTATTAGTGGGAGGTGCAATTCTTTAATAGCCTTATCGAGATGTCTTAATAATTAATATTGCTATTATATCCTTCTACAAGAACATTATATGATTTCCTACTTGAATAAATGTTGATTTATTCTAAGTTATGGAATTGATAGATGTTCTAATAGATTGAATGGCAAAGTGTTTGCCAGTGGGAGCTTAATGAATTGTTTAATCATATTTGATATGTTAGCTCTCATGTTATGTGTGAATATTTCTTTTAAGAGAGAATGGGTTAATGAGTTGTTAGAACTCGTACATATAGGTGTATGTTAGCCCATATCTAGTAAAACTAAAAAAGAATATTTCTACTTTATTATTTCAAAGATGATGTCTCTAGGTATGGATATATGTAATTTATGAACTACAAATCTAAGACCTTTGAGAAATTATGTGAGATTAAGAATGAAGTAGAGATACTAATGGAAAGAGTATTAGAACTCTTTGATGCAATCAAGGAGGGAAATACTTAAGTACATAATTCACATATAATTGAATGATAATAGAATCTAATGGACACCTCTTTACACATTTTAGCTTAATTGAGTATCTAAAATGAGAAGCCACATTATGTAGGACATAATATGAACAATGACAAACTTTGCAAAATTCCACTTTGTCTATTTTTAGTCAAGTACTCGTTATAATCACTTGATCTTAATAGATACCTTCTATGCCTATCCTAATTATTCCATATAAGATATGGAAAAGGGGTTAAAGCTTGACCTTAAGCAAGGTTTCAGAATGTCCGACCTGGTGAAGAAGTATAACCCTAATAAGTTGGAATATAAGACTATGAAGTGTTGGCTTGTGGGATATCCTAAAGAAATTTCTGGATATTAATATACCACCCTTATGAATAAGGGTATGTGTTGCTCAGCTCACTATATTTATAAAGGAAAATTTCCTCCTTAAGAAAGGTAGTAGGAGCAAGGTATATATGGAAGATGTTCCAATCCCACAACCTAATGACACTTCTATTAAGGTACCGGTTAATAATTACACATGATAGTTTATAGGTCTTTACTTATCTCCATTCAACTTAAGAGATATGTGGGACATATCTCTAATGGATGAAATGAGACATAATATAAAAAGGATATTGATCCTAGGATCTATATAGATGCAATATAAGATATTGATTCTAAATTAGGAAGTGTCAATAAAATCCGATATAAACTTTATCTATTATAATCAAGTTTAGAACGTGATAGATCAACCTGAGGATATAGTATCCATAAAAAAAATAAATGGATCACTAAAGAATAGATTGTAGTGGATTAGAAAGTAGAGACCTTCAAAGGTAAGAATAGTTGAAAAGGATATCATCTAAGTCAAATGGTTGACTATGATGAGATCTTTTACCTATTCCATGGATTAATCTATTCGGATTTTGATTGTTACACACTATGATTATAAGATAAGCTAATTGGATATTAAGATAGTGTTCCTCTAAGGTATTTTAAGGAACAGGTGTATATGATACAACTATAGGGAATCAAGTCCCAATAACATCCAAGAAGAGTATCTATTAAGTTCATTTATGGACTGAAGTAAAACTTCCTATAAATTATATATAAGTTTTAATGAGATTAAATCTTATGACTTTGTTAAGAATGAAGAGGAGCCTTGTGTATTCCCCAAGATAAGTGGGAGTGCTATTACCTTCTTGACATTTTATGTTGATGACATTCTACTCATAAAGAATGAAGTAGGTGTGTTATCATAAGTGAGCTTAGCTATCAAATTAATCCTCCAAACATAATTTGGGTTTTGAGATCTATGGAGATAGATCTAAAAGCAATGCTCAATTAATGTATGTAGTCACCATAGTCAAAAAGTTTGACATGATAAACTCTAAGATAGGTTTCTTACCTATGTGGTGTGGAGTTGATCTCTCTAAAGTGATATCTTTGAAGACTTCTTGAGAGATAAAGATATCACATTAATAGATCCCATATGCCTTTGTCATATGGTCTATCATTTATGTGATGCTATGTACATGATGTGATTAATGCTCTAAGTGTTATGAGCATTCATTAGGAAGATCTAGGTAAGAGTCAATGGATAATTTAGAGATATAACATTCGGTACTTGAGAAACACTAAGAATGTATCTCTATACACTGGAGGATAAGACTTGAAGTCTTGTAGTTTTACAAACACAAGATTTTAATCAAATAAATTTGATATTAAGTCGAAATAATGGTGGTGCAGTGAGTTGGAAGAGTTCTATATGATAGAACACTTTAAATTCTACAATAGATGTAAATAAGTTTACATAGAGGTTGCACACTACTTGAGAAGTAGTCTAGATGAAGATTTTCATCTATGATATGAGATTCTCCCAATTTTCTCTAAATGTATACCATTATTTTAAAAAAAACAATGGGGTAGAGCCGATGTCTCATCAGAAGTTTAGAACTACTGTGGCGATACCATACAATCCGAGAGATTGCAGCTTATAGAGATATAATTAAAGATTGAGTATCTACCGCTAATAACATTGTAGATCCACTAACTAAAGCATTTACTCAAAGAGTGTTTGTGCTTCACCATGAGCTGATACAGATTAGCCAAATAGGTGATTGGCTTTAGTGCAAGTGGGAGATTAATAGAAATGTATGCCCTATAAGCCAATCATATATGATATGATTCGACATTTCTAAATATATCTCATTCAATTAATTAGGCAAATCTTCATTGTAAGCTCTTATTAGATATGAATATCATAATGAAGTCTTTGATCAAATGCAATGATGATTAAATCATGATGAGATAAAGATAATAAGATTCATCATCTAAAGGTAATTGATCAAAATGTTCCTAGTCATAGGATATTTGAGACGGGATATCAAGGATCTGGATAGACTACTGTATGTGACGTCTTCTCATGTGATGAGGATGACTGATCTCATTGGTCACTAGTGTGGAGACACTGAGATACACATATAGGTGTTCATTAGTTGAATGAGTTCACTGAATTGACCAAATTAAAAACCCTGAATGGTATCTTATCGAACAATCAATCAGGGTTTTCTATCATCACGATTGCATGGTTAGATTTTTGACCTGAGTCGCCAAAGATGCCTTGTTGGGTGGAACTTGGGCTTTGATCATTGTCTTTTGGATTACCGTATATATGGTCCAGTATAGCAATGGATAGGGTACAAGGAAAACCTGATGGAGGCAATTGAGCGGACAAGAAGGGATCGTCCTCGCTCGATAAGTGAGAGTGAATGTCCTATGGGATAGTACTCTAAATCTCTGGCCAGGGTAGATAGGATAATTGGAAAAGGAGTTTTCTGATTTATCCAATTCCGAGTACAGGATCCTATAGAGTCGATACACTAAGGAGTTGACAGTCGATGCCGTATGTAGACACGCCAAATTCGCCTAATTCAGAGCATAAAACTCATATTTTATAGGGTAACATCTGTGAATGACCTTAGAATGATGCCGGGTCTTTAAAAGTTGATTTGGAGCTTCGCCGAACGAAATCGGACGTTCCCTGATGTTTTCTGCAAAAAGCCATAATTTTCGAGCGAAGCCACACGTAAATCATGTAAACACGGAAGTTGGCTGAATGACCAATGCCTAATGATCATTCATTGAAGGTTATGGTCATATTCACACCCCGAACAAGTTTTGTTGCATACTGTGCCTTTCCGGTTTGCCGTCGGAGTCATTTTGACCAGTATCAGATCTTCTGTTCACTGCCCTAACTTCCAGATAAAATTCTAAAGTTTTGGAGGGTGTCATGGTTTATACGATGCTATAGAAAGCTTCTTCGGCCTGTTATATTTCCAACGCAACAAACGGCGTCGAATTCCGAGTTCGGGAGTGTTCGCAATGGCTTCCCGAAGAAGGACGCGCGAAACCAGTCCCATGCGCCCGGGACCCAAGGCACGTGCCCATGCGCCCTACCAGTGAGGCACGTGACCTTGTGCCCTCACTTGTGGGCACATGCGCCCCACCCTTGAGGCACGAGAGACCCAATTTTTTACCGGGACTCTACCATTAAACCGCTGATCGGATAAGACCTCTTTTCTCAGGATTTGTGCCCAAGCGCCGTCACTGGGGGCACATGCGCCCCTCAGTGGGGCGCATGCGCCCTGCACCAGGGTGCATGCGCCCAGGGGTGGTGCGCAAGGCCCCTATTTTGTAGTCCAGATAATGCCGTTCGTTCTCCTATAAATTAACTCTGATTCCGGTCGTTCCAAGGGCATGAGTGCGACCCCCCAGGCATCTCAAGACGTCCAACCTCTATTCTGCATCGATTTTGTGATTTTTAGAGAGATAATTTCGAGTTTTTAGAGAGAGAAAAGTCGGTTCAAGAGAGAGGAAGGCTGTTCTACAGGTGATCAGCTAGGTCTCTCTTCTTCGGCCTCTATAGTAGTGTGTGGACGTCTGCTGCCTGAGCTCTCTTCATCAAAGTTCTTCCTATACAAGTCTTCTTGAGTTTGCAATAGACGTAACTTGATTCCGAGGTCGGGGATGGTCGTGATGAGTGCAGAAGCAAAGTCGCGCCTGGCAGATCCTGGACTGCTGCTCGGCTTTTTCGACAACCCAGATTTGGCTATATCTTTCTCTATTCAACTCAGAATCTTTTAGTTCTTTTTCTTATCTCTTTTTTAAGTGATTCTACATCCTCCTATTATTTTTTTACATTTTTACTACTTTTTATCTGTTATTCCGAAAATAAATTAAAGGGTTAGAGATAACCCGAATCCGGTTAGTTTCTAGTCAATTGTGTGTTTTATGTTATTCTCTTTACATATACTCCACCTTGTTTAGTTATAATAGTCTATTTCACTTTTTTGTTTGTCTAGTTGCACAGAATATCAAGCACCCACCGTGTTGAGGACTCTTCTTCATCGGCCGGCCAAAGAAGGAGAAGCTTTAACTCACATTCTTCACGCTACGACCATGAGTGCAGAGAAGACTTGACCTGAGATCCCCTTCATCAAAATTTACGACGGTCGGGCCATCTTTCGTGCTCGTGGATAAGACAAAGTTGTGCAGTGAGTGATGATGGTTCCCGAAAGGTTGCACGGGTTGAACAAGCTAGCATTGATTGGAGACTCTTCTTCATCGGCCGGTCGAAGAAGAAGGTTGAACCCATATCCCGATCTCCCACACTAAGGTACACGGTCAATTCAACTCATCATCTCTTAATTTACATCCCATATAGCGGAGCCCGCGGCTCCTGGCGACCACATTCTTTCATGTTTTAATTTCATCTTCTCCTCACTCTCCTCCCACATGACCCGAACCATCTCCGGTGCTCGAGCGACGCCGTGAAATGAAAGTTCGGGGATCAATGTGAGTGTGGGACCGAGGTGAGTACATTTTACCGCTTTCCGAGTGTTTTCAATTCACTCCCCTTTTCCCCCCTCTTCTATCTTTCACCTTCTTATCTTGAGGTGCCGATCCGGAACCCGTTTTCAGAGTCGACAGCTTTGTGGCGACCACGGTGGGACAAGCAATGTCTTCAACCGTGGGTGCTTAGTGTTTTGTTTGCAACTAGTTCTAGTTCTAGACCGGTTCCCACGTGAGCCTTTCCTTCTTTCCACCTCTCTTAACTTCATGCCATCTCAAAATTTTTGATCTCACCCTTCTTTCATCAGATCTGAAGTACCATGTATGCCATTTAATTTCTGCATTTTATTTAAACCGGTTCCCACGTGAACCACTCTTTTCCTTTTAAACCGGTTCCCATGTGAACCAATCTCTTTCTTTACTTCGGTTCCCACGTGAACCAAACCAACTTTTTTCTGATCTATCCCAACTTGGATCAGATCTTTATTCACCTTTAATTGGCCCCACGTGGCCCTCTTTTGATCATTCAAACCGGTTCCCACGTGAACCAGCTTATTCTTACATCGGTCCCCACGTGGACCACCCTTTTGCTTTGCTATCAGATTTGAACCCTCTTCTTTCCATCACCTTTTCACTATCTCCATTTGGCTCACATAAGAAACAAGTCTAGATTCTAGTTTCTAGTTGCTTGTCTAGTTTCTAATTGCTTGTCTGGTGTTGATTTCTTGTTTATTTAAGTTCATGTTTTGCTCCTTACTTGTTTTATTACTTGATTGCATTCTCTGCTCCTTCTCTCTACCTCCTTCTTTTACACTTTTTTGAGGCGGGAGCTCACTCTCTCATTTACACCTCCCATCCAAAACACCCTTTTGGTGGATTCTGACTTCTCTTCTGGGATATTCCTTCCTAGTTGACTTGGTTGGCTTTCATCAAGGCCTCCGTAATTCCTCATACGTGGAGTATTCCTCTTCACGATCGGGTTGGTTGTACCACTCCCAAAAACCCGAAGCATCCTATGTTACCTACACGTGGTGAGATTGTGTGAAACCTATGTCATTGGAGATTGGAGTTGAGAGAACAATTCTTAACAAATCCATAAACCTAAGGCTTAATCAAAATCATTGTGTAATCTTGCTTTACAGTCTTTGCATAACTTGCTTGTCAAACAAAAATTCAAACCTCTAACTTTTTGCAAAATACTAAAAAAAACAAAAAAAAATCTTTGTTTGCTTTGTCAACTTGTTTGTTTTACTTTCTCCTTTAAGTTCAATGCAATTAAGGTCTGGAAGGCACGTTGGAATGGCGGAACAAGCTGAACATCGAGAACATGAGATGGGTCATCAACCAAATCCGTCAGATGGTCGTGTTAATCCATTATTTGAGTGACAAGCGCAAGAGGTCCCTCAACCATCTGCTCCTCGTGATGTTGAACAACTCTTTAGGGAGTTATCTCTTTATACCGACCCAGAAACCTATGCCCGCATACAATCCATGGTGAAGGGCAAAATGGCCTCAGATCAAGCTGAAGTTAACCAAGTTGCCTTATCTCCTCGTCCTCTAGTTCAACCACCACTCATTCGACCACCCTTTGTTCAACCACCTGTTGTTCAACAATCTATGATTCAACCATCATTGGCACTAGCACAACCATCTGTAGTTCAACCATCTGTAGTTCAACCGTCTGTGGTCCAACCCTCATTTGTTCAACCATCTTATTTCAACCATGTTGCTCCCTTAGCCCATCAAGTCATGTGAAAATCTTCAAGTCATGCTCCTCAATTTCAAAACCATGTCTCTAACCACATACCCCACCAGTAAACCAAGAACCTGCTCTCACTGGGGCAATCATGGATCAGCTCACCCAGATGAATGAACGTTATGAAGAGCTGAGATGTCGCCTGGACTCCAAGTCAGTTCCTAAAATTTCCATTCCTTCTCTGCCAATCCTACACCTGCCACCTTCTGAGCTACCAGTTTATCGCTGCTACAATGGTACTGGCAACCCTTTTCTCCACCTTAAATATTTTCTCTATGATTCCTCATTCTGTAAAAATGATCGTAGGGTTCTTGCCTTCTTGCTTTCTCTATGATTGGAATGGTTCTACTCACTCGACTCCTTTGAGGCAGGAGACTTCAATATTGTTAAAACCAAATTCTTGCAAAGATACAGAGACTGGGTGGCACCAGCATGCTCCATTACGGATTTGATTGCTGAGAACATGAAGCCCGAAGAGGACTTCATAAAGTTTGCTGACCGCTGGAGGGGAATGACAGAGAAACTGACAGATGTGATTTCTGAAGGGGAACAAGTAAAGATGCTTATTGGCAACACTACACCTGCCTTGAGAAATGTCTTGATCATGCACCATTCTACCACAATGAATGAACTCTATGACAATGACCGATACTTGCAAGCCCACTTCAAGGATGCCGCAATGATAAATCCATTTGATCCCAAACCTAGAAACTTCAGGAAGACCCCCTCTGCGCCAGTTGGGCCTACAACCGAAAGAGTGGTCAACAACGAAGCAATAAACACTGTGGGGAACCAGGGAGGGAACCGTCAAAACCAGTACAGAAACCCACCACAAAACCTTTCATATTACCCCTCTCAACAACAGGTTAGGCCACCACAACCACGACAACCACAACAACCCCCACAACCAGTAGCACAACCCCAGCAACCTCGTCAACCTGCCTACAATAAGGCACCACCACCACCCAATCAAGCACCACGAAGGGGAGGTCCTAGGAGAGAGAACTACCAGCAACTCCCTTACTCCTTGACCGACATCTTCAATGTACTCATGGCAGAAAAATAGTTGGAATTGCCCAAGGAAAGAGAGGTTTGGCCAACAAACGCAGATATGTCCCGATACTGTGCTTACCACCGGTGTCTTGGTCACACTGTAGAAGTGTGCTTTCAATTCAAGGATTACATCCACGATCTGAATGACCAAGGCAGCATTGATTGGGCTCAAATGGGGGAATGCATACAGGTTATGAAGGCTAGGCGACGGCGGCGCGGCGTCCACCGGCTCAACCTCAACAACAACCTGGCTTGGGGATTGTCCAGAATCCGCTCCCATTACATGCTCCCTCTCCAGCACCGGCACCAGCACATCCAAACCCAAGAATTGGTCTAGTACACTGCATTGTCTAGGGATATGCCAGCCGTGCTCAAGGTTGGCAACTAGAAAACCAAAATGCAACCATGCCTGCCAACCCAACTAGGCCTCCTGCTAGGAACCCTCCTAGATAGATAATCCGTGCACCTGCCACTCCACAACTACCACAAAGCTCAATAACCTAACCACTGGATGCCACTTCTTCTCGCCGGCCCATCATTAGGCCAGCCCCCTCTCTAACCACACCTCCTTCAACCATTGCTACACACCGGCCCTTGCTCATCCGACCACCACAATCACCACCAAACCTGAACCCCCATCCTATGAGCTCTGCCACTCCAAAACCCCAACCTATCATACCACCAATCCCACAACCTACACCTTCATTAAACCCATCAACCACTTCTGCACCCCGGTCTCTTCTTATTAGCCCACCGGTATCACCATCACTACCACCTCCAAATCCTACCCCTCTACCAACTAACCCCATCATCCCAGAACCATCGATCCCATTACCTATCATACATGCACCTACACCACCTGTTCCACCACAACCCATCCCAGTTAACCCGTCACCTCTACCCGACCGCCAAATAGCCCCGGTGCTTCGAAATGGGAGGATGTTCCAGCGACTCTTTCCCCAAGCCGGTACTCAACTACAGGATCCAGTGGAGGAGGAACAAGTAGAAGAACCATTGCCGGGAACGGCCTATGATCTGTTGAAACATTTAGATAAGACACATGCCCGTATTTCCATACTTGAGTGGATCAAAAGATCAAAGGTGCACCAGGAGATTCTACAGCAGTATTTGAAAAGGGTCATGGTGAGTGAAGATCTCCCACCTGAAAAGATAACTACAGTGTTAGCCCCTAGAAATGAGCACCCAACACTCACTTTCTCTCATGAAGAATTAGCAGATCTAGAGGTCAGGAGATATGCATTGCATGTGGCAGTTATCATCTGTAATGTCGAAGTGAAATCATGTTTGGTTGACACTGGAGCTTCTATCAACATTGTGCCGTAAGAAACTTTGCAGTTGTGTGGCATTTTTGAGCAAGAAATCAAGCCATCCTGTGCCATGGTGACGGCCTACGACAACTCCAAGAAGTCTGCACGTGGGGTGGTCACTCTAGAAGTTAAACTTGGACCATGTACGGTCACAACGGATTTTCATGTTCTAGAATTAGATCCAACTTTTCGGGCTATACTTGGGAGGCCATACTTGGAGGCAATAGGAGCTGTGGCTTCAACAAACCACCAGTGCATAAAGTTTCCTTTTAAAGGACAAGTGGTCAAAGTGACTAGCATGCCTATAAGGGACGAGATGAATGATCCTACTTTTACACCCCTTGGTCTGTCAATAAACCCCAGATCTCAGTGGGAGAATTGCCAGAAGTCAGATGCATGACCACCTCTCTACTAGACACACTGGGATGGCGGATGATGATGAAATTGGGCTATCAGCTAGGAAGAGGTTTAGGCAAGGATCTTCAAGGGATCACTCAGCCAATTGAAACTATGAAAAGGCCATGCAGGCAGGGGTTGGGATATGAAGAGGGTTCCATCCCAAGGAGGATCTTCCAGTGAGGATATGTCATGGGGCTCCATACATTCTTTATCAAAGGGGAGACCATGATGATGGCTGAAGATGGAAAAAGTTCCGTGATAGCTGTTAAGAGAAGAAAGGCTCCAGATGAAGAAGAAGAAGACTTAGAAGACTTATGCTTATCTTTGACTTATCTGTTCTCAAGTGGGGAAGAGCACCAGGAACCACTCAAGGGCAGACAAATATTGGATCATCTGGTTGAGCATACCACCCAAGTCAAAGCCATTCCACGAGGCCAAAATACAACAATCCCATGGTTGAACCTCGTATCTTTGTTTCTAGATCTTTTGGATGGGCTTCAGGGCCCACTTACCCACTTTGGGCCCATGTGCCCTCTTCAACCTTCCACCCTTACTGGGCATGCTTGCCCATTTGCTTCCCTCATCAACTTCAGAACTGAGGGCTTTTCTCAACATGGGCTCACATGCCTATTTATTTATATGATCGGGTCCACGTACCCGTTTACTTTTTTTATCAGTTTTGGACCCATGTGTCCACTTTATGTTACCATTGGGCCCACGAGCCCCATTTTCCCCTTTATTCTTAAGTTTTTCTCTCTATTAATTCAGTCATCTTCTAGCAAACCTCGAGTCATGCTGACTCATTCTATCTTTTTACTTGAAATTTCCAAAAAAAAAATGTCTTCTCTGAAACTCACATTTCCATCGAGGAGACGTCTCTACTCATCCCAGAGGGTGCTCCCAATCAGGGAACCCTCTTTTCTGAATCATTGATTGATTTACTCGATCCTCCCTCCACTGTAAATACCACCTTTCCAACTTTATCTTCAGTAGGTCAAGTTAGGTTAGGAAATAGGAAAGTCAGAGGTAAGCGAGTTCCAAATAGGTATCTGCAACAATTGGCACAGAAATGCGTAGAGTGTGCAAGGCTGCCAAACCTTTTAGATAATACCATCCAGCTAGATGAAATCCGATATGAGGATGAGCATAACATAGATCATACTTTGGGAGTATATGAGGTGGTATCAGAGAAGGATCCAGAATCCGAGGATGAAATCGAAGACTTAGCTGATGCATATGCATCTGGACTTAGAAGATTTGAAGAACCATTAGCCACAGGGAATGAACCGACCAAGGAACTGAATTTAGGAACCCTGGAAGATCGTAAGACTATCCTCATTAGTGCAAACCTCACCCCCTCAGAAGAACAATGTTTGATCAAAGTTTTGGAAGAATATAAGGACACATTCGCATGGACAAATAAAGATATGCCAGGATTAGATAATTCATTGGTTGAACATAGATTAACCTTGAAACCTGGAACTACCCCGGTTAAACAAAAGCTCAGGAGGTTCCACCCTGATATTGCACTCAAAATGAAAGAAGAGGTCGACAAACTACACCAAGCAAAATTTATTAAGGTTGTCCTATATTCGCAATGGGTGGCTAACATAGTCCTTGTTATGAAGAAGGATGGACGAATTTGGGTTTGTATAGACTTCAGGGACTTGAACCGAGCATGTCCTAAGGATGATTTTCCTTTACCACATATCGATGTTTTGGTTGATAACACAGCTGGATTCGAAATGCTTTCATTCATGTATGGCTATTATGGATACAATCAGATCCGGTTAGCTGAGGAGGACCAAGAGAAGACCTCGTTCACTACACCTTGGGAAATATATTGCTATGTTGTCATGCCCTTTGGGTTAAAGAATGCTGGTGCTACATATCAGAGGGCTATGATGGCTATCTTTCATGACATGATGCACACCCTTGTAGAGGTATATGTGGATGATTTGGTTATCAAGTCCAAGAATCGGGAAGATCATTCTGATGTGCTAAGGAAAGTTTTGCAACGAGCTAGAGAATACAAGCTAAAAATGAACCCTAAGAAGTGTACATTTGGAGTTTCATCAGGAACGCTACTTGGGTAAATAGTAAGCAAAAGGGGCATAGAGATCAACCTAAACAAGGCCAAAGCAATTATTGGTATGCCTCCTCCGAAGAATATGAAAGAGCTTCGAGGATTGATTGGGAGGCTACAATTTGTCCGCCGGTTTATCTCACAACATTCTCAAAGGTGTAAACCTTTCTATGAGTTAACCAAGGCGGGGCCCGAGTTTAAATGGGATTCAAAGTGCCAGGAGGCGTTTGATGGGTTGAAAACATACCTGGCAAGTCCCCCTGTACTTAGACCACCAATTCCCGACAAGCCCTTGGTCCTCTACATTTCAGTTCTTGAGAACTCTCTTGGGGCAGTCCTTGCACAAGTTGATGAAGAAGGGAAAGAACGAGCTACTTATTACTTGTCTAAGATGTTTGATGCTTGTGAGCTGAAGTACATAGTGGTAGAAAAGACCTGTGCTGCTCTTGTTTGGGTGGTTCAGAAACTCAAACATTATTTCCTTGCTCACCAAGTCAAGCTCATTGCTCGTATCAATCCCATTAAGTTTCTGTTAGACAAGACAGTTTTGACTGATCGGTTAGGGTGATGGCAGAGTTTCTTATCCCAATTTGATATCACTTATGTCCCACAGAAGGCAATCAAGGGCTATGCTATTGCAGAACACCTTGCCCATCATCCCATACCCATTTTTGACCCAGTCCGGTCAGAGTTCCCGGATGACGAACTAATGTCAGTCCGATCTTCCAATATTTGGACATTATATTTTGACGGGGCTCTGAACTCTCATTGTAGAGGGATAGGTATTGTCCTTCTGTCACCTGAAGGTGTCACCATTCTACAGGCTTTCCAGCTTAACTTTCCAGCAACCAAAAACATAGCTGAGTATGAAGCCTTGCTGGCCGGGCTGGAGGCCGCTCATTTCCATGGTGCCACCGAACTGAGGGTGATAGGTGATAGTCAATTGATCCTACGCCAAGTCCTATCCAAGTACCGAACTTCTCATCCTAACCTCAAGCCCTACCAGGAGCTCACCACCTGCTACATCAAGCTATTCTTCAAACTCACCTTTGTCCATGTTCCCCATTCTCAGAATATTCTCGTCGACGCCTTAGCTTCACTAGCTTCATCTCTATCTGTCTCGCTAGGCAGGCAAGTGCGAACTATCCACATTTGTAAGAGGACAATTCCAGCAATTGAGGATGGACATTTTCTGAAGGTTAAAGAGAGGTTCAACAGAAAGGAATACTTAGAACATAAAGAAGAAATCTCTTTGATTGAGTTGAAAGAATTAGAAGAAGGTGAGAGACCTTGGTATGATGAGATTGCGAGGTATTGCCAAGATCAGTCATATCCACCTGGATCAACTACCAAAGAAAAGAAGGCAATCAGAAGAGTATCCCAGAGGTATACAAACCTAGGAGGAGTGCTCTACAAGAGAAGCCTAAGTGGAATCTTACTCAGATGTCTTGATGAGGAGGAAGCTGAGTTGGTGCTGAAGGAAGCACATTCTGGAGTTTGTGGTGGTCATGTGAATGCCCAAGCCCTTGCTAAGAAAATCATCCGACAAGGGTATTATTGGCCAACTCTAGAAGAAGACTGCTCCATCTTTGTCTGTCACTGTCATTCATGTCAACTCCATGCCGATAAGATTCACTCTCCCGCATCTTACCTTCATCCAATTCATGCCCCATGGCCTTTCGCCATGTGGGCTTTTGATATCATTGGCCCCTTGAGTGACCTCAACTCCGAAGTGCGCTCAAAATCATTCATTTTGACGGCAACGGAGTACTTCACAAAGTGGGCTGAAGCGGAAGCATTCGTGGAGATTAAAGCGTCAACAGTCTGCTCCATCATCAAGCGCAACATCCTGGCAAGGTTCGGGATCCCCAGCGACATCGTCACCGATAATGGGCCATAATTTCTTTCTCAAGATCTGCGTGATCTTTGCAACGGGTATTACATTTCATTGCATCATTCATCACCATACTATCCTCAAGGCAATGGTCAAGAAGAAGCCACTAATAAAACCTTAATCAAAATCATCAAGAAATCTTGAAAGTCTAGTAAGTTTGCCGACTGGCCTGATAAGCTTGTAGATGCTCTATGGGCTTATCGTACTTCTGTAAGGACTCCCACTGAACAAACCCCGTATGCTTTGGCATATGGGATGGAAGCAGTGGTCCCTTACGAAGTATTACTTCCATCTCTCCGAGTTCAGCTTGACATGGATATTCCTGTTGATGAGAGAAGAGAATCTCTCCTTGCACAGCTTGAACTCTTAGATGAAAGAAGGCTAGCCGCCGCTGAGCATGCCCGGACTTATCAGAATAGACTCAAAAGGTTTTATCAAAAGAGGGTGGTCGAAAGAAAATTCGAAATCGGTGAGATGGTAGTCAAACGCATATTCGTTAAGCCAGGGGGTCCCCGCTCCAAGTTGCAACCTAACTGGGAAGGGCCTTTTGTAATCACTGAAAAGTATCCAGGCAATGCATATGAATTGACTAATGCAGATGGAGAAAAATTGAATCATCCTTGGAATGGAGTTTACCTCAAAAAGTACTTTCCATAAAAATGGAGAAACCACTGGTATAACCTCAAGTCATCGATCCTAGGTTGTTCCTGAGAAGTCAAGGGTAGGTACCATCCTACACACACCACACTTCCCGATCCTAGAATCCAGACAACCCGACACTTGCGAAAGGCAAGGCAGAAATCTAGAAATGGAAGGAGTACCCTTACCCTATTCTCTTCTACTCGGTCCAAGATAGGGAGAGAAGATTAGAGAGGGGTAGTATCGAAAACACTCGCCACCTCAGTAGGAGGCCATCTCAGAGGGTACAAAAGGGTGCCAAAAGATGGGCAATGAACCCCTCAGGTTAGAAAAAAATGATCAACCTGTCTGAATGAGTACCCGGAATGATAGTCAAGGCAAAAGGCACTAAAAGATGGGCAATGTCCCCACGGGTCAAAAACCTGTCCAAATATGTGCCACAGAAAAGAACAAAAAAAGAAAGAAAAACCCAAAGAGGCCGAACCCCAATGGGTAATTTGAGTGAGAGTAGAGAAATCCCTCTCAACATCTTCAAACCCTATCAAGGACTTCCTCTATACTCTTCCTCCTTAAATCCCTAGGGAAGGGTAAACCGACCAAATCCAGGTGGAATCCAAGACAATCAAAGGAAGAAGGTTAGAAGGATTCTAGGTAGGGAACTTTATTTTTTCACGTGGCATCTACCACTTGAGTATTGACAAACTCCAAAGATCGATGAACTGTCTCAAATACTAGCATTTTCTCCATAAAAAAGTGGAATATTTCGAAACCCCAAAAAAAGGAATATTTCAACAACCCAAAAAAACATGCATATTTCAAAAATCCACAAAAAAAAACATGCATATTTCAAAAACCAAAAAAAATTTGCATAATTCAAAAAGAAAAATTGAATATTTCAAAAAAAATCGAAAAAATGCATATTTCAAAACACAAAAACATACATATTTCAAAAATTAAAAAAATACATATATCAAAAATACAAAAAAAATTGAATGCTTTTGAAAATCAAAAAAAAAATGATTGTTTTTAAGAAAACCCAAAAAGAAAATTTTTTGCTTAGTCATGATCATTGCCTTAGTTGCATCCATGTTTATTTTACTGTCATGCATATTTCCATTCCTGCATTGCATATCCTTTTACTTTAATTACCTTGTTAAGAAGGCTCTCCCCTTTGACCTAAGTCAAAGTTAACCATAATAGGCAAAGGGATGAGTCATGGTGAAGATCTAATCCCCTTTTATCAAGTGTTACAGGCATTTCAATACAGGAGAGGAGAGGATTCACACCATGACAGGTAAGTTCTCTCAACCCTTACATTTCATTTTAGTCATTTGTTTTATTCTACCTTGTTAAGAAGGCTCCTCCCTTTGACTAAAAATCAAGGCATACGATATACAGGCAAAGGGATGAGTAATGATAAAAATTTAATCATTTTCATTAAGTATTTTCAGGAGCTGAAGAAGCAAAAAGAGAAAGGCGATCAGGTACAATTTTTTTCTGAAAAAAAAGAGCCTCAGGGCGCATGTGCCCCACCCCAGGGCGCATGGCCAGGTGCCCCCGATCGGGGGTACATGGACAAAAAATTCGAAAAATTCATAAAAAATTCGAAAATTTCAGAAAAAATCTCAAAAAATCATAAATTGTTTATAATGTTAAAAGTGACATTTTTGCTAAAGGAACCATCATCAAAAACATTGTTTTGACATCTAAATGATGGTTCTAATAGTGAAAACTTCAGTTGTTCATCTCATGAACAATCTGCTTCATATGACAATTCTGTCTGTTGGGTACTAACCAGAAATGTGCAGGCAACCTTTCTAGTCCTAACAGGTGAATTGGCGAGATCAGTGTTCCCCAAGGAACGTCATGCCAACCTTGCGGCGAAAAGAAAGAAAGCACCACCCAGCTGAACATTCTCATGGTGTTGTATTCCGTCAGAAGGCAAGACAAGGATGGACCAGCGATGCAAGTTGATAGACCATGCTTGAAGACTTCACTCAGCTTCGCATCATTCTTACATCATCACCAACACTCCATTTTTCACTTCACATCACCTTTTACCATTTGTCACCTAGTTATGTTAGGTTCATTTATATTATATGCATTAATGTTGAAGACCTTGAGAGTGAAGATGACTGGGCCCGAGGTCCCCTTCAACAAAATCTACGACGGCTTGGTCATTTCTTCACACTCACGGATAAGCCAAAATTGAACATTGGAGGGACGATGGTTCCTAATCGGGTGTCTTGACCTCCAATAGACAATCTATATCTTCAACTATTTTTTACATAATTTCCTATGTTTTCACATCCATTTCCTTTTCAGTCTTCATCATTTCTAATTTTATCCCTTCAAGTTTTATTCCTTTCTTTTATTCCACCATGTTTTATTCTGTCATTTCTTTTATCCCACCGTGTCATATTTGTCATGCCATTGTTTTTTATTTCCCATCATTCTATGTTAGTCTCACCATTATCTTTCAATCCCACTATGGCTTAAATTTGTTTTGTCATTTTTCGAATACTGGGTTTTCTGCCAGAGCGTGATTCATGGTTTTCACGATACCCGAGCAATTTTGTTATGCTTAAATGAACCCTTTTAGAACTTGAGGTTCTTCCACTAAGAATTAAACTGAGTATTTTGGTGAAACTTGAATGAACTTGAGATTCCAAATATGATGGATTGGTATTCTTTTCATTTTAAGATAAATTTCTCTTTTAAAAACTTTAGCCCATCACAGTACAAAAACACCGCAAAGTTCGGGTTGCTGGCTGATGATGAACCTACGAATTCGAGGACTCCTCACCACGCTGAGGGTTGGCTACATCCTTTTATCCTTTATCATTTACTTTTTCATCTCTCGTGCCAAGGGCATATCTTTTACCAGTCAATTATATAAGGTTTTGATAGAACAAGAAAGCGATCTAGAATACTCAGCGTGATTCATATTGCTGGATCAGGTAGATAAGCGTGTCTATATCTACACCTTGATGCCACCTTTTCAGTCCATCATCATTCCATTCCACTACATTCATCTACGTTCACTTGCATTCCATTACAGTTCACTACGAATCACTCCGCTTCATTACATGCCACTCCCTTACAAAGCCGACATCAAGGCGAGGCAAGCTGTAGACACGCCAAATTCGCCTAATTCAGAGCATAAAACTCATGTTTTATAGGGTAACATGTGTGATTGACCTTAGAATGATGCCGGGTCTTTAAAAGTTTATTTGGAGCTTCGCCGAACGAAATCGGACGTTCTCTGATGTTTTCCGCAAAAAGCTGTAATTTTCGAGCGAAAGCCACACGTAAATCGTGTAAACACGGAAGTTGGCTGAATGACCAATGCCTAATGATAATCCATTGAATGTTATGGTCATATTCACACCCCGAACAAGTTTTGTTGCATACCGTGCCTTTCCGGTTTGCCGTCGGAGTCATTTTGACCTATATCAGATCTTCTATTCACTGCCCTAACTTCCGGATAAAATTCTGAAGTTTTTTAGGGTGTGATGGCTGATCCGATACTATAGAAAGCTTCTTCAGCCTGTTATCTTTCCAACGCAACAAATGGCGTCGAATTCCAAGTTCGGGAGTGTTCGCAATGGCTTCCGGAAGAAGGACGCGCGAAACCAGTCCCATGCGCCCGGGTTCCTGGTCACATGCGCCCGGGACCCAGGGCACGTGCCCATGCGCCCTACCAGTGAGGCACGTGACCTTGTGCCCTCACTTGAGGGCACATGCGCCCCACCCTTGAGGCACGAGGGACCAAGTTTTTCACCGGGACTCTACCACTAAACTACCTATCGGATAAGACCTTTTTTCTCGGGATTTGTGACCATGCGCCCTCACTGGGGGCACATGCGCCCCTCAGTGGGGCGCATGCTCCGAGGGGTGGGGCGCAAGGCCCCTATTTTTTAGTCCAGATAACGCCGTTCGTTCTACTATAAATTAACTCTGATTCAGGTCATTCCAAGGGCAGGAGCATGACCCCCCAGGCTTCTCAAGATGTCCAACCTCCCTCCTGAATCGTCTTTGTGATTTTTAGAGAGAGAATATCGAGTTTTTAGAGAGAGAGAAATCGGTTCAAGAGAGAGGAAGACTGTTCTGCAGGTGATCAGCCAGGTCTCTCTTCTTCGGCCTCTACAGAAGTGTGTGGACATCTTCTGCCTGAGATCTCTTCATCAAAGTTCTTCCTCTACAAGTCTTCTTGAGTTTACAATCAACGGCACTTGATTCCGAGGTCAGGGCTGGTCGTGACGAGCGCAGAAGAAACGTCGCGCCTGGCAGATCCTGGACTGCTGCTCGGCTTTTTCGACAACCCAGATTTGGCTATATCTTTCTCTATTCAACTCAGAATATTTTAGTTCTTTTTCTATCTCTTTGTTTAGTGATTATACATCCTCCTATTATTTTTTTACATTTTTTCACTACTTTTATCTCTTATTCCGAAAATAAAAAAGGGTTAGAGATAACCCGAATCCGGTTAGTTTCTAGTCAATTGTGTGTTTTATGTTATTCTATTTACATATACTCCACCTTGTTTAGTTATAATAGTCTATTTCACTTGTTTGTTCATCTAGTTGCACAGAATATCAAGCACCCACCGTGTTGAGGACTCTTCTTCATCGGCCGGCCGAAGAAGGAGAAGCTTTAACTCACATTCTTCACGCTATGACCATGAGTGCGGAGAAGACTTGACCCGAGATCCCCTTCATCAAAATTTATGATGGTCGGGCCATCTTTCGTGCTCGTGGATAAGCCAAAGTTGTGCAGTGAGTGATGATGGTTCCCGAAAGGTTGCACAGGTTGAACAAGCTAGCATTGATTGGAGACTCTTCTTCATCGGCCGGCCGAGGAAGAAGAAGGTTGAACCCATATCCCGATCTCCCACACTAAGGTACACGGTTAATTAAACTCATCTCTTAATTTACATCCCATAAAGCGGAGCCCGCGGCTCCTGGCGACCACATTCTTTCATGTTTTAATTTCATCTTCTCCTCACTCTCCTCCCACATGACCCGAACCATCTCCGGTGCTCGAGCAACGCCGTGAGATGAAAGTTCGGGGATCAATGTGAGTGTGGGACCGAGGTGAGTACATTTTACCGCTTTCCGAGTGTTTTCAATTCATTCCCCTTTTTCCCCCTCTTCTATCTTTCACCTTCTTATCTTGAGGTGCCGATCCGGAACCCGTTTTCGGAGTCGACACCGTACTCCTTTCCGACCAGGACATTGGATAGATGAGGATGTATATCCATGCGGTAATTGATGATGGAAAGGCTCAATGGATATGAGATTATCCCCATAGCCATTTGGGATCATGGGATGTGACTTGTACCCTTCATGATTGGTAGTCTGATTAATCAGTTTTCGCATAACATATTTAATTAAATTAAATAGAATTACTCTATTTCATTTAGGCCTCAACCAAATAGGCTATTAGGCCTAGTGGGTCACACACAAAAGGACTTATCCACAAGTATAGGGTCAATGGCATAATTTATAAAGATTTTGGGTTTTTATGAAAAATTCTAAAATTCTCTATAAATACTAATGGTTTAAATCAAACCCGATCAAGCCAAGGGTTTTAACCACATCCTCAGCCTTCTCCATACATTCTCCTCTTTCTAGAATGTGTCCATGGTCGATGGAGCTCCGTTCAAGAATAGTTCTCGAGGCTAGCGCGAAGGGAGAACCTACTGTGGATGAAGTTCGTGTGGATACTACTGGGGACCGGACACTTAAACAGTTTGAAGAGCTTGAGAAGCTCATCTCCTTCCTCTCCATGGGATTATATGAATTCCTATCAGGTATATTCGAACCCGATTTGATCATTTTTTGGTTTTCGTCGTTCGGTTCCGATTGAGATAAATTCTAAAGGAACCCATAGGAATCGTTGCTTCCGCTGCACCAAATTTTTATATAAGATTCCTTACACAAGTTGCATTTCTAACCCATTGGCGGTGTAGTAGTTTGCAGTGTCGATCATCCTACTTGACTTTCATGACATCGACAAGATGTTATACAAAAGAAGAAATTTTTTTTGTTCTTGTAAGAGATTTTTTAAGTTTTAAATTTTATTGGAAAAACAAGTGCTTACCTTAACCAAAGACTTCTTTTTTGGTTAAGTTTGTTTTGGTATTTTTTGTTTTTGATTTTTGCGAGAAAACAAGTGTTACCTCAAGCAACAAATTTTTTTTTGAGAATTTTAAAAATTTTTGTAAGAGATTTTCCCCTCTCTTTTTTTTGTTTTTCACTTTTGTTTTGCAAACAAGTTAAAGTAAAGACTTGAAATAAGTAAGCACAATTTTTTTAATCTTTAAATTAGTGAGTTTTAAGAGAATATTGTCCTCTCAACAATATGTCGGACCCTATGCTCTCACAACGCTGAGCAATCTAGGTTTAACACTTTTTTCACAACGATTAGGTGATAGGTGACACTAGATTTTGGGGTAAAAGGTACAACCGGCCCCATTGGTGAAGAGGGAATCCTTCACTTTTTGGGACTTACGGAGGTCTTAGTGAAAACCAATCTACTCAATACAGAGGGAATCCCCAGAAGAGAGATCGGAATCCACCAAGAGACACAGGTGTGATGGAGGTAGCTTTTGGAGGAGGGTGAGCCTCCCGTCTTGGATGACCTAGTGAGTCGGGAAAACCCGGTACTCAATGCAATCTAATGCAAGAAATGAGCAAGGATGAGTGGCATGCAATAATAAAGGAAAAACAATACAATGATCAACAAGTAATGGATAAAATGATAATTAAACTAATAAGAACAGCAATTAAGCTAGTCAAATATGCTGGGAAATATTGACTTTTGCAAGTTTGATTGAAGGAAATAAGAAAGAACAAGTAAAACTAACAACTGCACTAAGAAAGAGCTTCTTGAGAAGAAAATGACCCGCCTCCTGGGTCACCATGTGACCTGGCAAGGGGGCACCTGGTGACCTAGTTAGGGGGATGCTAGGTGACCTGGCAGGGGGGTCACTGGGTGACTCGGCAAGCAGGTCACCTATGGAAAAAGAACACTTACAGGAGTTTGTTCCTTCAAACCAGAAGGAGGTCCACGTAGGTACCAGCTAGATGAAGAAAAAAAAAGACGATAGGACGATAATGAAAGTGGAAAGAGGCTTACATGAAAATGGAGGAACAACTAAAGTCGCTTCAAACATGAGATGTCACACCATGGTCGCCAAAAGATGTGGATGCTACCGTGGGGTGTCGGGTCTCCCCAGCTTCGAGAAACGCTGCCACACCTCTCCTTCCGGCTTCGGGCTCCGGTGGGTGTTGATGTGTGTGTGGTCGCCAAGAACCGTGGGCTCTAAGAGTAAAAAGAAAAGAGATAATGTCAATATTAAAAGAAATGACTGAACGTACCTGAGCGGAGAGATCATGTTGGGAGATTATGGCTTCCATCGTCTTTCTTTTCAGCCGACCGAGAAGAAAGAGCTTGAAGCACTTTTAGTTGTTCTTACAAAAACAAGCCACAAAAACAAGTGAAAGTGGATTAGAACTAAGATAGTGAAGAATTTTACAAAAAGAATGAACTAAAACAACACATGGAAATGGACTAACCGGATTGGGAATGACTCCCAAACCTCCTTTTTATGTGTTTTGGATGATGATATATGATATGACTAAGTTAAATATGCATGTAAACATGATGATCTATGATGAAAAACATTGAAAAAAAGTAATGATAGAAGATGAGAAAATAAAATTGGGTTTTGGCTCAAAAAATGACAATCTGGAGACTTGGGTGACCCAGCAGGCCGATCACCGTGCGACCTGGTAGGAGGGTCACTAGGCAACCCGGCAGGGGGGTCACCAGGCGACCCAGCACCGGGTCATCTCCTACATCAGAACCCGGTTTGCCTCTGGATGCTCCCATGATGCTTTTGGACGGCCTTCAAAGCTTGATGATGACTCCCGAGTGCTCCTAGAACATGGATGATGATTTCCCCTCGGATGTAGGAGCTTGAGAAGCTTCAAAATGGTGTTGGTGAAGAAACAAAATGAAGAATGTCATTTTATGGAGGTGGATGGGATGGGAAGCTCTCAATCTCTTGGACAATGATGCTTGGAGGGTGGAGATGGCTTGATGCTCTCTGGGTCTCTCTCTTGGGAGTTGGAGACGTTCTAAACCTTCTAACACTTTTCCAACCCTTCTCCAACCTTTTCTAACCCCTGAAAATTTGGTTAGGGGGTTGTCGACTCCGGAAACGGGTTCCGGATCGGCACCTCAAGAGAAGGCGAAAGATAGAATTGGGAAAAAGAGAGTGAATTGAAAACACTCGGAAAGCTGTAAAAGATCCTCACCTCGGTCCCACACTCACATTGATCCCCGAACTTTCATCTCACGACGTCGCTCGAGCACCGGAGATGGTTCGGGTCATGTGGGAGGAGAGTGAGGAGGAGAATAACTTAGAACATGATAAGAGAAATTGTGGTCGCCAGGAGCCGCGGGCTCCGCTTTATAGAAAAACAACAAGATTGAGTTGTTTTGACCATGTACCTTAGCGCGGGAGATCGTGATATGGGTTCAACCTTCTTCTTCTTCAGCCGGCCGATGAAGAAGAGTATCCCAACCGATGCTAGCTTGTTCAACCTGTGCAACTAGAAAAATAAACTAAGTGAAGAAAATAATTAGAACTATTGGAAGTGTAGTAACTGTAGAGAGAAGATGAGAAAGAAGCAATCGGAATCGAACTCACCGGATTGGGGTGAGCCTTAACCCCTTTTTTTTGTATTTTTTTTGATTATGTAAAAATGATGAAAATAAACTGAGATATGCTTTAAAACAGTAAATGAATTGAGTTAAATGAGTTGAGAAAGCTTATGGAATGGATCGGCTTGAGTTGAAGCCGAGTTGGTTGAGAAAAGGCCGGTTCGGGTAGCTTTGCACCCTTCTGGCGCGACTTCGGTGAAGAGGATGCTACGGACGACCCCAATGTCGGAATCGAGTTCCGTTTGTTGGAGTAGACGGAGAACTCAGAGTGGAAGAGTTTCTATGTTGATGACTTCTCCGAAATACTCCTGTATAAGTCAGTAAATATTATGAAAGTGGGAGGATATCAAAAACAAAACCTGGATGCGCGCCCTCAGTGTAGCAATGGCGACGAACAAACGGCAAGTCGGAATGGAGTTCCGTCAGTTGGAGACGAAAGAGGACGAAGAGAGGAACAATTTGTATGTTGAAGACTTTTGCAGCAGAAGCCTCGGATTTTATGCAGAAGTCGATGAAGATGGTTGATGAAGAACACCCGGATCGAGCCTTCTCCTTCACCTCGGGATCGATTTCTTGACTTCGGATCGCCTTTGGACGTCGGGACGGCTTTGGAGAAGAGCTTGGACGACCTTGGGACGAGCTAGGCACCGGGGGTTCCACCTTGGGTCGTTGAGAATGGTCCTCAATTTATAGGGGAAGGGAGATGGTGCAAAATTTAGAAACTGGACCTAACGCGCCCCCGCGTTTAAAAGGAGAGGAGGGCGCGCAGGGCGCGCCCTCAAACCAAGGGCGCGCAGGGCGCGCCCCCAGTTCGGGGGCGCGGTCTGCGAGCCCCCCTGTTTCAAAGGGACCGGGGGCGCGTTACGCGTCTCACTACTAAAAATCGACGTAAACTTCCGGAAATTGCTAAAAATCGACTTGACATACGTAACGCGCCCCCGAACCGGGGGCGCGGTACAAATAATCAAAAATCCTCCACCAAATCCTCCCAAAAATCCGGTTTAGAAGGTGCTAATCGGGGTAATTTCCAATTTTCGGAAACCGACCGTGCCCCCGCCTTTCAAAGGGACCGGGGGCGTGCCCCCCCAGGTTGAGGGCGCGCAGGGCGCGCCCTCCACTTTCAAGCGGAGCGGGGGCGCGGTACACTCTCTCTCCTGCGCGCGTGTTCAGCGAGCAATATTTTACAAACCGGATGTCCAATTCGGCTCCCGTTTGTCGCGTTGGAAAGAGGGCCTTCAACCGCACCTCCTCAAGTCAGTAAACCAGCCGCATGACTCCTGAGATGTTCGCACGGGGTTTTGTATCGGTTTACCCTCTCGCGGAAAGCCGAAACCTGGGGCGAAGATCCGAAATAGCACGGTTCCGGTCGATAAATCTCGGGTCAACTCGGGATGACTTAAAATGATGACCGAACAAGTCCGGTACGATCGAAAAACCCGAAGTCATCGAAAAATCTGAGATTAACCCGGTAAACGTGAATCGAAAGCCGTAAAAGCCGCGAAACCCTAAAATTGACCGAAATGGCCGTATAGCCCCGGTTGATAAAATATATGGCTAGAATCGACCCGGATGACCTGAAAAGACCCGGTGATGACCGGAAAGGCCTAACACATGGTCCGGGATAGCCGTGTCAGCATAGATCGAAAAAGCCATAACGAAAGCCGTCATTGACCGACGCTTACCAAAATGTCTTCTCGGAAACCCTGAATGTTACGGAACACATGAGGGACTCCCGAGACCTTCAATTATGGACCATTCAAGGTCGGTCATCGAGCAGGCTTCGTGTTTTTACAGTTCACATGCGGCTCTCGCTTGAAGGTTACGGCAATATTCCGGAAATCATTGGTCCATTCTCAACTAACAAGGGGGGCTCCACCAATGTCCTTAGCTCATCTCCACGAGGTAGTCCGGATCAGATAACGGTCAAATAAAAGATATCGCCTATGGAATAAGAGTCTGGGGCTCCGAATCAGGCCAATTTGGCGTGTCTACAGGGGTCCCTTTTTATAGGCAAAGAGGCCACAGGGGCATTTCAAGAATAAAAATTGTCATTCGAAATAGCAAATGATCCACCTGGTGGGGTCATTGGGTGACCTGGAAGGCGGGTCACCAGGTGACCTGCCTGCTGGGTCACCTGCAGAACCATAAATGCCATTAAATACGCGTGTGCCAAAAGTTGGTCGCATGCCGTTTGAGCCTGCTACAGTGGCAGGTGTCCCGGCTAACGGGATGCCTATGTCCAGTCAATCTTGACCGTCCAAACGAGCGTTCGCTGCTCGAGTCACTTCGGTCAGTCCGTATACTACAACAGTAGACAACCCATTGACCAGGATGCCTCCCATACCTGAACGTATTTGACCCTCACCTACCACTATTAGAATAGACGAATTTTGTGGGAATTGGGAGATGACCCATTGACTGGGTCACCTAGTGACCCGGTAGACGGGGTCGCCTAGTGACCTGACAGAGGGGCCACCTAGGTGACCCGACAGGGGGTCATCTTCCCTTCCAGAGTCTATTTTTTGCCATTTTTTTGGAGATCTAATTTTTTTATCATAAAACTCAAGTATCTTTTAAGAAAACATGAATCATAAGCTCCTAAAATAGGCAAAATTTGTGTGTCTACAATGGGAACTAGTTTAGAAAAGGGTGTTGGTTCATGCAGGAACTAGCTTTTAAAAATAAAATGGTGGTTTATCTAGGAAATGGTGTAAAAGATGACAATAAGGAAAGAGGGCCATATGGGGTCAATCTGAAGGTATTGCAATGGGGTGGTCCACACAAGGACCGATCTGAAAGTAGGAAGGTTCACACGGTGTCGACAACAAAAATTCGATGGGGCTCTCCTTTTTAGGGAAGTCCATGAATCTGGATCGTCACCGCGAGAGGGGGATGACAAAAAAAGAAATAAAACACGGAAAGAAACTCTCACCTCGGTCCCACACTCACATTGATCCCCGAACTTTCATCCCTTGGCGTCACTCGATCACCAAATAGATGGTTTGGGTCATGTGGGAGGAGGATGAGAAGAAAAAAATCAAGACATGTGGTCACCAAGAACCACAGATTCTGATTTATGCAATGAAAATGACCGTGTGTACCTTAGCGTGAAGAGTGCAGGTCAAAGCTTCTCCTTCTCCGGCTGGCCGATGAAGAAGAGTCCTCAACGCGTGGGTGCTTGATTTCTTTTAAAAATAGACAAAAAATAGATGAAAAAGACAATTAGAACTAAATAAAGTGGAATAAATGTAAATAAAATAGCATAAAACACACAACTGAAAAGAAACTGACCGGATTTGGGTTATCTCTAACCTCTCTTTTTTATTTTCAGATTAACAGAGTAAAAATAATAAAAAAAGTGTAAAAAAATAATAGTAGGATGTAGAATCATGTAACAAAGAGAAAAGAAGAAGAAAAGAAAGATTCTGATAAGAATAGAGAGAGATATGGTAAAATTTGAGTTGTCAAAAAAGCCAAGCAGCAGTCCAGGATCTGCCAGGCACGACCTTGCTTCTATGCCTTCCACGACTAACCCCAACCTCAGAATCGTGTGATGTCAATTTCAAACGGAAGAAGACTCGAAGAGGAAGAACTTTGATGTTGACATCTTAGGTAGCAAACATCCACACGCTTCTGTAGATGCCGAATAAAAGAGACCTGGCAGATTACCTACCGACCAGCCTTCCTCTCTCCTGAACCGATTTTCTCTCTCTAAAAACTCAAAATTCTCTCTCTAAAAATCACAAAATCGATGCAGGAGAGAGCTTGTATGTCTTAAGATGCCTGGGGGGTCATGAATTATCCTCTGGAATGACCAGAATCAGAGTCTATTTATATGAGAAAAACATTGCGATCTGCCCTAAGAAAAGGGACCTTGCACCCTGGTCCTGGGCGCATGTGCCCTGGTCCTGGGCACATGCACCCCTGGAGGGTGTGCATGCTATCCTTTCTACAAAATCGATCCGATTCGGCCGAAAAGTTCTATCCGATCCGGTTAGAGGTAGAGTCCTGGTTGAAAACTGGTTACCTCCTGGCCCCGATCGGGGGCACATGGCCACGTGCCTCAGTGGCAGGGTGCATCGCCATGTGCCCTGGGTCCAAGGCACATGTGCCCAGGGACAAGGGCGCATGTGACTATTTTTGTATGTCTGCCTTCCAGAAGCCATTGCGAACACTCCCGAACACGAAATTCGACATTGTTTGTTGCGTTGGAAATATAACTGGCCGAAGAAGCATCCTATAGAAACGGATCAGCCATCACTCCTTTAAAAACTTAAGAATTTTATCTAGAAGTTAGGACATTGAACAGAAGATCCGATACTGGTCAGAATGACTCCAACAACCAACTAGAAAGGCACGGCATAAAACAAAACTTGTTCGGAGTGTGAATATGACATAACATTCAATGTATGATCATTAGGCGTTGATCATTCAGCCAATTTCTATGTTTACACGATTTATGTGTGGCTTTCGCTTGGAAATTATGGCTTTGTAAGGAAAACTCTGAAAAACGTCCAATTTCATTTGGCAAAACTCTAAATGAACATTAAAAGACCCGACATCATTATAAGATCAATCACACATGTTACCCTATAAAACATGAGTTTTATGCTCTGAATTAGGCAAATTTGGCGTGTCTTTAGCTTGTCTTGCCTTGATGTCGGCTTTGTAGGAAAATGACATGTAATGAAGTAGAGTGATTCGGAGTGAACTGTAATGGAATCCAAGTGAGCATAGATGAATGTAGCGGAATGGAATGGTGATGGACTGAAAAGGTGGCATCAAGGCATAGATATAGACATGCTTATCTACCCGATCCAGCAAAATGAATCTCACTGAATATTCTAGATCGCCTTCATGTTCCATCAAAACCTCATATAATCGATTGGTAAAAGACATGCCATTGGCACAAGTGATAAAAAATAAAAGGATAAAGGATGTAGCCAACCCTCAGCGCGGTGAGGAGTCCTCGAATTCGTAGGTTCATCATCAGCCAGCAACCCGAACTTTGTTGTCTTCTTGTACTGTGATGGGCTAAAGTTTAAAATAAAAATTTAATTTTAAAATGAAAAGAATACCAATCCATCATATTTGGAATCTCAAGTTCATTCAAGTTTCACCAAAATATTCAGTTTAATTCTGAGTGGAATAACCTCAAATTCTAAAAGGGTTCGTTTAAGCATAACAAAATTGCTCGGGTATCGCGAAAACTGTGAATCATGCTCTGGCAAAAAATTGGTTTTTGGACAAAGACAAAATAGACTTAAGCTATAATGGGATTGAAAGATAATGGTGGGACTAACATAGAATGATGGGAAAGAAGAAACAATGGCATGACAAACATGACACGGTGGGATAAAATAAAAGACACATTGGGATAACATAAAAGATACGGTGGGATAACATAATAAAACGTGGTGGGCTAAAATAAAAGACATGGTGGGATAAAATAAAATACACGATGGGACAACATTAGTAATGATGAAGAATGAAAAAGAGATGAATATGAAAACAAAGAAAATTATGTAGAAAATAGTTGAAGAAATAGATTGTCTATTTGAGGTCAAGACACCTGATTAGGAACCATCGTCCCTGCAATGTTCAATTTTGGCTTATCCGTGAGTGTGAAGAAATGACCAAGCCGTCGTAGATTTTGCTGAAGGGGATCTCGGGCCCAGTCATCTTCACCCTCAAGGTCTTCAACATCAATGCATATAATACATATCAAATGAACCTAACATAGCTAAATGACAAATGGTAAAGGTGATGTGAAGTGCAAAATGGAATGCTGGTGATGATGTGAGATTGATGTGAAGCTGAGTGAAGTCTTCATGAGTGGTCTATCAACTTGCATCGACTGCTTGATTCATCAGCATCTCTGGTCCATCTTTGTCTTGCCTTTTGACTGAATACACCACCATGATGATGTTCAGCTGGGTGGCACTCTCTTTCTTTTCGTCGCAGGGTTGGCATGACGTTCTTTCAGGAACACCGATCTCATTAATTCACCTGATGGCCCTTCTCTTTTGCTTCTTCAACTCCTGGAAACACTTTGCAAAGATTATTAAATTTTCATCATGACTCATCTCTTTGCCTGTACATCAATTGCCTTGATTTTGAGTCAAAGGGAGGAGCTTTCTTAATAAGGTGGAATAAAATAAATGACTAAAATGAAATGGTGGTAAGGGTTGAGAGAACTTACCTGCCGTGGTGAGAATCCTCTTCTCTCCTACTTTGAAATGCCTGAAACACTTGATAGAAGAGGATTAGATCTTCACAGCGACTCTTCCCTTTGCCTATTATGGTCAACTTTTGACTTAGGTCAAAGGGAAGAGCCTTCTTAACAAGGTAATTAAAGCCAAAAATGAACATGCAATGTAGCAATAAAAATATGCATAACAGAAAAATAAACATAGATGCAACTAAGGCAATGATCATGATTGAGCTAAAATGCATTTTTTTTAGGTTTCTTTGAAATATTCATTTTTTAGATTTTTTTAAAATATACAATTTTTTGGGATTTTTGAAATATGTATTTTTTTGGATTTTTAAAATATGCATTTTCTTTAGTTTCAAAATATGTATTTTTTTATTTTTGAAATGTGCAATTTTTTTGAAGAAAATGCTTGTATTTGAGATAGTTCATCGGTCTTTGGGGTTTGTTAAGACTCAAGTGGTAGATACCACGTGCAAAAATAAAGTTCCCTACCTAGAATCCTTCTAACCTTCTTCTTTTATCGGCTTGGGTTCCACCTGGATTCGGTCAGTTTACCCTACCCTAGGGGTTTATGGAGAAAGAGTATAGAGAAAGTCCTTGATAGGGTTTGGAGATGTTGAGAGGGATTTCTCTACTCACACTCAAATTGCCCGTTGGGGTTCAACCTCCTTGGGTCTTTCCTATTTTATGCTCTTCTATATGGCACATATTTGGACTGCTTGTGATTTGTGAGGACATTGCCCATCTTTTAGTGCCTTTTGCCTTGACTATTATTCTAGGTACTCATTTAGATAGGTTGATCATCATTTTTTTTCTAACCTGAAGGGTTCATTGCCCATCTTTTGGCACCCTTTTGCACCCTCCGAGATGGCCTCCTACTAGGGGTGGTGAGTGTTTTCGATACTACCCCTCTCTAATCTTCTCTCCCTATCTTGGACTGAGTAGAAGAAAATAGGGTTGGGGTACTCCTTCCATTTCTAGATATATGCCTTGCCTTTCGTAAGTGTTAGGTTGTCTGGATTCTAAGATTAAGAGGTGTTGTGTGTGTAGGATGGTACCTACCCTTGTCTTCTCATGAACGGCCTAGGATTGATGACTTGAGATTATACCAGTGGTTTCTCCATTTTTATGGAAAGTACTTTTTAAGGTAAACTCCATTCCAAGGATGATTCAATTTTTCTCCATCTGCATTAGTCAATTCATATGCATTGCCTGGATATTTTTTCGTGATTACAAAAGGCCCTTCCTAGTTAGGTTGCAATTTGGAGCGGGGACCCCCCGGCTTAACGAAAATTCTTTTGATGACCATCTCACCAATCTCGAATTTTCTCTCTACCACCCTCTTTTGATAAAAGCTTTTAAGTCTGTTCTGATAAGTCTGGGCATGATCGGCAGTAGCTAGCCTTCTTTCATCCAAGAGTTCAAGCTATGCAGGGAGAGAGTCTCGTCTCTCCTCAACAGGAATATCCCTGTCGAGTTGAACTCGAAGAGATAGAAGTAATACTTCGTAGCGGACCACTGCTTCCATCCCATATGCCAAAGCATACGGGGTTTGTCCATTGGGAGTCCTTATAGAAGTACGATAAGCCCATAGAGCATCTACAAGCTTATCAGGTCAGTTGGCAAACTTGCTAGACTTACAAGATATCATGATGATCTTGATTAAGGTCATATTGGTGGCTTCTGCTTGATCATTGCCTTGAGGATAGTATGGTGATGAATGATTCAATGAAATGCGATACCTGTTGCAAAGATCACACAGATCTAGAGAGAGAAATTATGGCCCATTATTAGTGACGATGTCACTGGGGATCCCGAACCTTGCAATAATGTTGTGCTTGATGAAGGAGCAGACTGTTGACACTTTAATCTCCACAAATGCTTCCACTTCAGCCCACTTTGTGAAGTACTTCATTGTCATCAAAATGAATGAATTTGAGCACATTTCGGAGTTGAGGTCACTCAAGGGGACAATGATATCAAAAGCCCACATGGCGAAAGGCCATGGGGCATGAATTGGATGAAGGGAAGATGCAGGAGAATAAATCTTGTAGGCATGGATTTGACATGAATGACAGTGCCGGACAAAGATGGAGCAGTCTTCTTCTAGAGTTGGCCAATAATACCCTTGTCGAATGATTTTCTTAGCAAGGCCTTGAGCATTCACATGACCACCACAAACTCCATAATGTGCTTCCTTTAGCACAAACTCGGCTTCTTCTTCATCAAGACACCTAAGTAAGATTCCACTTAAGCTTCTCTTATAGAGCACACCTCCGTAGATTGTATACCTCTAGGATACCCTTCTAATTGCCTTCTTTTCCTTGGTGGTTGATCCAGGCAGGTATTGTAGACACGCAAAATTGGCCTTATTCGGAGCCCCAAACTCTTATTCCATAGGCGATATCTTTTATTTGACCAATTATCTGATTCAGATTACCTCGTGGAGATGAGCTAACAACATTGGTGGAGCCCCTTGTCAGTTGGGAATGGACGCTGATTTCCGGAATAATGCCATAACCTTCAAGCGAGAGCTGCGTGTGAACCATAAAAATATAAAGCCTGCTCGAAGACTGACCTTGCATGGTCCATACTTGAACATCTCGGGAGTCCCGCGTGTGTTCCGTGACATTCGGGGTTTCCGACAAGTCATTTTGGTAGGCGTTAGTCTATAACAGTTTCTTCGTTATGGCTTTTCGATCTATACTGACACGGCTATCCCGGACCATGCGTTAGGCCTTTTCGGTCAACACGGGGTCTTTTTTGGTCATCCGGGTCGATCCTAGCCAAATATTTTTATCAATCATGGCCATACATCCAGTTCGGTCAATTTTAGGGTTTCCCGGCTTTTCCGATGTTTGGTTCACGTTTACCGGGTTAATTTCAGATTTTTCGATGATTTCAGGTTTTCTAACCATACCGTACTTGTTCGGTCATCATTTTAAGTTATCCCGAGTTGACCCAAGATTCCTCGACTGGAACCGTGCCCTTTCGGATCTCCGTCGCGGTTTTCGACTTTTCGCGAAAGGGTAAACTGGTAGAAAGCACCGTGCGAACGTCTCGAGAGTCATGCTGGATGGTTTACCAACTTTAAGAGGTGAGGTTGAAGGCCCTCTTTCCAACGCAACAAACAGGAGCTGAATCGGACATCCTGTTTGCACGTTACGGCTCGCGGAACATGCGCGAAGGAGAGAGAGTCTACCACGCCCCCGCTCCCCTTGAAAGGGGAGGGCGCGCTCTGTGCGCCCTCAACCCGGGGGCGCGCCTTGCACGCCCTCAAATTGGGGGCACGCCCTGCGCACCCCCTCTTCCTTTGAAATGCGGGGGCGCGGTACATTTTCGAAAACCAGAAAAAACCCCGATTAGAACCTTCTAAATCAAAATTTTTGGAAGGTTTTTGTTGCTGATTTTTGTTTATTTTGACCGCGCCCCCGGTTCGTGGGCGCGTTACGTTTGTCAAGTCAATTTTTAGCAATTTCTGGAAGATTCCGGTAAATTTTAGCAATAAGACGTGTAACGTGCCCCCAGTTTCTTTGAAACTGGGGGGTGCATAGACCGCGCCCCCAAGGTGAGGGCGCGCCCTGTGCGCCCTCGCCTCCTTTGAAAGGAGGGGGCGCGGTCGGTCCAATTTCCATATTTTGCACCGGTTTCAATTCCCTATAAAATGAGGGCCATTCTCAATGACCCAAGGTTAATCCCCCATGCCTATCTCATCCTGAGGTCATCCAAGCTCTCTCCCAAGGCCTTCCCGATGTCCAAAACTGATCCGACGTTGAGAGATCGATCCCGAAGTGAAGGAGAAGGCTCAATCCGTGCATTCCGCATCAACCGACTTCATTGACTTTTGTAGAAAATCTGAGACTCATTCTACAAAAGTCTTTAACAGATGAGTTGTTCCTCTATTCGTCCTATTTCATCTTCAACTGACGGCACTCGATTTCAACTTGTCGTTTGTTCTTGATGATTGCTGCACTGAGCGCACGCATCCAGGTTCTGTTTTTTACATCCATTCACTTTAAAAAAATTTACAAGATTTTATAGATGTATTCCAGAGAAGTCATAAACAGAATATCTCTTCCTATCCTAGTTCTCCATCCATAGAAACAAACAGCACTCAATTCTGACATCGGGGTCGTCCCTAACATTTTCTGCACCAAAGTCACACCGGAAGGGTGCAAAGCTACCCGAACTGGCCTTTTTCAACCAACTTGGCATCAACTTAAGCCACACACTTCATAAGTCCTTCTTAACTCATTTCATTCAGTTTATTTACTATCTTAGAAAATATTTTACTTCATTTTCAACATTTTTACATATTTAAAAAAAACACAAAAAAGGGGTTAAGGCTCACCACGAAGCCGGTGAGTCCGATTCCAATTGCTTCTTTCTCATCTTCTCTCTACAGTCACTACACTTCACTCAGTTCTAATCATCCCTTCACTTGTTTTATTGTCTTAAGTTGCACAGATTGATTAAGCTAGCATCGGTTGGACTCTTCTTCATTGGCCGGCCGAAGAAGAAGAAGGTTGAACCTACACACATTCTCTCCCGCGCTAAGGTACATAGTCAACTCATCTCTTGATTTACATTCCATAAAGCGGAGCCCGCGGGTCCTGTGACCACCTTTTTATTTATGCTTTAAGTTCATCTCCACCTCACTCTCCTCCCACATGACCCAAACCATCTCCGGTGCTCGAGCGACATCGTGAGATAAAAGTTCGGGGATCAATGTGAGTGTGGGACTGAGGTGAGGACTTTTTATCGCTTTCCGAGTGTTTTTTGATTCACTCCCTTTTACCCTATTCCATCTATCATCACCTTCTCTTGAGGTGCCGATCTGGAACCCGTTTTCAGAGTCGATAGGTATGACTGATCTTGGCTTTACCTCGCAATCTCGTCATACCAAGGTGTCGACTCTGAAAATTCGACGGGGTCCTCTCCTTTTCAGGGAAGTTCGTGAACACATTTCGTCACCTCAAGAGGGGATGAGAAAAGAAGGAATAAAACATCGAAAAGCAACTCTCACCTCGGTCCCACACTCACATTGATCCCTGAACTTTCATCCCTAGACGTCGCTCGATCACCAAAGAGACGGTTCGGGTCATGTGGGAAGAGGGTGAGAAGAAATAAATTAAGACATGTGGTCGCCAGGAACCGTGGGTTCCAATTTATAGAATTAAAATGACAGTGTGTACCTTAGCGTGAAGAATGTGAGTTAAAGCTTCTCCTTCTTCGGCCGGCCGATGAAGAAGAGTCCTCAACATGTGGGTGCTTGATATTATGTGCAACTAGACAAACAAACAAATTAAAGAGACTATTAGAACTAAAAATGTGGAGTATATGTAAAGAGAATAACACAAAACACACAATTGACTAGAAACTGACCGGATTCGGGTTATCTCTAACCCCTTTTATTTATTTTAGGAATAAAAGAATAAAAGTAATTCAAAAAAATGTAAAAAAAATTATAGGAGGATGTATAATCACTAAACAAAGGGATAGGAAAAAGAACTGAAAGATTCTGAGTTGAATAGAGAAAGATATAGCCAAATCTGGGTTGTCAAAAAAGCCGAGCAGCAGTCCAGGATCTGCCAGGCGCGACTTTGCTTCTGCGCTCGTCACGACCAGAACCGACCTTAGAATCAAATACCATCGATTTAAAACTGAAGAAGACTTGGAGAGGAAGAACTTTGGTGAAGAGAGCTCAGGCAGAAGACGTCCACACACTGCTCTAGAGGCCGAAGAAGAGAGACTTGGCAGATCACCGGCAGAACAGCATTCCTCTCTCTTGAACCGACTTTTCTCTCTCTAAAAACTCGAAATTCTCTCTCTAAAAATCACAAAATCAATGCAGGAGGGAGGTTGGACATCTTGAGATGCCTGGGGGGTCGTTCTCATGCCTTTGAAACGACCGGAATCAGATTTAATTTATAGGAGAACAAACGGTCTCATCCGGGCTAAAAAATAGGCTCTTTGTGCCCCACCCCTAGGCGCATGCGCCCTGGTGCAGGGCGCATGCGCCCCACTGAAAGGCACATTTGCCCCTCAGTGAGGGCGCATGGGCACTATTCCCGAAAAAAATGGTCTTATCCGATCGTCGGTTCAGTGGTAGAGTCCCGGTGAAAAACTGGGTCCCTCATGCCTCAAGGGTGGGGAGCATGTGCCCTCAAGTGAGGGAACAAGGTCACGTGCCTCACTGGTAGGGCGCATGGGCACGTGCCCTGGGTCTCGGGCACATGTGACCAGGAACCCAGGCGCATGGGACTATTTTTGCGCGTCCTTCTTACGGAAGCCATTGCGAACACTCCCGAACTCAGAATTCGACGCCGTTTGTTGTGTTGGAAAGATAACAGGCCTAAGAAGATATCTATAGAATTATATCAGCCATCACACCCTCCAAGACTTCATAATTTTGTCCGGAAGTTAGGGCAGTGAGCAGAAGATCCGATACTGGTCAAAATGACTTCGACGGCAAACCGGAAAGGGCACGAAATGCAACAAAACTTGTCCGGAGTGTGAATATGACCATAACCTTCAATGCATGATATTAGGCATTTGTCATTTATCCAATTTCCATGTTTACATGATTTACATGTGGCTTTCGCTCAGAAATTATGGCTTTTTGCGGAAAACTTTGAAAAGCATCCGATTTCGTTCGGCGAAGCTCCAAATCAACTTTAAAAGACCCGGCATCATTATAAGGTCAATCGCACATGTTACCCTAGAAAACATGAGTTTTATGCTCTGAATTAGGCGAATTTGGCGTGTCTACAGCTTGCCTCGCCTTGATGTCGGGTTTGTAAGGGAGTGGCATGTAATGAAGCGGAGTGATTCGTAGTGAACTGTAATGGAATGCAAGTGAACGTAGATGATCACCCCTGGGGTGGGGCACCTGGCCATGTGCCCCCAGATGAGGGCACATGCGCCCTAAGGCAATTTTTGTTTTGCAGAAAAATTGTACCTGATCGCCCTTCTCTTTTTGCTTCTTCAGCTCCTGAAAATACTTAATAAAAATGATTAAATTTTTATCATTACTCATCCCTTTTCTTGTATATCGTATGTCTTGATTTTGAGTCAAAGGGAGGAGCCTTCTTAACAAGGTAGAATAAAACAAATGACTAAAATAAAATGTAAGGGTTAAGAGAACTTACCTGTCATGGTGTGAATCTTCTCCTCTTCTACATTGAAATGCCTGAAACACTTGATAGAAAGGGGATTAGATCTTCACCGTGAGTCATCCCTTTGCCTATTATGGTCAACTTTGACTTAGGTCAAAGGGGAAAGCCTTCTTAACAAGGTAATTAAAGTAAAAGGATATGCAATGTAGGAATGGAAATATGCATGACAGTAAAATAAACATGGATGCAACTAAGGCAATGATCATGACTGAGCATTTTTTTGAATTTTCTTGAAAACAATCATTTTTTTGGATTTTCAAAAGTATTCAATTTTTGGATTTTTAAAATATGTATTTTTTTTAATTTTTGAAATATTCATTTTTTTGGGTTTTTGAAATATACATTTTTGGGGTTCTTAAAATATGCATTTTTTGGGTTTTTGAAATATGAATTTTTTTGTGTTTTTGAAATATGCATTTTTTTTGTGGATTTTTGAAATATGCATTTTTTTTGAAATTTTGAAATATGCAACTTTTTTGTGGAGAAAATGCTGGTATTTGAGAGAGTTCATCGGTCTTTGGAGTTTGTCAAGACTCAAGTGGTAGATGCCATGTGCAAAAATAAAGTTCCCTACCTAGAATCCTTCTAACCTTCTTCCTTTGATCGGCTTGGATTCCACCTAGATTTGGTCGGTTTACCCTTCCCTAGGGATTTAAGGAGGAAGAGTATAGAAGAAGTCCTTGATAGGGTTTGGAGATGTTGAGAGGGATTTCTCTACTCTCACTCAAATTACCCATTGGGGTTCGGCCTCTTTGGGTTTTTCTTTCTTTTTTTTGTTCTTTTCAATGTGGCACATATTTGGACAGGTTTTTGACCCGTGGGGACATTGCCCATCTTTTAGTGCCTTTTGCCTTGACTATCATTCTGGGTACTCATTCAGACAGGTTGATCATTTTTTTTCTTTTTCTAACCCGAGGGGTTAATTGCCCATCTTTTGGCACCCTTTTGTACCCTCTGAGACGGCCTCCTACTAGGGTGGCGAGTGTTTTCGATACTACCCTTCTCTAAACTTATCTCCCTATCTTGGACCGAGTAGAAGAGAATAGGGTAAGGGTACTCCTTACATTTCTTGATTTCTGCCTTGCCTTTCGTAAGTGTCGGGTTGTCTGGATTCTAGGATTGGGAAGTGTTGTGTGTGTAGGATGGTACCTACCCTTGACTTCTCACGAACAACCTAGGATCGATGACTTGAGGTTATACCAGTGGTTTCTCCATATTTATGGAAAGTACTTTTTGAGGTAAACTCCATTCCAAGGATGATTCAATTTTTCTCCATCTGCATTAGTCAATTCATATGCATTACCTGGATACTTTTCAATGATTACAAAAGGCCCTTCCCAGTTAGGTTGCAACTTGGAGCAGGGACCCCCCGGCTTAACGAATATGCGTTTGACTACCATCTCTCCGATCTCGAATTTTATCTCAACCACCCTCTTTTGATAAGTCCGAGCATGATCGGCAGTAGCTAGCCTTCTTTCATCCAAGAGTTCAAGCTATGCAAGGAGAGAGTCTCGTCTCTCCTCAACAGGAATATCCCTGTCGAGTTGAACTCGAAGAGATAGAAGTAATACTTCGTAGGGGACCACTGCTTCCATCCCATATGCCAAAGCATACGGGGTTTGTCCATTGGGAGTCCTTATAGAAGTACGATAAGCCCATAAAGCATCTACAAGCTTATCAGGTCAGTTGGAAAACTTGCTAGACTTACAAGATATCTTGATGATCTTGATTAAGGTCATATTGGTGGCTTCTGCTTGATCATTGCCTTGAGGATAGTATGGTGATGAATGATGCAATGAAATGCGATACATGTTGCAAAGATCACACAGATCTAGAGAGAGAAATTATGGCCCATTATTAGTGACGATGTCACTGGGGATCCCGAACCTTGCAATAATGTTGTGCTTGATGAAGGAGCAGACTGTTGACACTTTAATCTCCACAAATGCTTCTGCTTCAGCCCACTTTGTGAAGTACTTCATTGTCATCAAAATGAATGATTTTGAACGCATTTCGGAGTTGAGGCCACTCAAGGGGACAATGATATCAAAAGCCCACATGGCGAAAGGCCATGGGGCTTGAATTGGATGAAGGGAAGATGCAGGAGAATAAATCTGTTCAAGCTGTGCAAGGAAAGATTCTCTTCTCTCATCAACAGGAATATCCCTGTTGAGCTGAACTCGGAGAGATGGAAGTAATACTTCGTAAGGGACCACTGATTCCATCCCATATGCCAAAGCATACAGGGTTTGTCTAGTGGGTGTCCTTACAGAAGTACGATAAGCCCATAGAGCATCTATAAGCTTATCAGGCCAGTTGGCAAATTTGCTAGACTTACAAGATTTCTTGATGATTTTGATTAAGGTCTTATTAGTGGCTTCTGCTTGACCATTGCCTTGAGGATAGTATGGTTATGAATGATGCAATGAAATGCGATACCTGTTGCAAAGATCACGCAGATCTTGAGAGAGAAATTATGGCCCATTATCGGTGATGATGTCGCTAGGGTTCCCGAACCTTGCCAGGATGTTGCGCTTGATGAAGGAGCATACTGTTGACGATTTAATCTCCACGAATGCTTACGCTTCAGCACACTTTGTGAAGTACTCCATTGCCGTCAGAATGAATGATTTTGAGCTCATTTCGGAGTTGAGGTCACTCAAGGGGCCAATGATATCAAAAGCCCACATGGAGAAAGGCCATGGGGCATGAATTGGATGAAGGGAAGATGCCGGAGAGTGAATCTTGTCAGCATGGAGTTGACATGAATGACAATGCCGGACAAAGATGGAGCAGTCTTCTTCTAGAGTTGGCCAATAATACCCTTGCCGGATGATTTTCTTAGCAAGGGCTTGAGGATTCACATGACCACCACAAACTCCAGAATGTGCTTCTTTCAACACCAACTCGGCTTCTTCTTCATCAAGACACCTGAGTAAGATTCCACTTAGGCTTCTCTTATAGAGCACTCCTCCTAGGATTGTATACCGCTGGGATACTCTTCTGATTGCCTTCTTTTCCTTGGTGGTTGATCCAGGTGGGTATGACTGATCTTGGCAATACCTCGCAATCTCGTCATACCAAGGTCTCTCACCTTATTCTAATTCTTCGAACTCAATCAAGGAGATTTCTTATTTATGTTCTAAGTATTCCTTTCTGTTGAACCTCTCCTTAACATTTAGAAAACGTCCATCCTCAATTGCTGGAATTGTCCTCTTACGGATGTGGATAGTCCGCACTTGCCTGCCTAGCGGGACAGATAGAGATGAAGCTAGTGAAGCTAAGGCATCGGCGAGGATATTCTGAGAACGGGGGACATGGACAAAGGTGAGTTTGAAGAATAGCTTGATGTAGTAGGTGGTGAGCTCCTGGTAGGGTTTGAGGTTTGGATGGGAAGTTCGGTACTTGGATAAGACCTGGCGTAGGATCAATTGACTATCACCTATCACCCTCAGTTCGGTGGCACCATGGAAATGAGCGGCCTCCAGCCCAGCCAGCAAGGCTCCATACTCAGCTATGTTGTTGGTTGCTGGAAAGTTAAGCTGAAAAGCCTGTGGAATGGTGACACCTTAAGGTGACATAAGGACAATACCTATCCCTCTACCATGAGAGTTCAGAGCCCCGTCAAAATATAATGTCCAAAGATTGGAAGATCGGACTGACATTAGTTCGTCATCCGGGAACTCCAACCGGACTAGGTCAAAGACGGGTATGGGATGATGGGCAAGGTGTTCAGCAATAGCATAACCCTTAATTGCCTTCTGTGGGACATAGGTGATATCAAATTGGGATAAGAAACTCTACCATCGCCCTAACCGATCAGTCAAGACTGTCTTCTCTAACAGAAACTTAATGGGATTGATACGAGCAATGAGCTTGACTTGGTGAGCAAAAAAATAGTGTTTGAGTTTCTGAACCACCCAAACAAGAGCAGCACAGGTCTTTTCTACCACAGTGTACTTCAGCTCACAAGCATCAAACATCTTAGACAAGTAATAAGTAGCTCATTTTTTCCCTTCTTCATCAACTTGTGCAAGGACTGCCCCAAGAGAGTTCTCAAGAACCGAAATGTAGAGGACTAAGAGCTTGTCAGGTATTGGTGGTCTAAGTACAGGGGGACTTGCCAGGTATGTTTTCAACCCATCAAACGCCTCCTCGCACTTCGAATCCCATTTAAACTCGGCGCCCGCCTTGGTTAACTAATAGAAAGGTTTACACTTTTGGGAATGTTGTGAGATAAACTGGCGGACAAATTGTAGCCTCCCAATCAATCCTCGAAGCTCTTTCATATTCTTCGGAGGAGGCATACCAATAATTGCTTTGGCCTTGTTTGGGTCGATCTCTATGCCCCTTTTGCTTACTATAAACCCTAGTAGCTTTCCTGATGAAACTCCAAATGTACATTTCTTAGGGTTCATTTTCAGCTTATATTCTCTAGCTCGTTGCAAAACTTTCCTTAGCACTTCAGAATGATCTTCCCGACTCTTGGACTTGATAACCAAATCATCCACATACACCTCTACAAGGGTGTGCATCATGTCGTGAAAGATAACCATCATAGCCCTCTGATATGTAGCACTAGCATTCTTTAACCCAAAGGGCATGACAACATAGCAATATGTTCCCCAAGGTGTAGTGAATGAGGTCTTCTCTTGGTCCTCCTCAGCTAACCATATCTGATTGTATCCAGAATAGCCATCCATGAATGAAAGCATTTCAAATCCAACTATGTTATCAACCAAAACATCGATATAAGGCAAAGGGAAATCATCCTTAGGACACGCTCGGTTCAAGTCCCTGAAGTCTATACAAATCCGAATTCGTCCATCCTTCTTCATAACAGGGACTATGTTAGCCACCCATTGCGGATACAGGACAACTTTAATAAATTTTGCATGGTGTAATTTGTCGACCTCTTCTTTCATTTTGAGTGCAATATCAGGGTGGAACCTCCTGAGCTTTTGTTTAACCGGGGTAGTTCCAGGTTTCAAGGTTAATCTATGTTCAACCAATGAATTATCTAATCCTGGCATGTCTTCATATGTCCATGCGAACGTGTCCTTATATTCTTCCAAAACTTTGATCAAACATTGTTCTTCTAAGGGAGTGAGGTTTGCACTGATGAGGATAGTCTTAGGATCTTACAGGGTTCCTAAATTCAGTTCCTTGGTCAGTTCATTCCCTGTGGCTGATGGTTCTTCAAATCTTATAAGTCCAGATGCATATGCATCAGCCAAGTCCTTGATTTCATCCTTGGATTCGTGATCCTTCTCTAATACTACCTCATATACTTCCAAAGTATGATCTATGTTATGCTCATCCTCATATCGGATTTCATCTAGCTGGATGGTATTATCTAAAAAGTTTGGAAGCTTGCACACTCTACGCATTTCTGTGCCAATTGTTGCAGATACCTATTTGGAACTCGCTTACCTCTGACTTTCCTATTTCCTAACCTAACTTGACCTACTGAAGATAAAGCTGGAAAGGTGGTATTTACAGTGGAGGGAGGATCGAGTAAATCGATCAATGATTCAGAAAAGAGGGATTCCTGATTGGGAGTACCCTCTGGGATGAGTAAAGACGTCTCCTCGATGGAAATGTGAGTTTCAGAGAAGACTTTTTTTTTTGGATTCTCAAGTAAAAAGATAGAATGAGCCTGAGTGACTCGAGGCTTGCTAGAAGATGACTGAATTAATAGAGAGAAAAACTTAAGAATAAAGGGGAAAAAGGGGCTTGTGGGCCCAATGGTAACAGAAAGTGGACACATGGGTCCAAAACTGATGAAAAAAGTAAACGGGTATGTGGACCCGATCTTAAAAATAAATGGGCATGTGAGCCCATGTTGAGAAAAGCCCTCAGTTCTGAAGTTGATGAGGGAAGCAAATGGGCAAGCATGCCCAGTAAGAGTGGAAGGTTGAAGAGGGCACATGGGCCCAAAGTGGGTAAGTGGGCCCTGAAGCCCATCCAAAAGATCTAGAAATAAAGGTATGAGGTTCAACCATGGGATTGTTGTATTTGGGCCTCGTGGAATGGTTTTGACTTGGGTAACATGGTTAACTAGATGATCCAAGATTGGTATGCCCTTGAGTGGTTGTTGATACTCTTCCCCACTTGATAACAAACGAGTTAAAGATAAGCATAGGTCTTCCAAGTCTTCTTCTTCTTCTTCATCTGGAGCATTTCTTCCCTTGATAGCTATCACGGAACTTTTGCTATCTTCAACCATCATCATGGTCTCCCCTTTGATAAAGAATGTATGGAGTCCCATGGCATATCCTGGCTGGAAGATCCTCCTTGGGATGGAACCCACTTCATATCCCAACCGCTGCCTGTGTGGCCTTTTCACAGTTTGAATCGGTTGAGTGATTCCTTGAAGGTCCTTGCCTAAACCTCTTCTAGGCTGATAGCCTAGTTTCATCATCATCTGCCATCCCACTGTGTCGGGTAGAGAGGCGGTCATGCATCTGACTTCTGGCAATTCTCCCACTAAGATCTGGGGTTGTATTGACAGACCTAGGGGTAAAGAAGCATCGTTCAGCTCGTCCCTTATAGGCATGCTAGTCACCTTGACCACCTATCCGTTAAAAGGAAACTTTATGCACTGGTGGTTTGTTGAAGCCACAGCTCCTATTGCCTCCAAGTATGGCCTCCCAAGTATAGCCCAAAAAGTTGGATCTAATTCTAGAACATGAAAATCCGTTGTGACCGTACATGGTCCAAGTTTAACTTCTAGAGTGACCACCCCACGTGCAGACTTCTTGGAGTTATCATAGGCTGTCACCATGGCATAGGATGGCTTGATTTCTTGCTCAGAAATGCCACACAACTGCAAAGTTTCTGGCGGCATAACGTTGATAGAAGCTCCAGTGTCAACCAAACATGATTTCGCTTCGACATTGCAGATGATAACTGCCACATGCAAAGCATATCTCCTAAATTCTGGATCTGCTAATTCTTCCTGAGAGAAAGTGATTGTTGGGTGCTCACTTCTAGGGGCTAACACTGTAGTGATCTTCATTCACCATGACCCTTTGCAAGTACTGTTGTAGAATCTCCTGGTGCACCTTTGATCTTTTGATCAACTCAAGTATGGAAATACGGACCGGTGTCTTATCTAAATGTTTCAGCAAATCATAGGTCGTGCCCGGCAATGGTTCTTCTACTCGTTCCTCCTCCACTTGATCCTGCGGTTGATTACTAGCTTGGGGAAAGAGCCGTTGTAACATCCTCCCACTCTGAAGCACCGGTGCTATTTGGCGGTCGGGTAGAGGTGACGGGTTAACTGGGGTGGATTGTGGTGGAACAGGTGGTGTAGACGCAGGTATGATAGGTAATGGGATCGATGGTTCTGGGATGATGGGGTTAGTTGGTAGAGAGGTAGGATTTGGAGGTGGTAGTGATGGTGATACCGGTGGCCTAATAAGCAGAGGCTGGGGTGCAGAAGTGGTTGATGAGTTTAATGAAGGTGTAGGTTGTGGGATTGGTTGTGGTGTTGGTGGTATGATAGGTTGGGGTTTTAGAGAGGTAGAGCTCGTAGGCTGGGGGTTCAGGTTTAGTGGTGATTGTGGTGGTCGGATGAGCAAGGGTCGGTGTGTAGCATTGGTTGAAGGAGGTGTAGTTAGAGAGGGGGCTGGCCTAATGATGGGCTGCCGAGAAGAAGTGGCAGCCAGTGGTTGGGTTATTGAGCTTTGTGGTAGTTGTGGAGTAGCAGGTGCACGGATTATTTGTCTAGGAGGGTTCCTAGCATGAGGCCTAGCCGGGTTGACAGGCATGGTTGCATTTTGGTTTTCTAGTTGCCAACCTTGAGCACGACTGGCGTCTCCCTGAACAATGGAGTGTACTAGACCAATTCCTGGGTTTGGATGTGCTGGTGCCGGTGCTGGAGCGGGAGCATGTAATGGGAGCGGATTCTGAATAATCCTCAAGCCAGGTTGTTGTTGAGGTTGAGCCGGTGGACGCTGCCGCTGCTGCTGCCTAGCCTTCATTACCTGTATGCATTCCCCCATTTGGACCCAATCAATGCTGCCTTGGTCATTCAGATCGTGAATGTAATCCTTGAATTGAAAGCACACTTCTATAGTGTGACCAGGGCACCGGTGGTAAGCACAGTATCGGGACAAATATGCGTTTGCTGGCAAAACCTTTCTTTCCTTGGGCAATTCCAACTATTTTTATGCCATGAGTACATTGAAGATGTTGGTCAAGGAGTAAGGGAGTTGCTGGTAGTTCTCTCTCCTAGGACCTCCCATTTGTGGTGCTTGATTGGGTGGTGGCGGTGCCCTATTGTAGGCAGGTTGACGAGGTTGCTGGGGTTGTGCTACTGGTTGCGGGGGTTGTTGCGGTTGTCGTGGTTGTGGTGGCCTAACCTGTTGTTGAGGGGGGTAATAGGAAAGGTTTTGTGGTGGGTTTATGAACTGGTTTTGATGGTTCCCCCCCGGCTTCCCCACAGTGTTTATAGCTTCGTTGTTGACCACTCCTTCGGTTGTAGGCCCAACTGGTGCAGAGGGGGTTTTTTTGAAGTTTCCAGGTTTAGGATCAAAAGGGTTTATCATGGTGGCATCCTTGAAGTGAGCTTGCAAGTATCGGGCACTATCATAGAGTTCATTCATGGTGGTAGGACGGTGCATGAACAATACATTTCTTAGAGCAGGTGTAGTATTTCCAATGAGCATCTTTACTTGTTCCCCTTCAGAAATAACATATGTCAATTTCTCTGCCATTCCCCTCCAGTGATCAGCAAACTTTATGAAGTTCTCTTCGGGCTTCATCTTCTTAGCAATCAAGTCCGTAATGGAGCATGCTGGTGCCACCCAGTCTTTGTATCTTTGCAAGAATTTGGTTTTTACAATATCGAAGTCTCCTGCCTTAAAGGAGTCGAGTGAGTAGAGCCATTCCAATGCAGACCCTTCTAGTAATCGGCGGAACAAGAAGGCAAGAACCCTACGATCATTTTTCCAGAATGAGGACTCGTAAAGAAAATCTTTAAGGTGGAGAAAAGGATTGCCAGTACCATTGTAGCGGCGATAAACTGGTAGCTTAGAAGGTGGCAGGTGGAGAACTGGCAAAGAAGGAATAGAAATCTCAGGAACTGACTTGGAGTCCAGGCGACATCTCAGCTCTTCATAACGTTCATTCATCTGAGTGAGCTGATCCATGATTGCCTGGGTGAGAGTAGGTTCTCGGTTTACTGGAGGCAGTATGTGGTTAGAGACATGGTTCTGGAATTGAGGAGCATGACTTGAAGATTGTCCCATGGCTTGGTGAATTAGGGGAGCAACATGGTTAAAATAAGATGGCTGAACAAATGATGGTTGAACCACAGATGGTTGAAATATAGATGATTGAACTACAGATAGTTGTGCTAGTGCCAGTGATGGTTGAATCACAGATTGTTGAACAATAGGAGGTTGAACAAAGGGTGATTGAATGAGTGTAGGTTGAACTAGAGGACGAGGAGATGAGGTAACTTGGTTAACTTCAGCCTGATCTGAAGCAACTTTGCCCTTCACCATGGATTGTATACGGGCATAGGTTTCTGGGTCGGTATAGAGAGACAACTCCCTAAAGAGTTGTTCGACATTACAAGGAGCAAATGGTAGAGGGACCTCTTGCGCTTCTGACTCAAGTAATGGATTAACACGACCATCTAACGGATTTGGTTGATGACCCATCTCGTGCTCTCGATGTTCAGCTTGTTCCGCCATTCCAACGTGCCTTCCAAACCTTAGTTGCATTGAACTTCAAGGATAAAGTAAAACAAACAAGTTGACAAAACAAACAAAGAACATTTTTTTGTTTTTTTTTAGTATTTTGCAAAAGGTTAGAGGTTTGAATTTTTTGTTTGACAAGCAAGTGATGCAAAGACTTGAAAGCAAAATTACGCAATGATTTTGATTAAACCTTAGGTTTATGAATTTTGTTAAGAATTGTTCTCTCAACAAATGGGTTAGGATCCTAACTCCAATCTCCAATGACCTAGGTTTCACACAATCTCACCACGTGTAGGTAACATAGGATGCTTCGGGTTTTGGGGAGTGGTACAACCAACCCGATCGTGAAGAGGAATACTCCACGTACGAGGAATTACGGAGGCCTTGATGAAAGCCAACCAAGTCAACTAGGAAGGAATATCCCATAAGAGAGGTCAGAATCTACCAAGAGGGTGTTTTGGATGGGAGGGGTAAATGGGAGAGTTAGCTCCCGCCTCAAAAAAGTGTAAAAGAAGGAGGTAGAGGGAAGGAGCAGAGAATGCAATCAAGTAATAAAGCGAGTAATAAGCAAAACATGAACTTAAATAAACAAGCAATGACACAAGACAAGCCATTAGAAACTAGACAAGCAACTAGAAACTAGAATCCAAACCTTGTTTCTTCTGTGAGCCAAATGGAGATAGTGAAAAGGTGATGGAAAGAAGAGGGTTCAGATTTGATAGCCAAGCAAAAGTGTGGTCCATGTGGAGACCGATGTAAGAATAAGCTGGTTCACGTGGGAACCGGGGTAAAAAAGTAAATGTGGTTCACGTGGGAACCGGTTTTGAGTAAAAAGGGGTGGTTCACGTGGGAACCGGTTTGAATGGTCAAAAGAGGTCCACGTGGGGCCAATTAAAGGTAAATAAAGATATGATCCAAGTTGGGATAGATCTGGAAAAAAAGGGGATTGGTTCACGTGGGAACCGAAATAAAGAAAGAGATTGGTTCACGCGGGAACCAGTTTAAAAGGAGAAGGGTGGTTCACGTGGGAACCGGTTTAAATAAAATGACAGAAATTAAATGGCATACTTGGCACTTCAAATCTGATGAAATATGGGTGAAATCATAAATTTTGAGATGGCATGAAGTTTAAGAGAGGTGGAAAGAAGGAAAGACTCACGTTGGAACCGGTCTAGAACTAGAACTAGTTGCAAACAAAATACTTAGCACCCATGGTTGAAGACATTGCTTGTCCCACCGTGGTCGCCACAAAGCTGTCGACTCTGAAAATTAGACAGGGTCCTCTCCTTTTCAGGGAAGTCCGTGAACCCAGATCGTCACCTCAAGAGGGGATGAGAAAAGAAGGAATAAAACATCGGAAAGCAACTCTCACCTCGGTCCCACACTCACATTGATCCCCGAACTTTCATCCCTTGGCGTCGCTCGATCACCAAAGAGATGGTTCGGGTCATGTGGGAAGAGGGTTAGAAGAAATAAATTAAGACATGTGGTCGCCAGGAACCGTGGGTTCCGATTTATAGAATTAAAATGACCGTGTGTACCTTAGCGTGAAGAATGTGAGTTAAAGCTTCTCCTTCTTCGGCCGGCCGATGAAGAAGATTCCTAAACGTGTGGGTGCTTGATATTCTGTGCAACTAGACAAACAAACAAGTGAAAGAGACTATTAGAACTAAACAAGGTGGAGTATATGTAAAGAGAATAACATAAAACACATAATTGACTAGAAACTGACTGGATTCGGGTTATCTCTAACCCCTTTTAATTATTTTCGGAATAACAGAATAAAAGTAATTCAAAAAAATGTAAAAAAATGATATGAGGATGGATAATCACTAAAAAAAGAGATAGGAAAAAGAACTGAAATATTCTGAGTTGAATAGAGAAAGATATAGCCAAATCTGGGTTGTCGAAAAAGCCGAGCAGCAGTCCAGGATCTTCCAGGCGCGACTTTGCTTCTGCGCTTGTCACGACCAACCCCGACCTTGGAACCAAGTGATGTCAATTGTAAACTGAATAAGACTTGGAGAGGAAGAACTTTGATGAAGAGAACTTAGGCAGTAGACATCCACACACTGCTATAGAGCCCGAAGAAGAGAGACTTGCCAGATCACCTGCAGAACAACATTCCTCTCTCTTGAACCGACTTTTCTCTCTCTAAAAACTCGAAATTCTCTATCTAAAAATCACAAAATAAATGCAGGAGAGAGGTTGGACATCTTGAGTTGCCTGGGGGGTCGTGCTCATGCCTTTGGAATGACCAGAATCAGAGTTAATTTATAAGAGAACAGACGGTCTCATCGGGGCTAAAAAATAGGCACCTTGCGCCCCACCCCTGGGCGCATGTGCCCCCCCAGTGAGGGCGCATGGGCAATGTTCCCGAAAAAAATGGTCTTATCCGATCGTCGGTTCAGTGGTAGAGTCCTGGTGAAAAACTGGGTCCCTCGTGCCTCAAGGGTGGGGCGCATGTGCCCTCAAGTGAGGGCACAAGGTCACGTGCCTCACTGGTAGGGCGCATGGGCACGTGCCCTGGGTCCCGGCCGCATGTGACCAGGAACCCGGGCGCATAGGACTGTTTTTGCACGTCCTTCTTCCGGAAGCCATTGCGAACACTCTCGAACTCGAAATTCGACTCCGTTTGTTGCGTTGGAAAGCTAACAGGCTGAAGATGCTCTCTATAGCATTAGATCAGCCATCACACCCACCAAAACTTCAGAATTTTGTCCGGAAGTTAGGGCAGTGAACATTAGACTCGATACTGGTCAAAATGACTTCGATGGCAAACCGGAAAGGGCACGGAATGCAACAAAACTTGTCCAGAGTGTGAATATGACCATAACCTTCAATGCATGATCATTAGGCATTGGTCATTTAGCCAATTTCCGTGTTTACACGATTTACGTATGGCTTTCGCTTGGAAATTACGACTTTTTGCGGAAAACTTTGGAAAGCATCCAATTTCGTTCGGCTAAGATCCAAATCAACTTTAAAAGACCCGGCATCATTATAAGGTCAATCGCACATGTTACCCTAGAAAACATGAGTTTTATGCTCTGAATTAGGCGAATTTGGCGTGTCCACACAAGGTCTCTCACCTTCTTCTAATTCTTCCAACTTAATTAAGTAGATTTCTTCTTTGTGTTCCAAGTATTCCTTTTTGTTGAACCTCTCCTTAACCTTTAGAAAATGTCTATCATCAATTGCTAGAATTGAGCTCTTACAGATGTGGATAGTTCGCACTTGCCTGCCTAGCAGGACAAATAAAGATGAAGCTAGTGAAGCTAAGCGGTGAGGATATTCTAAGCACGAGGGACATGGACAAAGGTGAGTTTGAAGAATAGCTTGATGTAGTAGGTGGTGAGCTCCTGGGAGGGTTTGAGGTTTGGATGGGAAGTTCGGTACTTGGATAGGACTTGGCATAGGATCAATTGACTATCACCTATCACCCTCAGTTCTGTGACACCATGGAAGTGAGCAGCCTCCAGGCTGGCCAGCAAGGCTTCATACTCAACTATGTTGTTAGTTGTTACAAAGTTGAGCTGAAAAGCCTTTGGAATGGTGACACCTTCAGGTGACAGAAGGACAATATCTATCCCTCTAACATGAGAGTTTAGAGCCCCATCAAAATATAATGTCCAAAGATTGGAAGATCGGACTAACATTAGTTCATCATCCAGGAACTCCAACCACACTAGGTCAAAGACGGGTATGGGATGATGGGCAAGGTGTTCAGCAATAGCATAACCCTTGATTGCCTTCTGCGAAACATAGGTGATATCAAATATTGGGACAAGAAACTCTGCCATCGGCCTAACCAATTAATCAAAATTGTCTTCTCAATAGAAACTTGATGGGATTGATACGAGCAATGAGCTTGACTTGGTGAGCAAGAAAATAGTGCGTAAGTTTCTGAACCACCCAAACAAGAGCAGCACAGGTCTTTTCTACCAGAGTGTACTTCAGCTCATAAGCATCAAACATCTTAGACAAGTAGTAAGTAGCTCGCTCCTTCCCTTCTTCATCAACTTGTGCAAGGATTTCCCCAAGAGAGTTCTCAAGAACTGAAATGTAGAGGACCAAGGGCTTGTCGGGAATTGCTGGTCTAAGTATAGGAGGACTTGCCAGGTATATTTTCAACCCATCAAACGCCTCCTGGCACTTCGAATCCCATTTAAACTCGGCCCCCGCCTTGATTAACTCATAGAAAGGTTTACACCTTTGAGAGTGTTGTGAGATAAACCGGCGGACAAATTGTAGCCTCCCAATCAATCCTCAAAGCTCTTTCATATTCTTCGGGGGAGGCATACCAATGATTGTCTTGGCCTTGTTTGGGTCGATCTCTATGTCCCTTTTGCTTACTATGAACCCTAGTGGCTTTCCTAATGAAACTCCAAATGTACACTTCTTAGGGTTCATTTTCAACTTATATGTTCCAGCTCATTGCAAAACTTTATTTACCACTTCAGAATGATCTTCTCGACTCTTGGACTTGATAACCAAATCATCCACATACACCTCTACAAGGGTGTGCATCATGTCATGAAAGATAGCCATCATAGCCCTCTGATATGTAGCACCAACATTCTTTAACCCAAAGGGCATGACAACATAGCAATATGTTCCCCAAGGTGTAGTGAACGAGGTCTTCTCTTGGTCCTCCTCAGCTAACCAGATCTAATTGTATCCATAATAACCATCCATGAATGAAAGCATTTCAAATCCAGCTATGTTATCAACTAAAACAACGATATGAGGTAAAGGAAAATCATCCTTAGGACACGCTCGGTTCAAGTCCTTGAAATCTATGCAAATCCGAACCCATCTATCCTTCTTCATAACAAGGACTATGTTAGCCAACCATTGCGGATATAGGATGACTTTAAAATAAATTTTGCTTGCTGTAGTTTTTCGACCTCTTCTTTCATTTTGAGTGCAATATCAGGGTGGAATCTCCTGAACTTTTGTTTAACCGGGGTAGTTCCATGTTTCAAGGTTAATCTACGTTCAACCAATAAATTATCTAGTCCCGACATGTCTTTGTATGTCCTTGTGAACGTGTCCTTATATTCTTCCAAAACATTGATCGAACATTGTTCTTCTGAGGGAGTGAGGTATGAAGATAGTCTTAGGATCTTCCAGGGTTCCTAAATTTAGTTCTTTGGTTGTTATTCCCTGTAGCTGATGGTTCCTCTAATCTTCTAAGTCCAGATGCATATGCATCAGCCAAGTCCTAGATTTCATCCTCAAATTTAGGATCCTTCTCTGATACCACCTCATATACTCCCAAACTATGATCTATGTTATTCTCATCCTCATATCGGATTTCATCCAACTGGATGGTGTTCTTTAAAAAGTTTGGCAGCCTTGAACACTCTACGCATTTATGTGTCAATTGGTGCAGATACCTACTTCGAACTTGTTTACCTCTGACTTTCCTATCTCCTAACCTAACCTAACCTATTAAAGACAAAGCTGGAAAGGTGGTATTTGCACTGGAGGGAGGATCGAGTAAATCGATCAATGATTCAGAAGAGAGGGATCCCTAGTTGTTAGCACCCTCTGGGATGAGTAGAGATGTCTCGTCAATGGAAATGTCAGTTTCAAAGAAGACATTTATTTTGGAATTTTTAAGTAAGAAGATAGACTGAGCCTGAGTGACTCAAGACTTGCTAGAAACTGACAAAATTAATAGAGAGAAAAATTTAAGAAAAAAGGGGAAGAAAAGGCTTGTAGGCCCAATGGTAACAGAAAATGGGCACATGGGCCCAAAACTAATGATAAAAGTGAACGAGTACGTGGACCCAGTTCTGGAAATGGATAGGCATGTGAGCCCATGCTGGAAAGAGCCCTCAGTCCTGGAGCTGATGAGGGAAGTGTCGACTCCGAAAATGGGTTCCGGATCGGCACCTCAATAAAAGGTGAAAGATAGAATCTGGGAAAAAGGAGTGAATTGGAAAACACTTAGAAAGCGGTAAAGATCCTCACCTCGGTCCCACACTCACATTGATCCCCTAACTTTCATCTCACGACGTCACTCGAGCACTGGAGACGGTTCGGGTCATGTGGGAGGAGAGTGAGGAGGAGATGAACTTAGAACATGAATAAAAAGAAAGGTGGTCGCCAGGAGCTGCGGGCTCCGCTTTATGGAATGAAAATAGAAATAAAGTTGAATTTGACCGTGTACCTTAGCGCGGGAGATTGGGATGTGGGTTAAACCTTCTTCTTCTTCGGCCGGCCGATGAAGAAGAGTCCCCAACCGATGCTAGCTTGATAGACCTGTGCAACTAGAACAATAAACCAAGTGAAAGAAACCGATTAGAACTATAGGAAGTGTAGAAACTATAGAAGAAGATATGAAATAAAGAAGCAATTGGAATAGAACTCACCGGCTTCAGGGTGAGCCTTAACCCCTCTTTGTGTATTTTTTTGTGATATAAAATTATGTAAAAACTAAATAAAAATGATGCTAAAATGATCCTGGATGAATGACGAAGACATAGAAATTTGAATGACTCAAATTGGAGCTAAAACAGAGAAGATATCACCAATATGTCCGGACAGAGCACTGCACTGAACGTGCCCTGGGTTTGGGGGCGCGGTGGGCGCGCCCTAGGTATGAGGGCGCGGTTTGCGCGCCCTTGGTTCCGGGGCGCGTTGCATTGTCTGGCGCGACTTTGGTGCAGAGCTTTCCACGGGCAGTCCCGATGTCATAATTGAGTGCCGTTTGTTGAAGTAGACATAAAACTTGGAGTGGAAGAGTTCTTATGTTGATGACCTCTCCAGAATACACTTGTATAAGTCTGTAAAAATTATGAAAGTTGACAAAAATGAAAAGTAAAACCTGGATGCATGCTCTCAGTGCCGCAATCACCACAAACAAAAGGCAAGTCAGAATTGAGTTCTGTTAGTTTTAGATGAAAGAGGACGAAGAGAGGAACAACTTATATGTTGAAGACTTTTGTAGAAGGAGTCCCAGATTTCCTGCAGAAGTTGATGAAGTTGGCTGATGCAGAACGCCCAGATCAAGCCTTCTTCTTCACTTCAGGATCGATCTCTCAATGTCGGATCACCTATGTACGTCGGGAAGGCATTGGAGAAGAGCTTGGACAACCTCTGGATGAGATAGGCACTGGGGATTAACCTTGGGTCGTTGAGAATGGCCCTCAATTTATAGGGGAAGGAAGCCGGTGCAAAAAAAGGAAACTGGACCGACCGCGCCCCCAGTCTTCAAAGGAGATGAGGGCGCGCAGGGCGCGCCCTCAAACCAAGGGCGCATAAGGCGCGCCCTCACTTCGGGGGCGTGGTACACGTCTCACTGCTAAAAATCGATGGAATCTTCCGATAATTGCTAAAAATAGACTTGACATACGTAACGCGCCCCCGAACCGGGGGCGCGGTACAAATAATCAAAAATTTTCGACAGAAACCTTCCAAAAATATGGTTTAGAAGGTGCTAATCGGAGAAATTTCTGATTTTCGGAAACCGAACAGCCCCCACTTTTCAAAGGAACCGGGGGTGCGCAGGGCGCGCCCCCAGGTTGAGGGCGCGCCCTCCCTTTTCAAAGGGAGCGGGGGCGCGGTAATCTCTCTCTCCTGCGGGCGTGTTCCGCGAGCCGTATCTTGCAAACGGGATGTCCGATTCGGCTCCTGTTTGTTGCTTTGGAAAGAGTACCTTAAACCAAACCTCTCTAAGTCAGTAAAAAAGCTGGCATGACTCCCGAGACATTCGCACGGGGCTTTCTACCGGTTTACCCTCTCGCAAAAAGACAAAACCTGGGGCGAAGATCCGAAAGAGCACGGTTCCGGTCGAGAAATCTCGGGTCAACTCGGGATGACTTAAAATGATGACCGAACAAGTCCGGTACGATTGGAAAACCCGAAGTCATCAAAAAATTTAAGATTAACCCGGTAAACGTGAACCGAAACTCGGAAAAGCTGGGAAACCATAAAATTGACCGAAATGGCCGTATGGCCCCGGTTGATGAAAATATTCGGCTAGAATCGACCCGGATGACCTGAAAGGACCCGGTGATGACCGGAAAGGCCTAACGCGTGGTCCGGTATAGCCATGTCAGTACAGATCAAAAAAGCTGTAACGAAAGCCATCATTGACCGACGCCTACCAAAATGACTTCTTGGAAACCCTGAATGTTACGAAACACATGCGGGACTCCTGAGACCTTCAATTATGAACCATTCACGGTTGGTCATCGAGCAAGCTTCGTGTTTTTACGGTTCACGCGCGGCTCTTGCTTGAAGGTTTCAGCATATTTTTGGAAATCATTGGTCCATTCTCAACTCACAAGGGGCTCCTCCAATGTCCTTAGCTCATCTCCACGTGGTAATTCAGATCAGATAACAGTTAAATAAAGGATATCGCCTATGGAATAAGAGTCTGGGGCTCCAAATCAAGCCAATTTGGTGTGTCTATAGGAAGTAAATGGGCAAGCAGGCCCAGTGAGAATAGAAGGCTGAAGAGGGCATATGGGCCCATAAAGAGAAAGTGGGCTCGGAAGCCCATCCAAAAGGTCTAGAAGTAATGGCATGAGGTTTAAACATTGGATTGTTGTATTTGGGCCTCGTGGAATGGTTTTGACTTGGTTGTTAGCTTGCTCAACAGAATGATCCAAGATTGATCTTCCCTTGAGTGGTTCTTGGTGCTCTTCCCCACTTAAGAATAAACAAGTCAAAGATAAGCATAGATCTTCCACGTCTTCTTCTTCATCTGGAGCCTTCCTTCTCTTGAGAACTATCATGGAACTATTGTCATCTTCAGCCATCTTCATGGTCTCCACTTTGATAAAGAATGTGTGGAGTCCCATGGCATATCCTAGCTGAAAAACCCTTCTTGGGATGGAATTCTCTTCGTATCCCAACCCCTGCCTACGTGGCCTTTTCATAGATTGAATTGGCTGAGTGATCCCTTGAAGATCCTTGCCCAAACCTTTTCTAAGCTGATAGCCCAATTTCATCATCATCTGCCATCCCAGTGTGTTTGGTAGAGAGGCAGTCATGCATTTAACTTCTGGCAATTCTCCCACTGAGATCTGGGGTTGTATTGTTAAACCTAGGGGTGATGTAAAAATAGCATCATTCATCTCGTCCCTTAGAGGCATGCTAGTCACCTTGACAACTTGTCCTTCAAAGGGGATCTTTATGCACTGATGGTTTATTGAAGACAGCTCCTATTGCTTCCAGATAAGGCCTCCCAAGTATAGCCCGAAAAGTTGGATCCAGTTCCAGGATATGAAAGTCAGTTGTGACTATACATGGTCCAAGTTTAACTTCTAAAGTGACCACCCTATGTGAAGACTTCTTAGAGTTGTCATAGGCTGTCACCATGGCACAGGATGGCTTGATTTCTTGTTCAGAAATGCCGCATAACAGCAAGATTCTAGCGGCATAACGTTGATGAAAGCTCTAGTGTCAACCAAACAGGATTTCACTTCAATATTGCAGATGATAACAACCACATGTAAGGCATATCTCCTGACCTCAAGGTCTACTAATTCCTCCTGAGAGAAAGTGAGTGTTGGGTGCTCACTTCTAGGGGCTAACATTGTAGTGATCTTCTCAGGTGGGAGATCTTCAATCACCATGACCCTTTGCAAATACTATTGTAAAATCTCCTGGTGCACCTTTGATCTTTTAATCAACTCAAGTATGGAGATATGGGCCTATGTCTTATCCAAATGCAAATCATAAGCCATGCCCAGCAAAGGTTCTTCCACTTGTTCTTTCTCCACTGGATCCTGTGATTAAGTCCCAGCTTTGGGAAAGAGCCGCTGGAACATCCTCCCACTCCGAAGCACCGGGGCTATTTGACAGTCGTGTAAAGGTGATGGGTTAACTAGGGTGGGATGTGGTGGAACAGGTGGTGTAGGTGTAGGTATGGTAGGCAATGGGATTGGTGGATCTGGGATAATTGGGTTTGTGGGTAGAGGGGGTAGGATTTGTAAGGTGGTAGTGATGGTGATGCTGGTGGCCTGATAAGAAGAGGGTGTGGTGCAGGAGTGGTTGATGGCTTTAATGAAGGTGTTGGTAATGTGGTAGGTTGTGGGGTTGGTGCTATGATAGGTTGGTGTTTTGGAGTGACAGAGCTCATAGGCTGGGGGTTCAGGTTTGGTGGTGATTGTGGTGGCCAGATGAGCAAGGGCCGGTGTGTAGCAACGGTTGAGGGAGGTGTAGTCAAGGCGGGGGCTGGCCTAATGATGAGTCGGCAAGAAAAAGTGGCGGTCAGTGGTTGGGTTATTGAGCTTGGTGGTGGTTGTGGAGTAGAAGGTGCATAGATTATCTGTCTATGAGGGTTTCTAGAAGGAGGCCTAGCTGGGTTGACAAGCATGGTTGTATTGTGGTTTTCTAATTTCCAACCTTGAGCATGGCTGGCATCTTCCTGGACAATGGAGTGTACTAGACCAATTCCTAGGTTCGGATGTGCTGGTGCCAGTGCTGGAGTGGGAGCATGTAATTGGAGTGGATTCTGAACAATCCCCAAGCCAGGTTGTTGTTGAAGTTGAGCCGGTGGACGCTGCCGCTACTACTGCCTAGCCTTCATTGCCTGTATACATTCCCCCATTTGAGCCCAATCAATGTTGCCTTGGTCGTTCATATTATGGATGAAATCTTTGAATTGAAAATAGACTTCTACGGTGTGACTAGGGTACCGGTGGTAAGCACAGTATCACGACATATCTGCATTTGCTGGCCAAACCTCTCTTTCCTTGGGCAATTCCAATTATTTCTCTATCATGAGTACAATGAAGTTGTTAGTCAAGGAGTAAGGGAGTTGTTGGTAATTCTCTCTCCTAAGACCTCCCCTTCGTGGTGCCTGATTGGGTGGTGGCGGTGCCCTCTTGTAAATAGGTTGACGAGGTTTCTAGGGTTGCGCTACTGGCTGAGGTGGTTGTTGTGGTTGTCGTGGTTGTTGTGGCCTAACCTGTTGTTGAGGGGGGTGGTAGGAAAGGTTTTGTAGTGGGTTCCTAAACTGATTTTGACGATTCCCTCCCTGGTTCCCCACAATGTTTACAGCTTCGTCGTTGACAACTCCCTCGGTTGTAGGCCCAGCTGGTGCAAAGGGGGTCTTCCTGATATTTCTAGGTTTAGGATCAAATGGATTTATCATTGTGGCATCTTTGAAGTTGGCATGTAAGTTTATTCATGGTGGTAGAATAGTGCATAATCAAGACATTCCTCAGGGTAGGTGTGGTGTTTCCGATGAGCATTTTCATTTGTTCTTCTTCAGAAATAACATCTGTTAGTTTCTCTTACATTCCCCTCTGGCGATCAGCAAACTTTATGAAGTCCTCCTCAGGCTTCATCTTCTCAGCAATCAAATTTGTAATGAAGCATGATGGTGCCACCCAGTCTATGTATCTTTGCAAAAATTTGGTACCTCCTGCCTCAAAGGGGTCGAGCGAGTAGAACCATTCTAATGCAGACTCTTCTAGTGATCGGCGAAACAAGAAAGCAAGAACTCTACGATCATTTTTCCAGAACAAGGACTCGTAGATAAAATCTTTTAGGTGGAGAAAAGGATTGCTAGTACTATTGTAGCAGCGATAAATTGGTAGTTCAGAAGGTGGCAGGTGAAGAAATGGCAAAGAAGGAATAGAAACCTCAGAAATTGACTTGGAATCCAAGGAACATCTCAACGCTTCATAATGTTCATTCATTTGGGTCAGCTAATCTATGATTGCCTAGGTGAGAATAGGTTCTTGGTTTACTGGTGAGGGTATGTGGTTAGATGCGTGATTTTGGAATTGAGGAGCATGACTTGACAAATTTTATGAAGATTGTCCCATGACTTTGTGGGCCAAGGGAGCAACATGGTTGAAATAAGGTGGCTGGACAAATGATGGTTGAACCACAGATGGTTGAACTACAGATGGTTGTGCAAGTGGTGGTTGAATCACAGATTGCTGAACAATAGGTAGTTGAACAAAAGATGATTGAATGAGTGGTGGTCGAACCATAGGACAAGGAGATGAGGCAACTTGGTTGACTTCAGCCTGATCAGAGGCAATTTTTCCCTTCACCATGGATTGTATACGGGAGTAGGTTTCTAGGTCAATATAAGAGACAACTCTCTAAAGAGTTGTTCAACATCATAGGCAGCAGATGGTTGAGGGATCTTGCACTTCTGAATCAAACAATGGATTAGCATGACCGTTTGATGGAATTGGTTGGTGACCCATCTCGTGCTCTCGACGTTCGGCGTGTTCCACCATTCCAACGTGCCTTCCAACCTTAATTTCTTTGTCACCCTTCAACTTCAAGGAGAGGGTAAAACAAACGAGTTGGCAAAACAAACAAAGAACTTTTTTTTGGTTTTTATTATCTTGCAAAAATGTTAGAGTTTGATCAAACCTTAGGTTTATGGATTTTTTCAGAATTTTTCTCTCGACAAATGGGTTAGGATCCTAACTCCAATCTCCAATGACCTAGGTTTCACACAATCTCAGCACGTGTAGGTAACATAGGATGCTTCAGGTTTTGGGGAGTGGTACAACCAACACGATCGTGAAGAGGAATACTCCATGTATGAGAAATTATGGAGGCCTTTATGAAAGCCAACCATGTCAACTAAGAAGGAATATCCTAAAAGAGAGGTCAAAATCCACCAAGAGGGTGTTTTAGATGGGAGGGGTAAATGGGAGAGTGAGCTCCCGCCTCAAATGGAAAAAAGTGTAATAGAAGAAGGTAGAGAGAAGGAGCAGAGAATGCAATCAAGTAATAAATCAAGTAGTAAGCAAAATATAAACTTAAATAAACAAGCAATCACACAAGGCAATTAACTAGAAACTAGACAAGCAACTAAAAACTAGAATCTAGACCTTGTTTCTCACGGGAGCCAAATAGAGGTAGTGAAAAGTAATGGAAAGAAGAGGGTTCAGATCTGATAGCCAAGCAAAAGGGGTGGTCCATGAAAGGACCTATGTAAGAATGTGCTGTTTCACATGGGAACCATGGTAAAAAGTGAAGGTGGTTCACACGAGAACCGGTTTTGGGTAAAAATGGTGGTTCATGCAGGAACTGGTTTGAATGATCAAAAAGGGCCACGTGAGGCCAATTAAATATGAATAAGGATATGATCCAAGTGGGGATATATCTGAAGAAAAGTGGTTTGGTTCATGTGGGAACCGAAGTAAAGAAAGAGATTGGTTCACGCGTGAACCGGTTTGAAAGGAAAAAGGGTGATTCACGTGGGAACTGGTTTAAATAGCAAGTAGAAATAATAGAGGGTCACATGGTGACCAATTTGAGGGTGATAACCTACAGAAAAAGAGAGAAAAATATGATTTCAATGACTGAAAATAAATGTTGGTTCACGTGGGGACCGGTTTGCAGAAGAGAGTTGGTTCACGCGGGAACCAGTTTTAAAGCAAAGGTGGGTTAATGCAGGAACCGGCTGAAATAAAATGACAGAAATTAAATGAGGTACTTGGGACTTCAGATCTGATGAAGGATGGGTGAAATCATAAATTTTGAGATGGAATCAGATTAAGAAGGGTGGAAAGAAAGAAAGGCTCACGCGGGAATCGGTTTAGAACTAGAACTAGTTGCAAAGAAACACTAAGCACCCATGGTTAAAAACATTGCTTGTCCCACCATGGTCACCACAAAGCTATCAACTCCAAAAATTCAGAGGGGCTCTCCTTTTCAGGGAAGTCCGTGAATCTGGATCGTCACCTCAAGAGGGGAATGAGAAAAAAAGGAAGGAAACACGAAAACTAACTCTCACCTCGGTCCCACACTCACATTGATCCCCGAACTTTCATCCCTTGGCATCGCTCGAACACCAAAGAGATGGTTCAGGTCATGTGGGAGGAAGATGAGAAGAATAAAATCAAGACATGTGGTCTCTAGGAACCGCAGATTCCAATTTATGCAATGAAAATGACCGTGTGTACCTTAGCGTGAAGAGTGCGGGTCAAAGCTTCTCCTTCTTCGGCTGGTGGATGAAGAAGAGTCCTCAACGTATGGGTGCTTGATTTCCTTTGCATAAAGATAAAAAAATAGATGAAAAAGACAATTGGAACTAAATAAAGTGGAGTATATGTAAATAAAATAACATAAAACACAACTGAAAGAAAACTGACCAACTTCGGGTTATCTCTAACTCCTCTTTTTTTATTTTTGAATTAATAGACTAAAAATAAAAAAATTTAAAAATGATAGTAGGATGGATAATCACGAAACAAAGAGATAGGAAGAAGAACAAAAAGATTCTGATAAGAATAGAGAGAGATATGGCCAAATTTGGGTTGTCAAAAAAGCCAAGCAGCAGTCCAGGATCTGTCAGGTGCGACTTTGCTTCTGCACCTGCCACGACCAGCTCCGACCTCAGAATCATATGCCATCAATTGAAAAAGGAAGAAGACTCTGAGAAGAAGAACCTTGATGTTGAGAGCTCGGGCAGAAGACATCCACACGCTACTGTAGAAGCCAAAGAAGGGACACCTGGCAGATCACCTACAGACCAGCCTTCCTCTTTCCTGAACTGACTTTTCTCTTTCTAAAAACTCAAAATTCTCTTTCTAAAAATTACAAAATCAATGCAGGAGAGATATTGTATGTCTTGAGATGCTTGGGGGTCATGAACCAGCCTCTAAAATGACCGGAATCCGAGTCTACGATCTGATCTAGTCACAGGTAGAGTCCTGGTTGAAAACTGGTTACCTCATGCCCCTGATCAGGGGAACATGGCCACGTGCCTCAGGGGCAGGGCACATGGGACTGTTTCTGTGAGTCTGCATTCCAAAAGTCATTGTGGACACTCCCAAACTTGGAATTCGACACCGTTTGTTGCGTTGGAAAGATAAAAGGCCAAAGAAGCTTTCTATAGAAATGGATCAGCCATCACACCCTTCAAAGCTTCAGAATTTTATCCGGAAGTTAGGACAGTGAACAGAAGATTCGATACTGGTCGGAATGACTCTGACGGACAATTGGAAAGACATGGAATAAAAAAAATCTTGTTTGGAGTGTGAATCTAACCATAAATTTTAATGCATGATCATTAGGCATTGATGATTCAGCCAATTTCTATGTTTACACGATTAACGTACGAAAAACTCCAAAAAAGTCCGATTTCATTCGGAAAAACTCTAAATCAACATTAAATGACCTGGCATCATTATAAGATCAATCACACATGTTACCCTATAAAACATGAGTTTTATGCTCTAAATTAGGTGAATTTGGCATGTCTACAGCGGGAACTGGGGTGAAAAAGAGGGTTGATTAACGTGGGAACCAGTTTTTAGGGGAAACGGGTGGTTCGCACGGGAACTGGTTTTGAAATTAAGAGAGAGAAAGTCACATCCACATAGAGACAATGTTAAAAGGAAAGGTAAACAACAAGCTTTTAAGGTAAATGAGCATGGAAAAGATGAAAGATGAGCTAGGTCACACAAGAACCAAATTGGAACACAACTAGTTGCACGGATGAATCAAGCTAGCATGGTTGAAGACATTGGTTGTCCCACCATGGTCACCACAAAGCTATCAACTCTGAAAACATGTTTGTCGTTATTCAGATTGCCCCCTCAATGGGGAATAAGAAAGATAGGAAGAAAAATATGGAAAACTCTCACCTTGGTCTCACACTCACATTGATCCCCGAATTTTCATTTCTCAGTGTCGCTCGAGCACCAAATATGGTTTGGGTTATGTAGGAGGAGAGTGAGGATGGAAAATAATCAATGCATAAAGAAATGAAAATATGTGGTCTCCAGGAGCCACAAGCTCCATTTTGAATTGAACAAAGTGTAGATTAAGAAAGGATGATTGTGCGTACCTTAGTGCAGGAAATGAGTGCTTGAGTTTAATCTTCTCCTTCTTCGGCTGGCCGATAAAGAAGAGTTCTCAACCGTTATGAGTTTGATAAGCCTATGAACTAGAACAATGAAGCAAGTGAAAGGATTTGATTAGAACCAGGTGTAGTGTAAACATTGTAAAGAAAAGGACGAGAGAATGAAGAAATCGGACTTCAATTCATCAGATTGGGGCGAGTCCTAACCCCTTTTTTTATAATTTTGATGATATAAAAATGATACAAAATTGAATTATAATGACTTAAAAATTATGTAAATGAAAGAGGGGAGACTTAGAGAGTGGGACAGCTCAGATCGGGGCTGTAATGAGCAAAAGAAACTAGTTCGGATGGCTTGCACTCGGGTGGGCACAGTATCCTGCCAGCGTGACTTCAGTGCAGAAGTTGCTATAGTCGACCCCACTATCAGAATTGAGTGCCATTTGTTTCTATAGATAGATAACTCAGAGAAAAAGAAATATTCTATTGATGACGCAAAATATGATGTCCAAATATGTAGAATTTTTGTAATGGGACTGATGTAAAAATACAACTTGATTGTGCACCCTCGATGCAGCAATCACCATAGACAAACAACATGTTAGAATCAAGTGTTGTCTATTGAAAATGAAAGAGAATGCAGAGAGGAGGCTTTCTTATTTTGACCACCTTTACAACACGCATCCCAAGAATTCTATTGAGACTGATGAAGAACGTCGATGTAGAGAGCTCGAGTTGGGCCTCCTTTCTCACGTCGGGGTCGATCTCTCACCAATGGAACAGAGTAGAATGTGAAAGAGAACTTGGGGAAGAGCTTGGACAAACTTTGGACGTGCTAGAACGTGTATGGTAATCATAGGTCATTGAGAACAACCTCAAATTTATAGGGAAGCAAGGACCGGTGCAAAACATAGAAGGAACTGGACGCGCCCTCGAGATGAGGGTGTGCATACCGCGCCTTCACCCTGAGGGCGCGTTCGGCAAGGGTTGCCAAAATTTTCCCGAATCGATTTAGAAAGTTTCCAAAATAGACTTTTTGTAAAATGGATGTGCCCCCGGGTAGAGGGCATGATTAAAATAAGCATTTCTGAAAAATGAAAAATTTTTAAATCAGTTTGGAAAGTCAGAAACCGAGGCAACAAAGTGGATGTCAGAACTGGACATGCCCTTAGGAGAGGGCGTGCATACCACACCCTCAGGTCGAGGGTGCGTTCGCGTCTCTCTCCTATGCATATACGGTTCAAAAGCTATAATTCGCAAGTGTAACGTCCATTTCAACTTTTGTTTGTAGCGTAAGAAAGAAGATCGCAAACACAACTTCTCAACACAGTAAACTAGTTAGCACACCTTTCGAGACTTTTATATGAGATTTTAATGTCTAGTTTACCCCTCCGACGATGTCGAAAACCGATGTTCTGTTCTAAAAAGATACAGTTTTGGTTAAAACATCTGGAAATCACTTGGAAACCTCACAACCCGAGAAAGACATGATCCAATGTTTGGGGTGGTCATGAATACGCATAACACTGATCGGAGTGATGTGACAAGAGCCAGAATAATCATACGACAACCAAAAATTGACACGTTGTGAAATGACTCAAAAATCTTCGGGTTGTTCTCAATTCCCCTGGTCCACCCGCCGACATCCTCAATTCAACTCCTCAAGTGGCATGGATATGATAATAGTCAAATAAAGGGTATTACCAGTGGAATAAGAGTCTGTGCCTCCGAGTCAGGCCAATTTGGCATGCCTACAGGATCGTCCTTTTGTCACCCGAAGGTGTCACCATCCAACATACCTTTCAATTTTAATTTCCAGTAACAAACAATAAAGTTGAATATGAAGCCTTATTGGTTGGGTTAGAGGCTTCTCATTTCTTTGGTGCCACTAAATTGAAGATGATAGGTGATACTCCATTAATTCTTCACCAAGTGCTTTCCAAGTATCATATATCTCATCTTGGGTTCAAACCATATCAAGAACTCACCTCTGACTACATCAAGCTATTTTCCATGTTCAAATTTATTCACAATTCTCACGCTCAAAATATCCTTGTTGATGCTCTTGCCTCTTTGGCATCTTCGCTATTTATTCTACTAGACAAGTAGGTTAGGACTATCTATGTCTACCAACATACAATCCAAGTTGTGAAAGATGAACACTTCTTGAAGATCAAAAAGAGATTTTAAAAAAAAGGAATACATTGAGCATAAATAATAAGTTTCTCTTCTAATGTTGGAAGAACTGGAAAAAAGTGAGAAACCATGGTACCATGAGATTGTAAAATATTGTCAAGATCAATCATATCCACTAAGATTGACTACTGAAGGAAAGAAAGCTATCAAAAGGTCTCCAAAGGTACATTATCTTAGGAAGAGTGCTCTTTAAGATAAGTCTAGTTGAAATATTATTGAGATGTGCAGATGAAGATGAGGTTGAGTTGGTTCTCAAAGAAGCACATTCTGTTTTATGTGAAGATCATGTGAATGCTCAAGCTATTTCCAAGAAAAATCATCGGCAGGGTATTATTGGCCTACTCTAGAAGAAGATTGCTTAATCTTTATTTATCACTATCACCAATGTCAACTCTATATAAACAAGATTCATTCTCTAGCATCTTCTCTTCATCCAATCCTTACCCCCCATGAGCCTTCACCATGTGGGCATTTGATGTCATTGGACCCCTTAGTCACCTAAACTCTATAAGCAAAACCAAATCTTTCATTTTTGACAGCAATAGAGTACTTCACCATTGTAGACACGCCAAATTCGCCTAATTCAGAGCATAAAACTCATATTTTATAGATTAACATGTGTTATTGACCTTAGAATGATGGCGTGTCTTTTAAAGTTGATTTGGAGCTTCACCGAACGAAATCGGATGCTTTCCGAAGTTTTCCGTAAAAAGCCATAATTTCCGAGCGAAAGCCACACGTAAACCATGTAAACACAGAAGTTGGATGAATGACCAATGCCTAATGATCATGCATTGAAGGTTATGGTCATATTCACACCCCGGACAAGTTTTGTTGCATACCGTGCCTTTCCGGTTTGCCGTCGGAGTCATTTTGACCTGTATTGGATCTTCTAGTCACTTCCCTATCTTCCGGAAAAAATTCTGAAGTTTTGGATGGAGTGATGGCTGATACGATGCTATATAAAGCTTCTTCAGCCTGTTATCTTTCCAACGCAACAAACGGCGTCGAATTCCGAGTTCGGGAGTGTTCGCAATGGCTTCCGGAAGAAGGACACGCAAAAACAGTCCCATGCGCCCAGGTCCATGGTCACATGCGCCCGGGTACTAGGACATGTGCCCATGCGCCCTACCAGTGAGGCACGTGACCTCGTGCCCTCACTTGAGGGCACATGCACCCTACCTTTGAGGCATGAGGGAACCAGTTTTTCACCGGGACTCTACCACTGAACCGATCGACCGGATAAGGTCAAATTTTTTGGCAACAGTGCCATGCGCCCTCACTGGGAGGCACATGCGCCCCTCAGTGGGGTGCATGCACCCTGCACCAGGGTGCATGTGCCCTGGGGTAGGGTGCAAGGAGCCCTATTTTTTAGTCTTGATCGCGCCGTTCGTTCTCCTATAAATTGACTTTGATTCTGGTCATTCCAAAGGCATGAGCACGACCCCCCAGGCATCTCAAGACATCCAACCTCCATCCTGCATTAATTTTGTGATTTTTAGAGAGAGAATTTAGAGCTTTTAGAGAGATAAAAGTCGGTTTAAGAGAGAGGAAGGCTGTTCTACAGGTGATCAGCCAGGTCTCTCTTCTTCGGCCTCTACAGCAGCGTGTGGACGTCTGCTGCCTGAGCTCTCTTCATCAAAGTTCTTACCCTCCAAGTATTCTTCAGTTTTCAATTGACGGCACTTGATTCTTAGGTCGGGGATGGTCGTGACAAGCGCAGAAGAAAAGTCGCGCCTGGCAGATCCTGGACTGCTGCTTGGCTTTTTCGACAACACAAATTTGCCTATATCTTTCGACAACTCACACTCTTCACGCTAAGGTACACACAGTCATCTTTCAATTTTAATTTCTTAAATAGGAACCCGCGGTTCCTGGAGACCACATTTCTTTCTTCTCATACTCCTCCCACATGACCCGAACCATCTCTTTGGTGATCGAGCGACACCAAGGGATGAAAGTTTGGGGATCAATGTGAGTGTGGGACCGAGGTGAGATTTGCTTTCCGTGCTTTATTCCTTTCTTTTCTCATCCCCTCCTGAGGTAACGATCTGGATTCACGGACTTCCCTGAAAAGGAGAGGACCCCGTCGAATTTTCAGAGTCGACAGCTTTGTGGCGACCACGGTGGGACAAGCAATGTCTTCAACCGTGGGTGCTTAGTGTTTTGTTTGCAACTAGTTCTAGTTCTAGACCGGTTCCCACGTGAGCCTTTCCTTCTTTCCACCTTTCTTAACTTCATGCCATCTCAAAATTTCTGATTTCACCCATCTTTCATCAGATATGAAGTACCAAGTATGCCATTTAATTTCTGTCATTTTATTTAAACCGGTTCCCATGTGAACCACCCTTCTCCTTTTAAACAGGTTCCCGCGTGAACCAATCTCTTTCTTTACTTTGGTTCCCACGTGAACCAAACCCTTTTTTTCCAGATCTATCCCAACTTGGATCAGATATGTATTCACCTTTAATTGGCCCCACATGGCCCTCTTTTGACCATTCAAACCAGTTCCCACGTGAACCACCCTTTTTTACCTAAAACCGGTTCCCACGTGAACCACCTTTACTTTTTACCCTGGTTCCCACGTGAACCAGCTTATTCTTACATCGGTCCCCCACGTGGACCACCCTTTTGCTTGGCTATCAGATATGAACCCTCTTCTTTCCATCACTTTTCACTATCTCCATTTGGCTCACATAAGAAACAAGGTTTGGATTCTAGTTTCTAGTTGCTTGTCTAGTTTCTAATTGCTTGTCTTGTTTGATTGCTTGTTTATTTAAGTTTATGTTTTGCTCATTACTTGTTTTATTACTTGATTGCATTCTATGCTCCTTCTCTCTACCTCCTTATTTTACACTTTTTTGAGGCGGGAGCTCACTCTCCCATTTACCCCTCCCATCCAAAACACCCTCTTAGTGGATTCTGACCTCTCTTCTGGGATATTCCTTCCTAGTTGACTTGGTTGGCTTTCATCAAGGCCTCTTTAATTTCTCATACATGGAGTATTCCTCTTCATGATCGGGTTGGTTGTACCACTCCCCAAAACCCGAAGCATCCTATGTTACCTAAACGTGGTGAGATTGTGTGAAACCTAGGTCATTGGAGATTGGAGTTAGGATCCTAAACCATTTGTTGAGAGAACAATTCTTAACAAATCAATAAACCTAAGGTTTAATCAAAATCATTGTGTAATTTTACTTTCAAGTCTTTGCATCACTTGTTTGTCAAACAAAAATTCAAACCTCTAAACTTTTACAAAATACTAAAAAAAACAAAAAAGGTTCTTTGTTTACTTTGTCAACTTGTTTGTTTTCTCCTTGAAGTTCAATGCAACTAAGGCCTGGAAGGCACGTTGGAATGGCAAAACAAGCTGAACATTGAGAACACGAGATGGGTCACCAACCAATTCTGTCAGATGGTCTTGTTAATCCATTGTTTTAGTTAGAAGCGCAAGAGGTCCTTCAACCATCTGCTCTTCGTGATGTTGAACAACTCTTTAGGGAGTGGTCTCTCTATACTGACCTAGAAATCTACGCCCGCATACAATCCATGGTGAAGGGCAAAATGGCCTCAGATCAGGCTGAAGTTAACCAAGTTGTCTCATCTCCTTGTCCTCTGGTTCGACCACCACTCATTCAACCACCTATTTTTCAACAATCTGTGATTCAACCATCATTGGCACTAGCACAACCATCTGTAGTTTACCCATCTATAGTTTAACCATCTGTGGTCCAACCCTCATTTGTTCAGCCATCTTATTTCAACCATGTTGCTCCCTTGACCCATCAAGTCATGGGACAATCTTCAGTAAATTTGCCAAGTCATGCTCCTCAATTCCAAAATTATGTCTCTAACCACATACCCCAACCAGTAAACCAAGAACCTGCTCTCACCCAGGCAATCATGGATCAGCTCACCCAGATGAATGAACGTTATGAAGAGCTCAGATGTCGCATGGACTCCAAGTTAGTTCCTACGATTTCTATTCCTTCTCTGCCGGTCCTACACCTGCCACCTTCTGACCTACCAGTTTATCGCCGCTACAATGGTACTGGCAATCCTTTTCTCCACTTAAAAGATTTTCTTTATGAGTCCTCGTTCTGGAAAAATGATCGTAGGGTTCTTGCCTTCTTGTTCCGCCGATCACTAGAAGGGTCTGCATTGGAATGGTTCTACTCACTCGACTCCTTTGAGGCAGGAGACTTCAATATTGTGAAGACCAAATTCTTGCAAAGATACAGAGACCGGGTGGCACCAGCATGATCCATTACAGACTTAATTGCTGAGAAGATGAAGCCCGAAGAGGACTTCATAAAGTTTGCTGATCGCTGGAGGGGAATGGCAGAAAAATTGACAGATGTGATTTCTAAAGGGGAACAAGTGAAGATGCTTATTGGCAACACTACACCTGCCTTGAGGAATGTCTTGATCATGCACCATCCTACCACCATGAATGAACTCTATGACAGTGTCCGATACTTGCAAGCCCACTTCAAGGATGCCACCATGATAAACCCTTTTGATCCTAAACCTAGAAACTTCAGGAAAACCCCATCTGCACCAGTTGGGCCTACAACCGAAGGAATGGTCAACAACAAAGCTATAAACACTGTGGGGAACCAGGGAGGGAACCGTCAAAACCAGTTCAGAAACCCACCACAAAACCTTTCCTATTACCCCCCTCAACAACAGGTTAGGCCACCACAACCACGACAACCACAACAACCCCCACAACCAGTAGCACAACCCTAGCAACCTCGTGAACCTACCTACAATAGGGCACTGCCAACACCCAATCAGGCACCACGAAGGGGAGGTCCTAGGAGAGAGAACTACCAACAACTCCCTTACTCCTTGACCGACATCTTCAATGTACTCATGGCGGAGAAACAGTTGGAATTGCCCAAGGAAAGAGAGGTTTGGCCAACAAATGTAGATATGTCCCGATACTGTGCTTACCACCGGTGTCCTGGTCACACTGTAGAAGTGTGCTTTCAATTCAAGGATTACATCCACGATCTAAATGACCAAGGCAGCATTGATTGGGCTCAAATGGGGGAATGCATACAAGCTATGAACGCTAGGCAGCAGCAGCGGCAGCGTCCACCGACTCAACCTCAACAACAACTTGGCTTGGGGATTGTTCAAAATACGCTCCCATTACATGCCCCGACTCCAGCACTGGCACCAGCACATCCAAACCCAGGAATTGGTCTAGTACACTCCATTGTCCAGGGAGATGCCAGCCGTGCTCAAGGTTGGCAACTAGAAAACCAAAATGCAACCATGCCAGTCAACCCAGCTAGGTCTCCTGCTAGGAACCCTCCTAGACAAATAATTCGTGCACCTTCTACTCCACAACTACCACAAAGCTCAATAACCCAACCACTGGCCGCCACTTCTTCTCGCCGACCCATCATTAGGCCAGCCCCCTCCTTAACTACACCTCCTTCAACCATTGCTACACACCTGCCCTTGCTCATCCGACCACCACAATCACCACCAAACCTGAGCCCCCAGCCTATGACCTCACCCACTCCAAACCCCCAACCTATTATACCACCACAACCAATCCCACAACCTACACCTTCATTAAACTCAACAACCACTTTTGCACCCCGGCCTCTTCTTATTAGGTCACCGGTATCACCATCACTACCACCTCCAAATCCTACCTCTCTACCAACTAACCCCATCATCCCAGAACCATCGATCCCATTACCTATCATACTTGCATCTACACCACCTGTTCCACCACAATCCACCCCAGTTAACCCGTCACCTCTACCCGACCGCCAAATAGCCCCGGTGCTTCGAAGTGGGAGGATGTTCCAGCGACTCTTTCCCCAAGCCGGTACTCAACTGCAGGATCCAGTGGAGGAGGAACAAGTAGAAGAACCATTGCCGGGAACGGCCTATGATCTGTTGAAACATTTAGATAAGACACATGCCCGTATTTCCATACTTGAGTGGATCAAAAGATCAAAGGTGCACCAGGAGATTCTACAGCAGTACTTGCAAAGGGTCATGGTGAGTGAAGATCTCCCACCTGAAAAGATAACTACAGTGTTAGCCCCTAGAAATGAGCACCCAACACTCACTTTCTCTCATGAAGAATTAGCAGATCTAGAGGTCAGGAGATATGCATTGCATGTGGCAGTTATCATCTGCAATGTCGAAGTGAAATCATGTTTGGTTGACACTGGAGCTTCTATCAACATTATGCCGTAAGAAACTTTGCAGTTGTGTGGCATTTTTGAGCAAGAAATCAAGCCATCCTGTGCCATGGTGACGGCCTACGACAACTCCAAGAAGTCTGCACGTGGGGTGGTCACTCTAGAAGTTAAACTTGGACCATGTACGGTCACAACGGATTTTCATGTTCTAGAATTAGATCCAACTTTTCGGGCTATACTTGGGAGGCCATACTTGGAGGCAATAGGAGCTGTGGCTTCAACAAACCACCAGTGCATAAAGTTTCCTTTTAAAGGACAAGTGGTCAAAGTGACTAGCATGCCTATAAGGGACGAGATGAATGATCCTACTTTTACACCCCTTGGTTTGTCAATACAACCCCAGATCTCAATGGGAGATTTATCGAAAGTCAGATGTATGACCGCCTCTCTACCCGACACAGTGGGATGGCGGATGATGATGAAACTAGGCTATCAGCCTGTAAGATGTTTAGGCAAGGATCTTCAAGGAATCACTCAGCCGATTCAAACTGTGAAAAGGCCACGTAAGCAGGGGTTGGGATACGAAGAGGATTCCATCCCAAGGAGGATCTTCCAGCCAGGATATGCCATGGGACTCCACACCTTCTTTATCAAAGGGGAGACCATGATGATAGCTGAAGATGACAAGAGTTTCATTACAGTTGTCAAGAGAAGGAAGGCTCCAGATGAAGAAGAAGACTTGTAAGACCTATGCTTATCTTTGACTCATCTGTTTTCAAGTGGAGAAGAGCATCAGGAACCACTCAAGGGCAGACCAATCTTGAATCATCTAGTTAAACATGTTACCCAAGTCAAAACCATTCCACGAGGCCCAAATACAACAATCCCATGTTTGAACCTCGTACCATTATTTCTAGTTCTTTTGGATGGGCTTCAGGGCCCACTTACCCACTTTGGGCCCATGTGCCCTCTTCAACCTTCCACTCTTATTGGGCCTGCTTGCCCATTTGCTTCCCTCATCAACTTCAGAACTGAGGGCTTTTCCCAACATGGGCTTACATGCCCATTTATTTTTAAGATCGGGTCCACGTACCTATTTACTTTTTTCATTAGTTTTGGACCCATGTGTCCAATTTCTATTACCATTGGGCCCATGAGCCCCTTTTTCCCTTTTATTCTTAAGTTTTTCCCTCTGGTAATTCAGTCAGTTTCCAGCAAACCTCGAGCCATTCTGACTCATTCTATCTTTTTACTTGAAATTTCCAAAAAAAAAAATGTCTTCTCTGAAACTCACATTTTTATCGAGAAAGATGTCTCTATTCATCTTAGATGGTGCTCGTAATTAGGAATCCCTCTTTTCTGAATCATTAATCGATTTACTCGATCCTCACTTCACTGTAAATACCACCTTTCCAGCTTTATCTTCAGTAGGTCAAGTTAGGTTAGGAAATAGGAAAGTCAGAGGTAAGCGAGTTCCAAATAGGTATCTGCAACAATTGGCACAGAAATGCATAAAGTGTGCAAGGCTGCCAAACTTTTTAGATAATACCATCCAGCTAGATGAAATCCGATATGAGGATGAGCATAACATAGATCATACTTTGGAAGTATAAGAGGTAGTATTAGAGAAGGATCACGAATCCAAGGATGAAATCAAGGACTTGGCTGATGCATATGCATCTGGACTTATAAGATTTGAAGAACCATCAGCCACAGGGAATGAACTGACCAAGGAACTGAATTTAGGAACCCTGTAAGATCCTAAGACTATCCTCATCAGTGCAAACCTCACTCCCTGGTTTGCAGCTACAACAATTTTTGCTTGGTTTTTCAATGAATAAGACGGCATCCCGTTGAGAATTAGCCAACGCTTCTTTAATACGCCAAAACATCTTTCAATGATATTTCGTAATGATGAATGAACATAATTGAAAGCTTCTTCTTTATTCCGAGCACTACGACCACGGCGATCTTGTAAATGATAACGATGTCCATGATATGGTGCTAGATATCCAACTGTATTAGTAAACCCTGCATCAACCAAGTAAAATTTTCCTACATAGAATACATAACAGAAGTTAGATTTCGATTGCCATAAAAAGTTTAACAAGTCTTCATAACATAAAGTTATTTACCTGTTGGTGGCTTTGGGAATCCTGAATTCGCATCACATATACAATCTAATAGAATTTGGGCATCATGACATGTTCCTTCATGCCCCGCTGAAACAAATGTAAACAACATATCAAAGTCACAAATAGCTAAAACATTCTGTGTACATTTCGACTTCCTTCCACTTATATGTGATATTTGTTGTGCAGTTGGTACAATTGCATCTATATGAGTTCCATCTATTGCTCCAATACAATCTTTAAAGTAGGGCATATATTTCTCATTCTTCGCAATGTACTCTGGTGTTTCATTGAATCGTGGAGGAACAATATTCATTCTTGCATATTTCTGCATAGCGTTCAATACACGATTGAAATGTCGGCTACAAGTTTCTCCAGATCTTTGAAAATGCTCGCGCATATCCCGAATCGAATAATTTTTGCCAATAATAATAAGAAATAATGCGATTGCCTCTTCAACGACGACATATCGTGTGTCTGTTAGAAAGCTGTGTTTTCTAAACTCATCACAAAAATAAGCAAAAACTGGAGGTTCCATTCTCAACATATCATACGAACGTTCCCAATGCCCTCCTAATAATTCTCGAACCTTATGAAACCCTCTATGTGGAGATGTATGGCATGGCTCTTTACACATATATAATCCATTATAAACAATAAAACTTGTTGCAACCGCCACAACCTCGAAATATTCGTCATCAGAATCACTTGACTGATTGTTATAATCTAAGTTGATTGTTTCAGAAGAAGACATAAAGAATCATAAGAATGATCTGTGCTCCAGCTACATAATAAATCATAGAAAATCATTTAACAACTTTAACAACAACTAGAAAGACAAATTATATTAACAAGTTTAACAACACCAAAAACAACAAGAACTACAATTTCGAAAGCACAACAAAAGATAGTAATCTAAACTTTAAAATGAAACTAACAAGTTAATACAACATTCTATGTATGTCTATCCTCAAAATCACTCTGTAGCCATGCAAGCCTATACTCTGGATCCATCTCAGCAAATAGTTCTCGATAATCTTTCTTAACAAGTCTTGTTAGCGCCCACATATGGAGACGTCCACCAAGTTCTAATCTGGGTAATTCTTTTAGCATCCTTGTAACGTCGCCAATACTTGGAATGTGACTGCTAGCTTCTTCTTTTCTCTTTCCCCTTGATTCTACGTACCGCAATGAGGTTATCAATTTGTGATGCCATTCGTGCTTGACGAGATTTCTTTTTCTTATTTCTAAGTGGAGAAATTGGACCCAATAAACGCCTTCTAGCAGTCTGTCATTTGCATCAATGTGGTCATCTGGTTGACTTCCATTATCTTCATTCTGTGGAGAAGTATTTTGAGTATCTGGTCCAGGTGACATTTCATTTTGTGTCTCTACATTTTCATGATAATTTGCTGAAGGATTGGTAATATTTTCTCCTGTTCCAATTGTTCCTTGAAAGAGTTTATGAAGTAGGTCTTCATATTCTAACCCCTTTCTTTTGAAAATACTAGCTGTAGGATGTCTCTGAAAAAATAAACGATTTTAATAAAATTAAATACTACGTTGCATGATATGAAAGAGAAATACATAACTGTACGTACCAACAGATAATCATTCCACCATTCTTCACTAGCTGTTACAGTGTTTTTCACCTCATCCCATCCAAGACCAGTTGTGTTGTTCTTTAACGCCATCCAAGCTTTGTACTGTTGCTTTAGTTTATCCCAATGATTTTTCACATGTTTCTTATCGAACACTTGTCCGGATTTAAGATTAAGTTCTTTTATAACATTTATCCATCCTACCTTAGATAATGAATGTCCACTCTTTTCATTTAAATCAACTTGAGTAACACACGCTCTTATGAAGGTCTCATTAGTGTGCATATCCCAACTAACTTTTGTCTTCAAGGGAGTCTTCTCTTTGTCCATTCTATAATAAAATTTAAAGAATAGATGACATACGAGACAATGTTAGTATAATTATGACAAATATAGTTTTGCTTGACATAAATAAACTACCAACATTTCATATATATCAGGGACAAAATATAATTTTGAACAAGAATTGTAATGATTCATGCACGACAATAATCAAATGAAGACAAAAGTTGGTTGGGACAACCGCTCGATCCTTCCGAGGTCGCTGGTTTCTCCCGGGGCCGAGTGTAGCAATCTAAAGAACAGAGTTTGCTGCCTTCAAAGCTCTGATTTTGATTAATTTTTTTGTCTTCACCATTTTTGCTTACAAAACAGGTGATCGTTAATCCATTGCGATACAAACTGTCGTTGCCGCTGAAGTCAGCAGCCTATGTTTCGATTAGGAAGATTAAATATGCATAAAACTAGGTACATGAATGATAACGTCGATGATTAATTTACAGCACGATGTGATCTTTCTTGCCATTCACGTAAACGGATTAGGCAAGTGTATCAGAAAAAGAAACATTATTTTTCTGTTGAATTGAACGGTTCTTTTCCTCCCGAGTTTTGACATAGGGTCTGTCGGTGGAGCACGTGGGAGGGGAGCTGGTCTGGCCACTGGTGGCGCCGCCCAAGAAACCCGCGGTTTGGCCACTGGAGCTTGTCCCTGCATATTCCTCCGCCGCCGGGCATCCGCTGGAGCCTCACCGGCGACCCCCCCCCCCCCGCTGGAGCCTCACCCACGCCCGCAGCAACGACCCCTCCTCCCCCCATCCGCTGGAGCCGCGCGACGACCCCTCCTTCCCCACGCCGGAGCCTCACCCGCGCGACCCCCTCTCCCTCCCCCCATTCTCGGGAGCCTCACCCGCGCGACCCCCTCCCTGTCTCACCGGCGACCCCCTCCGCCGGAGCCTCTCCACCGGAGCCGCGCGACCCCCTCCGCCCCCTCCCCGGTCTCACCGGCGACCCCCCCTACCCCTCGCCGGAGCCTCTCCGCTAGAGCCCCACCCCCCCCCGCCGGGAGCCTCTCCGCCGGAGCCGCGCGACCCCCTCCCGCCCCCCCCTCCCCGGTCTCACCGGCGACCCCCCCCCCCCCATGCCGGGAGCCTCCCCGCCGACCTCCTCCCCCCACGCCGGAGCCTCACCGGCGACCCCCCCCCCCCCCACGCCGGAGGCTCTCTCGCCGGGAGCCCCCCCCTGCTAGAGCCTCTCCGCCGGGAGCCGCGCGACCCCCTCCCGCCCCCCCCTCCCCGGTCTCACCGGCGACCCACCCCCACCCCCGCCGGAGCCTCTCCGCCGGAGCCCCCCGCCGGAGCCTCTCCGCCGGAGCCGCGCGACCCCCTCCCACCCCCCCCTCCCCGCCTCACCGGCGACCCCCTCTCCCCCACGCTGGAGCCTCACTGCCTCACCCGCGCGACCCCCTCCCCCCCCCCCCCCGCGGCACGGCCCGCCGGAGCCGCGACCCCCTCCCCCCACGCCGGAGCCTCACCGGCGACCCCCTCCCCCACCATGCCGGGAGCCTCTCCGCCGGAGCCCCCCGCCGGGAGCCTCGCCGCCGGAGCCGTGCGACCCCCTCCCGCCCCCCCTCCCCGGGTCTCACCGGCGACCCCCTCCCCCCTCCCACGCCGGGAGCCTCACCGCCTCACCCGCGCGACCCCCCCCCCCCCCCCGCGGCCACGCCCGCCGGAGCCGCGACCCCCTCCCCCCACGCCGGAGCCTCACCGGCGACCCCTCCCCCCCCCCACACCGGGAGCCTCTCCGCCGGAACCCCCCCGCCGGAGCCTCTCCGCCGGAGCCGCGCGACCCCCTCTCGCCCCCCCTCCCCGGTCTCACCGGCGACCCCCCACCCCCCGCCGGAGCCTCTCCGCCGGAGCCCCCCCCGCCGGAGCCCCCCCCCCGCCGGGAGCCGCGCGACCCCCTCCCGCCCCCCTCCCCGTCTCACCGGCGACCCCCTCTCCCCCACCCTGGCGCCTCCCTGCCTCCCCCGCCCGCCCCCCTCCCCCCCCCGCAGCACAGCCGCTGGAGCCGCGACCCCCTCCCCTCCATGCTGGAGCCTCACCGGCGACCCCCTCCCCCCCGCAGCATCCGTCCGCCGAAGCTCGAACACCAACTGATGGTCCAGGGTGATGGCGTATTGCAGGGTGATGGCGAAGTCATGGATCATGGTGGGCTCGGAGAGGTCGACAGCCACGTCCGGGGACTTCTTCCTCGACGCGTTCACCCTGGAGGACCGCAGGTATGCCTTGTCGACGACGGCGTAGGAGAGGGCTCCCTCCCCACCCTCCAGCTCTGGCCCTCCCCTCCCCCGACCTCTGTCTGACAACCCCCTCCCCCAAGCTCCCTCCGTTCCGCGTGGCCTATGTGCGCGAAGGAACACCCCCCCTCCCTCCGCGCCGTCTGGCTGCAAGAGACACCCGCGCCCCCGAGCTCCGGCCCTCTGTTCTGCGGAGCTGCACGTGGCCCTCCCCTCCCCGAGGTCCCTCCCTCTGTTCCGCACAGACGCAGCCATCTGTTCCGCGCCGTCTGCGCGCAACCACTCCCTCCCCTCCGTTCCACGCAGACGCACCCGAAACCATCCCCTCCCCCGAGCTCTGGCCCTCCATTACGTGCAGACGCAGACGCATCGTTCGCGGCGACCTCCGTCGAGCAGAAAAAAAAATGGAGCACAAAGATACGAACCTGACGATTGAAGAAGGCGGAGGATGCCGGGACGAGGGCGAAGGGCGACGGCAATTTTCTACAACGGCGAGTGCACAGCGAGAGCACGGCGGATCACGGGAGGGAAGAAAATATTCGCTGGAAGGTCCAGAGTCGGGAATGCTCGGGAGTGCTTTACGGTTACCGGAAGGAGAAATTATCTCCTCCCGGCTTCCACCTTCTGCGCGGAGGAGAAGTGGCGGCGGGAATTTCTCCAAACGGTTCCGTGAAAATAGAAACCACTCCGATGAGGAGTGGAAGTTAAAAAGAAGCGCTTTACATTGGTTCCCAAACGCAGCCTAAAGCGTCAACAGTCTGCTCCTTCATCAAGCGCAACATCCTGGCAAGGTTTGGAATCCCCAGCGACATCGTCACTGATAATGGGCCACAATTTCTTTCTCAAGATGTGCATGATCTTTGCAACAGGTATCACATTTCATTGCATCATTCATCACCATACTATCCTCAAGGCAACGGTCAAGTAGAAGCCACCAACAAAACCTTAATCAAAATCAACAAGAAATCTTGTAAGTCTAGCAAATTTGCCGACTGGCCTGATAAGCTTGTAGATGCTCTATGGGCTTATCGTACTTCTGTAAGGACTCCCACTAGACAAACCTCGTATGCTTTGGCATATGGGATGGAAGCAGTGGTCCCTTACGAAGTATTACTTCCATCTCTCCGAGTTCAGCTCGATAGGGATATTCCTGTTGATGAGAGAAGAGAATCTCTCCTTGCACAGCTTGAACTCTTGGATGAAAGAAGGTTAGCCGCCGCCGAGCATGCCCGGACTTATCAGAATAGACTCAAAAGGTTTTATCAAAAGTGGGTGGTCGAGAGAAAATTCGAGATCAGTGAGATGGTAGTCAAACGCATATTCGTTAAGCCAGGGGTTCCCCGCTCCAAGTTGCAACCTAACTGGGAAGGACCTTTTGTAATCATTGAAAAGTATCCAGGTAATGCATATGAACTGACTAATGCAGATGGAGAAAAATTGAATCATCCTTGGAATGGAGTTTACCTCAAAAAGTACTTTCCATAAAAATGGAGAAACCACTGGTATAATCTCAAGTCATCGATCCTAGGTTGTTCGTGAGAAGTCAAGCATAGGTACCATCCTACACACACAACACTTCCCGATCCTAGAATCCAGACAACCTGACACTAGAGAAAGGCAAGGCAGAAATATAGAAATGGAAGGAGTACCCTTACCCTATTCTCTTCTACTCGATCCAAGATAGGGAGAGAAGATTAGAGAGGGGTAGTAACGAAAACACTCCAACCCTAGTAGGAGGCCGTCTCAAAGGGTACAAAAGGGTGCCAAAAGATGGGCAATGAACCCCTCAGGTTAGAAAAAGAAGAATGATCAACCTGTCTGAATGAGTACCCAGAATGATAGTCAAGGCAAAAGGAACTAAAAGATGGGCAATGTCCCCACGGGTCAAAAAACCTGTCCAAATATGTGCCACATAGAAAAGAGCAAAAAAAGAAAAAAAACCCAAAGAGGCCAAACCCCAATGGGTAATTTGAGTGAGAGTAGAGAAATCCCTCTCAACATCTCCAAACCCTATCAAGGACTTCCTCTATACTCTTCCTACTTAAACCCCTTGGGTAGGGTAAACCGACCAAATCCAGGTGGAATCCAAGCCGATCAAAGGAAGAAGGTTAAAAGGATTCTAGGTAGGGAACTTGATTTTTGCACGTGGCATCTACCACTTGAGTCTTGACAAACCCCAAAGACCGATGAATTATCTCAAATACCAGCATTTTCTCCACAAAAAAGTAAATATTTCCAAAATCCAAAAAAATAAAAAAAGGAATATTTCAAACCCCCCCCAAAAAGGAATATTTCAAAAATCCACAAAAAATGCATATTTCAAACGTCCCAAAAATTGCATATTTTAAAAATCCAAAAATAGTGAATATTTCAAAAAAAACCCAAAAAATGCATATTTCAAAAATTCAAAAAAAATGAATATTTCAAAAATCCAAAAAAATGATATTTCTAAGAAAACCCAAAAAAAACTCAGTTATGATCATTGCCTTAGTTGCATCCATATTTATTTGACTGTCAAGCATATTTCCATTCCTGTATTGCATATCCATTTTTTTACTTTAATTACCTTGTTAAGAAGGCTCTCCCCTTTGACCTAAGTCAAAGTTGACCATAATAGGCAAAGGGATGAGTCATGGTGAAGATCTAATCCCCTTTCTATCAAGCGTTTCAGGCATTTCAATGTGAGAGGAGAGGATTCACACCACGGCAGGTAAGTTCTCTCAACCCTTACATTTCATTTTAGTCATTTGTTTTATTCTACCTTGTTCAGAAGGCTCCTCCCTTTGACTCAAAATCAAGGCAAACGGTATACAGGCAAAGGGATGAGTCATAATGAAGATTTAATCATCTTTTGTTAAGTGTTTTTAGGAGCTGAAGAAGTAAAAGAGAATAGCCATCTGTCGACTCCAGAAACGGGTTCCGGATCGGCACCTCAAGAGATGGTGAAAGATGGAATAGGAGAAAAAAAGGGAGTGAATTGAAAACACTCGGAAAGCGGTAAAAGATTCCTCACCTCGGTTCCACACTCACATTGATCCCCGAACTTTCATCTCACAGCGTCGCTCGAGCACCGGAGATGGTTCGGGTCATGTGGGAGGAGAGTGAGGAGAAGATGAAATTAAAACATGAAAGAGTGTGGTCGCCAGGAGCCGCGGGCTCCGCTTTATGGGATGTAAATTAAGAGATGAGTTGAATTGACCGTGTACCTTAGCGTGGGAGATCGGGGTATGGGTTCAACCTTCTTCTTCTTCGGCCGACCGATGAAGAAGAGTCTCCAATCAATGCTAGCTTTTTCAACCTGTGCAACTAGAAAAATAAACCAAGTGGAGAAAATAATTAGAACTGTGGGAGGTGTAGTAACTGTAGTAAGAAGATGAGAAAGAAGCAATCAGAATCGAACTCACCGGATTGGGGTGAGCCTTAACCCTTTTTTTGTATTTTTGATTATCTAAACATGATGCAAATAAACTGAAATATACTTTAAAACAGTAAATGAACTGAGTTAAATGAGTTGAGAAAGCTTATGGAATGGATTGGTTTGAGTTGAAGCCGAGTTGGTTGAAAAAGGCCGGTTCGGGTAGCTTTGCACCCTTCTGGCGCGACTTCGGTGTCAGAATCAAGTTCCGTTTGTTGGAGTAGACGGACGATTTAGAGAGGAAGAGTTCCTATGTTGATGATTTCTCCAAAATCCTCCTTTATAAGTCAGTAAAAATTATTAAAGTGGGAGGATATAGAAAATAGAACCTGGATGCGCGCCCTCAGTGTAGCAATCTCCACGAACAAACGGCAAGTCAGAATTAAGTGCCGTTAGTTGGAGATGAAAAAGGACGAAGAGAGGAAAAATTTGTATGTTGAAAAATTTAGCAGCAGAAGCCCCGGATTTTCTGAAGAGGTCTATGAAGATGGTTGATGAAGAACACCCGGATCGAGCCTTCTCCTTCACCTCGGGATCGATTTCTTGACTTCGGATCGCCTTTGGATGTTGGGACAGCTTTGGAGAAGAGCTTGGATGACCTCTAGACGAGCTAGACACCGGGGGTTAACCTTGGGTCATTGAGAATGTCCCTCAATTTATAGGGGAAGGAAGTCGGTGCAAAATTTAGAAACTGAACCGACCGCGCCCCCGTGTTTCAAAGAGGACGAGGGCACGTAGGGCGCACCCTCAAACCAAGGGCGCGCAAGGCGCGCCCCTATTTCGGGGGCGCGGTCTGCGCGCCCCCTGTTTCAAAGGAAGCGGGGGCGCATTACATGTCTCACTTCTAAAAATCAACAGAATCTTCCGGAAATTGCTAAAAATCGACTTGACATACGTAACGCGCCCCCGAACCGGGGGCGCGGTACAAATAATCGAAAATCCTCCGCGGAAACCTTCCAAAAAACCGGTTTAGAAGGTGCTATTCGGGGTAATTTGTGATTTAAAGAAACTGACCACGCCCTCGCCTTTCAAAGGAACCGGGGGCGCGCAGGGCGCGACACCAGTTTGAGGGCGCGCAGGGCGCGTCCCCGGGTTGAGGGCGCGCAGGGCGCGCCCTCCTCTTTCAAATGGAGCGGGGGCGCAGTACACTCTCTCTCCTGTGCGCGTGTTCCGCGAGCCGTATCTTGCAAACGGGATGTCCGATTCGGCTCCCATTTGTCGCGTTGGAAAGAGGGCCTTCAACCGCACCTCCTCAAGTCGGTAAACCAGCCGGCATGACTCCCGATATGTTCGCACGGTGCTTTCAACCGGTTTACCCTCTCGCTGAAAGCCGAAACCCGGGGCAAAGATCCGAAAGAGCATGGTTCCAATCGAGAAATCTCGGGTCAACTCGGGATGACTTAAAATGATGACCGAACAAGTCCGGTACGACCGGAAAACCCGAAGTCATCGAAAAATTTGATATTAACCCGGTAAACGTGAACCGAAACTCGGAACAGTCGGGAAACCCTAAAATTGACCGAAATGGCCATATAGCCCCGGTTGTTGAAAATATTCAGCTAGAATCGGCCTGGATGACTTGTAAAGACCTGGTGATGACTGGAAAGGCCTAATATGTGGTCCGGGATAGCCGTGTCAGCACAGATCGAAAAAGCCGTAACGAAAGTCGTCATTGACCGACGCCTACCGAAATGACTTCTCGGAAACCCTGAATGTTATGGAACACATGCGGGACTCCCGAGACCTTAAATTATGACCATTCAAGGTCGGTCATCGAGCAGGCTTCGTGTTTTTACAGTTCACGTGCGGCTCTCGCTTGAAGGTTACGGCAATATTCCAAAAATCATTGGTCCATTCTCAACTTGCAAGGGGCTCCACCCATGTCCTTAGCTCATGTCCGGATCAGATAACGGTCAAATAAAGGATATCGCCTATGGAATAAGAGTATGGGGCTCCGAATCAAGTCAATTTGGCGTGTCTACAGCTTGCCTCGCCTTGATGTCGGCTTTGTAAGGAAATGGCATGTAGCGGAACGAAGTGAAGCGTAGAGAAAGCATAGCAAAGCGAGATGGATCGTAGTGGAATGTAGTGAAGCAAAATGGTAATGGACTGAAAAGGTGGCATCAAGGTGTAAATATAGACACGCTTAACGACCAGATTCGGCAAGACGAATCTCCTCAAGTCTCCTGGTTAACCGCCATGTTTCATCAAGTCTTCCTATGTTCGATTGGTAAGAGATGTGCCATTGGCACGAGAGAAGAATAGCCAACCCCCAACGTGGTGGGGAGTCCCCGAAACATGGATTCGTAGGTTCATCATCAGCCAGTAACCCGATCTTTGCGGTGTTCCTTTACTGTGATGGGCTAAAGTTTAAAAAGAGATTTGTTTGAAAAGTAAAAGAATACCAATCGAGCATATCAGGCTCTTAGATTCATTTAAGTCTTCCATGAGACAAGATTCAATTCGGAATGGAATGATCTCAGATTCCGAAAGGCAAATGTTTAAGCATAGACCGTGAAGATAGTGACAGTGCAAGTTCTGATCAAATAGGAGGTCCTTGGCGGGATGAATTGGCTGCCATGGTGGGATGAATAGCAAAGAAGTTGCAATGGCCACAGTGGTGAAAAGGAATGAAAGATTTGAGGACACAAAGTGGTTACCGAACACGGTGGGATTAATAGACACGGTGGGATATTAGAGAGGTTGGTGGGACTAGAGATCATGGTGGGATTAGAGAACACGATGGGATTAGAAAACACGGTGGGATTTAGAATGATCGAGAGAGTGAGAAGGTGAAGTTTTAGGAAATGATGTATGCAATGACAAAATAAAGTGTAATGCAATTAATACTACATGATGCATGTTGGGCTCAAGAAAACAAAACAACACTTGTATAACAAATAGTTGACGATATAGATTGTCTATGAGGTCAAGATACCCATTCGGGAACCATCGTCCCTCATAGCACAACTTCGGCTTATCCGTGAGCAATAGAGATGACCCGACCATTGTAGATTTTGATGAAGGGGATCTCGGGTCAAGTATTCTTCATGCTCATGGTCTTCAACAAATAATGTATAAGATAATAACACACGACTAGCGACATATATGCTAGTCGGCAAGTTATGGGGGTTTCACATGTCTATTCTTCTGTTTCCGTGAGCAATTCCTGTCTTTCTTCAAAATGTTAGTTTTGAATGGACAATGATGTCCACTCGACTTTAATAAAGACCAAACATAAATAAATTTAATTTAACAAAATTTCTTGAATTTTTCTAATTTTTCCGGATTTTTTCTGAATTTTTGAGGAATTTTGGAAGAATTTGACCGAACGCGCCCCCGAAACAGGGGTGCGGCCTGCGTGCCCCCACTTTGGGGGCGTGGCCTGAGCGCCCTGGGTTGGGGGGCACGGCCTGCGCGCCCCCACTTTGGGGGTGCGTTCGATCCCAGTTTCTTATTTTGACCGGATCCGAATCCGGTTCAAATCGGGACCGATTTCCCCTATATAAACACCTTTTAGGACGACCAAATCGTCCTACCAACACCCAGGATGGCTCCTCCTTTGAAAAGCAGCATGTTGGCTCAGTTCGAGGTATTTCAAGCATCCCGGGTCATCTGAAGGCCAGAATCGGCGCCGACTTGGAAAGTTTGCTGCCAATTTTAGCTTTCAACCACTCTCTTCTTCTTTTTCTTAAAATTTTTTTCTCTTACCTCCTATTTGGGTGTAGGATTACCCAAACTTCCCTGGGCCTCGCCGGTATTGCTCTCCTCCCTGGCTTTCTGGCTTGCTTGACATCCTCGGCTTGTCGGTTAGAGCGATTCTTTGAGATTGGGGCTTAACCGGGCTCTTGATCCATGCCAAGCAATATTCAGGCTACTCCCTTGACTTCAGTTTGATGGGAGCTCTTGTTGAGTTGTGGCACCCCAACACTCACACGTTCGTGTTTGGCACCTTTGAGTGTATAGTTCTCCTTGAAGAGGCAGAACTCCTTCTCGGCCTTCCTTGGACTAAGAAGGGAGAGACTGAAGGTATGTTCATCCCTTCAGGACCCCTCTCTTGCTTGGAATTCTTGCAGGATTTTGTCGAGCCTCGGAATATCAGCACCTTGTTAGCCGGCAAGCGAATCAGTGTTCCCAAGTTGGCGGCTTGGACAATCTCTCTTTTGATGGCTCCTGGTCTGGACGAGGACCGGATTCTGCGTGGTGCAAAGGGTTTCGCGGCTTGCCTTGCCGCGGTGTTCTTGATTCCTGCGGAGGATGGTTTCCTGGAGGTTGATCAACTTTCGTGCATCCGCGGCATCTGGAGCGGTGCGCGGTTGGGGCCTTCAATTCTGGGCTACTTGTACTGCGGACTGTCCGCAGCTTGCGTGGGCCGTCCTCCCTTCGGCAGTGCGCTTCTACTGGCTTGCTGGGCCGATCTTCACTTTAAGTTCGATCCAGCCGGTGAGGTGGCCACCAGGTCGCAGCTCTTCCTCCGTAGCCCCTTGTTCCCATATGCCGATGCGCTTGGCTTCGGTTCGGCGAGAGAGTCGCCAATAGGTGTGCATCAGTGAAGAAGAGGCCAGACTGGCGTGCTCACTTTGCCTCCATGAACCGTTCTAGCTTCTTGCACTCTTCTGCTTCCTTGATGAAGAAGGACTTCCAGGTGTGCTTTGTGCCCGGCGTTGATCTCCGCCTGGTTACAGGTTCGGCCTTTGGGTTGTACAACGCTCACCGTTGCCACTCCCAGATCGGCTTGCCTCGGTACGAGTTGCCCAAGCTGTCCCACCTACCACCTATCAAGGGTAGGTAGCTTGGCTCTACGGATGACGAGGAGGAGGTGATCTCAGTCCTGATTGAGGAGGACTCTGACCGGAAGTGCCGCTACATCTCTGCGTTGAAGCTTCTACTTGCCTGAGAGTCTTCTTTTCCAACTTTAACTTGTCAGCCATGTTGTTTTTATTTTGAATAAACAATGAATTATTTATAGCAAGTTTGAGTGAAAATTCAAAAGAAATTTACCTTGTTTTGGAAAATGCAAGACAGATGTTGACAATTATAATGAATATGCCTTGTTATTTTTCAACACCTTGAATATTTTTTAACATGAAACAAGATATTTTTGAAAGGTTTTAACATGCCTTTTTTCTTTAGGTAATTTTTCAGAGCAAACCGTGAGTCTGATGAATTTTCTTTCGGTGACTCCTTGATCGGCTTGATTTTCTGAACAGCTTGGCGTTTTCTGAAATTTTTGCCATTTTCAGCCATTTCTGACTAATAAATGTATAGAATTTTCTCCTGACCCCTGAAAAATGTTAGCTAGTGATGATAAAAAACATGAATATGTCTAGCTAATTTAGGAATTTATACATTTAAAGTTATGTGAAAAGAGAGAGTTTTGGTGAGAATTTAAAAAGAATTTTTCTTCACAAAATTATTTTGAGCAAACCGTGCATCAGATCGGAATTCTTTCAGTGGCGTTGCGATCAGCTCGATTTTGTGAACCTTGGGTGATATTTTCAAATTTATACCATTTTCACATTTTTACTCTCTATAAATACCCCCTGTGGGTAAGAATATCTCATTTGCACTTGTACACCATCTCTCCTCGCGCCAGAAGCTCCAGAGTTCCATATCAGATCCGGAGTCCGAAACGCCGTCAAAGATTAGTGCCCCTGTCACAAAAAATGTAGATCGGGTTATGCTCTTCGATTTGGTTCAAGTTTCACGCGATTCCGAGTTGATTTGACGAAGTTATCTAAAAAATAAGGATCGAGTAGTTGAGAGGTGCGGTCAACGCAAAATGTTGACCGCGCCCTCGGACCGGGGGCGCGCTGAGCGCTCCCCCAGTTCGGGGATGCGCAGACCACGCCCCCAAGAGGAGGGCGCGGTCTGCGCGCCCTCTCTCTCCTCACCGGGAAGGGGCACGAAGAGCGCGCCCCTAATATGAGGGCGCGCTCAGCGCGCCCTCAAATGGAGGGGAGGGCGCGTTCGGCTGATTTTTTTTATGAATGAAATAAATAAAAATGTTTGATATCAACTTCCCTTTTGGCACATATGCCAAGACATGTTCGCCGCCACGACTCCGATTCTGAGGAGCCCGAGCATCCGGCAGTCCGAGAGGTACATTTTCTTTTCCTGCACTTAATGATTAGCTCCTTTGCATTTTGACAATAAAAATTGAGTGAACTAATTAAATGATTCTATTGCAGGCCCGGATAAAATCTCGGATCTCGTGGGACCTGGTGCATGCTGCCTACCTTGGCCTACCGGACTTCCAGCTGGTTCGGTTAGAGGATATGGGGTTTGGGCCCATCCTCCGGGTGACTCCTTTTCGGGAGGACCTACCACTGGTGCATGTTCTCCGTGAGTCCTGGGATCCAGAATCCTTCGTGTTTCTGTTCCCATGGGGGCACATGGTGCCCTCCTTAGAGGACGTTGCACACATCACCGGTCTTCGTGTTTACGGTAGGCCGGTGGTGTGTGCCACCTCTTCCGATTATTCGTGGGAGTTCCGGGCCCTCTTCGCATATAAGCTCGAGTTCGACCCGAAGGATGGCCTACGCACAATCGCCAGACTAGAGACTGGTGAGATGGTAGGCTTGGTGGATGCCGAGCGTGTCCGTGGCGAGAGCCAGGACAGCTTTTTCTGCCGCATGGTCGGCTAGGCTGCAACGGCATTTACCGGGTTACCTGGCTCTTTGGAGGCGGATGTAGACCTGTGCCGCTTCCTCTTCTTATTCTTCGGGTGCCTTCTGTTGGGCTCGAAGACGGACCGCATCCATCTGCGGTTCCTCCCTTTGCTTGCTGACCTGGAGCAGGTTGGCACGTACGCGTGGGGGGCAGCGATGCTCGCCCATTTGTTCTGTGGCCTCCAGCCTGAGGCGGGTTCTGTTTCGGTTGCCGGCTTCTCTCCTTTTCTTCAGGTGACTTTTAGCAGCTTTCCTTTCTTGTACACTTGTATTGCTCTGCTTTACTCTGACGAGTTGTGCCTTCTACAGGTCTGGAGCTACCTTTACTTCCCCCTGGGTCGGGCACAGCAGTCCTACCCTGACCTCCCCATGATGGCTCGTTGGGAGCCTATCCGCCCTACTGGTGGCCATCGCAGCCAGTTGGCTTCAATTCGTGCACAGATTCTCCGCTTCCCACACACTGAGGTATGTGTTTAATTTGTGTATCAATATTCTCCTGTTGAAATAATAATCATGTTTTTGCTTCCCACAGGTGTGTTGGAGGCCATATCTCATGACCGATGACCATCTCCAGCCCTGGAATGCCCACGCTGGTCGTGTCTTCGGCCGCGATCTTCATCTTCTGTGCGTCAATGAGCTGGCGCCACTGTGGCTTCGGTTCTCGGCACGCGCCCTCGGTCTGGAGCAGGACTGGTTGGAGCCTCCTCCTCCTCTTCCCCTAGTTGGTGCTCGTCCCAGGCGCCTTCTCCTCCCCGTGGACTGGGTGGAGAGGCACCACGCCTCGATCACTTTGTGGTATGAAGGCGGCGAGGTAGTTATTGGCTTGGCAGAGGATAGCCGAGACTACCTTTGCCGATATGCGGAGGTGTACGGCCATTTGTTCGTTCCAGAGGGTCAGGTAAATGCTTCTCACTTTCCTTTAATTCTGTGTTGTTGTTCTCTTCTGACCTTCATGTCATTTCAGGAGGCTCGGGCTCTACTGCTATGCCAACAGCTGGAGATTGTTGTCCTTCGGCAGGAGGTGGCCACTCTTCGCGGCATGCTGGAGACTGAGGTGGACACTGCCTTTGATCTTCATTTGTATCCTCAACATATTGTCGACTCCGAAAACGGGTTCCGGATCGGCACCTCAAGAGAAGAAGGTGAAATATGGAATAGGGGAAAAGGGAAGTGAGTTTAAAACACTCAGAAAGCGGTAAAATGTCCTCACCTCGGTCCCACACTCACATTGAACCCCGAACTTTCATCTCGCGGCGTCGCTCGAGCACCGGAGATGGTTCGGGTCATGTGGGAGGAGAGTGAGGAGGAGATGAAATTAAAACATGAAAGATGTGGTCGCCAGGAGCCGCGGGCTCCGCTTTATGGAATGAAAATAGAAAGAAAGTTGAATTTGACCGTGTACCTTAGCGTGGGAGAAAGTGAGTGCGGGTTCAACCTTCTTCCTCTTCGGCCGGCCGATGAGGGAGAGTCCAACCAATGCTAGCTTGATGTATTTGTGCAACTAGAAGACAATAAGACAAGAAAACAAGTGAAGAAGGATTAGAACTGAGTGAAGTGTAGTAACTTGTAAAAGTAATAACATAAAACGACAATTGGAAACAAACTCACCGGATTCGGGGTTAGCCCTAACCCCTTTTTTTGGTTTTTTTATGATGTATGAAATGATGCAAGATTGAATAAAATGATGCTTTAATATGAATTAAACGATATGAATGAAGAGTTAGCAAAGAGAATATGAACGCTTAAATACAACACAACCCAGGCAAAGTGGCAACCGGGTTGGACAGATTCAATGTAAACTGCACGGTTCGGATGCAAAGACCTTAAAAAACAGCACCAATGTCAGAATCAAGTGATGTTTGTTTAAAAATAAATATGACTCACATAGGGTGGTTTGATATGAAGACAAGTTTGCCTGAATTTTATGATAAGTAATCTGAATTTACCTGATAAGACGGATCTTGGACAGTGAAGTTCTGGAAACTCCCAGCACAATGTCGATGTAGGACATGCTATGGGCACCACAGATATCCAAATTGAATGATTCTTGTTGGAGATAAAATATAACTCACCGGGGAACAATTTCTTTGAAGGATGTATAGGCTGAATCCACCATTAAGTTTACTGAAATTGACTGAGAAGATGATGACTTAGAAGAGAAGCCTTCGGATCTGACTGTACAGCGCTGGTGTTGAAGCCGTAACATACCGAGGGAATGTCAGAATTGATCTCTGTTTGTTGAAGATGAAGGATATCTTGATTTTTCACACTTCGTATGAAGTAAGTCAGGTCAGAAAATGACTAGAAAGATCTGTAGAAGCCTATGATCAGCAGTGCAGCACGTTGTAGCATAGACCAGCTTCTTCTTCACTTTGGGATGATCTCCGGGCACCGGGACGAAGATAGAACGATTTGGGGAGATTGGGAAGAGCCTAGGGTGGCTGGAGGACGAAGATAGAAGTGCTGGAGGATGGGTATGCCCTTCTTAGGTCGTTCATATGAGTCTCCCTTTATAGGGGATGAGAACCAGGTCAAAAAATAGCAAGTTTTGATACATCCGACCATAGGTTGGATTTCCTTCAATTAATGTTACTTATTTTCATCCTGAGGCATCTAGAAACTTACCTAAATTATTGAGAGAGATTGAAAACCGTGGATCACCTTCCCCATGCTCAAAATATGTCTCCACTTGAAGAGGAACAAATCTGGTCCAAAAATGGCAAGTCTTGATATACAAGACAACAAGTTGGATTGCCATCATTAGATGATGCTAATTTCGACCATGAAGCTTCCAGATACTATAACAAGTCATATGGAGGATGAAAAAGGAAGGTAAGGTCGTGAATTGGTCAGATATGTGCCCAATGGGCTGGGCTTGCATGTAATTGGGCTTGATAGGTGCTGCGTGCGGACAGAACTGCGCATCTGACTTCCAAAGGGCGCTGCAGACAAATGGGAGATCAGAATTGAATGCCGTTTGTTGAAATGGAAATATAACTCAGATAAGAAGATTATTCATGTTGAATACTTCTTCATTAGAAGTCTACAGAATCCTGTGAACAATTTACAAATAGAGGATATGCTGGGAAAAGTATAATCTGACACACCACTAAGAGTCTCTTGTTCGGCAAACATGGATTTGATTAGAAATTAGCAAATCATCTTCATATTTCCAATAAGCACCTCAGCTCATCCAAAAGGGTAGTTCATCATGATTTTTATGGTCTAAAAGAGATGTTGCCAATGGAATAATGATTTAAGCTCTAAATAAGGCCAAATTAGCGTGTCTACAGCTTGCCTCGCCTTGATGTCGGCTTTGCAAGGGAATGGCATGTAGCGTAGCGGAGTGAAATGTAGAGGAATGTAGAGAAGCGAAATGAGTTGTAATGGAATGCAGTGGAGCAAAATAGAGATGGACTGAAAAGGTGGCATCATGGTGTAGATATAGACACGCTCAACGACCAAATTCGGCAAAGAGAATCACTTCATGTCTCCTGGTTAACTGTCATGTTTCATAAAGTCTTCATATGTTCGATTGGTAAAAGATGTGCCATTGGCACGAGGGAAGAATAGCCAACCCCCAACGCGGTGGGGAGTCCCCGAAACATGGGTTCGTAGGTTCATCATCAGCTGGTAACCCGATCTTTGCGGTGTTCCTGTACTGTGATGGGCTAAAGTGTAAAAAAGAGATTTGTTTTGAAAAAGTAAAAGAATATCAATCGAGCACATTCAGGCTCTTAGATTCATTTAAGTCTTCCAAGAGACAAGATTTGATTCAGAATGGAATAATCTCATATTCCAAAAGGCAAATGTTGAAGTACAAACCATGACGGTGCAAGTTTAGATCGAATAGGAGGCCCTTGGCGGGAGGAAGTGACTGCCACGGTGAGATGAATAGCAAAAGAGTTGCAGTGGCCACAGTGGTGAAAAGAAAAGAAATATTTGAGGGCACAAAGTGATTACCGAACATGGTGGGATTAACAGACATGGTGGGATATTAGAAAGGTTGGTGGGACTAGAAAACACGGTGGGATTAGAAAACACAGTGGGATTAGAAAACATGATGGGATTCAGAATGATCAGAATTAGGATAAAAGATTTAGAGACTAAGGTGAGAAGGTGAAGATTTTGAAAGAATGTATGCAATGATAATGAAAAATGCAATGCAACTAATACTATATGATGCATGCTGGGCTCAAGAAAACAAAAACAAAACTTGTCTAACAATTAGTTGAAGATATAAATTGTCTATGAGGTCAAGATACCCATTCGGGAACCATCGTCCCTCACAGCACAACTTTGGCTTATCCGTGAGCACAAAGAATGACCTGACTGTCGTGGATTTTGATGAAGGGGATCTCGGGCCTGGTCTTCTTTGCATTCATGGACTTCAACATCAATGCATAAAATAAATAGTAATGCACCTAATATATGCTAAGAAAATAAATGATAACGATGAGATTGCGATGTGATGACATGCATTCTCACAAAAGAGTTCATGTGTCCAAATGAGGACACAGAGCAAAAGCTTCTCGGCAAAGTTGAGGCCGAGGTAATGATGACACCTCCTCCTGAGAATCCTCAGGGGAGGGAAGTGGAGAGCATCGCCTGCAAAAGGTTTCTCGGCAAAATTAAGGCCGAGGTTATGGTGACACCTCCTCTTAAGAATCCTTAGGGGAGGGAAGTGGTGAGCATCGCCTTATTGAAATCTTAAAAATGCTCCTCGACGAAGTCGAGGTTGAGGACATGGTGGCACCTCCTCCTAAGAATCCTTGGGGAGGGAAGTGGCGAGCTTCGCCTTGTTGTGAAGTTCTCCTCATTTGTTCTTCGTGCCTGAAACACTAGAAAAAGAAGATTATAATGCCAATATGGCTTATCCCCCTTGCATGTTGCAGTATGCCTTGACCTTTGTCAAGGGGTGTAAAGTTTTTCTTGTGCCTGAAACACTTAGAAGGAAAAGATTAGAACAACAATGCGGCTTATCCCCCTTGCAAGTTGCAGTATGCCTTGACCTTTGTCAAGGGGTGTAAAGTTTTTCTTGTTCCTGAAACACTTAGAAGGAAGAGATTAGAACAACAATGCGGCTTATCCCCCTTGCAAGTTGCAGTATGCGTTGACCTTTGTCAAGGGGTATAGCCTTCTTAGGAGTGTAAAAATCAAGTAGCAAATATGCAATGAAGAATTTGAAACATGAGAGATTGAAACTAAATATGAATGTAAAGACGAAAATTCAAACCAAGCATGGTGATAAAATATTTTAAAAGTTTGAAAATTTTTGTTGAATTTGAAAAAGAAGTTTTCTTTTTTGTTTAAAAGATTCAATTTTTTGGGATTTTTAAAAAAACTATTTTCTTTTTTTGAGTTTTTGAAAATATTTATTTTTTTGGAGTTTTTGAAGATATTCAACTTTTTTTGTAGTTTTTTTTTAAATATTCATCTTTTTTTGGAGTTTTTGAAATTTTCAACCTTTTTTTTTGAGATTTTTTTTGAAAATATTTTTTTGGAGAGAAAAATCAGTATTGACACAAGTTCTCATTACTTGGTTGTTTTTTCTAGGTTCACTGGTAGACATCATATGTAAAATGGGGTTTCTTACCCAAAATCTTTCCGACCTTCAACCTTTGATCGGCTAGAGTTTAGCTTTGATTTGGTTGGTTCACCCACACCTTGGGGGTAAGAATGAAGAATTGAGGGAAAGTCCTTGATAGGCTTTGGAGATGTCGAGAGGGATTTTTCTACTCACACTCAATTGCCCGTTGGGGTTCGGCCTCTTCGGGTCTTTTCTTCTTTATTGACAAACCTATTTTTGTGGCACACATTCGGACAGGTCTTTGACCTGTGGGGTCATTGCCCATCTTTTGGCACCTTTTTTCATTTTCTGCATTTTTGGGTACCCATTCAGACAGGCCCATATTTGTTTAAACCTGTGGGGTTCATTGCCCATCTTTTGGCACCTTTTTCTTTTGAGAAGTTGGACCTTTCGAGAAGGCCTCCTACTAAGGTGGTGGATGCTTTCGATACTCTCTCCCTCTAGTCCCCTTTGCCTATCTTGGACCGAACAGAAGAGAATATGGCGAGGGTTTTCCTTCCATCTCTAAGCCTTGCCTAGCTTCTCTCGGGTGTCAAGTCATCCAGATTCTGGGACATGTTGTGTGTGTAGAATGGTATCTACCCTCGACTCCTAGACAACAACCTAGAACATGTTGACTTAAGTCATACTGGTAGTTCTCTCCATTTTTGAGGTAGATTACATTCCATGGGCGAATCAATTGAAAACATGCCTTGCATTGTAAAGAATTCATTAGGATAAAACAAAAGGTAGTTATCATCAATCATAAATTTCTCTCAAGTAAGATTGTCATGTAAAATTCAAAATCATTTAAAAAAATATTGCCTTGTGGATGACATAATGATAATGAATGCAATTTCATGTAATACCTGAGAGAAGGAGAAGTTCATTGTTGATGACGGCTTTGCTTGTGCTTGCCTTGCCTTACCTGCCATGCCTTGCCTTGCCTTGCCCAACTGCTTCCACTTTTGATATGCTTTATATTGCATTGGATTGAAGATTCATAGTCATAGGATGAAGTGAAAGATGTGGAGGATCTGATTTAGCATGGTGGAGTCAAAATTAATGATGTAAAAGGCAAAGATTGTGGTATCACCCAAGAAATTTCTCTACCCTTGATTTTTTTGTTGAAAGTAAAACTTGGGAAAAGAAAGAGAATTCAAAAGGAAATAAACATGCTTGGAAACAAAAGTGAGTTAAAATGGGCTCTTGGGCCCGTGAGTTGAAAGTGGGCTTGAAGGCCCGGGAGCAGTTGGAATCAAGAGGCACGTGAGCCCAAGATTTGAATGTGGGATAGAGGGCCCGGTTGATGTTGATGGGCATGAGGGCCCAATTGGAGGTTGAGCCCGAGGGACCCAATGAAAAGAGTGGGCACATGGACCCGATTTAAATGGTTCGTAGCAAGATTGTGATTTGTGATGGGCTCGCTGGCGCCATTGAAGAGTATGGGTGTGTAATCCCAAAGTTGAAGAAGTGGGGGCACGGGGGCCCGATTTTGAAGAAGTGTGGGCACACGGGCCCGATGGTGAAGAAATGGGGGCATACAGGCCCGAAGTTGAAGGAGTGTGGGCATGTGTGCCCGAGTTTGTTGGAAGGTGGGCACGTGGGCCCGATTTAGAAGAAATTTGGGCACATGGGCCTGGTTGTAGAAAAACATGGGCATGTGAGCCCGGTTGAGGTGAATTGCGGGCACGTGGGCCCGATTTAGAAAAATTAAGGGCACATGGGCCCGATCGGGGAGAATTATGGGCACGTGGGCCCGATGGAAGGAAAGGAGTATGTAGGCCCAATTGGGGAAAAGGGGCATATGGGCCCAGTGGAAGGAAAGGGGCATGCATGCCCAATTGATTAAAAGGGGCACGTGGGCCTGGTTGAAGAAAAGGGGCATAAGAGCCCGGTTGATTAAAAGGGGCGCATGGGCCCGGTTGGATAAAGGGGGCACATGGGCCCGGATGATGGAAAGGGGCACATGGGCCCAGTTGATGAAAAGGTGCATAAGAGCCCGAAAATGGGGCATAAGGGCTCGATTGAGTGGGATGGGGTGTGGGCCATGGCCCTAAGATTGACAGATTTTGGACCCATGGGCCTGATTGATGGTTGTAAGAAGGATAAAGAAAGGGCAGTGGCCCTAAGTTTGAGGAATTGTGGGCCCATGGGCCCGATCGTTGATTTGGAGGAGAATAAAGAAAGGGTCATGGCCCTAAAATTGATTGATCGTGGGCCCAAAGGCCGAATTGTTGCTTAAGAGAAGAATGGGGTAAGGGTCGTGGCCCTAAGATTGATGCTAAAGGATTTTCCTTCCTAGTTGGAGGAGGTCTCAGTATCCCCTTGCTAAGGTCTACATCCTTCAGGAGGCTTGTCGATTCATTCCCTATTTCATGGACCAATTCGGTCTCCTTACTTCCTAGTTCAGGGGTCAATTCAATCTGACCATCTTCATTGATCAATTCCAATGATGGTAACAGTTGATCAATGCTTGACAAATCCTTGCCTAGTCCATCATTGGACTGACAATCAACTAAGTTTATGATTCCTTCGTCTAAGCTCCCTATAGTAGGCTTCTCCTCAGGATGTTCTATAGAAGAGGGCATGCCTAGTCTAGGGGATTCCAAAAAGGTAGAAGGGTTTGGTTCGACCTCCCCTACTAGCTGACTTTGATCTTGATGAGAAGCTGATTCTTCTGCCATGGCAGGAGCACAAATGGTTGGAGTTATTAATTCCGCTGCAAGGGCAGGAGCTTGAGGGGTCAGAGTGACTAAATCATATACCATAGCAGGAGCATGAATGATCGGAGTGACTGGTTCCTCTACCATGGAAGGAGCAACAGACGAAACAAGTGGTTTGACTGACTGAGGGGGAACCCTATTTTGAGGGGTTGATTGAAGTGGTGCTGGCATAGAAGTTGGGTTAGGCTGGGGAACTACTGGTGAAATTGGTTGAGGGGCCAAGACTTGTATGGTTGGCTGAGGAGTTGTTGGTGAAGTAGACTGAGAAGCTAAGGGCCGAATGATTGGGCGAGGAGCCTTTGGAAATGTTGGTGGAGTCAAAGGCTGGGGAACCAGTTTAGGTAACAAAGTATTTGCACAAGCAACAAGAGGAACTTGATTGTGCACAGTTGGTTTCGCCATTAGCACGGGTTGCATGACCGGCTGAGATTGGGGCATGGGTGGGTTAATTAACTGACGTCGAGGAGTCGGCTGAAGATGATGATTTAGATGAGGTTGGGGAGGGCTCCTAGGTTGGTTCATAGCATCAATGTTCTTCTCAAGTCTAGGCCTCAATTCATCAAAATATTGCATTAATTCCACATCTTCTTTTACTTCCCCAATTATTGAATAGCCTGGCCCATATCGTTTCGAGAATTTGGCCTTGACGATTTCGAAATCCCATATCTCTACTTCGTTCAATGAAAAAAACCAATCTAGGGCTACACCCTCTAAAGATCTCCTAAAAAGAAAGGCAAGGGTCTTTCTATCATTAAGCCATCGAGATGATTTGGTCAGGAAATCATTGAGATGGGTGAAGGGATCACCTGAGCCATTGTAGCGATGGTAGGTTGGCATTTGTGATTGGGGTATGTAGATAGTATAGAGGGGAAATTCGATGGTTTCTTTATCCTTGGCAACAGGTGGGGAGGAATTCACTAGGGGGTGTGCAAGTGGCACCTGGATGGGAGGGAGGTGGGTTGGTGTGCGAGCTGAAGAATGACCCACAATGGGGTGAGTAGGTGAAGTAACATGGCAGGGCTGCCCAGGTGGGGTTATGACAAGAGGTCGAACTGTCGATTGGGGAGGCAAAGCAGCTCGGTTGACTTTGGCTGGACCTTGACTAATAGGCATCTTGCCCTTCACTATAGATTGTATGAATGACAAGGTATTGGGATCAAGATGAAAAGATAGATCCTTAAGAGCCTGTTCTATAATATGTGAAGTGGATCGGTGAGCAGGATCTTGGACCTCAGGTTCCATCACGGCATTAACATGGCCATCTGGTTGGACCATGGGTTGCTGAAGCTCGTAGTGACCCGTCTCGTACTCCTCTTCTTGGCCGCAGTAGTCCGACATCCCGACGTGTCTTCCGGACCTTAGCATCATGGGCATCAAGTGGATCTTTCTATAAGGATGGTTAAAAAAAGAGCAAGCAAAGCACACAATTGAAGATTTTTTGTATGTTTGTTTTGTTTGATTTTTTTTTGTTTCAATTTGGTTGTTTGGAAAACAAGTTGAAAAAAAAAATGTTTTTGTTTTGTTTTGGTGTTTTGTAAGAAAATTTTTTTTGCTTGTTTTCAATTGTTGTGAGCAAGCAAGTTGTGCAAACAAGTTTTTAAAATGACTACTCGACAATTTTTGGGTTGAAACCTTAGATTAGATAGATTGTTAACCATTGTTCACTCAAGTGGGTATGGTTCCTATTGCTTCAATCTTCAAGACCTAAGGTTATCACTCAATCACCACGAGTAGGTACTTGGGTTCTTCGGGTTTTGGGAAAGTGGTACAACCGGCCCAATCGTGCAGAGAGGAATACTCCACGGATGGGGACTTACGGAGGTATTGATGGAAACCACCAAATCAACTAGGAAGGAATATCCCAGAAGAGAGGTAAGAATCCACCAAGAAGGTGTTTGGAGGGTGAGGGTGTGTTGGGAGAGAGAGCCCCCGCCTCGAATGCCCAACGGATCGGAGCAAGTCCGGTACCCGATGCAAAAAGCTAATGCAAAAGTAAAAATGGAGGGTAAGAGGAGAAGAAGCAATCAATGTGCCAAAACATGAAATGAAATGAAGTAAATAGAGCATGCAATATGCAAACAAGACAAGCAATCATGCAACAAAACAAACAATCTAGTGACTAGAATTGAATTAGAATGAAACTAGTTGCACAAAAAAATCAAGCTAGCATGGTTAAAGACATTGGTTGTCCCACCGTGGTCGCCAAAAAGCTGTCGACTCCGAAAACGGGTTCCGTATCGGCACCTCAAGAGAAGAAGGTGAAAGATGGAATAGGGGAAAAGGGAAGTGAGTTTAAAACACTCAGAAAGCGGTAAAATGTCCTCACCTCGGTCCCACACTCACATTGAACCCCGAACTTTCATCTCGCGGTGTCGCTCGAGCACCGGAGATGGTTCGAGTCATGTGGGAGGAGAGTGAGGAGGAGATGAAATTAAAACATGAAAGATGTGGTCGCCAGGAGCCGCGGGCTCCGCTTTATGGAGTGAAAATAGAAAGAAAGTTGAATTTGACCGTGTACCTTAGCGTGGGAGAAAGTGTGTGCGGGTTCAACCTTCTTCCTCTTCGGCCGGCCGATGAGGGAGAGTCCAACCAATGCTAGCTTGATGTATTTGTGCAACTAGAAGACAATAAGACAAGAAAACAAGTGAAGAAGGATTAGAACTGAGTGAAGTGTAGTAACTTGTAAAAGTAATAACATAAAACGACAATTGGAAACAAACTCACCGGATTCGGGGTTAGCCCTAACCCCTTTTTTTGGTTTTTTTATGATGTATGAAATGATGCAAGATTGAATAAAATGATGCTTTAATATGAATTAAACGATATGAATGAAGAGTTAGCAAAGAGAATATGAACGCTTAAATACAACACAACCTGTGCAAAGTGGCAACCGGGTTGGACAGATTCAATGTAAACTGCACGGTTCGGATGCAAAGACCTTAAAAAACAGCACCAATGTCAGAATCAAGTGATGTTTGTTTAAAAATAAAGATGACTCACATAGGGTGGTTTGATATGAAGACAAGTTTGCCTGAATCTTATGATAAGTAATCTGAATTTACCTGATAAGACGGATCTTGGACAGTGAAGTTCTGGAAACTCCCAGCACAATGTCGATGTAGGACATGCTATGGGCACCACAGATATCCAAATTGAATGATTCTTGTTGGAGATAAAATATAACTCACCGGGGAACAATTTCTTTGAAGTATGTATAGGCTGAATCCACCATTAAGTTTACTGAAATTGACTGAGAAGATGATGACTTAGAAGAGAAGCCTTCGGATCTGACTGTACAGCGCTGGTGTTGAAGCCGTAACATGCCGAGGGAATGTCAGAATTGATCTCCGTTTGTTGAAGATGAAGGATATCTTGATTTTTCACACTTCGTATGAAGTAAGTCAGGTCAGAAAATGACTAGAAAGATCTGTAGAAGCCTATGATCAGCAGTGCAGCACGTTGTAGCATAGACCGGCTTCTTCTTCACTTTGGGATGATCTCCGGGCACCGGGACGAAGATAGAACGATTTGGGGAGATTGGGAAGAGCCTAGGGTGGCTGGAGGACGAAGATAGAAGTTCTGGAGGATGGGTATGCCCTTCTTAGGTCGTTCATATGAGTCTCCCTTTATAGGGGATGAGAACCAGGTCAAAAAATAGCAAGTTTTGATACATCCGACCATAGGTTGGATTTCCTTCAATTAATGTTACTTATTTTCATCCTGAGGCATCTAGAAACTTACCTAAATTATTGAGAGAGATTGAAAATCGTGGATCACCTTCCCCATGCTCAAAATATGTCTCCACTTGAAGAGGAACAAATCTGGTCCAAAAATGGCAAGTCTTGATATACAAGACAACAAGTTGGATTGCCATCATTAGAAGATGCTAATTTCGACCATGAAGCTTACAGATACTATAAAAAGTGATATGGAGGATGAAAAAGGAAGGTAAGGTCGTAAATTGGTCAGATATGTGCCCAATGGGCTGGGCTTGCATGCAATTGGGCTTGATAGGTGCAGCGTGCGGACAGAACTGCGCATCTGACTTCCAAAGGGCGCTGCAGACAAATGGGAGATCAGAATTGAATGCCGTTTGTTGAAATGGAAATATAACTCAGATAAGAAGATTATTCATGTTGAATACTTCTTCATTAGAAGTCTACAGAATCCTGTGAACAATTTACAAATAGAGGATATGCTGGGAAAAGTATAATCTGACACACCACTAAGAGTCTCTTGTTCGGCAAACATGCATTTGATTAGAAATTAGCAAATCATCTTCATATTTCCAATAAGCACCTCAGCTCATCCAAAAGGGTAGTTTATCATGATTTTGATGGTCTAAAAGAGATGTTGCCAATTGAATAATGATTTAAGCTCTAAATAAGGCCAAATTAGCGTGTCTACACATATGATTGCCTTGCTCTGATGTGTTTTTCTTCTGTTCATAACGGAAGGCTCGTGCTGAGGGTTCACCTCCTTCTCTGTCGAGGGAAGAGGTGGCTGAGCTCTGCCAGCGTCTTAGTGAGGCGAGAGAGGCCCTGACGACCAAGGAGGCAGAGGTATCTTTCATTGTTGTCTATTCTGGTTGTTGATTTTTCTTGGTTCATATACTTCCTCTTCTTCCAGGTTGCCGAGCTTCAGAGTAGCTTGTCCTCCCATATCCAGTCCTTGGAGTCTGAGGTGGAGACATTGCGGTCTGCCCCAGCCGATCTTCGTTCCCAGATGATCGTCTCGGATCTCCGCCTTCAGCACGAGAGAGCCATGCGCGAGATGGAGTGCCAGCATAGCCAGGCCATGCGATCTCTGGAGCAGATGCACCTGCAGGCACAGGTTCGTTTGTCGGCAGCAGAGGCGACATTGCAAGTTTACCGCCAGGGCATCCCTCCACAGCCGAGCCAGAGTTGCACCCATCAGAGCAGCTCCCATCGTAGTGGTACGCACCAGAGTGGCGGCGCCGCTTGTAGTCGGGGTCACCACGGGCGGAGCCAACAGGGTTAGAGTGGCCAGAGCCAGAGCCATGAGAATGGTGCTTCTGCATTCCTGGCCACTTCTTCAGAGCGTCGCCGCAATGAGGCGGCCGCAACAGCTTTGGCGGACACAGCTACCATGCCTCCTCCACGTGGTCATCTCCTGGAGGGGGTAGCAGCAGGCACTGATTTCTGTAGTAGGCTTAGCTTTTCTGATGTTGTAGCTTCTTTTCTTCTTTGTTGTAGCACTTAATGGCATAATCAAATCTTCACCTGTTTGCTTCAGTGTTTATTTGATCTGTTGGCGAGATTCTCACCCCTCCTTGACTTGTGTTTCTTTTCTGAAATACTCAATAGAAGGGTTAAATATGTTCTATGGCTCACCCCCTTGCCTATTGTCATCTTGCATTGCTTATATGTCAAGGGGGGCAGCCTTATCAACCATGTAGAATGCACAAAATGACAAACAAGGTAAAAGTTAAGAGAGCTTACCTGCTATGGTGAGAGTCACTCCCTTCTTGATCTCAGAATCCTGTCGTTGAGAGAACTTTCTCCTCTTATTTTAAAGTCCCTGAAAACACTTGATAAAAGAAGATTAGATCTTAACAACGACTCATCCCTTTGCCTATTATGGCCAACTTTGACTTAGGTCAAAGGGGGGAGCCCTCTTAATGGGGTGATAATGAAGGTAAATATGCAATGCGGAAATGAAACATGCAAGACATAAAGATAAACATGAATGCTAGCAAAGGAAAAACTCAAGGTTATGCCAAGTTAGATGATGCATTTTTTTTTAGATTTTTGAAAAGTATTCAAATTTTTTATTTTTGAAGATATTCAATTTTTTTTCGGAATTTTTTTTGAAATTATTCTTTTTTTTTATGTTTTTGAAATTTTTTGTTTTTTTGGGATTTTTGGAAATATTTGATTTTTTTGGATTTTTTAAAATATTCATTTTTTTTGGATTTTGTGGAGAATGTGCCAGTATTGAGACCATTCATCGATCTTTGAGTGTTGATCAAGATTCAAGCAATAAGCACCACATGTGAATAAGGTTCCTTACCTAGAATCTTTATTGCCCTCTTCTCTTGATCGGTTTGGATTCCCCCTGAGTTTGGACAGTTTACCCTACCCTAGGGGTTTTAAGATGGAAGAATAATAGAGGAAGTCTTTGATAGGATTTGGGGGTGTTGAGGAGGGTTTCTCTACTCATGCCCAAATTGCCCGTTGGGGTTCGGCCTCTTCGGGTCTTTTCTACATGTGGCACTTACTTAGACATGTTTTTGACCTGTGGGGTCATTGCCCATCTTTTGGTGCCTTTTCTTCATTTTCTATTCTTTCGGGTACTCATTCAGACAAGCCCATATTTGTTTAAACCTGTGGGGTTCATTGCCCATCTTTTGGCACCCTTTTGCACCTTATGAGACGGCCTCCTACTAAGGCGGCGGGCATTTTCGATACTATCCTCCTCTAGTCCCCTTCACCTATTTCGGACCGAATAGAAGAGAATAGGGTAAGGTTTCCTTTCTGCCTTCAGGGTTCTGCCTTGCCTCTCTCGAGTGTTGGGCTATCCAGATTCTGGGATCGGGAGGTGTTGTGTGTGCAAGGTGATGTCTACCCTTGACTTCTAGCTAACACCCTTTGGTCGATGACTTAATATCATACTAGAAATTCTCCATATTTTTTTCTTCTAAGGAAAATATTTTTTGAGGTAAACGTCGTTCCATGGATGGTTCAATTTTTCTCCATCGACGTTGGTTAGCTCATATCAATTGTTTGGATATTTTTCAGTTATAACAAAAGGCCCTTCCCAGTAAGGTTGTAACTTAGAGCGGGGACCACCCGGCTTAACGAATATGCGTTTTACTACCATCTCACCAGTTTTGAACTTTCTCTCTACCACCCTCTTTTGATAAAATCTTTTCAATCGGTTCTGATAAGTCCGGGCATGCTCGGAGGCGGCCAACCTTCTTTCATCTAAGAGTTCAAGTTTTGCAAGGAGAGATTCTCGCCTCTCATCGACTGGGATGTCCCTATCGAGTTGAACTCGGAGTGATGGAAGGATTACTTCGTACGGGACCACTGCTTCCATCCCATATGCGAGAGCATACGGGGTTTGACCAGTGGGGGTCCGTACAGAAGTATGATAAGCCCATAGGGCATCTACAAGCTTATCTGGCCAGTCTGCGAACTTGCTAGACTTACAGGTTTTCTTGATGATTTTAGTCAAAGTTTTATTGGTGGCTTCTTCTTGACCATTGCCTTGCGGGTAATAAGGAGATGAATGATGCAATGCAATGCGGTACCTGTTGCAAAGATCACGCAGATCTTAAGAGAGAAATTACGGTCCGTTGTCGGTGATAATATCGCTGGGTATCCCGAACATGGCGATGATGTTGCATTTGATGAAGGAGCATAGTGTTGATGCCTTGATCTCCACAAACGCTTCCGCTTCTGCCCACTTGGTGAAGTACTCTGTTGCCGTCAGGATGAACGATTTGGAACGGATTTCAGAGTTAAGATCACTTAGAGGGCCAATGATATCGAAAGCCCACATGGCGAAGGGCCATGGGGCATGAATCGGATGAAGGGAAGATGCGGGAGAATGGATCTTGTCGGCATGAAGTTGGCAAGAATGACAGTGCTGGACAAAGATGGAGCAATCCTCTTCTAGGGTTGGCCAATAATACCCCTGCCTGATGATTTTCTTGGCAAGAGCTTGAGCATTGACATGGCCCCCACAGACACCGGAATGTGCTTCCTTAAGCACCAATTCTGCCTCTTCTTCATCAACGCATCTCAATAAAATTCCTCTCAGGCTCCTCTTGTAGAGCACCCCTCCTAGGATGGTATACCTCTGGGATACTCTCCTATTGGCCTTCTTTGCTTTTGCATTTGATCCAGGTGGATATGATTGATCTTGACAGTACCTTGTGATCTCATCAAACCAAGGCCTCTCACCCTCATCTAACTCTTCCAACTCAATTAGTGAAATCTCCTCTTTCTACTTTAGATATTCCTTCCGGCCAAATCTCTCCTTGATCTTCAGAAATCGCCCATCCTTAATCGCTGGCATCGACCTCCTACGGACATGGATAGTCCGTACCTGTCTACCTAGAGGGACTGATAGGGATGAAGCTAAGGAGGCTAGGGCATCAGCAAGGATGTTCTGAGCTCGAGGAACATGGACAAAAGTGAGTTTGGAAAAGAGCTTGATGTAGCAAGAGGTGAGTTCTTGGTAAGGTTTGAGGTTTGGATGAGAAGTTCGGTATTTGGTTAGGACTTGGCGAAGAATTAGTTGGCTATCACCTATCACCCTTAATTCCGTGGCACCATAGAAATGAGCAGCCTCCAGCCCGGCCAGCAAGGCTTCGTATTCAGCTATATTGTTGGTTGTTGGGAAGTCAAGCTGAAATGCCTGTGGAATGGTGACACCCTCGGGTGATAGAAGGACGATTCCTATTCCCTTACCGTGAGAATTCAGAGCCCCGTCAAAATATAATGTCTAAAGGTGGGAAAATCGGATCAACATTAGTTCATTATCCGGGAGCTCTGATTGGACCGGGTCAAAGAGGGGTATAGGGTGATGAGCTAGATGTTCGGCAATGGCATAACCCTTAATCGCCTTCTAGGGGACATAGGTGATATCAAACTGGGAGAGGAAGCTCTGCCAACGACCTAACCGATCAGTTAGAACAATTTTCTCCACAAGGAATTTGATGGGATTGATGCGGGCAATAAGATTAACATCATGAGCTAAGAAATAGTGTTTAAGCTTCTGAACTACCCAGACTAGTGCAGCACAGGTCTTTTCCACTATAGTACACTTCTGCTAACATGGATCAAAGATCTTTGACAAATAGTAAGTTGCCCTCTCTTTCCCTTCTTCATCAACTTGTGCAAGGACTGCCCCAAGAGAATTCTCCAAAACCGAGATATATAAAACTAAGGGCTTGCCAGGGACTAGTGGTCTAAGCACAGAGGGACTAGCCAGGTATCTTTTAAAACCATCGAATGCATCCTAGCACTTTGAATACCATTTGAACTCGGCCCCCGCCTTGGTCAACTCATAGAAAGGTTTACACCTTTGGGAGTGTTGTGAGATGAACCGGCGGACAAACTGTAGCCTCCCGATTAATCCTCGAAGTTCTTTCATATTTCTCGGAGGAGGCATACCTATGATTTCCTTGGCCTTGTTTGGGTCGATCTCTATGCGCCTTTTGCTCACTATGAACCCCAACAGTTTTCCTGAGGATACTCCAAACGTGCATTTCTTTGGGTTCATTTTCAATTTATATTCTTTAGCCCTTTGCAAGACCTTTCTCAACACTTCCGGGTGATCTTCTCGGCTTTTGGACTTAACGACCAGGTCGTCCATGTACATCTCTACAAGGGTATGCATCATGTCATGGAAGATAGCCATCATTGCCCTCTGATAGGTAGCACCAGCATTCTTCAGTCCAAAGGGCATGACGACATAGCAGTAGGTTCCCCAAGGTGTGGTGAACGAGGTCTTCTACTGGTCCTCTTCGGCCAACCGGATTTGATTATATCCAGAATAGCCATCCATGAATGACAACATCTCGAATCCAGCAGTGTTATCAACCAGTATGTCAATATGAGGTAGAGGAAAGTCATCATTAGGACACGCTCGGTTCAAGTCCCTGAAGTCTATACAGATCCGAACTCGGCCATCCTTCTTCATGACAGGGACTATGTTTGCCACCCATTGCGGATAAAGGACGACTTTAATGAAAAATTGCTTGATGTAACTTGTCAACCTCTTCTTTCATCATAAGTGCAACATCAGGGTGGAATCTCCTTAATTTTTGTTTCACCGGGGTAGCTCCAGGTTTCAAAGTTAGACGATGTTCAACTAACGAGTTGTCTAACCCCGGCATGTCCTCGTATGTCCATGCGAACGTGTCCTTATATTCTTCCAAAACATTAATTAAATTCTGTTCCTCAGTGGGAGTGAGGTTTGCGCTTGTAGACATGCCAAATTCGCCTAATTCAGAGCATAAAACTCATGTTTTATAGGGTAACACGTGTGATTGACCTTATAATGATGTCGGGTCTTTTTAAAGTTGATTTGGAACTTCGCCGAACAAAATCGGATGTTTTCCAAAGTTTTCTGCAAAAAGCTGTAATTTACGAGCGAAAGCCACACGTAAATCATGAGAACACGGAAATTGGCTGAATGACCAATGCCTAATGATCATTCATTGAAGGTTATGGTCATATTCACACTCCGGACAAGTTTTGTTGCATTCCGTGCCTTTCCGGTTTGCCGTCGGAGTCATTTTGACCTGTATCGGATCTTCTTTTCACTGCCCTAACTTCCGGATAAAATTCTGAAGTTTTGGAGGGTGTTATGGCTTATCCGATGCTATAGAAAGCTTCTTCGGCCTGTTATCTTTCCAACGCAACAAACGGCGTCGAATTCCAAGTTCGGGAGTGTTCGCAATGGCTTCCGGAAGAAGGACGCGCGAAACCAGTCCCATGCGCCCGGGTTCCTGGTCACATGCGCCCGGGACCCAGGGCACATGGCCATGCGCCCTACCAGTGAGGCACGTGGCCTTGTGCCCTCAAGTGAGGGCACATGCGCCCCACCTTTGAGGCACGAGGGACCCAGTCTTTCACCGGGACTCTACTGCTCAACCGACGGACCGGATAAGGCCGAAATTTTTGAAAAGATAGGATGCGCCCCCACTTGAGGGCACATGTGCCCTGGGGGTAGGGCACATGCGCCCTGGGGTAGGGCACATGCGCCCAGAACCAGGGCGCAATGAGCCTATTTTTTAGCGCAGATCGCGACAGTTTTCTCCTATAAATTAACTCCGATTCTGGTCATTCCAGAGGCATGAGCACGACCTCCCAGGCATCTCAAGACGTCCTAGCACCCTCCTGAATCGATTTTGTGATTTTTAGAGAGAGAATTTCGAGTTTTTAGAGAGAGAAAAGTCGGTTCAAGAGAGAGGAAGGCTGTTCTACAGGGGATCTGCCCAGTCTCTCTTACTCAGCCTCTACAGAAGTGTGTGGACGTCTTCATCCAGTGCTCTCTTCATAAAAGTTCTTTCTCTCCAAGACTTCTTTAATTTTCAATCGACGGCACTTGATTCTGACGTCGGGGCTGGCCGTGACGAGCGCAGAAGCAAAGTCGCGCCTGGCAGATCCTGCACTGCTACTCGGCTTTTTCGACAACACAGATTTGGCTATATCTTTCTCTATTCAACTCAGAATCTTTCATTTATTTTTCCTATATCTTTTTTTAGTGATTCTCCATCCTCCTATCATTTTTTTACATTTTTTTGCACTACTTTTACTCTGTTATTCCGAAAATAAAAAAAGGGGTTAGAGATAACCCGAATCCGGTCAGTTTCTAGTCAATTGTGTGTTTCATGTCATTCTCTTTACATATACTCCACTTTTTCTAGTTCTAATTGTCTATTTCACTTGTTTATTTGTCTAGTTGCACAGAATATCAAGCACCCGCATGTTGAGGACTCTTCTTCATCGGCCGGCCGAAGAAGGAGAAGCTTAAACTCACACTCTTCACGCTAAGGTACACACGGTCATCTTTCATTTTAATTCTATAAATAGGAACCCACGGTTCCTGGCGACCACGTTTATTTATTCTCACCCTCCTCCCACATGACCCAAACCGTCTCTTTGGTGATCAAGCGACGCCAAGGGATGAAAGTTCGGGGATCAATGTGAGTGTGGGACCGAGGTGAGAATTGCTTTCCGATGTTTTTATTCCTTTCTTTCCTCATCCCCTCTTGAGGTGACGATCTGGGTTCACGGACTTCCCTGAAAAGGAGAGGACCCCGTCGAATTTTCAGAGTCGACAGCTTTGTGGCGACCACGGTGGGACAAGCAATGTCTTCAACCGTGGGTGCTAAGTGTTTTGTTTGCACCTAGTTCTAGTTCTAGACCGGTTCCCACGTGAGCCTTTCCTTCCTTCCACCTTTCTTTAACTTCATGCCATCTCAAAATTTCTGATTTCACCCATCTTTCATCAGATATGAAGCACCAAGTATGCCATTTATTTTCTGCATTTTATTTAAACCGGTTCCCACGTGAACCACCCTTTTCCTTTTAATCCGGTTCCCACGTGAACCAATCTCTTTCTTTACTTCGGTTCCCACGTGAACCACCCTTTTCCTTTTAAACCGGTTCCCACGTGAACCAATCTCTTTCTTTACTTCGGTTCCCACGTGAACCAAACCACTTTCCTTCAGATCTATCCCCACTTGGATCAGATCTTTATTCACCTTTAATTGGCCCCACGTGGCCCTCTTTTGATCATTCAAACCGGTTCCCACGTGAACCACCCCTTTTTACCCAAAACCGGTTCCCACGTGAACCACCATTACCTTTTACCCCAGTTCCCACATCGGTCCCCGCGTGGACCACCCTTTTGCTTGGCTATCAGATCTGAACCCTCTTCTTTCCATCACCTTTTCACTATCTCCATTTGGCTCACATAAGAAACAAGTCTAGATTCTAGTTTCTAGTTGCTTGTCTAGTTTCTAATTGCTTGTCTGGTGTTGATTGCTTGTTTATTTAAGTTCATGTTTTGCTCATTACTTGTTTTATTACTTGATTGCATTCTCTTATCCTTCTCTCTATCTCCTTCTTTTACACTTTTTTGAGGCGGGAGCTCACTCTCCTATTTACCCCTCCCATCCAAAACACCCTCTTGGTGCATTCTGACCTCTCTTCTGGGATATTCCTTCCTAGTTGACTTGGTTGGCTTTCATCAAGGCCTCCGTAATTCCTCATACGTGGAGTATTCCTCTTCACGATCGGGTTGGTTGTACCACTCCCCAAAACCCGAAGCATCCTATGTTACCTACACGTAGTGAGTTTGTGTGAAACCTAGGTCATTGGAGATTGGAGTTAGGATCCTAACCCATTTGTTGAGAGAACAATTCTTAACAAAATTCATAAACCTAAGGTTTAATCAAAATTATTTGCGTAATCTTGCTTTCAAGTCTTTGCATAACTTGTTTGTCAAACAAAAATTCAAACCTCTAACCTTTTGAAATATACTAAAAAAACCAAAAAAAGTTCTTTGTTTACTTTGTCAACTTGTTTGTTCCTTGAAGTTCAATGCAACTAAGGTCCGGAAGGCACGTTGGAATGGCGGAACGAGCTGAACATCGAGAGCACGAGATGGGTCACCAACCAATTCCGTCAGAAGCGCAAGAGGTCCCTCAACCATCTGCTCCCCGTGATGTTGAACAACTCTTTAGGGAGTTGTCTCTCTATACCAACCCAGAAACCTATGCCCGTATACAATCCATGGTGAAGGGCAAAATTGCTTCAGATCAGGCTGAAACCAATCAAGTTGCCCTATCTCCTCGTCCTCTAGTTCAACCACCACTCATGCAGTCACCCTTTGTTCAATCACATGTTGTTCAACAATCTATGATTCAACCTCCCGTTGTTCAACAACCTATGATTCAACCCTCTGTAGTTCAACCATCTGTGGTCCAACCCTCATTTGTTCAACCATCTTATTTCAACCATGTTGTTCCCCCAATCCACCAAGCCATGGGACAATCTTCAAATCATGTTCCTCAATTCCAGAACCACGTCTCTAACCACATACCCCAACCAGTAAACCAAGAACCTGCTCTCACCCAGGCAATCATGGATCAGCTCACTCAGATGAATGAACGTTATGAAGAGCTGAGATGTCGCCTAGACTCCAAGTCAGTGCCTGAGATTTCCATTCCTTCTTTGCCAGTCTTACACCTGCCACCTTCTGAGCTACCAGTTTATCGACGCTACAATGGTACTGGCAACCCCTTTCTTCATCTTAAAGATTTTCTTTATGAATCCTCATTCTGGAAAGATGATCGTAGGGTTCTTGCCTTCTTGTTTCGTCGATCACTAGAAGGGTCTGCATTGGAATGGTTCTACTCACTCGACTCCTTTGAGGCAGGAGACTTCAACATTGTCAAGACCAAATTCTTGCAGAGATACAGAGACTGGGTGGCACCAGCATGCTCCATTACAGACTTGATTGCTGAGAAGATGAAGACCGAAGAGGACTTCATAAAGTTTGCTGATCGCTGGAGGGGAATGGCAGAAAAACTGACAGATGTGATTTCTGAAGGGGAACAAGTAAAAATGCTTATTGGCAACACTACACCTGCTCTGAGAAATGTATTGATCATGCACCATCCTACCACAATGAATGAACTCTATGACAGTGCCCGATACTTACAAGCCCACTTCAAGGATGCCACCATGATAAACCCTTTTGATCCTAAACCTAGAAACTTTAGAAAACCCCCTCTGCACCAGCTGGGCCTACAACCGAAGGAGTGGTCAACAATGAAGCTGTAAATATTGTGGGGAACCAGGGAGGGAACCGTCAAAATCAGTACAGAAACCCACCACAGAACCCTTCCTATTACCCCCCTCAGCAACAAGTTAGGCCACCACAACCACGACTACCACAACAACCCCCGCAACCAGTAGCACAACCCCAGCAACCTCATCAACCTACCTACAATAGGGCACCGCCACCACCCAATCAAGCACCACGAAGGGGAGGTCCTAGGAGAGAGAACTACCAGCAACTCCCTTACTCCTTGACCGACATCTTCAATGTACTCATGGCGGAGAAACAGTTGGAATTGCCCAAGGAAAGAGAGGTTTGGCCAACAAATGTAGATATGTCCCAATACTGTGCTTACCACCGGTGCTCTGGTCACACTGTAGAAGTGTGCTTTCAATTCAAGGATTACATCCATGATCTGAATGACCAAGGCAGCATTGATTGGGTCCAAATGGGGGAATGCATACAAGCTATGAAGGCTAGGCAGCAGCAGCGGCAACGTCCACTAGCTCAACCTCAACAACAACCTGGCTTGGGGATTGTTCAGAATCCGCTCCCATTACATGCTCCCGCTCCAGCGCCGGCACCAGCACATCCAAACCCAGGAATTGGTCTAGTACACTCCATTGTCCAGGGAGATGCCAGCCGTGCTCAAGGTTGGCAACTAGAAAACCAAAATGCAACCATGCTTATCAACCCGACTAAGCCTCCTGCTATGAACCCTGCTAGACAGATAATCCGTGCACCTGCTACTCCACAACCACAAAGCTCAATTACCCAACCACTGGCCTCCACTTCTTCTCGCCGGCCCATCATTAGGCCAGCCCCCTCTCTAACTACACCTCCTTCAACCATTGTTACACACCGGCCCTTGCTCATCCGACCACCACAATCACCACCAAACTTGAACCCCCAGCCTACGAGCTCTACCACTTCAAAACCCCAACCTATCATAGCACCACAACCTTCATTAAACTCATCAACCACTTCTGCACCCCGGCCACTTCTTATCAGGCCACCGGTATCACCATCATTACCACCTCCAAATCCTACCCCTCTACCAACTAACCCCATCATCCCAGAACCATCAATCCCATTACCTATCATACCTGCACCTACACCACCTGTTCCACTAGAACCCACCCCAGTTAACCCGTCACCTCTACCCAACCGCCAAATAGCCCCGATGCTTCGGAGTGGGAGAATGTTCCAGCGGCTCTTTCCCCAAGCCAGTACTCAACCGCAGGAACCAGTGGAGGAAGAACAAGTAGAAGAACCGTTGCCAGGCACAGCCTATGATCTGTTAAAGCTTTTAGATAAAACACCGGCTCGTATTTCCATACTTGAGTTGATCAAAAGATCAAAGGTGCACCAGGAGATTCTACAACAGTACTTGCAAAGGGTCATGGTGAATGAAGATCTCCCACCTGAGAAGATCACTACAGTGTTAGCCCCTAGAAGTGAGCACCCAACACTCACTTTATCTAAGGAAGATTTAGCAGATCCAGAGTTTAGGAGATATGCTTTGCATGTGGCTGTTATCATCTGTAATATTGAAGTGAAATCATGTTTGGTTGACACTGGAGCTTCTATCAATGTTATGCCGCCCGAAACTTTGCAGTTGTGCGGTATTTTTGAGCAAGAAATCAAGCCATCCTGTGCCATGGTGACAGCCTATGATAACTCCAAGAAGTCTGCACGTGGGGTGGTCACTCTAGAAGTCAAACTTGGACCATATACGGTCACAACAGATTTTCATATTCTAGAATTGGATCCAACTTTTCGGGCTATACTTGGGAGGCCATACTTGGAGGCAATAGGAGCTGTGGCTTCAACAAACCACCAGTGCATAAAGTTTCCCTTTAAAGGACAGGTGGTCAAGGTGACTAGCATGCCTATAAGGGATGAGCTGAACGATGCTTCTTTACCCCTAGGTCTGTTAATACAACCCCAGATCTCAGTGGGAGAATTGCCAGAAGTCAGATGCATGACCGCCTCTCTACCAGACACACTGGGATGGCGGATGATGATGAAATTGGGCTATCAGCCTGGAAGAGGTTTAGGCAAAGATCTTCAAGGGATCACTCAGCCAATTGAAAATGCTAAAAGGCCACGCAGGCAGGGGTTGGGATATGAAGAGGGTTCCATCCCAAGGAGAATCTTCCAGCCAGGATATGCCATGGGACTCCATACATTCTTTATCAAAGGGGAGACCACGATGATGGCTGAAGATGGCAAGAGTTCCATGATAGCTGTCAAGAGAAGAAAGGCTCCAGATGAAGAAGAAGAAGACTTGGAAGACTTATGCTTATCTTTGACTCGTCTGTTTTCAAGTGGGGAAGAGTATCAAGAACCACTCAAGGGCAGACCAATCTTGGATCATCTGGTTGAGCATACCACCCAAGTCAAAACCATTCCACGAAGCCCAAATACAACAATCCCATGTTTAAACCTCATGCCGTTGTTGCTAGATCTTTTGGATGGGCTTAAGGGCCCACTTACCCACTTTGGGCCCATGTGCCCTCATCAACCTTCTACTCTTACTGGGCCAGCTTGCCCATTTGCTTCCCTCATCAACTTCAGAACTGAGGGCTTTTCTCAACATGGGCTCACACGCCCATTTATTTCTATGATCGGGTCCACGTACCCGTTTACTTTCTTCATACGTTTTGGACCCATGTGTCCACTTTCTATTACCATTGGGCCCACGAGCCCATTTTTCCCTTTTATTCTTAAGTTTTTCTCTCTATTAATTCAGTCATCTTCTAGCAAGCCTCGAGTCACTCAGGCTCATTCTATCTTTTTACTTGAAATTTTCAAAAAAAAAACGTCTTCTCTGAAACTCACATTTCCATCGAGGATACGTCTCTACTCATCCTAGAGGGTGCTCCCAATCAGGGATCCCTCTTTTCTGAATCATTGATCGATTTACTCGATCCCCCCTCCACTGTAAATACCACCTTTTTAGCTTTATCTTCAGTAGGTCAAGTTAGGTTAGGAAATAGGAAAGTCAGAGGTAAGCAAGTTCCAAATAGGTATCTGCAACAATTGGCACAGAAATGCGTAGAGTGTGCAAGGCTGCCAAACTTTTTAGAGAATACCATCCAGTTAGATGAAATCCGATACGAGGATGAGCATAACATCGATCATACTTTGGGAGTATATGAGGTGGTATCAGAGAAAGATCCCGAATCCGAGGATGAAATCGAGGACTTGGCTGATGCATATGCATCTGGACTTAGAAGATTTGAAGAACCATCAGCCACAGGGAATGAACCGACCAAGGAACTGAATTTAGGAACCCTGGAAGATCCTAAGACTATCCTCATTAGTGCAAACCTCACTCCCTCAGAAGAGCAACATTTGATCAAAGTTTTGGAAGAATATAAGGACACGTTCGCATGGACATATGAAGATATGCCGGGGTTAGATAATTCACTGGTTGAACATAGATTAACCTTGAAACCTGGAACTACCCCGGTTAAACAAAAGCTCAGGAGGTGCCACCCTGATATTGCACTCAAAATGAAACAAGAGGTTGACAAATTACATCAAGCAAAATTTATTAAGGTTGTCCTATATCCGCAATGGGTGGCTAACATAGTCCCTGCTATGAAGAAGGATGGCCGAATTCGGATTTGTATAGACTTCAGGGACTTGAACCGAGCGTGTCCTAAAGATGATTTCTCTTTGCCTCATATCGATGTTTTGGTTGATAACACAGCTGGATTTGAAATGCTTTCATTCATGGATGGCTATTCTGGATACAATCAGATCCGGTTAGCTGAGGAGGACCAAGAGAAGACCTCATTCACTACACCTTGGGGAACATATTGCTATGTTGTCATGCCCTTTGGGTTAAAGAATGCCGGTGCTACATATCAGAGGGCTATGATGGCTATCTTTCACGACATGATGCACACCCTTGTAGAGGTGTATGTGGATGATTTGGTTATCAAGTCCAAGAGTCGGGAAGATCATTCTGAAGTGCTAAGGAAGGTCTTGCAACGAGCTAGAGAATACAAGTTGAAAATGAACCCTAAGAAGTGCACATTTGGAGTTTCCTCAGGAAAGCTACTTGGGTTCATAGTAAGCAAAAGGGGCATAGAGATCGACCCAAACAAGGCCAAAGCAATTATTGGTATGCCTCCTCCGAAGAATATGAAAGAGCTTCGAGGATTGATTGGGAGGCTACAATTTGTCCGCCGGTTTATCTCACAACATTCCCAAAGGTGTAAACCTTTCTATGAGTTAACCAAGGCGGGGGCCGAGTTTAAATGGGATTCGAAGTGCCACGCGGCGCTTGATGGGTTGAAAGCATACCTGGCAAGTCCCCCTGTACTTAGACCACCAATTCCCGACAAGCCCTTGGTCCTCTACATTTCAGTTCTTGAGAACTCTCTTGGGGCAGTCCTTGCACAAGTTGATGAAGAAGGGAAAGAACGAGCTACTTTTTACTTGTCTAAGATGTTTGATGCTTGTGAGCTGAAGTACACTGTGGTAGAAAAGACATGTGCTGCTCTTGTTTGGGTGGTTCAGAAACTCAAACATTATTTCCTTGCTCACCAAGTCAAGCTCATTGCTCGTATCGATCCCATTAAGTTTCTGTTAGAGAAGACAGTCTTGACTGATCGGTTAGGACAATGGCAGAGTTTCTTATACCAATTTGATATCACTTATGTCCCACAGAAGGCAATTAAGGGCTATGCTATTGCTGAACACCTTGCCCATCATCCCATACCCGTCTTTGACCCAGGCCGGTCGGAGTTCCCGGATGACGAACTAATGTCAGTCCGATCTTCCAATCTTTGGACATTATATTTTGACGGGGCTCTGAACTCTCATGGTAGAGGGATAGGTATTGTCCTTCTGTCACCTGAAGGTGTCACCATTCCACGTGCTTTTCGGTTTAACTTTCCAAAGAACCAACAACATAGCCGAGTATGAAGCCTTGCTGGCCGGATCGGAGGCTGCTCATTTCCATGGTGCCACCGAACCGAGGGTGATAGGTGATAGTCAATTGATCCTACGCTGTGTCCTATCCAAATACCGAACTTCTCATCCAAACCTCAAGCCCTACCAGGAGCTCACCACCTGCTACATCAAGCGATTCTTCAAACTCACCTTTGTCCATGTCCCCCGTTCTCAGAATATCCTCGCCGATGCCTTAGCTTCACTAGCTTCATCTCTATCTGTCCCGCTAGGCAGGCAAGTGCGGACTATCCACATCTGTAAGAGGACGATTCCAGCAATTGAGGATGGACGTTTTTTGAAGGTTAAGGAAAGATTCAACAGAAAAGAATACTTGGAACATAAAGAAGAAATCTCCTTGATTGAGTTGGAAGAATTAGAAGAAGGTGAGAGACCTTGGTATGACGAGATTGCGAGGTATTGTCAAGATCAGTCATATCCACCTGGATCAACCACCAAGGAAAAGAAGGCAATCAGAAGAGTATCCCAGAGATATACAATCCTAGGAGGAGTGCTCTATAAGAGAAGCCTAAGTGGAATCTTACTCAGATGTCTTGATGAAGAAGAAGCTGAGTTGGTGCTGAAGGAAGCACATTCTGGAGTTTGTGGTGGTCATGTGAATGCCCAAGCCCTTGCTAAGAAAATCATCCGGCAAGGGTATTATTGGCCAACTCTAGAAGAAGATTGCTCCATCTTTGTCCGGCATTGTCATTCATGTCAACTCCATGCCGACAAGATTCACTCTCCCGCATCTTCCCTTCATCCAATTCATGCCCCATGGCCTTTCGCCATGTGGGCTTTTGATATCATTGGCCCCTTGAGTGACCTCAACTCCGAAATGCGCTCAAAATCATTCATTCTGACGGCAACGGAGTACTTCACAAAGTGGGCTGAAGCGGAAGCATTCGTGGAGATTAAAGCATCAACAGTTTGCTCTTTCATCAAGCGCAACATTCTGGCAAGGTTCGGGATCCCCAGCGACATTGTCACCGACAACGGGCCACAATTTCTTTCTTAAGATCTGCGTGATCTTTGTAACAGGTATTACATTTCATTGCATCATTCATCACCATACTGTCCTCAAGGCAATGGTCAAGCAAAAGCCACTAATAAGACCTTAATCAAAATCATCAAGAAATCTTGTAAGTCTAGCAAGTTTGCCGACTGGCCTGATAAGCTTGTAGATGCTCTATGGGCTTATCGTACTTCTGTAAGGACTCCCACTGGAGAAACCCCGTATGCTTAGGCATATGGGATGGAAGCAGTGGTTCCTTACGAAGTATTACTTCCATCTCTCCGAGTTCAACTCAACAAGGATATTCCTATTGATGAGAGACGAGAATCTCTCCTTGCACAGCTTGAACTCTTGGATGAAAGAAGGCTAGCCGCCGGCGAGCATGCCCGGACTTATCAGAATAGACTCAAAAGGTTTTATCAAAAGAGGGTGGTCGAGAGAAACTTCGTGATCGGTGAGATGGTAGTCAAACGCATATTCGTTAAGCCAGGGGGTCCCCACTCCAAATTGCAACCTAACTGGGAAGGGCCTTTTGTAATCACTGAAAAGTATCCAGGTAATGCATATGAATTGACTAATGCAGATGGAGAAAAATTGAATCATCCTTGGAATGGAGTTTACCTCAAAAAGTACTTTCCATAAAAATGGAGAAACCACTGGTATAATCTCAAGCCATCGATCCTAGGTTGTTCGTGAGAAGTCAAGGGAAGGTACCATCCTATACACACAACACTTCCCGATCCTAGAATCCAGACAACCCGACACTTGCGAAAGGCAAGGCAGAAATCTAGAAATGGAAGGAGTACCCTTACCCTATTCTCTTCTACTCGGTCCAAGATAGGGAGAGAAGATTAGAGAGGGGTAGTATCGAAAACACTCGCCACCCTAGTAGGAGGCCATCTCAGAGGGTACAAAAGGGTGCCAAAAGATGGGCAATGAACCCCTCAGGTTAGAAAAAAAATGATTAGCCTGTCTGAATGAGTACCCAGAATGATAGTCAAGGCAAAGGGCATCAAAAGATGGGCAATGTCCCCACGGGTCAAAAACCTGTCCAGATAAGTGCCACATAGAAAAGAACAAAAAAAAAAGAAAGAAAAACCCAAAGAGGCCGAACCCCAATGGGTAATTTGAGTGAGAGTAGAGAAATCCCTCTCAACATCTTCAAACCCTATCAAGGACTTCCTCTATACTCTTCCTCCTTAAACCCCTTGGGTAGGGTAAACCGACCAAATCCAGGTGAAGCCCAAGCCGATCAAAGGAAGAAGGTTAGAAGGATTCTAGGTAGGGAACTTTATTTTTGCACGTGGCATCTACCACTTGAAGCTTGACAAACTCCAAAGACCGATGAACTGTCTCAAATACCAGCATTTTTCTCCACAAAAAAAATTGAATATTTCAAAAACCCAAAAAAAAATTGAATATTTCAAAAACCCCAAAAAATGCATATTTCAAAAACCCAAAAAAATTGAATATTTCAAAAACCCAAAAAATTGAATCTTTCAAAATTTCAAAAAAAACACATATTTCAAAAATCCAAAAAAATTTGAATACTTTTGAAAATCCAAATGATTGTTTTCAAGAAAATCCAAAAAAGAAAAAAAAATTTCATGATCATTGCCTTAGTTGCATCCATGCTTATGTGATTGTCATGCATATTTTCATTTCTGCATTGCATATCCATTTTTACTTTAATTAACTTGTTAAGAAGGCTCTTCCCCTTTGACCTAAGTCAAAGTTGACCATAATGGGCAAAGGGATGAGTCATGGTGAAGATCTAATCTCCTTCTGTCAAGTGTTTCAGGCATTTCAATATAGGAGAGGAGAGGATTCACACCACGGCAGGTAAGTTCTCTCAACCCTTACCACCAATTCATTTAAGTCATTTTTTTTATTCCACCTTGTTAAGAAGGCTCCTCCCTTTGACTCAAAATCAAGGCAAATGATATACAGGCAAAGGAATGAGTAATGATAAAAATTTAATCATTTTCATTAAGTGTTTGCAGCAGCTGAAGAAGCAAAAAGAGAAGGGCTATCAGGTACATTTTTTTCTAAAAAAATATATATATATTTTCCCCAGGGCGCATGTGCCCTCATCTGGGGGCACATGGCCAGGTGCCCCATCCCCGGGGCGCATGGCCAGGTGCCCCCGATCGGGGGCACATGGACAAAAAATTCAAAAAAATCATAAAAATCTCAAAAATTCAGAAATTGTCTGTAATGTTAAAAGTGACATTTTTGCTAAAGTAACCATCATCAAAAACTTTGTTTTGACCTCCAAATGATGGTTCTAATAGTAAAATATTTTAGTTGATCATTTCATGAACAATCTGATTCATATGACAATTCTGTCTGTTGGGTACTAACCAGAAATGTGCAGGCAACCTTTTTAGTCCTAACAGGTGAATTGGCGAGATCAATATTCTCCAAGGAACGTCATGCCAACCTTATGGTGAAAAGAAAGGAAGCACCACCCAGCTGAACATTTTCATGGTGTTGTATTCCGTCAGAAGGCAAGACAATGATGGATCAGAGATGCTGATGAATCAGGCGGTCGATGCAGCTTACCTGAAGATTTCATCCTCAATTTCTCATCAATCTCACATCACATCACCACCATCACTTCATTTTTGCACTTCACATCACTCCTACTATCCGTCACCTAGTTATGTTAGGTCCATTTGATACATATTATATGCATTAATGTTGAAGACCTTGAGCGTGAAGATGACTGGGCCCGAGGTCCCCTTTAACAAAATCTATGACGGCTTGGTCATTTCTTCACTCTCACGGATAAGCCAAAATTGAACATTGGAGGGACGATGGTTCCTAATCGGGTGTCTTGACCTCCAATAGACAATCTACATCTTCAACTATTTTCTACATGATTTTCTATGTGTTCACATCCATCTCCTTTTCTTTCTTCATCATTACCAATTCGATTTCATTATGTTTTCTCTTTCTTTTATTTCATCATGTTTTATTATTTCTTTTATCCCTTCATGTTTTATTCCTTTCTTTTTATTCCACCATATTTTATTCTGTCATTTCTTTTATCCCACCGTGTCTTTTATTTTATCCCACCATGTCATATTGGTCATGCCATTGTTTCTTTCTATGTTAGTCCCACCTTTATCTTTCATTCCCACTATGGCTTAAATCTGTCTTGTCGTTTTCCAAATATCGAGTTTTCTGCTAGAGCGTGATTCATAGTTTTCACGATACCCGAGCAATTTTGTTTTGCTTAAAACGAACCCTTTTAGAACTTGAGGTTCTTCCACTCAGAATTAAACTGAGTATTTTGGTGAAACTTGAATGAACTTGAGATTCCAAATATGATGGATTGGTATTCTTTTCATTTTAAGATCAACTTCTCTTTTACAAACTTTGGCCCATCACAGTACAAGAACACCGCAAAGTTCGGGTTGCTGGCTGATGATGAACCTACGAATTCGAGGACTCCTCACCACGCTGAGGGTTGGCTACATCCTTTTATCCTTTATCATTTACTTTTTCATCTCTCGTGCCAAGGGCATGTCTTTTACCAGTCAATTATATGAGGTTTTGATAGAACATGAAAGCGAGCTAGAATACTCAGCGAGATTCATTTTGCTGGATCGGGTAGATAAGCGTGTCTATATCTACACCTTGATGCCACCTTTTCAGTCCATCATCATTTCATTCCGCTACATTCATCTACGTTCACTTGCATTCCAATACAATTCACTACGAATCGCTCCGCTTCATTACATGCCACTCCCTTACAAAGCCGACATCAAGGCGAGGCAAGCTGTAGACACGCCAAATTCGCCTAATTCAGAGCATAAAACTCATGTTTTATAGGGTAACACGTGTTATTGACCTTATAATGATGGCGGGTCTTTTTAAAGTTGATTTGGAACTTCGCCGAACAAAATCGGATGTTTTCCGAAGTTTTCCGCAAAAAGCCATAATTTCCGAGTGAAAGCCACACGTAAATCATGAGAACACGGAAATTGGCTGAATGACCAATGCCTAATGATCATTCATTGAAGGTTATGGTCATATTCACACTCCGGACAAGTTTTGTTGCATTCCGTGCCTTTCTAGTTTGCCGTCGGAGTCATTTTGACCTGTATCGGATCTTCTATTCACTGCCGTAAATTCCGGATAAAATTCTGAAGTTTGGGAGGGTGTGATGGCTTATCCGATGCTATAGAAAGCTTCTTCGGCCTGTTATCTTTCCAACGCAACAAACGGCGTTGAATTCCGAGTTCGGGAGTGTTCGCAATGGCTTCCGGAAGAAGGACGCGCGAAACCAGTCCCATGCGCCCGGGTTCCTGGTCACATGCGCCCGGGACCCAGGGCACATGACCATGCGCCCTCCCAGTGAGGCATGTGGCCTTGTGCCCTCAAGTGAGGGCACATGCGCCCCACCTTTGAGGCACGAGGGACCCAGTCTTTCACCGGGACTCTACTGCTCAACCGACGGACCGGATAAGGCCGAAATTTTTGAAAAGATAGGATGCGCCCCCACTTGAGGGCACATGTGCCCTGGGGGTAGGGCACATGCGCCCAGAACCAGGGCGCAATGAGCCTGTTTTTTAGCGCAGATCGCGATAGTTTTCTCCTATAAATTAACTCCGATTTTGGTCGTTCCAGAGGCATGAGCACGACCCCCCAGGCATCTCAAGACGTCCTAGCACCCTCCTGCATCGATTTTGTGAATTTTAGAGAGAGAATTTCGAGTTTTTAGAGAGAGAAAAGTCGGTTCAAGAGAGAGGAAGGCTGTTCTACAGGGGATCTTCCCAGTCTCTCTTACTCAGCCTCTACAGAAGTTTGTGGATGTCTTCTTCCAGTGCTCTCTTCATCAAAGTTCTTCCTCTCCAAGACTTCTTGAATTTTCAATCGACTGCACTTGATTCTGAGGTCGTGGCTGGTGGTGACGAGCGCAGAAGCAAAGTCGCGCCTGGCAGATCCTGCACTGCTACTCGGCTTTTTCGACAACACAGATTTGGCTATATCTTTCTCTATTCAACTCAGAATCTTTCATTTCTTTTTCCTATATCTTTGCTTAGTGATTCTCCATCCTCCTATAATTTTTTTACATTTTTTTACACTACTTTTACTCTGTTATTCCGAAAATAAAAAAAGGGGGTTAGAGATAACCCGAATCCGGCCAATTTCTAGTCAATTGTGTGTTTCATGTCATTCTCTTTACATATACTCCACTTTTTATAGTTCTAATTGTCTATTTCACTTGTTTATTTGTCTAGTTGCACAGAATATCAAGCACCCGAACGTTGAGGACTCTTCTTCATCGGCCGGCCGAAGAAGGAGAAGCTTAAACTCACACTCTTCACGCTAAGGTACACACGGTCATCTTTCATTTTAATTCTATAAATAGGAACCCACGGTTCCTGGCGACCACGTTTATTTATTCTCACCCTCCTCCCACATGACCTGAACCATCTCTTTGGTGATCAAGCGACGCCAAGGGATGAAAGTTCGGGGATCAATGTGAGTGTGGGACCGAGGTGAGAATTGCTTTCCGATGTTTTTATTCCTTTCTTTCCTCATCCCCTCTTGAGGTGACGATCTGGGTTCACGGACTTCCCTGAAAAGGAGAGGACCCCGTCGAATTTTCAGAGTCGACAGCGCTTAGGAGGATTGTCTTGGGATCTTCCGGTGTTACGAGATTCAATTATTTTGTCGGTTCATCCACCGTGGCTAATGGTTCTTCAAATCTTTTAAGTCCAGATGCATACGCATCAGCCAAGTCCTCAATTCCATCCTCGAAATCAGGATCTTTTTCTGATAGGACCTCGTAAACTCCCAGTGTATGATCTACATTGAATTCATCCTCATATTGGATTTCATCAAGCTCGATAGCATTTTCCAAAAACCATGGCAGTCTTGCACATTCCTTGCATTTTTGAGCTATTTGTTGGAGATATCTCTCTGGCACACGTTTATCTCGAATTTTCTTATTTTCTACCCTAACTACTCCTAAAGAAGACAGAATTGAAAAGGTGGTATTTACAATGGGTGAAGGATTGAGCAGATCGATCAGTGAGTTGGAGAAGAGAGGTCCCTGGTTGGGAGCACCCTCCGAGACAAGTAGAGACGTCTCCTCAATGAAAAACTGAGTTTGTGAGAGGACATTTTTTTTTGGGGTATTTTGGGTATTTTCAATAACAAAAAGAGAATGAGCCGATGGGGCTCGAGCAGAGATAGAAAGCTTAAGCAAATGGAAGAAAAATGGGCTCACGGGCCCGATGATGACAAGAAATGGGCAGATAGGCCCAAAGCTGGTGAAAAGATCTAAGGGGCACGTGGGCCCAAATGGTGGGCACGTGGGCCCAAAGCAAGAAAATAAATCTAAAGGGCACGTGGGCCCGACTGGTGGGCACACGGGCCCAAGGTTGTTGGATTGGAATGGGCATAGAAGCCCAGTGGAGTAAGAAGATTTGAATGGGCTCTCAGGCCCAATGATCAGTTCAGGTGGCCATTTTGGCCCAGAAGTGGGAATTGGGCTAGATAGCCCATCAAGTAAATCCAAGAGGGATAGAGTGAGGATTTTGAAATACGTGACCGTAGGATACGGCTCACGCGGGATGTTGTTTGGAGGTGGGTTCGAGTGGACAAGTTGTTTAGAGATGGACTTGCCCTCGACTGGTTCTTCCTCCTCTATGAATAACCGAGCCAAAGATGAACTCAGGTTGTCCACCTCCTCCTCTTGCTCTGGTGCCTTCTTCCTCTTGACTGGTTCTTCTTCTTTGTCCCCGGCCATCATCATGGTCTCCCCTTTGATAAAGAATTTTTGGAGTCCCATGGCATTTTTCGGCCGATAGACCATCCGCGGAGTGAAACTGGGCTCATAGCCAAGCCCATGTCTCTTTGGTCTTTGTATGGCTTTAATAGGGTGCACAACCCCCTGCAGCTCCTTTCCCAACCCCTTTCCTGGATGATAGCCCATCCCTTTCATCATCCGCCATGCAACTGAATCTGGAGGCGTCGTCAATACCATGAGCTCAGGTAGCTCTGTAGTTGAAACCAACGGCTGGACATATTTGATATTGGTAGTGCAGAAGAGGGGTCATCCACGTCATTCAGAATGGGGATGTTGGTTACTTTGATCACCTGGCCCTTGTATGGGAACTTCAGACACTGATGATTAGTGGAGGCAACAGCTCCTATTGCCTCAAGGTACGGGCATCCCAAGATAGCTTTGAATGTAAGGTCCAATTCTAGAACGTGAAACTCGGCGGTGACAGCACACGGCCCGAGCCCTACTTTCAATGTAACCACCCCTCATGCCGGCTTCCGTGAGTTGTCATATGCGGTCACCGTGATGGCAGAAGGCTCGATTTCTTCATCGGAGATGCCACAAAGTTGCAATGTTTCTGGCGGCATGACATTTATGGATGCTCCAGTGTCAATCAAGCAGGACTTGATCTCCACGCCTCGGATGACTACTGCAATGCGCAAGGCATACTTTCTGATCTCTGGCCGTGCCAACTCCTCCTATGTAAATGTGAGTGACGGATGTTCACTACTCGGGGTCAGGATAGTAATGATCTTCTCAGGCGGGAGGTCCTCATTGACCATGACCCACTGCAGATATTGTTGTAGGATGTCTTGATGCTTCTTTGACCTCTTTATTAGCTCCAGAATTGAAATCCATGCTGGCATTTTGTCCAAGTGCTTCAATAGGTCATATGCCGTGCCGGGCAACGGTTCTTCTACCACCTCCTCTTCGCTCGTTCTGTGGTTGTATCCCGACACAGGGGAAGACCCTTTAGAACATCCTCCCGCTACGAAGTACCGGTGCCAGCGTGGTAGGGGGAAGTGGTGATGATGGTGATGGTAGGGTTGGTTGGTAGGTTGAGGAGCCCATGGTAGGTAGGGGTGGTGAGGATCGGATGATGAGGGGTCGTGGATTGGTGGAGGCCGGTATGTTGGGTGATGGTTGGGGTGTTGGTGGTGATGGTCTAATGATGAGGGGTCGTGGGGTGGCGGTGGATCGGTAGGTTAGGTGATGTCTGGGGTGTTGGTGGCGGTCTAATGATTAGACGTCATAGAGGATCAATGGTGGTTGGTGGGTTAGGTTGGGGTGATGGTTGGGGTGCTGGTTGGGAGGCTGGTGGCGGTCTAATGATTAAGCGCCGTGGAGGGTTAATGGTTGGTGAGGTTAGTGGTGTTTAGGTAGTTTGTGGGCTGGGGGAAGCTCTCGGTATGGAGAGTATGGTGCGGTTTGTAGGTGGGGTTGGTATGGCGGGCATGGAGGTGATTTGATCCTCGACCTGCCAACCCTGGGAATGGTGGGTTGACTCCTCGATGGAGGAGTGGATGAGGCCGAGTCATTGGTTTGGTGGTGCTGGTGCCGGTGTTTGTATGGGTGCATGTACCGGGAGCGGATCTTGGACTATGCCCAGGCCAGGCTGCTGTTGTGCTTGTTGTCACCGTGGTTGATTCTGACGTGCCTTCATCGCTTGTATGGATTCTCCCATCCATGCCCAGTCAATGTTCCCTTGATCATTAAGGTCATGGATGTAGTCTTTAAACTGGAAACATACATCTACCGTGTGCCCAGGATACCTTTGATAAGCGCAGTACTTGGTTGTGTCAACATTGGCTGGCCATCCTTCTCTCTCCTTTGGAAGTTCCAACTGTTGTTCAGCCATCAATGCATTAAAGATATCAGTGAGGGAGAATGGCAGTTGAGGATAGTATTCTCTCTTGGGTCCCCCCCTCCTAGGTCGGTTGGCCGGTGGTGGCATTTGGTTGTAGGCTTGTTGTTGTGGTTGAGGTCGGTTGTAGACATGTTGTTGTTGAGGCGCTCGGTTGCAGGCATTTGGTTGCTGGGGCACTCGGTTGTAGGTGGGTTGCTGTGGTGGTGCTCGGTTGTATGCAAGTTGCTGCTGGGGCTGAGGAGTTGTTTGAGGAGCTGGGCGGTATTGTTGATTGGGCGGTGGGTTACGATATTGGCTTTGGCGATACCCACCCTGGTTACCCATGGCATTGATGCTCTCATTGTTTACTACACCTTTGGTGGTGGGTCCTACAGGTGTAGGCTTTTTAGTGTTACGGGGCTTGGTGTCGAACGGGTTGATCATAAATGCATCCTTAAAGTGGGCCTGGAGGTAGCGGGCGCTATCGCACAATTCACTCATGGTTGTTGGGCGGTGCATGATCAGGAGATTGCGAAGGTTGGGCGTGGTGTTCCCGATGAGCATCCTCACCTGCTCCCCCTCTGAGATGGTATCTACTAGCCTCTCAGCCATTCCCCTCCACCGATCAGCAAATCTGGCAAAGTCTTCATCCGGTCTCATCTTTTCGGCAATCAAATCAGTTATCGAGTAGGCTGGCCCCACCCGATCCTTGTACCTCTGTAGAAACTTTGCCTTGACGATGTCAAAATCTGCTGCCTCAATGGAATCAAGAGAATAGAACCAGTCCAGGGCGGATCCCTCCAATGACCGACGGAATAGGAAGGCAAGGGCTTTGCGGTCATTTTTACCAGAATGCGGAGTCATAGAGAAAGCTCTTTAGATGGTTGAAAGGATTACCAGCTCCATTGTAACGTTGGAAGACTGGTATCTCTGAAGGAGGAAGGTGTAGAACTGGGAAGGATGGGACAGAGATTTTAGGGATGGCTTTAGAATCGAGGCGATGCCTCATTTCTTCAAAGCGCTCATCCATCTAGTTGAGTTTGTTCATTAATGCCTGGGTGAGGCTAGATTCCTGAGACACGGGAGCAAAGTGTTTAGGTGGCTGAGTTGAAGGAAGTAGGTTGGAAACAGGAATTGGAACAGAATTATGTGAATGCCCCATAATAGGGTGAGTGGAGACACGGCTGGGTTGCCTAGGAGAAGAGATGATTTGGGGCCTGACTGCTAATTGAGGTGGTGAGGGGGCTTGATTTCCCTCAACCAGATCTTGATTTGCGGGCATCTTACCCTTTGTCAAGGATTGCACAAGCAAAAAAGATTCGAGGTCTAGATGAAGAGATAGACCCTAGAGGAGTTGCTCCACGCTAAGTGATGCAGGTTGATGAGTAGGACTCTGAATTTCTGGCTCCCTGACGGTGTTGACATGGCCCTCTGGTTGAACCATGGGTTGTTGCAGCTCATAGTGGCCCGTCTCGTACTCCTCTTCTTGGCCGTAGTAGTCCGACATCCCGACGTGTCTTCCGGACCTTAGAGTGGGCATCTTGTCAAATTTCCTTACAAAATGGTTGAAAGAAAGCAAATGAAAGGTGTAAATGCAAAGAGAGTTTTTGTTTGGTTATGGTTGTTTGTTTGATTTGATTTGGTTTCAATTTGGTTGTTTGGCAAGCAAGTTGAACATAAAAATTAAAGGGATTTTTTTTGTTTTAGGTGTTTTGAAAGAGGATTTTTTTTTCTTTTCAATTGTTGTGAGCAAGCAAGTTATGCAAACAAGGTTTTAAAATGACTACTCGACAATTATTGGGTTGAAACCTTAGATTAGATTGATTGTTAGCAATTGTTCACTCAAATTTGGTACGATTCCTATTGCTTCAATCTTCAAGACCTAAGGTTATCACTCAATCACCACGAGTAGGTACTTGGGTTCTTCGGGTTTTGGGAAGTGGTACAACCGGCCCAATCGTGCGGAGAGGAATACTCCACGGATGGGGACTTACGGAGGTCTTGATGGAAACCACCAAATCAACTAGGAAGGAATATCCCAGAAGAGAGGTAAGAATCCACCAAGAAGGTGTTTGGAGGGTGAGGGAGTGTTGGGAGAGAGAGCCCCCGCCTCGAATGCCCTACGGATCGGAGCAAGTCCGGTACCCGATGCAAAAAGCTAATGCAAAAGTAAAAATGGAGGGTAGGAGAAGAAGAAGCAATCAATATGCAAACATGAATGAAAGCTATTAAATAAACCAAGCAAGTGAATGCAAACAAGATAAGCAATGAGAAAGTAAAACAAGTAATTAGAAACTAGCAATTAAAAGGTGGTTCGCGCGGGAACCGGCTTGTATTGGAGTGTCCAAGTGGGATCAAATCTGAAGTGAAGGTAAAAGGATGGTCCACGCGGGGACCGATTTGAAAATAAAGTGGCTCACGCGGGAACCGGTTTTTTTTGAAATAAAAGGGGTGGTTCACGCGGGAACCGGTTTGTTTGATTGGAGAAAGGAAGGGAGGGCCACGTGGGGCCAATCTAATTGGTGCAAAGGGGTGGTCCACTCGGGGACCGATCTGAAAGTGAGTTGGTTCACGCGGGAACCGGTTTAGAAAAGGGTTTGGTTCACGCGGGAACCGGTTTTAATGAAGAAAGGGATGGTTCACGCGGGAACCGGTGTAAGATTTGACAAAATAGAAAGAGGGCCACATGGGGACAATCTAAAGGTGCTGCAAATGGGTGGACCACGCGGGGACCGATCTGAAAATAAGTTGGTTCACGCGGGAACCGAGTTGGAAAAGAAAGGTGGTTCACGCGGGAACCGGTTTATAAGAAGAAAAGTGGTTCACGCGGGAACCGGGTTGAAATGAAAGACAAGCAAATTAAGTCCACATGGGGGACAATCTTAAAGAAAGAGTAAATAGCAAGTTTAAAGGTAAATAGACATGGAAGATAAAAGACAAGCCGGTTCACGCGGGAACCAAGTTAGAAAACAACTAATTGCACGGTTGAATCAAGCTAGCACGGTTGAAGACATTGGTTGTCCCACCGTGGTCGCCAAAAAGCTGTCGACTCCAAAAACGGGTTCCGGATCGGCACCTCAAGAGAAGGTGAAAGATGGAATAGTGGAAAAAAGGGAGTGAATTGAAAACACTCGGAAAGCAGTAAAGACTCCTCACCTCTGTCCCACACTCACATTGATTCCCGAACTTTCATCTCATGGCGTCGCTCAAGCACCGGAGATGGTTCGGGTCATGTGGGAGGAGAGTGAGGAGAAGATAAAATTAAAACATGAAAGAGTGTGATCGCCAGGAGCCGCGGGCTCCGCTTTATGTGATGTAAATTAAGAGATGAGTTGAATTGACCGTGTACCTTAGCATGGGAGATCGGGGTATGGGTTCAACCTTCTTCTTCTTCGGCCGGCTGATGAAGAAGAGTCTCCAATCAATGCTAGCTTGTTCAACCTGTGCAACTAGAAAAAAAACCAAGTGAAGAAAATAATTAGAACTATGGGAGGTGTAGTAACTGTAGTAAGAAGATGAGAAAGAGGCAATTGGAATCAAACTCACCGGATTGGGGTGAGCCTTAACACTTTTTTTGTATTTTTGATTATGTAAAAATGATGCAAATAAAATGAAATATGCTTTAAAACAGTAAATGAACTGAGTTAAATGAGTTGAGAAAGCTTATGGAATGGATTGGCTTGAGTTGAAGCCGAGTTGGTTGAAAAAGGCCGGTTCGGGTAGCTTTGCACCCTTCTGGCACGACTTCGGTGCTGAGGATGCTACGGACGACCCCAATGTCAGAATCGAGTTCCGTTTGTTGGATTAGACGGAGAACTTAGAGAGAAAGAGTTCCTATGTTGATGACTTCTCCTAAATACTCCTGTATAAGTCAATAAAAATTCTGAAAGTGGGAGGATATAGAAAATAGAACCTGGATGCGCGCCCTCAGTGTAGCAATCTCCACGAACAAACGGCAAGTCGGAATTGAGTGCCGTCAGTTGGAGATGAAAGAGGACGAAGATAGAAACAATTTGTATGTTGAAGACTTTTGCATAAGAAGCCCCGGATTTTCTGCAGAAGTCTATGAAGATGGTTGATGAAGAACACCCGGATCAAGCCTTCTCCTTCACCTCGGGATCGATTTCTTGACTTTGGATCGCCTTTGGACGTCGGGACGGCTTTGGAGAAGAGCTTGGACGACCTATGGACAAGCTAGACACCGGGGGTTAACCTTGGGTCATTGAGAATGGCCCTCAATTTATAGGGGAAGGAAGCCGGTGCAAAATTTAGAAACTGGACCGACCGCGCCCCCGTGTTTCAAAGAGGACGAGGGCGCGCAGGGCGCGCCCCCATTTCGGGGGCGCGGTCTGCGTGCCCCCCTGTTTCAAAGAAAGCAGGGGCGCGTTATGCGTCTCACTGCTAAAAATCGATGGAATCTTCCGAAAATTGCTAAAAATCCACTTGACATACGTAACGCACCGCCGAACCGGGGGCGCGCTACAAATAATCAAAAATCCTCCGCGGAAACCTTCCAAAAAACCGGTTTAGAAGGTGCTAATCCGGGTAATTTGTGATTTAAAGAAACTGACCACGCCCCCGCCTTTCAAAGGAACCGGAGGTGCGCCCCCAGTTTGAGGGCACACAGGGCGCACCCCCGGGTTGAGGGCGCGTAGGGCGCGCCCTCCTCTTTCAAAGGAAGTGGGGACGCAGTACACTCTCCTACGCGCGTGTTCCGCGAGCTGTATCTTGCAAACGGGATGTCCGATTCGGCTCCCGTTTGTCACGTTGTAAAGAGTGCCTTCACCCGCACCTCCTCACATCAGTAATCCAGCCGGCATGACTCCCGAGACGTTCGCACGGGGATTTCTACCGGTTTACCCTCTCGCGGAAAGCCGAAACCCGGGGCGAAGATTCGAAAGAGCATGGTTCCGATCGAGAAATCTCGGGTCAACTTGGGATGACTTAAAATGATGACCGAACAAGTCCGGTACGACCGGAAAACCTGAAGTCATCGAAAAATTTGATATTAACCCAGTAAACGTGAACCGAAACACGGAAAAGCCGGGAAACCCTAAAATTGACCGAAATGGCCATATGGCCCCGGTTGATGAAAATATTCAGCTAGAATCAACCCGGATGACTTGAAAAGACTCGGTGATGACCGGAAAGGCCTCACATGTGGTCCGGGATAGCCATGTCAGCACAGATCGAAAAAGCCGTAACGAAAGCCGTCAATGAGCGACGCCTACCGAAATGACTTTTCGGAAACCCTAAATGTTACGGAACACATGCGGGACTCCCAAGACCTTCAATTATGGACAATTCATGGTCGGTCATTAAGCAGGCTTCGTGTTTTTACAGTTCACGTGCGGCTCTCGCTTGAAGGTTACGGTAATGTTCCATAAATCATTGGTCCATTCTCAACTTACAAGGGGCTCCACCAATGTCCTTAGCTCATCTCTACGAGGTAATCCGGATCAGATAATGGTCAGATAAAAGATATCGCCTATGGAATAAGATTCTGGGGCTCCAAATTAGGCCAATTTGGCATGTCTACACCATCAGGCAACCTTTTAAGTCTAATAGATGAATTGGTGATATCAGTGTTCACCAAGGAAGGTCATGCCAACCTTGTAGAGAAAAGAGAAGAAGCGCCACCCAACTGAACATTATCGTGGTGTTGTATTTCGTCAGAAGGCAAGACAAGGATGGACCAGAGATACTGATGAATCAGGAAATCAATGCAAGTTGATAGATCACGCCTGAAGACTTCATTCAAATCCACATTCTCATCAATCTCACATCATCATCATCATTTCATTTTGCACTTCACATCACTCCTACTATCTGTCATTTAGTTATGTTAGGTCCATTTGATACATATTATATACATTAATGTTGAAGACCTTGAGCGTGAAGATGACTGGGCCCGAGGTCCCCTTCAACAAAATCTACGACGGCTTGGTCATTTCTGTAAGGAATCGTCCATAAAAGTTTGGAGCAGCGGAAGCGACGATTCCTATGGGTACCTTTAGTATCCGTCTCAACCAGAACCGAATGATGAAAACCAAAAACCGATCAAATCGGGTTCGAATATACCTGATAGGGATTCATATAATCCCATGGACAGGAAGGATATGAGCTTCTTAAGCTCTACAAACCGTTCAAGCGTCCGGTCTCCAGTAGTATCCACACAAACTTCATCCACAGTAGGTTCTCCCTTCGCGCCGGCCTCGAGAACTCTTCCCGAACGGAGCTCCATCGACCATGGACACCTTCTAGAGAGAGGAGGAGGTAGGGAGGAGACTTGGGACGTGGTTTTCTCCCTTGGCTTGATTGGGTTTGGCTGAAACCATTGGTATTTATAGAGAATTATGGAATTTTTCATAAAAACCCAAAATCTCTATAAATTACGCCCATGCCCCTGTACTTATGGATAAGTCCTTTTGTGTGTGACCCACTAGGCCCAATAACCTATTTGGTTGAGGCCTAAATAAAATAGAATAATTCTATTTAATTTAATTAAATATGTTATCCGATAACAGATTAGTCGGCCTACCGATCATGAAGGGTACAAGCCACATCCCATAATGCCAAATGGCTATGGGGATAATCTCATCTCCATTGAGCCTTTCCATCATCAGTTACCACATGGATATAAACCCTCATCCATCCAATGTCCCGGTCAGAAAGGAGTACGGCATCGACTGTCAACTCCTTAGTGTACCGACTCTATAGGATCTTGTACTCGGAATTGGATCAATTGGAAAACTCCTTTTCCAATTATCCTATCTACCCTGGCCAGGGATTTAGAGTACTATCCCATAGGACATTCACTCTCACCTACCGAGAGTGGACGATCCCTTGTTGTCCGCTCAATTGCCTCCATCGGATTTTCCTTGTACCCGATCCATCGCTATATAGGATCATCTAAATTGTGATCCATAAGTCAATGGTCAAAGCACAAGTTCTACCCAACAAGGCATCTTTGGCGACTCAGGTGAAAGGTCCAACCATGCAACCGTGATGATAGAAAACCCTGATAGACAGTTCGGTAAGATACCATTTAGGGTTTCTAATTCGGTCAGTTCAGTGAAGTCATTCAACTAATGAGCACCTGTATGATTATCTCAGTGTCTCCACACTAATGACCAATGAGATCGGTCGTCCTCATCACATGAGAAGACATCACATGCACTAGTCTATCCGGATCCTTGATGTCCCGTCTCAAGTATCCTATGACTAGGAACATTTAGATCAAATATCTCTAGATGATCAATCTCATTATCATGATCTCATCATGATTTAATCATCATTGTATTTGATCAAGGACTTCATTATGATATTCGCATCTAATAAGAGTTTATAATGAAGATTTGCCTGATTAATTGAATGAGATATTTCTAGAAATGTCGAATCATATCATATATGATTGGCTTGTATGGCATACATTTCTATCAATCTCCCACTTGCACTAAAGCCAATCACCCATCTGGCTGATCTATATCATCTCGAGGTGAAGCTCAAACACTCTTTGAGTAACTGCTTCAGTTAGTGGATCTGCAATGTTATTAACGGTAGATACTTTATCTTTAATTATATCTCTACAAGTTGCAATCTCTCTGATTGTATGGTATCGCCACAGAAGTTCTAAACTTCTGATGAGACATTTGCTCTACTCCATTGTTTTCTCAAAACAATGATACACTTTCAGAGAAAATTGAGACAATCCCATATCAAATATGTAGATGAAAAACCTCATCTAGACTACTTCTCAAGTAGTGTACAACCATTATGTAAACTTGTTTACATAAGTTGTAGAACTTACAGTGTTCTATCACATAGAACTCTTTCAACTCACTGCACAACCATTATTCTGACTTAATATCAAACTTATTTGATTAGAAGCTTGTGTTTGTAAAACTACAAGACTTCAAGTCTTATCCTCCAATGTATAGAGATACATTCTCAGTGCTTCTCAAGTACCAAATGATATATCTCTAAACTATCCAGTGACTCTCACCTGGATTTTCTTGATGAATGCTCATAACACTTAGAGCATTAATCACATCATGTACGTAGCATTATATAAATGATAGACCCTATGACAAAGGCATAAGGGCTCTATTTATGTGATCTCTTTATCTTTCAAGAAGTCTACAAAGACAACACTTTACAGAGATCAACTCCACACCACATAGGTAAGAAACCTATCTTGGAGTTTATCATGTCCAACCCATTGACTTTGGTGACTACGTACATTAACTGGGCATTGATTTTAGATCTATCTCCATAGATCTCAAAACCCAAATTGTGTTTGGAGAATCAATTTGATAGCTAGGTTCACTTATGATAACACACCTACTTCATTCTCAATGAGTAGTATGTCATCAACTTAAAATGTCAAGAAAGTAACAGCACTCCCACTTATCTTGTTGAATACACAAGGCTCCTCTTCGTTCTTAACGAAGTCATAAGATTTAATCTCATTAAACCTTTTATATGATCTATGGGAAATTTTTACTTCAGTCCATAAATGAACTTAATACACACTCTTCTTGGATGTTATTGGGACTTGATTCCCTATAGTTGTATCATATACACCTATTCCTCAAAATTTTTTTAGAGGAACACTATCTTAACATCCAATTAGCTTATCTCATAATCATAGAGTGTTACAATCAAAATCCGAATGGATTAATCCATGGAATAGGTAAAAGATCTCATCATAGTCAACCATTTGACTTCAATGATATCATTTTCAACTATTCTCACCTTTGAAGGTATCTACCTTCTAATCCACTCCAATCTATTCTTTAGTGATCCATTTATTCCTTATGGATACTATATCCTTAGGTGGATCTATCAAGTTCTAAACTTGATTAGAATAGATAAAGTTTATATCAGATTTTATTGTCTCTTCCGATTAATAAATCAATATCTTATATTGGTTCTATATAGATCCTAGGATCAATTTCCTTATTATCTTATGCCTCATTTCATCTATCAAAGATATGACTCACATATCTCTTAGGTAGAATGGACACAAGTAAAGACCTATGATTTGTCCTTGTGTAATTATTAACTAGCACCTTAATAGAAGTGTTATTGGGTTGTGGGACTGGAACATCTTCCATATATACCTTGCTCCCACTATCTTTCTTAAGAAGGAACTTTTCCTTTAGAAATATAGTGAGCTGAGCAGCACATACCCTTATACAAAAGGGTCAAATATTTAATATCCCAAAGTTTCCTTAGGATATTCCACAAGCTAACACTTCATAGTCTTATATTCCAACTTGTTAGAGTTATACTTCTTCACCAGGTCGGACATTCCGAAACCTTAACTTACTTAAGGTTAAGCTTTAACCCCTTTTCCATATCCTATATGGAATAGTCAGAACAAATTTAGAAGGTACCTATTAAGCTCAAGTGGTTATAATGAGTACTTAACCAAAATTAGACAAAGAGGAAATTTGCAAAGCTTGTCATTGTTCATATTATGTCCTACATAACATGGCTTTTCCTTTTAGCTACTCAATTAAGCTAAAATGTGTAAAGATGTCCATTAGATTCTATTATCCTTCTATTATATGTAAATTATGTACTTAAGTATTCCTCTCCTTGATCTCATCAAATAGTGCTAATACTCTTTCCATTAGTATCTCTACTTCATTCTTAATCTCAGATAATTTCTCAAAGGTCTTAGATTTGTACTTCATAAAGTACATGTATCCATACTTAGAGAGATCATCTTTGAAATAATGAAGTAGAAATATTCTTCTTTAGCCTTACTAGATATGGGCTAACATACATCTAGATGTACGAGTTCTAATAATAACTCATTAACCCATTCTCCATGTCTATATAAAGCTAAAGTGTAGATTGATCTAAATCAACCTATTTCCTCTTAAAAGGAGTATTCACACATAACATGAGAGCTAACATATCAAATATGATTAAACAATTCATTAAGCTCCCACTGCCAAACACTTTGCCATTCAATCTATTAGAACATCTATCAATTCCATAACTTAGAATAAATCAACATTTATTCAAGTAGGAAATCATATAATGTTCTTGTAGAAGGATATAATAGCAATATTAATTATTAAGACATCTCGATAAGGCTATTAAAGAATTGCACTTCCCACTAAGAATGATGCAACTTTTGCACCATTTTATATGTAGGTCAACATCTTCTTTATTAAGCCTTCATTTACTTGTCATCATCTACAACTCCTTGTAGATCTTAGATGCATATCTGGTATCTCATACCATTAGATGCATCCATAGTATCTAATATTATGATATACACATATAGTATCTAATACTATTAAGTGTATATTTAAAACAAGTAAGTGCCAATGACTTGGATACATGAAGCTTCTCAAGCTCCACCTTTGCATTATTTACAAAACACTTTATACTTTCTCTTCCACTTATCATCATCATGACAGTGTAAGAATCATGTCTTATTATGGCTTTATTATCTTGACCACCTTCTTTTATTATTAACTCTCTCCTATTTTATCTAATGATTTTACTTCTTACTATTGGTCTCACCAACAAGAAGTAATTAAGATGTATTGTTGATCTAAGTTGCCCTTTAGTTAGCTCATCACTATGAGCCATGATGGATCTCATATCCATCTATCCATGTTGTCTCTACAATTTATGTCTCATAGAGATTAACATCCAGTTTAAGGCAAACAATGCATCTTGTCTATGAGATAAGATCTTATCTTTCTTTCATATGACTAGATAATTTAGGAGACACCTACTTCTCAAGTAGAATAGTTAATTGGTCAACTATGAGAACAATTCTCTTAGTTCTAAACCAGTCTAAGAAGTGTGAGCCATTAAGATATATGGCATCTAATATGCCATACAAATGGTGATTTATCATCGTATTCTACAACAGAGATATAAATTTATCAATATAACATTGCAAACATTCATTAAAATTAAGATATGGTCTTTGATCCTAATTTATGCTCCCACTAATTTTCGACGAATTTGCATAACCCTCATTATGCAAAGACGGGATATCACGATGAAATCCTAGTGGGGACTAAGACCCTATTAACCTTATGGTGATGACCTTGTGGCAGCACAACAAATCACCCCATACGTAATAGGTAGGCAACTATTGCCAGTCATAACTCTTGCAACTCTTAGTCATTTAGCCTCTAGAATTATGACCTTGTGGTAGCACAACAAGCCATATACTCTAGTTAGGTCAAACCCGCTTGTTACGTTATGAGAATGGATTCTTCACACAACCCTTGTGGTAGCACAACAAAGCCATGCAAATGGTCCACCCCAATGTTGGGCAAATGCCTTAGCCATGATCACCAATCCCTTGCTGAATGAGTCTTGTGGTAGCACAACAAACCCTCCTTGTTGATCATGGACTTAATTGTGCATATTTGATATGTGGATGTGTGCTACAGGTTATACCTTAGATATATGATATTCCAAAGGTATTATATATACTTAGCACATATTATTGATGAGACTAAAATAAAATCCCTCCTTGTCATAATTAGGTTGATAAACGTGTGACACTAAGATTGGCTCATCAAGACCATAACAACGGAAGGCTACGTGAGTCATTCTTAATGTCACACGTTTATCAACCTAATTATACAATGAGGGGTTTTATTTTAGTCTCATAAATAATATGTGCTAAGTATATATAATACCTTTGGAATATCATATATCTAAGGTATAACCTGTAGCACACATTCACATATCAAATATGCACAAAATCAGGTGATCATGGACTTAACCCTTAGCATGCACCTAAGGCACCCCTATAGGTGCAAATCCTTGCTTCAGATGCTTGAGTTGGCATGCTCCCACTTCAGAAGGGTGCTTCTCCAAGTGGTCACACTCTCCAACCTTCCACGAACCGGCTTCTAACTCTTACAAGCGGCTTAAGGGTACACAGACCCCACAAATGTACATAACTCAATAAGAAACCTTGGTTTTAACCAAGGGGAGTACATTAATGGAGGGAGGTAGAATGTACAATCATATTGTATAGAGAGAGAGGAGGCACACGTAGGCCCCATTTAATAACATAACCAACATAATTAAAAGCAATCACAAGCCAAGCATAATTAAGTCCATGATCACCTCCATACACACTAACATTCATCACATGAACATAGAGCACATACGTGATAATTATATGTGAGATATATCATATATATTAGCATAAAATTATATAATTTATTTTTAAATTCTCAATTTCATGCATGTCGATTTTTTTCATGAAATAAATAACATGACAATAACATATAAACAATTTATATGAAAAGAACATACAGAACTAAACTATTTAGAACATTCATGCATTCCCAATACTGTGCAAGATCAGAAATTAATGTCCCAATTTATATTCTGTAAAATCTCATTTTACAGAATTAATTAAGACATTAATTATTTAAGTTAAACCTTTAAAACAATTTTAAAGTTTAATCTTGAGTGAATCTATGTAAATAGAACTAAACATCATATAAAATGTCATTAAACACTTTAAAACATGTTAAATAATATTATAGAATTTTTCAGAATTTTTATGTATTTTTATGGCAATTTTTCGGATTTTTCTATGATTTTAAACACTTTAAAATCATGAAATATAGTGTCCGGCGCAATGCATCGCGCGCTCCGCCAGTGTGCGCCCTGGCGTGCGCCAGTCTACAATCAAGTGTGCGCCGACCGTCTGTGCGCCGGCGTGTGCGCCGATCGACTTCCCCGAACAGGCGCGCGTAAAGCACTGTTCATCTGGGAGGAAATTAATCTCATTAACTCGGACATATCTCCTTATTCAGGAGTCCGAAAAAACTGTAAAAATATGCGTTGGAATCCTTATCAAATAGGGAATCCAAAAGAGTCGGCCACATATCCAGGAAAAATCCCAATCGACCGAAAATTGAGAGGGAAGAGGAGGCGGTCACTCAGATTCCGTAGCAGAAATCTCTATTTTGCAACGAGGATAACTCCTTATCCAGAAAGCCAAATATTCTCCAAAAATATAATTTAGAATACACATCATATGAATTTTCCAAATATGTATATATACCTTCAGATAAAAAATCTCTATCAACGGTAAATCAGGAAGAAATAAGTCGGCGCCGCCAGACTCCACAGAACCCTAGTTCGTCGGAAAACTCAAAAATTCTCATCCTCCGTTGTCGTTCAAAGCTGGATATCAAAGGTAAAGGCTAGGTAATCATATTACCCATATCTTAAACCTTTTCTAAGCCTCAATTTCTTCTGTGGATGGAGATTTCACAAAATCCAGAAATTCGAGTGTCGGTACGGGCATGACAGAAACACCAACTTATGACGCTTCTCCAGAACACTAAAGAGATCCAAACTTCAAACGGTTTGTGGCTTTAGAAAGACCTATAACACTATATTCTACCAAAGCCAACCAATCTTTTATCTGAGTCATACACAGAATATGGTTGCCTCGTCAAAACAGACATTTGCACAGATTCGGGAACACATAAATAACATAAAATAATGTCGATTCGACGTCGGTTTCGACCGAGACTTGAACCTGGATCTGATACCACTGTAAGGAATCTTCCATAAAAGTTTGGAGCAGCGTAAGCGACGATTCCTATGGGTTCCTTTAGTATCCGTCTCAACTAGAACCGAACGACGAAAACCAAAAACCGATCAAATAGGGTTCAAATATACCTGATAGGGATTCATATAATCCCATGGAGAGGAAGGATATGAGCTTCTTAAGCTCTACAAACCGTTCAAGAGTCCGGTCTCCAGCAGTATCCACACAAACTTCATCCACAGCAGGTTCTCCCTTCGCGCCGGCCTCGAGAACTCTTCCCGAACGGAGCTCCATCGACCATGGACACCTTCTAGAGAGAGGAGGAGGTAGGGAGGAGACTTGGGACGTGGTTTTCACCCTTGGCTTGATTGGGTTTGGCTGAAACCATTGGTATTTATAGAGAATTATGGAATTTTTCTTAAAAATCCAAAATCTCTATAAATTACGCCCTTGCCCCTGTACTTGTGGATAAGTCCTTTTGTGTGTGACCCACTAGGCCCAATAACCTATTTGGTTGAGGCCTAAATAAAATAGAACAATTCTATTTAATTTAATTAAATCCGTTATCCGATAACAGATTAGTCGGCCTACCGATCATGAAGGGTACAAGCCACATCCCATGATCCCAAATGGCTATGGGGTTAATCTCATCTCCATTGAGCCTTTCCATCATCAGTTACCACATGGATATAAACCCTCATCCATCCAATGTCCCGGTCGGAAAGGAGTACGGCATCAACTGTCAACTCCTTAGTGTACCGACTCTATAGGATCCTGTACTCGGAATTGGATCAATTGGAAAACTCATTTTCCAATTATCCTATCTACCCTGGCTAGGGATTTAGAGTACTATCCCATAGGACATTCACTCTCACTTACCGAGAGTGGACGATCCCTTGTTGTCCGCTCAATTGCCTCCGTCGGATTTTCCTTGTACCCGATCCATCGCTATATAGGATCATCTAAATTGTGATCCATAAGTCAATGGTCAAAGCACAAGTTCTACCCAACAAGGCATCTTTGGTGACTCAGGTCAAAGGTCCAACCATGCAACCGTGATGATAGAAAACCCTGATAGACAGTTCGGTAAGATACCATTCAGGGTTTCTAATTCGGTCAGTTCAGTGAACTCATTCAACTAATGAGCACCTATATGTGTAGCTCAGTGTCTCCACACTAATGACCAATGAGATCAGTGGTCCTCATCACATGAGAAGACATCACATACACTAGTCTATCCGGATCCTTGATGTCCCGTCTCAAGTATCCTATGACTAGGAACATTTAGATCAAATACCTCTAGATGATCAATCTCATTATCATGATCTCATCATGATTTAATCATCATTGTATTTGATCAAGGACTTTATTATGATATTCGCATCTAATAAGAGTTTATATTGAAAATTTGCCTGATTAATTGAATGAGATATTTCTAGAAATGTCGAATCATATCATATATGATTGGCTTGTAGGGCATACATTTCTATCAATTTCTTCACAATCATGGATAAGCCAAAATTGAACATTGGAGGGACGATGGTTCCTAATCAGGTGTCTTGACCTCCAATAGACAATCAATATCTTCAACTATTTTCTACATAATTTTTTATGTTTTCACATCCATCTCCTTTTCATTCTTCATCATTACTAATTTTATCCCTTCATGTTTTATTCCTTTCTTTTTATTCCACCTTTTTTTATTCTTTCCTTTCTTTGATGTCATTGGACCCCTTAGTGACCTAAACTCTATAAGCAAAACCAAATCTTTCATTTTTGACAGCAATAGAGTACTTCACCATTGTAGACACGCCAAATTCACCTAATTCAGAGCATAAAACTCATGTTTTATAGGGTAACATGTGTGTTTGACCTTAGAATGATGTCGGGTCTTTTAAAGTTGATTTAGAGCTTCGCTGAACAAAATCGGATGCTTTCCGAAGTTTTCCGCAAAAAGCCATAATTTCCGAGCGAAAGCCACACGTAAACCGTGTAAACACGTAAGTTGGCTGAATGACCAATGCCTAATGATCATGCATTGAAGGTTATGGTCATATTCACACCCCGGACAGGTTTTGTTGCATACCGTGCCTTTCCGGTTTGCCGTCGGAGTCATTTTGACCTGTATTAGATCTTTTAGTTACTGCCCTAACTTCCGGAAAAAATTTTGAAGTTTTGGATGGAGTGATGGCTGATCTGATGCTATAGAAAGCTTCTTCGGCCTGTTATCTTTCCAACGCAACAAATGGCGTCGAATTCCGAGTTCGGGAGTGTTCGCAATGGCTTCCGGAAGAAGGACGCGCAAAAACAGTCCCATGCGCCCAGGTCCCTGGTCACATGCGCCCGGGTACCAGTACACGTGCCCATGTGCCCTACCAGTGAGGCACGTGACCTCGTGCCCTCACTTGAGGGCACACGCGCCCTACATTTGAGGCATGAGGGAACCAGTTTTTCACCGGGACTCTACCACTGAACCGATCGACCGGATAAGGTCAAATATTTCAGGAACAGTGCCATGCACCCTCACTTGGAGGCACATGAACCCCTCAGTGGGGCGCATGCGCTCTGCACCAGGGCACATGCGCCCCGGGGTAGGGCGCAAGGAGCCCTATTTTTTAGTCTTGATCGCGCCGTTCGTTCTCCTATAAATTGACTATGATTCTGGTCATTCCAAAGGCATGAGCATGACCCCCCAGGCATCTCAAGACATCCAACCTCCATCCTGCATTTATTTTGTGATTTTTAGAGAGAGAATTTCGAGTTTTTAGAGAGATAAAGGTCGGTTCAAGAGAGAGGAAGGCTATTCTACAGGTGATCAGCCAGGTCTCTTTTCTTCGGCCTCTACAGCAGCGTGTGGACGTCTTCTGCCCGAGCTCTCTTCATCAAAGTTCTTCCTCTCCAAGTCGTCTTCAGTTTTGAATTGATGGCACTTGATTCCAAGGTCAGGGCTGGTCGTGACGAGCGCAGAAGCAAATTCGCGCCTGGCAGATCCTGGACTGCTGCTCTGCTTTTTCGACAACACAGATTTGCCTATATCTCTCTCTATTCAACTCAGAATATTTATGTTATTTTTACCATCTCTTTGTTTCGTGATTCTCCATCCTCCCATCATTTTTTACATTTTTTTGCATTACTTTTACTCTGTTAATCCGAAAATAGAAAAAGAGGGGTTAGAGATAACACGAATCCGGTCAGTTTCTAGTCATTTGTGTGTTTCATGTTATTCTCTTTACATATACTCCACTTTGTCTAGTTCTAATTTTATATTTCACTCGTTTATTTGTCTAGTTGCCCAGAAGATCAAGCACCCACCGCGTTGAGGACTTTTCTTCATCGGCTGGCCGAAGAAGGAGAAGCTTTAACTCACACTCTTCACGCTAAGGTACACACGGTCATCTTTCAATTTTAATTTCATAAATCGGAACCCGCGGTTCCTGGCGACCACATTTATTTCTTCTCATACTTCTCCCACATGACCCGAACCGTCTCTTTGGTGATCAAGCGACACCAAGGGAAGAAAGTTCGGGGATCAATGTGAGTGTGGGACCGAGGTGAGATTTGCTTTCCGTGCTTTATTCCTTTCTTTTCTCATTCCCTCCTGAGGTGACGATCTGGATTCACGGACTTCCCTGAAAAGGAGAGGACCCCATCGAATTTTCAGAGCCAAAAACCATGTGGGCAGAAGTGAAGGCATATGCAGAGAAGACCAAAGCATCAATAGTTTGTAGCTTCATTAAGCACAACATAATTGCTAAATTTGGGATTCTCAATGACATCAACACCAAAATGGGCCACAATTTCTCTCTCAGGAACTACGTGACCTTTGTAATATGTATTGCAACAAATTTCACCATTCACTTCCATACTATCCTCAAGGTAATGGTCAAGCAAAATCTACCATTGAAACTCTGATAAAAATTGTTAATAAAATGTGTTGGTTTAAATTGGCTATATAAGCTTATAGATGCTCAATGGTACTACCACACTTCAGTCCGGACCCCCATAGGTCAAACCCCTAAGCCTTGGTAATGGGTTGAAAGTTTTAGTTCTATATGAAGTGCTCATCGTCTCCCTTCGAGTCCAAATCAATCAAGACATCCCTTAGATAAATGTCAAGAATCTCTTCTTGCACAACTCCAAATTTTTGACAAAAAGAAGTTGGCTACTGCTGAACATGATAGAACTTGTTAACATAGGCTTAACATAATTTATCAAAAAGGGGTGGTTGAGAGAAACTTTGAAATGATTGAGGTTGTGCTTAAAACAACATGTGTTGAGCCAGTGGTCCCCGCTTCAAACTTCAACCTAATTGGGAAGGTCCCTACATAATTCAACAATCTATCTTGATAACTCTTATAAGCTACTTAATGTAGAAGGGGAAGAATCGAATCATCCCTGGATTGGTGTATACCTTAAAAAATATTTCTTTTAAGTAAAACTAAACAAAAAACATAAAATCAAAATTGTGGAGTATGACTAGTGGTGTCTGAAGCTTGCCAGTTATTTAGCGCCCTGATTCGTTCTTTAAGAACTAAAGATAGACACCACATTGCACAAACAACACACCTAGATTTTGGGATCCAATGGCTAGAAGCTGGATAAGAAGCTAGGTAAAGCTTAGGGAAAGAAGGTTCTTCCTATCTTATTCTTTTCCATCTTGGTCTAACGTAGGTACAAGGAATTACTAGTATCTAGATGCATCTATCGTAATGAAGTCTTAGGTTTCATGCAATGATGATTAAATCATGATGATATCATGATAATAAGATCAATCATCTAGAAGTTTGTACTCTAAATGTTCCTAGTCATAGGATCCTTGAGATGGGACATCAAGGATCTGGTAAGACTAGTGTATATGATATCTTCTCATATAATGAGGATGACTGATCTCATTGGTCATAAGTGTGAGGACACTTATATACATGTACAGGTGCTCATTATATGAATGAGTTCACTGAACTGACCAGTATAGAATCATTAAATGGTATCTTACCGAACTATTGATCAGGGTATTGTATCATTACGGTTGCACGGTTGGATCTTAGACTTGAGTCACCAAAGATGTATTGTCGGGCGTACCATGTACTTTGACTATTGACTTATGGATCACTTAGTACTGTGGTCCTATATAGTTAATGTATTGGGTATATAGGAAACCCAGTGGAGGCAATTGAGTGAAAAATAGGGGATCGTCCACTCTCAGTAGGAGAGAGATAATATTTTATGGATAGTACTCTAAATCTTTGGCCAAAGTAGATAGGATAATTAGAAAATAATTTTCCAATTGATCTAATTTTGAGTACAAGATTGCATAGTGTCGGTATATTTAGGAGTTGATAGTCAGTGTCGTACTCCTATCCAACCAGGACATTAAATGAATGAAGATTTATATCCATATGGTAACTGATGATGGAAAGGCTCTTTAGAAAGGAGTTCATCCCCGAAGTCATTTGGGATCATAGGATGTGTCTTGTACCCTTCATGATCGGTAGGCCATTAAATCTATTATAAGATAATAGATTTAATTTAAAGGAAGTTGTTCTTTTAATTAGGCCTCAACCAAATGGGCTCTTGGGCCTAGGATGTCACACACATAAGGACCAATCCATAAGTTTGGGAACTTGGGTTAATTTATAGAATAAGGAGGGGTTTTTGTAAAAAACTCTGAGTTCTATAAATAATAGTAATGAGAGCACAAACCCTAACAAGCCAAGGGAGCTCTTTATGTCCCAGCCACTCTCCTTCACCATCTCCCACCCAAGAAGCCACCATTCGATGGTGGAGTTCCGTTTGAGATGAGTGGTCGATGTCGGCACGAAGGACAACCCGACTTTGGAGGTGGTTCGTGTGGATACGACTAGAGGCCGCATGCTTGAGTGGCTTGAAGAGTGTGGGAATGCTCGATCTTCTGTGATTTATAAGGATTGTTTAAATCCCACAAAGGTACGCGTTCAAAATCATTTTGAATACCAGTTTTGGCAATGTTGTTTGGTACCGATCGAGACCAAGACACTGATATACGAGGAATCGGAATTTTTCCACTACACCAATCTGATTAGACCAATTCCTTACAGTGGTCTCGCAGCTAGGTTGAAGTCTCATTTGAATCTAATGTTGTTTCGACATCATTTAATATATTTTGTGTTTTCCCAAATCTGTACAAATGTCCATCCTGATAGAGCAACCATGAATCGTATGGAATACGTCTTGAAGATTGGTTGCTACTGGATGAATCTTGTGTCAAAGGGCTTTCCAATGTTGCAAACCATCTATAAGATGGTGATTTCATTTTATGAAAATCACCGGTTTGATTTGGGGATTTCTTGATATCTTCTTCCATGGAGATATTTGATGCATTATAGATGGCTTAAAAAATAGATAATATGATTACCAACAGTTTTTCATTGTTTCTTGACTTCAAACGGTGCCATCAGAGGTCCATTGAGCATTTTTCCGATTAGGAGAAGTTATAGGGCCAGCGACAATTCTTTCCTATTTTCCCATTGATTGGGATTTTTTCACGAAAATAAAATGACATTTTTGGAATCCTTGTTCAATTTAGAATCGACCTAATATTTTTTTGAGATTTTTCGGAGACTAGAAAGCCTAGTTTTAAGAAGGCCTTAATAGCCTCATCCGTGGTTATTGTTCACCCTTATCGGGTGGAGAAGAAGGGATCGTCGGGACCCGATAGTCAGATTTGACTCTCATCAACGCGATTTGATCGCGGATGCTACACGCGTTCCTTTTTAAAAAAAATTTATGCTCGGTCGTGCCTGTGTGCAAGTGCACGGTGGTGCACACGCTAGCGCTCGGCTGGCGTAGGATGGGCGGCACAATGTGCCCAACCTTTAGTTTTGATTTAAAATTGCTTTAAATCAAAATGAAATTCAAAAAATGCCAAAAAAATTCTAAAAAATTGTGAAATTTTCTATAATATCATATAATGGATTATCAAAGTGTTTGATGATCTTTTATGTGATTTTTGTCGACTCTAGAAAATGGGTTCCATATCGGCACCTCAAGAGAAGGTGAAAGATAGAATAGGGGAAGCGAGTGAATCGGAAGACACTCAAAAAGCGGTAAAAGGTCCTCACCTCAGTCCCACACTCACATTGATCACCGAACTTTCATCTCACGGCGTCACTTGAGCACCGGAGACGGTTCGGGTCATATGGGAGGAGAGTGAGGAGGAGATGAACTTAGAACATGAATAAAAAGGTGGTCGCCAGGAGCAGCGGGCTCCGCTTTATGGAATAAAAGACAAGATTAAGTTGAATTGACTGTATGTACCTTAGCGTGGGAGATTGGGATGTGAGTTCAACATTCTTCTTCTTTGGCCGGCCAATGAAGAAGAGTCCAACCGGTGCTAACTTGATGTATTTGTGCAACTAGAAGACAATAAGACAAGAAAACAAGTGAAGAAGGATTAGAACTGAGTGAAGTGTAGTAACTTGTAAAAATAATAACATAAACGACAATTGGAAACAAACTCACCGGATTCGGGGTTAGCCCTAACCCCTTTTTTTTGGTTTTTTGTGATATATAAAATGATGAAAAATAGAATAAAATGATGCTTAAATATGAATTAAATGATATGAATGAAGAGTTAGCAAAGATAATATGAATGGTTAAAGACAACACAACCCAGGCAAAGTGGCAACCGGGTTGGACAGATTCAATGTAAACTACGCGGCTCTGATGCAGAGACCGTAACGAATAGCACCAATGTCAGAATAAAATGATGTTTGTTTCAAAATAAATAGGACTCACCAAGGGTGGTTTCATATGAAGACAAGTTTGCTTCAATCTTATGATAAGTAATATGAATTTACCTGATAAGCAGAATCATAGACAATGAAGTTCTGGAAACTCCTAGCACAATGTCGATGTAGGTTGTTCTATGGGCACCACAGATATCTGAATTGAATGATTCTTATTTTAAATAAAAGATGACTCACCGGGGAACAATTTCTATGAAGTATGTATAGGCTTAATCCACCATTAAATGTACTAAAATTGACTGAGAAGACGATGACTTAGAAGAAAAGACTTCGGATCTGTTTGTGCAGCGCCGGTATTGAAGCCATAACAAGCCGAGGGAATGTCATAATTGATATATGTTTATTGAATATGAAATATATCTTGATGAATCACACTTATTCCGAAGGAAGTAAGGCCATAAAATGACTATAAATATTTGTAGATGCCGATGATCAGCAGTGCAGCATGTCGGAGCATAGACTGGCTTCTTCTTCACTTTGGGATGATCTTCGGGCACCGGGACAAAGAGAGAATGATTTGGGGAGGTTGGGATGAGCCTAGGGTGGTTGAAATATAAGAATAAGAGTTCTGGAGTATGGGTATGCCCTTCTTAGGTCGTTCATATGAGTCTCCCTTTATAGGGGATAAGAAACAGGTCAAAAAATAGCATGTTTTGATACATCTGACCTTAGGTTGGATTTCCTCCATTTAATGATGCTAATTTTCATCCTGACGCATTTATAAACTTACCCAAATGATTGGGAGGGATTGTAAATCATGGATCACCTTCCCCATGTTCAAAATATGTCTCCACTTGAAGAGGAAACAAATCTGGTCTAAAAATAGAAAGTTTTGATGTATAAGACAACAAGTTGGATTGCCATCATTTGATAATGCTAATTTTGACCATGAAGCTTCCAGATACTATACCAATTAATATGGATGAGGAAAAAGGAAGGTAAGGTCGTGAAATGGTCAGATATGTGCCTAATGGGCTGGGCTTGCATGCAACTGGGCTTGATTGGTGCTGCGTGCGGAGAGAATTGCACATCTGACTTCTAAAAGGTGCTACAGACAAATGGTAGATCAGAATTGAATGTTGTTTGTTGCATTGAAAATAGGACTCATATAGTAAGATTATTTATGTTGTAGACTTATTCATTGGACATTCACAAAATCCTGTGAAAATATTTAAAGTAGAGGATATGCTGAGAAAAGTATAATTTGGCACACAACCAAGCGGCGCAACCTTGGTGCAAAGACCACCAAGAGAAATATAAAAGTTAGAATAGGCTCTCATTTAGAAAAAATGAATTTATTAGAGATCAAAAACTCTTTCTCAGATTTCTAGTGAACTCCTTGGCCCATCCAAAAGGATTGTTCAAGTTGATTTTGATGGTCTAAAAGAGATGTTGCCAATGGAATAAGAGTTTAAGCCCCAAATAAGGTCAAATTGGCGTGTCTACAGCTTGCCTCGCCTTGATGTTGGCTTTTCAAGGGAATGTTATGTAGTGAAGTGAAGTGAAATGTAGAGGAATGTAGCGAAGCGAAATGAGTTGTAATAAAATGTAGTGGAGCAAAATAGCGATGGACTGAAAAGGTGGCATCAAGGTGTAGATATAGACACACTCAACGACCAAATTCGGCAAAGAGAATCTCTTCATGTTCCTTGGATTACTGCCACGTCTCACCAATCCTTCTTATATCCAATTGGTAAAAGATGTGCCACGGGCACGAGAGAAGAATAGCCAACCCCCAACGCGGTGGGAAGTCCCCGAATCATGGGTTCGTGGGTTCATCATCAACCAGCAACCCGATCTTTGCAATGTTCCTATACTGTGATGGGCTAAGGTTTAATAAGGAATTATTTTTCAAAATAAAAGAATACCAATCGAGCATGTTCAGGCACTTAGATTTGTTTATGTTTGTCAAGAAACATGATTTGATTCAAAATAGAATGATCTCATATTCCAATAGGCAAATGAGAAAGCTCAATCAACAGACCATGAGGAAAATGGTGGTGCAAGAATGATGATCAAAATGGGTGCCCATGGTGGGATGAGGTGACTGCCATGGTGGCATGAATAGTGTTGCAATGGCCACGGTGGGATAAAAGTGAAAGATGTTGAGGGACACATGGTGATTGTGATAGATGATGGACGCGATGTCACGGTGGGATTAACGAACACGGTGGGCTATTGAAAGATCAGAATTGGGATAAATGATGGGATGAAGAGACACAGTGAGATTTAGAGGAAGTGATGACCACAAAGAAATGCAGAGATGATAAGCAACAATGCAAAACTACATGATGCATGCTGGGCTAAAAAAGTCAAAAATTTATCTAACAAACTAGTTGAAGATATAGATTGAACATCGGAGGTCAGGATACCCAGTTGGGAACCATCATTCCTCGATATTTAATTTTGGCTTATCTGTGAGCACAAAGAATGACCCGTCCGTCGTCGATTTTGATGAAGGGGATCTTGGGCCAGGTCTTTTTTGCACTCACGGTCTTCAACATCAATGCATAAATAAGTGTAATGCACCAAATATATTCTAAGAAGTAAAATGATAATGGTGAGTTTGTAATGTGATGACACACATTCTCATAAAAGAGTTCACGTGCCTTGATGAAGACACAGAGCAAAAGTCTCTCGGCAAAGTTGAGGCTGAGGTTATGATGACACCTCCTCCTGAGAATCCTCAGGAGAGGGAAGTGGCGAGCATCGCCTTATTGAAATCTTAAAAATGCTTCTCGACGAAGTTGAGGTCGAGGTCATGGTGACACCTCCTCCTAAGAATCCTTGGGGAAGGGAAGTGGCGAGAATCGCCTTGTTATGTAGTTCTCCTTGTTTCTTCTTCGTGCCTGAAACACTCGAAAAACGAGATTAAAACGACAATATGGCTTATCCCCTTGCAATCTGCCTTGACCTTTGTCAAGGGGTAATAAGTTCTCCTTATGCCTGAAACACTTAGAATGAAGAGATTAGAAAAACAATGCGGCTTATCCCTCTTGCAAGTTGCAGTATGCCTTGACCTTTGTCAAGGGGTAATAGCCTTCTTAAGAGTGTAAAAAATAAAGCAGCAAATACGCAATGAAAATTTTGAAACATGAGGGACAAAGAATAAATATGAATATAAAGACAAGAATTCAAACCAAGCATGATGAAATTTTTTTTATTTTGAAAATTTTGTTGGAATTTGACAAAGAAGTTTTGTGAAAAGGTTCAAAAAATTTTTTGGGATTTTGAAAATATTCATTTTTTTTGGAGTTTTGAGAATAATTTTTTTTTGGAGTTTTGAAGATACTCAGCTTTTTTTAGAGTTTTTTTAAAAATACTTTTTTTTTAGAGAAAATTCAGTATTGACACAAGTTCTTATCACTTGGTTGTTTTTCTAGGTTCACTGGTAGATACCATGTGCAAAATGGGGTTCCTTACCCAGAATCTTTTTTTTTTACCTTCAACCTTTGATCGGGTAGAGTTTAGCTTCAATTTGGTTGGTCCACCCATACCCTGGGGGGTTAAGAATGAAGAATTGATAGGAAGTCCTTGATAGGTTTTGGAGATGTCAAGAGGGATTTCTCTACTTGCACCTAATTGCCCGTTGGGATTCGGCCTCTTCGGGTCTTTTCTTCTTTATTGACAAACCTAATTTTTTTGTGACACACATTCGGATAGGTCTTTGACCTGTGGGGTCATTGCCCATCTTTTGGCGCCTTTTTCATTTTCTACATTTTGGGTACTCATTAAGACAGACCCCTATTTGTTTAAACCTGTGGGGTTCATTGCCCATCTTTTGGCACCCTTTTCTTTTGAGAAGTTGGACCTTTCAAAACGGCCTCCTACTAAGGTGGTGGATGCTTTCGATACTCTCCCCCTCTAGTCCCTTTGCCTATTTTTGACCGAACAGAAGAGAATATGGTGAGGGTTTTCCTTCCATCTCTAAGCCTTGCCTAGCTTCTCTCGGGTGTCAGGTCATCCGGATTCTGGGAACGGGATGTGTTGTGTGTAGAATGGTATCTACCCTTGACTCCTAGACAACAACTTAGAACATGTGGACTTAAGTCATACTAGTAGTTCTCTCCATTTTTTAAGGTAGATTATATTCCATAGGTGAATCAATTGAAAACATGGCTTGCAATGTAAAGAATTTGTTTAATAAAAACAAGGTAGCTACAAATATCGTCAATCATGAATTTCTCTCAATTAAAATTGTCATATGAAATTTAAAATCATTTAAAAAATTATTGCTTTGCAGATGACATAATGATGATGAATGCAATTTCATGTAATACCTGAGAGAAGAAGAAGTTCATTGCTGATGATGGCTTTGCTTGTGCTTGCCTTGCCTTGCCTTGCCCAACTTCTTCCACTGTTGATATATTCCACATTGAATCAAAGAATAGGAGTCATACAGTGAGGTGCAAGATGTGGTAGATTTGATTTAGCATGGTGGAACTAGGATTGATGACGTAGAAGGCAAAGATTGTGGTATCACCCAGGAAATTTCTCTACCTTTGATTTTTATTGAAAGTAAAACTTGGAAAAAGAAAGAGAATTCTAAAAGGAAGGAAACATGTTTGAAAACAAAAGTGTGCAAAAGTGGGCTCTTGGGCCGAAGAGTTGATAGTGGGCTTGAAAGCCCGGGAAGGGTTGGAATCAGGGGGCATGTGGGCCCAAGAGTTGAATGTGGGCCAGAGGGCCCAGTTGATGTTGATGGGCATGAGGGCCCAATTGGATGTGATGGGCTCCAAGGCCCGATTGAAGGTTGAGCCCGAGGGACCCAACGAAAAGTGCGGGCACATGGACCTAATTGTGATTTCTGATAGGCTCACTGGCGCCATTGAAGAGTATGGGTGTGTAATACCAAGGTTGGGAAAGTGGGGGCATAAGGGCCCGATTTCGAGGAAGTATGGGCACGCGGGCCCAATGGTGAAGAAATGGGGGCATACAGGCCCGAACTTGAAGGAGTGTGGGCATGTGTGCCCGAGGTTGATGGAAGGTGGGCACATGGGACCGATTTAGGAGGAATTTGGGCACATTGACCCGATTGCATAAAAAACATGGGCATGTGAGCCCGGTTGAGGTGAATTGCGGGCATGCAGGCCCGATTGAGGTGAATTGTGGGCACATGGGCCCGATTTATAAAAATTAAGGACATGTGGGCTCGATTGGGGAGAATTATGGGCACACGGGCTTGATGGAAGGAAAGGGGCACGTCAGCCTAGTTGGGGAAAAGGGGCGCATGGGCCCAGTTGAAGGAAAGGGGCATGCAAGCCTGATTGATGAAAAAGGGCATGTGGGCTCGGTTGAAGAAAAGAGGAATAAGAGCCCGGTTTTTTACAAGGGACACATGGGCCTGGTTGGGCAAAAGGAGCGCGTGGGCCCAGCTGATGGAAAGGGGCACATGGGCCTAGTTGATGAAAAGGGGCATAAGAGCCCGATTGACGAAAAGGGGCATAAGTGCCCGAAAATGGGGCATAAGGGCCCAAAAATGGAGTATAAGGGCCCAATTGAGTGGGATGGGGTGTGGGCCATGGCCCTAAGATTGACAGATTTTGGACCCATGGGCCTGATTGATGGTTGTAAGAAGGATAAAGAAAGGGCAATGGCCCTAAGATTGAGGAATTGTGGGCCCATGGGCCCAATCATTGATTTGGAGGAGAATAAAGAAAGGGTCGTGGCCCTAAGAATGATTGATCATGGGCCCATGTGCCGGATTGTTGCTTAGGAGAAGAATGGGGTAAGGGTCGTGGCCCTAAGATTGATGCTAAGGGATTTACCTACCTAGCTAGAGGAGGTCCTAGTATCCCATTGCTAAGGTCTCCATCTTCCTTCTGTAGGTTTATAGATTCCTTTCCCATTTCACTGACCAATTCAGTCTCCTTACTTCCCAGCTCAGGGGTCAATTCAATCTGACAAACTTCAGGGATCAATTTCAATGATGACGATAGTTGATCTATACCTAAATAATCCTTGTCTAGTCTTTGACAATCAACAAAATTTATGATTTCCTCACCTATGCTCCTTACAGTAGGCTTCTCTTCAAGTTGTTCTGGGGAAGAGGGCATGCCTAGTTTAGGGGATTCTAGAATGATAGAAGACTTTGGTTCGACCTCCCCTACTGGCTGACTTGGATTTTGAGAAATAGCAACGATATGCTGAGGGGTAGAAACTAATTTCTCTACCGGGGCAGGAGCTTGAAGGGTCGAAGTGTCTGAATCTTTTACTACAGCAGGAGCAAGAATAGTAGGAGTGATTGATTTCTTTGTTGGGGCAAGAGTAATAGAAGAAATGATTGGTTGTTGTGCAACCAACCGAGGAGGATCCCTATGCGGTGGTATTGGTTGAGAAGCCGGGGTTTGCTCATCGGCTTAGGATGAATGATTGGCTGAGAGACTGTTGGTGAAGTGGGTTGAGGGGCCAAGGCATGCGTGGCTAGCCGAGGGGTTGTTGTTGGAATAGGCTGAGAAGACAATGGTCAGATGATTGGCTGATGGACCTTAAGAAATGTTGGTGGAGTCGAAGGCTGGAGAACCGGTTTAGGTAATGAAGTATTTGCACAAGCGACAAGAGGAACTTGATTGTGCATAGTTGGTTTCGCCATTAGCACAGGTTGCATGACCGGCTGAGGTTGGGGCATGGGTGGCCTAATCAACTGCTGTTGAGGAGTTGGCTGAATATGATGATTTGGATGAGGTTGGACAGGGCTCCAAGGTTGGTGCATAGCATCAATGCTCCTCTCAAGCTTGGGCCTCAATTCATCAGAATATTGCATTAATTCCACAGCTTCTTTTACTTCCCCAATTATTGAATAGCCTAGCCCATATCATTTGAAGAATTTGGCCTTGAAAATTTCGAAATCCCATATCTCTACTTCTTTCAATGAAAAAAACCAATCTAGGGCTGCACCCTCTAAAGATCTCCTAAAAAGAACGGCAAGGGTCTTTCTATCATTCTGCCATCGAGAGGATTTTCTAAAGAAATCATTGACATGGGTGAAGGGATCACCTAAGCCATTGTAGCAATGGTAGGTTGGCATTTGTGATTGGGGGATGTAGATAGTATAGAGGGGAAATTCAAGGGTTTTCTGATCCTTGGAAATAGGTGGGGAGGAATTAACCAGGGGTTGTGCATGTGGCACTCTGATGGGAGGGGGTGGGTTGGTGTGCAAGCTAAAGAATGACCCACAATGGGGTGAGTAGATGAAGTAGCATGGCAGGACTGCCCAGGTGGGGTTGTGGTAAGAGGTTGAACTACTAATTGGGGAGGTGAGGCAGCTCGATTGACTTTGGCTAGACCATGATTGACAAGCGTCTTGCCCTTTGCTAGGGACTACACAATTGAGAAGGATTTAGGATCAAGGTTGAGAGATAGACCCTGAAGGAGTTGCTCTTTGCTGAGCGGAGCAAGCTGATGGGTGGGATCTTGAATTTCGGGTTCCCTGATGGCATTAACATGGCCCTCTGGTTGGACCATGGGTTGCTGTAGCATGTGGTGACCGATCTTGTAGTAGTCCAGCATCATGGCCATCCTGTTGATCTTTCATCAAAGATGGTTAAAAAAAGAAGGGCAAGTCTAGCACACAATTGAAGATTTTTTTGTTATGTTTTGTTTTGTTTGATTTTTTTGTTTCAATTTGGTTGTTTGGAAACCAAGTTGAACACAAAATTAAAGAGTTTTTTGTTTTTTTTTTTTGGTGTTTTGCAAGAAAACATTTTTGGTTGTTTTCAACTTTTGGTGAGCAAGCAAGTTATGCAAACAAGATTTTAAAATGACTACTCGACAATATTTGGGTTGAAACCTTAGATTTGATAGATTATTAGCAATTTTTCACTCAAATGGGTATGGTTCCTATTGCTTTAATCTTCAAGAACTAAGGTTGTCACTCAATCACCACGAGTAGGTACTTAGGTTCTTCGGGTTTTTGGAAAGTGGTACAACCAGCCCAATTGTGCAGAGAGGAATACTCCACGGATGGGGACTTATGGAGGTCTTGATGGAAACCATCAAAAAAACTAAGAAGGAATATCCCAGAGGAGAGGTAAGAATCCACCAAGAAGGTGTTTGGAGGGTGAGGGTGTGTTGGGAGAGAGAGCCCCCGCCTCGAATTCCCTACGGATCGGAGCAAGTCCGGTACCTGATGCAAAAGCTAATGGAAAAATGAAAAATGAAGGGTTGGAGGAGAAGAAGCAATCAATATGCAAACATGAATGAAAGCTATTAAATAAATCAAACAAGTGAATGCAAGCAAGATAAGCAATGATAAAGTAAAACAAATAAGTAGCAACTAGCAACTAAAGGTGGTTCGCGCGGGAACCGGCTTGTGATGGAGTGTCCAAGTGGGGACAAATCTAAATTAAAGGTAAAAGGATGGTTCACGCGGGGACCGATTTTAAAATAAAGTGGCTCATGTGGGAGCCGTGTTTTGGAAATGTAGGTGGTTCATGCGGGAACCGGTTTTTGAAGGAACAGGGGTGGTTCACGCGGGAACCGGTTTGTTTGATTGGAAAAATGAAGAAGGGCCACTTGGGGCCAATTTAAAGTGGTGCAAAAGGGTGGTCCACATGGGGACCGATCTGAAAGTGGGTTGGTTCACGTGGGAACCAGTTTAGAAAAGGGGTTGGTTCACGCGCGAACCGGTTTTAATGAAGAAAGGGGTGGTTCACGCGGGAACCGGTGTAAAAGGTGACAAAATGAAAAGAGGGCCACTTGGGGCCAATCTGAAGGTGTTGTAAAGCGGTGGTCCACATGGGAACCAATTTTAAAATAAGTTGGTTCACGCGGGAACCGAGTTGGAAAAGAAAGGTGGTTCACGTGGGAACCGGTTTATAAGAAGAAAAGAGTGGTTCACGCGGGAACCGGGTTGAAATTAAAGACAAGCAAGTCAAGTCCACATGGGGGACAATCTTAAAGAATGAGTAAACAGTATGTTTAAAGGTAAATTGACATGGATAAGGTAAAGGACAAGCCAGTTCGTGCGAGAACCAAATCGAAACACAATTAGTTGCACGGATCAATCAAGCTAGCACGGTTGAAGACATTGGTTCGTCCCACCGTGATCGCCAAAAAGCTGTCGACTCTGAAAATGGGTTTCGGATCGGTACCTCAAGAAAAGGTGAAAGATGGAATAGGGGAATGGGAGTGAATCAAAAAACACTCAAAAAGTGGTAAAAGTCCTCACCTCGGTCCCACACTCACATTGATCCCTGAACTTTCATCTCACGGCGTCGCTCGAGCACCAGAGATGGTTCAGGTCATGTGGGAGGAGAGTGAGGAATAGAATGACTTAGAACATGAATAAAGTGATTGTGGTCGCCAGGAGCCACGGGTTCTGCTTTATGGAATAGAAACCAGATTAAGTTGAATTTGACCGTATGTACCTTAGCGCAGGGGATGATATGTAGGTTAAACCTTCTTCCTCGTCGGCTGGCCAATGAGGAAGAGTCCAACCGATGCTAGCTTGATCAACCTATGCAACCAGAACAATAAATAAAGTGAAAGAAACCGATTAGAACTATGGGAAGTGTAGAAGCTATAGAAGAGGAGATGAAACAAAGAAGCAATTGGAATAGAACTCACCTGATTGGGGCGAGCCCTAACCCCTTTTTTGTGTTTTTGGTTATGTAAAAATACTGAAAACTAAGTAAAATATGCTCTAAAAATTAAATGAACTGAGTTAACATAAACTTATAGATTGAAATAGCTTGAGTTGAAGCCGAGATGAGTGAAACAAGCCGGTTCGGGTAGCTTTGCACCCTTCTGGTGCGACTTTGGTGCATAGAATGCTACGGACGACTCCAATGTCAGAATAAAGTGCTACTTGTTTCTATGGATATAGAACTCAGAGAGGAAGATATCTTATGTTGATGACTTCTCCATAATCTGCTTGTAGTAGTCTGTAAAAATTCTGAAAGTGGATGGATGTGGAAAAAATAGAACCGGGATGTGAGCCCTCAGTACAGCAATCGCCACGGACAGACGGCAAGTTAGAATCAAGTGCCACCAGTTAAAAATGAAATATGACGAAGAGAGTAACAACTCCTATGTTGAAGACTTTTGCATCAGGATCCCCGAATTTTTTACATAAGTTGATGAATTCGGTTGATGCAGAACGCACGGATCGATCTCGGGATCGATCTCTCGACGTCGGATCACCTTTGGACGTCGGGATGGCTTTGGGAGAGAGCTTGGATGACCTCAAGATGAGTTAGGTATGGGGGATTAACCGTGGGTCATTGAGAATGGTCCTCAATTTATAGAGGAGGGAAACCGGTGCAAAATATGGAAACTGGACCCACCGCGCCCCCTCCTTTCAAAGGAGGCAAGGGCACGCAGGGCGCGCCCTCACCTTGGGGGCACGGTCTGCGCGACCCCAGTTTCAAAGAAACCGGGGGCGCATTACGTGTCTTATTGCTAAAATTCACCGGAATCTTCCGGAAATTGCTAAAAATTGACTTGACAAACGTAACGCGCCCCCGACCCAGGGGTGCGGTACAAATACTCAAAAATTAACAATGGTAACCTTCCAAAAATCCGGTTTAGAAGGTGCAAATCGGGAAAATTTCTGATTTTCGGTAACTAACCGTTCCCCCACGTTTCAAAGGAAGTGGGGATGCGCAGGGCGTGCCCCCAGGTTGAGGGTGCGGTGACCGCACCCTCCCATTTCAAAGGGGGCGGGGGCGTGGTACACTCTCTCTCCTGAACACGCGTTCCGCGGGCCGTAACTTGCAAATAGGATGTCCGATTCGGCTCCCGTTTGTTGCGTTGGAAAGAGGGCCTTCAACCGCAGCTTGTCAAATTGGTAAACCAGCTGACATGACTCCCGAGACATTCACACGGGGCTTTCTACCGGTTTACCCTCTCGCGAAAAGCCAAAACTGTGGCAAAGGTCCGAATGAGCATGGTTCCGGTCGAGGAATCTCAGGTCAACTCAGGATGACTTAAACTAATGACCGAACGAGTTTGGTATAATCAAAAAATCTGAAATCATCGAAAAATCTGAGATTAACCCGATAAATGTAAACTGAAACTCGAAAAAGCCGTAAAACCCTAAAATCGACCGAAATGACCGTATGGCCCCAGTTGATGAAATATATGGCTAGGATCGACCTGGATGACTCAAAAAGACCCGGTGATGACCGGAAAGGCCTGACGCGTTGTCCAGGATAGCCGTGTTAGTACAGATTGAAAAAGCCATAACGAAAGCCGTTATAGAACAACGCCCACTGAAATGACTTGTCAAAAAGCTCGAGTTTTACGGAACACATGAGGGACTCCCAACCGACCTTCAATTAAGGACTATTCATGGTCGGTCATCGAGCAAGCTTAGTGTTTTCACAATTCATGTACGGCATTGTTCCAAAAATCATCGGTCCATTCCCAACTCACAAGGGGCTCCACCAGCGTCCTTAACTCATCTCCACGAGGTAATCCGAATTAGATAATATGTCAAATAATGGATATTTCTAATGGAATAAGAGTCTGGGGCTCCGAATCAGGCCAATTGAGAATGGCCCTCAATTTATAGAGGAGAGAAACCGGTGCAAAACATGAAAACTGGATCGACCGCACCGTGCGCGCCCTCAGGTCGAGGGCGCGCCCTGCATGCCCTCGCCTCCTTTGAAAAGAGGGGGCACGGTCGGTCCAGTTTTCATGTTTTGCACTGGTTTCTCTCCTCTATAAATTGAGGGACATTCTCAACAACCCAAGGTTAATCCCCCATGCCTATCTCATCTTGGGGTCATCCAAGCTCTCTCCCAAAGCCGTCCCGATGTCCAAAGGTGATCCGACGTCGAGAGATCGATCCTGAGGCGAAGGAGAAGCCTGATCCGTGCATTTTGCATCAACCAACTTCATTGGCTTCTGTAGAAAATTTGGAGCTCCTGATGCAAAAGTCTTCAACAGAGGAGTTGTTCCTCTCTTCATCCTATTTCATTTTCAACTGGCGGCACTCAATTCTGACTTGTCGTATGTCCGTGGTGATTGCTGCACTGAGGGCACGCATCCAGGTTCTATTTTCTCCACATCCGTCCACTTTCAGAATTTCTATAGACTTCTACAAGTGGATTCTAGAGAAGTCATCAACATAAGATATCTTATTCTCTTAGTTTTATATCTATAGAAACAAAAGTCACTTGATTCTGACGTCGGTGTCGTCTGTAGCATTCTTTTCACCAAAGTCGCGCCAGAAGGGTGCAAAGCTACCCGAACTGGCTTGTTCCACTCATCTCGGCTTCAACTCAAGCCGTTTCATTCTATAAGTTTCTATTAACTCAGTTCATTTAATTGTTAGAGCATATTTTACTTAGTTTGAATCGTTTTTAGATAACCAAAAACACAAAAAAAGGGTTAGGGCTCGCCCTAATCCGGTGAGTTCTATTTCAATTTCTTCTTTGTTTCATCTCCTCTTCTATAGTTTCTACACTTCCAATAGTTATAATAGGTTTCTTTCACTTGGTTTATTGTTCTAGTTGCACAGGTTGATCAAGCTAACATCGGTTGGACTCTCACTCATCAACCGGCCGACGAGGAAGAAGGTTTAACCCACATATCATCCCCCACGCTAAGGTACACACGGTCAAATTCAACTTAATCTGGTTTCTATTCCATAAAGTGGAGCCCGCGGCTCCTAGTGACCACAATCACTTTATTCATGTTCTAAGTCATTCTATTCCTCACTCTCCTCCCACATGACCCGAACTATCTCCGGTGCTCGAGCAACGCCGTTAGATGAAAGTTCAGGGATCAATGTGAGTGTAGGACTGTGGTGAGGACTCTTTACCGCTTTTCGAGTGTTTTCTGATTCACTCTCTTTCCCCTATTATATCTTTCACCTTTTTATTGAGGTGCCGATCCGAAACCCATTTTCAGAGTCGACAGCCTTTTGGGGACCACGGTGGGACAACGAATGTCTTCAACTATGCTAGCTTGACTGATTCGTGCAACTAGTTGTTTTTCAACTTGGTTCCTGCGTGAACCATCTTGTCCTTTACCTTTTCCATGTTCATTTACCTTTAAACTTGTTGTTTACTCTTCCTTTAAAGATTGTCCCCATGTGGACTTGATTTGCTTGTCTTTAATTTCAACCTGGTCCCTGTGTGGACCACCCATTTGCAGCACCTTCAGATTGGCCCCACGCAGCCCTCTTTTCATTTTGTCACCTTTTACACCAGTTCCAGCATGAACCACCCCTTTCTTCATTAAAACCGGTTCCAACATAAACCAACCCCTTTTCTAAACTGGTTCCTGTGTGAACCAATCCACTTTCAGATCGGTCCCCGCATGGACCACCCCTTTGAACCACTTTAGATTGGCCCCACGTGGCCCTTCTTTCCTTTTTCCGATCAAACAAATCGGTTCCCATGTGAACCACTCCTTTTCCTTCAAAAAAAACTGGTTCTCGCGTGAACCACCTACCTTTCCAAAACTTGGCTCCCGTATGAGCCACCTTATCTCCAAATCAGTCCCCGCGTGGACTATCCTTTTACCTCCACTTCAGATTTGTCCCCACTTGGACACTCAATCACAAGCCGGTTCCCGCGCGAACCACCTTTAGTTGCTAGTTGCTAGTTATTTGTTTTACTTTTGTATTGCTTGTCTTGCTTGCATTCACTTGCTTGCTTTATTAGCTTTCATTCATTTCATGTTTGCATATTGATTGCTTCTTCTCCTCCTACCCACCAGTTTTTTCATTTTTGCATTAGCTTTTGCATCGGGTACCGGACTTGCTTCGATCCGTAGGGCAATCAAGGAGGGGGCTCTCTCTCCCAACACACCCTCACCCTCCAAACTCCTTCTTGGTGGATTGTTACCTCTCTTCTAGGATATTCCTTCCTAGTTGATTTGGTGGTTTCCATCAAGACCTCCGTAAGTCCCCATCCGTGGAGTATTCCTCTCCAAACGATTGGGCCGGTTGTACCACTTTCCCAAAACCCGAAGAACCCAAGTACCTACTCATGGTGATTGAGTAACAACCTTAGTTCTTGAAGATTGAAGCAATAGGAATCATACCCATTTGCGTGAACAATTGCTAACAATCTATCGAATCTAAGGTTTCAAACCAAATATTGTCGAGTAGTCATTTTAAAATCTTGTTTGCATAACTTGCTTGCTCACCAAAAATTGAAAACAACCAAAAATTTCTTCTTTCAAAACACCTAAAAAAACAAAAAAAAAATCCTTTAATTCTTATGTTCAACTTGCTTGCCAAACAACAAAATTGAAACCAAATCAATTCAAACAAAAAACAAAGCATAACCAAACAAAAACTCTCTTTGCATTTACACTTTTCATTTGATTTCTTTAAACCATTTTGTAAGAAAGATCGACAGGATGCTCATGATGCTAAGGTCTGAAAGACACGTCGAGATGTTGGACTACTACAAGACGGGTCACTACATGCTACAGCAACCCATGGTCCAACCAGAGGGCCATGTTAATACCATCAGGGAACCCAAAATTCAAGATCCCACCCATCCACCTACTTCACTTAGTGTGGAAAAAATCCTCCAGGTTCTATCCCTCTGTCTAGATCCTGAATCCTTTTCACTTGTGCAATCTTTAACAAAGGGCAAGATGCCCGCCAATCAAGATCCGGTCGAGGGAAATCAAGTCCCCCTCACCACCTCAATCGACAGTCAGGCCCCTCATCATCTTTTCTCCTGGGCAACCCTATCATGCCTCTACTAACCCCGTTGTGGGGCATTCATATAATTCTATGCCAGTTCCTACTTTGAAGTCACCTCTTCCAACCCATTCATCTAAATATCTTGCACCGGTCACTCAGGAACCTGGCCTCACTCAAGCATTCATGGACAAACTCAACCAAATGGATGAGCACTTTGAAGAGCTGAGGCACCATTTGGAATCAAAGGCCATCCCTAAAATATCTGCTCCATCTTTCCCAGTCCCATACATCCCTCCATCAAAAACACTAGCCTACCATCACTACAATGGCTCAGGTGACCAGTTTAGACATGTCATTGATTTTTTAAGCAAATCATCTTGATGGTTAAATGATCGAAGAGCTCTTGCTATTCTTTTTAAGAGATCATTAGATGGTGCAGCCCTAAAATGATTTTTTTCACTAAGAGAAATAGAGATATGGGATTTCAAAATTATCAAGGCCAAATTCTTGAAACGATATGGGCCATGCTATTCAATAATTGGGGAAGTAAAAGAAGATGTGGAATTAATGCAATATTCTAATGAATTGAGACCTAAGCTTGAGAGGAGCATTGATGCTATGCACCAACCTAGGAGCCCTCTCCAACCTCATCCAGATCATCATCTATAGCCGACTCCTCGATGCCAGATCATCATCATCATTGGTCAAATTCAACTTAATGTGGTTTCTATTCCATAAAGCGGATCCCGCGGCTCCTGGCGACCACAATCACTTTATTCATGTTCTAAGTCATTCTATTCCTCACTCTCCTCCCACATGACCCGAACCATCTCTGGTGCTCGAGCGACACTGTGAGATGAAAGTTTGGGGATCAATGTGAGTGTGGGACTGAGGTGAGGACTTTTTACCACTTTCCGAGTATTTTTTGATTCACTCCCATTCCCCAATTCCATCTTTCACCTTTTCTTGTGGTGTTGATCTGGAACCCATTTTCTGGAGTCGACAGCTTTTTAGCGACCACGGTGGGACAACCAATGTCTTCAACCATGCTAGCATGATTGATCCGTGCAACTAGTTGTTTTCTGATTTGGTTCCCGTGTGAACCGGCTTGTCCTTTACCTTTTCCATGTCAATTTACCTTTAAACTTTCTGTTTACTCTTTCTTTAAGATTGTCCCCCATGAGGACTTGACTTACTTGTCTTTAATTTCAACTCGGTTCCTGCGTGAACCACTCTTTTCTTCTTATAAACCGTTCCCGCGTGAACCACCTTTCTTTTCCAACTCGGTTCCCGTGTGAACCAACTTATTTTCAAATCGGTCGCTGCGTGGACCACCTCTTTACAGCACCTTCATATTGGCCCCACGTGGCCCTCTTTTCATTTTGTCACCTTTTACACCAGTTCCCGCGTGAACCACCCCTTTCTTCATTAAAATCGGTTCCTGCGTGAACCAACCCCGTTTCTAAACCGGTTCCCGCGTGAACCAACCCACTTTCATATCGGTCCCTGCATGGATCACCATTTTTTCCAATCAAACAAACCGGTTCCCGTGTGAACCACCCCTTTTCCTTTAAAAACTGGTTCCCACGTGAACCACCTACCTTTCCAAAACTCGGCTCCCGCGTGAGCCACTTTATTTTCAAATCAGTCCCCGCGTGGACCATCCTTTTAGCTTTACTTCAGATTTGTCTCCACTTGGACACACCATCACAAGCCAGTTCCAACGCGAACCACCTTTAGTTGCTAGTTGCTAGTTATTTGTTTTACTTTAGCATTGCTTCTCTTGCTTGCATTCACTTGTTTGATTTATTTAATAGCTTTCATTCATGTTTGCATATTGATTGCTTCTTCTCCTCCTACCCTCCATTTTTCATTTTTTCACTAGCTTTTGCATCGGGTATCGGACTTGCTCCGATCCATAGGGCATTCGAGACGGGGGCTCTCTCTCCCAACACACCCTCACCCTCCAAACACCTTCTTGGTTGATTCTTACCTCTCTTCTGGGATATTCCTTCCTAGTTTATTTGGTGGTTTCCATCAAGACCACCATAAGTCCCCATCCGTGGAGTATTCCTCTCCACACAATTGGGCTGGTTGTACCACTTTCCCAAAACCCGAAGAACTCAAGTACCTACTCATGGTGATTGAGTGACAACCTTAGGTCTTGAAGATTGAAGCAATAGAAACCATACCCATTTGAGTGAACAATTGCTAACAATCTATCTAATCTAAGGTTTCAACCCAAATATTGTCGAGTAGTCATTTTAAAATCTTGTTTGCATAACTTTCTTGCTCACCAAAAATTGAAAAGAACCAAAAATGTTTTCTTGCAAAACACCTAAAAAAACAAAACAAAAAACTCTTTACTTTTGTGTTCAACTTGTTTTCCAAACAACCAAATTGAAACAAAAAAAATCAAACAAAATAAAACATAACAAAAAAATCTTCAATTGTGTGCTAGACTTGCCCTACTTTTTTTAACCATCTTTGAAGAAAGATAAACAAGATGCCCATGATGCCGGACTACTACAAGATGGGTCACTACATGCTACAGCAACCCATGGTCCAACCAGAGGGCCATGTTAATGCCATCAAAGAACCCGAAATTTAAGATCCCACACATTAGCCTGCTCCGCTCAGCATGGAGCAACTCCTTCAGGGTCTATCTCTCAACCTTGATTATAAATTCTTCTCAATTGTGCAGTCCCTAGCAAAGGGCAAGACGCTTGTCAATCATGGTCCAGCCAAAGTCAACTGAGCTGCCTCACCTCCCCAATTTGCAGTTCAACCTCTTACCACAGCCCCACCTGGGCAGTCCTGCCTTGCTACTTCATCTACTCACCCCATTGTGGGTCATTCTTTAGCTTGCACACCAACCCACCCCCCTCCCATCCGAGTGCCACATGCACACCGCCTGGTGAATTCCTCCCCACATGTTGCCAAGGATCAGGAAACCCTTGAATTTCCCTTCTATACTATCTACATCCCCCAATCACAAATGCCAACCTACCATTCCTACAATGGCTCAGGTGATCCCTTCACCCATGTCAATAATTTCCTGAGCAAATCATCTCGATGGCAGAATGATAGAAAGACCATTGCTTTCTTTTTTAGGAGATCTTTAGAGGGTGCAGCCCTAGATTGGTTTTTTTCATTGAATGAAATAGAAATATGGGATTTCAAAATTGTCAAGGCCAAATTCTTGAAACGATATGGGCCTGGCTATTCAATAATTGGGGAAATAAAAAAAGAAGTGAAATTAATGCAATATTCTGATGAATTGAGGCCCAGGCTTGAGAGGAGCATTGATGCTATGCACCAACCTAGGAGTTCTCTCCAACCTCATCCAGATCATCATCATTGGCCAACTCCTCGATGCCAGTTGATTAGGCCACCCATGCCCCAACTGTCGACTCCAGAAAAGGGTTCCGGATCGGCACCTCAAGAGAAGGTGAAAGATGGAATAGGAGAAATAGGGAGTGAATCAGAAAACACTCGGAAAGCAGTAAAGACTCCTCACCTCGGTCCCACACTCACATTGATTCCCGAACTTTCATCTCACGGCGTCGCTCGAGCACCGAAGATGGTTCGGGTCATGTGGGAGAAGAGTGAGGAGGATTTGAACTTAATACATAAAAGAAAGGTGGTCGCCAGGAGCCACGGGCTCTGCTTTATAGAATAAAGAAAACAAGATTGAGTTGATTTGACCGTGTACCTTAGCGTGGGAGATTGAGATGTGGGTTAAACCTTCTTCTTCCTCGGCCGGCCGATGAAGAAGAGTCTCCAACCGATGCTAGCTTGATAAACCTGTGCAACTAGACCAATAAACTAAGTGAAATAAAATGATTAGAACTATGGGAAGTGTAGTAACTGTAGAGAGAATATGAGAAAGAAGCAATTGGAATCGAACTCACCGGATTGGGGCGAGTCCTAACCCCTTTTTTTTGTATTTTTGATTATGTAAAAATGATGTAAATAAACTAAAAGATGCTTTAAAACAATAAATAAACTGTGTTAAGGAAGTTGAGAAAGCTTATTGAATGGATCGGCTTGAGTTGAAGCCGAGTTGGTTGAAGAAGGCCGGTTCGGGTAGCCTTTGCAACCTTCTGGCGTGACTTTTGTGTAGAGGATGCTACGGAAGACCCCGATGTCAGAATCGAGTTCCATTTGTTGGAGTATACAGAGGACTCAGAGAGGAAGAGTTCCTATGTTAATGACTTCTCCAAAATCATCCTTTAGAAGTCAGTAAAAATTCTGAAAGTGGGCGGATATATAAAACAAAACATTGATGCGCGCCCTCAGTGTAGCAATCGTCACGAAAAAATGGAAAGTCGGAATTGAGTGCCGTTAGTTGGAGATGAAAGAGGACGAAGAGATGAACATCTTCTATGTTGAAGACATTCACAGAAGGAGTCTCATACTTTCTGCAGAAGTCGATGAATTTGGCTGATGCAGAACACCCGGATCGAGCCTTCTCCTTCACCTCGGGATCGATCTCTTGACTTCGGATTGCCTTTGGACGTCAGGATGGCTTTGGAGAAGAGCTTGGACGACCTCTACACGAGCTAGGCATGAGGGATTAACCTTGGGTCATTGAGAATTGCCCTCAATTTATAGGGGAAGGAAGCCGGTGCAAAATTTAGAAACTGGACCGACCGCGCCCCCGCTTTTCAAAGGGGATGAGGGCGCGCAGGGCACGCACTCAAACCAAGGGCGCTCAGGGTGCGCCCCCAGTTCGGGGACGCAGTCTGCGTGCCCCCTGTTTCAAAGGGAGCGAGGGCGCGTTACGCGTCTCACTGCTAAAAATCGACTGAAACTTCCGAAAATTGCTAAAAATCGACTTGACATACGTAACGCGCCCCCGAACTAGGGGAGCGATACAAATAATCGAAAATCAGTGCCAGAAACCTTCCAAAAAATAGGTTTAGAAGGTGCTAGTCGGGGAAATTTGCAAATTAAAAAAACTGACCGTGCCCCCGCTTTTAAAAGGAACCGGGGGCGCTCAGGACGTGCCCCCAGTTTGAGGGCACGCAGGGCGCGCCCCCGGGTTGAGGGCGCGCAGGGCGCTCCCTCCCCTTTCAAGCGGAGTGGGGGCATGGTACACTCTCTCTCCTGCACGCGCGTTCCATGAGACGTATCTTGCAAACGGGATGTCCGATTCGGCTCCCGTTTGTTGCGTTGGAAAGAGGACCTTAAGCCGCACCTTCTCAAGTTGGTAAATCAGCTGGAACGACTCCCGAGATGTTTTCACGGGGCTTTCTACTGGTTTACCCTCTTGTGGAAAGCCAAAACCCGGGGCGAAGATCTGAAAGAGCACGGTTCCGGTCAATAAATCTCGGGTCAACTCGGGATGACTTAAAATGATGACCGAACAAGTCCAGTGTGATCGGAAAACCCGAAGTCATCGAAAAATCTGAGATTAACCCGATAAACATGAACCAAAACTCAGAAAAGCCGTAAAACCCTGAAATTGACCGAAATGGCCGTATAGCCCCGGTTGATAAAATATACGGCTAGTATCAACCCGGATGACCCAAAAATACCCGGTGATGACCGGAAAGGCCTAACATGTGGTCCGGGATAGCCATGTCAGCACAAATCGAAAAAGCCATAACGAAAGCTGTCTTTGACCGACGCCTACCGAAATGACTTCTCGGAAACCATGAATGTTACGGAATACATGCGGGACTCCCGAGACCTTCAATTATGGACCATTCAAGGTTGGTTATCGAGCAGGCTTCGTGTTTTTACAGTTCACGTGTGGCTCTCGCTTGAAGGTTACGGCAATATTCCGGAAATCATTGGTCCATTCTCAACTTACAAGGGGCTCCACCAATGTCGTTAGCTCATCTCCACGAGGTAATCTGGATCAGATAACGCGCAAATAAAAGATATCGCCTATAGAATAAGAGTCTTGGGCTCCGAATCAAGCCAATTTGGCGTGTCTACACCAACCTCAGCCAGTCATGCAACCCGAGTCAATGGCACAACCAACCACGCTTAATAAAGCTCCTCTTATTGCTTGTGCGAATACTCCATTACTTCAACCGGCTCCCCAGCCTTCGACTACACCAATATTTCTTAAGGTCCATCGGCCAATCATCCGGCCATTGGCTTCTAAGCCTATTCCAACAACAACCCCTCGGCTAGCCACGCAAGCCTTGGCCCCTCAACCCACTTCACCAACGGTCCCTCGGCCAATCATTCATCCTAAGCCGATCGAGCAAACCCCGGCTTCTCAACCAATCCCACCGCATAGGGATCCTCCTCTGCTGGTTGCACAACAACCAATCATTTCTTCTAATACTCTTGTCCCAACAAAGGAATCAATCACTCCTACTATTCTTGCTCCTGCTGTAGTAGAAGATTCAGACACTTCGACCCTCCAAGCTCCTGCCCTGGCAGAGGAATCAATCACTCCAACCATTTGTGCTCTTGCCCCGGTAGAGAAATTAGTTTCTACCCCTCAGCATATCGTTGCTATTTCTCAAAATCCAAGTCAGCCAGTAGGGGAGGTTGAACCAAACCCTTCGATACTTCCGGAACCCCCTAAACTAGGCATGCCCCCTTTTATAGAGAAACCTAAGGAGAAGCCTACTGTAGGGAGCTTAGATGAGGGGATCACAAATTTAGTTGATTGTCAAGGACTAGGAAAGGATTCTCTAGGTATAGATCGAATGTTGCCATCACTAAAATTGATTCCTTAAGTTGGGGAGATAGTATTGACCCCTGAACGGAAAAATAAGGAGATAGAATTGGTCAGTGAAATGGAAAATGAATCGATAACTCTCCATAAGGGCATAGACAAAGGGATACTGAGACCTCCGCCAGATAGGCTGGCAAATCCCTTAACATCAATCTTAGGGCCACAACCCTTACCCCATTCTTCTCCTAAGAAAAAATCCGGCCCATGGGCCCATGATCAATCAATCTTAGGGCCACGACCCTTTCTTTATTCTCCTCCAAATCAATGATTGGGCCCATGGGCCCATAATTCCTCAAACTTAGGGCCACTGCCCTTTCTTTATCCTTTTTACAACCATCAATCAGGCCCATGGGTCCAATATATGTCAATCTTAGGGCCATGGCCCACACCCCATCCCACTCATTTGGGCCCTTATGCCCTATTTTTGGGCCCTTATGCCCCATTTTCGGGCACTTATACCCCTTTTCATCAATCGGGCTCTTATGCCCACTTTCATCAATTGGGCCCATGTGCCCCTTTCCATCAGCCGAGCCCACCCGCCCCTTTTGTCCAACCAAGCCCATGTGTCCCTTTTAATCAACCGGGCTCTTATGCCTCTTTTCTTCAACCGAGTCCACGTGCCCCTTTTCATCAATCAGGTTTGGATGCCCCTTTCCTTCAACTGGGCCCATGCGCCCCTTTTCCCCAACTGGGCCGACATGCTCCTTTCCTTCCATCAAGCCCATGTGCCCATAATTCTCCCCAATCGAGCGCACATGTCCTTAATTTTTATAAATCAGGCCCACGTGCCCACATTTTACCTCAATCGGGCCCGCATGCCCGCAATTCACCTCAACCGGGCTCACATGCCCATGTTTTTATGCAATCGGGTCAATGTGCCCAAATTCCTCCTAAATCGGGCCTATGTGCCCACCTTCCATCAACCTCGGGCACACATGCCCACATTCCTTCAACTTCGGGCCTGTATAACCCCATTTCTTTACCATTGGGCCCGCGTGCCCAAACTTCTTCAAAATCGGGCCCCTGTGCCCCCACTTCTCCAACTTTGTGATTGCACACCCATACTCTTCAATGGCACCAGTGAGCCTTTCATAAATCACAATCGGGTCCATGTGCCCGCACTTTTCGTTGGGTCCCTCGGGCACAACCTTCAATCGGGCCTTGGAGCCCATCACATCCAATTGGGCCTTCTTGCCCATCAACATCAACTGGGCCCGCTGGCCCACATTCAACTCTTGGGCCCATGTGCCCCCTGATTCCAACCCTTCCCGGGCTTTCAAGCCGACTATCAACTCTTCGGCTTTCTGAGCCCACTTTAGCACACTTTTGTTTTCAAATATGTTTCTTTCCTTTCTGAATTCTCTTTATTTTTCCAAGTTTTACTTTCAATAAAAATCAAAGGTAGAGAAATTTCTTGGGTGATACCAAAATCTTTGCCTTATACGTCATCAATCCTAGCTCCACCATGCTAAATCAAATCTACCACATCTTGCACCTCACTGTATGACTCCTATTCTTCGATTCAATGTGGAACATATCAATAGTGGAAGTAGTTGGGCAAGGCAAGGAAAGGCATGGCAGGCAAGGCAAGGCAAGCACAAGCGAAGCCGTCATTGTAGACAAGCCAAATTGGCTTGATTCAGAGCCCTAGACTCTTATTCCATAGGTGATATCCTTTATTTGACCGTTATCTGGTCCGGATTACCTCGTGGAGATAAGCTAAGGACATTGGTGGAGCCCCCCCTTGTTAGTTGAGAATGGACCGATGATTTCCGGAATATTGCCGTAACCTTCAAGCAAGAGCCGCACGTGAACTGTAAAAACACGAAGCCTGCTCGATGACCGACCTTGAATGGTCCATAATTGAAGGTCTCGGGAATCCCACATGTGTTCGTAACATTCAGGGTTTCCGAGAAGTCATTTCGGTAGGCGTTGGTCAATGACGGCTTTCATTACGGCTTTTTCGATCTGTGCTGACACGGCTATCCCGGACCACATGTTAGGCCTTTCCAGTCATCACCGGATCTTTTCAAGTCATCCGGGTCGATTCTAGCCGTATATTTTATCAACCGGGGCTATACGGCCATTTCGGTCAATTTTAGGGTTTTGCGGCTTTTCCGAGTTTCGGTTCAGGTTTACCGGGTTAGTATCAAATTTTTCGATGACTTCGGGTTTTCCGGTCGTACCGGACTTGTTCGGTCATCATTTTAAGTCATCCCGAGTTGACCCGAGATTTCTCGATCGGAACCGTGCTCTTTCGGATCTTCGCCCCGGGTTTCGACTTTCCGTAAGAGGGTAAACCGGTAGAAAGCCCCGTGCGAACATATCGGGAGTCATGCCGGCTGGTTTACCGACTTGAGGAGGTGCGGTTGAAGGCCCTCTTTCCAACGTGACAAACGGGAGCCGAATTGGACATCCCGTTAGCAAGATACGGCTCGCGGAACACGCGCAGAGGAGAGAGAGTGTACTGTGCCCCCGCTCCCTTAGAAAGAGGAGGGCACGCCCTACGCGCCCCCAACCCGGGGGCGCGCCCTGCGCACCCTCAAACTGGGGGTACGCCCTGCGTGCCCCCGGATCCTTTGAAAGGCGGGGGCGCGGTCAGTTTCTTTAAATCGCAAATTACCCCGATTAGCACCTTCTAAACCGGATTTTTGGAAGGTTTCCGTGGAGGATTTTCGATTATTTGTACCACGCCCCCGGTACGGGGGCGCGTTACGTATGTCAAGTCATTTTTTAGCAATTTCCGGAAGATTCCCTCGATTTTTAGCAGTGAGACGCGTAACGCGCCCCCTCTTCCTTTGAAACAGGGGGGCACACAGACCGCGCCCCCGAACTGGGGGCGCGCCCTGCGCGCCCTTGGTTTGAGGGTGTGCCCTGCACGCCCTCGTCCTCTTTGAAACGCGGGGGCGCGGTCGGTCCAGTTTCTAAATTTTGCACCGGCTTCCTTCCCCTATAAATTGAGGGCCATTCTCAACGACCCAAGGTGAATCCCTGGTGCCTAGCTCGTCCAGAGGTCGTCCAAGCTCTTCTCCAAAGCCGTCCCTACGTCCAAAGGCAATCCGAAGTCAAGAGATCGATCCTGAGGTGAAGGAGAAGGCTCGATCCGGGTGTTCTGCATCAGCCAACTTCATTGACTTCTGCAGAAAATCCAAGACTCCTTCTGCAAAACTCTTCAACATATAAGATGTTCATATCTTCGTCCTCTTTCATCTCCAGCTGAGGTCACTCAATTCAGACTTGCCGTTTGTTCATGACGATTGCTACTCTGAGGGCGTGCATCCAGGTTCTATTTTCTATATCCTCCCAATTTCATAATTTTTACTGACTTCTACAGGAGAATTTAGGAGAAGTCATTAACATAGGAACTCTTCCTCTCTGAGTTCTCCGTCTACTCCAACAAACGGCACTCGATTCTGACATCGGGGTCGTCCGTAACATCCTTTTCACCAAAGTCGCGCCAGAAGGGTGCAAAGGCTACCCGAACCGGCCTTCTTCAACCAACTCGGCTTCAACTCAAGCCGATCCATTCCATAAGCTTTCTAAACTCCATTAACTCAGTTTATTTATTGTTTTAAAGCATCTTCTAGTTTATTTACATCATTTTTACCTAATCAAAAAAACAAAAAAAAGGGGTTAGGACTCGCCCCAATCCAGTGAGTTCGATTCCAATTGCTTCATTCTCATATTCTTTCTACAGTTACTACACTTCCCATAGTTCTAATTATTTTCTTTCACTTGGTTTATTTTTCTAGTTGCACAGGTTGAACAAGCTTGCATTGATTGGAGACTCTTCTTCATCGGCCGGCCGAAGAAGTAGAAGGTTGAACCCATATCCCGATCTCCCACGCTAAGTTACACGGTCAATTCAACTCATCTCATAATTTACATCCCATAAAGAGGAGCCCGCGGCTCCTGGCGACCACATCTTTTATGTTCTAATTTCATCTCCTCCTCACTCTCCTCCCACATGACCTGAACCATCTCCGGTGCTCAAGCGACGCCGTGAGATGAAAGTTCGGGGATCAATGTGAGTGTGGGACCGAGGTGAGGAGTCTTTACCGCTATCATAGTGTCTTTTGATTCACTCCCCTTTTCCCCTATTTCATATTTCACCTTCTTATCTTGAGGTGCCGATCCAGAACCCGTTTCTGGAGTCGACAGCTTTTTGGCGACCACGGTGGGACAACCAATGTTTTCAACCGTGCTAGCTTGATTCAACCGTGCAACTAGTTGTTTTCCAACTTGGTTCCCACGTGAACCGGCTTGTCCTTTACTTCTTCCATGTCAATTTGACTTTAAAATTGTTGTTTACTCTTTCTTTAATATTGTCCCCCATGTGGAATTAATTTTCTTGTCTTTCATTTCAACCCGGTTCCCGCGTGAACCACTTTTCTTCTTATAAACCGATTCCCGCGTGAACCACCTTTCTTTTCCAACTCGGTTCCCGTGCGAACCAACTTAATTTCAGATCGGTCCCCGCGTGGACCACCTCTTTACAGCACCTTTATATTGGCCCCACGTGGCCCTCCTTTTATTTTGTCAACTCTTACATCGGTTCCCGCGTGAACCACCCCTTTCTTCATTAAAACTGGTTCCCGCATGAACCAAACCCTTTTCTAAACCGGTTCCCGCGTGAACCAACTCACTTTCAAATCGGTCCCCGCGTGGACCACCTATTTACAGCACCTTTAGATTGGCCCCACATGGCCCTCATTCTATTTTGTCAACTCTTACACCGGTTCCCGCGTGAACCATCCCTTTCTTCAAAAAAAACTGGTTCCCGCGTGAACCAACCCCTTTTCTAAACCGGTTCCCACGTGAACCAATCCACTTTAAGATCGGTCCCCGCATGGACCACCCCTTAGCACCACTTTAGATTGGCTCCACGTGTCCCTCCTAATCATAACCAATCAAACAAACCGGTTCCCGTGTGAACCACCCCTTTTCCTTCAAAAACCGATTCCCGCGTGAACCGCCTACCTTTTCAAAACCCAGCTCCCACGTGAGCCACTTTATTTTAAAATCGGTCCCCGCGTGGACCATACTTTTACCTTCACTTCAGATTTGTCCCCACTTGGACACTCCAACACAAGCCGGTTCCGGCGCGAACCACCTTTTAGTTGCTAGTTGCTAGTTACTTGTTTACTCTATCATTGCTTGTCTTGATTGCATGGTTTGATTTATTTAATAGATTTCATTCATGTTTGCTTGTTGATTGCTTCTTCTCCTTCTACCCTCCATTTTTCATTTTTGCATTAGCTTTGAATCGGGTACCGGACTTGCTCCGATCCGTAGAGCATTTGAGGCGGGGGCTCTCTCTCCCAACACACCCTCACCCTCAAAACACCTTCTTGGTGGATTCTAACCTCTCTTCTGGGATATTCCTTCCTAGTTGATTTGGTGGTTTCCATCAAGGCCTCCGTAAGTCCCCATCCATGGAGTATTCCTCTCCGCACGATTGGGCCGGTTGTACCACTTTCCCAAAACCCAAAGAACCCAAGTACCTACTCGTGGTGATTAAGTGATAACCTTAGGTCATGAAGAATGAAGCAATAGGAACCATACCCATTTGAGTGAACAATTGCTAACAATCTATCAAATCTAAGGTTTCAACCCAATAATTGTCGAGTAGTCATTTTAAAACCTTGTTTGAATAACTTGCTTGCTCACAACAATTGAAAAGAAAAAAAATTCCTCTTTCAAAACACCTAAAACAAAAAAATCTCTTTAATTTTTATGTTCAACTTGCTTGCCAAACAACCAAAGTGAAACCAAATCAAATCAAACAAACAATCATAACCAAACAAAACTCTCTTTGCATTTACACCTTTCATTTGCTTTCTTTCAACCATTTTGTAAGAAAATTTGACAGGATGCCCACACTAAGGTCCGGAAGACACGTCGGGATGTCGGACTACTATGGCCAAGAAGAGGAGTACGAGATGGGTCACTACGAACTTCAGCAACCCATGGTCCAACCAGATGGCCATGTTAATGCCGTGATGGAACCTGAGGTCCAAGATCCCACTCACCGATCCGCCTTACATAGTATAGAACAAGCTCTCAAGGATCTATCTCTTCACCTTGATCCCGAGACCTTTGCAATTATCCAATCTGCCACTAAGGGCAAGATGCCCGCCAATCAAGCTCCGATCGAGGGAAATCAAGCCCCCTCACCACCCCAACTGACAGTCAGGCCCCTAATCATTTCTTCTCCTGGGCAACCCTGCCGTGTCTCCACTCAACCCGTTGTGGGGTATTCACATAACACTAATCCAGTTCCTGTTTCCAACCTACTTCTTCCAACTCAGTCACCTAAACACTTTGTTCCCGTGGCTCAGGAATCCAGCCTCACCCAGGTATTAATGAACAAACTCAACCAGATGGATGAGCGCTTTGAAGAAATGAGGCACCGCCTCGATTCTAAAGCCATCCCTGAAATCTCTGTCCCATCCTTCCCAATTCTACACCTTCCTCCTTCAGAGATACCATTCTTCCAACATTACAATGAGATTGGTAATCCTTTCAACCATCTAAAGAGCTTTCTCTACGACTCCGCATTCTGGAAAAATGACCGCAAAGCCCTTGCCTTCCTATTCCGTCGGTCATTGGAAGGATCCGCCCTGGACTGGTTCTATTCTTTTGATTCCATTGAGGCGGCAGATTTTGACATCGTCAAGGCAAAGTTTCTACAAAGGTACAAGGATCGGTTGGGGCCAGCCTGCTCGATAACTGATTTACTTGCCGAAAAGATGAGTCCGGATGAGGACTTTGCCAGATTTGCTGATCAGTGGAGGGGAATGGCTGGGAGGCTAGTGGATACCATCTCAGAGGAGGAGCAGGTGAGGATGCACATTGGGAACACCACGCCCAACCTTCGCAACCTCCTGATCATGCACCGCCCAACAACCATGAGTGAGTTGTGTGATAGCGCCCTCTACCTCCAAGCCCACTTTAAGGACGCATCCATGATCAACCCGTTCGACACCAAGCCCTGTAACACTAGAAAGCCTACACCTGTAGGACCCACCACCGAAGAGGTAGTAAACAATGAGAGCATCAATGCCATGGGTAACCAGGGTGGGTATTGTCAAAGCCAATACCGTAACCCACCACCCAATCAACAATACCGCCCAGCTCCTCAACCAGCTCCTCAGCCCCAGCAGCAACTTGCATACAACCGAGCACCACCACAGCAACCCACCTACAACCGAGCGCCCCAGCAACCAAATGCCTACAACCGAGCGCCTCAACAACAACATGTCTACAACCGACCCCAACCACAACAACAAGCCTACAACCAAGTGCCACCACCAGCCAACCGACCTAGGAGGGGGGACCCAAGAGAGAATACTATCCTCAACTGCCATTCCTTCTCACCGATATCTTTAATGCATTGATGGATGAACAGCAGTTGGAACTTCCAAAGGAAAGAGAAGGATGGCCAACCAATGTTGACACAACCAAGTACTGCGCTTTTCATCGGTATCCTGGGCACGCGGTGGATGTATGTTTCCGGTTTAAAGACTACATCCATGACCTCAATGATCGGGGAAACATTGACCGGGCACGGATGGGAGAATCTATACAAGCAATGAAGTCACGTCGAATCAACCACGGCGACAACAAGTACAACGCAGCCCGGCACGGGCATAGCCCAAGATCCGCTCCCGGTGCACGCCCCCGTACAAGCCCCGGCACCAGCCCCCCCAAACCAATGACTCGGCCTCGTCCACTCCGCCATCGAGGAGTCAACCCACCATTCCCGGGGTTGGCGGTCGAGGATCAAGTCACCTCCATGCCCTCCATACCAACCCCACCTACAAACCACACCATACTCTCCATACCGAGAGCTGCACCCAGCACACAAACTACCCAAACACCACTACCCTCACCAACCATTAACCCTCCACGGCGCTTAATCATTAGACCTCCACTAGCCTCCCAACCAGCACCCCAACCATCACCCCAACCTAACCCACCAACCACCATTAATCCTCCGCGGCGTCTAATCATTAGACCACCACCAACACCCCGGACATCACCTAACCTACCAGTCACTGCCACCCCACGACCCCACATCATTAGACCATCACCACCAACACCCCAACCATTACCCAACATACCGGCCTCCACCAATCCATGACCGCTCATCATCCGATCCTCACCACCCCTACCTACCATGGGCTCCTCAACCTACCAACCAACCCTACCATCACCATCATCACCACTTCCCCCTACCACGCTGGCGCCGGTACTTCGTAGCAGGAGGATGTTCCAAAGGGTCTTCCCCTGTGCCGGGATGCAACCACAGGAAAAGGTAGAAGAGGAGGTAGTGTAAGAACCGTTGCCCGGCATGGCATATGACCTATTAAAGCATCTGGACAAAATGCCAGCACGGATTTCAATCCTAGAGCTGATTAAGAGGTCAAAGAACCATCAGGACATCCTACAACAATATCTGCAGCGGGTCATGGTCAATGAGGACCTCCCGCCTGAGAAGATCATTACTGTCCTGACCCCGAGGAGTGAACATCCGGCACTCACATTTACACAGGAGGAGTTGGCACGGCCAGAGATCAGAAAGTATGCCTTCCGTGTCGCAGTAGTCATCCGAGGCGTGGAGATCAAGTCCTGCTTGATTGACACCGGAGCATCCATAAATGTCATGCCGCCAGAAACATTGCAACTTTGCGGCATCTCCGATGAAGAAATTGAGCCTTATGTCGTCACGGTGACAGCCTATGACAACTACCGGAAGCCAGCACGAGGGGTGGTTACATTGAAAGTAGGGCTCGGACCGTGTGCTGTCACCGCCGAGTTTCATGTTTTAGAACTGGACCCTACGTTTAAAGCTATCTTGGGACTACCGTGCCTTGAGGCAATAGGAGTTGTTGCCTCCACTAATCATCAGTGTCTGAAGTTCCCATACAAGGGCCAGGTGATCAAAGCAACCAACATCCCCATTCTGAATGACGTGGATAACCCCACTTCTGCACTGCCAATATCAAAATTTGTCCAACCGTTGGTTTCCACTACAGAGCTGCCCGAGGTCATGATGTTAACGACGCCTCCAGATACAGTTGCATGGCGTATGATAAAAAGGATGGGCTATCAGCCAGGAAAGGGGTTGGGAAAGGAGCTGCAGGGGGTTGTGCACCCCATTAAAGCCGTACAAAGACCAAAGAGACACGGGCTTGGCTATGAGCCCAGTTTCAATCCGCGGATGGTCTACCGGCCAAAAAATGCCATGGGACTCCAAAAATTCTTTATCAAATGGGAGACCATGATGATGGCCGGGGACAAAGAAGAAGAACCAGTCAAGAGGAAGAAGGCACCAGAGCAAGAGGAGGAGGTGGACAACCTGAGTTCATCTTTGGCTCGGTTATTCATAGAGGAGGAAGAACCAGTCGAGGGCAAGTCCATCTCTAAACAACTTGTCCAATCGAACCCACCTCCAAACAACATCCCACATGAGCCGTATCCTACGGTCACGTATTTCAAAATCCTCCCTCTTGGATTCACTTGATGGGCTATCTAGCCCAATTCCCACTTCTAAGCCAAAATGGCCACCTGAACTGATCATTGGGCCTGAGAGCCCATTCAAATCTTCTTACTCCACTGGGCTTCTATGCCCATTCCAATCCAACGACCTTGGGCCCGCGTGCCCACCAGTCGGGCCCACGTGCCCTTTAGATTTATTTTCTTGCTTTTGGCCCGCGTGCCCACCATTCGGGCCCACGTGCCCCTTAGATCTTTTCACTAGCTTTGGGCCTATCTGCCCATTTCTTGTCATCATCGGGCCCGCGAGCCCATTTTTCTTCCATTTGCTTAAGCTTTCTATTTCTGCTCGAGCCCCATCGGCTCATTCTCTTTTTGTTATTGAAATTACCCAAAATACCCCAAAAAAAACGTCCTCTCGCAAACTCAGTTTTCCATTGAGGAGACGTCTATACTTGTCTTGGAGGGTGCTCCCAACCAGGGACCTCTCTTCTTCAACTCACTGATCGATCTACTCGATCTTTCACCCATTGTAAATACCACATTTTCAATTCCGTCTTCTTTAGGAGTAGTTAGGGTAGGAAAGAAGAAAATTCGAGGTAAACGTGTTCCAAAGAGATATCTCCAGCAAATAGCTCAAAAATGCAAGGAATGTTTAAGGCTGCCAAGGTTTTTGGAAAATGCTATCCAGCTTGATGAAATCCAATATGAGGATGAATTCAATGTAGATCATACACTGGGAGTTTACGAGGTCTTATCAGAAAAAGATCCTGATTTCGAGGATGGAATTGAGGACCTGGCTGATGCGTATGCATCTAGACTTAAAAGGTTTGAAGAACCATTAGCCACGGTGGATGAACTGACAAAAGAATTGAATCTCGGAACACTGGAAGATCCCAAGACAATCCTCCTAAGCGCAAACCTCACTCCCACTGAGGAACGAGTTTAATTAAAATTTTGGAAGAATATAAGGACACGTTCGCATGGACATACGAAGACATGCCGGGGTTAGACAACTCGTTAGTTGAACATCGTCTAACTTTGAAACCCGGAGTTACCCCGATCAAACAAAAATTAAGGAGATTCCACCCTGATGTTGCACTTAAGATGAAAGAAGAGGTCGACAAGTTACATCATGCAAAATTTATTAAGGTTGTCCTTTATCTGCAATGGGTGGAAAACATAGTCCCTGTAATGAAGAAAGATGGTCGAGTTCGGATTTGTATAGACTTCAAGGACTTGAACCGAGCGTGTCCTAAAGATGACTTTCCTCTACCTCATATTGACGTACTGGTTGATAACACTGCTGGATTCGAGATGTTTTCATTCATGGATGGCTATTCTGGATATAATCAAATCCGGTTGGCCGAAGAGGACCAGGAGAAGACCTCGTTCACCACACCTTGGGGAACCTATCGCTATGTCGTCATGCCCTTTGGATCGAAGAATGCTGGTGCTACCTATCAGAGGGCAATGATGGCTATCTTCCATGACATGATGCATACCCTTGTAGAGGTGTATGTGGACGACCTGGTCGTTAAGTCCAAAAGCCGAGAAGATCATCCTGAAGTGTTAAGAAAGGTCTTGCAAAGGGCTAGGGAATATAAATTGAAAATGAACCCAAAGAAATGCACGTTTGGAGTATCCTCAGGAAAAGCGTTGGGGTTCATAGTGTGCAGAAGGGGCATAGAGATCGACCCAAACAAGGCTAAGGCAATCATTGGTATGCCTCCTCCAAGAAATATGAAAGAACTTCGAGGATTAATCGGGAGGCTACAGTTTGTCCGCCGGTTCATCTCACAACACTCCCAAAGGTGTAAACCTTTCTATGAGTTGACCAAGGCGGGGCCCAAGTTCAAATGGGATTCGAAGTGCCGGGATGCATTCGATGGTTTGAAAAGATACCCGGCTAGTCCCCCGTGCTTAGACCACCGGTCCACAGCGGTGCCCATAGTTTTGTATATCTCGGTTTTGGAGAATTCTCTTGGGGGTTCTTGCACAAGTGGATGAATAAGGGAAAGAGAGGGCAACTTACTATTTGTCAAAGATCTTTGATCCATGCGAGCAGAAGTATCTTGTAGTGGAGAAGACCCGTGCCGCACTAGTCTGGGTAGTTCAGAAGCTTAAACACTATTTCTTAGCTCATGAGGTCAACCTTATTACCCGCATCAATCCCATCAAATTCCTTCTGGAGAAAATTGTTCTAACTGATCGGTTAGGTCGTTGGCAGAGCTTCCTCTCCCAGTTTGATATCACCTATGTCCCCCAGAAGGCGATTAAGAGTTATGCCATTGCCGAACATCTAGCCCATCACCCTATACCCCTCTTTGAACCGGTCCAATCAGAGCTCCCGGATGACGAACTAATGTTGATCCGATCTTCCCACCTTTGGACATTATATTTTGACGGGGCTCTGAATTCTCACGGTAAGGGAATAGGAATCGTCCTTCTATCACCTGAGGGTGTCACCATTCCACGGGCATTTCAGCTTGACTTCCCAGCAACCAACAATATAGCTGAATGCGAAGCCTTGCTGGCCAGGCTGGAGGCCGCTCATTTCTATGGTGCCACGGAATAAAGGGTGATAGGTGATAGCCAACTAATCCTTCGCCAAGTCCTAACCAAATACCGAACTTCTCATCCAAACCTCAAACCTTACCAAGAACTCACCTCTTGCTACATCAAACTCTTTTCCAAACTCACTTTTGTCTATGTTCCTCGAGCTCATAACATCCTTGCTAATGCCCTAGCCTTTTTAGCTTCATCTCTATCAGTCCCGCTAGGTAGACAGGTGCACACTATCCATGTCCGTAGGAGGTCAATACCCGGCGATTAAGGATGGTCGATTTCTAAAAGTCAAGGAGAGATTTGGCAGGAAGGAATATTTGGAGAAGAAAGAGGAAGTTTCTCTAATCGAGTTGGAAGAGTTAGATGAGGGTGAGAGGCCTTGGTTTGATGAGATTGCAAGGTATTGTCAAGATCAGACATATCCACCTGGATCAAATGCAAAAGAAAAGAACGCCATCAGGAGAGTATCCCAGAGGTATACCATCCTAGTAGGCGTGCTCTACAAGAGGAGCCTGAGCGGAATTTTATTGAGATGAGTTGATGAAGAAGAGGCAGAATTGGTGCTTAAAGAAGCACATTCTGGGGTCTGTGGGGGCCATGTCAATGCTCAAGCTCTTGCCAAGAAAATCATCAGGCAGGGATATTATTGGCCAACCCTAGAAGAGGATTGCTCCATCTTTGTCCGGCACTGTCATTCTTGCCAACTTCATGCCAACAAGATCCATTCTCCCGCATCTTCCCTTCATCCGATTCATGCCCCATGGCCCTTCGCCATGTGGGCTTTCGATATCATTTGCCCTCTAAGTGATCTTAACTCTGAAATCTGTTCCAAATCGTTCATCCTGACGGCAACAGAGAACTTCACCAAGTGGGCGAAGCGGAAGCGTTCGTGGAGATCAAGGCATCAACTCGTGCTCCTTCATCAAACGCAACATCATCGCCATGTTCGGGATACCCAACGACATTATCACAGACAATGGACCACAATTTCTCTCTCAAGACCTGCGTGATCTTTGCAACAGGTACCGCATTGCATTGCATCATTCATCTCCTTATTACCCGCAATGCAATGGTCAAGCAGAAGCCACCAACAAAACTTTGATTAAAATCATCAAGAAAACCTGTAAGTCTAGCAAGTTCGCAGACTGACCAGATAAGCTTGTAGATGCCCTATGGGCTTATCGTACTTCTGTACGCACCCCCACTGGTCAAACCCCATATGCTCTCGCATATGGGATGGAAGCAGTGGTCCCATATGAAGTACTCCTTCCATCACTCCGAGTTCAACTCGATAGGGACATCCCTGTCGATGAGAGACGAGAATCTCTCCTTGCACAACTTGAACTCCTAGATGAAAGAAGGTTGGCCTCTTCCGAGCATGCCCGGACTTATCAGAACCGATTGAAAATGTTTTATCAAAAGAGGGTGGTAGAGAGAAAGTTTGAAATCGGTGAGATGGTAGTTAAACGCATATTCGTTAAGCTGGGTGGTCCCCGCTCCAAGTTGTAACCAAACTGGGAAGGGCATTTTGTTATAACTGGAAAATATCCAGGCAATGCATATGAGCTAACCAACGCCGATGGAGAAAAATTGAACCATCCATGGAATGGAGTTTACCTCAAAAAATATTTTCCTTAGAAAAGAAAATGGAAAATTTCTGATATGATATCAAGTCATCGATCCAAGGGTGTTAGCTAGAAGTCAAGGGTAGGCATCACCTTGCACACACAACACATCCCGATCAAAGAATCTAGATAGCCCAACACTCGAGAGAGGAAAGGCAGAACCCTGAAGGAGGAAAGGAAACCCTACCCTATTCTCTTCTATTCAGTCCAAGATAGGTGAATGGGACTAGAGGTGGATAGTATCGAAAATGCCCTCCTCCTTAGTAGGAGGCCGTCTCATAGGGTGAAAAAGGGTGCCAAAAGATGGGCAATGAACCCCACAGGTTTAAACAAATATGGACCTGTCTGAATGAGTACCCGAAAGAATAGAAAATGAAGAAAAGGCACCAAAAGATGGGCAATGACCCCACAGATCAAAGACTTGTCTAAATACGTGCCACATGTAGAAAAAACCCGAAGAGGCCGAACCCCAACGGGCAATTTGGGCATGAGAAGAGAAACCCTCCTCAACACCTCCAAATCCTATCAAAGATTTCCTCCATTATTCTTCCATCTTAAAACCCCTAGGGTAGGGTAAACTGTCCAAACTCAGGGGGAATCCAAACCGATCAAGAGAAAAGGGCAAGAAAGATTCTGGGTAGGGAACCTTATTTTCACGTGGTGTTCATCACTTGAATCTTGATTAACACTCAAAGATCGATGAATTGTTTCAATACTGGCACATTCTCCACAAAAATCTAAAAAAAAATGAATATTTTCAAAATTCCAAAAATTGAATATTTTCAAAAAAATCCAAAAAAATCAAATATTTTCAAAAATCCAAAAAAAATTCAAAAAAATTGAATATTTTTAAAAAAATCCAAAAAAAGTTGAATATCTTCAAAAATAAAAAATTGAATACTTTTCAAAAATCTAAAAAAATGCATCATCTAACTTGGCATAACCATTTTTTTTTGCCTTTGCTAGCATTCATGTTTATCTTTATGTCTTGCCTTTTCATTTCCGCATTGCACATTTACCTTCATTATCACCCCATTAAAAGGGCTCCTCCCTTTGACCTAAGTCAAATTTGGCCATAATAGGCAAAGGGATGAGTCGTTGTGAAGATCTGATCCTCTTTTATCAAGTATTTTCAGGGACTTTAAAGTAAGAGGGGGAGGTTCTCTCAACGACAGGTAAGTTCTCTTAACCATTTCATTTCGGTCATCTAGTCTATTTTTATACCATGTTAATAAGGCTCCTCTCTTTGACCTAAGTCAAGGCAGACAGCAATAGGCAAAGAGATAAGCCATGGTGAAGATTTAATCCCCTTCATTAAGCGTTTTAGGATTCTAAGATCAAGAAGGGAGCAACTCTCGCCATAGCAGTAAGCACTCTTAACTTTTACCTTGTCAGTCATTTTGTGCATTCTACCTGGTTGATAAGGCTACCCCCCTTGACATGTAAGCAAGGCAAGATGACAATAGGCAAGGGGGTAAGCCATAGAACATATTTAACCCTTCTATTAAGTATTTCAGAAAAGAAACACAAGTCAAGGAGGGGTGAGAATCTCACCAACAAGTAGGTCTCTTAACCCTACATCTATTACTTACTTTTATTATTTGCCATCCCTTAGAAGGCTTCACCCCTTGACAAACTTGCAAGGGGCTAAGCCGAAATGTGATATTAACTACCTTTTTGAGCGATGTCAAGCATATCAAACAAACATTAAAGCAAAAAGGTGAAGATCTGATTATGCCATTAAGTGCTACAACAAAGAAGAAAAGCAGCTACAACATCAGAAAAGCTAAGCCTGCTACAGAAATCGCGTTCTGCCGCTACCCTCCAGAGAATGACCACGTAGAAGAGGCATGGTAGCCGTGTCCGCCAAAGCTGCTGCGGCTGCCTCATTGCGGCGACGCTCTGAAGAAGTGGCCAGGAATGCAGAAGCACCGTGCTCATGGCTCTGGCTCTGGCCACCCTGCCCCTGCTGGCTCCGCCCATGGTGACCCCGACTACGAGCGGCGCCGCCACTCCGGTGCGTACCACTCCGATGGGAGCTGCTCTGATGGGTGCAACTCTGGCTCGGCTGTGGAGGGATGCCCTGGCAGTAAACCTGCAATGTCGCCTCTTCTGCCGACAAACGAACCTGTGCCTGCAGGTGCATCTGCTCCAGAGATCGCATGGCCTGGCTATGCTAGCGCTCCATCTCGCACATGGCTCTCTCATGCTGAAGGTGGAGATCCGAGACGAACATCTGGGAATGAAGATCGGATGGGGCAGACCGCAATGTCTCCACCTCAGACTCCAAGGACTGGATACGGGAGGACAAGCTACTCTGAAGCTCGACAACCTGGAAGAAGAGGAAGAATATGAACCAAGAAAAATCAACAACCAGAATAGACAACAATGAAAGACACCTTTGCCTCCTTGGTCGTCAGGGCCTCTCTTGCCTCACTAAGACGCTGGCGGAGCTCAGCCACCTCTTCCCTCGACAGAGAAGGAGGTGAACCCTCAGCACGAGCCTTCCGCTGTGAACAGAAGAAAAACACATCAGAGAAAGGCAATCATATGTTGAGGATACAAATGAAGGTCAAAGGCAGTGTCTACCTCTGTCTCCAGCATGCCACGAAGAATGGCCACCTCCTGCCGAAGGTCAACAATCTCCAGTTGTTGGCGTAGCAGTAGAGCCCGAGCCTCCTGAAATGACATGAAGGTCAGAAGAGAACAACAACACAGAATTAAAGAAAAGTGAGAAGCATTTACCTGACCCTCTGGAACAAACAAGTGGCCGTATGCCTCCGCGTATCGGCGAAGGTTGTCTCAGCTATCCTCTGCCCAGCCAATAACTACCTCGCCGCCTTCATACCACATAGTGATCGAGGCGTGGTACCTCTCCACCCAGTCCACGGGGAGGAGAAGGCGCCTGGGACGAGCACCAACTAGGGGAAGAGGAGGAGGAGGCTCCAACCGGTCCTACTCCAGACCGAGATCGCGTTCGGAGAACCGAAGCCACAGTGGTGCCAGCTCATTGACGCACAGAAGATGAAGATTGCGGCCGAAGACATGACCAGCATGGGTAATCCAGGGCTAGAGATGGTCATCGGTCATGAAATATGGCCTCCAACACACCTGTGGGAAGCAAAATCATGATTATTATTTCAACAGGAGAATATTGATACACAAATTAAACACATACCTCAGTGTGTGGGAAGCGGAGAATCTGTCCACGAATCGAATCGAACTGGCTGCGACGGCCACCAGTAGGGCGGATGGGCTCCCAACGAACCATCAGGGGGAGGAGGTCGGGGTAGGACTGCTATGCCCGACCTAGGGGGAAGTAGAGGTAGCTCCAGACCTGTAAAGGGCACAACTCATCAGAGCAAAGCAGAGCAATACAAGTGTACAAGAAAGGAAAGCTGCTAAAAGTCACCTGGAGAAAAGGAGAGAAGCTGGCAACCGAAACAGAACCCGCCTCAGGCTGGAGGCCACAAAACAAATGGGCGAGCATCGCTGCCCCCCACGCGTACGTGCCAACCTGCTCCAGGTTAGCAAGCAAAGGGAGGAACCGCAGATGGATGTGGTCCATCTTCGAGCCCAACAAAAGGCGCCCGAAGAAGAAGAGGAGGAAGCAGCGCAGGTCTACATCCGCCTCCAAAGAGCCAGGTAACCCGGTAAATGCCGCTGCAGCCTGGCCGACCATGCGGCAGAAAAAGCTGTCCTGGCTCTCGCCACGGACACGCTCGGCATCAACCAAGCCTACCATCTCACCAGCCTCTAGTCTGGCGATGGTGCATAGGCCATCCTCCGGGTCGAACTCAGGCTCATAGGCGAAGAGGGCCCGGAACTCCCGCGAATAGTCGGAAGAGGTGGCACACACCACCGGCCTACCGTAAACACAAAGACCAGTGATGTGTGCAACATCCTCTAAGGAGGGCACCATGTGCCCCCATGGGAACAGAAACACGAAGGAGTCTGGGTCCTAGGACTCACGGAGGACCTGCACCAGTGGTAAGTCCTCACAAAAAGGAGTCACTCCGAGGATGGGCCCAAACCCCATCTCCTCTAACCGAACTAGCTGGAAATCCGGTAGGCCTAGGTAGGCAGCATGCACCAGGTCCCACGAGATCCGGGATTTTATCCGGGCCTGCATTGGATTCATTTCATTAGTTCACTCAATTTTTATTGCCAAAATGCAAAGGAGCTAATCATTAAGTGCAGGAAAAGAAAATGTACCTCTCGGATTGCCGAAAGCTCGGGCTCCTCGGAATCAAAGTCGTGGCGGCGAACACGTCTCGGCACCAGTGTCAAAAGGGAAGTTGACATCAAACATTGTTACATACATTTTTTATTTATTTCATTCATAAAAAAAATCATCAGCCGAACGCACCCTCCCCTCCTTTGGAGAGTGAGGGCGCACTGTGCGCGCCCTCATTATAGGGGCGCGCTCTGCGCGCCCCTTCCCGGTGAGGATAGAGAGGGCGCGCAGACCGCGCCCTCCTCTTGGGGGCACGGTCTGCGCGTCCCCAAACAGGGGGCGCGGTCTGCGCGCCCCCGGTCCAAGGGTGCGGTCAACATTTTGCGTTGACCGCACCCTCTCAACTGCTCGATCCTTATTTTTTCGATAACTTCGTCGAATCAACTCGAAATCGCGTGAAACTTGAACCAAATCGAAGAGCAAAACCCTATCTACATTTTTTGTGATAGAGGCACTAACCTTTGATGACGTTTCGGACTCCGTATCTGAGATGGAACTCTGGAGCTTCTGGCGTGAGGAGAGATGGTGTACAGGTGAAAATGAGATATTCTTACCCCCGGGGGTATTTATAGAGAGTAAAAATGTGAAAATGGAGATAAATTTGAAAATATCACCCAAGGTTTACAAAATCGAGCTGATCGCAACGCCACCGAAAGAATTTCGATCTGATGCACGGTTTGCTCAAAATAATTTTGTGAAAAAAATTCTCTTTAAATTCTCACCAAAAATCCCTTTTTTCACATAACTTTGAATGTATCAATTCCTAAATTAGCTAGACATATTCATGTTTTTTATCATCACTAGCTAACATTTTTCAGGGGTCAGGAGAAAATTCTATACAATTATTAGTCAGAAATGGCTGAAAATGTATTTTTCAGGAGCAAAATTGATAAAAATGGCAAAAATTTAAGAAAAGCGCCAAGCTGTTCATAAAATCGAGCCGATCAAGTAGTCACCGAAAGAAAATTCATTAGACTCACGGTTTGCTCTGAAAAATTACCTAAAGAAAAAAGGCATGTTAAAACCTTTCAAAAATATCTTGTTTCATGTTAAAAAATATTCAAGGTGTTGAAAAATAACAAGGCATATTCATCATAATTGTCAACATCTGTCTTGCATTTTTCCTAAACAAGGTAAATTTCTTTTGAATTTTCACTCAAACTTGCTATAAATAATTCATTGTTTATTCAAAATAAAAACAACATGGCTGACAAGTTAAAGCAGAAAAGAAGACTCTCGTGCAAGTAGAAGCTTCAACGCAGAGATGTAGCGGCGCTTCCGGTCAGGGTCCTCCTCAATCAGGAGGCCTGGGCGGCACACCCGACTCGTCTCCCACAAGGCAATGACTGAGATCGCCTCCTCCTCGTCATCCGCAGAGCCAAGCTGCCTACCCTTGATAGGTGGCAGGTGGGACAGCTTGGGCAACTCGTACCGAGGCAAGCCGATCTTGGAATGGCAACGGTGAGCGTTGTACAACACAAAGGCCGAACTTGTAACCAAGAGGAGATCAACGCCAGGCACAAAGCACACCTGGAAGTCCTTCTGCCTCAGGGCAGCAGAAGAGTGCAAGAAGCTAGAACGGTTCATGGAGGCAAAGTGAGCACGCCAGTCCAACCTCTTCTTCACTGATGCACACCTGTTGGCGACTCTCTCGCCGAAGCCAAGTGCCTCGGCAGATGGGGGGAAGGGGCTACGGCGGCAGAGCCGCGACTCGGTGGCCACCTCACCGGCCGGGATCGAACTTAAAGTGAAGATCGGCCCAGCAAGCCAGTAGAAGCGCATTGCCGAAGGGAGGATGGACCACACAAGCTGCGGACAGTCCGCAGTCAAGAAACCCAGAACTGAAGGCCCCAACCGCGCACCGCTCCAGATGCCGTGGATGCACGAAAGTTGATCAACCCCCAGGAAACCATCCTCCACAGGAAACAAGAACACCGCGGCAAGGCAAGCCGCGAAACCCTTTGCACCGCGCAGAATCCGGTCCTCGTCCAGACCAGGAGCCGTCAGAAGAGAGATTGTTTAAGCCGCCAACTTGGGAACACTAATTCGCTTGCCGGCCAACAAGGTGTTGATCTGCCGAGCCTCGACAAAATCCTGTAAGAATTCCAAGCAAGAGAGGGGTCCTGAAGGGATGAGCATACCTTCAGTTTCTCCCTTCTTAGTCCGAGGGAGGCCGAGAAGGAGCTCTGCCTCTTCAAGGAGAACTGTACACTCAAAGCTGCCGAACACGAACGTGTGAGTGTCGGGGTGCCACAACTCAACAAGAGCTCCCATCAAACCGAAGTCAAGGGAGAAGCCTGAATATTGCTTGGCATGGATCAAGAGCCCGGTTAAGCCCCAATCTCGAAGAATCGCTCTGACCGACAAGCCGAAGACGTCAAGCAAGCCGGAAAGCCAGGGAGGAGAGCAATACCGGCGAGGCCCAGGGAAGTTTGGGTAATCCTACACCCAAACAAGAGGTAAGAGAAAATTTTTAAGAAAAAAAAAAGAAGAAGAGAGTGGCTGAAAGCTAAAATTGGTAGCAAACTTACCAAGTCGGTGCCGATTCTGGCCTTCAGATGACCCGGGACGCTTGAAATACCTCAAATCAAGCCAACACGCTGCTTTTTCAAAGGAGGAGCCATTCTGGGTGTTGGTAGGACGATTTGGTCGTCCTAAGAGGTGTTTATATAGGGGAAATCGGTCCCGATTTGAATCGGATTCGGATCCGATCAAAACAGGAAACTGGGATCGAACGTGCCCCCGAGGTGGGGGCGCGCAGGCTGCACCCCCAAACCTAGGGCACGCTGGCCGCGCCCCCGAACTGAGGGTGCTCAGGCCGCACCCCCGTTTTGGGGGCACGTTAGGTCAAATTTTTGAAAATTTCTCAAAAAATTCAGAACAATTCAGAAAAATTCAGAAAAATTTCAGAAAAATTTGTAAAATCGAATACATTTATGTTTGATCTTTATTTTTCATTCGGAACTAACATTTTGATGAAAGACAAGAATTTCTCGCGGAAACAGAAGAACGGACATGGGGACCCCCCATAACTTGCCGACTAGCATATATGTCGCTAGTCGTGTGTTATTATCTTATGCATTATTTGTTGAAGACCATGAGCACAGAGAAGACTTGACCCGAGATCCCCTTCATCAAAATCTACGACGGTCGGGTCATCTCTAATGTTTACGGATAAGCCAAAGTTGTGCTGTGAGGGACGATAGTTCCCGAATGAGTATCTTGACCTCATAGACAATCTATATCTTCAACTATTTGTTATACAAGTTTTGTTTTGTTTTCTTGAGCCCAACATGCATCATGTATCATTAATTGCATTACATTTTGTTTTGTCATTGCATACATCATTTCCTAAACTTCACCTTCTCACTCTCTCGATCATTCTAAATCCCACCGTGTTTTCTAATCCCATCGTGTTCTCTAATCCCACCATGATCTCTAGTCCTACCAACCTCTCTAATATCCCACCGTGTCTATTAATCCCACCGTGTTTGGTAACCACTTTGTGCCCTCAAATCTTTCAATTTTTTCACCACTATGGCCATTGCAACTTCTTTGCTATTCGTCCCACCATGGCAGCCAATTCATCCCGCCAAGGGCCTTTTATTTGGTCAGAACTTGCACTGTCACTATCTTCACGGTCTATGCTTAAACATTTGCCTTTCGGAATCTGAGATCATTCCATTCCGAATCAAATCTTGTCTCTTGGAAGACTTAAATGAATCTAAGAGCCTGAATGTGCTCGATTGGTATTCTTTTACTTTTTTAAAACAAATCTCTTTTTAAACTTTAGCCCATTACAGTACAGAACACCTCAAAGATCGGGTTACCGGCTAATGATGAACCTACGAACCCATGTTTTGGGGACTCCCCACCGCGTTTGGGGTTGGCTATTCTTCTCTCGTGCCAATGGCACATCTCTTACCAATCGAACATAGGAAGACTTGATGAAACATGGCGGTTAACCAGAAACTTGAGGAGATTCGTCTTGCCGAATCTGGTCGTTAAGAGTGTCTATATCTACACCTTGATGCCACCTTTTCAGTCCATCACCATTTTGCTCAACTACATTTCACTACGATCCATCTCATTTCACTACGCTTTCTCTACGCTTTACTTCGTTCCGCTACATGCCATTCCCTTGCAAAGCCGACATCAAGGCGAGGCAAGCTGTAGACATGCCAAATTGGCTTGATTCGGAGCCCTAGACTCTTATTCCATAGGATATATCCTTTATTTGACCGTTATCTGATCCAGATTACCTCGTGGAGATGAGCTAAGGACATTGGTGGAGCCCCCCCCCTTGTTAGTTGAGAATGGACCGATGATTTCCGGAATATTTCCGTAACCTTCAAGCGAGAGCCGCACGTGAACTGTAAAAACATGAAGCCTGCTCGACGACCAACCTTGAATGGTCCATAATTGAAGGTCTCGGGAATCCCGCATGTGTTCCGTAACATTCGGGGCTTTTGAGAAGTCATTTCGGTAGGAGTTGGTCAATGACGACTTTCGTTATGGCTTTTTCGATCTGTGCTGACACGGCTATCCCGGACCACATGTTAGGCCTTTCCGGTCATCACCGGGTCTTTTCAAGTCATCCGGGTCGATTCTAGCTGTATATTTTATCAACCGGGGCTATACGGCCATTTTGGTCAATTTTAGGGTTTCGCGGCTTTTCCGAGTTTTGGTTCACGTTTACCGGGTTAGTATCGAATTTTTCGATGACTTCGGGTTTTCCGGTCGTACCGGACTTGTTCGGTCATCATTTTAAGTCATCTCGAGTTGACCCGAGATTTCTCGATCGGAACCGTGCTCTTTCGGATCTTCGCCCTGGGTTTTGGCTTTCCGCAAGAGGGTAAACCGGTAGAAAGCCCCGTGCGAACATATCAGGAGTCATGCTGGCAGGTTTACCGAATTGAGGAGGTGCGATTGAAGGCCCTCTTTCCAACGCGACAAACGGGAGCCGAATCGGACATCCCGTTTGCAAGATACGGCTTGCGGAACACGCGCAGAGGAGAGAGAGTGTACTGCGCCCCCGCTCCCTTTGAAAGAGGAGGGCACGCCCTGCGCGCCCCCAACCCGGGGGCGCACCCTGCGCATCCTCAAAATGGGGGCGCGCCCTGCGCGCCCCAGGTTCCTTTGAAAGGCGGAGGCGCGGTCATTTTCTTTAAATCGCAAATTACCTCGATTAGCACCTTCTAAACCGGATTTTTGGAAGGTTTCCGCGTAGGATTTTCGATTTTTTGTACCACGCCCCCGGTTCGGGGGCGCGTTACGTATGTCAAGTCATTTTTTAGCAATTTCTGGAAGATTCCGTCGAGTTTTAGCAGTGAGACGCGTAACGCACCCCATCTTCCTTTGAAACAGGGGGGGCCCTGCGCGCCCTCGTCCTCTTTGAAACGCGGGGGCGCGGTCGGTCCAGTTTCTAAATTTTGCTCCGGCTTCCTTCCCCTATAAATTGAGGGCCATTCTCAACGACCCAAGGTGAATCCCCGGTGCCTAGCTCGTCCAAAGGTCGTCCAAGCTCTTCTCCAAAGCCGTCCCTACATCCAAAGGCGATCCTAAGTCAAGAGATCGATCCCGAGGTGAAGGAGAAGGCTCGCTCCGGGTGTTCTACATCAGCCAACTTCATCGACTTCTGAAGAAAATATGAGACTCTTGATGCAAAACTCTTCAACATAGAATATGTTTATATCTTCGTCCTCTTTCATCTCCAACTGACGGCACTCAATTCCGACTTGCCGTTTGTTCGTGGCGATTGCTACTCTGAGGGCGCGCATCCAGGTTCTGTTTTCTATATCCGCCCACTTTAAGAATTTTTACTGACTTCTACAGGAGGATTTAGGAGAAGTCATAAACATAATAACTCTTCCTCTATGTGTCCTCCGTCTACTCCAACAAACGGCACTAGATTCTTACATTGGGGTCGTCCGTAGAGCATTTGAGGCGGGGGCTCTCTCTCCCAACACACCCTCACCCTCAAAACACCTTCTTGGTGGATTCTAACCTCTCTTCTGGGATATTCCTTCCTAGTTGATTTGGTGGTTTCCATCAAGGCCTCCGTAAGTCCCCATCCATGGAGTATTCCTCTCCGCAGATTGGGCCAGCTTGTACCACTTTCCCAAAACCCAAAGAACCCAAGTACCTACTCGTGGTGATTAAGTGATAACCTTAGGTCATGAAGAATGAAGCAATAGGAACCATACCCATTTGAGTGAACAATTGCTAACAATCTATCAAATCTAAGGTTTCAACCCAATAATTGTCGAGTAGTCATTTTAAAACCTTGTTTGAATAACTTGCTTGCTCACAACAATTGAAAAGAAAAAAAATTCCTCTTTCAAAACAACTAAAACAAAAAAATCTCTTTAATTTTTATGTTCAACTTGCTTGCCAAACAACCAAAGTGAAACCAAATCAAATCAAACAAACAATCATAACCAAACAAAACTCTTTTTGCATTTACACCTTTCATTTGCTTTCTTTCAACCATTTTGTAAGAAAATTTGACAGGATGCCCACACTAAGGTCCGGAAGACACGTCGGGATGTCGGACTACTACGGCCAAGAAGAGGAGTACGAGATGGGTCACTACGAACTTCAGCAACCCATGGTCCAACCAGATGGCCATGTTAATGCCGTGATGGAACCTGAGGTCCAAGATCCCACTCACCGATCCGCCTTACATAGTATAGAACAAGCTCTCAAGGATCTATCTCTTCACCTTGATCCCGAGACCTTTGCAATTATCCAATCTGCCACTAAGGGCAAGATGCCCGCCAATCAAGCTCCGATCGAGGGAAATCAAGCCCCCTCACCACCCCAACTGACAATCGGGCCCCTAATCATTTCTTCTCCCGGGCAACCCCGCCGTGTCTCCACTCAACCCGTTGTGGGGTATTCACATAACACTAATCCAGTTCTCGTTTCCAACCTACTTCTTCCAACTCGGTCACCTAAACACTTTGTTCCCGTGGCTCAGAATCCAGCCTCACCTGTGTATTAATGAACAAACTCAACCAGATGGATGAGCGCTTTGAAGAAATGAGGCACCGCCTCGATTCTAAAGCCATCCCTGAAATCTCTGTCCCATCCTTCCCAATTCTACACCTTCCTCCTTCAGAGATACCATTATTCCAACATTACAATGAGATTGGTAATCCTTTCAACCATCTAAAGAGCTTTCTCTACGACTCCGCATTCTGGAAAAATGACCGCAAAGCCCTTACCTTCCTATTCCGTCGGTCATTGGAAGGATCCGCCCTGGACTGGTTCTATTCTTTTGATTCCATTGAGGCGGCAGATTTTGACATCGTCAAGGCAAAGTTTCTACAAAGGTACAAGGATCGGTTGGGGCCACCGCTCGATAACCGATTTACTTGCCGAAAAGATGAGGCCGGATGAGGACTTTGCCGCATTTGCCGATCGGTGGAGGGGAATGGCCGGGAGGCTAGTGGATACCATCTCGCAGGAGGAGCAGTGAGGATGCTCATTGGGAACACCACGCCCAACCTTCGCAACCTCCTCGTTCATGCACCGCCCAACAACCATGAGTGAGTTGTGTGATAGCGCCCTCTACCTCCAAGCCCACTTTAAGGACGCATCCATGATCAACCCGTTCGACACCAAGCCCTGTAACACTAGAAAGCCTACACCTGTAGGACCCACCACCGAAGAGGTAGTAAACAATGAGAGCATCAATGCCATGGGTAACCAGGGTGGGTATTGTCAAAGCCAATACCGTAACCCACCACCCAATCAACAATACCGCCCAGCTCCTCAACCAGCTCCTCAGCCCCAGCAGCAACTTGCATACAACCGAGCACCACCACAGCAACCCACCTACAACCGAGCGCCCCAGCAACCAAATGCCTACAACCGAGCGCCTCAACAACAACATGTCTACAACCGACCCCAACCACAACAACAAGCCTACAACCAAGTGCCACCACCAGCCAACCGACCTAGGAGGGGGGACCCAAGAGAGAATACTATCCTCAACTGCCATTCCTTCTCACCGATATCTTTAATGCATTGATGTATGAACAGCAGTTGGAACTTCCAAAGGAAAGAGAAGGATGGCCAACCAATGTTGACACAACCAAGTACTGCGCTTTTCATCGGTATCCTGGGCACACGGTGGATGTATGTTTCCAGTTTAAAGACTACATCCATGACCTCAATGATCAGGGAAACATTGACTGGGCACAGATGGGAGAATCTATACAAGCAATGAAGTCACGTCAGAATCAACCACGGCGACAACAAGTACAACAGCAGCCCGGCCTGGGCATAGTCCAAGATCCGCTCCCGGTACATGCACCCGTACAAGCACCGGCACCAGCACCACCAAACCAATGACTCGGCCTCGTCAACTCCGCCATCGAGGAGTCAACCCACCATTCCCAGGGTTGGCAGGTCGAGGATCAAGTCACCTCCATGCCCTCCATACCAACCCCACCTACAAACCACACCATACTCTCCATACCGAGAGCTGCACCCAGCACACAAACTACCCAAACACCACTACCCTCACCAACCATTAACCCTCCACGGCGCTTAATCATTAGACCTCCACTAGCCTCCCAACCAGCACCCCAACCATCACCCCAACCTAACCCACCAACCACCATTAATCCTCCGCGGCGTCTAATCATTAGACCGCCACCAACACCCCGACATCACCTAACCTACCAGTCACTGCCACCCCACGACCCCTCATCATTAGACCATCACCACCAACACCCCAACCATTACCCAACATACCGGCCTCCACCAATCCATGACCCCTCATCATCCGATCCTCACCACCCCTACCTACCATGGGCTCCTCAACCTACCAACCAACCCTACCATCACCATCATCACCACTTCCCCCTACCACGCTGGCGCCGGTACTTCGTAGCAGGAGGATGTTCCAAAGGGTCTTCCCCAAGGCCGGGATGCAACCACAGGAAAAGGTAGAAGAGGAGGTAGTGTAAGAACCGTTGCCCGGCATGGCATATGACCTATTAAAGCATCTGGACAAAATGCCGGCACGGATTTCAATCCTAGAGCTGATTAAGAGGTCAAAGAACCATCATGACATCCTACAACAATATCTGCAGCGGGTCATGGTCAATGAGGACCTCCCGCCTGAGAAGATCATTACTGTCCTGACCCCGAGGAGTGAACATCCGGCACTCACATTTACACAGGAGGAGTTGGCACGGCCAGAGATCAGAAAGTATGCCTTCCGTGTCGCAGGAGGCATCCGAGGCGTGGAGATCAAGTCCTGCTTGATTGACACCGGAGCATCCATAAATGTCATGCCGCCAGAAACATTGCAACTTTACGGCATCTCCGATGAAGAAATTGAGCCTTATGTCGTCACGGTGACAGCCTATGACAACTACCGGAAGCCAGCACGAGGGGTGGTTACATTGAAAGTAGGGCTCGGACCGTGTGCTGTCACCGCCGAGTTTCATGTTTTAGAACTGGACCCTACGTTTAAAGCTATCTTGGGACGCCCGTACCTTGAGGCAATAGGAGTTGTTGCCTCCACTAATCATCAGTGTCTGAAGTTCCCATACAAGGGCCAGGTGATCAAAGCAACCAACATCCCCATTCTGAATGACGTGGATAACCCCACTTCTGCACTGCCAATATCAAAATTTGTCCAACCGTTGGTTTCCACTACAGAGCTGCCCGAGGTCATGATGTTAACGACGCCTCCAGATACAGTTGCATGGCGTATGATAAAAAGGATGGGCTATCAGCCAGGAAAGGGGTTGGGAAAGGAGCTGCAGGGGGTTGTGCACCCCATTAAAGCCGTACAAAGACCAAAGAGACACGGGCTTGGCTATGAGCCCAGTTTCAATCCGCGGATGGTCTACCGGCCAAAAAATGCCATGGGACTCCAAAAATTCTTTATCAAATGGGAGACCATGATGATGGCCGGGGACAAAGAAGAAGAACCAGTCAAGAGGAAGAAGGCACCAGAGCAAGAGGAGGAGGTGGACAACCTGAGTTCATCTTTGGCTCGGTTATTCATAGAGGAGGAAGAACCAGTCGAGGGCAAGTCCATCTCTAAACAACTTGTCCAATCGAACCCACCTCCAAACAACATCCCACGTGAGCCGTATCCTACGGTCACGTATTTCAAAATCCTCACTCTATCCCTCTTGGATTCACTTGATGGGCTATCTAGCCCAATTCCCACTTCTAAGCCAAAATGGCCACCTGAACTGATCATTGGGCCTGAGAGCCCATTCAAATCTTCTTACTCCACTGGGCTTCTATGCCCATTCCAATCCAACGACCTTGGGCCCGCGTGCCCACCAGTCGGGCCCACGTGCCCTTTAGATTTATTTTCTTGCTTTTGGCCCGCGTGCCCACCATTCGGGCCCACGTGCCCCTTAGATCTTTTCACTAGCTTTGGGCCTATCTGCCCATTTCTTGTCATCATCGGGCCCGCGAGCCCATTTTTCTTCCATTTGCTTAAGCTTTCTATTTCTGCTCGAGCCCCATCGGCTCATTCTCTTTTTGTTATTGAAATTACCCAAAATACCCCAAAAAAAAACGTCCTCTCGCAAACTCAGTTTTCCATTGAGGAGACGTCTATACTTGTCTTGGAGGGTGCTCCCAACCAGGGACCTCTCTTCTTCAACTCACTGATCGATCTACTCGATCCTTCATGATAGAAATGTATGCCCTACAAGCCAATCATATATGATATGATTCGACATTTCTAGAAATATCTCATTCAATTAATTAGGCAAATCTTCATTATAAGATCTTATTAGATGCGAATATAATAATGAAGTCCTTGATCAAATACAATGATGATTAAATCATGATGAGATCATGATAATGAGATTGATCATCTAGAGGTATTTGATCTAAATGTTCCTAGTCATAGGATACTTGAGACGGGACATCAAGGATCCGGGTAGACTAGTGTATGTGATGTCTTCTCATGTGATGAGGACGACCGATCTCATTGGTCATTAGTGTGGAGACACTGAGATACACATACAGGTGCTCATTAGTTGAATGAGTTCACTGAACTGACCGAATTAGAAACCCTGAATGGTATCTTACCGAACCGTCTATCGGGGTTTTCTATCATCACGGTTGCATGGTTGGACCTTTGACCCGAGTCGCCAAAGATGCCTTGTTGGGTGGAACTTGTGCTTTGACCATTGACTTATGGATCACAATTTAGATGGTCCTATATAGCGATGGATCGGGTACAAGGAAAATCCGATGGAGGCAATTGAGCGGACAACAAGGGATCGTCCACTCTCGGTAAGTGAGAGTGAATGTCCTATGGGATAGTACTCTAAATCCCTGGTCAGGGAGATAGGATAATTGGAAAAGGAGTTTTCCAATTGATCCAATTCCGAGTACATGATCCTATAGAGTCGGTACACTAAGGAGTTGACAGTCGATGCCGTACTCCTTTCCGACCGGGACATTGGATGGATGAGGGTTTATATCCATGTGGTAACTGATGATGGAAAGGCTCAATGGAGATGAGATTATCCCCATAGCCATTTGGGATCATGGGATGTGGCTTGTACCCTTCATGATCGGTAGGCCCATTAATCTGTTATCGGATAACGGATTTAATTAAATTAAATAGAATTGTTTTATTTTATTTAGGCCTCAACCAAATAGGCTATTGGGCCTAGTGGGTCACACACAAAAGGACTTATCCACAAGTACAGGGGCAAGGACGTAATTTATAGAGATTTTGGGTTTTTATGAAAAATTCCATAATTCTCTATAAATACTAATGGTTTCAGCCAAACCCCATCAAGCCAAGGGTGAAAACCACGTCCCAAGTCTCCTCCCTACCTCCTCCTCTCTCTAGAAGGTGTCCATGGTCGATGGAGCTCCGTTCGGGAAGAGTTCTCGAGGCCGGCGCGAAGGGAGAACCTGCTGTGGATTAAGTTCGTGTGGATACTGCTGGAGACCGGACACTTGAACGGTTTGTAGATCTTAAGAAGCTAATCTTCTTCCTCTCCATGGGATTATATGAATCCCTATAGGTATATTCGAACCCGATTTGATTGGTTTTCCATTTTCGTCGTTCGGTTCTGATTGAGACGGATTCTAAAGGAACCCAAAGGAATCGTCGCTTCCGCTGCACCAAATTTTAGTGGACGATTCCTTACAGTGGTATCAGAGCCAGGTTCAAGTCTCGGTCGAAACCGACGTCAAATCGACATTATTTCATGTTATGTATGTGTTCCCTAATCTGTGCAAACGTCTGTTTTGACGAGGCGACCATATTCTGTGTATGACTCAGATAAAAGATTGGTTGGCCTTGGTTAAATCTCGTGATATAGGGCTTTCCAACGCCGCAAACCGTTTGAAGTTTGGATCTCTGTAGTGTTCGGTAGAAGCATCAAACGTTGGTGTTTCTGTCATGCTCGAACCAACACCCGGATTTGGGGATTTTGTGAAATCTCCGTCCATAGAAGAAATTGAGGCTTGGAAAGGTTTTAGGAGATGGGTAATATGATTACCTAGCCTTTACCTTTGATATCCAGCTTTGAACGACGGGGGAGGATGAGAATTTTTGAGTTTTCCGACGAACTAGGGTTCTGCGAAATCTGGCGGCGCCGACTTGTTTCTTCCTGATTTCCCGTTGATAGAGAATTTTTCTATGAAGGGATATATACATATTTGGAAACGTCATATGATGAGCATTCTAAATTGTATTTTTTTAGAATATTTTGCTTCATGGATAAGGAGTTATTCTCGTTGCAAAATAGAGATTTCTGCTACGGAATTTGAGTGACCGCCGCCTCTTCTTCCTCATTTTCCGGACGATTGGGATTTTTCCTAGATATGAAGACGACTGTTTTGGATTCCTTATTTGATAAGGATTCCAACGCATATTTTTACAGATTTTTCGGAGTCCGGTATAGGGAGATATGCCCGAGTTAATGAGATTAACTCTCCTCCGAATGAACAGTACCTGCTCGGGGAGGCGACCGGCGCACCCTCCGGCGCACGGAGGCTGGCGCATGCGTCACTTGAGTCGGCGCACTCTGCGGCGCATGTGGCGCACGCCGGACGGGCGCAGTGCGCCGCCGCCCGCGGCGCTATGCGCCACATTATTTATTTAATGATTTTAAATTGTTTAAAATCATAGAAATTTCCGAAAATTCCAGAAAAATCCAGAAAAATTCTTAAAAATTCTATAATATTATTTAACATGTTTTAAAGTGTTTAATGACATGTTAGATGATGTTTAGCCCTATTTACATAGATTCACTCATGGTTAAACTTTAAAATTGTTTTAAAGGTTTAACTTAAATTATTAGTGTCTTAATTAATTCTGTAAAATGAGATTTTACAGAATATAAATTGGGACATTAATTTCTTACCTTGCACAGTATTGGGAATGCATGAATGTTCTAAATAGTTTAGTTTTATATGTTCATTTCATATAAATTGTTTATATGTCATTGTCATGTTATTTTCATGTTATTTATTTCATGAAAAATTCGACATGCATGAAATTGAGAATTTCAAAATAAATTATATAATTTTATGCTGATATATATGATATATCTCATATAATTATCACGTATGCGCTCTATGTTCATGTGATGAATGTTAGTGTGTGTATGGAGGTGATCATGGACTTAATTGTGCTTGGCTTGTGATTGCTTTTAATTGTGTTGGTTATGTTATTAAATGGGGCCTGCGTGTGCCTCCTCTCTCTCTATACAATCTGATTGTACATTCTACCTCCCTCCATTAATGTACTCCCCTTGGTTAAAACCAAGGTTTCTTATTAAGTTATGTACATTTGTGGGTCTGCGTACCCTTATGCCGCTTATAAGAGTTAGAAGCCGGTTCGTGGAAGGTTGGAGAGTGGGACCACTTGGAGAAGCACCCTTCTGAAGTGGGAGCATGCCAACTCAAGCATCTGAAGCAAGGATTTGCACCTATAGGGGTGCTTTAGGTGCATGCTTAGGGTTAAGTCCATGATCACTCGATTTTGTGCATATTTGATATGTGGATGTGTGCTACAGTTATACCTTAGATATATGATATTCCAAAGGTATTATATATACTTAGCACATATTATTGATGAGACTAAAATAAAATCCTCCTTGTCAAAATTAGGTTGATAAATGTGTGACATTAAGAATGACTCACGTAGCCTTCCGTTGTTATGGTCTTCGATGAGCCAATCTTAGATTGGATGGGTTTGTTGTGCTACCACAAGACTCATTCAAATAAGGGATTGGTGATCATGGCTAAGGCATTTGCCGAACCTTGGGGTGGACCATTTGCATGGCTTTGTTGTGCTACCACAAGGGCTGTGTGAAGAATTCATTCTCATAACGTAACAAGCTGTTTGACCTAACTAGAGTATATGGCTTGTTGTGCTACCACAAGGTCATAACTCTAGAGGCTAAATGACTAAGAGTTGCAAGAGTTGCAACCGGCAATAGTTGCCTACCTATTAAGTATGGGGTGATTTGTTGTGCTACCACAAGGTCATCACCATAAAGTTAATAGGGTCTTAGTCCCCACTAGGATTTCATCGTGATATCCCGTCTTTGCATAATGAGGGTTATGCAAATTCGTCGATAATTAGTGGGAGCATAAATTAGGATCAAAGACCATATCTTAATTTTAATGAATATTTGCAATTTTATATTGATAAAATTATATCTCTGTTGTAGAATACGATGATAAACCACCATTTGTATGGCATATTAGATGCCATATAGCTTAATGGCTCACACTTCTTAGACTGGTTTAGAACTAAGAGAATTGTTCTCATAGTTTACCAATTAACTACTCTACTTGAGAAGTAGGTGTCTCCTAAATTATCTAGTGATATGAAAGAAAGATAAGATCTTATCTCATAGACAAGATGCATTGTTTGCCTTAAACTAGATGTTAGTCTCTATGAGATATAAATTGTAGAGACAACATGGATAGATGGATATGAGATCCATCATGGCTCATAGTGATGAGCTAACTAAAGGGCAACTTAGATCAACAATACATCTTAATTACTTCTTGTTGGTGAGACCAATAGTAAGAAGTAAAATCATTAGATAAAATAGGAGAGAGTTAATAGTAAAAGAAGGCGGTCAAGATAATAAAGCGAGAATAAGACAGATTCTTACACTGTCATGATGATGATAAGTGGAAGAGAAAGTACAAAGTGTTTTGTATATAATGCAAAGGTGGAGCTTGAGAAGCTTCATGTATCCAAGTCATTGGCACTTACTTGTTTTAAATATACACTTAATAGTATTAGATACTATATGTGTATATCATAATATTAGATACTATGGATGCATCTAATGGTATGAGATACCAGATATGCATCTAAGATCTACAAGGAGTTGTAGATGATGACAAGTAAATGAAGGCTTAATAAAGAAGATATTGACCTACATATGAAATGGTGCAAAAGTTGCATCATTATTAGTGGGAGGTGCAATTCTTTAATAGCCTTATGGAGATGTCTTAATAATTAATATTGCTATTATATCCTTCTACAAGAACATTATATGATTTCCTACTTGAATAAATGTTGATTTATTCTAAGTTATGGAATTGATAGATGTTCTAATAGATTGAATGGCAAAGTGTTTGCCAGTGGGAGCTTAATGAATTGTTTAATCATATTTGATATGTTAGCTCTCATGTTATGTGTGAATATTCCTTTTAAGAGGAAATGGGTTGATTTAGATCAATCTACACTTTAGCTTTATATAGACATGGAGAATGGGTTAATGAGTTATTAGAACTCGTACATCTAGATGTATGTTAGCCCATATCTAGTAAGGCTAAAGAAGAATATTTCTACTTCATTATTTCAAAGATGATGTCTTTAGGTTTGGAAACATGTACTTTATGAAGTACAAATCTAAGACCTTTGAGAAATTATCTGAGATTAAGAATGAAGTAGAGATACTGATGGAACAAGTATTAGAACTCTTTGATGAGATCAAAGAGAGGAATACTAAGTACATAATTCACATATAATTGAAGGATAATAGAATTCTAATGGACACCTCTTTACACATTTTAGCTTAATTGAGTAGCTAAAATGAGAAGTCATATTATGTAAGACATAATATGAACAATGACAAGCTTTGCAAATTTCCTCTTTGTCTAATTTTGGTTAAGTACTCGTTATAACCACTTGTTCTTAATAGGTACCTTCTAAGTCTGTTCTGATCATTCCATATAGGATATGGAAAAGGGGTTAAAACTTGACCTTAAGCAAGTTAAGGTTTCGGAATGTCCGACACGGTGAAGAAGTATAACTCTAACAAGTTGGAATATAAGACTATGAAGTGTTGGCTTGTGGAATATCCTAAGGAAACTTTTGGATATTAAATATACGACCCTTATGTATAAGGGTATGTGTTGCTCAGCTCACTATATTTCTAAAGGAAAAGTTCCTTCTTAAGAAAGATAGTGGGAGCAAGGTATATATGGAAGTTGTTCCAGTCCCACAACCCAATAACACTTCTATTAAGGTGCTAGTTAATAATTACACAAGGATAAATCATAGGTCTTTACTTGTGTCCATTCTACCTAAGAGATATGTGAGACGTATCTCTGATAGATGAAATGAGGCATAAGATAATAAGGATATTGATCCTAGGATCTATATAGAACCAATATGAGATATTGATTCATTAATGGGAAAAGAGAATAAAATCCGATATAAACTTTATCTATTCTAATCAAGTTTAGAACTTGATAGATCCACCTAAGGATATAGTATCCATAAGGAATAAATGGATCACTAAAGAATAGATTGGAGTGGATTAGAAGGTAGATACCTTCAATGGTGAGAATAGTTGAAAAGGGTATCCTTGAAGTCAAATGGTTGACTATGATGAGACCTTTTACCTATTCCATGGATTAATCCATTCGGATTTCGATTGTTACACTCTATGATTATGAGATAAGCTAATTGGATGTTAAGATAGTGTTCCTCTAAAATATTTTGAGGAATAGGTGTATATGATACAACTATAGGGAATCAAGTCCCAATAACATCCAAGAAGAGTGTGTATTAAGTGCATTTATGGATTGAAGTAAAACTTCCCATAGATCATATATAAGGTTTAATGAGATTAAATCTTATGACTTCGTTAAGAACGAAGAGGAGCCTTGTGTATTCAACAACATAAGTGGGAGTGCTGTTACTTTCTTGACATTTTATGTTGATGACATACTACTCATTGAGAATGAAGTAGGTGTGTTATCATAAGTGAACCTAGCTATCATATTGATCCTCCAAACATAATTTGGGTTTTGAGATCTATGGAGATAGATCTAAAATCAATGCCCAGTTAATGTACGTAGTCATTATAGTCAAAGGGTTTGACATGATAAACTCCAAGATAGGTTTCTTACCTATGTGGTGTGGAGTTGATCTCTGTAAAGTGTTGTCTTTGTAGACTTCTTGAAAGATAAAGAGATCACATAAATAGAGCCCTTATGCCTTTGTCATAGGGTCTATTATTTATATGATGCTATGTACATGATGTGATTAATGCTCTAAGTGTTATGAGCATTCATCAAGAAGATCCAGGTGAGAGTCACTTGATAGTTTAGAGATATATCATTTGGTACTTGAGAAGCACTGAGAATGTATCTCTATACACTGGAGGATAAGACTTGAAGTCTTGTAGTTTTACAAACACAAACTTCTAATCAAATAAGTTTGATATTAAGTCAGAATAATGGTGGTGCAGTAAGTTGAAAGAGTTCTATGTGATAGAACACTGTAAGTTCTACAACATATGTAAACTAGTTTACATAGTGGTTGCACACTACTTGAGAAGTAGTTTAGATGAAGTTTTTCATCTACATATTTGATATGGGATTATCTCAATTTTCTCTGGAAGTGTATCATTGTTTTGAGAAAACAATGGAGTAGAGCCGATGTCTCATCAGAAGTTTAGAACTTCTGTGGCGATACCATACAATCAGAGATTGCAACTTATAGAGATATAATTAAAGATAAAGTATCTACCGTTAATAACATTGCAGATCCACTAACTGAAGCAGTTACTCAAAGAGTGTTTGAGATTCACCTCGAGCTGATACAGATCAGCCAGATGGGTGATTGGCTTTAGTGCAAGTGGGAGATTGATAGAAATGTATGCCCTACAAGCCAATCATATATGATATGATTCGACATTTCTAGAAATATCTCATTCAATTAATTAGGCAAATCTTCATTATAAGATCTTATTAGATGCGAATATAATAATGAAGTCCTTGATCAAATACAATGATGATTAAATCATGATGAGATCATGATAATGAGATTGATCATCTAGAGGTATTTGATCTAAATGTTCCTAGTCATAGGATACTTGAGACGGGACATCAAGGATCCGGATAGACTAGTGTATGTGATGTCTTCTCATGTGATGAGGACGACCGATCTCATTGGTCATTAGTGTGGAGACACTGAGATACACATACAGGTGCTCATTAGTTGAATGAGTTCACTGAACTGACCGAATTAGAAACCCTGAATGGTATCTTACCGAACTGTCTATCGAGGTTTTCTATCATCACGGTTGCATGGTTGGACCTTGACCCGAGTCGCCAAAGATGCCTTGTTGGGTGGAACTTGTGCTTTGACCATTGACTTATGGATCACAATTTAGATGGTCCTATATAGCGATGGATCGGGTACAAGGAAAATCCGATGGAGGCACCGAGCGGACAACAAGGGATCGTCCACTCTCGGTAAGTGAGAGTGAATGTCCTATGGGATAGTACTCTAAATCCCCGGGGGTAGATAGGATAATTGGAAAAGGAGTTTTCCAATTGATCCAATTCCTAGGCACAGGATCCTATAGAGCTCATACACTAAGGAGTTGACAAGCCGATGCCGTACTCCTTTCCGACTAGGACATTGGATGGATGAGGGTTTATATCCATGTGGTAACTGATGATGGAAAGGCTCAATGGAGATGAAATTATCCCCATAGCCATTTGGGATCATGGGACGTGGCTTGTACCCTTCATGATCGGTAGGCCCATTAATCTGTTATCGGATAACGGATTTAATTAAATTAAATAGAATTGTTTTATTTTATTTAGGCCTCAACCAAATAGGCTATTGGGCCTAGTGGGTCACACACAAAAGGACTTATCCACAAGTACAGGGGCAAGGACGTAATTTATAGAGATTTTGGGTTTTTATGAAAAATTCCATAATTCTCTATAAATACTAATGGTTTCAGCCAAACCCCATCAAGCCAAGGGTGAAAACCACGTCCCAAGTCTCCTCCCTACCTCCTCCTCTCTCTAGAAGGTGTCCATGGTCGATGGAGCTCCGTTCGGGAAGAGTTCTCGAGGCCGGCGCGAAGGGAGAACCTGCTGTGGATTAAGTTCGTGTGGATACTGCTGGAGACCGGACACTTGAACGGTTTGTAGATCTTAAGAAGCTAATCTTCTTCCTCTCCATGGGATTATATGAATCCCTATAGGTATATTCGAACCCGATTTGATTGGTTTTCCATTTTCGTCGTTCGGTTCTGATTGAGACGGATTCTAAAGGAACCCAAAGGAATCGTCGCTTCCGCTGCACCAAATTTTAGTGGACGATTCCTTACACTTCACCCATTGTAAATACCACATTTTCAATTCCGTCTTCTTTAGGAGTAGTTAGGGTAGGAAAGAAGAAAATTCGAGGTAAACGTGTTCCAAAGAGATATCTCCAGCAAATAGCTCAAAAATGCAAGGAATGTTTAAGGCTGCCAAGGTTTTTGGAAAATGCTATCCAGCTTGATGAAATCCAATATGAGGATGAATTCAATGTAGATCATACACTGGGAGTTTACGAGGTCTTATCAGAAAAAGATCCTGATTTCGAGGATGGAATTGAGGACTTGGCTGATGCGTATGCATCTAGACTTAAAAGGTTTGAAGAACCATTAGCCACGGTGGATGAACTGACAAAAGAATTGAATCTCGGAACACTGGAAGATCCCAAGACAATCCTCCTAAGCGCAAACCTCACTCCCACTGAGGAACAGTATTTAATTAAAATTTTGGAAGAATATAAGGACACGTTCGCATGGACATACGAAGACATGCCGGGGTTAGACAACTCGTTAGTTGAACATCGTCTAACTTTGAAACCCGGAGTTACCCCGATCAAACAAAAATTAAGGAGATTCCACCCTGATGTTGCACTTAAGATGAAAGAAGAGGTCGACAAGTTACATCATGCAAAATTTATTAAGGTTGTCCTTTATCTGCAATGGGTGGAAAACATAGTCCCTGTAATGAAGAAAGATGGTCGAGTTCGGATTTGTATAGACTTCAAGGACTTGAACCGAGCGTGTCCTAAAGATGACTTTCCTCTACCTCATATTGACGTACTGGTTGATAACACTGCTGGATTCGAGATGTTTTCATTCATGGATGGCTATTCTGGATATAATCAAATCCGGTTGGCCGAAGAGGACCAGGAGAAGACCTCGTTCACCACACCTTGGGGAACCTATCGCTATGTCGTCATGCCCTTTGGACTGAAGAATGCTGGTGCTACCTATCAGAGGGCAATGATGGCTATCTTCCATGACATGATGCATACCCTTGTAGAGGTGTATGTGGACGACCTGGTCGTTAAGTCCAAAAGCCGAGAAGATCATCCTGAAGTGTTAAGAAAGGTCTTGCAAAGGGCTAGGGAATATAAATTGAAAATGAACCCAAAGAAATGCACGTTTGGAGTATCCTCAGGAAAACTGTTGGGGTTCATAGTGTGCAGAAGGGGCATAGAGATCGACCCAAACAAGGCTAAGGCAATCATTGGTATGCCTCCTCCAAGAAATATGAAAGAACTTCGAGGATTAATCGGGAGGCTACAGTTTGTCCGCCGGTTCATCTCACAACACTCCCAAAGGTGTAAACCTTTCTATGAGTTGACCAAGGCGGGGCCCAAGTTCAAATGGGATTCGAAGTGCCAGGATGCATTCGATGGTTTGAAAAGATACCTGGCTAGTCCCCCTGTGCTTAGACCACCAGTCCCTGGCAGGCCCATAGTTTTGTATATCTCGGTTTTGGAGAATTCTCTTGGGGCAGTTCTTGCACAAGTGGATGAATAAGGGAAAGAGAGGGCAACTTACTATTTGTCAAAGATCTTTGATCCATGCGAGCAGAAGTATACTGTAGTGGAGAAGACCTGTGCTGCACTAGTCTGGGTAGTTCAGAAGCTTAAACACTATTTCTTAGCTCATGAGGTCAACCTTATTACCCGCATCAATCCCATCAAATTCCTTCTGGAGAAAATTGTTCTAACTGATCGGTTAGGTCGTTGCGTAGCTTCCTCACCCGCTTGATATCACCTATGTCCCCCGTAAGGCGATTAAGAGTTATGCCATTGCCGAACATCTAGCCCATCACCCTATACCCCTCTTTGACCCGGTCCAATCAGAGCTCCCGGATGACGAACTAATGTTGATCCGATCTTCCCACCTTTGGACATTATATTTTGACGGGGCTCTGAATTCTCACGGTAAGGGAATAGGAATCGTCCTTCTATCACCTGAGGGTGTCACCATTCCACAGGCATTTCAGCTTGACTTCCCAGCAACCAACAATATAGCTGAATGCGAAGCCTTGCTGGCCAGGCTGGAGGCCGCTCATTTCTATGGTGCCACGGAATAAAGGGTGATAGGTGATAGCCAACTAATCCTTCGCCAAGTCCTAACCAAATACCGAACTTCTCATCCAAACCTCAAACCTTACCAAGAACTCACCTCTTGCTACATCAAACTCTTTTCCAAACTCACTTTTGTCTATGTTCCTCGAGCTCATAACATCCTTGCTAATGCCCTAGCCTTTTTAGCTTCATCTCTATCAGTCCCGCTAGGTAGACAGGTGCACACTATCCATGTCCGTAGGAGGTCAATACCAGCGATTAAGGATGGTCGATTTCTAAAAGTCAAGGAGAGATTTGGCAGGAAGGAATATTTGGAGAAGAAAGAGGAAGTTTCTCTAATCGAGTTGGAAGAGTTAGATGAGGGTGAGAGGCCTTGGTTTGATGAGATTGCAAGGTATTGTCAAGATCAGACATATCCACCTGGATCAAATGCAAAAGAAAAGAAGGCCATCAGAAGAGTATCCCAGAGGTATACCATCCTAGGAGGGGTGCTCTACAAGAGGAGCCTGAGCGGAATTTTATTGAGATGAGTTGATGAAGAAGAGGCAGAATTGGTGCTTAAAGAAGCACATTCTGGGGTCTGTGGGGGCCATGTTAATGCTCAAGCTCTTGCCAAGAAAATCATCAGGCAGGGGTATTATTGGCCAACCCTAGAAGAGGATTGCTCCATCTTTGTCCGGCACTGTCATTCTTGCCAACTTCATGCCAACAAGATCCATTCTCCCGCATCTTCCCTTCATCCGATTCATGCCCCATGGCCCTTCGCCATGTGGGCTTTCGATATCATTGGCCCTCTAAGTGATCTTAACTCTGAAATCTGTTCCAAATCGTTCATCCTGACGGCAACAGAGTACTTCACCAAGTGGGCAGAAGCGGAAGCGTTCGTGGAGATCAAGGCATCAACTCTGTGCTCCTTCATCAAACGCAACATCATCGCCATGTTCGGGATACCCAACGACATTATCACAGACAATGGACCACAATTTCTCTCTCAAGATCTGCGTGATCTTTGCAACAGGTACCGCATTGCATTGCATCATTCATCTCCTTATTACCCGCAATGCAATGGTCAAGCAGAAGCCACCAACAAAACTTTGATTAAAATCATCAAGAAAACCTGTAAGTCTAGCAAGTTCGCAGACTGACCAGATAAGCTTGTAGATGCCCTATGGGCTTATCGTACTTCTGTACGGACCCCCACTGGTCAAACCCCGTATGCTCTCGCATATGGGATGGAAGCAGTGGTCCCGTATGAAGTACTCCTTCCATCACTCCGAGTTCAACTCGATAGGGACATCCCTGTCGATGAGAGACGAGAATCTCTCCTTGCACAACTTGAACTCCTAGATGAAAGAAGGTTGGCCTCTTCCGAGCATGCCCGGACTTATCAGAACCGATTGAAAATGTTTTATCAAAAGAGGGTGGTAGAGAGAAAGTTTGAAATCGGTGAGATGGTAGTTAAACGCATATTCGTTAAGCTGGGTGGTCCCCGCTCCAAGTTGTAACCTAACTGGGAAGGGCCTTTTGTTATAACTGAAAAATATCCAGGCAATGCATATGAGCTAACCAACGCCGATGGAGAAAAATTGAACCATCCATGGAATGGAGTTTACCTCAAAAAATATTTTCCTTAGAAAAGAAAATGGAAAATTTCTGATATGATATCAAGTCATCGATCCAAGGGTGTTAGCTAGAAGTCAAGGGTAGGCATCACCTTGCACACACAACACCTCCCGATCAAAGAATCTAGATAGCCCAACACTCGAGAGAGGCAAGGCAGAACCCTGAAGGAGGAAAGGAAACCCTACCCTATTCTCTTCTATTCGGTCCAAGATAGGTGAATGGGATTAGAGGTGGATAGTATCGAAAATGCCCGCCGCCTTAGTAGGAGGCCGTCTCATAGGGTGAAAAAGGGTGCCAAAAGATGGGCAATGAACCCCACAGGTTTAAACAAATATGGACCTGTCTGAATGAGTACCCGGAAGAATAGAAAATGAAGAAAAGGCACCAAAAGATGGGCACTGACCCCACATGTCAAACACTAGTCTAAATACGTGCCACATGTAGAAAACACCCGAACAGCCCGAACCCCAACGGGCAATTTGGGCATCGGAAGAGAAACCCTCCTCAACACCTCCAAATCCTATCAAAGATTTCCTCCATTATTCTTCCATCTTAAAACCCCTAGGGTAGGGTAAACTGTCCAAACTCAGGGGGAATCCAAACCGATCAAGAGAAAATGGCAAGAAAGATTCTGGGTAGGGAACCTTATTTTCACGTGGTGTTCATCACTTGAAACTTGATAAACACACAAAGCTCGATGAATTGTTTCAATACCGGCACATTCACCACAAAAATCTAAAAAAAATGAATATTTTCATAATTCCAAAAATTGAATATTTTCAAAAAAATCCAAAAAAATCAAATATTTTCAAAAATCCAAAAAAAATTCAAAAAAATTGAATATTTTTAAAAAAATCCAAAAAAAGTTGAATTTCTTCAAAAATAAAAAATTGAATACTTTTCAAAAATCTAAAAAAATGCATCATCTAACTTGGCATAACCATTTTTTTTTGCCTTTGCTAGCATTCATGTTTATCTTTATGTCTTGCCTTTTCATTTCCGCATTGCACATTTACCTTCATTATCACCCCATTAAAAGGGCTCCTCCCTTTGACCTAAGTCAAAATTGGCCATAATAGGCAAAGGGATGAGTCGTTGTGAAGATCTGATCCTCTTTTATCAAGTATTTTCAGGGACTTTAAAGTAAGAGGGGGAGGTTCTCTCAACGACAGGATAGTTCTCTTAACCATTTCATTTCGGTCATCTAGTCTATTTTTATACCATGTTAATAAGGCTCCTCTCTTTGACCTAAGTCAAGGCAGACAGCAATAGGCAAAGAGATAAGCCATGGTGAAGATTTAATCCCCTTCATTAAGCGTTTTAGGATTCTAAGATCAAGAAGGGAGCAACTCTCGCCATAGCAGGTAAGCACTCTTAACTTTTACCTTGTCTGTCATTTTGTGCATTCTACCTGGTTGATAAGGCTACCCCCCTTGACATATAAGCAAGGCAAGATGACAATAGGCAAGGGGGTAAGCCATAGAACATATTTAACCCTTCTATTAAGTATTTCAGAAAAGAAACACAAGTCAAGGAGGGGTGAGAATCTCGCCAACAGGTATGTCTCTTAACCCTACATCTATCACTTACTTTTATTATTTGCCATCCCTTAGAAGGCTTCACCCCTTGACAAACTTGCAAGGGGCTAAGCCGAAATGTGATATTAACTACCCTTTTGAGCGATGTCAAGCATATCAAACAAACATTAAAGCAAAAAGGTGAAGATCTGATTATGCCATTAAGTGCTACAACAAAGAAGAAAAGCAGCTACAACATCAGAAAAGCTAAGCCTGCTACAGAAATCGCTGTTCGCCGCTACCCTCCAGGAGAATGACCACGTAGAAGAGGCATGGTAGCCGTGTCCGCCAAAGCTGCTGCATCCGTCTCATTGCGGCGACACTCTGAAGAAGTGGCCAGGAATGCAGAAGCACCGTGCTCATGGCTCTGGCTCTGGCCACCCTGCCCCTGCTGGCTCCGCCCATGGTGACCCCGACTACGAGCGGCGCCGCCACTCCGGTGCGTACCACTCCGATGGGAGCTGCTCTGATGGGCGCAACTCTGGCTCGGCTGTGGAGGGATGCCCTGGCAGTAAACCTGCAATGTCGCCTCTTCTGCCGACAAACGAACCTGTGCCTGCAGGTGCATCTGCTCCAGAGATCGCATGGCCTGGCTATGCTAGCGCTCCATCTCGCACATGGCTCTCTCATGCTGAAGGTGGAGATCCGAGACGAACATCTGGGAATAAAGATCGGATGGGGCAGACCGCAATGTCTCCACCTCAGACTCCAAGGACTGGATACGGGAGGACAAGCTACTCTGAAGCTCGACAACCTGGAAGAAGAGGAAGAATATGAACCAAGAAAAATCAACAACCAGAATAGACAACAATGAAAGATACCTTTGCCTCCTTGGTCGTCAGGGCCTCTCTTGCCTCACTAAGACGCTGGCGGAGCTCAGCCACCTCTTCCCTCGACAGAGAAGGAGGTGAACCCTCAGCACGAGCCTTCCGCTGTGAACAGAAGAAAAACACATCAGAGAAAGGCAATCATATGTTGAGGATACAATTGAAGGTCAAAGGCAGTGTCTACCTCAGTCTCCAGCATGCCACGAAGAATGGCCACCTCCTGCCGAAGGTCAACAATCTCCAGTTGTTGGCGTAGCAGTAGAGCCCGAGCCTCCTGAAATGACATGAAGGTCAGAAGAGAACAACAACACAGAATTAAAGAAAAGTGAGAAGCATTTACCTGACCCTCTGGAACAAACAAGTGGCCGTATGCCTCCGCGTATCGGCGAAGGTAGTCTCAGCTATCCTCTGCCCAGCCAATAACTACCTCGCCGCCTTCATACCACATAGTGATCGAGGCGTGGTACCTCTCCACCCAGTCCACGGGGAGAAGAAGGCGCCTGGGACGAGCACCAACTAGGGGAAGAGGAGGAGGAGGCTCCAACCGGTCCTACTCCAGACCGAGATCGCGTTCCGAGAACCGAAGCCACAGTGGCGCCAGCTCATTGACGCACAGAAGATGAAGATTGCGGCCGAAGACATGACCAGCATGGGTAATCCAGGGCTAGAGATGGTCATCGGTCATGAAATATGGCCTCCAACACACCTGTGGGAAGCAAAATCATGATTGTTATTTCAACAGGAGAATATTGATACACAAATTAAACACATACCTCAGTGTGTGGGAAGCGGAGAATCTGTCCACGAATCGAAGCGAACTGGCTGCGACGGCCACCAGTAGGGCGGATGGGCTCCCAACGAACCATCAGGGGGAGGAGGTCGGGGTAGGACTGCTATGCCCGACCTAGGGGGAAGTAGAGGTAGCTCCAGACCTGTAAAAGGCACAACTCATCAGAGCAAAGCAGAGCAATACAAGTGTACAAGAAAGGAAAGCTGCTAAAAGTCACCTGGAGAAAAGGAGAGAAGCTGGCAACCGAAACAGAACCCGCCTCAGGCTGGAGGCCACAAAACAAATGGGCGAGCATCGCCGCCCCCCACGCGTACGTGCCAACCTGCTCCAGGTTAGCAAGCAAAGGGAGGAACCGCAGATGGATGTGGTCCATCTTCGAGCCCAACAAAAGGCGCCCGAAGAAGAAGAGGAGGAAGCAGCGCAGGTCTACATCCGCCTCCAAAGAGCCAGGTAACCCGGTAAATGCCGCTGCAACCTGGCCGACCATGCGGCAGAAAAAGCTGTCCTGGCTCTCGCCACGGACACGCTCGGCATCAACCAAGCCTACCATCTCACCAGCCTCTAGTCTGGCGATGGTGCATAGGCCATCCTCCGGGTCGAACTCAGGCTCATAGGCGAAGAGGGCCCGGAACTCCCGCGAATAGTCGGAAGAGGTGGCACACACCACCGGCCTACCGTAAACACAAAGACCAGTGATGTGTGCAACATCCTCTAAGGAGGGCACCATGTGCCCCCATGGGAACAGAAACACGAAGGAGTCTGGGTCCTAGGACTCACGGAGGACCTGCACCAGTGGTAAGTCCTCCCAAAAAGGAGTCACTCGGAGGATGGGCCCAAACCCCATCTCCTCTAACCGAACCAGCTGGAAATCCGGTAGGCCTAGGTAGGAAGCATGCACCAGGTCCCACGAGATCCGGGATTTAATCCGGGCCTGCATTGGATTCATTTCATTAGTTCACTCAATTTTTATTGCCAAAATGCAAAGGAGCTAATCATTAAGTGCAGGAAAAGAAAATGTACCTCTCGGATTGCCGAAAGCTCGGGCTCCTCGGAATCAAAGTCGTGGCGGCGAACACGTCTCGGCACCTGTGTCAAAAGGGAAGTTGACATCAAACATTGTTACATACATTTTTTATTTATTTCATTCATAAAAAAAATCATCAGCCGAACGCACCCTCCCCTCCTTTGGATAGGGAGGGCACGCTCAGCGCGCCCTCCGTTTGAGGGCGCACTGTGCGCGCCCTCATTATAGGGGCGCGCTCTGCGCGCCCCTTCCCGGTGAGGATAGAGAGGGCGCGCAGACCGCGCCCTCCTCTTGGGGGCACGGTCTGCGCATCCCCAAACAGGGGGCGCGGTCTGCGCGCCCCCGGTCCAAGGGTGCGGTCAACATTTTGCGTTGACTGCACCCTCTCAACTGCTCGATCCTTATTTTTTCGATAACTTCGTCGAATCAACTCGAAATCACGTGAAATTGAACCAAATCGAAGAGCATAACCTTATCTACATTTTTTGTGATAGGGGCACTAACCTTTGATGACGTTTCGGACTCCGTATCTGAGATGGAACTCTGGAGCTTCTGGCGTGAGGAGAGATGGTGTACAGGTGGAAATGAGATATTCTTACCCCCGGGGGGTATTTATAGAGAGTAAAAATGTAAAAATAGAGATAAATTTGAAAATATCACCCAAGGTTCACAAAATCGAGCTGATCGCAACGCCACCGAAAGAATTTCGATCTGATGCACGGTTTGCTCAAAATAATTTTGTGAAAAAAAAATTCTCTTTAAATTCTCACCAAAAATCCCTTTTTTCACATAACTTTGAATGTATCAATTCCTAAATTAGCTAGACATATTCATGTTTTTTATCATCACTAGCTAACATTTTTCAGGGGTCAGGAGAAAATTCTATACAATTATTAGTCAGAAATGGCTGAAAATGTATTTTTCAGGAGCAAAATTGATAAAAATGGCAAAAATTTCAGAAAGCGCCAAGCTGTTCATAAAATCGAGCCGATCAAGTAGTCACCGAAAGAAAATTCATCAGACTCACGGTTTGCTCTGAAAAATTACCTAAAGAAAAAAGGCATGTTAAAACCTTTCAAAAATATCTTGTTTCAATGTTAAAAAATATTCAAGGTGTTGAAAAATAACAAGGCATATTCATCATAATTGTCAACATCTGTCTTGCATTTTTCCTAAACAAGGTAAATTTCTTTTGAATTTTCACTCAAACTTGCTATAAATAATTCATTGTTTATTCAAAATAAAAACAACATGGCTGACAAGTTAAAGCAGGAAAAGAAGACTCTCAGGCAAGTAAAAGCTTCAACGCAGAGATGTAGCGGCGCTTTCGGTCAGGGTCCTCCTCAATCAGGAGGCCTGGGCGGCACACCCGACTCGTCTCCCACAAGGCAATGACTGAGATCGCCTCCTCCTCGTCATCCGCAGAGCCAAGCTGCCTACCCTTGATAGGTGGCAGGTGGGACAGCTTGGGCAACTCGTACCGAGGCAAGCCGATCTTGGAATGGCAACGGTGAGCGTTGTACAACACAAAGGCCGAACTTGTAACCAAGAGGAGATCAACGCCAGGCACAAAGCACACCTGGAAGTCCTTCTGCCTCAGGGCAGCAGAAGAGTGCAAGAAGCTAGAACGGTTCATGGAGGCAAAGTGAGCACGCCAGTCCAACCTCTTCTTCACTGATGCACACCTGTTGGCGACTCTCTCGCCGAAGCCAAGTGCATCGGCATATGGGAACAAGGGGCTACGGCGGAAGAGCTGCGACCTGGTGGCCACCTCACCGGCTGGATCGAACATAAAGTGAAGATCGGCCCAGCAAGCCAGTAGAAGCGCATTGCCGAAGGGAGGATGGACCACACAAGCTGCGGACAGTCCGTAGTCAAGAAACCCAGAACTGAAGGCCCCAACCGAGCACCGCTCCAGATGCCGTGGATGCACGAAAGTTGATCAACCCCCAGTAAACCATCCTCCACAGGAAACAAGAACACCGCGGCAAGGCAAGCCGCGAAACCCTTTGCACCGCGCAGAATCCGGTCCTTGTCCAGACCAGGAGCCGTCAGAAGAGAGATTGTTTAAGCCGCCAACTTGGGAACACTAATTCGCTTGCCGGCCAACAAGGTGCTGATCTGCCGAGCCTCGACAAAATCCTGTAAGAATTCCAAGCAAGAGAGGGGTCCTGAAGGGATGAGCATACCTTCAGTTTCTCCCTTCTTAGTCCGAGGGAGGCCGAGAAGGAGCTCTGCCTCTTCAAGGAGAACTGTACACTCAAAGCTGCCGAACACGAACGTGTGAGTGTCGGGGTGCCACAACTCAACAAGAGCTCCCATCAAACCGAAGTCAAGGGAGAAGCCTGAATATTGCTTAGCATGGATCAAGAGCCCGGTTAAGCCCCAATCTCGAAGAATCGCTCTGACCGACAAGCCGAAGACGTCAAGCAAGCCGGAAAGCCAAGGAGGAGAGCAATACCGGCGAGGCCCAGGGAAGTTTGGGTAATCCTACACCCAAACAAGAGGTAAGAGAAAATTTTTAAGAAAAAAAGAAGAAGAAGAGAGTGGCTGAAAGCTAAAATTGGTAGCAAACTTACCAAGTCGGTGCCGATTCTGGCCTTCAGATGACCCGGGACGCTTGAAATACCTCAAATCGAGCCAACACGCTGCTTTTTCAAAGGAGGAGCCATTCTGGGTGTTGGTAGGACGATTTGGTCGTCCTAAGAGGTGTTTATATAGGGGAAATCGGTCCCGATTTGAATCGGATTCGGATCCGATCAAAACAGGAAACTGGGATCGAACGTGCCCCCGAGGTGGGGGCGCGCAGGCTGCACCCCCAAACCTAGGGCACGCTGGCCGCGCCCCCGAACTGAGGGTGCTCAGGCCGCACCCCCGTTTTGGGGGCACGTTAGGTCAAATTTTTGAAAATTTCTCAAAAAATTCAGAACAATTCAGAAAAATTCAGAAAAAAATTCAGAAAAATTTGTAAAATCGAATACATTTATGTTTGATCTTTATTTTTCATTCGGAACTAACATTTTGATGAAAGACAAGAATTTCTCGCGGAAACAGAAGAACGGACATGGGGACCCCCCATAACTTGCCGACTAGCATATATGTCGCTAGTCGTGTGTTATTATCTTATGCATTATTTGTTGAAGACCATGAGCACAGAGAAGACTTGACCCGAGATCCCCTTCATCAAAATCTACGACGGTCGGGTCATCTCTAATGTTTACGGATAAGCCAAAGTTGTGCTGTGAGGGACGATAGTTCCCGAATGAGTATCTTGACCTCATAGACAATCTATATCTTCAACTATTTGTTATACAAGTTTTGTTTTGTTTTCTTGAGCCCAACATGCATCATGTATCATTAATTGCATTACATTTTGTTTTGTCATTGCATACATCATTTCCTAAACTTCACCTTCTCACTCTCTCGATCATTCTAAATCCCACCGTGTTTTCTAATCCCATCGTGTTCTCTAATCCCACCATGATCTCTAGTCCTACCAACCTCTCTAATATCCCACCGTGTCTATTAATCCCACCGTGTTTGGTAACCACTTTGTGCCCTCAAATCTTTCAATTTTTTTCACCACTATGGCCATTGCAACTTCTTTGCTATTCGTCCCACCATGGCAGCCAATTCATCCCGCCAAGGGCCTTTTATTTGGTCAGAACTTGCACTGTCACTATCTTCACGGTCTATGCTTAAACATTTGCCTTTCGGAATCTGAGATCATTCCATTCCGAATCAAATCTTGTCTCTTGGAAGACTTAAATGAATCTAAGAGCCTGAATGTGCTCGATTGGTATTCTTTTACTTTTTTAAAACAAATCTCTTTTTAAACTTTAGCCCATTACAGTACAGAACACCTCAAAGATCGGGTTACCGGCTAATGATGAACCTACGAACCCATGTTTTGGGGACTCCCCACCGCGTTTGGGGTTGGCTATTCTTCTCTCGTGCCAATGGCACATCTCTTACCAATCGAACATAGGAAGACTTGATGAAACATGGCGGTTAACCAGGAAACTTGAGGAGATTCGTCTTGCCGAATCTGGTCGTTAAGAGTGTCTATATCTACACCTTGATGCCACCTTTTCAGTCCATCACCATTTTGCTCAACTACATTTCACTACGATCCATCTCATTTCACTACGCTTTCTCTACGCTTTACTTCGTTCCGCTACATGCCATTCCCTTGCAAAGCCGACATCAAGGCGAGGCAAGGTGTGGACATGCCAAATTGGATTGATTCGGAGCCCTAGACTCTTATTCCATAGGATATATCCTTTATTTGACCGTTATCCGATCCAGATTACCTCGTGGAGGTGAGGTAAGAACATTGGTGGAGCCCCCCCCTTGTTAGTTGAGAATGGACCGATGATTTCCGGAATATTTCCGTAACCTTCAAGCGAGAGCCGCACGTGAACTGTAAAAACATGAAGCCTGCTCGACGACCAACCTTGAATGGTCCATAATTGAAGGTCTCGGGAATCCCGCATGTGTTCCGTAACATTCAGGGCTTTTGAGAAGTCATTTCGGTAGGAGTTGGTCAATGACGACTTTCGTTATGGCTTTTTCGATCTGTGCTGACACGGCTATCCCGGACCACATGTTAGGCCTTTCCGGTCATCACCGGGTCTTTTCAAGTCATCCGGGTCGATTCTAGCTGTATATTTTATCAACCGGGGCTATACGGCCATTTTGGTCAATTTTAGGGTTTCGCGGCTTTTCCGAGTTTTGGTTCACGTTTACCGGGTTAGTATCGAATTTTTCGATGACTTCGGGTTTTCCGGTCGTACCGGACTTGTTCGGTCATCATTTTAAGTCATCTCGAGTTGACCCGAGATTTCTCGATCGGAACCGTGCTCTTTCGGATCTTCGCCCTGGGTTTTGGCTTTCCGCAAGAGGGTAAACCGGTAGAAAGCCCCGTGCGAACATATCAGGAGTCATGCTGGCAGGTTTACCGAATTGAGGAGGTGCGATTGAAGGCCCTCTTTCCAACGCGACAAACGGGAGCCGAATCGGACATCCCGTTTGCAAGATACGGCTTGCGGAACACGCGCAGAGGAGAGAGAGTGTACTGCGCCCCCGCTCCCTTTGAAAGAGGAGGGCACGCCCTGCGCGCCCCCAACCCGGGGGCGCGCCCTGCGCATCCTCAAAATGGGGGCGCGCCCTGCGCGCCCCAGGTTCCTTTGAAAGGCGGGGGCGCGGTCATTTTCTTTAAATCGCAAATTACCTCGATTAGCACCTTCTAAACCGGATTTTTGGAAGGTTTCCGCGTAGGATTTTCGATTTTTTGTACCACGCCCCCGGTTCGGGGGCGCGTTACGTATGTCAAGTCATTTTTTAGCAATTTCTGGAAGATTCCGTCGAGTTTTAGCAGTGAGACGCGTAACGCACCCCCTCTTCCTTTGAAACAGGGGGGCGCGCAGACCACGCCCCCGAACTAGGGGCGTGCCCTGCGCGCCCTTGGTTTGAGGGCGCGCCCTGCGCGCCCTCGTCCTCTTTGAAACGCGGGGGCGCGGTCGGTCCAGTTTCTAAATTTTGCTCCGGCTTCCTTCCCCTATAAATTGAGGGCCATTCTCAACGACCCAAGGTGAATCCCCGGTGCCTAGCTCGTCCAAAGGTCGTCCAAGCTCTTCTCCAAAGCCGTCCCTACATCCAAAGGCGATCCTAAGTCAAGAGATCGATCCCGAGGTGAAGGAGAAGGCTCGCTCCGGGTGTTCTACATCAGCCAACTTCATCGACTTCTGAAGAAAATATGAGACTCTTGATGCAAAACTCTTCAACATAGAATATGTTTATATCTTCGTCCTCTTTCATCTCCAACTGACGGCACTCAATTCCGACTTGCCGTTTGTTCGTGGCGATTGCTACACCAAGGGCGCGCATCCAGGTTCTGTTTTCTATATCCGCCCACTTTAAGAATTTTTACTGACTTCTACAGGAGGATTTAGGAGAAGTCATAAACATAATAACTCTTCCTCTATGTGTCCTCCGTCTACTCCAACAAACGGCACTAGATTCTTACATTGGGGTCGTCCGTAGAGCATTTGAGGCGGGGGCTCTCTCTCCCAACACACCCTCACCCTCAAAACACCTTCTTGGTGGATTCTAACCTCTCTTCTGGGATATTCCTTCCTAGTTGATTTGGTGGTTTCCATCAAGGCCTCCGTAAGTCCCCATCCATGGAGTATTCCTCTCCGCAGGATTGGGCCAGTTGTACCACTTTCCCAAAACCCAAAGAACCCAAGTACCTACTCGTGGTGATTAAGTGATAACCTTAGGTCATGAAGAATGAAGCAATAGGAACCATACCCATTTGAGTGAACAATTGCTAACAATCTATCAAATCTAAGGTTTCAACCCAATAATTGTCGAGTAGTCATTTTAAAACCTTGTTTGAATAACTTGCTTGCTCACAACAATTGAAAAGAAAAAAAATTCCTCTTTCAAAACAACTAAAACAAAAAAATCTCTTTAATTTTTATGTTCAACTTGCTTGCCAAACAACCAAAGTGAAACCAAATCAAATCAAACAAACAATCATAACCAAACAAAACTCTTTTTGCATTTACACCTTTCATTTGCTTTCTTTCAACCATTTTGTAAGAAAATTTGACAAGATGCCCACACTAAGGTCCGGAAGACACGTCGGGATGTCGGACTACTACGGCCAAGAAGAGGAGTACGAGATGGGTCACTACGAACTTCAGCAACCCATGGTCCAACCAGATGGCCATGTTAATGCCGTGATGGAACCTGAGGTCCAAGATCCCACTCACCGATCCGCCTTACATAGTATAGAACAAGCTCTCAAGGATCTATCTCTTCACCTTGATCCCGAGACCTTTGCAATTATCCAATCGCCACTAAGGGCAAGATGCCCGCCAATCAAGCTCCGATCGAGGGAAATCAAGCCCCCTCACCACCCCAACCGACAGTCGGCCCCTAATCATTTCTTCTCCTCGGGCAACCCCGCCGTGTCTCCACTCAACCCGTTGTGGGGTAGTCACATAACACTATTCCAGTTCCTGTTTCCAACCTACTTCTTCCAATTCAGTCACCTAAACACTTTGTTCCCGTGGCTCAGGTATCCAGCCTCACCCAGGTATTAATGAACAAACTCAACCAGATGGATGAGCGCTTTGAAGAAATGAGGCACCGCCTCGATTCTAAAGCCATCCCTGAAATCTCTGTCCCATCCTTCCCAATTCTACACCTTCCTCCTTCAGAGATACCATTATTCCAACATTACAATGAGATTGGTAATCCTTTCAACCATCTAAAGAGCTTTCTCTACGACTCCGCATTCTGGAAAAATGACCGCAAAGCCCTTACCTTCCTATTCCGTCGGTCATTGGAAGGATCCGCCCTGGACTGGTTCTATTCTTTTGATTCCATTGAGGCGGCAGATTTTGACATCGTCAAGGCAAAGTTTCTACAAAGGTACAAGGATCGGTTGGGGCCAGCCTGCTCGATAACTGATTTACTTGCCGAAAAGATGAGGCCGGATGAGGACTTTGCCAGATTTGCTGATCAGTGGAGGGGAATGGCTGGGAGGCTAGTGGATACCATCTCAGAGGAGGAGCAGGTGAGGATGCTCATTGGGAACACCACGCCCAACCTTCGCAACCTCCTGTTCATGCACCGCCCAACAACCATGAGTGAGTTGTGTGATAGCGCCCTCTACCTCCAAGCCCACTTTAAGGACGCATCCATGATCAACCCGTTCGACACCAAGCCCTGTAACACTAGAAAGCCTACACCTGTAGGACCCACCACCGAAGAGGTAGTAAACAATGAGAGCATCAATGCCATGGGTAACCAGGGTGGGTATTGTCAAAGCCAATACCGTAACCCACCACCCAATCAACAATACCGCCCAGCTCCTCAACCAGCTCCTCAGCCCCAGCAGCAACTTGCATACAACCGAGCACCACCACAGCAACCCACCTACAACCGAGCGCCCCAGCAACCAAATGCCTACAACCGAGCGCCTCAACAACAACATGTCTACAACTGACCCCAACCACAACAACAAGCCTACAACCAAGTGCCACCACCAGCCAACCGACCTAGGAGGGGGGACCCAAGAGAGAATACTATCCTCAACTGCCATTCCTTCTCACCGATATCTTTAATGCATTGATGGATGAACAGCAGTTGGAACTTCCAAAGGAAAGAGAAGGATGGCCAACCAATGTTGACACAACCAAGTACTGCGCTTTTCATCGGTATCCTGGGCACACGGTGGATGTATGTTTCCAGTTTAAAGACTACATCCATGACCTCAATGATCAGGGAAACATTGACTGGGCACAGATGGGAGAATCTATACAAGCAATGAAGTCACGTCAGAATCAACCACGGCGACAACAAGTACAACAGCAGCCCGGCCTGGGCATAGTCCAAGATCCGCTCCCGGTACATGCACCCGTACAAGCACCGGCACCAGCACCACCAAACCAATGACTCGGCCTCGTCAACTCCGCCATCGAGGAGTCAACCCACCATTCCTGTGGTTGGCGGTCGAGGATCAAGTCACCTCCATGCCCTCCATACCAACCCCACCTACAAACCACACCATACTCTCCATACCGAGAGCTGCACCCAGCACACAAACTACCCAAACACCACTACCCTCACCAACCATTAACCCTCCACGGCGCTTAATCATTAGACCTCTACTAGCCTCCCAACCAGCACCCCAACCATCACCCCAACCTAACCCACCAACCACCATTAATCCTCCGCGGCGTCTAATCATTAGACCGCCACCAACACCCCGGACATCACCTAACCTACCAGTCACTGCCACCCCACGACCCCTCATCATTAGACCATCACCACCAACACCCCAACCATTACCCAACATACCGGCCTCCACCAATCCATGACCCCTCATCATCCGATCCTCACCACCCCTACCTACCATGGGCTCCTCAACCTACCAACCAACCCTACCATCACCATCATCACCACTTCCCCCTACCACGCTGGCGCCGGTACTTCGTAGCAGGAGGATGTTCCAAAGGGTCTTCCCCCAGGCCGGGATGCAACCACAGGAAAAGGTAGAAGAGGAGGTAGTGTAAGAACCGTTGCCCGGCATGGCATATGACCTATTAAAGCATCTGGACAAAATGCCGGCACGGATTTCAATCCTAGAGCTGATTAAGAGGTCAAAGAACCATCAGGACATCCTACAACAATATCTGCAGCGGGTCATGGTCAATGAGGACCTCCCGCCTGAGAAGATCATTACTGTCCTGACCCCGAGGAGTGAACATCCGGCACTCACATTTACACAGGAGGAGTTGGCACGGCCAGAGATCAGAAAGTATGCCTTCCGTGTCGCAGTAGTCATCCGAGGCGTGGAGATCAAGTCCTGCTTGATTGACACCGGAGCATCCATAAATGTCATGCCGCCAGAAACATTGCAACTTTACGGCATCTCCGATGAAGAAATTGAGCCTTATGTCGTCACGGTGACAGCCTATGACAACTACCGGAAGCCAGCACGAGGGGTGGTTACATTGAAAGTAGGGCTCGGACCGTGTGCTGTCACCGCCGAGTTTCATGTTTTAGAACTGGACCCTACGTTTAAAGCTATCTTGGGACGCCCGTACCTTGAGGCAATAGGAGTTGTTGCCTCCACTAATCATCAGTGTCTGAAGTTCCCATACAAGGGCCAGGTGATCAAAGCAACCAACATCCCCATTCTGAATGACGTGGATAACCCCACTTCTGCACTGCCAATATCAAAATTTGTCCAACCGTTGGTTTCCACTACAGAGCTGCCCGAGGTCATGATGTTAACGACGCCTCCAGATACAGTTGCATGGCGTATGATAAAAAGGATGGGCTATCAGCCAGGAAAGGGGTTGGGAAAGGAGGTGCAGGGGGTTGTGCACCCCATTAAAGCCGTACAAAGACCAAAGAGACACGGGCTTGGCTATGAGCCCGATTTCAATCCGCGGATGGTCTACCGGCCAAAAAATGCCATGGGACTCCAAAAATTCTTTATCAAATGGCAGACCATGATGAAGGTCGGGGAAAAAGAAGAAGAACCACCAAGAGGAAGAATGCACCAGAGCAAGAGGAGGAGGTGGACAACCTGAGTTCATCTTTGGCTCGGTTATTCATAGAGGAGGAAGAACCACTCGAGGGCAAGTCCATCTCTAAACAACTTGTCCAATCGAACCCACCTCCAAACAACATCCCACGTGAGCCGTATCCTACGGTCACGTATTTCAAAATCCTCACTCTATCCCTCTTGGATTCACTTGATGGGCTATCTAGCCCAATTCCCACTTCTAAGCCAAAATGGCCACCTGAACTGATCATTGGGCCTGAGAGCCCATTCAAATCTTCTTACTCCACTGGGCTTCTATGCCCATTCCAATCCAACGACCTTGGGCCCGCGTGCCCACCAGTCGGGCCCACGTGCCCTTTAGATTTATTTTCTTGCTTTTGGCCCGCGTGCCCACCATTCGGGCCCACGTGCCCCTTAGATCTTTTCACTAGCTTTGGGCCTATCTGCCCATTTCTTGTCATCATCGGGCCCGCGAGCCCATTTTTCTTCCATTTGCTTAAGCTTTCTATTTCTGCTCGAGCCCCATCGGCTCATTCTCTTTTTGTTATTGAAATTACCCAAAATACCCCAAAAAAAACGTCATCTCGCAAACTCAGTTTTCCATTGAGGAGACGTCTATACTTGTCTTGGAGGGTGCTCCCAACCAGGGACCTCTCTTCTTCAACTCACTGATCGATCTACTCGATCCTTCACCCATTGTAAATACCACATTTTCAATTTCGTCTTCTTTAGGAGTAGTTAGGGTAGGAAAGAAGAAAATTCGAGGTAAACGTGTTCCAAAGAGATATCTCCAGCAAATAGCTCAAAAATGCAAGGAATGTTTAAGGCTGCCAAGGTTTTTGGAAAATGCTATCCAGCTTGATGAAATCCAATATGAGGATGAATTCAATGTAGATCATACACTGGGAGTTTACGAGGTCTTATCAGAAAAAGATCCTGATTTCGAGGATGGAATTGAGGACTTGGCTGATGCGTATGCATCTAGACTTAAAAGGTTTGAAGAACCATTAGCCACGGTGGATGAACTGACAAAAGAATTGAATCTCGGAACACTGGAAGATCCCAAGACAATCCTCCTAAGCGCAAACCTCACTCCCACTGAGGAACAGAGTTTAATTAAAATTTTGGAAGAATATAAGGACACGTTCGCATGGACATACGAAGACATGCCGGGGTTAGACAACTCGTTAGTTGAACATCGTTTAACTTTGAAACCTGGAGTTACCCCGATCAAACAAAAATTAAGGAGATTCCACCCTGATGTTGCACTTAAGATGAAAGAAGAGGTCGACAAGTTACATCATGCAAAATTTATTAAGGTTGTCCTTTATCTGCAATGGGTGGAAAACATAGTCCCTGTAATGAAGAAAGATGGTCGAGTTCGGATTTGTATAGACTTCAAGGACTTGAACCGAGCGTGTCCTAAAGATGACTTTCCTCTACCTCATATTGACGTACTGGTTGATAACACTGCTGGATTCGAGATGTTTTCATTCATGGATGGCTATTCTGGATATAATCAAATCCGGTTGGCCGAAGAGGACCAGGAGAAGACCTCGTTCACCACACCTTGGGGAACCTACTGCTATGTCGTCATGCCCTTTGGACTGAAGAATGCTGGTGCTACCTATCAGAGGGCAATGATGGCTATCTTCCATGACATGATGCATACCCTTGTAGAGGTGTATGTGGACGACCTGGTCGTTAAGTCCAAAAGCCGAGAAGATCATCCTGAAGTGTTAAGAAAGGTCTTGCAAAGGGCTAGGGAATATAAATTGAAAATGAACCCAAAGAAATGCACGTTTGGAGTATCCTCAGGAAAACTGTTGGGGTTCATAGTGTGCAGAAGGGGCATAGAGATCGACCCAAACAAGGCTAAGGCAATCATTGGTATGCCTCCTCCAAGAAATATGAAAGAACTTCGAGGATTAATCGGGAGGCTACAGTTTGTCCGCCGGTTCATCTCACAACACTCCCAAAGGTGTAAACCTTTCTATGAGTTGACCAAGGCGGGGCCCAAGTTCAAATGGGATTCGAAGTGCCAGGATGCATTCGATGGTTTGAAAAGATACCTGGCTAGTCCCCCTGTGCTTAGACCACCAGTCCCTGGCAGGCCCATAGTTTTGTATATCTCGGTTTTGGAGAATTCTCTTGGGGCAGTTCTTGCACAAGTGGATGAATAAGGGAAAGAGAGGGCAACTTACTATTTGTCAAAGATCTTTGATCCATGCGAGCAGAAGTATACTGTAGTGGAGAAGACCTGTGCTGCACTAGTCTGGGTAGTTCAGAAGCTTAAACACTATTTCTTAGCTCATGAGGTCAACCTTATTACCCGCATCAATCCCATCAAATTCCTTCTGGAGAAAATTGTTCTAACTGATCGGTTAGGTCGTTGGCAGAGCTTCCTCACCCAGTTTGATATCACCTATGTCCCCCAGAAGGCGATTAAGAGTTATGCCATTGCCGAACATCTAGCCCATCACCCTATACCCCTCTTTGACCCGGTCCAATCAGAGCTCCCGGATGACGAACTAATGTTGATCCGATCTTCCCACCTTTGGACATTATATTTTGACGGGGCTCTGAATTCTCACGGTAAGGGAATAGGAATCGTCCTTCTATCACCTGAGGGTGTCACCATTCCACAGGCATTTCAGCTTGACTTCCCAGCAACCAACAATATAGCGGAATACGAAGCCTTGTCGGCCAGCCGGAGGCCGCTCATTTCTATGGTGCCACGGAATAAAGGGTGATAGGTGATAGCCAACTAATCCTTCGCCAAGTCCTAACCAAATACCGAACTTCTCATCCAAACCTCAAACCTTACCAAGAACTCACCTCTTGCTACATCAAACTCTTTTCCAAACTCACTTTTGTCTATGTTCCTCGAGCTCATAACATCCTTGCTAATGCCCTAGCCTTTTTAGCTTCATCTCTATCAGTCCCGCTAGGTAGACAGGTGCACACTATCCATGTCCGTAGGAGGTCAATACCGGCGATTAAGGATGGTCGATTTCTAAAAGTCAAGGAGAGATTTGGCAGGAAGGAATATTTGGAGAAGAAAGAGGAAGTTTCTCTAATCGAGTTGGAAGAGTTAGATGAGGGTGAGAGGCCTTGGTTTGATGAGATTGCAAGGTATTGTCAAGATCAGACATATCCACCTGGATCAAATGCAAAAGAAAAGAAGGCCATCAGGAGAGTATCCCAGAGGTATACCATCCTAGGAGGGGTGCTCTACAAGAGGAGCCTGAGCGGAATTTTATTGAGATGAGTTGATGAAGAAGAGGCAGAATTGGTGCTTAAAGAAGCACATTCTGGGGTCTATGGGGGCCATGTTAATGCTCAAGCTCTTGCCAAGAAAATCATCAGGCAGGGGTATTATTGGCCAACCCTAGAAGAGTATTGCTCCATCTTTGTCCGGCACTGTCATTCTTGCCAACTTCATGCCAACAAGATCCATTCTCCCGCATCTTCCCTTCATCCGATTCATGCCCCATGGCCCTTCGCCATGTGGGCTTTCGATATCATTGGCCCTCTAAGTGATCTTAACTCTGAAATCTGTTCCAAATCGTTCATCCTGACGGCAACAGAGTACTTCACCAAGTGGGCGAAGCGGAAGCGTTCGTGGAGATCAAGGCATCAACTCTGTGCTCCTTCATCAAACGCAACATCATCGCCATGTTCGGGATACCCAACGACATTATCACAGACAATGGACCACAATTTCTCTCTCAAGATCTGCGTGATCTTTGCAACAGGTACCGCATTGCATTGCATCATTCATCTCCTTATTACCCGCAATGCAATGGTCAAGCAGAAGCCACCAACAAAACTTTGATTAAAATCATCAAGAAAACACGTAAGTCTAGCAAGTTCGCAGACCGACCGGATAAGCTTGTAGATGCCCTATGGGCTTATCGTACTCGTACGGACCCCCACTGGTCAAACCCCGTATGCTCTCGCATATGGGATGGAAGCGGTGGTCCCGTATGAAGTACTCCTTCCATCACTCCGAGTTCAACTCGATAGGGACATCCCTGTCGATGAGAGACGAGAATCTCTCCTTGCACAACTTGAACTCCTAGATGAAAGAAGGTTGGCCTCTTCCGAGCATGCCCGGACTTATCAGAACCGATTGAAAATGTTTTATCAAAAGAGGGTGGTAGAGAGAAAGTTTGAAATCGGTGAGATGGTAGTTAAACGCATATTCGTTAAGCTGGGTGGTCCCCGCTCCAAGTTGTAACCTAACTGGGAAGGGCCTTTTGTTATAACTGAAAAATATCCAGGCAATGCATATGAGCTAACCAACGCCGATGGAGAAAAATTGAACCATCCATGGAATGGAGTTTACCTCAAAAAATATTTTCCTTAGAAAAGAAAATGGAAAATTTACGATATGATATCAAGTCATCGATCCAAGGGTGTTAGCTAGAAGTCAAGGGTAGGCATCACCTTGCACACACAACACCTCCCGATCAAAGAATCTAGATAGCCCAACACTCGAGAGAGGCAAGGCAGAATCCTGAAGGAGGAAAGGAAACCCTACCCTATTCTCTTCTATTCGGTCCAAGATAGGTGAATGGGATTAGAGGTGGATAGTATCGAAAATGCCCGCCGCCTTAGTAGGAGGCCGTCTCATAGGGTGAAAAAGGGTGCCAAAAGATGGGCAATGAACCCCACAGGTTTAAACAAATATGGACCTGTCTGAATGAGTACCCGAAAGAATAGAAAATGAAGAAAAGGCACCAAAAGATGGGCAATGACCCCACAGGTCAAAGACTTGTCTAAATACGTGCCACATGTAGAAAAAACCCGAAGAGGCCGAACCCCAACGGGCAATTTGGGCATGAGAAGAGAAACCCTCCTCAACACCTCCAAATCCTATCAAAGATTTCCTCCATTATTCTTCCATCTTAAAACCCCTAGGGTAGGGTAAACTGTCCAAACTCAGGGGGAATCCAAACCGATCAAGAGAAAATGGCAAGAAAGATTCTGGGTAGGGAACCTTATTTTCACGTGGTGTTCATCACTTGAATCTTGATTAACACTCAAAGATCGATGAATTGTTTCAATACTGGCACATTCTCCACAAAAATCTAAAAAAAATGAATATTTTCATAATTCCAAAAATTGAATATTTTCAAAAAAATCCAAAAAAATCAAATATTTTCAAAAATCCAAAAAAAATTCAAAAAAATTGAATATTTTTAAAAAAATCCAAAAAAAGTTGAATTTCTTCAAAAATAAAAAATTGAATACTTTTCAAAAATCTAAAAAAATGCATCATCTAACTTGGCATAACCATTTTTTTTTGCCTTTGCTAGCATTCATGTTTATCTTTATGTCTTGCCTTTTCATTTCCGCATTGCACATTTACCTTCATTATCACCCCATTAAAAGGGCTCCTCCCTTTGACCTAAGTCAAAATTGGCCATAATAGGCAAAGGGATGAGTCGTTGTGAAGATGTGATCCTCTTTTATCAAGTATTTTCGGGGACTTTAAAGTAAGAGGGGAGGTTCTCTCAACGACAGGTAAGTTCTCTTAACCATTTCATTTCGGTCATCTAGTCTATTTTTATACCATGTTAATAAGGCTCCTCTCTTTGACCTAAGTCAAGGCAGACAGCAATAGGCAAAGAGATAAGCCATGGTGAAGATTTAATCCCCTTCATTAAGCGTTTTAGGATTCTAAGATCAAGAAGGGAGCAACTCTCGCCATAGCAGGTAAGCACTCTTAACTTTTACCTTGTCTGTCATTTTGTGCATTCTACCTGGTTGATAAGGCTACCCCCCTTGACATATAAGCAAGGCAAGATGACAATAGGCAAGGGGGTAAGCCATAGAACATATTTAACCCTTCTATTAAGTATTTCAGAAAAGAAACACAAGTCAAGGAGGGTGAGAATCTCGCCAACGGTATGTCTCTTAACCCTACATCTATCACTTACTTTTATTATTTGCCATCCCTTAGAAGGCTTCACCCCTTGACAAACTTGCAAGGGGCTAAGCCGAAATGTGATATTAACTACCCTTTTGAGCGATGTCAAGCATATCAAACAAACATTAAAGCAAAAAGGTGAAGATCTGATTATGCCATTAAGTGCTACAACAAAGAAGAAAAGCAGCTACAACATCAGAAAAGCTAAGCCTGCTACAGAAATCAGTGCCTGCTGCTACCCCCTCCAGGAGAATGACCACGTAGAAGAGGCATGGTAGCCGTGTCCGCCAAAGCTGCTGCGGCTGCCTCATTGCGGCGACGCTCTGAAGAAGTGGCCAGGAATGCAGAAGCACCGTGCTCATGGCTCTGGCTCTGGCCACCCTGCCCCTGCTGGCTCCGCCCATGGTGACCCCGACTACGAGCGGCGCCGCCACTCCGGTGCGTACCACTCCGATGGGAGCTGCTCTGATGGGTGCAACTCTGGCTCGGCTGTGGAGGGATGCCCTGGCGATAAAGCTGCAATGTCGCCTCTGCTGCCGACAAACGAACCCGTGCTGCGGGTGCATACGCTCCCGAGAGATCGCATGGCACGGCTATGCTAGCGCTCCATCTCGCACATGGCTCTCTCATGCTGAAGGTGGAGATCCGAGACGAACATGCGGGAATAAAGATCGGATGGGGCAGACCGCAATGTCTCCACCTCGGACTCCAAGGCTGGATACGGGAGGACAAGCTACTGCGAAGCTCGACAACACGGAAGAAGAGGAAGAATATGAACCAAGAAAAATCAACAACCAGAATAGACAACAATGAAAGATACCTTTGCCTCCTTGGTCGTCGGGGCCTCTCTTGCCTCACTAAGACGGCGGCGGAGCTCGGCCACCTCTTCCCTCGACGAGAGAAGGAGGTGAACCCTCGGCACGAGCCTTCCGGCGTGAACAGAAGAAAAACACATCAGAGAAAGGCAATCATATGTTGAGGATACAATTGAAGGTCAAAGGCAGTGTCTACCTCAGTCTCCAGCATGCCACGAAGAATGGCCACCTCCTGCCGAAGGTCAACAATCTCCAGTTGTTGGCGTAGCAGTAGAGCCCGAGCCTCTGAAATGACATGAAGGTCGAAGAGAACAACAACACGAATTAAAGAAAAGTGAGAAGCATTTAGACCCTCTGGAACAAACAAGTGGCCGTATGCCTCCGCGTATCGGCGAAGGTAGTCTCAGCTATCCTCTGCCCAGCCAATAACTACCTCGCCGCCTTCATACCACATAGTGATCGTGGCGTGGTACCTCTCCACCCAGTCCACGGGGAGAAGAAGGCGCCTGGGACGAGCACCAACTAGGGGAAGAGGAGGAGGAGGCTCCAACCGGTCCTACTCCAGACCGAGATCGCGTTCCGAGAACCGAAGCCACAGTGGCGCCAGCTCATTGACGCACAGAAGATGAAGATTGCGGCCGAAGACATGACCAGCATGGGTAATCCAGGGCTAGAGATGGTCATCGGTCATGAAATATGGCCTCCAACACACCTGTGGGAAGCAAAATCATGATTGTTATTTCAACAGGAGAATATTGATACACAAATTAAACACATACCTCAGTGTGTGGGAAGCGGAGAATCTGTCCACGAATCGAAGCGAACTGGCTGCGACGGCCACCAGTAGGGCGGATGGGCTCCCAACGAACCATCAGGGGGAGGAGGTCGGGGTAGGACTGCTATGCCCGACCTAGGGGGAAGTAGAGGTAGCTCCAGACCTGTAAAAGGCACAACTCATCAGAGCAAAGCAGAGCAATACAAGTGTACAAGAAAGGAAAGCTGCTAAAAGTCACCTGGAGAAAAGGAGAGTAGGTGGCAACCGAAACAGAACCCGCCTCGGTGGAGGCCACAAAACAAATGGGCGAGCACCGCTGCCGCCCACGCGTGCGTGCCAACTGCTCCGAGGTTAGCAAGCAAAGGGAGGAACCGCGGATGGATGTGGTCCATCTTCGAGCCCAACAAAGGCGCCCGAAGAAGAAGAGGAGGAAGCGGCGCGAGGTCTACATCCGCCTCCAAAGAGCCGAGGTAACCCGGTAAATGCCGGCTGCGGCTGGCCGACCATGCGGCGAGAAAAAGGCTGTCCTGGCTCTCGCCACGGACACGCTCGGCATCAACCAAGCCTACCATCTCACCAGCCTCTAGTCTGGCGATGGTGCATAGGCCATCCTCCGGGTCGAACTCAGGCTCATAGGCGAAGAGGGCCCGGAACTCCCGCGAATAGTCGGAAGAGGTGGCACACACCACCGGCCTACCGTAAACACAAAGACCAGTGATGTGTGCAACATCCTCTAAGGAGGGCACCATGTGCCCCCATGGGAACAGAAACACGAAGGAGTCTGGGTCCTAGGACTCACGGAGGACCTGCACCAGTGGTAAGTCCTCCCAAAAAGGAGTCACTCGGAGGATGGGCCCAAACCCCATCTCCTATAACCGAACCAGCTGGAAATCCGGTAGGCCTAGGTAGGCAGCATGCACCAGGTCCCACGAGATCCGGGATTTAATCCGGGCCTGCATTGGATTCATTTCATTAGTTCACTCAATTTTTATTGCCAAAATGCAAAGGAGCTAATCATTAAGTGCAGGAAAAGAAAATGTACCTCTCGGATTGCCGAAAGCTCGGGCTCCTCGGAATCAAAGTCGTGGCGGCGAACACGTCTCGGCACTTGTGTCAAAAGGGAAGTTGACATCAAACATTGTTACATACATTTTTTATTTATTTCATTCATAAAAAAAATCATCAGCCGAACGCACCCTCCCCTCCTTTGGATAGGGAGGGCACGCTCAGCGCGCCCTCCGTTTGAGGGCGCACTGTGCGCGCCCTCATTATAGGGGCGCGCTCTGCGCGCCCCTTCCCGGTGAGGATAGAGAGGGCGGGCAGACCGCGCCCTCCTCTTGGGGGCACGGTCTGCGCGTCCCCAAACAGGGGGCGCGGTCTGCGCGCCCCCGGTCCAAGGGTGCGGTCAACATTTTGCGTTGACCGCACCCTCTCAACTGCTCGATCCTTATTTTTTCGATAACTTCGTCGAATCAACTCGAAATCACGTGAAATTGAACCAAATCGAAGAGCATAACCCTATCTACATTTTTTGTGATAGGGGCACTAACCTTTGATGACGTTTCGGACTCCGTATCTGAGATGGAACTGCGGAGCTTACGGCGTGAGGAGAGATGGTGTACGAGTGGAAATGAGATATTCTTACCCCCGGGGTATTTATAGAGAGTAAAAATGTGAAAATAGAGATAAATTTGAAAATATCACCCAAGGTTCACAAAATCGAGCTGATCGCAACGCCACCGAAAGAATTTCGATCTGATGCACGGTTTGCTCAAAATAATTTTGTGAAAAAAAATTCTCTTTAAATTCTCACCAAAAATCCCTTTTTTCACATAACTTTGAATGTATCAATTCCTAAATTAGCTAGACATATTCATGTTTTTTATCATCACTAGCTAACATTTTTCAGGGGTCACGAGAAAATTCTATACAATTATTAGTTAGAAATGGCTGAAAATGTATTTTTCATGAGCAAAATTGATAAAAATGGCAAAAATTTCAGAAAGCGCCAAGTTGTTCATAAAATCGAGCCGATCAAGTAGTCACCGAAAGAAAATTCATCAGACTCACGGTTTGCTCTGAAAAATTACCTAAAGAAAAAAGGCATGTTAAAACCTTTCAAAAATATCTTGTTTCAATGTTAAAAAATATTCAAGGTGTTGAAAAATAACAAGGCATATTCATCATAATTGTCAACATCTGTCTTGCATTTTTCCTAAACAAGGTAAATTTCTTTTGAATTTTCACTCAAACTTGCTATAAATAATTCATTGTTTATTCAAAATAAAAACAACATGGCTGACAAGTTAAAGCAGGAAAAGAAGACTCTCAGGCAAGTAAAAGCTTCAACGCAGAGATGTAGCGGCGCTTTCGGTCAGGGTCCTCCTCAATCAGGAGGCCTGGGCGGCACACCCGACTCGTCTCCCACAAGGCAATGACTGAGATCGCCTCCTCCTCGTCATCCGCGAGCCAAGGCGCCTACCCTTGATAGGTGGCGAGGTGGGACAGCTTGGGCAACTCGTACCGAGGCAAGCCGATCTTGGAATGGCAACGGTGAGCGTTGTACAACACAAAGGCCGAACTTGTAACCAAGAGGAGATCAACGCCGAGCACAAAGCACACTGGAAGTCCTTACGCCTCGGGGCGGCGAAGAGTGCAAGAAGCTAGAACGGTTCATGGAGGCAAAGTGAGCACGCCGGTCCAACCTCTTCTTCAACGATGCACACCTGTTGGCGACTCTCTCGCCGAAGCCAAGTGCATCGGCATATGGGAACAAGGGGCTACGGCGGAAGAGCTGCGACCTGGTGGCCACCTCACTGGCTGGATCGAACTTAAAGTGAAGATCGGCCCAGCAAGCCAGTAGAAGCGCATTGCCGAAGGGAGGATGGACCACACAAGCTGCGGACAGTCCGCAGTCAAGAAACCCAGAACTGAAGGCCCCAACCGAGCACCGCTCCAGATGCCGTGGATGCACGAAAGTTGATCAACCCCCAGGAAACCATCCTCCACAGGAAACAAGAACACCGCGGCAAGGCAAGCCGCGAAACCCTTTGCACCGTGCAGAATCCGGTCCTCGTCCAGACCAGGAGCCGTCAGAAGAGAGATTGTTTAAGCCGCCAACTTGGGAACACTAATTCGCTTGCCGGCCAACAAGGTGCTGATCTGCCGAGCCTCGACAAAATCCTGTAAGAATTCCAAGCAAGAGAGGGGTCTGAAGGGATGAGCATACCTTCGGTTTCTCCCTTCTTAGTCGAGGGAGGCCGAGAAGGAGCTGCCTCTTCAAGGAGAAGCTGTACACTCAAAGGCGCCGAACACGAACGTGTGAGTGTCGGGGTGCCACAACTCAACAAGAGCTCCCATCAAACCGAAGTCAAGGGAGAAGCACGAATATTGCTTGGCATGGATCAAGAGCCCGGTTAAGCCCCAATCTCGAAGAATCGCTCTGACCGACAAGCCGAAGACGTCAAGCAAGCCGGAAAGCCAGGGAGGAGAGCAATACCGGCGAGGCCCAGGGAAGTTTGGGTAATCCTACACCCAAACAAGAGGTAAGAGAAAATTTTTAAGAAAAAAAGAAGAAGAAGAGAGTGGCTGAAAGCTAAAATTGGTAGCAAACTTACCAAGTCGGTGCCGATTCTGGCCTTCAGATGACCCGGGACGCTTGAAATACCTCAAATCGAGCCAACACGCTGCTTTTTCAAAGGAGGAGCCATTACGGGTGTTGGTAGGACGATTTGGTCGTCCTAAGAGGTGTTTATATAGGGAAATCGGTCCCGATTTGAATCGGATTCGGATCCGATCAAAACGAGAAGCGGGATCGAACGTGCCCCCGAGGTGGGGGCGCGCAGGCTGCACCCCCAAACCTAGGGCACGCTGGCCGCGCCCCCGAACTGAGGGTGCTCAGGCCGCACCCCCGTTTTGGGGGCACGTTAGGTCAAATTTTTGAAAATTTCTCAAAAAATTCAGAACAATTCAGAAAAATTCAGAAAAAATTCAGAAAAGTTTGTAAAATCGAATACATTTATGTTTGATCTTTATTTTTCATTCGGAACTAACATTTTGATGAAAGACAAGAATTTCTCGCGGAAACAGAAGAACGGACATGGGGACCCCCCATAACTTGCCGACTAGCATATATGTCGCTAGTCGTGTGTTATTATCTTATGCATTATTTGTTGAAGACCATGAGCACGAGAGAAGACTTGACCCGAGATCCCCTTCATCAAAATCTACGACGGTCGGGTCATCTCTAATGTTTACGGATAAGCCAAAGTTGTCTTTGTGAGGGACGATAGTTCCCGAATGAGTATCTTGACCTCATAGACAATCTATATCTTCAACTATTTGTTATACAAGTTTTGTTTTGTTTTCTTGAGCCCAACATGCATCATGTATCATTAATTGCATTACATTTTGTTTTGTCATTGCATACATCATTTCCTAAACTTCACCTTCTCACTCTCTCGATCATTCTAAATCCCACCGTGTTTTCTAATCCCATCGTGTTCTCTAATCCCACCATGATCTCTAGTCCTACCAACCTCTCTAATATCCCACCGTGTCTATTAATCCCACCGTGTTTGGTAACCACTTTGTGCCCTCAAATCTTTCAATTTTTTTCACCACTATGGCCATTGCAACTTCTTTGCTATTCGTCCCACCATGGCAGCCAATTCATCCCGCCAAGGGCCTTTTATTTGGTCAGAACTTGCACTGTCACTATCTTCACGGTCTATGCTTAAACATTTGCCTTTCGGAATCTGAGATCATTCCATTCCGAATCAAATCTTGTCTCTTGGAAGACTTAAATGAATCTAAGAGCCTGAATGTGCTCGATTGGTATTCTTTTACTTTTTTAAAACAAATCTCTTTTTAAACTTTAGCCCATTACAGTACAGGAACACCTCAAAGATCGGGTTACCGGCTAATGATGAACCTACGAACCCATGTTTTGGGGACTCCCCACCGCGTTTGGGGTTGGCTATTCTTCTCTCGTGCCAATGGCACATCTCTTACCAATCGAACATAGGAAGACTTGATGAAACATGGCGGTTAACCGGGAAACTTGAGGAGATTCGTCTTGCCGAATACGGTCGTTAAGAGTGTCTATATCTACACCTTGATGCCACCTTTTCGGTCCATCGCCATTTCACTCCACTACATTCCACTACGATCCATCTCGTTTCACTACGCTTTCTCTATGCTTTACTTCGTTCCGCTACATGCCATTCCCTTGCAAAGCCGACATCAAGGCGAGGCAAGCTGTAGACATGCCAAATTGGCTTGATTCGGAGCCCTAGACTCTTATTCCATAGGATATATCCTTTATTTGACCGTTATCTGATCCAGATTACCTCGTGGAGATGAGCTAAGGACATTGGTGGAGCCCCCCCCTTGTTAGTTGAGAATGGACCGATGATTTCCGGAATATTTCCGTAACCTTCATGCGAGAGCCGCACGTGAACTGTAAAAACATGAAGCTTTGCTCGACGACCAACCTTGAATGGTCCATAATTGAAGGTCTCGGGAGTCCCGCATGTGTTCCGTAACATTCGGGGTTTTTGAGAAGTCATTTCGGTAGGAGTTGGTCAATGACGACTTTCGTTATGGCTTTTCGATCTGTGCTGACACGGCTATCCCGGACCACATGTTAGGCCTTTCCGGTCATCACCGGGTCTTTTCAAGTCATCCGGGTCGATTCTAGCTGTATATTTTATCAACCGGGGCTATACGGCCATTTTGGTCAATTTTAGGGTTTCGCGGCTTTCCGAGTTTTGGTTCACGTTTACCGGGTTAGTATCGAATTTTTCGATGACTTCGGGTTTTCCGGTCGTACCGGACTTGTTCGGTCATCATTTTAAGTCATCCCGAGTTGACCCGAGATTTCTCGATCGGAACCGTGCTCTTTCGGATCTTCGCCACGGGTTTCGGCTTTCCGCGAGAGGGTAAACCGGTAGAAAGCCCTGTGCGAACATATCGGGAGTCATGCCGGCTGGTTTACCGAATTGAGGAGGTGCGGTTGAAGGCCCTCTTTCCAACGCGAAAAATGGGAGCCGAATCGGACATCCCGTTTGCAAGATACGGCTCGCGGAACACGCGCGCAAGAGAGAGTGTACTGCGCCCCCACTCCCTTTGAAAGAGGAGGGCACGCCCTGCGCGCCCCCAACCCGGGGGCGCACCCTGCGCATCCTCAAAATGGGGGCGCGCCCTGCGCGCCCCAGGTTCCTTTGAAAGGCGGAGGCGCGGTCATTTTCTTTAAATCGCAAATTACCTCGATTAGCACCTTCTAAACCGGATTTTTGGAAGGTTTCCGCGTAGGATTTTCGATTTTTTGTACCACGCCCCCGGTTCGGGGCGCGTTACGTATGTCAAGTCATTTTTTAGCAATTTCTGGAAGATTCCGTCGAGTTTTAGCAGTGAGACGCGTAACGCACCCCCTCTTCCTTTGAAACAGGGGGGCGCGCAGGCCACGCCCCCGAACTAGGGGCGCGCCCTGCGCGCCCTTGGTTTGGGGGCGCGCCCTGCGCGCCCTCGGCCTCTTTGCAACGGGGGGGCGCGGTCGGTCCAGGTTCTAAATTTTGCTCCGGCTTCCTTCCCCTATAAATTGAGGGCCATTCTCAACGACCCAAGGTGAATCCCCGGTGCCTAGCTCGTCCAAAGGTCGTCCAAGCTCTTCTCCAAAGCCGTCCCTACATCCAAAGGCGATCCTAAGTCAAGAGATCGATCCCGAGGTGAAGGAGAAGGCTCGCTCCGGGTGTTCTACATCAGCCAACTTCATCGACTTCTGAAGAAAATATGAGACTCTTGATGCAAAACTCTTCAACATAGAATATGTTTATATCTTCGTCCTCTTTCATCTCCAACTGACGGCACTCAATTCCGACTTGCCGTTTGTTCGTGGCGATTGCTACTCTGAGGGCGCGCATCCAGGTTCTGTTTTCTATATCCGCCCACTTTAAGAATTTTTACTGACTTCTACAGGAGGATTTAGGAGAAGTCATAAACATAATAACTCTTCCTCTATGTGTCCTCCGTCTACTCCAACAAACGGCACTAGATTCTTACATTGGGGTCGTCCGTAGAGCATTTGAGGCGGGGGCTCTCTCTCCCAACACACCCTCACCCTCAAAACACCTTCTTGGTGGATTCTAACCTCTCTTCTGGGATATTCCTTCCTAGTTGATTTGGTGGTTTCCATCAAGGCCTCCGTAAGTCCCCATCCATGGAGTATTCCTCTCCGCAGGATTGGGCTAGTTGTACCACTTTCCCAAAACCCAAAGAACCCAAGTACCTACTCGTGGTGATTAAGTGATAACCTTAGGTCATGAAGAATGAAGCAATAGGAACCATACCCATTTGAGTGAACAATTGCTAACAATCTATCAAATCTAAGGTTTCAACCCAATAATTGTCGAGTAGTCATTTTAAAACCTTGTTTGAATAACTTGCTTGCTCACAACAATTGAAAAGAAAAAAAATTCCTCTTTCAAAACAACTAAAACAAAAAAATCTCTTTAATTTTTATGTTCAACTTGCTTGCCAAACAACCAAAGTGAAACCAAATCAAATCAAACAAACAATCATAACCAAACAAAACTCTCTTTGCATTTACACCTTTCATTTGCTTTCTTTCAACCATTTTGTAAGAAAATTTGACAGGATGCCCACACTAAGGTCCGGAAGACACGTCGGGATGTCGGACTACTACGGCCAAGAAGAGGAGTACGAGATGGGGCACTACGAACTTCAGCAAGCCATGGTCCAACCGGATGGCCATGTTAATGCCGTGATGGAACACGAGGTCCAAGATCCCACTCACCGATCCGCCTTACATAGTATAGAACAAGCTCTCAAGGATCTATCTCTTCACCTTGATCCCGAGACCTTTGCAATTATCCAATCTGCCACTAAGGGCAAGATGCCCACCAATCACGCTCCGATCGCGGGGGATCAAGCCCCCTCACCAGCCCAACCGGCAGTCAGGCCCCTACTCATTTCTTCTCCCGGGCGAGCCTGCCGTGTCTCCACTCAACCCGTTGTGGGGTATTCACATAACACTATTCAGTTCTGTTTCCAACCTACTTCTTCCAACTCGGTCACCTAAACACTTTGTTCCCGTGGCTCGGGAATCGACCTCACCCAGGCATTAATGAACAAACTCAACCAGATGGATGAGCGCTTTGAAGAAATGAGGCACCGCCTCGATTCTAAAGCCATCCCTGAAATCTCTGTCCCATCCTTCCCAATTCTACACCTTCCTCCTTCAGAGATACCATTATTCCAACATTACAATGAGATTGGTAATCCTTTCAACCATCTAAAGAGCTTTCTCTACGACTCCGCATTCTGGAAAAATGACCGCAAAGCCCTTACCTTCCTATTCCGTCGGTCATTGGAAGGATCCGCCTGGATCGGTTCTATTCTTTTGATTCCATTGAGGCGGCGATTTTGACATCGTCAAGGCAAAGTTTCTACAAAGGTACAAGGATCGGTTGGGGCCAGCCTGCTCGATAACTGATTTACTTGCCGAAAAGATGAGGCCGGATGAGGACTTTGCCAGATTTGCTGATCAGTGGAGGGGAATGGCTGGGAGGCTAGTGGATACCATCTCAGAGGAGGAGCAGGTGAGGATGCTCATTGGGAACACCACGCCCAACCTTCGCAACCTCCTGTTCATGCACCGCCCAACAACCATGAGTGAGTTGTGTGATAGCGCCCTCTACCTCCAAGCCCACTTTAAGGACGCATCCATGATCAACCCGTTCGACACCAAGCCCTGTAACACTAGAAAGCCTACACCTGTAGGACCCACCACCGAAGAGGGAGTAAACAATGAGAGCATCAATGCCATGGGTAACCAGGGATGGTATTGTCAAAGCCAATACCGTAACCCCCGACCCAATCAACAATATCACCCAGCCCCTCAACTAGCTCCTCAGCCCCAAGAGCAACTTGCATACAACCGAGCACCACCACAGCAACCCACCTACAACCGAGCGCCCCGGCAACCAAATGCCTACAACCGAGCGCCTCAACAACAACATGTCTACAACCGACCCCAACCACAACAACAAGCCTACAACCAAGTGCCACCACCAGCCAACCGACCTAGGAGGGGGACCCAAGAGAGAATACTATCCTCATTGCCATTCCTTCTCACCGATATCCTTATTGCATTGATGGATGAACAGCGGGTGCAACTTCCAAAGGAAAGAGAAGGATGGCCAACCAATGTTGACACAACCAAGTACTGCGCTTTTCATCGGTATCCTGGGCACACGGTGGATGTATGTTTCCAGTTTAAAGACTACATCCATGACCTCAATGATCAGGGAAACATTGACTGGGCACAGATGGGAGAATCTATACAAGCAATGAAGTCACGTCAGAATCAACCACGGCGACAACAAGTACAACAGCAGCCCGGCCTGGGCATAGTCCAAGATCCGCTCCCGGTACATGCACCCGTACAAGCACCGGCACCAGCACCACCAAACCAATGACTCGGCCTCGTCCACTCCGCCATCGAGGAGTCAACCCACCATTCCCAGGGTTGGCAGGTCGAGGATCAAGTCACCTCCATGCCCTCCATACCAACCCCACCTACAAACCACACCATACTCTCCATACCGAGAGCTGCACCCAGCACACAAACTACCCAAACACCACTACCCTCACCAACCATTAACCCTCCACGGCGCTTAATCATTAGACCTCCACTAGCCTCCCAACCAGCACCCCAACCATCACCCCAACCTAACCCACCAACCACCATTAATCCTCCGCGGCGTCTAATCATTAGACCGCCACCAACACCCGGACATCACCTAACCTACCAGTCACTGCCACCCCACGACCCCTCATCATTAGACCATCACCACCAACACCCCAACCATTACCCAACATACCGGCCTCCACCAATCCATGACCCCTCATCATCCGATCCTCACCACCCCTACCTACCATGGGCTCCTCAACCTACCAACCAACCCTACCATCACCATCATCACCACTTCCCCCTACCCCGGCGGCGCCGGTACTTCGTAGCGAGGAGGATGTTCCAAAGGGTCTTCCCCCAGGCCGGGATGCAACCACAGGAAAAGGTAGAAGAGGAGGTAGTGTAAGAACCGTTGCCCGGCATGGCATATGACCTATTAAAGCATCTGGACAAAATGCCGGCACGGATTTCAATCCTAGAGCTGATTAAGAGGTCAAAGAACCATCAGGACATCCTACAACAATATCTGCAGCGGGTCATGGTCAATGAGGACCTCCCGCCTGAGAAGATCATTCTTGTCACGACCCCGAGGAGTGAACATCCGGCACTCACATTTACACGGGAGGAGTTGGCACGGCCAGAGATCAGAAAGTATGCCTTCCGTGTCGCAGTAGTCATCCGAGGCGTGGAGATCAAGTCCTGCTTGATTGACACCGGAGCATCCATAAATGTCATGCCGCCAGAAACATTGCAACTTTACGGCATCTCCGATGAAGAAATTGAGCCTTATGTCGTCACGGTGACAGCCTATGACAACCTCCGGAAGCCAGCACGAGGGGTGGTTACATTGAAAGTAGGCCCCGGACCGTGTCCTCTCCCCGCGGAGTTTCATGTTTTAGAACTGGACCCTACGTTTAAAGCTATCTTGGGACGCCCGTACCTTGAGGCAATAGGAGTTGTTGCCTCCACTAATCATCAGTGTCTGAAGTTCCCATACAAGGGCCGAGTGATCAAAGCAACCAACATCCCCATTCGAATGACGTGGATAACCCCATACACTTGCTTGCCAATATCAAAATTTGTCCAACCGTTGGTTTCCACTACGAGCTGCCCGAGGTCATGATGTTAACGACGCCTCCGGATACGGTTGCATGGCGTATGATAAAAAGGATGGGCTATCAGCCAGGAAAGGGGTTGGGAAAGGAGCTGCAGGGGGTTGTGCACCCCATTAAAGTCGTACAAAGACCAAAGAGACACGGGCTTGGCTATGAGCCCAGTTTCAATCCGCGGATGGTCTACCGGCCAAAAAATGCCATGGGACTCCAAAAATTCTTTATCAAATGGGAGACCATGATGATGGCCGGGGACAAAGAAGAAGAACCGATCAAGAGGAAGAAGGCACCGAGCAAGAGGAGGAGGTGGACAACCTGAGTTCATCTTTGGCTCGGTTATTCATAGAGGAGGAAGAACCAGTCGAGGGCAAGTCCATCTCTAAACAACTTGTCCAATCGAACCCACCTCCAAACAACATCCCACGTGAGCCGTATCCTATGGTCACGTATTTCAAAATCCTCACTCTATCCCTCTTGGATTCACTTGATGGGCTATCTAGCCCAATTCCCACTTCTAAGCCAAAATGGCCACCTGAACTGATCATTGGGCCTGAGAGCCCATTCAAATCTTCTTAATCCACTGGGCTTCTATGCCCATTCCAATCCAACGACCTTGGGCCCGCGTGCCCACCAGTCGGGCCCACGTGCCCTTTAGATTTATTTTCTTGCTTTTGGCCCGCGTGCCCACCATTCGGGCCCACGTGCCCCTTAGATCTTTTCACTAGCTTTGGGCCTATCTGCCCATTTCTTGTCATCATCGGGCCCGCGAGCCCATTTTTCTTCCATTTGCTTAAGCTTACTATTTCTGCTCGAGCCCCATCGGCTCATTCTCTTTTTGTTATTGAAATTACCCAAAATACCCCAAAAAAAAAACGTCCTCTCGCAAACTCAGTTTTCCATTGAGGAGACGTCTATACTTGTCTTGGAGGGTGCTCCCAACCAGGGACCTCTCTTCTTCAACTCACTGATCGATCTACTCGATCCTTCACCCATTGTAAATACCACATTTTCAATTCCGTCTTCTTTAGGAGTAGTTAGGGTAGGAAAGAAGAAAATTCGAGGTAAACGTGTTCCAAAGAGATATCTCCAGCAAATAGCTCAAAAATGCAAGGAATGTTTAAGGCTGCCAAGGTTTTTGGAAAATGCTATCCAGCTTGATGAAATCCAATATGAGGATGAATTCAATGTAGATCATACCTTTGGGAGTTTACGAGGTCTTATCGAGAAAAAGATCTGATTTCGAGGATGGAATTGAGGACTTGGCTGATGCGTATGCATCTAGACTTAAAAGGTTTGAAGAACCATTAGCCACGGTGGATGAACTGACAAAAGAATTGAATCTCGGAACACTGGAAGATCCCAAGACAATCCTCCTAAGCGCAAACCTCACTCCCAGCGAGGAACGAGTTTAATTAAAATTTTGGAAGAATATAAGGACACGTTCGCATGGACATACGAAGACATGCCGGGGTTAGACAACTCGTTAGTTGAACATCGTTTAACTTTGAAACCTGGAGTTACCCCGATCAAACAAAAATTAAGGAGATTCCACCCTGATGTTGCACTTAAGATGAAAGAAGAGGTCGACAAGTTACATCAAGCAAAATTTATTAAGGTTGTCCTTTATCTGCAATGGGTGGAAAACATAGTCCCTGTAATGAAGAAAGATGGTCGAGTTCGGATTTGTATAGACTTCAAGGACTTGAACCGAGCGTGTCCTAAAGATGACTTTCCTCTACCTCATATTGACGTACTGGTTGATAACACTGCTGGATTCGAGATGTTTTCATTCATGGATGGCTATTATGGATATAATCAAATCCGGTTGGCCGAAGAGGACCAGGAGAAGACCTCGTTCACCACACCTTGGGGAACCTACTGCTATGTCGTCATGCCCTTTGGACTGAAGAATGCTGGTGCTACCTATCAGAGGGCAATGATGGCTATCTTCCATGACATGATGCATACCCTTGTAGAGGTGTATGTGGACGACCTGGTCGTTAAGTCCAAAAGCCGAGAAGATCATCCTGAAGTGTTAAGAAAGGTCTTGCAAAGGGCTAGGGAATATAAATTGAAAATGAACCCAAAGAAATGCACGTTTGGAGTATCCTCAGGAAAACTGTTGGGGTTCATAGTGTGCAGAAGGGGCATAGAGATCGACCCAAACAAGGCTAAGGCAATCATTGGTATGCCTCCTCCAAGAAATATGAAAGAACTTCGAGGATTAATCGGGAGGCTACAGTTTGTCCGCCGGTTCATCTCACAACACTCCCAAAGGTGTAAACCTTTCTATGAGTTGACCAAGGCGGGGCCCAAGTTCAAATGGGATTCGAAGTGCCGGGATGCATTCGATGGTTTGAAAAGATACACGGCTAGTCCCCCGTGCTTAGACCACCGGTCCACAGCGAGGCCCATAGTTTTGTATATCTCGGTTTTGGAGAATTCTCTTGGGGCGGTTCTTGCACAAGTGGATGAATAAGGGAAAGAGAGGGCAACTTACTATTTGTCAAAGATCTTTGATCCATGCGAGCGAAGTATCTTGTAGTGGAGAAGACCTGTACTGCACTAGTCTGGGTAGTTCAGAAGCTTAAACACTATTTCTTAGCTCATGAGGTCAACCTTATTACCCGCATCAATCCCATCAAATTCCTTCTGGAGAAAATTGTTCTAACTGATCGGTTAGGTCGTTGGCAGAGCTTCCTCACCCAGTTTGATATCACCTATGTCCCCCAGAAGGCGATTAAGAGTTATGCCATTGCCGAACATCTAGCCCATCACCCTATACCCCTCTTTGACCCGGTCCAATCAGAGCTCCCGGATGACGAACTAATGTTGATCCGATCTTCCCACCTTTGGACATTATATTTTGACGGGGCTCTGAATTCTCACGGTAAGGGAATAGGAATCGTCCTTCTATCACCTGAGGGTGTCACCATTCCACAGGCATTTCGGCTTGACTTCCCGGCAACCAACAATATAGGCGAATGCGAAGCCTTCTTGGCAGTGGAGGCCGCTCATTTCTATGGTGCCACGGAATAAAGGGTGATAGGTGATAGCCAACTAATCCTTCGCCAAGTCCTAACCAAATACCGAACTTCTCATCCAAACCTCAAACCTTACCAAGAACTCACCTCTTGCTACATCAAACTCTTTTCCAAACTCACTTTTGTCTATGTTCCTCGAGCTCATAACATCCTTGCTAATGCCCTAGCCTTTTTAGCTTCATCTCTATCAGTCCCGCTAGGTAGACAGGTGCACACTATCCATGTCCGTAGGAGGTCAATACCAGCGATTAAGGATGGTCGATTTCTAAAAGTCAAGGAGAGATTTGGCAGGAAGGAATATTTGGAGAAGAAAGAGGAAGTTTCTCTAATCGAGTTGGAAGAGTTAGATGAGGGTGAGAGGCCTTGGTTTGATGAGATTGCAAGGTATTGTCAAGATCAGACATATCCACCTGGATCAAATGCAAAAGAAAAGAAGGCCATCAGGAGAGTATCCCAGAGGTATACCATCCTAGGAGGGGTGCTCTACAAGAGGAGCACGAGCGGAATTTTATTGAGATGAGTTGATGAAGAAGAGGCGAAATTGGTGCTTAAAGAAGCACGATGCAGGGTCTGTGGGGGCCATGTCAATGCTCAAGCTCTTGCCAAGAAAATCATCAGGCAGAGGTATTATTGGCCAACCCTAGAAGAGGATTGCTCCATCTTTGTCTGGCACTGTCATTCTTGCCAACTTCATGCCAACAAGATCCATTCTCCCGCATCTTCCCTTCATCCGATTCATGCCCCATGGCCCTTCGCCATGTGGGCTTTCGATATCATTGGCCCTCTAAGTGATCTTAACTCTGAAATCTGTTCCAAATCGTTCATCCTGACGGCAACAGAGTACTTCACCAAGTGGGCAGAAGCGGAAGCGTTCGTGGAGATCAAGGCATCAACTCTGTGCTCCTTCATCAAACGCAACATCATCGCCATGTTCGGGATACCCAACGACATTATCACAGACAATGGACCACAATTTCTCTCTCAAGATCTGCGTGATCTTTGCAACAGGTACCGCATTGCATTGCATCATTCATCTCCTTATTACCCGCAATGCAATGGTCAAGCAGAAGCCACCAACAAAACTTTGATTAAAATCATCAAGAAAACCTGTAAGTCTAGCAAGTTTGCAGACTGACCAGATAAGCTTGTAGATGCCCTATGGGCTGATCGTACTTCTGTACGGAGCCCCACTGGTCAAACCCCGTATGCTCTCGCATATGGGATGGAAGCAGTGGTCCCGTATGAAGTACTCCTTCCATCACTACGAGTTCAACTCGATAGGGACATCCCTGTCGATGAGAGACGAGAATCTCTCCTTGCACAACTTGAACTCCTAGATGAAAGAAGGTTGGCCTCTTCCGAGCATGCCCGGACTTATCAGAACCGATTGAAAATGTTTTATCAAAAGAGGGTGGTAGAGAGAAAGTTTGAAATCCGTGAGATGGTAGTTAAACGCATATTCGTTAAGCTGGGTGGTCCCCGCTCCAAGTTGTAACCTAACTGGGAAGGGCCTTTTGTTATAACTGAAAAATATCCAGGCAATGCATATGAGCTAACCAACGTCGATGGAGAAAAATTGAACCATCCATGGAATGGAGTTTACCTCAAAAAATATTTTCCTTAGAAAAGAAAATGGAAAATTTCTGATATGATATCAAGTCATCGATCCAAGGGTGTTAGCTAGAAGTCAAGGGTAGGCATCACCTTGCACACACAACACCTCCCGATCAAAGAATCTAGATAGCCCAACACTCGAGAGAGGCAAGGCAGAACCCTGAAGGAGGAAAGGAAACCCTACCCTATTCTCTTCTATTCGGTCCAAGATAGGTGAATGGGACTAGAGGTGGATAGTATCGAAAATGCCCGCCGCCTTAGTAGGAGGCCGTCTCATAGGGTGAAAAAGGGTGCCAAAAGATGGGCAATGAACCCCACAGGTTTAAACAAATATGGACCTGTCTGAATGAGTACCCGAAAGAATAGAAAATGAAGAAAAGGCACCAAAAGATGGGCAATGACCCCACAGGTCAAAGACTTGTCTAAATACGTGCCACATGTAGAAAAAACCCGAAGAGGCCGAACCCCAACGGGCAATTTGGGCATGAGAAAAGAAACCCTCCTCAACACCTCCAAATCCTATCAAAGATTTCCTCCATTATTCTTCCATCTTAAAACCCCTAGGGTAGGGTAAACTGTCCAAACTCAGGGGGAATCCAAACCGATCAAGAGAAAAGGGCAAGAAAGATTCTGGGTAGGGAACCTTATTTTCACGTGGTGTTCATCACTTGAATCTTGATTAACACTCAAAGATCGATGAATTGTTTCAATACTGGCACATTCTCCACAAAAATCTAAAAAAAATGAATATTTTCAAAATTCCAAAAATTGAATATTTTCAAAAAAATCCAAAAAAATCAAATATTTTCAAAAATCCAAAAAAAAATTCAAAAAAATTGAATATTTTTAAAAAAATCCAAAAAAAGTTGAATATCTTCAAAAATAAAAAATTGAATACTTTTCAAAAATCTAAAAAAATGCATCATCTAACTTGGCATAACCATTTTTTTTTGCCTTTGCTAGCATTCATGTTTATCTTTATGTCTTGCCTTTTCATTTCCGCATTGCACATTTACCTTCATTATCACCCCATTAAAAGGGCTCCTCCCTTTGACCTAAGTCAAAATTGGCCATAATAGGCAAAGGGATGAGTCGTTGTGAAGATCTGATCCTCTTTTATCAAGTATTTTCAGGGACTTTAAAGTAAGAGGGGGAGGTTCTCTCAACGACAGGTAAGTTCTCTTAACCATTTCATTTCGGTCATCTAGTCTATTTTTATACCATGTTAATAAGGCTCCTCTCTTTGACCTAAGTCAAGGCAGACAACAATAGGCAAAGAGATAAGCCATGGTGAAGATTTAATCCCCTTCATTAAGCGTTTCAGGATTCTGAGATCAAGAAGGGAGCAACTCTCGCCATAGCAGGTAAGCACTCTTAACTTTTACCTTGTCTGTCATTTTGTGCATTCTACCTGGTTGATAAGGCTACCCCCCTTGACATATAAGCAAGGCAAGATGACAATAGGCAAGGGGGTAAGCCATAGAACATATTTAACCCTTCTATTAAGTATTTCAGAAAAGAAACACAAGTCAAGTAGGGGTGAGAATCTCGCCAACGGTATGTCTCTTAACCCTACATCTATCACTTACTTTTATTATTTGCCATCCCTTAGAAGGCTTCACCCCTTGACAAACTTGCAAGGGGCTAAGCCGAAATGTGATATTAACTACCCTTTTGAGCGATGTCAAGCATATCAAACAAACATTAAAGCAAAAAGGTGAAGATCTGATTATGCCATTAAGTGCTACAACAAAGAAGAAAAGCAGCTACAACATCAGAAAAGCTAAGCCTGCTACAGAAATCAGTGCCTGCTGCTACCCCCTCCAGGAGAATGACCACGTAGAAGAGGCATGGTAGCCGTGTCCGCCAAAGCTGCTGCGGCTGCCTCATTGCAGCGACGCTTTGAAGAAGTGGCCAGGAATGCAGAAGCACCGTGCTCATGGCTCTGGCTCTGGCCACCACCGCCCCCGCCGGCTCCGCCCATGGTGACCCCGACTACGAGCGGCGCCGCCACTCCGGTGCGTACCACTCCGATGGGAGCTGCTCGATGGGTGCAACTCGGCTCGGGCGTGGAGGGATGCCACGGCGATAAACCCGCAATGTCGCCTCTTACGCCGACAAACGAACACGTGCTGCGGGTGCATACGCTCCCGAGAGATCGCATGGCACGGCTATGCTAGCGCTCCATCTCGCACATGGCTCTCTCATGCTGAAGGTGGAGATCCGAGACGAACATCCGGGAATGAAGATCGGATGGGGCGGACCGCAATGTCTCCACCTCGGACTCCAAGGACCGGATACGGGAGGACAAGCTACTACGAAGCTCGACAACACGGAAGAAGAGGAAGAATATGAACCAAGAAAAATCAACAACCAGAATAGACAACAATGAAAGATACCTTTGCCTCCTTGGTCGTCGGGGCCTCTCTTGCCTCACTAAGACGGCGGCGGAGCTCGGCCACCTCTTCCCTCGACGAGAAGGAGGTGAACCCTCAGCACGAGCCTTCCGCTGTGAACAGAAGAAAAACACATCAGAGAAAGGCAATCATATGTTGAGGATACAAATGAAGGTCAAAGGCAGTGTCTACCTCAGTCTCCAGCATGCCACGAAGAATGGCCACCTCCTGCCGAAGGTCAACAATCTCCAGTTGTTGGCGTAGCGATGAGAGCCCGAGCCTCTGAAATGACATGAAGGTCAGAAGAGAACAACAACACAGAATTAAAGAAAAGTGAGAAGCATTTACCTGACCCTCTGGAACAAACAAGTGGCCGTATGCCTCCGCGTATCGGCGAAGGTAGTCTCAGCTATCCTCTGCCCAGCCAATAACTACCTCGCCGCCTTCATACCACATAGTGATCGAGGCGTGGTACCTCTCCACCCAGTCCACGGGGAGAAGAAGGCGCCTGGGACGAGCACCAACTAGGGGAAGAGGAGGAGGAGGCTCCAACCGGTCCTACTCCAGACCGAGATCGCATTCCGAGAACCGAAGCCACAGTGGCGCCAGCTCATTGACGCACAGAAGATGAAGATTGCGGCCGAAGACATGACCAGCATGGGTAATCCAGGGCTAGAGATGGTCATCGGTCATAAAATATGGCCTCCAACACACCTGTGGGAAGCAAAATCATAATTATTATTTCAACAGGAGAATATTGATACACAAATTAAACACATACCTCAGTGTGTGGGAAGCGGAGAATTTGTCCACGAATCGAAGCGAACTGGCTGCGACGGCCACCAGTAGGGCGGATGGGCTCCCAACGAACCATCAGGGGGAGGAGGTCGGGGTAGGACTGCTATGCCCGACCTAGGGGGAAGTAGAGGTAGCTCCAGACCTGTAAAAGGCACAACTCATCAGAGCAAAGCAGAGCAATACAAGTGTACAAGAAAGGAAAGCTGCTAAAAGTCACATGGAGAAAAGGAGAGAAGCTGGCAACCGAAACAGAACCCGCCTCAGGCTGGAGGCCACAAAACAAATGGGCGAGCATCGCTGCCCCCCACGCATACGTGCCAACCTGCTCCAGGTTAGCAAGCAAAGGGAGGAACCGCAGATGGATGTGGTCCATCTTCGAGCCCAACAAAAGGCGCCCGAAGAAGAAGAGGAGGAAGCAGCGCAGGTCTACATCCGCCTCCAAAGAGCCAGGTAACCCGGTAAATGCCGGCTGCGGCTGGCCGACCATGCGGCAGAAAAAGCTGTCCTGGCTCTCGCCACGGACACGCTCGGCATCAACCAAGCCTACCATCTCACCAGCCTCTAGTCTGGCGATGGTGCATAGGCCATCCTCCGGGTCGAACTCAGGCTCATAGGCGAAGAGGGCCCGGAACTCCCGCGAATAGTCGGAAGAGGTGGCACACACCACCGGCCTACCGTAAACACAAAGACCAGTGATGTGTGCAACATCCTCTAAGGAGGGCACCATGTGCCCCCATGGGAACAGAAACACGAAGGAGTCTGGGTCCTAGGACTCACGGAGGACCTGCACCAGTGGTAAGTCCTCACAAAAAGGAGTCACTCGGAGGATGGGCCCAAACCCCATCTCCTCTAACCGAACCAGCTGGAAATCCGGTAGGCCTAGGTAGGCAGCATGCACCAGGTCCCACGAGATCCGGGATTTAATCCGGGCCTGCATTGGATTCATTTCATTAGTTCACTCAATTTTTATTGCCAAAATGCAAAGGAGCTAATCATTAAGTGCAGGAAAAGAAAATGTACCTCTCGGATTGCCGAAAGCTCGGGCTCCTCGGAATCAAAGTCGTGGTGGCGAACACGTCTCGGCACCTGTGTCAAAAGGGAAGTTGACATCAAACATTGTTACATACATTTTTTATTTATTTCATTCATAAAAAAAATCATCAGCCGAACGCACCCTCCCCTCCTTTGGATAGGGAGGGCACGCTCAGCGCGCCCTCCGTTTGAGGGCGCACTGTGCGCGCCCTCATTATAGGGGCGCGCTCTGCGCGCCCCTTCCCGGTGAGGATAGAGAGGGCGCGCAGACCGCGCCCTCCTCTTGGGGGCACGGTCTGCGCGTCCCCAAACAGGGGGCGCGGTCTGCGTGCCCCCGGTCCAAGGGTGCGGTCAACATTTTGCGTTGACCGCACCCTCTCAACTGCTCGATCCTTATTTTTTCGATAACTTCGTCGAATCAACTCGAAATCGCGTGAAACTTGAACCAAATCGAAGAGCAAAACCCTATCTACATTTTTTGTGATAGGGGCACTAACCTTTGATGACGTTTCGGACTCCGTATCTGAGATGGAACTCTGGAGCTTCTGGCGTGAGGAGAGATGGTGTACAGGTGGAAAATGAGATATTCTTACCCCCGGGGGGTATTTATAGAGAGTAAAAATGTGAAAATGGAGATAAATTTGAAAATATCACCCAAGGTTCACAAAATCGAGCTGATCGCAACGCCACCGAAAGAATTTCGATCTGATGCACGGTTTGCTCAAAATAATTTTGTGAAAAAAAAATTCTCTTTAAATTCTCACCAAAAATCCCTTTTTTCACATAACTTTGAATGTATCAATTCCTAAATTAGCTAGACATATTCATGTTTTTTATCATCACTAGCTAACATTTTTCAGGGGTCAGGAGAAAATTCTATACAATTATTAGTCAGAAATGGCTGAAAATGTATTTTTCAGGAGCAAAATTGATAAAAATGGCAAAAATTTCAGAAAGCGCCAAGCTGTTCATAAAATCGAGCCGATCAAGTAGTCACCGAAAGAAAATTCATCAGACTCACGGTTTGCTCTGAAAAATTACCTAAAGAAAAAAGGCATGTTAAAACCTTTCAAAAATATCTTGTTTCATGTTAAAAAATATTCAAGGTGTTGAAAAATAACAAGGCATATTCATCATAATTGTCAACATCTGTCTTGCATTTTTCCTAAACAAGGTAAATTTCTTTTGAATTTTCACTCAAACTTGCTATAAATAATTCATTGTTTATTCAAAATAAAAACAACATGGCTGACAAGTTAAAGCAGGAAAAGAAGACTCTCGGGCAAGTAAAAGCTTCAACGCAGAGATGGAGCGGAGGTTTCAGTCAGGGTCCTCCTCAATCAGGAGGCCTGGGCGGCACACCCGACTCGTCTCCCACAAGGCAATGACTGAGATCGCCTCCTCCTCGTCATCCGCAGAGCCAAGCTGCCTACCCTTGATAGGTGGCAGGTGGGACAGCTTGGGCAACTCGTACCGAGGCAAGCCGATCTTGGAATGGCAACGGTGAGCGTTGTACAACACAAAGGCCGAACTTGTAACCAAGAGGAGATCAACGCCAGGCACAAAGCACACCTGGAAGTCCTTCTGCCTCGGGCGGCGAGAAGAGTGCAAGAAGCTAGAACGGTTCATGGAGGCAAAGTGAGCACGCCAGTCCAACCTCTTCTTCACTGATGCACACCTGTTGGCGACTCTCTCGCCGAAGCCAAGTGCATCGGCATATGGGAACAAGGGGCTACGGCGGAAGAGCTGCGACCTGGTGGCCACCTCACCGGCTGGATCGAACATAAAGTGAAGATCGGCCCAGCAAGCCAGTAGAAGCGCATTGCCGAAGGGAGGATGGACCACACAAGCTGCGGACAGTCCGCAGTCAAGAAACCCAGAACTGAAGGCCCCAACCGCGCACCACTCCAGATGTCGTGGATGCACGAAAGTTGATCAACCCCCAGGAAACCATCCTCCACAGAAAACAAGAACACCGCGGCAAGGCAAGCCGCGAAACTCTTTGCACCGCGTAGAATCCGTTCCTCGTCCAGACCAGGAGCCGTCAGAAGAGAGATTGTTTAAGCCGCCAACTTGGGAACACTAATTCGCTTGCCGGCCAACAAGGTGCTGATCTGCCGAGCCTCGACAAAATCCTGTAAGAATTCCAAGCAAGAGAGGGGTCCTGAAGGGATGAGCATACCTTCAGTTTCTCCTTTCTTAGTCTGAGGGAGGCCGAGAAGGAGCTCTGCCTCTTCAAGGAGAACTGTACACTCAAAGCTGCCGAACACGAACGTGTGAGTGTCGGGGTGCCACAACTCAACAAGAGCTCCCATCAAACCGAAGTCAAGGGAGAAGCCTGAATATTGCTTGGCATGGATCAAGAGCCCGGTTAAGCCCCAATCTCGAAGAATCGCTCTGACCGACAAGCCGAAGACGTCAAGCAAGCCGGAAAGCCAGGGAGGAGAGCAATACCGGCGAGGCCCAGGGAAGTTTGGGTAATCCTACACCCAAACAAGAGGTAAGAGAAAATTTTTAAGAAAAAAAGAAGAAGAAGAGAGTGGCTGAAAGCTAAAATTGGTAGCAAACTTACCAAGTCGGTGCCGATTCTGGCCTTCAGATGACCCGGGACGCATGAAAGACCTGAAAACGAGCCAACAGGATGCGTTTTGAAAGGAGGAGCCATTCTGGGTGTTGGTAGGACGATTTGGTCATCCTAAGAGGTGTTTATATAAGGGAAATCGGTCCCGATTTGAATCGGATTCGGATCCGATCAAAACAGGAAACTGGGATCGAACGTGCCCCCGAGGTGGGGGCGCGCAGGCTGCACCCCCAAACCTAGGGCACGCTGGCCGCGTCCCCGAACTGAGGGTGCTCAGGCCGCACCCCCGTTTTGGGGGCACGTTAGGTCAAATTTTTGAAAATTTCTCCAAAAATTCAGAACAATTCAGAAAAATTCAGAAAAATTTCAGAAAAATTTGTAAAATCGAATACATTTATGTTTGATCTTTATTTTTCATTCGGAACTAACATTTTGATGAAAGACAAGAATTTCTCGCGGAAACAGAAGAACGGACATGGGGACCCCCATAACTTGCCGACTAGCATATATGTCGCTAGTCGTGTGTTATTATCTTATGCATTATTTGTTGAAGACCATGAGCACGAGAGAAGACTTGACCCGAGATCCCCTTCATCAAAATCTACGACGGTCGGGTCATCTCTAATGTTTACGGATAAGCCAAAGTTGTCTTTGTGAGGGACGATAGTTCCCGAATGAGTATCTTGACCTCATAGACAATCTATATCTTCAACTATTTGTTATACAAGTTTTGTTTTGTTTTCTTGAGCCCAACATGCATCATGTATCATTAATTGCATTACATTTTTTTTTGTCATTGCATACATCATTTCCTAAACTTCACCTTCTCACTCTCTCGATCATTCTAAATCCCACCGTGTTTTCTAATCCCATCGTGTTCTCTAATCCCACCATGATCTCTAGTCCTACCAACCTCTCTAATATCCCACCGTGTCTATTAATCCCACCGTGTTTGGTAACCACTTTGTGCCCTCAAATCTTTCAATTTTTTTCACCACTATGGCCATTGCAACTTCTTTGCTATTCGTCCCACCATGGCAGCCAATTCATCCCGCCAAGGGCCTTTTATTTGGTCAGAACTTGCACTGTCACTATCTTCACGGTCTATGCTTAAACATTTGCCTTTCGGAATCTGAGATCATTCCATTACGAATCAAATCTTGTCTCTTGGAAGACTTAAATGAATCTAAGAGCCTGAATGTGCTCGATTGGTATTCTTTTACTTTTTTAAAACAAATCTCTTTTTAAACTTTAGCCCATTACAGTACAGGAACACCTCAAAGATCGGGTTACCGGCTAATGATGAACCTACGAACCCATGTTTTGGGGACTCCCCACCGCGTTTGGGGTTGGCTATTCTTCTCTCGTGCCAATGGCACATCTCTTACCAATCGAACATAGGAAGACTTGATGAAACATGGCGGTTAACTAGGAAACTTGAGGAGATTCGTCTTGCCGAATCTGGTCGTTAAGAGTGTCTATATCTACACCTTGATGCCACCTTTTCAGTCCATCACCATTTTGCTCAACTACATTTCACTACGATCCATCTCATTTCACTACGCTTTCTCTACGCTTTACTTCGTTCCGCTACATGCCATTCCCTTGCAAAGCCGACATCAAGGCGAGGCAAGCTGTAGACATGCCAAATTGGCTTGATTCGGAGCCCTAGACTCTTATTCCATAGGATATATCCTTTATTTGACCGTTATCTGATCCAGATTACCTCGTGGAGATGAGCTAAGGACATTGGTGGAGCCCCCCCCCTTGTTAGTTGAGAATGGACCGATGATTTCCGGAATATTTCCGTAACCTTCAAGCGAGAGCCGCACGTGAACTGTAAAAACATGAAGCCTGCTCGACGACCAACCTTGAATGGTCCATAATTGAAGGTCTCGGGAATCCCGCATGTGTTCCGTAACATTCAGGGCTTTTGAGAAGTCATTTCGGTAGGAGTTGGTCAATGACGACTTTCGTTATGGCTTTTTCGATCTGTGCTGACACGGCTATCCCGGACCACATGTTAGGCCTTTCCGGTCATCACCGGGTCTTTTCAAGTCATCCGGGTCGATTCTAGCTGTATATTTCATCAACCGGGGCTATACGGCCATTTTGGTCAATTTTAGGGTTTCGCGGCTTTTCCGAGTTTTGGTTCACGTTTACCGGGTTAGTATCGAATTTTTCGATGACTTCGGGTTTTCCGGTCGTACCGGACTTGTTCGGTCATCATTTTAAGTCATCTCGAGTTGACCCGAGATTTCTCGATCGGAACCGTGCTCTTTCGGATCTTCGCCCCGGGTTTCGGCTTTCCGCAAGAGGGTAAACCGGTAGAAAGCCCCGTGCGAACATATCAGGAGTCATGCTGGTAGGTTTACCGAATTGAGGAGGTGCGATTGAAGGCCCTCTTTCCAACGCGACAAACGGGAGCCGAATCGGACATCCCGTTTGCAAGATACGGCTTGCGGAACACGCGCACAGGAGAGAGAGTGTACTGCGCCCCCGCTCCCTTTGAAAGAGGAGGGCACGCCCTGCGCGCCCCCAACCCGGGGGCGCACCCTGCGCATCCTCAAAATGGGGGCGCGCCCTGCGCGCCCCAGGTTCCTTTGAAAGGCGGGGGCGCGGTCATTTTCTTTAAATCGCAAATTACCTCGATTAGCACCTTCTAAACCGGATTTTTGGAAGGTTTTCGCGTAGGATTTTCGATTTTTTGTACCACGCCCCCGGTTCGGGGGCGCGTTACGTATGTCAAGTCATTTTTTAGCAATTTCTGGAAGATTCCGTCGAGTTTTAGCAGTGAGACGCGTAACGCACCCCCTCTTCCTTTGAAACAGGGGGGCGCACAGACCACGCCCCCGAACTGGGGGCGTGCCCTGCGCGCCTTTGGTTTGAGGGCGCGCCCTGCGCGCCCTCGTCCTCTTTGAAACGCGGGGGCGCGGTCGGTCCAGTTTCTAAATTTTGCTCCGGCTTCCTTCCCCTATAAATTGAGGGCCATTCTCAACGACCCAAGGTGAATCCCCGGTGCCTAGCTCGTCCAAAGGTCGTCCAAGCTCTTCTCCAAAGCCGTCCCTACATCCAAAGGCGATCCTAAGTCAAGAGATCGATCCCGAGGTGAAGGAGAAGGCTCGCTCCGGGTGTTCTACATCAGCCAACTTCATCGACTTCTGAAGAAAATATGAGACTCTTGATGCAAAACTCTTCAACATAGAATATGTTTATATCTTCGTCCTCTTTCATCTCCAACTGACGGCACTCAATTCCGACTTGCCGTTTGTTCGTGGCGATTGCTACTCTGAGGGCGCGCATCCAGGTTCTGTTTTCTATATCCGCCCACTTTAAGAATTTTTACTGACTTCTACAGGAGTATTTAGGAGAAGTCATAAACATAATAACTCTTCCTCTATGTGTCCTCCGTCTACTCCAACAAACGGCACTAGATTCTTACATTGGGGTCGTCCGTAGAATTCTCTGTACCAAAGTCGCGCCAGAAGGGTGCAAAGGCTACCCGAACCGGCCTTCTTCAACCAACTCGGCTTCAACTCAAGCCGATCCATTCCATAAACTTTCTCAACTCCCTTAACTCAGTTTATCTATTGTTTTAAAGCATCTTCTAGTTTTTTTACATCATTTTTACCTAATCAAAAATACAAAAAAGGGGTTAGGACTCGCCCCAATCCGGTGAGTTCGAATCCATTTGCTTCTTTATCATATTCTCTCTACAGTTACTACACTTCTCATAGTTCTAATCATTTTATTTCACTTGGTTTATTGTTCTAGTTGCACTGGTTGAACAAGCTAGCATTGATTGGAGACTCTTCTTCATTGGCCGGCCGAAGAAGAAGAAGGTTGAACCCATATCCCGATCTCCCACGCTAAGGTACACGGTCAATTCAACTCATCTCTTAATTTACATCCCATAAAGTGGAGCCCGCGGCTCCTGGCGACCACATCTTTTATGTTCTAATTTCATCTCCTCCTCACTCTCCTCTCACATGACCCTAACCATCTCCGGTGCTCAAGCGACGCCGTGAGATGAAAGTTCGGGGATCAATGTGAGTGTGGGACCGAGGTGAGGAGTCTTGACCGCTTTCCGAGTGTCTTTTGATTCACTCCCCTTTTCCCCTATTCCATCTTTCACCTTCTTATCTTGAGGTTCCGATCCATAACCCATTTCTGGAGTCAACAGTCATCAACAATGAACTTCTTCTTTTCTTAGGTATTACATGAAATTGCATTCTGTAGACACGCCAATTTGGCCTTATTAAGAGCTTAAACCATTATTCCATTGGAAACATCTCTTTTAGACCATAAAAATCATGATGAACCACCCTTTTCTATGAGCCTAGGTGCTTATTATAAATATGAGGATGATTTGCTAATTTCTAACCAAATCCGTGTTTGCCGAACAAGAGACACTTGGTGGTGTGCCAGATTATGCTTTTCCCAGCATATCCTCTATTTGGAAATTTTTCACAGGATTATATGGATGTCTAATGAAAAAGTATTCAACATGAATAATCTTCTTCTCTGAGTTATATTTCCATTTCAACAAACTGCATTCAATTCTTATCTTTCATTTGTTCGCAGAACCCTTTGGAATTTAGATGTGCAGTTATGTCCGTACGCAGCACCAATCAAGCCCAATTGCATGCAAGCCCAGCCCATTGGACACATATCTGACCAATTCATGACCTTACCTTCCTTTTTATACCTCCATATTACTTGTTATAGTATTTGTAAGCTTCATTGTCGAAATTAGCATCATCAAATGATGGCAACCCAACTTGTTGTCTTATACATCAAAACTTGCTATTTTTAGATCATATTTGTTTCCTCTTCAAGTGGAGACATATTTTGAACATGGGGAAGGTGATCCATGGTTTTCAATCCCTCTCAATCATTTGGGTAAGTTTCTATATGCCTCAGTATAAAAATTAGCAACATTAATTGAAGAAAATCCAACCTATGGTCGGATGTATCAAAACTTGCTATTTTTTGACTTGTTTTTCATCCCCTATAAAGGGAGACTCATATGAACGACCTGAGAAGGGCATCCCCACTTTCCAGGACTCCTATCCTCATCCTCCAGTTACCCTTGTCTCGTCCCAACCTCTCCAAATCGTCCTCTCATCATCCCGGTGCCCGGAGGTCATCCCAAAGTGAAAAAGAAGCCGGTCTATGCTCCGACATGATGCACTTTTGATCATCGGCTTCTACAGATCTTTCTAGTTACTTTATAGCCTTACTTACTTCATAAGAAGTGTGCTTCATCAAGATATATTTCATCTCCAACAAACAAAGATAAATTATGACATTTCCTTGGCTTTTTGTGGCTTCAACACTGGTGCTGCACAGACAGATCCGAAGTCTTCTATTCTAAGTCATCATTTTCTCAATCAATTTTAGTACATTTAATAGTATATTCAGCCTATACATTCTTCATAAAAATTATTCACCAGTGAGTCCTATTTTATTTACATCAAGAATAATTCAATTTATATATCTTTGGTGCCTATAGCACATCCTACATCAACATTGTGCTGGGAGTTTCTGGAACTTCACTGTCCAAGATCCGGCTTATCAGGTAAAATCAGATTACTTATCATAAGATTCAATAAAACTTGTCTTCATATAAAAAGACCCTCGGTGAGTCCTCTTTATTTTAAAACAAACATCACTTTATTCTGACAGTGGTGTTGTTTGTTACGGTCTCTGCATCAGAGCTGTGCAGTTTACATTGAATCTGTTCAACTCGGTTGCCACTTTGTCTGGGTTGTGTTGTCTTTAACCATTCATATTCTCTTTGCTAAATCTTCATTAAAATCATTTAGTTCATATTTAAGCATAATTTTTATTCAATCTTACATCATTTCATACATCATAAAAAAACCAAAAAAAAGGGGTTAGGGCTAACCCCGAATCCAGTGAGTTTGTTTCCAATTGCCATTTTGTGTTATTGTTTTTACAGTTACTACACTTCACTCAGTTCTAATCTGCCCTTCACTTGTTTTCTTGTCTTCTTTTTTTACTAGTTGCACAGGTACATCAAGCTAGCATCGGTTGGACTCTCCCTCATCCGCCGGCCGAAGAGGAAGAAGGTTGAACTCACACACTCTCTCCCACACTAAGATGCACACGGTCAACTTCTTTCTATTTTCAATACATAAAGCGGATCTCGTGGCTCCTGGTGACCACTTCTTCAATATTCTCATGCATTAAGTCATTTATTCCTCACTCTCCTCCCACATGACCCTGTAGACACGCCAAATTGGCTTGATTCGGAGCCCTAGACTCTTATTCCATAGGCGATATCTTTTATTTGACCGTTATCTGATCCGGACTACCTCATGGAGATGAGCTAAGGACATGGGTGGAGCCCCTTGCAAGTTGAGAATGGACCAATGTTTTCCGGAATATTGTCGTAACCTTCAAGCGAGAGCCACATGTGAACTGTAAAAACACGATGCCTGCTCGATGACCGACCTTGAATGGTCCATAATTGAAGGTCTCGGGAGTCCCGCATGAGTTCCGTAACATTCAGGGTTTCCGAGAAGTCATTTCGGTAAGCGTCGGTCAATGACGGCTTTCGTTACGGCTTTTTCGATCTGTGCTAACACGGCTATCCCGGACCATGTGTTAGGCCTTTCCGGTCATCACCGGGTCTTTTCAGGTCATCCGGGTCGATTCTAGCCAAATATTTTCATCAACCGGAGCCATATGGTCATTTCGGTCAATTTTAGGGTTTCGCGGCTTTTACGGCTTTCGATTCACGTTTACCGGGTTAATATCAAATTTTTCGATGATTTCAGGTTTTCCGGTTGTACCGGACTTGTTCGGTCGCCATTTTAAGTCATCCCGAGTTGACCCGAGATTTATCGACCGGAACCGTGTTATTTCGGATCTTCACCCCGGGTTTCGGCTTTCCGCGAAAGGGTAAACCGGTAGAAAGCCCCGTGCGAACATCTCGGGAGTCATTCCGGCTGGTTTACCGACTTGAAGAGGTGCGGCTTAAGACACTCTTTCCAACGCGACAAACGGGAGCCGAATCGGACATCCGGTTTGCAAAATACGGCTCGCGGAACACGCGCGTAGGAGAGAGAGTGTACCGCGCCCCCGCTCCGCTTGAAAGTGGAGGGCGCGCCCTGCGCGCCTTCAACCTGGGGGCGCGCTCTGCGCGCCCTCAAACTGGGGGCGCGCCCTGCGCGCCCCCGGTCCCTTTGAAAGGCGAGGGCGCGATCTGTTGCTTTAAATCGGAAATTACCCCGATTAGCACCTTCTAAACCGGGTTTTTGGAAGGTTTCCGGGGGAGGATTTTCACTTATTTGTACCGCGCCCCCGGTTCGGGGGCGCGTTACGTATGTCAAGTCGATTTTTAGCAATTTCCGGAAGTTTCCGTCGATTTTTAGTAGTGAGACGCCAAACGCGCCCCCACCCCCTTTGAAACAGGGGGGCGCGCAGACCGCGCCCCCGAACTGGGGGCGCGCCCTGCGCGCCCTTGGTTTGAGGGTGCGCCCTGCGCGCCCTCGTCTCCTTTGAAACGCGAGGGCGCGGTACATCCAGTTTCTAAATTTTGCACCGGCTCTCTTCCCCTATAAATTGAGGGCCATTCTCAACGACCCAAGGTTGAATCCCCCTTGCCTAGCTCGTCCAGAGGTCATCCAAGCTCTTCTCCAAAGCCGTCCCGACGTCCAAAGGCGATCCGAAGTCAAGAAATCGATCCCGAGGTGAAGGAGAAGGCTCGATCCGGGCGTTCTGCATCCACCATCTTCATCGACTTCTGCAGAAAATCCTAGGCTTTTTCTGCAAAAGTCTTCAACATAGAAGATGTTCACCACTTCGTCCTCTTTCATCTCCAACTGACGGCACTCAATTCTGACTTGCCGTTTGTTCGTGGCGGTTGCTACACTGAGGGCGCGCATCCAGGTTCTGTTTTTGATATCCGCCCACTTTCATAATTTTTACTGACTTATACAGGAGGATTTCGGAAAAGTCATCAACATAGGAACTCTTCCCCTCTGAGTCCTCCGTCTACTAAAACAAACGGAACTCGATTCTGACATCGGGGTCGTCCGTAGCATCCTCTGCACCGAAGTCGCGCCAGAAGGGTGCAAAGCTACCCGAACCGGCCTTTTCTCAACCAACTCGGCTTCAACTCAAGCCGATCCATTCTATAAGCTTTCTCAACTCCATTAACTCTGTTTATTCATTGTTTTAAAGCATCTTTTAGTTTATTTACATCATTTTTACCTAATCAAAAATGCAAAAAGAGGGGTTAGGACTCACCCCAATCCGGTGAGTTCGATTCCAATTGCTTCTCTCTCATATTCTCTCTACAGTTACTACACTTCCCACAAGTCTAACCAAACTCTTCACTTGGTTTATTGTTCTAGTTGCACAGGTTGATCAAGCTAGCATTGGATTGGAGACTCTTCTTCATCGGCCGGCCAAAGAAGAAGAAGGTTGAACTCACATCCCTTTCTCCCACGCTTAGGTACACACGGTCAACTTCTTTCTATTTCCATTACATAAAGCGGAGCCCGCGGCTCCTGGCGACCACACTTTATTTTTATTTCATGTTTTAATTTCATCTCCTCCTCACTCTCCTCCCACATGACCGGAACCATCTCCGGTGCTCGAGCGACGCCGTGAGATGAAAGTTCGGGGATCAATGTGAGTGTGGGACCGAGGTGAGGAGTCTTTACTGCTTTCCGAGTGTCTTACGATTCACTCCCCTTTTTTCCCCCCAATTCTATCTTTCACCTTCTTATCTTGAGGTGCCGATCCGGAACCCATTTCCGGAGTCGACAGACCCGAACCGTCTTCGGTGCTCAAGCAACGCCGTGAGATGAAAGTTCGGGGATCAATGTGAGTGTGGGACCGAGGTGAGGAGTCTTTACCGCTTTCCGAGTGTTTTCCAATTCACTCCCCTTTTTTCCTCAATTCCATCTTTCACCTTCTCTTGAGGTGCCGATCTGGAACCCATTTCTAGAGTCGACAGCTTTTTTGGCTACCACAGTGGGACAAACAATGTGGCTAGCTTGATTGATTCGTGCAACTAGTTGTTTTCCGACTTGGTTCTCACGTGAACCGGCTTGTCCTTTAGCTTTTCCATGTCAATATACCTTTAAAATTGTTGTTTACTCTTACTTAAAGATTTTCCCACATGTGGACTTGATTTGTTTGTCTTTAATTTCAACCCAGTTCCCGCGTGAACCACTTTTCTTCTTATAAACCGGTTCCCGCGTGAACCACCTTTCTTTTCCAACTTGGTTCCCACGTGAACCAACTTATTTTCAGATAGGTCCCTATGTAGACCACCTCTTTACATCACTTTCAGATTAGCCCCACGTGGCCCTCTTTTCATTTTATCACCTTTTACACTGGTTCCCGCATGAACCACCCCTTTCTTCATTAAAACCGGTTCCCGTGTGAACCAACCCCTTTTCTAAACCGGTTCTCACATGAACCAACCCACTTTAAGATCGGTCCCCACGTGGACCACCCTTTTGAACCACTTTAAATTGGCCCCAAGTGGCCCTCCTTTCATTTTTCCACTCAAACAAGCCGGTTCACGCGTGAACCACCCCTTTTCCTTTAAAAACCGGTTCCCGCGTGAACCACCTACCTTTCCAAAACTCAGCTCCCGTGTGAGCCACTTTATTTTAAAATCGGTCCCCGCGTGGACCATCCTTTTAGCTTTACTTCAGATTTGTCCCCACTTGGACACTCCATCACAAGTCGGTTCCCACGCGAACCACCTTTAGTTGCTAGTCGCTAGTTATTTGTTTTACTTTATCATTGCTTGTCTTGCTTGCATTCACTTGTTTGATTTATTTAATAGCTTTCATTCATGTTTGCATATTGATTGCTTCTTCTCCTCCTTCCCTCCATTTTTCATTTTTGCATTAGCTTTTGCATCGGGTACCGGACTTGCTCTGATCCGTTGGGCATTCGAGGCAGGGGCTCTCTCTCCCAACACACCCTCACCCTCCAAACTCCTTCTTGGTGGATTCTAACCTCTCTTCTGGGATATTCCTTCCTATATGATTTGGTTGTTTCCATCAAGGCCTCCATAAGTCCCCATCCGTGGAGTATTCCTCACCGCACGATTGGGCCGGTTGTACCACTTTCCCAAAACCCGAAGAACCCAAGTACCTACTCGTGGTGATTGAGTGACAACCTTAGGTCTTGAAGATTGAAGCAATAGGAACCATACCCATTTGAGTGAACAATTGCTAACAATCTATCTAATCTAAAGTTTCAACCCAAATATTGTCGAGTAGTCATTTTAAAACCTTGTTTGCATAACTTGCTTGCTCACCAAAAATTGAAAAAAACCAAAAATTTCTTCTTGCAAAACACCTAAAAAACAAAACAAAAAAATTGCTTTTTAATTTTGTGTTCAACTTATTTTTCAAAAAAAAAATTAAAACAAAAAAATCAAACAAAACAAAAACATAAGAAAAAAATCTTCAATTGTGTGTTTTGCTTGCTCTCTTTTTTAACCATCTTTGTTGAAAGATCGACATAATGCCCATGATGCTAAGGTCTGGAAGCCACGTTGGGAGGTCGAACTACTACGAGCAACAAGAGTACGAGCCAGGTTTCTACAAGCTTCAACAACAACCCATGGTCTTGTAAGGAATCAATACATGACAGTGGAAAAATTTTGATTCCATAAAACCATGATCTTTACCTTGATCGATGCCGAACGAGTAAAATCGAGAACCGAATATTAAGTAGAATGAGAGTACCTCATGGGATTTATAAAATCCCTCACCATGGATGAAGAGAGGACATTCCTCCTTGCTGAAAACCATTCAAGTGTCCGGTTTCTAGAAGCTTCAACAACAACCCATGGTCCAACCAGAGAGCCATGTCAATGTTGCTATGGAACCCAAAGTGCAAGGGGTTGTCCATCAGTCTGCTCCATACAGTTTGGAGCAACTCTTTAAGGAACTATCTTTTCATCTTGATCCCAAGGCAGTGTCAATCTTACAATCTCTAGCAAAGAATAAGTTGGTTGTCGATCAAGGTCCAGCCAAAGTCAACCGAGCTGCCTCACCTCCCCAATTGGCAATTCGACCTCTTACCATAACCCCACCTAGGCAGTCCTGCCATGTTACTTTATTTACTCACCCATTCTGGGTCATTCTTTAGCTTGCACACCAACCCACCCCCCTCCTATCCAAGTGCCACATGCACACTCCCTGGTGAATTCCTCCCCACCTGTTGCCAAGGATCAGGAAACCTTTGAATTTCCCCTATATACTATCTACATCCTCCAATCACAAATGCCAACCTACCATCGTTACAATGGCTCAGGTAATCCCTTCACCCATGTCAATGATTTCCTGAGAAAATCATCTCGATGGCAGAATGATAGAAAGACCGTTGCTTTTCTTTTTAGGAGATATTTAGAGGGTGTAGCCCTAGATTGGTTTTTTTCATTAAACGAAGTATAGATATGGGATTTTGAAATTGTCAAGGCTAAATTCTTGAAACGATATGGGCTAGGCTATTCAATAATTGGGGAAGCAAAAGGAGATGTGTAATTAATGCAATATTCTGATGAATTGAGGCCTAGGCTTGAGAGGAGCATTGATGCTATGCACCAACCTAGGAGCCCTCTCCAATCTCATCCAGATCATCATCTTCAGCCGACTCCTTGACACCAGTTGATTAGGCCACCCATGCCCCAACCTCAGCCGGTCATGCAACCCGTGCTAATGGCACAACCAACCACGCTTAATAAAGCTCCTCTTGTTGCTTGTACGAATACTCCATTACTTCAACCGACTCCCCAGCCTTCGACTCCACCAACATTTCTTAAGGTCCATCAGCCAATCATCCGACCATCGGCTTCTCAGCCTATTCCAACAACAACCCCTCGGCTAGCCACGCAAGCCTTGGCCCCTCAACCCACTTCACCAATGGTCCCTCGGCCAATCATTCATCCTAAGCTGATCGAGCAAACCCCAGCTTCTCAACCAATCCCACCACATAGGGATCCTCCTCAGTTGGTTGCACAACAACCAATCATTTCTTCTATCACTCTTGCCTCAATAAAGGAATCAATCACTCCAACTATTCTTGCTCCTACTGTGGTAGATGATTCAGACACTTCGACCCTTCAAGCTCCTGCCCTGGTAGAGGAATTAATAACTCCAACCATTTGTGCTCCTGCCATGGTAGAAGAATCATCTTCTCATCATGTCATTGCTATATATCAAGATCAAAGTCAGCTAGTAGGGGAGGTCGAACAAAACCCTTCTACCTTTTTGGAATCCCCTAGACTAGGCATGCCCTCTTCCCCAGAACAACCTGAGGAGAAGCCTACTGTAAGGAGCTTAGGTGAGGGGATCACGAATTAGTTGATTGTCAAGGACTAGGCAAGGATTCTCTAGGTATAATGTTGCCATCATTAGAATTGATCTCTGAAGTTGGGGAGATAGAATTGACCCCTAAACTGAAACATAATAGAATAGAATTGGTCAATGAAATGGGGAATGAATCAACAAGCCTCCAGAAGGGCATAGACAAAGGGATACTGGGACCTCCTCCAGCTAGGCAAGCAAATCCCTTAGCATCAATCTTAGGGCCACGACCCTTTCTTTATTCTCCTCCAAATCAACAATTGGGTCCATGGGCCCATAATTCCTCAATCTTAGGGCCACCGCCCTTTATTTATCTTTCTTACAATCATCAATCAGGCCCATGGGTCCAAAATCGGTCAATCTTAGGGCCACGGCCCACACTTTATCCCACTCAACTGGGCCCTCATGCCCCTCTTCTACAATTGGGCGCTTATGCTCCTTTCATCCAACCGGGCCTATGTGCCCCTTTCCATCAGCCGGGCCCACGTGCCCCCTTTCATTTCCAACCGGGCCCATGTGCTCCTCTTCATCAACCGGGCTCTTATGCCCCTTTTCTTCAACCAGGCCCACGTGCCCCTTTTCATCAACCTGGCCCACGTGCCCCTTTCCATCAACTGGGCCCATATGCCCCTTTTCCCCAACTGGGCCTACGTGCCCCTTTCCTTCCATCAGGCCCACGTGCCCATAATTCTCCCCAATCGGGCCCATGTGCCTTTAACTTTTCTAAATCGGACCCACGTGCCCGCAATTCACCTCAACCGGGCTCACATGCCCATGTTTTTCTACAACCGGGCCCATGTGCCCAAATTTCTTCTAAATCGGGTCCACGTGCCCACCTTCCAACAAACTCGGGCACACATGCCCACACTCCTTCAACTTCGGGCCTGTATGCCCCCATTTCTTCACCACCGGGCCCACGTGCCCAAACTTCTTTGAAATCGGGCCCCCGTGCCCCCACTTCTTCAACTTTGGGATTATGTACCCATACTCTTCAATGGAGCCAGCGAGCCCATCACAAATCACAATCTTGCTCCCAACCATTTAAATCGGGTCCATGTGCCCACTCTTTTCATTGGGTCCCTCGGGCTCAACCTCCAATCGGACCCTCATGCCCATCAACATCAACTGGGCCCTCTATCCCACATTCAAATCTTGGGCTCACGTGCCTCTTGATTCCAACTACTCCCAGGCCTTCAAGCCCACTTTCAACTCACGGGCCCAAGAGCCCATTTTAACTCACTTTTATTTACAAGCATGTTTATTTCCTTTCAAATTCTCTTTCATTCTCTAAGTTTTATTTTCAACAAAAAAATCAAGGTAGAGAAATTTCCTGGGTGATACCACAATCTTTGCCTTTTACATCATTAATTTTGACTCCGTCATGCTAAATCAGATCCTCCACATTTTCACTTCATCCTTTGACTATGAATCTTCAATCCAATGCAATATGGTGCATATCAACAGTGGAAGCAGTTGGACAAGGCAAGGCAAGGCAAGGCATGGCAGACAAGGCAAGGCAAGCACAAGCAAAGCCATCATCAGCAATGAACTTCTTCTTCTCTCAGGTATTACATGAAATTGCATTCATCATCATTATGTCATCTGCAAAGAAATATTTTTAAAAAAAAATGATTTTGAATTTCACATGACAATTTTAATTGAGAGAAATTCATGACTGACGATATTTGTAGCTACCTTGTTCTTATTAAACAAATTCTTTACATTGCAAGGCATGTTTTCAATTGATTCATTTATGGAATGTAATCTACCTCAAAAAAAATGGAGAGAACTACTAGTATGACTTAAGTCCACATGTTCTAGATTGTTGTCTAGGAGTCGAGAGTAGATACCATTCTACACACACAACACATCCTGATCCCAGAATCCGGATGACCCAACACCCGAGAGAAGCAAGTCAAGGCTCAGAGGTGGAAAGAAAACCCTCACCCTACTCTCTTCTGTTTGGTCCAAGATAGGCAAAGGAGACTAGAGGGGGAGGGTATCGAAAGCATCCACCACCTTAGTAGGAGGCCGTCTCGAAAGGTCCAACTTCTCCAAAGAAAAGGGTGCTGAAAGAAGGGCAATGAATTCCACATGTTTAAACAAATATGGGCTCTGAATGAGTACCCAAAAAAGTAAAAAATGAAAAAAAGGCACCAAAATATGGGCAATGACCCCACAGGTCAAAGACTTGTCTAAGTGAGTGCTACATGTAGAAAAGACCTAAAGATGCCGAACCCCAATGGGAAATTAGATGTGAGTAGAGAAATCCCTCTCAACATCTACAAAGCTTATCAAGGACTTCCTTATCAATTCTTCATTCTTAACCCCCCCAAGGTGCGGGTAGACCAACCAAATCAAAGCCAAACTCTAGTCGATCAGAGGTTGAAGGTTAGAAAGATTCTGGGCAAAGGAACCCCATTTTGCACATGGTGTCTACCAACGAACCTAGAAGAACAACCAAGTGATGAGAACTTGTGTCAATACTGATTTTTCTCTCCCAAAAAAAAATATTTTCAAAAAAAACTCCAAAAAAAACTGAATATCTTCAAAACTCCAAAAAAAATTTATTCTCAAAACTATAAAAAATGAATATTTTCAAAATCCCAAAGAAAATTGAACCTTTTCACAAAACTTCTTTGTCAAATTTCAACAAAATTTTTAAAAAAAATCACCATGCTTGGATTGAATTCTTGTCCTTACATTCATATTTATTCTTAGTCTCTCATGTTTCAAATTTTTCATTGCGTATTTGCTGTTTTATTTAAGGAGAACTTATCACCCCTTGACAAATGTCAAGGAAGACTACAACTTGCAAGGGGGATAAGCCATCTTGTCATTATAATCTCCTTTTCTGAGTGTTTCAGGCACGAAGAACAAACAAGGAGAACTGCACAACAAGGCGATGCTCACCACTTCTCTCCCCAAGGATTCTTAGGAGAGATGTCACCATGACCTCGACCTCAACTTCGTTGAGGAGCATTTTCAAGATTTCAATAAGGCAATGCTCGCCACTTCCCTCCCTTGAGGATTCACAGGAGGAGGTGTCATCATTACCTCGGCCTCAACTTTGTCGAGAAGCTTTTACTCTGTGTCCTCATTAGGACACATGAACTCTTTTGTGAGAATGCATGTCATCACATCGCAAACTCACCATTATCATTTCCTTTCTTAGCATATATTAGGTGCATTCCTATTTATTTTATGCATTGATGTTGAAGGCCGTTAATGCAAAGAAGACCAGGCCCGAGATCCCCTTCATCAAAATCCATGACGGTCGAGTCATTCTTTGTGCTCTTGGATAAGCCCAAAGTTGTGCTGTGAGGGGCAATGGTTCCTGAATGGGTATCTTGACCTCATAGACAATCTATATCTTCAACTATTTGTTATATAAGTTTCGTTTTGTTTTTTTGAGCCCAGCATGCATCATGTAGCGTTAGTTGCATTACATTTTGTTTTGTTATTGCATACATCCTTTCATAATCTTCACCTTCTCACCCTAGTCTCTAAATCTTGCTGAACCCCACCATGTTTTCTAATCTAACCGTATTCTCTAGTCTCACTGACCCTTCAGATATCCCACCATGTGTGTTAATCACACCCGTGTTCGGTAGTCACCTAGTGCCTCTAATTATTTCATTTCTATCACCATTGTGGCCATTGCAACAACTTTCTTGTTATTCATCCCACCGTGGCAGTCAACTTATCCCACCAAGGGCCTCCTATTCGATCTAAACTTGCACCGTCATGGTCTGTCCATAAACATTTGCCTTTGGGAATTCGAGATCATTCCATTCTGAATTGAATCTTGTCTCCTGGAAGACTTAAATGAATCTAAGAGCCTGAATGTGCTCGATTGGTATTCTTTTACTCTTTCAAAACAAATCTTTTTTTAAACCTTAGCCTATCACAATACAGGAACACTACAAAGATCGAGTTACCGGCTGATGATGAACCTACAAACCCATGTTTTGGGGACTCCCCACCATGTTAGGGGTTGGCTATTCTTCTCTCGTGCCAATGACACATCTTTTACCAATCGAACATAGGAAGACTTGATGAAACATGGTGGTTAACTAAAAGACTTGAGGAGATTCGTCTTGCCGAATCTAGTCGTTGAGCGTGTCTATATCTACACCTTGATGCCACCTTTTTAGTCCATCACCATTTTGCTCCACTACATTCCACTACGATCCATCTCGCTTCTCTACGCTTTCTCTACATTTCACTCCGCTACGCTACATATCATTCCCTTTCAAAGCCAACATCAAGGCGAGGCAAGCTGTAGACACGCCAATTTAGCCTTATTTAGAGCTTAAACCATTATTCCATTGGCAACATCTCTTTCAGACCATCAAAATCATGATGAACCACCCTTTTGGATGAGCCGAGGTGCTTATTGGAAATATGAGGATGATTTGCTAATTTCTAACCAAATCCGTGTTTGCCGAACAAGAGACTCTTGGTGGTGTGCCAGATTATGCTTTTCCCGGCATATCCTTTATTTGGAAATTTTTCACTAGATTATATGGACGTCTAATGAAAAAGTATTCAACATGAACAATCTTCTTCTCTGAGTAATCTTTCCATTTCAATAAATGGTATTTAATTCTGATCTTCCATTTGTCCGCAGCGCCCTTTGGAAGTCAGATGCGCTGTTCTGTCCGCACGCAGCACCAATCAAGCCCAATTGCAAGCAAGCCCATCCCATTGGACACATATCTGACCAATTCACGACCTTACCTTCCTTTTTCCTCCTCCATATTACTTGGTATAGTATCTGGAAGCTTCATGGTTGAAATCAGCATCATCAAATGATGGCAACCCAACTTGTTGTCTTATACATCAAAACTTGCTATTTTTAGACCAGATTTGTTTCCTCTTAAAGTAGAGACATATTTTGAACATGAGAAAGGTGATCCACGGTTTAAAATCCTTATCAATAATTTGGGTAAGTTTCTAGATGCCTCATGATGAAAATTAGTAACATTAATTGAAGAAAATCCAACCTATGGTCGGATGTATCAAAACTTGCTATTTTTTGACCTATTTTTCATTCCCTATAAAGGGAGACTCATATGAACGACCTAAGAAGGGCATCCCCACCCTCCAGCACTCCTATAATCATCCTCCAGTTACCATTGGCTCTTCCCAACCTCTCCAAATCGTCCTCTCATCATCCCAGTGCCCGAAGGTCATCCCAAAGTGAAGAAGAAGCCGGTCTATGCTCCGACATGCTGCACTTCTGATCATCGGCTTCTACAGATCTTTCTAGTTACTTTCTAGCCTTACTTCCTTCATAAGAAGTGTGCTTTATCAAGATATCTTTCATCTCCAACAAACAAAGATCAATTATGACATTTCCTTGGCTTTTATGGCTTCAACATTGGTGCTGCACAGACAGATCCGAAGTCTTCTCTTCTAAGTCATCATTTTCTCAATCAATTTCAGTACATTTAATAGTATATTCAGCCTAAACATTCCGCATATAAATTGTTCCCCAGTGAGTCCTATTTTATTTACAGCAAGAATAATTCAATTTATATATCTGTGGTGCCTATAGCACATCCTACATCAACATTGTGCTGGGAGTTTCTGGAACTTCACTGTCCAAGATCCGGCTTATCAGGTAAAATCAGATTACTTATCATAAGATTCAAGAAAACTTGTCTTCATATAAAAAGACCCTCGTTAAGTCCTCTTTATTTTAAAACAAACATAACTTTATTCTAACATTGGTGCTGTTCGTTACGGTCTCTGCATCAGAGCTGCGCAGTTTACATTGAATATGTTCATCCCGGTTGCCACTTTGCCTGGGTTGTGTTGTCTTTAACGATTCATATTCTCTTTGCTAAATCTTCATTAAAATCATTTAGTTCATATTTAAGTATCATTTTTATTCAATCTTGCATCATTTCATAAGTCATAAAAAAACCAAAAAAAGGGGTTAGGGCTAATCCCGAATCCGGTGAGTTTGTTTCCAATTGCCATTTTGTGTTATTTTTTTTACAGTTACTACATTTCACTCAGTTCTAATCCGCCCTTCACTTGTTTTCTTGTCTTCTTTGTTTACTAGTTGCACAGGTACATCAAGCTAGCAACGGTTGGACTCTCCCTCATCAGCCGGCCGAAGAGGAAGAAGGTTGAACTCACACACTCTCTCCCACCCTAAGTTGCACACGGTCAACTTATTTCTATTTTCAATACATAAAGCGGAGCCTGCGGCTCCTGGCGACCACTTCTTCAATATTCTCATGCATTAAGTCATTTATTCCTCACTCTCCTCCCACATGACCCGAACCGTCTCCGATGCTCGAGCGACGCCGTGAGATGAAAGTTCGGGGATCAATGTGAGTGTGGGACCGAGGTGAGGACTCTTTGCCGCTTTCCGAGTGTTTTCCAATTCACTCCACAGGTCAAAAGACCTGTCCGAATGTGTGCCATAAAAATAAGTTTGTCAATAAAGTAGAAAAGACCCGAAGAGGCCGAACCCCAACGGGCAATTAGGTGCAAGTAGAGAAATCCCTCTTGACATCTCTAAAGCCTATCAAGGACTTCCTATTAATTCTTCATTCTTAACCCCCCCCCCCCCAGGGTGTGGGTGGACCAACCAAATCAAAGCTAAACTCTAGCCGATTAAAGGTTGAAGGTCGGAAAGATTTTGGGCAAGGAACCCCATTTTGCACATGGTATCTACCAGTGAACCTAGAAAAGCAACTAGGTCATGAGAACTTGTGTCAATACTGAATTTTCTCTCCTAAAAAATGAAAAAATTATTTTCAAAAACTCCAAAAAAGTTGAATATCTTCAAAACTCCAAAAAAAAGTTTATTCTCAAAACTCCAAAAAAATGAATATTTTCAAAATCCCAAAAATAATTTGAACCTTTTCACAAAACTTCTTTGTTAAATTCCAACAAAATTTTCAAAACAAAAGAAAATATTTCACCATGCTTGGTTTGAATTCTTGTCTTTACATTCATATTTATTCTTAGTCTCTCATGTTTCAAATTTTTCATTGCGTATTTGCTACTTTATTTTTTACACCCTTAAGAAGGCTATTACCCCTTGACAAAGGTCAAGGCATACTGCAACTTGCAAGGGAGATAAGCCGCATTGTTGTTCTAATCTCTTCCTTTTAAGTGTTTCAGGCATAAAGAGAACTTATTACCCCTTGACAAAGGTCAAGGCAGACTACACCTTGCAAGGGGATAAGCCATATTGTCATTCTAATCTTCTTTTTCTGAGTGTTTCAGGAACGAAGAACAAACATAGAGAAATTTTCACAACAAGGCGATGCTTGCCACTTCCCTCCCCTGAGGATTCTTAGAAGGAGGTGTCACCATAACATCGGCTTCAACTTTACCGAGGAGCTTTCTTTTTCAAGATTTCAATAAGGCGATGCTCGCCACTTCCCTCCCTTGAGGATTCTCGGGAGGAGGTGTCATCATTACCTCAGCCTCAACTTTGTCGAGGAACTTTTGCTCTGTGTCCTCATTAGGACATATGAACTCTTTTATGAGAATGCATGTCATCACATTGCAAACTCACCATTATCATTTTCTTTCTTATCATATATTAGGTGCATTACTATTTATTTTATGCATTGATGTTGAAGACCGTGAATGCAAAGAAGACCAGGCCCGAGATCCCCTTCATCAAAATCCACGATGGTCGGGTCATTCTATGTGCTCACGGATAAGCCAAAGTTGTGCTATGAGGGACGATGGTTCTCGAATGGGTATCTTGACCTCATAGACAATCTATATCTTCAACTATTTGTTATACAAGTTTTGTTTAGTTTTCTTGAGCCCAGCATGCATCATGTAGCGTTAGTTGCATTACATTTTTTTTGTTATCGCATACATCCGATCATTCTAAATCCCACCGTATTTTCTAGTCCCATTGACCTTTCTAATATCCCACCGTGTCTATTAATCCCACCGTGTTCGCTAATCACCTTGTGCTTCCAAATCTTTCATTTATATCCCCACTATGACCACTACAAACCTTCTTGCTATTCATCCCACCCTGGTAGTCAATTCATCCCACCAAGGGCCTCCTATTCAATCAGAACTTGCACCGTCACTATCTTCACGGTCTAAGCTTCAACATTTGCCTTTTGGAATTCGAGATCATTCCATTCTGAATTGATTCTTGTCTCTTGGAAGACTTAAATGAATCTAAGAGCCTGAATGTGCTCGATTGGTATTCTTTTACTTTTTCAAATAAATATCTTTTTAAACTTTAGCCCATCACAGTACAGGAACACCGCAAAGATCGGGTACCGGCTGATGATGAACCTACGAACCCATGTTTCGGGGACTCCCCACCGCGTTGGGGGTTGGCTATTCTTCTCTTGTGCCATTGGCACATCTCTTACCAATCGAACATAGCAAGACTTGATGAAACATGGCAGTTAACCAGGAGACTTGAGGAGATTCGTCTTGCCGAATTTGGTCGTTGAGCGTGTCTATATCTACACATTGATGCCACCTTTTCAGTTCATCACCATTTTGCTCCACTACATTTCACTACGATCCATCTCTCTTCACTACGTTTTCTCTATGTTTCACTCCGCTTCGCTACACGCCATTCCCCTGCAAAGCCGACATCAAGGCGAGGCAAGCTGTAGACACGCCAAATTAGCTTGATTCGGAGCTTGAGACTCTTATTCCATTGGCGATATCCATTATTTGACCGATTATCTGATTTGGATTACCTCATGGAGATGAGCTAAGGATGCTAGTGGAGCCCCTTATGAGTTGGGAATAGACCGATGATTTTCGGAACAATGTCGCAACCTTCAAACGAGAGCCACACGTGAATTGTTAAAACACGGAGCTTGCTGGATGATCGACCTTGAATAGTTTTTAATTGAATGTCTCGGGAGTCCTTCTTGTGTTCCGTATATTTAGGGTTTCTGAGAAGTCATTTTGGTAGTCGTCGGTCAATGACGGCTTTCGTTACGGCTTTTTTGATCTGTACTGACACGGCTATCCTGGACAACGTGTTAGGCCTTTTCGGTCATTACCAAGTCTTTTCGAGTCGTCCGGATCAATACTAGCCGTATATTTCATCAACCGAGGCCATACGACCATTTTTGTCGATTTTAGGGTTTTATGGCTTTTCCGAGTTTCGGTTCACATTTACCAGGTTAATCTCATATTTTTTGATGATTTTGGGTTTTATGACCGTACCGGACTTGTTCAGTCATCATTTTAAGTCATCCCGAGTTGACTCGAGATTCTTCGACCGGAACCGTGTCTTTTCGGATCTCCGCTGTGGTTTTCGGCTTTTTGCAAAAGGGTAAACCGGTAGAAAGCCCCATGCAAATGTCTCGAGAGTAATGCCGGCTGGTTTACCGACTTGAGGAGGTGCGGTTGAAGGCCCTCTTTCCAACGCAACAAACAGGAGCCGAATCAGACATCCCGTTTGCAAGTTACGGCCCACGGAACACTCGTACAGGAGAGAGAGTGTACCGCGCCCCCGCCCCCTTTAAAATGGGAGGGCGCGGTCACTGCACCCTCAACCTAAGGGCGCGCCCTGCGCGCTCCCGCTTCCTTTGAAACACGGGGGCGCGATCAGTTTCCGAAAATCAGAAATTGCCTCGATTTACACCTTCTAAACCAGATTTTTGGAAGGTTGCCATCGCTAATTTTTGATTATTTGTATCGCACTCCCAGTTCAGGGGCGCATTACATTTGTCAAGTCGAATTTTTAGCAATTTCCAGAAGATTCTGGCGATTTTTAGCAATAAGACGCGTAACGCACCCCCAGTTTCTCTGAAACTGGGGGGCGTACAGACCATGCCCCCAAGGTGAGGGCGCACCCTACGCACCCTCAGTTTGAGGGCGTGCCCTACGCGCCCTCATATCCTTGGAAATGCGGGGGCGCGGTCGGTACAGTTTCCATGTTTTGCACTGGTTTCTCTTCTTTATAAATTGAGGGTCATTCTCAACGACCCAAGGTGAATCTCCCCTGCTTAGCTCATCCTGAGGTCATCCAAGCTCTCTCCCAAAGCCATCCCGACGTCCAAAGGCAATCCGATGTTGAGAGATCGATCCCGAGGCGAAAGAGAAGCCCAATCCGTGCGTTCTGCATCAACCAACTTTATCAGCTTCTGTAGAAAATTTGGGCTCCTCCTACAAAAGTCTTCAATAGTGGAGTTGTTCCTATCTTTGTCCTCTTTTATTTGCAACCAGCAGCACTCAATTCTGACTTGCCGTCTATCCGTGGCAATTGCTGCACTGAGGGCATGCATCCAGGTTCTATTTTTTCCACATCCGTCCACTTTAATAATTTTAACAGATTTATACAGGCAGATTCTGGAGAAGTCATCAACATAAGATATCTTCCTCTTCAAGTTTTATATCCGTAGAAATAATAAGAACTTGATTCTGACATCGGGGTCATCCGAAGAATTCTCTGTACCAAAGTCGCGCCAGAAGGGTGCAAAGCTACCCGAACAGGCTTGTTTCACTCATCTCGGCTTCAACTCAAGCCATTTCATTCTATAAGTTTTTCTTAACTTGGTTCATTTAATTGTTAGAGCATATTTTACTTAGTTTGCATCATTTTTACATAACCAAAAAAACAAAAAAGGGGTTAGGGCTCGCCCCAATCCGGTGAGTTCTATTCCAATTGCTTCTTTGTTTCATCTCCTCTTCTATAGTTTCTACACTTCCCATAGTTCTAATCAGTTTCTTTCACTTGGTTTATTGTTCTAGTTGCACAGGTTGATCAAGCTAGCATCGGTTGTACTCTCCCTCATCGGCCGGCCGACGAGGAAGAAGGTTTAACCCACATATCATCCCCCGCGCTAAGGTACACACGGTCAAATTCAACTTACTCTGGTTTCTATTCCATAAAGCGGAGCCCGCGGCTCCTGGCGACCACAATCACTTTATTCATGTTCTAAGTCATTCTATTCCCCACTCTCCTCCCACATGACCCAAACCGTCTCCAGTGCTCGAGCGACGCCATAAGATGAAAGTTCGGGTATCAATGTGAGTGTGGGACCGAGGTGAGGACTTTTTACCACTTTCCAAGTGTTTTTTGATTCACTCCCATTCCCCTATTCCATCTTTCACCTTTTCTTGAGGTGCCGATTTGGAACCCATTTTCTGGAGTCGACAACGGAAGACTGTGGGTTCGAGTCCCACCATGGTCGCCAAAAAGCTGTCGACTCCAGAAAACGGGTTCCAGATTGGCACCTCAAAAGAAGGTGAAAGATAGAATAGGGGAAGCGAGTGAATTCGGAAGACACTTGGAAAACGGTAAAAGGTCCCCACCTCGGTCCCACACTCACAATGATCCCCGAACTTTCATCTCACGGCGTCGCTCGAGCACCGGAGACGGTTCGGGTCATGTGGAAGGAGAGTGAGGAGGAGATGAACTTAGAACATGAATAAAAAGGTGGTCGCCAGGAGCAGCGGGCTCCGCTTTATGGAATAAAAGACAAGATTAAGTTGAATTGACCGTATATACCTTAGCGTGGGAGATTGGGATGTGAGTTTAACCTTCTTCTTCTTCGGCCGGCCAATGAAGAAGAGTCCAACCGATGCTAGCTTGATGTATTTGTGCAACTAGAAGACAATAAAACAAGAAAACAAGTGAAGACGGATTAGAACTAAGTGAAGTGTAGTAACTTGTAAAAACAATAACATAAACGACAACTGGAAACAAACTCACCGGATTCAGGGTTAGCCCTAACCCCTTTTTTTTGGTTTTTTGTGATATATGAATGATAACAAACAGAATAAAATGATGCTTAAATATGAATTAAATTATATGAATGAAGAGTTAGCAAAGAGAATATGAATGGTTAAAGGCAACACAACCCAGGCAAAGTGGCAACCGGGTTGGACAGATTCAATGTAAACTTTGCGGCTCTGATGCAGAGACCGTAACGAACAGAACCAACGTCAGAATAAAGTGATGTTTGTTTCAAAATAAAGAGGACTCACCAAGGGTAGTTTTATATGAAGACAAATTTGCTTGAATCTTATGATAAGTAATATGAATTTACCTGAAAAGTAGAATCTTGGACAATGAAGTTCTAGAAACTCCTAGCACAATGTCGATATTGGATGTGAAATGGGCACCACAAATATCTGAATTGAATGATTATTGTTGTAAATAAAAGATGACTCACTTGGGAACAATTTCTATGAAGGATGTATAGGCTGAATTCACCATTAAATGTATTGAAATTGACTGAGAAGACAATGACTTAGAAGAGAAGACTTCGGATCTGTCTGTGCAGCGCCGATGTTGAAGCGTAACAAGCCGAGGGAATGTCATAATTGATCTACGTTTGTTAGAGATGAAATATATCTTGATGAATCACACTTATTCTGAAGGAAGTAAGGCCGTAAAATGACTATAAATATCTATAGATGCCGATGATCAGCAGTGCAGCATGTCGGAGCATAGACCAGCTTCTTCTTCACTTTGGGATGATCTCCGGGCACCGGGACAAAAAGAGAATGATTTGGGGAGGTTGGGATGAGCCTAGGGTGGCTGAAATATGAGAATAAGAGTGCTGGAGGATGGGTATGCCCTTCTTAGGTCGTTCATATGAGTCTCCCTTTATAGGGGATGAGAAACAGGTCAGAAAATAGCAAGTTTTGATACATCCTACCTTAGGTTGGATTTCCTCTATTTAATGATGCTAATTTTTATCCTGAGGCATCTATAAACTTACCCAAATGATTTAGAGAGATTGGAAACCGTGGATCACCTTCCCCATGTTCAAAATGTCTCCACTTGAAGAGGAAACAAATCTGGTCTAAAAATAGCAAGTTTTGATGTATAAGACAACAAGTTAAATTGCCATCATTTGATGATTCTAATTTCAACCATGAAGCTTCCAAATACTATACCAATTAATATGGATGAGGAAAAAGGAAGGTAAGGTCGTGAATTGGTCAGATATGTACCCAAGGGGCTGGGCTTGCATGCAATTGGGCTTGATCGGTGCTACGTGCGGACAGAACTTCACGTCTGACTTCTAAAAGAAGTTGTAGACAAATGGTAGATAGAAATTGAAAGCTATTTATTACATTGAAAAGAGGACTCATAGAGGAACATTATTGATGTTGAAGACTTATTCATTGGACGTTCATAGAATCCTGTGAAAAATTTTAAAGTAGAGGATATGCTAAAAAAAGTATAATTTGGCACACAACCAAGCAGTGCGACCTTGGTGCAAAGACCACCAAGAGAAATATAGAAGTTAGAATGGGATATCATTTAGGAAAAATGAATTTATTAGAGATCAAAAACTCTTTCTCAGATTTCTAGTGAACTCCTTGGCTCATCCAAAAAGATCGTTCAACTTGATTTTGATGGTCTAAAAGAGATGTTGCCAATGGAATAAGAGTTTAAGCCCCAAATAAGGCCAAATTGGCATGTCTACAGTTTTGATCCCCAATGTCATAGATTCATTCATTGTTAAGTTTTTAAAATTGTTTAAATGACTTAACTTGTAAAATTATAGTCTAAATTAATTTAGTAAAATGTAATTTTCATAATGATGATTAGTACATTGATTTGACATTTTGCATAATTTTGAGAATACATGTATTGTCCAAATTGTTTGGAGTTGCTTGTATGTATCATATAAATTGCTTATATGTAATTTTATGTTATTTACTTCATGAATAATTCAACAAGCATGAAATTGAGAATTTCAAAGCATATGACGTATATTTTTTATGATATAATAGTTATATCATATTATTACCACATATTCATACTATGTTCATGTGATGGTATGTATGTGTGAATGCTTGGATGATCATGAACTTAGAATGTGTGTCATGTGATGATGCTTATTCGATGTTGGCATGTAATTAAGGGCTTGCGTGCCTAATCTTCTCTCTTATCAATTCTGATTGTATATTCTTCCTATCTCTAAAATGTACACCCCTTGATTAAGATCAAGGTTTCGTATTTCATTAATGTACATTTTTGGGTCTACGTACCCTTAATGTTCTTGTAATGACAAGAAGACCGGTCGAGGTGGAGGAGAGAGCGGGATGCAAGGAGAAGAGTTCTTCAAGTCATGATGACGTGCCAATACCAGCATAGGATGATGAATCCTTTAATGCAAACCGATCTGGCTCCGATCATGCATTAATGGAATGAAAGTCCATGATCATCTATTTAAATTTTGCATATCTGATATGTTTGTGTGTATACTAGATACCTTAAATATATGATATTCAAAGGTATACATATATATGTAGAGCATACTATGATGTGACTAAAATAAAAACCCCTCCTCATTTAAATTAGGTTGATAAGCATGGGACATTAAGAATGACCCACTTAGCCTTCCGTTGTTATGGTCTCGATGAGCCAATCGTTGATTGGGTGAGTTTGTTGTGTTTCTCACAAGGCTCACTCAGCAAGGAATTGGTGATCATGGCCAAGGTTTAAAGTCGAATCTTGGGGTGGACCATTGGCATGGTCATGTTGTGTTTCCCATAAAAGCAAAGTATATTGCAAAGTAGGAGCTTGAGAAGCTTCTGGCATCTCAGTCATTGACTTAATTGTTATATACATATACACATCAAGTATATGATATGATTTGTGAGTATCATAGTATAAGATACTAAACATGTCTTATGGTATTAGATACCAGATGTATAAATCTTGTATGAAATATTAGATATACATATTTTCTATAAGATGTTACATATGCATCTCTTTGTATGAGGTACTGGATATGCATCTTATATCAGCAAAAGTTGCTAATAATAATAGGTAAATAAAGGCTTAATGTATAAAGATTAACCTACATATACAAATGATGCAAGAGTTGTGTCATTGATAGTTGGAGGTAAAAATCTTTAATAGCCTTTTGGGAGAGTCCTTATTTTGAAGATTGTTGATTGTATCATTCTATACGAACATTATCGATATTTCCTACTTGAATAAATATTGATTTATTTTGAATTATGAAAATGATAATAGATCTATGATTATGAATGGAAAAATATTTGTCAGTGGGAGCTTAGTAAATAATTTACTTATATGATATATAGAAGTTGTCATGGTATGTGTGAATGCTCCTCTTAGGAGGAAGTGGGTTGAAATAGATCAATCTATTTCTTTAGCTTAATATAGACATGGTTATATTAATAAGAAAAGACATAAGTAGCTCCATATGGATGGAAATATGAAAAAAAAATGATTTTGAATCATTAACCAAATATGAGTCTCATCTCGTTGAAAAATGACTAACACTCCATTTACGGGAAATGGAGGGTGGACCAAGGAGTTATTAGAACTCGTACATTTGGATGTGTGTTGGTCTGTGTCTATTAAGGCTAAAGATGGATATTCTTACTTCATTTTTAATAGATGATTTATGTAGGCATAGATATGTGTTCTTGTGAAGTACAAATATGAGACTTTGAAGAATTGTTAAAAGTTAAAAAAATCAAGTAAAGAATAAATGGAAAGAGTGTTAGAGATCTTTGATTAAATCAAAGAGTGAAATACTCAAGTACTAGATTCACACATCATTTAAAAAATAATATAACCTTGTCTTAATGGGCATCTCCCTATAACCCTTAGCTTACTTGAGTACTAGAAACAACGGTGATTGTTGTGTGACACGACACAAGTAGGGACAACTTTTGCAAATTATTCCTTGTCTATTTTTGGCTAAGCACTCAATATAACCACTTTATGTTGGTACCTTCTAAAAGTAGTATGATTATTCAATATATGATATGGAAAAGGGGGTCAACGCTTGATCTTAAGCTAGTTAAGATTTCAGAATGTCCGACGATGATGAAGATGTGTAACCTATAATAATTAAAATATAAGATAGGAAGTGTAGACTTGTGGTATATCTTAAGAAAACTAAAGGATATTTAAATATACCACTTTATGAGATAAAAGGTATGTGTTGCTTAGCTTACTGTATTCTTAGAGGAAGAGTTCCTCCTTGAAGAAAACAATGGGAGCAAGGAATTTCTAGAAGGGGTTCCAGACCTACAACCCAAAGACACTTCTATTGAGGTACTAAATGATAATAGCACACATCATAGGTCTTTAATTGTGCACATTCAACCTTGTAGATATGTGAGACATATCTTTGATAGAAGTATATAAGCACAATAAAGTGAGGATGTTGATCCAAATACCTATGAAGGGTAATATTAGATATTGATTCCAAAATAGGAGACAAAAAAATCTATAATAATATCCATCTATTTCAGCTAAGTTCAGAACATGGTAGATCCACCTAGGGTAGAATACCCATTAGGTGTAAATGTAAATGGATAGGATGGTTAGGAGTGAATTTGAAGGTGAGACCTTCAAGGCATGGATGATTGAAAAGGCATCATCTAAGTTAAGGAGTTGACTATGATGATATTTTTTAACCATTGCCATAATTGAATCCATTTAGATTTTATTGGTGCACACTTTGACTTTGAGATATGTCAATAAGGATGTTAAAGTATTATTTCTCCAATGGTGAAATTTAAAGAGAGGTGTATATGATACAACCTCTATTGTATATGATACAACTTAAGGGATGTGAGTCCCAAAACACCCGAAGAAAGTGTACATGTTGTTAATGTCTATTCATGGACTAAAAAAACATTCTCAACATTGGAATATAGGATTTGATAAGATTGAATCTTATGACTTCATTTGAAATGAAGAAGAACCATGTGTGTATAAATGTGCTAATGGGAATGCCGTTGTATTCTAGACATTTTATATAGATTACGTACTACTCATTATGAATGATGTAGGTATGTTATCATCCATGAAGCCTAGCTATAAAATAAATCCTCTATAATTATTCTAGGAGAAGCTTCCTAAGGATTTAGGTCTATGGAGATAGATCTAAAAGGGATGCTTGGCTTGATCCATTTATTGTACATAGACACCATAGTCAAAGGGTTTGACATGGAAACTCCTATATAGGTGACTTACTTGTGAGATATGGAGTTTATCTCTTTTAAAGAAAGATAAAATACATGAGTATAATCTCTTATGCCTTAGTCATAGGGTTTACCATGTATAATATGTACATAGCCTGATATGATTTACACTCTTAAGTGTTATGAGTAATCTGTAAGGAATCAATACATGACAGCGGAAAATTTTTGATTCCATAAAACCATGATCTTTGCCTTGATCGATGCCAAACGAGTAAAACCGGGAACCGAATATGAAGTAGAACGAGAGTACCTCATGGGATTTCTCAAATCCCTCACCATGGATGAAGAGAGGACATTCCTCCTTGCTGAAAACCGTTCAAGTGTCCGGTCTCTAGCGGTATCCACACGATCTGCTTCAATAGACGAGTTCTCTCTTCCTTCGAGCCTCCAGAAACCTCCCAGATCCCAGCTTGACCATGGGAGATCGCCTTCTAGAGGAGAGAGGAGGGAGAGAGGAGGCTTGGGACGTTCTCCAGCCCTATGGCTTCTTAGGGTTTGGCTTCATAAGCCATTTATTTATAAAAGATGGAATTTTTCACAAAAACCCAAAACTTCTATAAAATTGCGTCCATGCCCTCATCTCATTGACCAGATCTATTGTGTGTGACCCACTAGGCCCAATAGTCAATTTTGTTGAAGCCTTAATTAATTTAAAAGAACAATTCCTTTAAATTAAATCAAAACCGTTATCCGATAACAGTTTTTACGGCTTTCAGTTCATAATGGGTACAAGCCACATCCTATGATCCCAAATGACTTTGGAAAGTTAAATAACATCCATTGAGCCTTTCCTTCATCAATTACCACATGGATTTAAATCCTCGTTCATACAATGTCCCGGTCGGTCAGGGGTTCGGCACTGACTGTCAACCCCTAAGTATTCCAACACTATGAAATCTTGTACTCATGAATGGATCAACTGGAAAACTCCTTTTCCAATTATCCTATCTACCTTGGCCAAGGATTTAGAGTACTATCCATAGGACATTCTCTCTCTCCTACCGAGAGTGAACGATCCCCTATTGTCCGCTCAATTGCCTCCACCAGGTTTCCCATATACCCAATCTATTAACTATATAGGACCACAATACTAAGTGATCCATCAGTCAATAGTCAAAGTACATAGTACGCCTGGAAAGACATCTTTGGCGACTCAGGTCAAAGATCCAACCGTGCTATTGAGATGTAAGAATAACCTGATAGACAGTTCGGTAAGATACCGATCAGGTTTTCCTAAATTGGTCAGTTCAGTGAACTCATTCCACTAATGAGCACCTGTGTGTGTATCTCAGTGTCCCCACACTGATGACCAATGAGATCGGTCATTCTCATCATATGAGAAGACATCACACACACTAGTCTATCTGGATTCTTGATGTCCTGTCTCTAAGATCCTATGACTAGGAACATTTAGATCACATACCTCTAGATGATCGATCTCATTATCATGATCTCATCATGATTCAATCATCATCGCATGTGATCAAGGACTTCATTACGATATACACTTCTAATAAAAGCTATTAACGAAGTTTTGCCTATTTAATTGAATGAGATATTCCTTGAAATGTCGAATCATATCATATATGATTGGCTTGTAGGGCATACATTTCTATCAATCTCCCACTTGCACTAAAGACAATCACCCATCTGGCTGATCTCTATCAGCTCAAGGTGAAGCTCAAACACTCTTTGAGTATCTGCTTCAGTTAGTGGATCTGTAATGTTATTAACGGAAGATACTCTATCTTTAATTGTATCTCTATCAACTGCATTCTCTCTGATTCTATGGTATTGCCATAGAAGATTGAAACTTCTAATGAGACTTTGGCTCTACCCCATTGTTTTCTTAAATAATACACTTTCAGAGAAAGTTGGGACAATCCCATGAGCTAGATGAACATCTTCATCTAGTCAGCTTCTCAAGCAATATACAGTCATTATGCAATCTACTTTAGATTAGTTGTAGAATTGGTAGTGTTCTCTTGCATGGAACTCTTCCAGCTCACTGCACCACCATTAGCTTGTCTTATTATCAGACTTATCTTATTAGAAGCTTGTGTTCATAAAACTACAAGACTTCAAGTCTTATCCTCCAAACATTAGATATATATCCATAGTGCTTCTCAAGTACTCAAGGACACATCTCTAAATTATCCTGTGACTCTCACAAGGATTTACTTAATGAATGCTCATAACACTTAGAGCATGAAGTCATGTGCGTAGCATCACAAATGTGATAGGTCCTATTCCAAAAGCATAAGGGCTATACTAATGTGATTTCTTTATCTCTTAAGAAGTCTACAAAGACATATCTTTAAAGATATCAACTCCACACTTCATAGGTAAGAAACCTATCTTGGAGTTCACCATGTCAAACTCTTTGACTATGGTTATTATGCACATGAATTGGGTAAGGCCAAGAAACCTTTTAGATCTATCTCCATAGATCTTAAAACCCATATTAAGTTTGGAGGATTAATTGATAACTAGGCTCACTAATGATAACATACTTACTTCATTCTCAATGAGTAGTATGTCACGCATATATCATGTCAAGAAGATAATAGCACTCCCACTTATCTTATATGAAAACACAAGGCATATCTTCATTCTCAATGAAGTCATAAGATTTAATCTCATTAAACCTTATCTACCATTTATGGGAAGTTTTACTTGAGTCCATAAATGGACCTTGTGCACACACTATTTGGATGTTTTGGAACTTGATTCCCAAAGGTTGTATCATATACACCTGTTTCTCAAAATAACATAGAGAAACACTATCTTAACATCCATTTGACATATCCTATAGTCATAGTGTGTAACAATCAAATCCGAATGGATTAATTCCATGGCATAGGTAAAAGGTCTTATCATAGTCAACTATTTGACATAAATGATATCCCTTTTAACTATCCTTACTTTGAAGGTCTCTACCTTCTAATATACTTCAATCTATTCTTTAGTGATCCATTTATACCCTATAGATATTAAATCCTTAGGTGGATCTATCAAGTTCTGAACTTGATTAGAATAGATAGAGTTTATATCGGATTTTATTGTTTCTTCCCATTTTGAATCAATATCTCATATTGCTTCAATATAAATCTTAGGATCATTATCCTTTTATCTTATGTCTCATTTCTTCCATCAAAGATATGTCTCACATATCTCTTAGGTTGATTGGACATAAGAAAAGATCTATGATTCGCCCTTGTGTAAATATAAACTTGTACCTTAATAAAAGTGTCCATGGATTGTGGGACTGGAACACCTTCCATTTATGCCTTGCTCCCACTGTCTTTCTAAATGAGGGACTCTTCCTCTAGAAATATGGAGAGATGAGCAACTCATACCCTTCTCCCTAAGGGAGGCATTAATATCCTTAAGTTTCCTTAGGATATCCCACAAGCCAACACTTTGTAGTCTTATATTCCAACTTGATAGGGTTATACTTCTTTACCAAGCCAGACATTCTGAAACCTTAACTTGCTTAAGGTCAAGCTTTAATCCCTTTCCATATCTATTATGGAATAATTGGAATAGACTTGAAAGGTATCGATTTAAGATCAAATGTCTATATTGAGTGCTAACCCCTAAACAGACAAAGAAGAATTTTGCAAAGGTTGTCAATGTCCATATTATGTCCTACACAATATGGCTTCTCATTTTAGCTGCTCAATTAAGCTAAAATGTATAAGAGGTGTCCATCAAAATTAGATTATACTATCCTTCCTTTATATGTGAATTATTACTTAAGTATCCCCTCTTTGATCTCATCAAAGAGTTCTAATACTCTTTTCATTAATATTTCCTCTTCATTCTTAATCTCAAATAATTTCTCAAAGGTTTTAGATTTGTACTTCATAAAGTACATATGTCCATACCTAGAGAAGTCATCTTTGAAAATTAATGAAGTTGAAATATTATCCGCTAACATTAATAGATATGGGCTAACATGCATCTAGATGCATGAGTTCTATAAACTCTTTAGCCCTCTCTCCATGTCAAACAAATGAAGAGTTGGTCATTTTTCTTAATAAGATAAGACTTACATATAGTTAATGATTCTAAATCATTTACCTATATGTTACTATCCGAATAGTACCCCTTAAGTCTTTTCTTATAAATATGACCGTACTATTAAACAATAGATTGATCAATATCAATCTACTTCGACTAATGAGGATTATTCACACATATTATAAGAGCATACATATCTGATATGAATAAACTCTTTATTATGCTCTTATTGGTAAACACTTTACCTGTTATCATTTTCATACCATAGAATAAATCATCATTTATTCAACTAGGAAATGAAAACAATATTCTTATGGAAGGATAATTAAGACAACTCTAGAAGGCTATAGAAAATTTGTATCTCCCACTAGTAATGATGCAACATTTTGTACCATTTCATATGTAGGTCAACAATCTTCTTTAAACCTTCATTTACTTGCTATTATCTACAACTCTTTGTAGATATATGATACATATCTGGTATCTCATACTATTATATGCACCCCTAGTATCTTATACTAGAATACACATACATAGTATCTTATACTATCAAATGTGTATATAAGACAAGTAAATATTAATGACATAGATACATGGAGCTACTCAACTTCCACCTTTGCACTATGTGCAATACACTTTGCACTTCTTCTTCTACTTACCATCATCATGATAGTAGAGGAATGCTATGTCAAATTTGGGTTATTATATCTTGACTCACTTCTTTGACTTTTAACTATCACCATCTATTTCTATCTAATGATCTTACTTCTTTCTATTGGTCTTACCAATAAGAAGTATTCAAGATGTATTATTCTTCATCGCCTTTAATTAGCTCATCACCATGAGCCATGATGGATATCAAATCCATCTATCCATGTTGCCACTACTAATTTTATTTGATAGAGGCTAACATCTGATATAAGGTAATTAATACATCTTTTCAATGAGATAAGTTCTTATCTTCTCTCACTTCATTAGATAGTGTAGGAGATACTTACTTCTCAAGTAGGATAGTCAATAGGTCAACTATGAAAACTATTCTCTTAGTTCTAAACCGATATAAGAAGTGTGAGCCATTAAAATACTTAGCATCTAGCATGCTAGATTAATGGTGGTTTATAATATTCTACAACAGAGATATAATTGTATTAACTTTACAGACATTCATTAAAATTAAGATATGGTCTTTCATCCTAATTTATACTCCCACTAACTTTTCGACGAATTTGCATAACCCTCATTATGCAAAGACGGGATATCACGATAACATCCTAGTGGGGACCAAGACCCTACTAACTTTATGGTGATGACCTTGTGGTAGCACAACAAATCATCCCATACTTAATAGGTAGGCAACTATTGCCAGTTGCAACTCTTACAACTCTTAGTCATTTAGCCTCTAGAGTTATGATCTTGTGGTAGCACAACAAACCATATACTCTAGTTAGGTCAAACCCGCTTGTTACGTTATGAGAATGGATTCTTCACACAGTCCTTGTGGTAGCACAACAAAGCCATGCAAATGGTCCACCCCAAAGTTCGGCTAATGCCTTGGCCATGATCTCCAATCCCTTGCTGAATAGGCCTTGTGGTAGCACAACAAACCCATCCAATCTAAGATTGGCTCATCAAGACCATAACAACGGAAGGCTACGCGAGTCATTCTTAATGTTTCACGTTTATCGACCTAATTAGAACGAGGAGGGATTTTATTTTAGTCTCATCAACATAGGTGCTACATATAAATATTAATATACCTTTGGAATATCATATATTTAAGGTATAAACAGTAGCACACACCACATATCAAATATGCATTAAAACATAGGTGATCATGGACTTAACCCTAAGCATACACCTAAGTCACCCTTATAGGTGCAAATCCTTGCTTCAGAAGCTTGAGTTGGCATGCTCCCACTTCAGAAGGGTGCTTCTCCAAGTGGTCCCGCTCTCCATTCTACCACGAGCCGGCTTCTAACCCTTACAAGCAGCTAAAGGGTACACAGACCCACAAATGTACAACTCATAATAAGAAACCATGGTTTTAACCAAGGGGAGTACATTAATGGAGGGAGGTAGAATGTACAATCAGATTGTATAGAGAGAGAGGAGGCACACGCAGACCCCATTTAATAGCATAACCAACTTAATTAACCAAGCAATCAAAAGCAAAGTATATTTAAGTCCATGATCACCTCCATACACACACCAACATTCATCACATGAACATAGAGCGCATACGTGATAATTATATGAGATATATCATATATACCATCATAAAATTATATAATGTAATTTTAAAATTCCAAATTTCATGCTTGTCGAATTTTCATAAAATAAATAACATAAAATGCACATATAAACAATTTACATGCATAAGACAAGCAATATAAAAATATTCAAATGATTCATGCTTTTCCAAAACTTCTAAGAGCATTAAATTAATGTCCAAATCATAATTCTTCAAAATCACATTTTTCAGAATTTATTTGAACACTAATTTAATCAATAAAGATTTTAAAACAATTTTAAAATCATTTATAAAATGATTCTATGGAAACCAAAGTCCAAAACTATTTAACAGGTTCATAAACATTTTACAAACCTATTAAATAATTTCTCAGAACTTATATAATCATTAATTTCATTAATTTTGATCTTAAAACAATTTTAAAATCAAAATAGTAGAATTCAATGACAAAATAGTAAAAATCTATTTAATAAGTCATTAAACACTTTAATAACTCATTAAATAAATTCTAAAAATTTTATGAATTTTTTTGGAAATTTAAGGCAATTTTTCGGATCAAAAATGAATTTTAAACATTTTAAAAATCATTTTCGAAAGAAATAAAGGGCGGCGCAGTGCGCCGGCCAATCGGCGCTAGCCACGGCACCGGCGGGCTCAGCGTGGCAATGCCACGTACCCCCCCCGGCACGCCGAGCCGCCGCAAGCCGCGCGCCGCACGCCGTGCGCCTGCGTGCGCCGCTGCGCGCCCCCGGCGCCATTTAGGGGCGGCCGCGTACCCCGGCCCGGGTGCGCCGTGCAACTGCCACGTACCCCCCCCCCCCGCGGTTGACGGGTCCGGATCCGATCCGAACTCCGTCTTCTTCGCCCGATAAGGGCTGGGCGGATTCCGAAAACCCTAGAAAATTGCCGACTTTCGGGCCTGATTTGGGGGGTCAAACAGTGTCAAAAAAATCCTAAAAAATATGCGTTGGAATCCTTGAATAATAAGGATTCTATCTGTAGAATTTTAATATCATGAAAAATTCTATCCAAGGCGCAGTTTTAGGAGGAAGTTGCCACGGCCGCATTTAAACCAAAACGCAAATCCCTCTCAAATCCGGCACCTCCAAGGGCCGTTGAGTGTCCAATAACTTATGGAAAATCTAGGAAACTTAATTTCCTATCTTCCTACGTCATTAGACAGAGGTATTTAAGTCCAAATAGGTAAGTTCATCAACTCCCACCATTTCGGCCGGATTTTCGGATATGATCATCTTAGCAACTTTCCGAACTCATTCCGGACTCTCCGGATGGCAAAAATTCATGAGGTTTGCGGCATTGGAAAGATCGCATCCACTAGAATCCAATGCATCTAACCACACACAGTTTCGTATCTCATAAAAACTGTGGTGATCAAATCAAAACAGCTCTGTATGCAGTTTCGGGAAAGCAAGAAATCACATGAAATCAAGCCAACTTCGATTCAACTTCGACGAAGGCTTCAACCGGGCTCTGATACCACTGTAAGGAATCAATACATGACAGCGGAAAATTTTTGATTCCATAAAACCATGATCTTTGCCTTGATCGATGCCAAACGAGTAAAACCGGGAACCGAATATGAAGTAGAACGAGAGTACCTCATGGGATTTCTCAAATCCCTCACCATGGATGAAGAGAGGACATTCCTCCTTGCTGAAAACCGTTCAAGTGTCCGGTCTCTAGCGGTATCCACACGATCTGCTTCAATAGACGAGTTCTCTCTTCCTTCGGGCCTCCAGAAACCTCCCAGATCCCAGCTTGACCATGGGAGATCGCCTTCTAGAGGAGAGAGGAGGGAGAGAGGAGGCTTGGGACGTTCTCCAGCCCTATGGCTTGTTAGGGTTTGGCTTCATAAGCCATTTATTTATAGAAGATGGAATTTTTCACAAAAACCCAAAACTTCTATAAAATTGCGTCCATGCCCTCATCTCATTGACCAGATCTATTGTGTGTGACCCACTAGGCCCAATAGTCAATTTTGTTGAAGCCTTAATTAATTTAAAAGAACAATTCCTTTAAATTAAATCAAAACCGTTATCCGATAACAGTTTTTACGGCTTTCAGTTCATAATGGGTACAAGCCACATCCTATGATCCCAAATGACTTTGGGGAGTTAAATAACATCCAATGAGCCTTTCCATCATCAATTACCACATGGATTTAAATCCTCGTTCATACAATGTCCCGGTCGGTCAGGGGTTCGGCACTGACTGTCAACCCCTAAGTATTCCAACACTATGAAATCTTGTACTCATGAATGGATCAACTGAAAAACTCCTTTTCCAATTATCCTATCTACCTTGGCCAAGGATTTAGAGTACTATCCATAGGACATTCTCTCTCTCCTACCGAGAGTGAACGATCCCCTATTGTCCGCTCAATTGCCTCCACCAGGTTTCCCATATACCCAATCTATTAACTATATAGGACCACAATACTAAGTGATCCATCAGTCAATAGTCAAAGTACATAGTACGCCTGGCAAGACATCTTTGGCGACTCAGGTCAAAGATCCAACCGTGCTAATGAGATGTAAGAATAACCCGATAGACAGTTCGGTAAGATACCGATCAGGTTTTCTTAAATTGGTCAGTTCAGTGAACTCATTCCACTAATGAGCACCTGTGTGTGTATCTCAGTGTCCCCACACTGATGACCAATGAGATCGGTCATTCTCATCATATGAGAAGACATCACACACACTAGTCTATCCGGATTCTTGATGTCCTGTCTCTAGGATCCTATGACTAGGAACATTTAGATCACATACCTCTAGATGATCGATCTCATTATCAAGATCTTATCATGATTCAATCATCATCGCATGTGATCAAGGACTTCATTACGATATACGCTTCTAATAAAAGCTAGTAACGAAGTTTTGCCTATTTAATTGAATGAGATATTCCTTGAAATGTCGAATCATATCATATATGATTGGCTTGTAGGGCATACATTTCTAACATAATCATCAGGCAAATTTAAGTGAAAGTCACTAGATTGTTAAGTATTATATCCTTAAGTACTTGAGAAGTACTAAGGATGCATTTTTAGTATGGATGATAGGACTGGAAATTTTGAGTTAGACTTAAGCTTCTAGTTTCATATGACTGGTAGCTAGATAACTTTAAGGTACATGTTTACCTAGATGGTGGTGCAGTGAGCTAGAAAAGTTCCATGCTATAGACACTATGGAGTTTTCAAATTATAATTGTTGTTGACTGCTTATGAAGTAGTCTAGATGAAAATTTTCATCTTATTTTAGGGAGTTGTCCTTAATATCTTGATAATGTACTATTATTTTGTGAAAATGATGGATCATTACTTTTGTAGTGGAGCCTTTGTCTCATCAGAAATTTAAACACTTATGTGGCGATACTACTTGATTAGAGTGTAAGGAATTGTCAATCAAAATATAGTGCAGCGAAAGTGTCGATTCCTATGGGTTTCTTTAGAATATGTCTCAATCGGAACCGAATGATGAAAACAGAAAAACAATCAAATACAAATCGGGTTCAAATATACCTGATAGGAATTCATATAATCCCAGGGAGAGGAAGGATATGATCTTCTCAAGCTCTTCAAACCATTCAAGTGTTCGGTCTCCAGTAGTATCCACACAAACTTCATTCACAATAGGTTCTCCCTTCGCGTCGACCTCGAGAACTATTACCGAATGGAGCTCCATCAACCATGGACACATTCTAGAGAGAGGAGAAGGTAGGGAGGAGGATGAGGATGTGGTTAACACCCTTGGCATGATAGGGTTTGATTGAAACCATTAGTATTTATAGAGAATTTTGAAATTTTTTATAAAAACTTAAAATCTCTATAAATTATGCCCTTGCCCCTATGCTTGTGGGTATGTCCTTTCGTGTGTGACCCACTAGGCCCAATAGACTATTTGGTTGAGGCCTAAATTGTAAGGAATCGTTCATGAAATTTTGGTGCAGTGGAAGCGACGATTCCTATGGGTTCCTTTAGAATCCGTCTCAATCAGAAACGAACGACGAAAATCAAAAAACGATCAAATCGGGTTCGAATATACCTGATAGGGATTCATATAATCCCATGGAGAGGAAAGATATGAGCTTTTTAAGCTCTACAAACCATTCAAGCGTCCGGTCTCCAGCAGTATCCACACGAACTTCATCCACAGCAGGTTCTCCCTTCGCGTCGGCCTCGAGAACTCTTCCCGAACGGAGCTCCATCGACCATGGACACCTTTTAGAGAGAGGAGGAGGTAGGGAGGAGGCTAGGGATGTTGTCTTCACCCTTGGCTTGATGGGGTTTGGCTGAAACCATTGGTATTTATAGAGAATTATGAAATTTTTCATAAAAATCCAAAATCTCTATAAATTACGCCCTTGCCCCTGTACTTGTGGATAAGTCCTTTTATGTGTGACCCACTAGGACCAATAACCTATTTGGTTGAGGCCTAAATAAAATAGAACAATTCTATTTAATTCTAATTAAATCCGTTATCCGATAACAGATTAATCGGCCTACCGATCATGAAGGGTACAAGCCACATCCCATGATCCCAAATGGCTATGGGGATAATCTCATATCCATTGAGCCTTTCCATCATCAGTTACCGAATGGATATAAACCCTCATCCATCCAATGTGCCGGTCGTAAAGGAGTACGGCATCGACTGTCAACTCCTTAATGTACCGACTCTATAGGATCATGTACTCGGAATTGGATCAATTGGAAAACTCCTTTTCCAATTATCCTATCTACCCTGTCCAGGGATTTAGAGTGCTATCCCATAGGACATTCACTCTCACTTACCGAGAGTGGACGATTCCTTGTTGTCCGCTCAATTGCCTCCATCGGATTTTCCTTGTACCCGATCCATCGCTATATAGGACCATCTAAATTGTGATCCATAAGTCAATGGTCAAAGCACAAGTTCCACCCAACAAGGCATCTTTGGCGACTCAGGTCAAAGGTCCAACCATGCAACCGTGATGATAGAAAACCCTGATAGACAGTTCGGTAAGATACCATTCAGGGTTTCTAATTCGGTCAGTTCAGTGAACTCATTCAACTAATGAGCACCTGTATGTGTATCTCAGTGTCTCCACACTAATGACCAATGAGATCGGTCGTCCTCATCATATGAGAAGACATCACATACACTAGTCTATCCGGATCCTTGATGTCCCGTCTCAAGTATCCTATGACTAGGAACATTTAGATCAAATACCTCTAGATGATCAATCTCATTATCCTGATCTCATCATGATTTAATTATCATTGTATTTGATCAAGGACTTCATTATGATATTCGCATCTAATAAGAGCTTATAATGAAGATTTGCCTGATTAATTGAATGAGATATTTCTAGAAATGTCGAATCATATCATATATGATTGGCTTGTAGGGCATACATTTCTATCAATCTCCCACTTGCACTAAAGCCAATCACCATCTGACTGATCTATATCAGCTCAAGGTGAAGCTCAAACACTCTTTGAGTAACTGCTTCAGTTAGTAGATCTGCAATGTTATTAACGGTAGATACTTTATCTTTAATTATATCTCTATAAGTTGCAATCTCTCTGATTGTATGGTATCGCCACAGAAGTTCTAAACTTCTGATGAGACATCGGCTCTACTCCATTGTTTTCTTAAAACAATGATACACTTTCAGAGAAAATTGAGACAATCCCATATTAAATATGTAGATGAAAAACTTCATCTAGACTACTTCTCAAGTAGTGTGCAACCAATATGTAAACTTGTTTACATATGTTGTAGAATTTACAGTGTTCTATCACATAGAACTCTTTCAGCTCACTACACCACCATTATTCTGACTTAATATCAAACTTATTTGATTAGAAGCTTGTGTTTGTAAAACTACAAGAGTTCAAGTCTTATCCTCCAGTGTATAGAGATACATTCTCAGTGCTTCTCAAGTACCAAATGATATATCTCTAAACTATCCAGTGACTCTCACCTGGATCTTCCTGATGAATGCTTATAACACTTAGAGCATTAATCACATCATGTACGTAGCATCATATAAATGATAGACCCTATGACAAAGGCATAAGGGCTCTATTTATGTGATCTCTTTATCTTTCAAGAAGTCTACAAATACAACACTTTACAGAGATCAACTCCACATCACATAGGTAAGAAACCTATCTTGAAGTTTATAATGTCAAACCCTTTGACTATGGTGACTACGTACATTAACTGGGCATTGATTTTAGATCTATCTCCATAGATCTCAAAACCCAAATTGTGTTTGGAGGATCAATTTGATAGCTAGGTTCACTTATGATAACACACCTACTTCATTCTCAATGAGTAGTATGTCATCAACATAAAATGTCAAGAAAGTAACAGCACTCCCACTTATCTTGTTGAATACACAAGGCTCCTCTTCGTTCTTAACGAAGTCATAAGATTTAATCTCATTAAACCTTATATATGATCTATGGGAAGTTTTACTTCAGTCCATAAATGAACTTAATACACACTCTTCTTGGATGTTATTGGGATTTGATTCCCTATAGTTGTATCATATACACCTATTCCTCAAAATACTTTAGAGGAACACTATCTTAACATCCAATTAGCTTATCTCATAATCATAGAGTGTAACAATCAAAATCCCAATGGATTAATCCATGGAATAGGTAAAAGATCTCATCATAGTTAACCATTTGACTTAAATGATATCCTTTTCAACTATTCTCACCTTTGAAGGTATCTACCTTCTAATCCACTCCAATCTATTCTTTAGTGATCCATTTATTCCTTATGGATACTATATCCTTAGGTGGATCTATCAAGTTCTAAACTTGATTAGAATAGATAAAGTTTATATCGGATTTTATTGTCTCTTCCCATTAATGAATCAATATCTTATATTGGTTCTATATAGATCCTAGAATCAATATCCTTATTATCTTATGCCTCATTTCATCTATCAGAGATATGTCTCACATATCTCTTAGGTAGAATGGACTCAAGTAAAGACCTATGATTTGTCCTTGTGTAATTATTAACTAGCACCTTAATAGAAGTGTTACTGGGTTGTGGAACTGGAACATCTTCCATATATACCTTGCTCCCACTATCTTTCTTAAGAATGAACTTTTCCTTTAGAAATATAGTGAGCTGAGCAACACATACCCTTATACATAAGGGTCGTATATTTAATATCTAAAAGTTTCCTCTGGATATCCCACAAGCAACACTTCATAGTCTAATATTCTAACTTGTTAGAGTTATACTTCTTCACCAGGTCGGACATTCCGAAACCTTAACTTGCTTAAGGTCAAGTTTTAACCCCTTTTTCATATCCTATATGGAATAATCAGACCAGACTTAGAAGGTACCTATTAAGATCAAGTGGTTATAACGAGTACTTAGCCAAAATTAGACAAAGAGGAATTTTGCAAAGCTTATCATTGTTCATATTATGTCTTACATAATATGACTTCTCATTTTAGCTACTCAATTAAGCTAAAATGTGTAAAGAAGTGTCCATTAGATTCTATTATCCTTCAATTATATGTGAATTATGTACTTAAGTATTCCTCTCTTTGATCTCATCAAAGAGTTCTAATACTAGTTCCATTAGTATCTCTACTTCATTCTTAATCTCAGATAATTTCTCAAAGGTCTTAGATTTGTACTTCATAAAGTATATGTATCCATACCTAGAGACATCATCTTTGAAATAATGAAGTAGAAATATTCTTCTTTAGCCTTACTAGATATGGGCTAACATACATCTAAATGTACGAGTTCTAATAACTCATTAACCCATTCTCCATGTCTATATAAAGCTAAAGTGTAGATTGAACTAAATCAACCCATTTCCTCTTAAAATGAATATTCACACATAACATGAGAGCTAACATATCAAATATGATTAAATAATTCATTAAGCTCCCACTAGCAAACACTTTGCCATTCAATCTATTAGAACATCTATCAATTCCATAACTTAGAATAAATCAACATTTATTCAAGTAGGAAATCATATAATGTTCTTTTAGAAGGATATAATAGCAATATTAATTATTAAGACATCTCCATAAGGCTATTAAAGAATTGCACCTCCCACTAATAATGATGCAACTTTTGCACCATTTCATATGTAGGTCAACATCTTCTTTATTAAGCCTTCATTTACTTGTCATCATCTACAACTCCTTGTAGATATAAGATGCATATCTGATATCTCATACCATTAGATGCATCCATAGTATCTAATATTATGATATACACATATAGTATCTAATTCTATTAAGTGTATATTTAAAACAAGTAAGTGCCAATGATTTGGATACATGAAGCTTCTCAAGCTCCATCTTTGCATTATATACAAAACACTTTGTACTTCCTCTTCCATTTATCATCGTCATGATAGTGTAAGAATCATGTCTTATTCTGGCTTTATTATCTTGACCACCTTCTTTTACTATTAACTATCTCCTATTTCTATCTAATAATTTTACTTCTTACTATTGGTCTCACCAACAAGAAGTAATTAAGATGTATTGTTGATCTCAGTTGCCCTTTAGTTAGCTCATCACTATGAGCCATGATGGATCTCATATCCATCTATCCATGTTGTCTCTATAATTATGTCTCATAGAGACTAACATCTAGTTTAAGGCAAACAATGCATCTTATCTATGAGATAAGATCTTATCTTTCTTTCATATCACTAGATAATTTAGGAGACACCTACTTCTCAAGTAGAATAGTTAATTGGTAAACTATGAGAACAATTCTCTTAGTTCTAAATCAGTTTAAGAAGTGTTAGCCATTAAGCTATATGGCATCTAATATGCCATACTAATGGTGGTTTATTATCGTATTCTACAACTGAGATATAATTTTATCAATGTAACATTTCAAACATTCATTAAAATTAAGATATGGTCTTTGATCCTAATTTATGCTCCCACTAATTTTCGACGAATTTGCATAACCCTCATTATGCAAAGACGGGATATCACGATGAAATCCTAATGGGGACTAAGACCCTATTAACTTTATGGTGACAACCTTGTGGGAAACACAACAAGTCATCCCATTCTTAATAGGTAGGTAACTTTTACCAATTGCAACCCTTGCAATTCTTAGTCATTTAGCCTCAAGAGTTATAACCTTGTGGGAAACACAACAAGCTATATACTCTAGTTAGGTCAACTCCGCTTGTTACGTTATGAGAATGAATTCTTAACATAGCCCTTGTGGGAAACACAACAAGGCCATGCAATGGTCCACCCCAAAGTTCGGAAAATGCCTTGGCCATGATCACCAATCCCTTGCTGAATGAGCCTTGTGGGAAACACAACAAACCCATCCAATCTAAGATTGGCTCATCAAGACCATAACAACGGAAGGCTGCGTGAGTCATTCTTAATGTCACACATTTATCAACCTAATTATGACAAGGAGGGATTTTATTTTAGTCTCATCAAGAATATGTGCTAAGTATATATAATACTTTTAGAATATCATATATCTAAGGTATAACCTGTAGCACACATCCACATATCAAATATGCACAAAATCAGGTGATCATGGACTTAACCCTAAGCATGCACCTAAGGCACCCCTATAGGTGCAAATCTTTGCTTCAGATGCTTGAGTTGGTATGCTCCCACTTCAGAAGGGTGCTTCTCCAAGTGGTCCCTCTCTCCAACCTTCCACGAACCGGCTTCTAACTCTTACAAGCGGCTTAAGGGTACGCAGACCCACAAATGTACATAACTTAATAAGAAACCTTGGTGTTAACCAAGTGGAGTACATTAATGGAGGGAGGTAGAATGTACAATCAGATTGTATAGAGAGAGAGGAGGCACACACATGCCCCATTTAATAACATAACCAACATAATTAAAAGCAATCACAAGCCAAGCACAACTAAGTCCATGATCACCTCCATACACACTAACATTCATCACATGAACATAGAGCGCATACGCGATAATTATATGAGATATATCATATATATCAGCATAAAATTATATAATTTATTTTTAAATTCTCAATTTCATGCATGTCAAATTTTTATGAAATAAATAACATGAAAATAACATGACAACAACATATAAACAATTTATATGAAATGAACATACAAAACTAAACTATTTAGAACATTCATGCATTCCCAATACTGTGCAAGGTCAAAAATTAATGTCCCAATTTATATTCTGTAAAATCTCATTTTAAAGAATTAATTAAGACACTAATAATATAAGTTAAACCTTTAAAACAATTTTAAAGTTTAACCATGAGTGAATCTATGTAAATAGAACTAAGCATCATCTAAAATGTCATTAAACACTTTAAAACATGTTAAATAATAATATAGAAATTTTCAGAATTTTTTGGATTTTTCTAGAAATTTTTAGGATTTTCTATGATTTTAAACAATTTAAAATTATTAAATAAAGGATCTAGCGCATTGCGCCGCGTATGGCGGCGCACTGCGCCCGTCCCGCGTGCGCCGCCAATGCGCCGCGGGCGTTGGCGCGTTGCGCCGCCGCTGCCGCTGATGCGTCTGCGCCGCCTGTGCGCCAGCCCGGTCAAACCGGGTGTTGACCCGGATCTGGATCCTGGTCCGAATCGGATCCTCCTTCTCCGCCCGATAAGGTCGCAGCCGGCACTATTCATCGGGAGGAAATCTATCCCATAGAATCATATTTATATCCTTACTCAGAACTCTGAAAAATCCGAAAAAATATGCGTTGGAATACTTATCTAATAACGAATCCAAAAAAGTCGGCCTCATATCCAGGAAAAATCTCAATCGACCGCAAAATGAGGAAGAAGAGGCGGCGGTCACCGAGATTCCGTAGCAGAAATCTCCATTTTGCAACGAGGATAACTCCTTATCCCGGAAGCCAAATATTATAAAAAAATACAATTTAGAATTCTCATCAAATGAAGTTTCCAAATATGAATATATACATTTAGATAAAAATTTTCTATTAACGTTAAATCAGGAAGAAACAAGTCGGCGCCGCCAGATTCCGCAGAACCCTAGTTCGTCGGAACACTCAAAATTTCTCACCCTCCGCCGTCGTTCAAAGCTGGATATCAAAGGTAAAGGCTAGGTAATCATATTAACCATCTTATAAACCTTTTCCAAGCCTCAATTTCTTCCGTGGACGGAGATTTCACAAAATCCCCAAATCCGGGTGTCGGTTCGGGCATGACAGAAACACCAACTTTTGAGGCTTCTCCCGAACACTAAAGAGATCCAAACTTCAAACGGTTTGCGGCGTTGGAAATCCCTATATCACTAGATTCTACCAAGGCCAACCAATATTTTATCTGAATCATACACAGAATATGGTGGCCTCGTCAAAACAGACATTTGCACATATTCGGGAACACATAAATAACATGAAATAATATCGATTCGAAGTCGGTTTTGACTGAGACTTGAACCGGGCTCTGATACCACTGTAAGGGATCATCCATGAAATTTTGGTGCAGCGGAAGTGACGATTCCTATGGGTTCCTTTAGAATCCGTCTAAATCAGAAACGAACGACGAAAATCGAAAATCGATCAAATCGGGTTCGAATATACCTGATAGGGATTCATATAATCCCATGGAGAGGAAGGAGATGAGCTTTTTAAGCTCTACAAAACGTTCAAGCGTCCGGTCTTCAACAGTATCCACACGAACTTCATCCACAGCAGGTTCTCCTTTCGCGCCGGCCTCGAGAACTCTTCCCGAACGGAGCTCCATCGACCATGGACACCTTCTAGAGAGAGGATGAGGTAGGGAGGAGGATAGGGACGTGGTTTTCACCCTTGGCTTGATGGGGTTTGGCTGAAACCATTGGTATTTATAGAGAATTATGGAATTTTTCATAAAAACAAAAAATCTCTATAAATTACGCTCTTGCCTCTGTACTTGTGGATAAGTCCTTTTGTGTGTGACCCATTAGGCCCAATAACCTATTTGGTTGAGGCCTAAATAAAAATATAACAATTCTATTTAATTCTAATTAAATCCATTATCCGATAACAGATTAATCGGCCTACCGATCATGAAGGGTACAGGCCACATCCCATGATCCCAAATGGCTATGGGGATAATCTCATCTCCATTGAGCCTTTCCATCATCAGTTATCACATGGATATAAACCCTCATCCATCCAATGTCCCGGTCGGAAAGGAGTACGGCATCGACTGTCAACTCCTTAATGTACCGACTCTATAGGATCATGTACTCGGAATTGGATCAATTGGAAAACTCCTTTTCCAATTATCCTATCTACCCTGGCCAGAGATTTAGAGTGCTATCCCATAGGACATTCACTCTCACTTACCGAGAGTGGACGATTCCTTGTTGTCCGCTCAATTACCTCCATCGGATTTTCCTTGTACCCGATCCATCGCTATATAGGACCATCTAAATTGTGATCCATAAGTCAATGGTCAAAGCACAAGTTCCACCCAACAAGGCATCTTTGGCGACTCAGGTCAAAGGTCCAACCATGCAACCGTGATGATAGAAAACCCTGATAGACAGTTCGGTAAGATACCATTCAGGGTTTCTAATTCGGTCAGTTCAGTGAACTCATTCAACTAATGAACACATGTATGTGTATCTCAGTGTCTCCACACTAATGACCAATGAGATCGGTCGTCCTCATCACATGAGAAGACATCACATACACTAGTCTATCTGGATCCTTGATGTCCCGTATCAAGTATCCTATGACTAGGAACATTTAAATCAAATACCTCTAGATGATCAATCTCATTATCATGATCTCATCATGATTTAATCATCATTGTATTTGATCAAGGACTTCATTATGATATTCGCATCTAATAAGAGCTTATAATGAAGATTTGCCTGATTAATTGAATGAGATATTTCTAGAAATGTCGAATCATATCATATATGATTGGCTTGTAAAGCTTACATTTCTATCATAAATGAATTAGAACCATTCTATTTAATTTAATTAAATTCATTATTTGATAATAGATTAATCGGCCTACTGATCTGTACGAACCTCGCGAATCTTTCATTTTTATTATTTTTATTTTACACCGCTCCGTCTCTTTTTAATTTTAAAACTCTTTTGCGGCGATAAAACTCTCTTGTACGGCGGATATTGTGGTTAATATTTGGTGAAAATTATTTGAGGGATAAAATAAAATATTATATTGCGCGAGTGCAACAACTTTTTCCCCCGTTTATCATTTTGGCGCGAAAAATCCTCAACAATGGTGACGACAAGATTATCGCTCTACTTTTTTTTAATATTAAAAATAATTTTACGATTATTAGAGTTATCATAAATAACATTGCGAGGTTATGGTGTGGGTTCTTTGAATTATGGTTTGACCTCTCTCCATCAATCCACGAATGGATTCGATGTTAATTACACTGAGCGGCGGCTCAGTAACCCCTGATTAACTGCCATGGTAACACATTCAAGACGGGACAAATGCAAGGAAAAATATGTGTTTATTTTTTTGAATATAAATGATGAAATAACAAGAAGGAGTGTCGGCACTGCCTCCCCTCTCCCATTATTTCTTTTTCATGTCTTCTTTCTGCTTCCCTCTCCTTCTTTTTTGGGGACTAGGTCCGGGGCTAGAAGGCGGCATCTGCCTTGAATCTAGCCTCACGGTCTCCTCCCTTCTCTTTTTTTTTTGATCCAATGCTTTGTGATTCCACATCCAACAAGCGGTATTTTCTCGATCGGGGATTAACCGACTTGCTAGGTCTTGGACATGATACCCATGACCCGGCATTTCCTTTTAGGGATTGGCCGGACCGATGGGCGTTGGAGATTTTCATCCATTACCCGGTATTTCCCAATCGGGGATTAACCGGATTAGTGGGGCTTGGAATTTTCATCCATTACCCGGTATTTCCCGATCGGGGATTAACCGGACTAATGGGCCTTGAAATTTGTTCGTCGGCATTGCTCGTTTGTGAGCGAGCCGAATTGGTGAATTTGGGGTTTTTCACCCATTACCCGGTATTTTCCCGCTCAGAGATTAACCGGATAATGGGCCTTGGACTTTTGTTCGTCGGCATTTGCTCGTTTGGGAGCGAGCCGAGTTGATGAATTTGGGTTTTTCATCCATTACCCGGTATTTTCCCGATCGGGGATTAACCTGATTAATGGGTCTTGGGATTTGGTCGGCATTGCTCGTTTGGGAGCGAGCCGAGTTGATGGAATTTGGGTTTTCATCCATTACCCGGTATTTTTCGATCGGGGATTAACCGGATTAATGGGTCTTGGAATTTTCATCTATTACCCGGTATTTTCCCGATCGGGGATTAACCGGATTAATGGGTCTTGGACTTTGTTTGTCGGCATTGCTCGTTTTGGGAGCGAGCCGAGTTGATGAATTTTGGGTTTTCATCCATTACCCGGTATTTTCCCGATCGGGGATTAACCGGAATAATGGGTCTTGGACTTTGTTTGTCGGCATTGCTCGTTTGGGAGCGAGCCGAGTTGATGAAATTTGTGGTTTTTCATCCATTACCCGGTATTTCCCGATCGAGGATTAACCGAATTAATGGGTCTCGGACTTTTTGTCGGCATTGCTCGTTTGGGAGCGAGCCGAGTTGGTGAATTTGGGGTTTTTCACCCATTACCTGGTATTTTCCCGCTCGGGGATTAACCGGATAATGGGCCTTGGACTTTTGTTCGTCGGCATTTGCTCGTTTGGGAGCGAGCCGAGTTGATGAATTTGGGTTTTTCATCCATTACCCGGTATTTTCCCGATCGGGGATTAACCTGATTAATGGGTCTTGGGATTTTGGTCGGCATTGCTCGTTTGGGAGCGAGCCGAGTTGATGGAATTTGGGTTTTCATTCATTACCCGGTATTTTCCCGATCGGGGATTAACCGGATTAATGGGTCTTGGACTTTGTTTGTCGGCATTGCTCGTTTTAGGAGCGAGCCGAGTTGATGAATTTGGGGTTTTCATCCATTACCCGGTATTTTCCCGATCAGGGATTAACCAGAATAATGGGTCTTGGACTTTGTTTGTCGGCATTGCTCGTTTGGGAGCGAGCCGACTTGATCAAATTTGGGGTTTTTCATCCATTACCCGGTATTTCCCGATCGGGGATTAACCGGATTAATGGGTCTCGGACTTTTTGTCGGCATTGCTCATTTGGGAGCGAGCCGAGTTGATGAACTTGATGTTTTTCATCCATCACCCGGTGTTTTCCCGATCGGGGATTAACCGGATTAATGGGTCTTGGACTTTTCATCCATTACCCGGTATTTCCCGATCGGGGATTAACCGGATTAATGGGCCTTGGACTTGTTCATCGGCATTGCTCGTTTGGGAGCGAGCCGAGTTGATGAGTTTGGGGTTTTTCATCCATTACCCGGTATTTCCCAATCAGGGATTAACCAGATTAATGGGTCTTTGACTTTTGTCGGCATTGCCCGTTTGGGAGCGAGCCGAGTTGATGACTTTGGGGTTTTCATCCATTACCCAGTATTTTCCCGATCAGGGATTAACCGAATTAATGGGTCTTGGACTTTTTGTCGGCATTGCCCGTTTGGGAGCGAGCCGAGTTGATGACTTTGGGATTTTTCGGGTGAGCCGTTGGGGCTTTCTCTCTCATCCACTGACTGGTGCTTCCCGATCGGGGATTGACCGAATCGGTGGGTCTTCATGGTCCGTTGGGGGTTTCTCTCTCATCCGCCAGTCGGTATCTCCCGATCGGGGATTAATCGAGTTGACGGGCCTTGATAGTCCGTTGGGAGTTTTCTCTTTCCTCCACCAACCGTTGGGGGTGTTCTTCTTCCAACCGTTGGGGGTTTTCTCTTTCTTCTACCAACCGTTGGGGGTTTTATCTTTCCAGCCGTTGGGGTTTTTTCTCTCCTCCACCAACCGTTGGGGGTGTTCTTCTTCCAACCGTTGGGGGTTTTCTCTCTCATGGTGGAGTTGGGTTTTTGTTCATGTGGGTTCAATTGGAGTTTTGGTCATCATGGACTTAATGGGCCCACTTTCCATGTTAATGGGCCTTGAGTCGATCTCATGCTCATCTCGGTTAAGGCCGGATTGGGCCTTGGTGGACCGAGTTTGATGCACTTGGAATGGAGTCACATGGCATTTAGCTTCCTTTAAAATGGTTAATTGGGCCTTGGGTCGGTCTCTTGTTCATGTTGGTCAAGGCCTAATTGGGCCTTAATTTATTGGACTTGGTTCATTTGAAATGGGAGCACATGGTCTTGCATTTCATTTGAAGATGATCAATTGGGCCTTGAAAGCCTTAATGGGCTTTGATGAGTAATTTCACTCCTTAGGGCCTTAGTTAATTGAACTTGATTTATTTGAAATGAGGTCACATGATCTTGATCCACATGGATGATGGCTAATTGGGCTTTGAGAGCCTTGATGGGCCTTGATGAAATGGGTGATATTCCTCCTTGCCTAATGGGCCATTGATTGCTTGATGCCTCACATGCCATCATGGTATGAGATGATGTGATCTCCACATGCTATCATGGTGTGAGATGATATGATTGACCCCATGGTATACCTTGGGACTTAGCCAATTCCATGAGAAATGGACCTTGGACTTCCTTCTCTCCTTGCACTCTCTTGGACAATGGGGCAATGGGGAGAGCCTTGCACTTTACGTAGGGAGAACCTTGGGTATGTTGCCTCTCTCCTCTCCAAGAGGAATTCATGGGTTTTTATATGCCAAAAGAGGGGGGTATTTTGGTCCACAAAATGCCCCAACTTCTCCTTGTTTTTGAGGGTGTGAGGAGAGGGGAGGGTAACTTTGGAAATATTTGATTATGCCTTTTGCTTTATGGTAGGTGTGAGGGAAAAAGGTGGGGGCATTTTGGGCTTTGGTCACCTTTATGGAGGGTTGGGGTGGCTAATTACACAAAATATCCCTCAAATCATTTTACAAGGGGATTTTCGGATGTCCCATTTGGGACAGATTTTGGGTCTTCTCCTTTTGAGAATTTGAGGCCCAAATGGCCAAAATGAAGGCCCAAATGTATGTGCATGGGTCCAATGAACCAATTGGGGCTATTTGAGCCCATTTAAGAGCTATTAGGGGGGTTTTATTCCCTCTTAAAATTTAAACAAAATATATGGCCGGGAATCGGGTCATACACATGTGCAGCCCTCTTGGCATTTTTTTTTTATTTCTCTTCCTTCTTTCTTTTTCTACTGATTTTTTTTTCTCTCAATTTTCTTTTCTTTTTCCTTTTTTTTTGCTAATAGAAACCGTCTTCTCTTTTTTTTTCAGGGAGATATACACTCCTTTTCTCTCTTTTTTTTCTTTTCTTCTTCTTCTTTTTTCCATCTTCTTTTCTTTTCCTTCTTTTCTTTCTGATTCTTTTTTTTCTTTTGCCATCCTCTCTTCTTTTTTTCTTTCTGGAGGATATACACTCTCCCCTTTTTTTCTCTTTTTCATCCATCATTTTTGTTTTCTCCTTTTCTTTTACTCCTTTTCATCTTATAATCAATAAATGAGAGCCACAAAAAAAATTTAATATGTTGCTCTCATCTACTGCGCCTCTTATCAACACTATTTTCTATTTAACAATTATCAAAATCCTGTTGACCACTTCAAGCCAAACGATCAAATGCTCTTCAATTTTGACCAAGGTCAAAATCTCCCCCCCCCCACCTTCTGTTTTTTCTGTTTTTTTGTTTGCTGAGTATGACATTCCAAAAAATTTTATTACGTTGAGGGTGTAATGGCGACACAGGCGCTCCTTCATTTTTTAATTTTGACCACAGTCAAAATTGCTTCACGTTGTATCTCCCAATTCTTTGTCCTATAGGCGCTGTCATATACCGAACATATTGGAATTGCTTTTGGCGAGAGGGCTTTTCCCTTCAATTTTTACCTGGTCAAAATTGGCCACCCCTTCACACGATAACGCCAGCGCAGAGGAAGACTCCAGAAGGGGGCATTCTCACCCTTTCCTCTCTTCGGCGTTCACCGCTCTGTGGGCAGGCGCAGGCGCAGACGTGCCCGGGTGAGGACGACGACAGCAAGTGCGATGTCGGGGGAAGGTTGCGTCGTCGCCCGGCGAGCTTGCGGCTTCGGCGTCCGACCGCAGTGAAGCTGCTTCCTCCGGCGGCTTCGATCCGGCGTTCCACCGGCCCTCCCGCCGTCGGACATCCCCTCAGCAGGTCGTCGAGCTTCGTGGGGCTTCGCCCCTTAGCGTCGTCGAGCTTCGTGGGGCTTCTCCCCGATGACTGGTCCGCACAAGGGTGCTCCATCTCTTTCGGCTCCTGCGGCCTGCCTTCCTCGCCGAACTGCAGCACTCGGGCAACTCTTCTTCCTCGTCGAACGGCTCGAGCGGGACCGGCTACTCGTATCTTTGGCCCAACCCCCTGTAGGTCTCCCGGCAGCTGCGTGGGGAGCTTCCCCTCGTGAGGTGCGGCCCGACTCCTTCTCCTTCTCTCTTCTCCTCTTTTTTATTGCTAGTTCCTATCATATGCTCATCGTTGGCGCCATTGTGCGCACCTACTCGTGCCTCCCCCCCTTTGGCCTGGCGCTTCGCCGGCCCATTTTCTGCTCAGCCTCGCGGACCATCCTCTTCGCCGAGCTGTGGTGGTTGCGCGGGTAGCCGACGACAGGGCCAGCGAGTGCGGTACGCCGTCCTCCCTCGGAGCCTCTCCGGCGAGCTCCTCCTGCTCAGCGCTGCGGGGACCATCGATTCCGGTTCTCCGGCGGCTGTCGCAGCGCGGGTTTCTTTTTTATTCCTCAGCCTTGAGGTCGACGCTTCCGACCGGAGAAGGTGACAGTGTGGGCTTCGGGTGTGTGTTTCTCCTTTTCCCCCTTCTTCTTTTTTCTTGGTTTTACGAGCATCTTCCCCAGACCCTTCTGTGCGTAGGGGAACTCGTTGGCCGACGCTCGTCGTTCGGCTCCCAGATCCTCCAAGCGATTCGACGCGCCTGGCTTCTTCAGCTCCGCCTCCCGGCGACTGGTCCGCGCGGAAGTCCTTCGACCCCGGCACCTCGCCAGTCCTGTTGTCAGCCCCGCGGACCATCTTCTTCGCTGAGCTGTGGTGGTCGTGCGGCCCTCTTCCGTCCCCATATTCCGCGGACCAAGCTTCACCGCTGAGACCCTCTTTGATGCATCGCGGCCTTGGGAGACAGGTACTGATGGAGGACTTCCCGCGATGGTCGCACTGTCCCCTCTTCCTTTCTTCCTCCCATTCTCCTTTTTTTATGCACATTCGCTCTTCTTCTCTGGATGCCTTAGAGGGTGTAGAGCTTTGGCCGCAAAGGTGCTTCAGTGCCGGCCAGGGAAGACTCCTTCCTCTGCCTTGCGCCGGGCTGCTGCCTCCGTCCGTATAGAGGGGCTTGTGCCGGAGGACGAAGGAGCTTGCGAGAGGTAGCCCGAGGCGCGTTCGGTGACGCTTCTCCTGAATCAGCCGGAGCACAGTCGGCCGGGGCGTGGACCTGCTGCCCGCTGTGCTTTGGGGCGTCGGTGGCCTCCAAAGACCTGATCGTAGTGTCTGTCTAGGCTTATTCTTCCTTGGGGTGGGTTGAGGTGAGATCCCTTTTGCTCATGCTTTTTGTTGTTTTTTTTTTTTGCTCTGTTCTTTTTGCAACGGATTACCGCACCTCCCTTTTTCACGCGTTGTACCTGCTTACGGAATGATAAATGGCATGTTTGACCGTGTGCTGGGGATCGGTTGACCCCCTTTCATGAATGGACTGGGCTGAAGGGCTTAATAACTAGATGCTGTTGTCGTCAGCCCCTCCATTGGAGGATCGTTGATGTTCAACCTAAAAGAAGATGACATTCGTCACCGACCACCCTTCTTGGGAACCATGGCCGGTTGACCTAAAAAATAATAATAATAATCCTCGGAAAAGGCAGTCGTCGACCCCTCTATTGGAGGACCGTTGGCGTTTGGCCTATCAGAAGATGACATGTGCCGTCGGCCCCCTCTTCGGAGGATCATGGTCGATCGGTTTAATGAATAAACTATAAACATGAGCTGCCCCGTCTGGTTGTGCGCTTGATGAACACATTTTTTTTTCTTCTTTTTTTTGATGACAATTGCTTCTCTTGTAGTCGCTTTTTTTCGTTCTCATGTTGTGCATAGACTTCTTACTTTTCCGCCTCATAGCATCATGCTAATTCAAGCTGATCAAACCCGATTAATTCAATGCATGCTGTATTTTTTCTGTATTTTGAAAGATTATTTCAATCATCTTTGGTGCTCCCATTGATTTGTTGGGTTTATGACATGGCATGACCACCGTCCTGTGTCCTGTTGTTTTTTTTTTGGCGGGGTTAACAATTGCCCCCCACGGGAGATTTCCCAAAGACAACGTCGGAGGTGGAGGTCCCGTGCACGGATTTCAGGTCCTTCTTCATGTGTACCCTTGCGGGAATCATCCTCGTGCTTGATGTCGGGATCTTTTCCACTTTCTCTTTAGGATCTCCCACATGCTGCCGAGCACTCTTTTCTTTGCCGAATGGGCAAACATCCTGGTTGCGCCGAGGAAGATATCTCACCCAACCTCTTTCTTTACTGTTCATATTGGCATCCATAGCTATATTCTGAATATCCAGAATAAGTTTTTCTTGTTTTACTTGTTAATCCCTTGCACTTATCCTGACCTGGACTTTTTTTTTTCAGCAGCTGCAGCATCACCCATCGAGTTAAGAGCTTCGTTAACCTCGTTGCTGCCCCATGCAACATCATCTCTGGTGGTCTGCAAGTTCATTCCTGCCGCCTGGTCCTCCATCAATATCAGTCCTGGCGGCTTTCTCACGGCTGGGTGATTTAGTGGTACTGTTTGCTGTCGCCATCGGCATGTTGAGATGGTTGCCCCGATTGTATACCAGAACATATTTTATATCCCCCTTTTTTTTAAAAAAAAATCTATTATGCTCTGATCGGGGGTGTACAGATGTAGCATGAGAATATGCATGATTTGGGCATGCTTCAATGTTCTTTTGTCAGACGTGAATATGCAAATTTTGTTCCAAAAAATTGAGGGCTGGACGGCTCTCTCGTACTGTAGATTTTTTTTTTGACATCGATAGAGCCGAAGCATTTTGATTTTTTCTGCTTCCCTCCCGTAGGGACAGCACTAGGTACATTTCTTACCAAAGATTCTTTAAGACCATCTTCCATCAGAGACATTATTGAATATTGTTTTGCTCGTGGAGTTGTCTCCTTCCTGTTTACGTATGAAGGACCTTACGTAAACCTGTTTCTTTTATCAAGGAGCATGCCATTAAGCTTATTAATAGCATTTTTTTTGCTGCCTCCTCTTGATCGAACTGCACAAATCCACGGCCTTTAAACTACCCAGATGGATCAGTTGCAATCTCGCATAAAAGGAAATTGCCAAATACGAAAAAAATATCGCATAGAGCTCTGTTGTCTGTTGACCTGCCCACGCTCTTGATGCATGTGTTAGCAGCACCACTTTTTTTGATATTAGGGTCACGGTTGGAATGCATTATCTGAATGGGCTCGCCATTGGGAAGGGCGAATTTTAGCATATCCAAAACTTGTATTGCATCCATGGGGTTGCTGTAGCCTAGAGATCAGCAGGTAGCAACACCCTCCATGCCCGTCTGATTTAACGCCGCCGGAAATTCACCCGCCATCCGCTGCTTATCAGTCATCATCGGGACAGGTATGGAGGTGATGCCCACAGAGCCATCAGTCGCAAGTTTTTTTTGGTTGGCGGCTGCTGCGCTGATAGATCAGTGCTCGACTTGCATCTATTAGGCATATTAAAAATAATTCTTTTGTTTGTTCTCCAAACAGAGCGTAACGGCCCATGCAGTAAATTTGAAAACAGCTTCAGCCGTTCACACAAGCATTGACCTGGAGCACACATCAGTGCACCATAAACACGCCATGCCTCATTTCTCTTTGCTTCATTCTTGTCACACTCTTATTGTGTATGCATGAACGTCACACAAGAACGTCTGGTTTTGCCATGCGCCATGCCCTTTTCACGAACGTGGGTCTACCAAAGTGGTTTTGGCCAGCAGAAGTTTCGATGGCTTGGACGATCTTGATGAAATAAGGCCCTAGCGGTCTTGCTTGTTCCGGCCAGAAATTGAGCCCTGGCGGCCTTGGAAGTTTTGCAGCTCTCTGCCCTTATTTGATCCAGAAAATTGAACTGGATTGGGGCATTTAATGGACTGCCTGGAAGCAAGTTGGGGCCTGGTTTGGAGTGAAAATAGGCTATGGCTAACGTCTGCTCGGGGTCCGTTCGGGGGGCTTCCGAATAGGGCTTTTTGGTTTTTGGTTTTTTTCTCTTTTTTGAAATGTCTGAGGGTTTGTGTAAGCGGCCCAGCAAGGCATTGTTTTAGGATGATTTAGGACATGAACAGGGCGTTTCATGAGACTGCATATGAAGCATGACATGTCCGAACATAATTTCAATGCGGGGCTGATTTCTGAAGTTAAGGGAGACTGTTTTGTGGACAGGTTTGGGGAGGGCTTATGGCAGGTTCGCGGCAAGTTCATCAGCCCCCGAGGGGCTAAAAGGGACATCTTACCCATGAGAACCCCAAAATGGAGCGGGGCACAGCCAAGGGATGCCTTGCCCCCCCCCCCCTCTTTGGACGGGAATAGGGACAGAAAAGAGGGAATTTAGGAAAAGAAAGAGGACAAGCAGGCACGACGGCCCGTTTTCTTTTTCTACTCTCCTTCATATGTACATATACATACATTTGGTAGGAATTTTGTATACTTACCCAACGGGGTAGCGCAAGCGACTTTCCTAGAAATCTTACGGGCGGGAGATGATCCTCCTCGTTTTTTTTTTTAAACGATGCCTAGCTTGACCAACTTTTCATCATTCATTCATTCATTCATTCTTCTTCTTCTTCTTCTTCTTCTTCTTCTTCTTCTTCTTCTTCTTCTTCTTCTTCTTTTTTGCCTAGGCTAGCCCCATTCTCCTTTTGCTTGCATACCCTTTTGGTATTTTGTGCAACGGGGTTGCCCATTTTTGCCTGGGGCGCCCTCTTCGAATTCTTTACCTTGGGCGGGATGTTTTGACAATTTTACCCCTTTTTTTTGTTTGGAAATTTGTGGAGGCTCAAGACTTTCTGTCAAGCCATGATTTTTGGTATTTGAGTTTTGTCGCGGTTCATGGCTTGCCTCCAAGTCATGAAAATTTAGTTTTGGGAATTTGTGGAGGTTTTAGGCGTGCCCCCAGGCCATGAGTTTGATTTTTGTGGAAGGTTAAGGCTTGTCTCCGAACCATGAGATTTTTAAAGTCGGTGAGGAATTGAGGCTTCCCCTGGGCCATGGGTTTTTTGGGATTTTGGATTTGATGTTTGTGGAGGGTTAAGGCTTGCCTCCGAGCCATGAAATTTTTTAAAGTCGGTGAGGAATTGAGGCTTCCCCTGGGCCATGGGGTTTTTGGGATTTTGGATTTGATATTTGTGGAGGGTTAAGGCTTGCCTCCGAGCCATGAAATTTTTTAAATTCGGTGAGGATTTGAGGCTTCCCCTGGGCCATGGTTTTTTTTTGGGATTTTGGATTTGATATTTGTGGAGGGTTAAGGCTTGCCTCCGAGCCATGAAATTTTTTTTAAATTTGGTGAGGAATTGAGGCTTCCCCTGGGCCATGGATTTTTGGTTTCTTCCATATGCCACATAACACTTATCCGTGTAGTAGACATGAAGGTATGAAATATGACATCTTTCGGATTGTCATGGCATGTAAACCATGTAAGCCTGGGTGTTGACTTTTCATTTGTGGGGCTATATCAGCATAGGCCTTAGAGCCAGAAGGGCACAAAGTCTAAGTGCCATTAGGCACGATTCATCTTTCTTTTCTCTTCTTTTTTTTTTGATCCATCCGGCACGCGAGCCTTGTGGGTGGGTAGCATTGGCATCTTGTAGTCACAAATGCCTTGAAAGCATGGGCTTTTTTAGCCGTGGGCAGCGGAATGGTGCGGGCATGCCAGCCATGTAGGCGCACAAAAATGTTCCCTCTAAGGCCTTCCAACATGTGAGTTGTATAGGCATAGAAATTTGAAGATATAAATTCTTTTCTTTGACGGTCACCGAGCATGTAAGTCATGCATACATCTGATCCCCTTTTCTTTGTGAGTGATTTGGCACACTGGCCACATAGAATATATCTTTCTTGAGCCATATGGGCATGCTTGTTTTTTTTCTCTCTTTTTATTTGAAGCTATCCAGCAGCTACACTGTCACGACTTCTTTGAAAGACATCAGGCGCGTAAGCCATGTAGGCATAGAGTATTTCTCGAGCCACGCGGGCATACAAGCCAAGCCATGAGAGTTTTAGAGCCATCAGGCATAAAAGCCATATTAATGTGAGAATTTTGAAACCATTGGGCTCGAGAGCCATATGAGAGCTTTGGAGTCACTCTTGATGCAAGAGCCATAGCTATGTTGGCATAGAGCATTTTGAAAATCATCTTGAGATGTCGAAACCATCTGGACATGGAACCCTCACGCCTGAATTTTTTCCTTCCTTTTGTTTTTATTTCTAGCTATCAAGCACAGAAACCATATATACATGAAGTCTCTCATTTGGAAGCCGACAGGCATGTGAACCTTGCGGGCACGTGACTTCTCATTTCCTTTATTTCAATGCCATCAGACAAGACGACTATATGGATATACATTCTTCTTGAGTTGTATAGTATGTAAGCCATGCAAACATGAGAATTTTGAAGCCATGAGGCATAAGAGTCATAACTGTGTAAGCATAAAGTATTTTGGAAGCATCAAGAAATTTTTAGCACCATAGGGGCATGAAAACCACACAGTTGATTTTTTTTTCCTTCAGCTACCCAGAATGGAAGCTATGTATGCATGATTTTTCTTATTAGGCCCTGTAGGCATGAACTTTTGATCTGCCATGTGACTTTGGAGCAATGCGGGCATGAAAATCACACATGAACGACTTTCTTTCTTGTTGCCATGGGACATGAATGTCATATAGACATGAATTTTCTTAAGCGTTGTAGGCATGAATTCCTTTGAAACTGTCATGAGACTCAACTGCCATGGGGACATGGGAGCCACATAGGAATATATTTCTTCTTTCATCTCTTTTTTATGAGGTGTGTGAGCCATATAGGCTCTCTTTTTTCTTTTCTTTTTCTTTTGGAAGTCATCCAACATGCATACATACACTTAAGTCATTGAATACCTCGACTTTGTGGGCAAGAATTTTGAAGCCATGATACACTTCAAGCAATGCTTGATGGAGATTATCACCATGATTTGACTACTTTCTTGAATTTCACACTCAAACACATAACACTTCCTTAGTATGCGTGTTGATGGTCTTTATTGTTAATAACCATATGAGCTTTTGCTTTCAAACACTTCGCCAATTATCATACGTCGTGGGCTTACCCCTTGGGCAAGTCGTCATGCTATCCTTTTTACTTCACCACAATGAAGCCATCATTTGTTTGAGTATGCCCCCTTTAGCCATCTTGTCACATCTTAATCCCAAACATCCATTTTTGAATGTGTGCTTGCTGACAGGCCATTGCCACAGTGAGGGTCACAATGTATTTGTAATGTGACCGTTGATTACTTTTAACCTCATCTAATGAGCTTTGCACAAAGTGTCAGTTAGGTCACTCTTAGAACTTTGTCAAGTTAGTTGCTTGGACTAAACTGGTGGCATATGCAAGCATGCATTTCATCTCCTGTAGGGATTTGCTCCCGTTGAAGACTAGGGCCAATTCGGGCAAACAAGATGCTCTAAGGCTAGGCAACGTATTCAGGGAAATTGGAACTTTGTGCTCTTTTGGATGTGCCACTCTCCCCCTTTCCTGAATGGCTCTGAAAACTGACTGAAATAGTTGATGATATTCATGTTAAACAGCACCAAGGTCTTTCATTCTTTGACTTTGATCACCGTGGATCATATAGCCCCATTCTACGATCAGCGTGGAGGGTAGGGTGGGCATTAACATGCGTATCTTTATCAGGACACCTTGTAGACACGCCAATTTGGCCTTATTTAGAGCTTAAACCATTATTCCATTGGCAACATCTCTTTTAGACCATCAAAATCATGATGAACCACCCTTTTGGATGAGCTGAGGTGCTTATTGGAAATATGAGGATGATTTTCTAATTTTTAATCAAATCCGTGTTTGCCGAACAAGAGACTCTTGGTGGTGTGCCATATTATGCTTTTCCCAGCATATCCTCTTCTTGAAAATTTTTCACAGGATTATGTGTACATCTAATGAAGAAGTCTTCAACATGAATAATCTTCTTCTCTGAGTTATCTTTCCATTGCAACAAACGTCATTCAATTCTGATCTTTCATTTGTCCTCAGCGCCCTTTGGAAGTCAGATGCGCAGTTCTGTCCGCACGCAGCACCAATCAAGCCCAATTGCATGCAAGCCCAGCCCATTGGGCACATATCTGACCAATTCACGACCTTACCTTCATTTTTCCTCCTCCACATCACTTGTTATAGTATCTGGAAGCTTCATGGTCGAAATTAGCATCATCTAATGATGGCAATCCAACTTGTTGTCTTGTATATCAAGACTTGCCATTTTTAGACTAGATTTGTTTCCTCTTCAAGTGGAGGCATATTTTGAGCATGGAGAAGGTGATCCACGGTTTTCAATCTCTCTCAATCATTTAGGTAAGTTTCTATATACCTCAGGATGAAAATCAGCAACATTAATTGAAGTAAATCCAACCTATGGTCGGATGTATCAAAACTTGCTATTTTTTGACCTGGTTCTCATCCCCTATAAAGGGAGACTCATATGAACGACCTAAAAAGGGCATCCCCATCCTCCAGCACTTCTCTCTTCGTCCTCCAGCCACCCTAGGCTCTTCCCAATCTCCCCAAATAGTTCTATCTTCGTCCCGGTGCCCGGAGATCATCCCAAAGTGAAGAAGAAGCCGGTCTATGCTCCAACGTGCTGCACTTCTGATCATCGGATCCTACAGATATTTCTAGTCATTTTCTGGCCTGACTTCCTTCATACGAAGTGTTGTCCATCAAGATATCTTTCATCTCCAACAAACAGAGATCAATTCTGACGTTTACTCTGCTTGTTATGGCTTCAACACCGGCGCTGCAAAGACAGATCCGAAGTCTTCTCTTCTAAGTCATCATCTTATCAGTCAATTTCAGTACATTTAATGGTGGATTCAACCTATGCATCCTTCATAGAAATTGTTACCCGGTGAGTTATATTTTATCTCCAACAAGAATCATTCAATTTTGATATCTGTGGTGCCCATACCATGTCCTACATCGACATTGTGCTGGGAGTTTCCAGAACATCACTGCCCAAGATCCGGCTTATCAGGTAAATTCAGATTACTTATCATAATATTCAGGAAAACTTGTCTTCATATCAAACCACCCTCGGTGAGTTATCTTTATTTTGAAATAAATTTCACTTTATTCTTACATCGGTGCTGTCCTCTATGGTCTCTGCATCAGAGCCGCGCAATTTACATTAAATCTGTCCAACCCGGTTGCCACTTTGCCTGGGTTGTGTTGTCTTTAACCATTTATATTCTTTTTTCTTCATTCAAATCATTTAGTTCACATTTAAGAATAATTTTTATTCAGTTTTACATCATTTCATACATCATAAAAAAACCAAAAAAAGAGGGGTTAGGGCTAACCCCGAATCCGGTGAGTTTGTTTCCAATTGTCGTTTTATGTTATTACTTTTACAAGTTACTACACTTCACTCAGTTCTAATCCTTCTTCACTTGTTTTCTTGGTTTATTGTTCTAGTTGCACAGGTTTATCAAGCTAGCATTGGTTGGACTCTCCCTCATCGGCCGGCCGAAGAGGAAGAAGGTTGAACTCACACACTCTCTCCCACACTAAGGTACACGGTCAAAACAACTCAATCTTGTTGTTATTCCATAAATCGGAGCCCGCGGCTCCTGGCGACCACATTTATGCTTTAAGTTCATCTCCTCCTCACTCTCCTCCCACATCACCCGAACCATCTCCGGTGCTCGAGCGACGCCGTGAGATGAAAGTTCGGGGATCAATGTGAGTGTGGGACCGAGGTGAGGAGTCTTTACCGCTTTTCGAGTGTTTTCGATTCACTCTCTTTTCTCCTATTCCATCTTTCACCTTTTCTTGAGGTGCCGATCCGGAACCCGTTTTCGGAGTCGACAACTTTTTGGCGACCACGGTGGGACAACCAATGTCTTTAACCGTGCTAGCTTGATTTGTTTGTGCAACTAGTTTCATTCTAATTCAATTCTAGTCACTAGATTGTTTGTTTTGTTGCATGATTGCTTGTCTTGTTTGCATATCGCATGATCTATTTACTTCATTTCATTTCAAGTTTTTGCACATTGATTGCTTCTTCTCCTCTTACCCTCCATTTTTACTTTTTCTTTAGCTTTTGCATCGGGTACCGGACTTGCTCCGATCCATAGGGCATTCGAGGCGGGGGCTCTCTCTCCCAACACACCCTCACCCTCCAAACACCTTCTTGGTGGATTCTTACCTCTCTTCTGGGATATTCCTTCCTAGTTGATTTGGTGGTTTCCATCAAGACCTCCATAAGTCCCCATCCGTGGAGTATTCCTCTCTGTACGATTGGGCCGGTTGTACCACTTTCCCAAAACCTGAAGAACCCAAGTACCTACTCGTGGTGATTGAGTGATAACCTTAGGTCTTGAAGATTGAAGCAATAGGAACCATACCCACTTGAGTGAACAATTGTTAACAATCTATCTAATCTAAGGTTTCAACCCAAAAATTGTCGAGTAGTCATTTTAAAAACTTGTTTGCACAACTTGCTTGCTCACAACAATTGAAAACAACCAAAATATATTTTTTTTCTTCTTACAAAACACCGAAACAAAAAAAAAACAAAAACCTTTTTAATTTTGTGTTCAACTTGTTTTCCAAACAACCAAATTGAAATAAAACAAAATCAAACAAAACAAAACATAAAAAAAGAAAACTTCAATTGTGTGCTTTGATTGCTCTCTTTTCTAACCATCTTTCTAGAAAGATCGACATGATGCCCATGATGCTAAGGTCCGGAAGCCACGTTGGGAGGTCGGACTACTACAAGCTGCAACAACCCATAGTCCAACCAGAGGGCCATGTTAATGCCATCAGGGAACCTGAAGTTCAAAATCCTACTCATCCACCTGCATCACTTAGTGTAGAACAAATCCTCCAGGGTCTATCCCTCCATCTAGATCCTGAATCCTTTTCACTTGTGCAATCTTTAACAAAGGGAAAGATGCCCACCAATGAAGTTCCAGTCGAGGGAAATCAAGCCCCCTCACCACCCCAATCAACAGTCAGGCCCCTCATCATCTTCTCTCCTAGGCAACCCTGTAGTGCCTCTACTCACCCCGTTATGGGGCATTCATATAATTCTATGTCAGTTCCTACTTTGAAGCCACCTCTTCCAACCCATTCATCTAAATACCTTGCACCGGTGGCTCAGGAACCCAGCCTCACTCAAGCATTTATGGACAAACTCAACCAAATGGATGAACACTTTGAAGAGCTGAGGCACCGTTTGGACTCGAAGGCCATCCCTAAAATATCTACTCCATCTTTCCCAGTCCCACATATCCCTCCATCACAAACACCAGCCTACCATCGCTACAATGGCTCAGGTGATCCTTTCACCCATGTCAATGATTTCTTGAGCAAATCGTCTCAATGGCTAAATGATAGAAGAGCTCTTGCTATTCTTTTTAAGCGATCATTGGATGGTGCAGCCCTAGAATGGTTCTTTTCACTAGGGGAAATAGAAATATGGGATTTTGAAATTGTCATGGTCAAATTCTTGAAACGATATGGGCCAGGCTATTCAATAATTGGGGAAGTAAAAGAAGATGTGGAATTAATGCAATATCATGATGAATTGAGCCCCATGGCTGAGAAGAACATTGATGCTATGCACCAACCTAGGAGCCCTCCCCAACCCCATCCAGATCATCATCATCGGCCAACTCCTCGACGCCAATTGATTAGGCCACCCATGCCCCAACCTCAGCCAGTCATGCAACCCGAGTCAATGGCACAACCACCCACGCTTAATAAAGCTTCTCTTGTTGCTTATGCAAATACTCCATTACTTCAACCGGCTCCCCAGCCTTCAACTCCACCAACATTTCTTAAGGTCCATCAGCCAATCATACGGCCCTTGGCTTCCCAACCTATTCCACCAACAACCCCTCGGCCAATTATCCGGCCCTTGGCTTCCCAACCTATTCCACCAACAACCCCTCGGCCAATTATCCGGCCCTTGGCTTCTCAGCCTATTCCACCAACAACTCCTCAGCCAACCATCCAAGCCATGACTCCTCAACTAATTACACCAATAGCTCTTCACCCAGAACCGACTTCTATGCCAGCACCACTTCAATCAATCCCTCAACATAGGGTTCCCCCTCAGTCAGTCAAACCACTTGTTTCTTCTATTGCTCCCGCCTTGGTAAAGGAACCAATCACTCCTACTATTCTTGCTCCTGCTGTAGTAGATGAATCAGACACTTCAACCCTTCAAGCTCCTGCCATTGCAGAGGAATTAATAACTCCAACCATTTGTGCTCATGCCATGGCAGAAGAATCAGCTTCTCAACAAGATCAAAGTCAGCTAGTAGGGGAGGTCGAACCAAACCCTTCTACCTTTTTGGAATCTCCTAGACTAGGCATGCCCTCTTCCATAGAACATCTTGAGGAGAAGCCTGCTATAGGGAGCTTAGATGAAGGAATCATAAACTTAGTTGATTGTCAAGGACTAGGCAAGGATTCTTCAGGTATAGATCAACTATCGTCATTATTGGAATTGATCCCTGAAGATGGCCAGATTGAATTGACCCCTGAACTGAAAAATAAGGAGATAGAATTGGTCAATGAAATGGGGAATGAATCGACAAGTCTCATGAAGGATGTATACCTTAGCAAGGGGATACTAGGACCTCCTCCAGCTAGGCAGGTAAATCCCTTAGCATCAATCTTAGGGCCACGACCCTTACCTCATTCTTCTCTTAAGCAACAATTCGGCCCATGGGCCCACGATCAATCAATTTTAGGGCCACGACCCTTTATTTATTCTCCTCCAAATCAACGATCGGGCCCATGGGCCCACAATTCCTCAATCTTAGGGCCACTGCCCTTTCTTTATCCTTCTTACAACCATCAATCAGGCCCATGGGTCCAAAATTTGTCAATCTTAGGGCCTTGGCCCACACCCCATCCCACTCAATCGGGCCCTTATGCCCCATTTTTGGGCTCTTATGCACCTTTTCATCAACTGGGCCCATGTGCCCCTTTTCATCATCCGGGCCCATGTGCCCCCTTTATCCAACCGGGCCCATGTGCCCCTTTTAATCAACCGGGCTCTTATGCCCCTTTTATTCAACCGGGCCCACGTGCCCCTTTTAATCAATCGAGCTTGCATGCCCCTTTCCTTCCACTGGGCCCATATGCCCCTTTTCCCCAATTGGGCCTACATATCCCTTTCCTTCCATCGGGCCCACCTGCCCATAATTCTCCCCGATCAGGCCCATGTGCCCTTAATTTTTCTAAATCGGGCCCACGTGCCCGCAATTCACCTCAACCGGGCTCACATGCCCATGTTTTTCTACAACCGGGCCCATGTGCCCAAATTTCTTCTAAATCGAGGCCCACGTGCCCACCTTCCAACAAACTCGGGCACACATGCCCACACTTCAACTTCGGGCCTGTATGCCCCCATTTCTTCACCAACGGGACCACGTGCCCAAACTTCTTCAAAATCGAGTCCCCGTTCCCCCACTTCTTCGAATTCGGGTTTGCGTACCCATACTCTTCAATGGCGCCAGCGAGCCCATCACAAATCACAATCTTGCTCCCAACTATCTAAATCGGGCCTGTGTGCCCACTCTTTTCGTTGGGTCCCTCGGGATCAAACTTCAATCGGGCCTTCGAGCCCATCAACTCCCATCGGGCCCTCATGCCCATCAACATCAACTGGGCCCTCTAGCCCCCCTTCAAATCTTGGGCTCACGTGTCCCCCGATTCCAACCCTTCCCGGGCTTTCAAGCCCACTTTCAACTCACAGGCCCAAGAGCCCATTTTAACTCACTTTTGTTTCCAAGCATGTTTCTTTCCTTTTTGAATTCTCTTTCTTTTCACAAGTTTTATTTTCAAAAAAAAAATCAAGGTAGAGAAATTTCCTGGGTGATACCACAATCTTTGCCTTTTACATCATTAATTTTGACTCCACCATGCTAAATCAGATCCTCCACATCTTTCACTTCATCCTATGACTATGAATCTCCAATCCAATGCAATATGGTGCATATCAAAAGTGGAAGTAGTTGGGCAAGTCAAGGCAAGGCATGGCAGGCAAGGCAAGGCAAGCACAAGCAAAGCCGTCATCAGCAATAAACTTCTTCTTTCAGGTATTACATGAAATTGCATTCATTATCATTATGTCATCTGCAAAGTAATATTTTTTTAAAAAAAATGATTTTGAATTTCACATGACAATTTTAATTGAGAGAAATTCATGACTGACGATATTTGTAGCTACCTTGTTCTTATTAAACAAATTTTTTACATTGTAAGGCATGTTTTCAATTGATTCACCTATGGAATGTAATCTACCTCAAAAATGGAGAGAACTACTAGTATGACTTGAGTCAACATGTTCTAGATTGTTTTCTAGGAGTCGAGGGTAGATACCATTCTACTCACACAACACGTCCTGATCCCAGAATCCAGATGACCCAACACCTGAGAGAAGCTAGGCAAGGCTTAGAAGTGGAAGAAAAACCCTCACCCTACTCTCTTCTGTTCGGTCCAAGATAGGTGAAGGAGATTAGAGGGGGAGAGTATCGAAAGCATCCGCCACCCTAGTAGGAGGCCGTCTCAGAAGGTCCAACTTCTCAAATAAAAAAAAGGGTGCCAAAAGATGGGCAATGAACCCCACAGGTTTAAACAAATATGGGCCTGTCTGAATGAGTACCCAAAAATGCAGAAAATAAAAAAAGGCACCAAAAGATGGGCAATGACCCCACAGGTCAAAGCACCTGTCCGAATGTGTGCCACAAAAATAGGTTTGTCAATAAAGAAGAAAAGACCCGAAGAGGCCGAACCCCAACGGGCAATTGGGTGTGAGTAGAGAAATCCCTCTCGACATCTCCAAAGCCTATCAAGGACTTTCCCTCAATTATTCATTCTTACCCCCAAGGTGTGGGTGAACCAACCAAAACAAAGCTAAACTCTAGCCGATCAAAGGGTGAAGGTCGGAAAGATTCTGGGCAAGGAACCCCATTTTGCACATGGTGTCTACCAACGAACCTAAAAAAACAACCAAGTGATGAGAACTTGTGTCAATACTAAATTTTTCTCTCCACAAAAAAAATATTTTCAAAAAAAAAGTTGAATATCTTCAAAAACTCCAAAAAAAAATTATTTTTAAAAACTCAAAAAAAAAGAAAATGGCATTATCAAAAATCCCAAAAAATTGAATCTTTTTAACAAAAAAGAAAACTTCTTTTTCAAATTCAACAATAAGTTTCAAACTTTTTAAAATATTTTATCACCATGCTTGGTTTGAATTTTGGTCTTTACATTCATATTTGCATTCAATATCTCATGTTTCAAATTCTTCATTGCATATTTGCTACTTGATTTTTACACTCCTAAGAAGGCTATACCTCTTGACAAAGGTCAAGGCATACTGCAACTTGCAAGGGGATAAGCCGCATTGTTGTTCTAATCTCTTCTTTCTAAGTGTTTCAGGCACAAGAAAAACTTTACACCCCTTGACAAAGGTCAAGACATACTGCAACTTGCAAGGGGGATAAGTCATATTGGCATTCTAATCTCCTTTTTCTAGTGTTTCAGGCACGAAGAACAAATGATGAGAACTTCACAACAAGGCGAAGCTCGCCACTTCCCTCCCCAAGGATTCTTAGGAGGAGGTGCCACCATGACCTCGATCTCAACTTCGTCGAGGAGCATTTTCAAGATTTCAATAAGGCGATGCTCGCCACTTCCCTCCCCTGAGGATTCTTAGGAGGAGGTGTCACCATAACCTCGGCCTTAATTTTGCCGAGAAACCTTTTGCAGGCGATGCTCGCCACTTCCCTCCCCTGAGGATTCTCAGGAGGAGGTGTCATCATTACCTCGGCCTCAACTTTGCCGAGAAGCTTTTGCTCTGTGTCCTCATTTGGACACATGAACTCTTTTGTGAGAATGCATGTCATCACACCGCAAACTCACCGTTATCATTTCCTTTCTTAGCATATGTTAGGTGCATTACTATCTATTTTATGCATTGATGTTGAAGACCGTGAATGCAAAGAAGACCAGGCCCGAGATCCCCTTCATCAAAATCCACGACGGTCAGGTCATTCTTTGTGCTCATGGATAAGCCAAAATTGTGCAGTGAGGGACGATGGTTCCCGAATGGGTATCTTGACCTCATAAACAATCTATATCTTCAACTAATTGTTAGACAAGTTTTGTTTTGTTTTCTTGAGCCCAGCATGCATCATATAGTATTAGTTGCATTGCATTTTTCATGATCATTGCATACATTCTTTTAAAATCTTCACCTTCCCACCTTAGTCTCTAAATCTTTTATCCTAATTCCTATCATTCTGTACTCCACTGTGTTTTCTAATCCCACCGTGTTTTCTAGTCCCACCAACCTTTCTAATATCTCACCGTGTCTGTTAATCCCACCTTGTTCGGTAATCACCTTGTGCCTTCAAATCTTTTATTTCTATCCCCACTGTGGCCATTGCAACTTCTTTGCTATTTGTCCCACCATGGCAGCCAATTCGTCCCGCCAAGGGCCTTCTATTCGATCAGATCTTGCATTGTTGTTGTCTTCGCGGTCTATGCTTAAACATTTGCCTTTCGGAATCTGAGATCATTCCATTCCGAATTGAATCTTGTCTCTTGAAAGACTTAAATGAATCATAGAGCCCGAATGTGCTCGATTGGTATTCTTTTACTTTTTCAAAACAAATCTCTTTAAATTTTAGCCCGTCACAGTACAGGAACACCGCAAAGATCGGGTTACCGGCTGATGATGAACCTACGAACCCATGTTTCGGGGACTCCCCACTGCGTTGGGGGTTGGCTATTCTTCTCTCGTGCCAATGGCACATCTCTTACCAATCGAACATAGGAAGACTTGATGAAACATGGCAGTTAACCGGAGACATGAAGAGATTCTCTTTGCCGAATTTGGTCGTTGAGCGTGTCTATATCTACACCTTGATGCCACCTTTTCAGTCCATCTCTATTTCGCTCCGCTGCATTCCATTACAACTCATTTCGCTTCTCTACATTCCTCTACATTTCACTCCGCTACGCTACATGCCATTCCCTTGCAAAGCCGACATCAAGGCGAGGCAAGCTGTAGACACGCCAATTTGGCCTTATTTAGAGCTTAAACCATTATTCCATTGGCAACATCTCTTTTAGACCATCAAAATCATGATGAACCACCCTTTTGGATGAGCTGAGGTGCTTATTGGAAATATGAGGATGATTTTCTAATTTTTAATCAAATCCGTGTTTGCCGAACAAGAGACTCTTGGTGGTGTGCCATATTATGCTTTTCCCAGCATATCCTCTTCTTGAAAATTTTTCACAGGATTATGTGTACATCTAATGAAGAAGTCTTCAACATGAATAATCTTCTTCTCTGAGTTATCTTTCCATTGCAACAAACTTCATTCAATTCTGATCTTTCATTTGTCCGCAGCGCCCTTTGGAAGTCAGATGCGCAGTTCTGTCCGCACGCAGCACCAATCAAGCCCAATTGCATGCAAGCCCAGCCCATTGGGCACATATATGACCAATTCACGACCTTACCTTCATTTTTCCTCCTCCACATCACTTGTTATAGTATCTGGAAGCTTCATGGTCGAAATTAGCATCATCTAATGATGGCAATCCAACTTGTTGTCTTGTATATCAAGACTTGCCATTTTTAGACTAGATTTGTTTCCTCTTCAAGTGGAGGCATATTTTGAGCATGGAGAAGGTGATCCACGGTTTTAAATCTCTCTCAATCATTTAGGTAAGTTTCTATATACCTCAGGATGAAAATCAGCAACATTAATTGAAGTAAATCCAACCTATGGTCGGATGTATCAAAACTTGCTATTTTTTGACCTGGTTCTCATCCCCTATAAAGGGAGACTCATATGAACGACCTAAAAAGGGCATCCCCATCCTCCAGCACTTCTCTATTCGTCCTCCAGCCACCCTAGGCTCTTCCCAATCTCCCCAAATAGTTCTATCTTCGTCCCGGTGCCCGGAGATCATCCCAAAGTGAAGAAGAAGCCGGTCTATGCTCCAACGTGCTGCACTGCTGATCATCGGATCCTACAGATATTTCTAGTCATTTTCTGGCCTGACTTCCTTCATACGAAGTGTTGTCCATCAAGATATCTTTCATCTCCAACAAACAGAGATCAATTCTGACGTTTACTCTGCTTGTTATGGCTTCAACACCGGCGCTGCAAAGACAGATCCGAAGTCTTCTCTTCTAAGTCATCATCTTATCAGTCAATTTAAGTACATTTAATGGTGGATTCAACCTATGCATCCTTCATAGAAATTGTTACCCGGTGAGTTATCTTTTATCTCCAACAAGAATCATTCAATTTTGATATCTGTGGTGCCCATATCATGTCCTACATCGACATTGTGCTGGGAGTTTCCAGAACATCACTGCCCAAGATCCGGCTTATCAGGTAAATTCAGATTACTTATCATAATATTCAGGAAAACTTGTCTTCATATCAAACCACCCTCGGTGAGTTATCTTTATTTTGAAATAAATTTCACTTTATTCTTACATCGGTGCTGTCCTCTATGGTCTCTGCATCAGAGCCGCACAATTTACATTAAATCTGTCCAACCCGGTTGCCACTTTGCCTGGGTTGTGTTGTCTTTAACCATTTATATTCTTTTTTCTTCATTCAAATCATTTAGTTCACATTTAAGAATAATTTTTATTCAGTTTTACATCATTTCATACATCATAAAAAAACCAAAAAAGAGGGGTTAGGGCTAACCCCGAATCCGGTGAGTTTGTTTCCAATTGTCGTTTTATGTTATTACTTTTACAAGTTACTACACTTCACTCAGTTCTAATCCTTCTTCACTTGTTTTCTTGGTTTATTGTTCTAGTTGCACAGGTTTATCAAGCTAGCATTGGTTGGACTCTCCCTCATCGGCCGGCCGAAGAGGAAGAAGGTTGAACTCACACACTCTCTCCCACACTAAGGTACACGGTCAAAACAACTCAATCTTGTTGTTATTCCATAAATCGGAGCCCGCGGCTCCTGGCGACCACATTTATGCTTTAAGTTCATCTCCTCCTCACTCTCCTCCCACATCACCCGAACCATCTCCGGTGCTCGAGCGACGCCGTGAGATGAAAGTTCGGGGATCAATGTGAGTGTGGGACCGAGGTGAGGAGTCTTTACCGCTTTCCGAGTGTTTTCGATTCACTCTCTTTTCTCCTATTCCATCTTTCACCTTTTCTTGAGGTGCCGATCCGGAACCCGTTTTCGGAGTCGACACACCTTGGGCATCAACTCGATCCTATTGCACGTGCTGAATAGGCTCTTCCTTAAGATGGGACTTGAGGCATCTTCAGATGTTTCTTCACCCCTAGTCATTGTGACATTAGGAGTTGGATATTCGTCATCTAGTCATCGGATAATGACATTTTTTCATCTCAAATTTGGCTATTTCATACTTCACCCTCATATACCACATCTGACCAATTGAATATGTCGAGGGAGGGATGGGTCGGGCACCAGAGCTTCAACATGTCATTATCACCCTCATTTGAGGTCGATGATTGACCATATCGCGTAGGACTTTTGGCCATAGGTTGGCATGAGGTTAAATGCTTCATTCCTTTGACTTGGCATTCTTTCTTCCATATTTGTTATATCTGGGTGGTGTACTGGGATATTTTAGACAGTCCTCTTCGACTTGGGCAACCTCGTGCTGGCTCACGTGACTCTTCGCACGTTCTTCCATGAGCCTCTTCGCACGTTCTTCCATGAACTCGATGTTCCGGGCCACCACTTCATCAGGCAGAGTTTGGTAAATTGCATAACGTACCGGGTGTCCCGAACTTTCTCCAACATCATGTGGTTGCTTCCCTTTGCCGTTGCAGCCTTTTTCGTCACTTTGGACGTGGATCACATTTGCTTGATGATGCGTCACTGGCCTTCAGGGCGGGTGTGAGTGCCCAAGTGTACCAGTTCTGATGGTGATCACTCCCCTTCGCATCAACTCTTCAATCTGGTGCCTTAAGGCTTGACAATCTTCAGTCATATGACCATGTGTTTGATGATAGGCACAATATCTGGGTGACCTCGAGCCACTAGGTCCTGCGACCTCACTTGATGGCCTCATAGGCATAATAAGTCCCTCCCGAACACATATGTCAAAGAGGTGCCGGGTCATATGCCTGGGGAATGGATGGTTGTTTGTGGGCCTAGGAACATTTTCCTGGGGGCACACTGGCGCGGGATGATTTAATTCTTGTTGGCCTGGTAGGTGCTGGACTTCTGCCTCGTATCTCTCGACACACGGGCTAGGTGCTTTTCTTTTGCGACCACTCCTTGCAGGAGGGTATTCTGGCCGAGCATTACTACTAGATGTACTGCACGGAGGGGGGGAGTATGAAGGTGTTGCACTGCCTGAGGAGTAATTGTCTTCTGGAAATCGGCCCCTCAAGATAGACGGTATGCTGAGTGTAGTCAACAAAACGTCATCTACCAGACGCAAGCATCTTTGGTGGAGCCGGGACATCCGCCGACGCATGTAATCCACCATTCTGTTGAACTGAACTTGTTCAGGTGTCATCCTTGGGTACCCTTGCTCCCCGGACTCACCCCGGGGCGAGCCACTTCCATGGTCAATCACATTGACAGTAAAATTCTGCATTTGTTTAGGCTTTTCATGGGGTTTTGGGGGATTAACAGCATGTTTCCCCATAGAGAGAGTACCTTCTTGAATCATTCTTTATACCATGTCTTTGAACAGGTAACAGTCCTCAATGGTGTGCCCTAGCATCTGGTGGTACTGGCAATAATTAGGATCATTAGTCTTGCCTGCCTCGGCTGGCCTCTTGGGTGATGGTAGGCTTACCAGGCTTTTCTTCATGCATATATCAAATAGTCTCCCAGTATTCTCCCTAGCAAAAGAATACGGCTTCTTTAATCGGTCAGCCAACGTGAGACCCCCACCTTGCTGCGGTGGCCTCTTAACTGCCGGAGTTGAAGAGGATGAGGCTCCCTTGCCTGTATTTTCATTAGCCGGAGCCGGAACAAAGTCAACAATGTTGACGTCTTTGGCCACATATCCTTTGTCTTTGTTAATTTTGGCTTTGGCGGCAGACATAGCCGGGTTCTCAGCATAGAACATCTCTAGCTCTGATACTACCCTGTTCAGTTCATCAAATGACTTGATATTTGCAATGAGCAACTTTTCGAGAAGTTCGGAGCGTAGGCCTCTTTTGCATAGTCCTACAGCCTCCTCGCTGACCGGGGGGTTTGGGCACTTCATGCTAAAATTCCGCCATCTTTTCACATAGTCGACAGCGGACTCATCTCTTCTTTGTCTCAACGAAGTGAGCTCTACCAATGTTACAGCCTGCTCCGTAAGCTTGAAACGTTCAATGAATTTTCATTGTAAATCTTCCCAATTGGCAACAGAGTTTGGTTTAAGTTTCGAGTACCACTCGAATGCAGCTCCGGTTAAGGTAGTTGCAAAGTATCTAAGCAGGTATGATTCTTCGAGGGCCAACTCGCCCATGTGAGTAACATACATTGCCAAGTGTTCTCTCGGAGAACCCCGCCCATCAAACCTGGGGCACTTGGGGATCTTCGTAACTTCTGGGGGCAGCCTTCTGAATTGATGGTGGATAGGGTACGACACCCGATACAAGTCCACCGTTGTCAAGCCATCATCATGCTCTGCTAGCTTTGCATCCACGATGCGTTCTATCATGATTCTTTGAGAGACTGCTGCATGTTCAGGTGGAACGTGGGGGGCTTGGTGAGCCACTGGAGGCTCAAAATCTTGGAAATCGACTTGCACACGAGGTGGGGGAACCGGGTGTTGAACAGGACCCCAAGGGAACACGGGTGCTGGCGGATCCATCTGGACATTTGGCGGAATTTCTGCAGCTTCCACGGGTCTAGCATGGCGTGGGGACTGAGCTTGGGCAGTCACGAAATCACACAACATAGCCCTGAGTTCTTGGTTTTCTCTCCATAGATCTTCCAATGTTATGTTAGCTGGCACGGCTTCTTGATCAACCTGATGGTCTCCCAAGTTTGGCTCTTCATTCTCTTCGGGATGTAGCACTTCTGGCTGCTGTGGAGGAGGTGAGAGGACTGCTTGATGGAGTAAGGCTGCTATCTGTTCTTGTCGGCGAGTGACCGGCCCGGCACGATGTGCTGCTCGGGGGGCATTTACGGTCTCCTCGGCCCGATTGTTCATACTGGATGCATAACAAGTGTAGACACGAATTCGCCCCTCCTGTATGCTAGCTTGCCGACTCCGTGGGGCTGAGCTGGGAGGAAATGCGAGTCGATCCAAAACTGACTGACGTGATACTTCATCATAATGCTCTACTCCATCTATACTATGTGTTACTACAGGTATTGCCGGGTGTGGTCTAATTGACACCCTCGGGTGTGACTGCTTTTCACTTAAGGGGGGATTGGAACATCCTTCCCTTGCCAGAACATCATGGGCATGAACATGAGCCCGATTCTCGGCCTGCAATTTCTGTTTATCAACCCAAACCTGGGATATCTTGGTGCTTCTTTCTCCTTGGGCCTTAATGGCCATAGGGTTCTTGATGACTTGCTGGAAACTTGTTGATTCTACCCTGCTGAAAGCTTGCTGGGGCGTTGGAGCATACTCTTTCTTTTTTGAACTTGCTTTTGCGGCTTGCCTCGGCACATAGGCCGGTTTCAAGTTACTTGGACTGGACACGGGGTAACATTGAGCATTCTCTTGAACTATTCCCTTTCCTTTTGATCTTACCGTTGTCGGAACATCTTTGACTGCTTGGAAAAATACTTGCTTTGTGGTTGTTGTGTCTTCTACCATCTGCGGTACTTTGCTTTGGAATCTGCCCCCCGTCTTCATGACATGTGAGGACAAATGGGTGGCTGTTAGGGGTGACATGCCCTCGGCCTTCATGGCTTGTGAGGGGCATTGAGCAACCCAAGAAGCTGGTGTTCGACCAGCGTTGGTAGCTTTTGGGAGTTGTGGTGGGAAAGGTGGGGCAGACATGCCCCCGGCCTTCTGGGTTTGTGCATGTTGATGGGTGGGCGGCTGGCATGGCTTGCCCCCAGCCCTAGCAGAACTTAGGTGTGAAACTATCATCTTAGGAGCGGCATCATAGCACGCCGCGCCGTCATTCTTTATGACAACTATGCTTGGTTGTGGAGCTTCTCGAAGTGCAGCAAACCGGTTAGACAGTGTCATGGGGTTCTTGAACCTGCGCGGAGCATGGGGGTGGCGAGCTAGGTCACCCTCGGAGCATTCCTGGGCCTGCCCATCAGCGAGCGCACGGTGAGAAGCTTGCTTTGGTGGAGTTCTTCTTCAGCGAGGTCGTCGCACGGCTGGTGCAGACGGGCCTGCTGTCACTGTGTTGGCGGTGAAGGTGACCGACTGGGTCATCACATCTTGTTCCTCTTCGTCCTGTTTCTGGGACAGCTTAGTGAGTTCGTTGTTGGGAGCTTCGACTTCGGCCTTTCCAAAGGGAACAACATCCGGCTCGATAGGGAGAGCCAGGATAGTGCCGAGGCAATCAGGCCTTTGAATGACCGGTGCGAAGGCACCGAAAATCAAGGGGACGTCGAGAAATCCCCGCCGGTCTCGGATGTAGTCTTGGGAGAAAAACACCCCGCCATCAGCGCTCGGCATTGAACCTTGCAAAAACAAACCGAAATGCCGGTTAGAGGTTGTCCTAAATGTCCGTCTTGTTATGTCACCATGGCAGAGAGATGAGGGGAGAGAGAGGTCCCACCGGGCATGCCATTTGTACGAACCTCGCGAATCTTTCGTTTTTATTATTTTTATTTTACACTGCTCCGTCTCTTTTTAATTTTAAAACTCTTTTGCGGCGATAAAACTCTCTTGTGCGGCGGATATTGTGGTTAATCTTTGGTGAAAATTATTTGAGGGATAAAATAAAATATTATATTGCGCGAGTGCAGCAACTTTTTCCCTCGTTTATCATTTTGGCGCGAAAAATCCTCAACAATGGTGACGACAAGATTCTCGCTCTACTTTTTTTTAATATTAAAAATAATGTTATGATTATTAGAGTTATCATAAATAACATTGCGAGGTTATGGTGTGGGTTCTTTGAATTATGGTTTGACCTCTCTCCATCAATCCACGAATGGATTCGATGTTAATTACACTGAGCGGCGGCTCAGTAACCCCTGATTAACTGCCATGGTAACACATTCAAGACGGGACAAATGCAAGGAAAAATATGTGTTTATTTTTTTGAATATAAATGATGAAATAACAAGCAGGAGTGTCGGCACTGCCTCCCCTCTACCATTATTTCTTTTTCATGTCTTCTTTCTGCTTCCCTCTCCTTCTTTTTTCAGGACAAGGTCTAGGGCTAGAAGGCGGCATCTGCCTTGAATCTAGCCTCACGGTCTCCTACCTTCTTTTTTTTTTGATCCAATGCTTTGTGATTCCACATCCAACAAGCGGTATTTTCCCGATCGGGGATTAACCGACTTGCTAGGTCTTGGACATGATACCCATGACCCGGCATTTCCTTTTAGGGATTGGCCGGACCGATGGGCGTTGGAGATTTTCATCCATTACCCGGTATTTCCCGATCGGGGATTAACCGGATTAATGGGGCTTGGAATTTTCATCCATTACCCGGTATTTCCCGATCGGGGATTAACCGGACTAATGGGCCTTGAAATTTGTTCGTCGGCATTGCTCGTTTGGGAGCGAGCCGAATTGGTGAATTTGGGGTTTTTCACCCATTACCCGGTATTTTCCCGCTCGGGGATTAACCGGATAATGGGCCTTGGACTTTTGTTCGTCGGCATTTGCTCGTTTGGGAGCGAGCCGAGTTGATGAATTTGGGTTTTTCATCCATTACCCGGTATTTTCCCGATCGGGGATTAACCTGATTAATGGGTCTTGGGATTTTGGTCGGCATTGCTCGTTTGGGAGCGAGCCGAGTTGATGGAATTTGGGTTTTCATCCATTACCCGGTATTTTCCGATCGGGGATTAACCGGATTAATGGGTCTTGGACTTTTCATCCATTACCCGGTATTTTCCCGATCGGGGATTAACCGGATTAATGGGTCTCGGACTTTGTTTGTCGGCATTGCTCATTTTGGGAGCGAGCCGAGTTGATGAATTTGGGGTTTTCATCCATTACCCGGTATTTTCCCGATCGGGGATTAACCGGAATAATGGGTCTTGGACTTTGTTTGTCGGCATTGCTCGTTTGGGAGCGAGCCGAGTTGATGAAATTTGGGGTTTTTCATCCATTACCCGGTATTTCCCGATCGGGGATTAACCGGATTAATGGGTCTCGGACTTTTTGTCGGCATTGCTCGTTTGGGAGCGAGCCGAGTTGGTGAATTTGGGGTTTTTCACCCATTACCCAGTATTTTCCCGCTCGGGGATTAACCGGATAATGGGCCTTGGACTTTTGTTCATCGGCATTTGCTCGTTTGGGAGAGAGCCGAGTTGATGAATTTGGGTTTTTCATCCATTACCCGGTATTTTCCCGATCGGGGATTAACCTGATTAATGGGTCTTGGGATTTTGGTCGGCATTGCTCGTTTGGTAGCGAGCCGAGTTGATGGAATTTGGGTTTTCATCCATTACCCGGTATTTTCCCGATCAGGGATTAACCGGATTAACGGGTCTTGGACTTTTCATCCATTACCCGGTATTTTCCCGATCGGGGATTAACCGGATTAATGGGTCTTGGACTTTGTTTGTCGGCATTGCTCGGTTTGGGAGCGAGCCGAGTCGATGAATTTGGGGTTTTCATCCATTACCCGGTATTTTCCCGATCGGGGATTAACCAGAATAATGGGTCTTGGACTTTGTTTGTCGGCATTGCTCGTTTGGGAGCGAGCCGAGTTGATGAAATTTGGGGTTTTTCATCAATTACCCGGTATTTCCCGATCGGGGATTAACCGGATTAATGGGTCTCGGACTTTTTGTCGGCATTGCTCGTTTGGGAGCGAGCCGAGTTGATGAACTTGATATTTTTCATCCATCACCCGGTGTTTTCTCGATCGGGGATTAACCGGATTAATGGGTCTTGGACTTTTCATCCATTACCCGGTATTTCCCGATCGGGGATTAACCGGATTAATGGGCCTTGGACTTGTTCATCGGCATTGCTCGTTTGGGAGCGAGCCGAGTTGATGAGTTTGGGGTTTTTCATCCATTACCCGGTATTTCCCGATCGGGGATTAACCGGATTAATGGGTCTTTGACTTTTGTCGGCATTGCCCGTTTGGGAGCGAGTCGAGTTGATGACTTTGGGGTTTTCATCCATTACCCGGTATTTTCCCGATCAGGGATTAACCGGATTAATGGGTCTTGGACTTTTTGTCGGCATTGCCCGTTTGGGAGCGAGCCGAGTTGATGACTTTGGGATTTTTCGGGTGAGCCGTTGGGGCTTTCTCTCTCATCCACTGACTGGTGCTTCCCGATCGGGGATTGACCGAATCGGTGGGTCTTCATGGTCCGTTGGGGGTTTCTCTCTCATCCGCCAGTCGGTATCTCCCGATCGGGGATTAACCGAGCTGACGGGCCTTGATAGTCCGTTGGGAGTTTTCTCTTTCCTCCACCAACCGTTGGGGGTGTTCTTCTTCCAACCGTTGGGGGTTTTCTCTTTCTTCCACCAACCGTTGGGGGTTTTATCTTTCCAGCCGTTGGGGTTTTTTCTCTCCTCCACCAACCGTTGGGGGTGTTCTTCTTCCAACCGTTGGGGGTTTTCTCTCTCATGGTGGAGTTGGGTTTTTGTTTATGTGGGTTCAATTGGAGTTTTGGTCATCATGGACTTAATGGGCCCACTTTCCATGTTAATGGGCCTTGAGTCGATCTCATGCTCATCTCGGTTAAGGCCGGATTGGGCCTTGGTGGACCGAGTTTGATGCACTTGGAATGGAGTCACATGGCATTTAGCTTCCTTTAAAATGGTTAATTGGGCCTTGGGTCGGTCTCTTGTTCATGTTGGTCAAGGCCTAATTGGGCCTTAATTTATTGGACTTGGTTCATTTGAAATGGGAGCACATGGTCTTGCATTTCATTTGAAGATGATCAATTGGGCCTTGAAAGCCTTAATGGGCTTTGATGAGTAATTTCTCTCCTTAGGGCCTTAGTTAATTGAACTTGATTTATTTGAAATGAGGTCACATGATCTTGATCCACATGGATGATGGCTAATTGGGCTTTGAGAGCCTTGATGGGCCTTGATGAAATGGGTGATATTCCTCCTTGCCTAATGGGCCATTGATTGCTTGATGCCTCACATGCCATCATGGTATGAGATGATGTGATCTCCACATGCTATCATGGTGTGAGATGATATGATTGACCCCATGGTATACCTTGGGACTTAGCCAATTCCATGAGAAATGGACCTTGGACTTCCTTCTCTCCTTGCACTCTCTTGGACAATGGGGCAATGGGGAGAGCCTTGCACTTTACGTAGGGAGAACCTTGGGGTATGTTGCCTCTCTCCTCTCCAAGAGGAATTCATGGGTTTTTATATGCCAAAAGAGGGGGGTATTTTGGTCCACAAAATGCCCCAACTTCTCCTTGTTTTTGAGGGTGTGAGGAGAGGGGAGGGTAACTTTGGAAATATTTGATTATGCCTTTTGCTTTATGGTAGGTGTGAGGGAAAAAGGTGGGGGCATTTTGGGCTTTGGTCACCTTTATGGAGGGTTGGGGTGGCTAATTACACAAAATATCCCTCAAATCATTTTACAAGGGGATTTTCGGATGTCCCATTTGGGACAGATTTTGGGTCTTCTCCTTTTGAGAATTTGAGGCCCAAATGGCCAAAATGAAGGCCCAAATGTATGTGCATGGGTCCAATGAACCAATTTGGGCTATTTGAGCCGATTTAAGAGCTATTAGGGGGGTTTTATTCCCTCTTAAAATTTAAACAAAATATATGGCCGGGAATCGGGTCATACACATGTGCAGCCCTCTTGGCATATATTTTTTTTATTTCTCTTCCTTCTTTCTTTTTCTACTGATTTTTTTTCTTTCTCTCAATTTTCTTTTCTTTTTTCTTTTTTTTTTGCTAATAGAAACCGTCTTCTCTTTTTTTTTCAGGGAGATATACACTCCTTTTTTCTCTTTTTTTTCTTTTCTTCTTCTTCTTTTTTTTCCATCTTCTTTTCTTTTCCTTCTTTTCTTTCTTCTTCTTCTTTTTCTTTTGCCTTCCTCTCTTCTTTTTTTCTTTCTGGAGGATATACACTCTCCCCTTTTTTTTCTCTTTTTCATCCATCATTTTTGTTTTCTCCTTTTCTTTTACTCCTTTTCATCTTATAATCAATAAATGAGAGCCACAAAAAAAATTTAATCTGTTGCTCTCATCCACTGCGCCTCTTATCAACATTATTTTCTATTTAACAATTATCAAAATCCTGTTGACCACTTCAAGCCAAACGATCAAATGCTCTTCAATTTTGACCAAGGTCAAAATCTCCCCCCCCCCTTCTGTTTTTTCTGTTTTTTTTTTTTTGCTGAGTATGACATTCCAAAAATTTTTATTACGTTGAGGGTGTCATGGCGACACAGGCGCTCCTTCATTTTTTTATTTTGACCACAGTCAAAATTGCTTCACGTTGTCTCTCCCAATTCTTTGTCCTATAGGCGCTGTCATATACCGAACATATTGGAATTGCTTTTGGCGAGAGGGCTTTTCCCTTCAATTTTTACCCGGTCAAAATTGGCCACCCCTTCACACGATAACGCCAGCGCGGAGGAAGACTCCAGAAGGGGGCATTCTCGCCCTTTCCTCTCTTCGGCGTTCACCGCTGTGTGGGCAGGCGCAGCGCGCACGTGCCCGGGTGAGGACGGCGACAGCAAGTGCGATGTCGGGGGAAGGTTGCGTCGTCGCCCGGCGAGCTTGCGGCTTCGGCGTCCGACCGCAGTGAAGCTGCTTCCTCCGGCGGCTTCGATCCGGCGTTCCACCGGCCCTCCCGCCGTCGGACATCCCCTCAGCAGGTCGTCGAGCTTCGTGGGGCTTCGCCCCTTAGCGTCGTCGAGCTTCGTGGGGCTTCTCCCCGACGACTGGTCCGCACAAGGGTGCTCCATCTCTTTCGGCTCCTGCGGCCTGCCTTCCTCACCGAACTGCAGCACTCGGGCAACTCTTCTTCCTCGTCGAATGGCTCGAGCGGGACCGGCTACTCGTATCTTCGGCCCAACCCCCTGCAGGTCTCCCGGCGGCTGCGTGGGGAGCTTCCCCTCGTGAGGTGCGGCCCGACTCCTTCCCCTTCTCTCTTCTCCTCTTTTTTATTGCTAGTTCCTATCATATGCTCATCGTTGGCGCCATTGTGCGCACCTACTCGTGCCTCCCCCCCTTTGGCCTGGCGCTTCGCCGGCCCATTTTCTGCTCAGCCTCGTGGACCATCCTCTTCGCCGAGCTGTGGTGGTTGCGCGGGTAGCCGGCGACAGGGCCAGCGAGTGCGGTACGCCGTCCTACCTCGGAGCCTCTCCGGCGAGCTCCTCCTGCTCAGCGCTGCGGGGACCATCGATTCCGGTTCTCCGGCGGCTGTCGCAGCGCGGGTTTCTTTTTTATTCCTCAGCCTTGAGGTCGACGCTTCCGACCGGAGAAGGTGACAGCGTGGGCTTCGGGTGTGTGTTTCTCCTTTTCCCCCTTCTTCTTTTTTCTTGGTTTTACGAGCATCTTCCCCAGACCCTTCTGTGCGTAGGGGAACTCGTTGGCCGGCGCTCGTCGTTCGGCTCCCAGATCCTCCAAGCGATTCGACGCGCCTGGCTTCTTTAGCTCCGCCTCGCGGCGACTGGTCCGCGCGAAAGTCCATCGACCCCGGCACCTCGCCAGTCCTGTTGTTCAGCCCCGCGGACCATCTTCTTCGCCGAGCTGTGGTGGTCGTGCGGCCCTCTTCCGCCCCCATATTCCGCGGACCAAGCTTCACTGCTGAGACCCTCTTTGATGCATCGCGGCCTTGGGAGACAGGTACAGATGGAGGACTTCCCGCGATGGTCACACTGTCCCCTCTTCCTTTCTTCCTCCCATTCTCTTTTTTTTTTTTGATGCACATTCGCTCTTCTTCTCTGGATGCCTTAGAGGGTGTAGAGCTTTGGCCGCAAAGGTGCTTCAGTGCCGGCCAGGGAAGACTCCTTCCTCTGCCTTGCGCCAGGCTGCTGCCTCCGTCCGTATAGAGGGGCTTGTGCCGGAGGACGAAGAAGCTTGCAGAGGTAGCCCGAGGCGCGTTCGGTGACGCTTCTCCCGAATCGCGGAGCACAGTCGGCCGGGGCGTGGACCTGCTGCCCGCTGTGCTTTGGGGCGTCGGTGGCCTCCAAAGACCTGATCGTAGTGTCTGTCCAGGCTTATTCTTCCTTGCGGTGGGTTGAGGTGAGATCCCTTTTGCTCATGCTTTTTGTTGTTTTTTTTTCTTTTTTTTGCTCTGTTCTTTTTGCAACGGATTACCGCACCTCCCTTTTTCACGCATTGTACCTGCTTACGGAATGATAAATGGCATGTTTGACCGTGTGCTGGGGATCGGTTGACCCCCTTTCAAGAATGGACTGGGCTGAAGGGCTTAATAACTAGATGATGTTGTCGTCAGCCCCTCCATTGGAGGATCGTTGATGTTCAACCTAGAAGAAGATGACATTCGTCACCGACCACCCTTCTGGGGAACCTTGGCCGGTTGACCTAAAAAATAATAATAATAATCCTCGGAAAAGGCAGTCGTCGACCCCTCTATTGGAGGACCGTTGGTGTTCGGCCTATCAGAAGATGACATGTGCCGTCGGCCCCCTCTTCGGAGGATCATGGTCGATCGGTTTAATGAATAAACTATAAACATGAGCTGCCCCGTCTGGTTGTGTGCTTGATGAACACTTTTTTTTCTCCCTTTTTTTTGATGACAATTGCTTCGCTTGTAGTCGCTTCTTTTTTGTTCTCATGTTGTGCATAGACTTCTTATTTTTCCGCCTCATAGCATCATGCTAATTCAAGCTGATCAAACCCGATTAATTCAATGCATGCTGTATTTTTTCTGTATTTTGCAAGATTATTTCAATCATCTTTGGTGCTCCCATTGATTTATTGGGTTTATGACATGGCATGACCACCGTCCTATGTCATGTTGTTTTTTTTTGGCGGGGTTAACACGATCATAAAGGGTACAAGCCACATCCTATGATCTCAAATGGCTATGTAGTAATCTCATCTCCATTGAGCCTTTCCATCAGCGGTTACTGCATGGATATAAACCCTCATCCATCCAATGTTCCGGTTGGAAAGGAGTACAATATCGACTGTCAACTCCTTAGTGTAGTGACTCTATAGGATCCTATACTTGGAATTGTATCAATTGGGAAACTCCTTTTCCAATTATCCTATCTAACATGGTAAGGATTTTAGAGTACTATCCCATAAGACATTCACTCTCACTTACCGAGAGTGGACGATCCCTTGTTGTCTGCTCAATTGCCTCCTTCGAGTTTTTCTTGTACCCGATCCATCGCTATACTGGAGCATCTATAGGGTGATCCATAAGACAATGGTCAAAGCACAAGTTCCACCCAACAAGGTATCTTTGGCGACTTAGGTCAAAAATCCAACTTTGCAACTGTGATGATAGAAAACCCTGATTGACAATTTGGTAAGATACCATTCAAGGTTTCTAATTTGGTCAGTTCAGTGAACTCATTCAACTAATGAGCACTTGTATGTGTATCTCAGTGTCTCCATGCTAATGACCAATGAGATCGATCATCCTCATTATATGAGAAGATATCACATACACTAGTCTATCCGGATCCTTGATGTCCCGTCTCATGTATCATATGACTAGAAACATTTAGATCAATTACCTCTAGATGATCAATCTGATTATCATGATCTTATCATGATTTAATCATCATTACATTTGATCAAGGACTTCATTATGATATTTACATCTAATAAGAGCTTATAATGAAGATTTTTCTAATTAATTGAATGAGATATATCTATAAATGTCAAATCATATCATATATGATTGGCTTGTAGAGCATACATTTCTATCAATATCCCACTTGCACTAAAGTCAATCACCCATTTGGCTAATCTGTATCATCTCGAGGTGAAGCTCAAACACTCTTTGAGTAACTACTTCAGTTAGTAGATCTGCATTATTATTAGCGGTAGATACTATATCTTTAATTATATCTCTATAAGCTGCAATCTCTCTAAATTTAATTCCAAGGCATCAATATTCCTAAGACTATAGTCATGAAATGAAAAATTGAAATTTTTAGCTTGTAGGCTGATCTAAAAATTATTTGGACCATCATGCCCCTAGTGTGATTTAATACGGACTTTGGCTGGATTTAATATTCCTTGATTAACTTTCCAACTGGTCATTAGATTTTTTATCTATTTTGAGCATTGTCTAGTTATATTTGATACTGACAATATGGTGAATTTTTATTTTATTGATAGAATCTCAACTTATCCCGAAGGGTCGGGGGCAAAATGGTCATTGTGGCCTTTCGTTGTTTGTTTTCTATGTTTTGGGCACCATTGTGATGCTCTTGACCAGAGTTATGTAATAAACACATTATCTTGGTCATTTGGAGCCTATCAAATCATGCCGAGATATTTTCAAAGCCTATTTATATCATCTGGTCCTTATTTTCCCGAATTTGGGTAAGATCTTTTAATTAACTTTGGCATTGTTCAAATCTGTGTTGAGTGAGTTGAACAGAAAATTTTTGCACCAACATATTTGTAAGATATGTGATTTTTTTATTAACTTAGAATTTATCATACTAATCTTAAATGTTGCAAGTAGGTACAAAAGAAAGCACACCCTCGTACATGCCTAGAGGTATTCTAGATAACATAGACTTATGAAGAACATGCCGGATCCATTATCAGGAGCAATGAAGAAAGTTGTAAAATGATGATAATTTTGTTATAAATTTTAATTTATTTATCCAAATTTAGTTTTTAAATTTAAATCTTAATAGTATGTCTTTTTAGGATAATATGACACAATTGATGACTACCTAAGCATCCAAGGAATCAGATATCAAGGTATTATCTGCTGTAATTAGTCTCAAAGAAGTTTTTCTTACCATCATGGGTAGAGATAGATAAGGATGGATCCAATGTGTGGGGTGAGGGCACACTTGCATCACCTAATACAGTGGAACTAGTGGAGGCACTACAAGTTCCACAGTTCATGACTTAATGGAAAAGCATTCTTAGATTAACATTTTGTTGGATTATGAGATTTATAATTTGAAGCATCTATCGGATCAATAAAAATCGTTTCAAGAAATAATTGAATGACTAACTCAAGAGATGTTAACCAGAATAGATCAAAAACTTCCCTGACCTACTGATTCATCCACATCAATGCCACATTCATGTTTGAGAGAGGACAATGGAGAGGACGCTGAAGAGGATGACATGGAGGAGGGTTCCTTTGGAGATAATGAGTGGCATATGTATTGTACTCTATATTTGTATAATTTTTTTAAATTCTCTTATATACATTGATGTATTCTAATTTTTCTTGTTTGAATTAATTGATGCATTATCCCAATTCATTGTTACTGTTGACCTATGGTTCACTTCATTTTTTTTGTTAAATGAACATATTGTATGTGATTGAATAGATGAATGGAACATCTTGCATGTTATGGACGTAAATTTTGATTAAATATATTGAATGTACAAATGTACAAGTTATATGTGATTGAATAGATGAATTAAAACATGCTTGTTAACATTAATGTCAATCTGACATTGAATGATTGAATGGATTGGAATGTCAGTTTGAATGTATAGGTTGTATGAGAATATATATGTAACTATATATGACAACAATTGTAGTAAAAAATCCATACACTCATAATTTTTTCCAACATTCATTATTATTGGCTACTATTGAAGCCATCACAAATACCATAGTTCTGACAACTTCAACCATCGTAGTCAAGTATTAGTGACGCTTAAGGTGATCACCAATGTAGTTCACCAAGCACATGGATAGAATTTCAAGCATTGAGTGAACTAGTTTGGCAACAGTTACATGACATCGCTAATAATTTGTGATGCTTTTGAGATTGCTTGCCTTTAACCGTAGCAAATATTGTTTAGCCTCGAGCTTTTTTGCAACAAGCTTGTGATAAGTTTAGAGCTATTGTCAAAATATTTTGATGACGACTTTTGTGTTGTTGGTAATGGCTCTAGGCTATCATCAATAGACATGTTTTTTATAGTGATCATGAACATAGGTGAACGTGTTCTTAATGAGATTAAGTATCATGACGTGTTAATATGTTTGAAATTTCACAATTCAACATATAATTATCCTTTAAAATTTTGTGAATAAGCCAACACAAGGTTACATTAAACGTAGTTTTATTTCATCTATCTATAGAAAAATCAAGAGTAAAGATTACTCTAAGTCTTATTACTCAAACACATCCATCAAAAATAGGATTGTGTTCTTGATGTCAAACTATCCAACGACATTTAAGTTACATAATCTTTATAAGCCCATTTAATTTCAATAATAAATGAAAAATGTGTCTAATTGTGAATAGTTAAATTAATTCATAAAAATATAAGAGCTTTTTGGTAAATATTTTTAAAATTAAGTTTTTGCGAAGTACAAGTTAAGGATGGTGCTGACTACTGTTGATGAGATGATTATAGAATAATAACATGAAAGCTTGCAAACCACTTTCAAATTTAGCATGCATATTCTTTCTCCGTGCATGTCACATCATCTTAATTGTGAAGTGTTTTCATTGGTATTATTTAGATCTCATCTTTTTATGGGCTTGTATAGTTAAATATTAAAACTAATATCATATAATTTTTGTATTGTTGTTACATCAATATCACAATAATCCCAAATATAATAAATCATATGATATTGGTGATTGATTTTACATTTATCGAGATTTTTTAATTGTAAAATAAAATATTACATACTTGTATGACCAAAATTATAAATTCAAATAAATATAACATAAGGTTGAATGTAGAATTATCATGTTTGTGGTGATGACAATAAAAATGGTGCAAATCATGTGTGACTAAAAAGTGGTAAGACCATAAATTAGGAGTGTAAACAAAATCCGTTATTCCAATATTCCAATTCGATTTTGATAAAAATTAACGAGTTTGGAACTTATTTTTGTTTTCTATAAACTATCAAGATTGGATATTTTGATAATTTATCAAAATAAAAATTGGAATGAGTTAATTCTATTTATGTTAATCCAGTTTTGATCAAAAATAAGTACATATAAATAAAATAACATTAAATAAATTATAAAATATAATATGTAAAATAATAAAAATAAAATTTTAAAGAGGTTATATCAAATTTTAGTAATTATATGTAAATTATTAATTTATTTTCAAGTAAAAATTAATATTTAATATATATTTCGGGAATTATCAGATCCCATTACAATTCCTATCATATAATCAGAATCGGAACACAATGATTCTAAAATTATTGAAGTCAAAATCGGAATCTATTAACCCTTATCAGAATTAGAATCGGATCTAGTGATTTTGCAACAGAATCCGACCTGTTTACAACCCTACCATAAATATAAAAAATCTCACATCATTTTGATAAAAATTAACAGATTCTTAATATATTTTTATATGTTATAAAATTAAATCTAAATAATAAATAGTCCATTTTGATTTTGAAATTGTGTAAAATTAATATTATAAAAGAATTATATAAAATATTAAAAATATAATGTATAAATATTAAAAGTAAAAAATAAAATATTTTATTTCATAAATTTAATTTTAAAATAAAATGTATACATTATTATTTATAAAATTAGTATATTACAGATTTTGAAATTTCTATAATTGTTTCATTTTCAATAACGAAATTGAAATACGAACGAAATCAAAATATCTTGTTTCTAATTAAATTAAAATTGGAATCCCTTATCTCTTATCAAAATTGAAATGAAAACACTAGTGCAGGGACAGTGGCAGCCAAATCTGACATGTTTAGATTGGAGACACGGTTTGCCATTAAAGGGCAGGATCGACCACCAAACTACAACGGAGAGGTCAGTAACCATGACCCACCCAAAGGCCGTGTCTAGAATGTTTACACATCGCATAAACAAAAACTTTCGACGTTACGAGGCCAGCTAATTGAGGCAACAGGCACATCGGCTGCTAGAAGGGCTGTATACGGTTGAGTTAGATTTTTTACTCATATTTTTGAAATCAAAATCAAATCAAAATATGAATCAAATGGAATTAAACTGATTCGACTGGACCTCCAACTGATTGAGAACCAAATTTACAGTTCGATTCAGTTAGTCAATTTAAAATATATAAAAATGTAAAAATAAATTTTACAATTATTTAAAAATATCAAATTATAATAATTATTTAAGATTTACATTAATATTAATGCTATGTTTATAAGAGATAATTATGTTTTGTATTAATTAACTTATATTTATAACAAAAAATATTTAAAACTAATATAATATATAATGAAATTAGTCAAATCAAGCCAACTGAGCTTCATCAGTCAAAGACTTAGAAAGATGACAAACTCAACAAAATTGATAAAATGATTTCAATTCGATTCAATTTAAAAAATCAAACACTTAATCGAGCCAAACTATTTTTATCGGTTCTATTAGGTTTTATCGATTTGCTTGAACACCCCCTAGTTTTCTAGTAGATATAAGGTTGTGCGCAAATCGGATAAATCTAACTAAATTAATTTCTTTTGGTTACATTCCGTTTGAGTTGAACAGTGTGAATTTGGAATTCATTTCATAAATTAATAAAATGGAAGCAAACTGTCAATCTAATAATCAAAAATTGTATATAAATTGAAAAGTAACATTTTTAAAGTTATTTACAAAATATTAATTTTGATGATTTTTAAATTATACAATAATAAATACATGTATTTAAATATTATTTAATTAATTATCAATTTCAGCTGAATCAAATTAGATCAATTTCAATTGAAATGAACCTCTACTCGAATGGATCCGTGTTCACTCTGGACGGAGACATCATCTTCCCCGTCATCGCAAATTTGTTCGTTGACTCTCATTTTTATTAGCGTAAATGCACACTAGATCCATTTTAAGGGAATCATTTTACCACTAGGTCTGTTTTCAAAAACACCTTTTCATTAGGTCCATTTTTTCAAAATATCATCACACCCACTCCACTTTAGATTTGAAATGTCTTTTTTACCCCTGCACATTGAAAAAGATACGTAATGTACATTTTCTCTTAATATTAAAAATATAAAGACTTGAAATAACATTCTTTTAATGTTTAAAAAATAAATTAAAATGTTATAATTAAGTTAACGTTAATTACTTTCTTGCAAACAGAAATAAATAAAAAAGTATTAATTACTTTTTTGTTATATTAAAAATATAAAGACTTAATTAAGTTAACGTTAATTACTTTCTTGCAAATTTAAATAAATTAAAAAATAAATTAATGTTGAACCTACGGCTATTTTAATCGATGAATAAATAAAAAAGCGTTGAAACGTACATACGAAGAGATTAATGTTTGTGTACGCCGAAAGATATGTCTCTATATGTTGTTATATGATGTTAAAACAAACTTTTAATATATAACTTAATTAAAATAAATTTAATAACACATTCATATACAGATATCTGATTTAATTTCTTTTTTGTCGTGCATAAATGTTTTCACTGACAACGCTAATCTGATTCTCTATGTTAGAAATGGGAGAATAGAGACGGAGCAATTGAACGGGGGATAAAAGTGGGATTTGAAAATGACGGAAAGAAGAATCGGACTGGGTGATAATGAAATTCAGTGTCAACGGACTAAACAGTAACGAAATGTGGTCAACGGAGTTTTTGTTAAAGTCATTTTCTTAAATGGACCTAATAGTGATTTTCCTTTCTTATTATTTCATAAGTCAAAAAATAAATAATGATGTTAATAATCATAGTAAAATATAATAAATACTAATACAAAGAATATTTTTAATATGACGGGCTAAAGTTTATTAATTAACAATTTATTAGAAAATTCTATTAAATTTAAATATGAAAAATACTTTGAAAAGCTCGTTAATTTTGCTTACCGCACGATCAGAGAGGAGGGGTTGGTGCAACTCCACGTGCTTCGGTTGAAGATAGGTATCTTCCATCTCCGCGCAGCCATGGGCCCATGGGCATTTGGTACTGGAGCCGGGGCGTGTGGGGCGGTGCCGTAGCAGTGGACACACCATGGGGGGGGACGAGAGGGGGCCGGAGGTTCCACCACGTTGGCTGCGGCGTGCCACAGTTCCCGGGCCTTTTCCACCGGCAACCCCACCTTCCGTTGGAGGGTTCCTCCCGGCGCAGACGGCCGATGGCTAGGAAGAGTCCAGAGAGGGTTGGAAAAGACCCACCTTTTCTTTTCAGGGCTTGCAACCACCCCTGTCTGCAGGTAGACCTTAAACGCGAGACGGTGAAGAACTTTGGAGGGGCTCCTGCCCTGCCCCTGCCCACCTCCCGGAACAAGACAAGCCAGTTGAGATTCAGAAGCAACCCTACGCAATGAAAAAAAAGATGGAGAGGAGACTCACTCCTCTGTGCAAGCCCGTCTGCATATGCGCCTGAAGTGCCGACCACCGGGAAGAAGACCATGGGGAAGAAGACAAAGGGGATTGACGGGAGACGTAGACGGACCTTTGTCGCTCCGTAGGGGTCTGCTTGGCGCGACGTGGCCAAAGGAATAAGTACTGAAAGAGACTTGCAGCTTCTCTAAAGATATTCCCAACCCCACTCACATGGGACGAGATCTACCGTACGTAAATGCTGAGTACATTGATGAGATTTCCCGACGGTAAGAGGTGTAAGAAAGAAGAAGAGTAGCGGCTGGAGAGGTTCCAGGGTGCTTTGGACTGGCGTGTCCGCGCCCCTTCACTGTCGCTGGCGCGCGCTATCGCCCTTGCTGACCCGGCCGCTCGTCCGCGGCCGCGCGCGGAGAGCTGCGGGAACCTTCTTTTGGTTTCTTACAAGAAATTCTATATTCCTCTGCGCTCCCAGACGAACACACCGCCGATGAGGACGACGGAGCACTTCACCCTTTGTCGCGACCCATGCAAGCCGCAGACGCGGACGCACTCTGAGATAGATCAGTAGCGTCCATCCTGTCCACAGAGAGGGCCGATGCTCGTCGCCGGAGAAGAAGACAAGCAAGGATACTTTCACCTCTTTCTTTCCCCAAATTCTCTCGCCTGAGCTGCGTCCCGGCCCTGTCTCTGTCCTCCGCCCACGAGAGGTGCCCTCCAGATCAAAATTAGAGACAGTTGCGTTGCCGTTTGCGCCGGCCGGCAGAGAGGAGCCTCCCCCCAGCGGCATTTCACAGACGAATATTCGAGAGAGTTGGAACACTGATTAATAGACCTGTAAAGTGGGCGGGCCAGGCCCGCCAGTCCGTTACACAGCCCGCCACGGGCTGGGCTGAGGCCTGCTAAAAAAAACGATGGGCTTAATTGAATAAATTGATTTTTAATGAATACTCCTGATGGATCTAACGGGCCTCGGCCCGTTGAGCCCGTTGAGCCCGTTGAGCCCGTGAAAGATCCTTGACACGGCGAACAGTCAGATCCTTGTTATCAACAGATTTATAATAATTTTGTTTATGAATATAATGTTAGACGATATGTTTGTGAACCGTTTGAAACTTCGTCATAATTTAGACTGTTTAGTTAGTTGATATCAGGATGATGAAAAACATGATGATCTAATTAAATATTTATAATAATAATAGTTACATATTATTATAAAATTATTCTAGAATAATAAATATATAATTAATAATCATAAAAAAATTAACTAATTTGTCATATTTAATCCGTTAGGTTCAGATTGACTGGCTACAGTTTTTTTTTTCAAGCAGAAAATCTCATTAATTTGCTTCAACATTTTTGGTTCGGAGAGTACATCATCCATGCATTATTTTGTCAAGGAAGATCATATTTTTTGGATTTTTGCGTACAAATCAAATCTTGACGCATTCTTCACATATATCACCAAGACTGCAACTGTGTAGACCGTAGAAGTACCGTTGAAATAGTATTTTTGCACAAACATGATGAGCATTAGATCAAACTAATCAGCTTGTGTTTTTTTTTCGTTTTTTCACAGTTTAGTAGTTACTCATATTTCATCATTTTTGTGATTTCTCCTATTAGAACGTACAACGATTCACAGATTTATAGATTTTCTTTTTTTTATTTTTTTATAGATTATATATTTTACATTATTATAAATTTTATAAATTTTATCAATTTTTTGACTTTAATAGAATTTTTAATTTCGTACTATTTTACGTAACTAAAGTCCGTTGGGCTAACGGGCTATGGCGGGTTTTGGTGGGCTAAAGCCCATTTATACAACTCAAGCCCGTTGGGCCTTATACATGGGCTTGGGCTTGGGTTTTAAATATGTGGGCTGAAGTGGACTTGGGCCGGGCCAGCCCAAGCCCGGCCCATTGACACTCCTACTGATTAATGCAGAAACAGAACGCACTGAGAGAACAGAGAAGGAGACAAATCTGGATCTGAAGACAGCAGAGCGAGATGAGAAAAACAGGCGGGAGCTCAGTGAAAAACCGAATGCCTCTCGTACGTCTTATCTGTATATAAATGAATAGTTGTACGGAGCATATACATATGCTGAAATACAAATGAATTGAGGCAATGATGCCAACCGTAAAATACATGAGAGCGTAAACTATAAAATTACAAATTTAACCCAGATTGATATTTAAAGTGTTCTGTCCATTACTCCCACTCAAATTGAACAGGCCTTGAACTTTCAATTTGTCACGCAGTAAGGGTGGCAATGGGCCGGGCCGGCCCACGGGTTCGCGGGCCGGGCCGGCCGCGGGTCATTTGACGGGCCAAAGATTTTGGCCCGCGGGCTTTAGTCGGGCCGACATATGGGCCGAAGCGGGCCAACGCGGGCTAAAACGGGCCAAATAACTTTCAATTTTTTATGTCAAAAACATCATTTTTACTTATTAAAAATATATTTTAATTAAATTATTATTAATTTTATAATGTTATCTTAAATAATTAAATTTATCATATTTATTAAATATTTATTTATAAAATATATAGTTGGGCCGGGCCGGGCCGGGTCGGGCCAAGTCAATAATTTTTGCGGGCCGGGTCGGGCCGGGCTAACAATGTAGTGTGGGCCGGGTTGGGCCGGGCCGATATATTTTGGACCGGGCCCTAAGCGGGCCGATCTCGGGCCGGGCCGGGCCCGGCCCATTGACACCCCTATCACGCAGATATGCAAACTGACTTGTTGAGATTGGCTTGGTAAAAATATCTGCAATTTGATTGATTGTAGCTACATGAAGAACTTGTATTGTTTTATTTGTCACTAGCTGTCGGATGAAGTGGAAATCTACCTCCACACGACGAGTCCGAGCTTTGAAGACAGGGTTTGCTGTCAAATAGATTGCTGAAACATTGTCACACCAAACTATGGGAATGCCCACAGGAGTTATTTGTAATTCCTTTAGCAGATGCATAAGCCATAGCAATTCTTGAATTGCTAACACCATCGACCGCATTTCAGATTCTGTGCTGGACCTACCAACACTATGTTGCTTCTTAGCTGACCATGTCACTAAATTGTCTCCTAAGAAAATGCCATAGCCTGAGGTGGAGCGTCTGCCATCCGGACAGCCAGCCCAATCGGCATCAGTGAAAACAGAAAGACTAAAATCAGAGGGAGTAAACATTAAGCCAAGCTCATGAGTGGCTTTTAAATATCGAAGGATGCGCTTGACCATGAAGAAATGAATGTTAGTGGGACAAGAAAGGAACTGACAGGCCTTGTTTACCACATAAGCAATGTCCGGACGTGTAATGGTTATATACTGAAGTGAACCCACAATGCTCCGATATAAGGAGGGATTGGACAGTGGTTCACCATCATGCTGAGAGAAGGAAGATTTGGCAGCCATGGGTGTAGATATGGGCTTGTTGTCAAGCAGCTGGACCTTTGCTAGAACATCTAGAATGTAGTTTTTGACTTAGCAGAATCCCAGCAGAATTCTGACTGACTTGTATGCCAAGGAAGAAGTTTAAAACTCCAAGATCCTTCAGAGAAAAAGCTTGAGCAATAGCAGCAATAAACTTCTGAACCGTAGTAAATTTATTACCTGTGATGATAATATCATCAACATAAACCAAAATGTATATGCAAGTCCACTGTTGACTATAGATGAACAAGGAGGGATCACAACTTGAAGCATGAAACCCAATTTTAAGAAGATAGGAATATAATTTATAAAACCATGCTCTAGGTGCTTACTTCAACCCATAGAGAGTCTTGTGTAGCTTGCATACATGATTAAGAAAATTCTTATCAATGAAACCTGGTGGTTGCAACATGTAAATGTCCTCCTCTAAATCACCATGCTCTGTTGTATAGGCCAATTGTAAGACATAGCCATGGAGAGAATAAGTTGGATGGTTGTTGGTTTAACAACCGGATTGAAAGTCTCAAGAAAGTCAATCCCATACTCTTGGGTGTACCCTTTTGCAACTAAACGAGCCTTGTATCTAGCGATGGTCCCATCAGCCTTGCGCTTGAGTTTGTAAATCCATCGGCAACCGATGATATTAACATAAATTGGAGGATCAACTAGTGACCATGTACCATTGTTCTGCAGTGCTCCATGTACCATTGTTCTGCAGTGCTGAAAATTCCTAAGACATGGCATGTCTCCAAAGAGATTGCTTGTTGGCTTGACTGAAACAGGTAGGTTCTTCCATTGAATGATCAACTGTTAAGGCATATTTAGTAGTTCTGGTAATTGTAGAGGCCTACGGTTTAGACAGAATATCTTGAAGTGACTTAAACTTCCTTGGTGGAGTTGTGGAACAATTGCCAGAAGAAGAGGACCCAGGTGATAATTCTGGAGAAGAGATACTATCAATAGCAGAATCAGTGACCAGCGGCAAGGAAGAAGTCTGAGAATCAGTCATGTCTCCAGTGGTAGCAACCACAGCCGATTCAATCAGATTATGACCTGATAGCTGATCTGAACTGACAGGGGGTGATGAAGGAACATATGCTTCAGTTATGTTCTGATGTCCTTGATAGAAATGTATGCCCTACAAGCCAATCATATATGATATGATTCGACATTTCTAGAAATATCTTATTCATTTAATTAGGCAAATCTTCATTATAAGCTCTTATTAGATGCGAATATAATAATGAAGTCCTTGATCAAATACAATGATGATTAAATCATGATGAGATCATGATAATGAGATTGATCATCTAGAGGTATTTTGATCTAAATGTTCCTAGTCATAGGATACTTGAGATGGGACATCAAGGATCCGGATAGACTAGTGTATGTGATGTCTTCTCATGTGATGAGGACGACCGATCTCATTGGTCATTAGTGTGGAGACACTGAGATACACATACAGGTGCTCATTAGTTGAATGAGTTCACTGAACTGACCGAATTAGAAACCCTGAATGGTATCTTACCGAACTGTCTATCAGGGTTTTCTATCATCACGGTTGCATGGTTGGACCTTTGACCTGAGTCGCCAAAGATGCCTTGTTGGGTGGAACTTGTGCTTTGACCATTGACTTATGGATCACAATTTAGATGGCCCTATATAGCGATGGATCGGGTACAAGGAAAATTAGATGGAGGCAATTGAGCGGACAACAAGGGATCGTCCACTCTCGGTAAGTGAGAGTGAATGTCCTATGGGATAGTACTCTAAATCCCTGGCCAGGGTAGATAGGATAATTGGAAAAGGAGTTTTCCAATTGATCCAATTCCGAGTACACGATCCTATAGAGTCGGTACACTAAGGAGTTGACAGTGGATGTCGTACTCCTTTCCGACCGGGACATTGGATGGATGAGGGTTTATATCCATGTGGTAACTGATGATGGAAAGGCTCAATGGAGATGAGATTATCCCCATAGCCATTTGGGATCATGGGATGTGGCTTGTACCCTTCATGATCGGTAGGCCGATTAATCTGTTATCGGATAACGGATTTAATTAAAATTAAATAGAATTGTTCTATTTTATTTAGGCCTCAACCAAATAGGTTATTGGGCCTAGTGGGTCACACACAAAAGGACTTATCCACAAGTACAGGGGCAAAGGCGTAATTTATAGAGATTTTGGGTTTTTATGAAAAATTCCATAATTCTCTATAAATACTAATGGTTTCAGCCAAACCTCATCAAGCCAAGGGTGAAAACCACGTCCCAAGTCTCCTCCCTACCTCCTCCTCTCTCTAGAAGGTGTTCATGGTCGATGGAGCTCCGTTCGGGAAGAGTTCTCGAGGCCGGCGCGAAGGGAGAACCTGCTGTGGATGAAGTTCATGTGGATACTTCTGGAGACCGGACACTTGAATGGTTTTAAGAGCTTGAGAAGCTCATCTCCTTCATCTCCATGGGATTATATGAATCCCTATCAGGTATATTCGAACCCGATTTGATCAGGTTTCGGTTTTCGTCGTTCGGTTCTGATTGAGACAGATTCTAAGGGAACCCATAGGAATCGTCGCTTCCGCTGTACCAAATTTTAATGTACGATTCCTTACAGTGGTATCAGAGCCCGGTTCAAGTCTCGGTCGAAACCAACGTCGAATCGACATTATTTCATGTTATTTATGTGTTCCCGAATCTGTGCAAACGTCTGTTTTGACGAGGCCACCATATTCTGTGTATGACTCAGATAAAATATTTATTGGCCTTGGTAGAATATCGTGATATAGGGATTTCCATCTCCGCAAACCGTTTGAAGTTTGGATATCTGTAGTGTTCGGGAGAAGCGTCAAAAGTTGGTGTTTCTGTCATGCCCGAACTGACACCCGGATTTGGGGATTTTGTGAAATCTCCGTCCACAGAAGAAATTGAGGCTTGGAAAAGGTTTAGAAGATGGGTAATATGATTACCTATGGGGTGTTTGGTTGCATGATAATTGAGGTTTTTATTTTAATTTTTAAAAATTGTAAGAAAACTTGTTAAAAGAGGTGTTTGACAACCATGGCAATTTTATGTTTTGAAAGTGATTTTCTTCTTAAACAAAAAAAGATGGTCTCACCTCTTTCTTTTTTCTTGTGGTCCCCCACTTTATTTGGTCATGTGCGGTGGTTACTCTTTTTTGTAATCACATCCCTCCAAACATGATAATTTTATGTCATGAATTGGTTCACTTTTTATTTTAATACAAGTTTTTATCATGAAAGTGTACAAAAAATTATCATGCAACCAAACACCCCACTAGCCTTTACCTTTGATATCCAGCTTTGAATGACGGCGGAGGATGAGAATTTTTGAGTTTTCCGACGAACTAGGGTTCTGCGGAATCTGGCGGCGCCGACTTGTTTCTTCATGATTTACCGTTAATAGAGAATTTTTATATGAAGGGATATATACATATTTGGAAACTTCATATGATGAGGATTCTAAATTGTATTTTTGGAGAATATTTGGCTTCCTGGATAAGGAGTTATCCTCGTTACAAAATTGAGATTTCTGCTACGGAATTTGGGTGACCGCCGCCTCTTCCTACTCATTTTTTGGTCGACTGAGATTTTTCCTGGATATGAGGCCGACTGTTTTGGATTCCTTATTTGATAAGGATTCTAACGCATATTTTTTCGGATTTTTAGGAGTCTGGGATAAGGAGATATGTCCGAGTTAATGAGATTAACTCTCCTCCGGATGAACAGTGCACCGGCCCCCTTGTTATCGGGCGGAGAAGAAGGATCCGAATCGGATCCGGATCCGGGTCAAACCCGGTTTGACAAGGCCCGCGCGCGCGACCGTGCGCGCACCGCGCCGGCGCACCGGCAGCGCAGACGCGGCGGCGGCGGCGGCGCAATGCGCCAGCGCCCGCGGCGCAATGCGGCGCACGCCGGACGGGCGCAGTGCGCCGCCACACGCGGCGCAATGCGCCACATTATTTATTTAATGATTTTAAATTGTTTAAAATCAAAGAAAATTCCGAAAAATTGCCATAAAAATTCCAGAAAAATTCTGAAAAATTCTATAATATTATTTAACATGTTGTAAAGTGTTTAATGACATGTTAGATGATGTTTATTTCTATTTACATAGATTCACTCATGGTTAAACTTTAAAATTGTTTTAAAGGTTTAACTTAAATTATTAGTGTCTTAATTAATTCTGTAAAATGAGATTTTACAGAATATAAATTGGGACATTAATTTTTGACCTTGCACAGTATTGGGAATGCATGAATGTTCTAAATAGTTTAGTTTTGTATGTTCATTTCATATGAATTGTTTATATGTTGTTGTCATGTTATTTTCATGTTATTTATTTCATGAAAATTCGACATGCATGAAATTGAGAATTTCAAAATAAATTATATAATTTTATGCTGATATATATGATATATCTCATATAATTATCACGTATGCGCTCTATGTTCATGTGATGAATGTTAGTGTGTATGGAGGCGATCATGGACTTAATTGTGCTTGGCTTGTGATTACTTTTAATTGTGTTGGTTATGTTATTAAATGGGGCCTGCGTGTGCCTCCTCTCTGTCTATACAATCTGATTGTACATTCTACCTCCCTCCATTAATGTACTCCCCTTGGTTAAAACCAAGGTTTCTTATTAAGTTATGTACATTTGTGGGTCTGCATACCCTTAAGCCGCTTGTAAGAGTTAGAAGCTGGTTCGTGGAAGGTTGGAGAGCGGGACCACTTGGAGAAGCACCCTTCTGAAGTGGGAGCATACCAACTCAAGCATCTGAAGCAGGGATTTGCACCTATAGGGGTGCCTTAGGTGCATGCTTAGGGTTAAGTCCATGATCAACAGATTTTGTGCATATTTGATATGTGGATGTGTGCTACGGTTATACCTTAGATATATGATATTCCAAAGGTATTATATATACTTAGCACATATTATTGATGAGACTAAAATAAAATCCCTCCTTGTCAAAATTAGGTTGATAAACGTGTGACATTAAGAATGACTCACGTAGCCTTCCGTTGTTATGGTCTTGATGAGCCAATCTTAGATTGGATGGGTTTGTTGTGCTACCACAAGACTCATTCAGCAAGGGATTGGTGATCATGGCTAAGGCATTTGTCGAACCTTGGGGTGGACCATTTGCATGGCTTTGTTGTGCTACCACAAGGGCTGTGTGAAGAATCCATTCTCATAACGTAACAAGCGGATTTGACCTAACTAGAGTATATGGCTTGTTGTGCTACCACAAGGTCATAACTTTAGAGGCTAAATGACTAAGAGTTGCAATAGTTGCAACTGGCAATAGTTGCCTACCTATTAAGTATGGGGTGATTTGTTGTGCTACCACAAGGTCATCACCATAAGGTTAATAGGGTCTTAGTCCCCACTAGTATTTCATCGTGATATCCCGTCTTTGCATAATGAGGTTTATGCAAATTCGTCTAAAATTAGTGGGAGCATAAATTAGGATAAAAGACTATATCTTAATTTTAATGAATGTTTACAATGTTATTTTGATAAAATTATATCTCAGTTGTAGAATACGATTATAAACCACCATTAGTATGACATATTAGATGTCAAATAGCTTAATGGCTCACACTTCTTAGACTGGTTTAGAACTAAGAGAATTGTTCTCATAGTTGACCAATTAACTATTCTACTTGAGAAGTAGGTGTCTCCTAAATTATCTAGTGATATGAAAGAAAGATAAGATCTTATCTCATTGACAAGATGCATTGTTTGCCTTAAACTAGATGTTAGTCTCTATGAGACATAATTATAGAGACAACATGGATAGATGGATATGAGATCCATCATGGCTCATAGTGATGAGCTAACTAAAGGGAAACTTAGATCAACAATACATCTTAATTACTTCTTGTTGGTGAGACCAATAGTAAGAAGTAAAATCATTAGATAAAAATAGGAGAGAGTTAATAGTAAAAGAAGGTGGTCAAGATAATAAAACCAGAATAAGACATGATTCTTACACTGTCATGATGATGATAAGTGGAAGAGGAAGTACAAAGTATTTTGTATGTAATGCAAAGGTGGAGCTTGAGAAGCTTCATGTATCCAAGTCATTGGCACTTACTTGTTTTAAATATACGCTTAATGGTATTAGATACTATATGTGTATATCATAATATTAGATACTATGGATGTATCTAATGGTATGAGATACCAGATATGCATCTTATATCTACAAGGAGTTGTAGATGATGACAAGTAAATGAAGGCTTAATAAAGAAGATATTGACCTACATATGAAATGGTGCAAAAGTTACATCATTATTAGTGGGAGGTGCAATTCTTTAATAGCCTTATCGAGATGTCTTAATAATTAAGATTGCTATTATATCCTTCTACAAGAACATTATATGATTTCCTACTTGAATAAATGTTGATTTATTCTAAGTTATGGAATTGATAGATGTTCTAATAGATTGAATGGCAAAGTGTTTGCCAGTGGAAGCTTAATGAATTGTTTAATCATATTTGATATGTTAGCTCTCATGTTATGTGTGAATATTCCTTTTAAGAGGAAATGGGTTGATTTATATCAATCTACACTTTAGCTTTATATAGACATGGAGAATGGGTTAATGAGTTATTAGAACTCGTACATTTAGATGTATGTTAGCGCATATCTAGTAAGGCTAAAGAAGAATATTTCTACTTCATTATTTCAAAGATGATGTCTCTAGGTATGGATACATGTACTTTATGAAGTACAAATCTAAGACCTTTGAAAAATTATCTGAGATTAAGAATGAAGTAGAGATACTAATGGAACTAGTATTAGAACTCTTTGATGAGATCAAAGAGAGGAATACTTAAGTACATAATTCACATATAATTGAAGGATATTAGAATCTAATGGACACCTCTTTACACATTTTAGCTTAATTGAGTAGCTAAAAGGAAAAGTCATTTTATGTAAGACATAATATGAACAATGACAAGCTTTGCAAAATTTCCTCTTTGTCTATTTTTGGTTAAGTACTCATTATAACCACTTGATCTTAATAGGTACCTTCTAAGTCTATTCTGATTATTCCATATAGGATATGGAAAAGGGGTTAAAACTTGACCTTAAGCAAGTTAAGGTTTCGGAATGTCCGACCTGGTGAAGAAGTATAACTCTAACAAGTTGGAATATCAGACTATGAAGTGTTGCTTGTGGGATATCCTAAGGAAACTTTTGGATATTAAATATACGACCCTTATGTATATGGGTATGTGTTGCTCAGCTCACTATATTTCTAAAGGAAAAGTTCCTTCTTAAGAAAGATAGTGGGAGCAAGCTATATATGGAAGATGTTCCAGTCCCACAATCCAATAACACTTCTATTAAGGTGCTAGTTAATAATTACACAAGGACAAATCATAGGTCTTTACTTGTGTCCATTCTACCTAAGAGATATGTGAGACGTATCTCTGATAGATGAAATGAGGCATAAGATAATAAGGATATTGATCCTAGGATCTATATAGAACCAATATGAGATATTGACTCATTAATGGGAAGAGACAATAAAATCCGATATAAACTTTATCTATTCTAATCAAGTTTAGAACTTGATAGATCCACCTAAGGATATAGTATCCATAAGGAATAAATGGATCATTAAAGAATAGATCGGAGTGGATTAGAAGGTAGATACCTTCAAAGGTGAGAATAGTTGAAAAAAGGATATCATTGAAGTCAAATGGTTGACTATGATGAGATCTTTTACCTATTCCATGGATTAATCCATTCGGATTTTGATTGTAACACTCTATGATTATGAGATAAGCTAATTGGATGTTAAGATAGTGTTCCTCTAAAGTATTTTGAGGAATAGGTGTATATGATACAACTATAGGGAATCAAGTCCCAATAACATCCAAGAAGAGTGTGTATTAAGTTCATTTATGGACTGAAGTAAAATTTCCCATAGATCATATATAAGGTTTAATGAGATTAAATCTTATGACTTCGTTAAGAACGAAGAGGAGCCTTGTGTATTCAAAAAGATAAGTGGGAGTGCTGTTACTTTCTTGACATTTTATGTTGATGACATACTACTCATTGAGAATGAAGTAGGTGTGTTATCATAAGTGAACCTAGCTATCAAATTGATCCTCCAAACACAATTTGGGTTTTGAGATCTATGGAGATAGATCTAAAATCAATGCCCAGTTAATGTACGTAGTCACCATTGTCAAAGGGTTTGACATGATAAACTCCAAGATAGGTTTCTTACCTATGTGGTGTGGAGTTGATCTCTGTAAAGTGTTGTCTTTGTAGACTTCTTGACAAATTAAGAGATCACATAAATAGAGCCCTTATGCCTTTGTCATAAGGTCTATTATTTATATGATACTACGTACATGATGTGATTAATGCACTAAGTATTATGAGCATTCATCAAGAAGATCCAGGTGAGAGTCACTGGATAGTTTAGAGATATATCATTTGGTACTTGAGAAGCACTGAGAATGTATCTCTATACACTGGAGGATAAGACTTGAAGTCTTGTAGTTTTACAAACACAAGCTTCTAATCAAATAAGTTTGATATAAAGTCAGAATATTCTTCTTTAGCCTTACTAGATATGGGCTAACATACATCTAAATGTATGAGTTCTAATAACTCATTAACCCATTCTCCATGTCTATATAAAGCTAAAGTGTAGATTGATCTAAATCAACCCATTTCCTCTTAAAAGGAATATTCACACATAACATGAGAGCTAACATATCAAATATGATTAAACAATTCATTAAGCTCCCACTGGCAAACACTTTGCCATTCAATCTATTAGAACATCTATCAATTCCATAACTTAGAATAAATCAACATTTATTCAAATAGAAAATTATATAATGTTCTTGTAGAAGGATATAATAGCAATATTAATTATTAAGACATCTCGATAAGGCTATTAAAGAATTGCACCTCCCACTAATAATGATGCAACTTTTGCACCATTTCATATGTAGGTCAATATCTTCTTTATTAAGCCTTCATTTACTTGTCATCATCTACAACTCCTTATAGATATTAGATGCATATCTGGTATCTCATACCATTAGATGCATTCATAGTATATAATATTATGATATACACATATAGTATCTAATACTATTAAGTGTATATTTAAAATAAGTAAGTTCCAATGACTTGGATACATGAAGCTTCTCAAGCTCCACCTTTACATTAAATACAAAACACTTTGTACTCCCTCTTCCACTTATCATCATCATGACAGTGTAAGAATCATGTCTTATTTTGGCTTTATTATCTTGACCACCTTCTTTTACTATTAACTCTCTTCTATTTCTATCTAATGATTTTACTTCTTACTATTGGTCTCACCAACAAGAAGTAATTAAGATGTATTGTTGATCTAAGTTGCCCTTTAGTTAGCTCATCAATATGAGCCATGATGGATCTCATATCCATCTATCCATGTTGTCTCTATAATTATGTCTCATTGAGACTAACATCTAGTTTAAGGCAAACAATGCATCTTGTCTATGAGATAAGATCTTATCTTTCTTTCATATCACTAGATAATTTAGGAGACACTTACTTCTCAAGTAGAATAGTTAATTGGTCAACTATGAGAATAATTCTCTTAGTTCTAAACCAGTCTAAGAAGTGTGAGCCATTAAGCTATATGGCATCTAATATGCCATACTAATGGTGGTTTATAATCGTATTCTACAACTGAGATATAATTTTATCAAAATAACATTGCAAACATTCATTAAAATTAAGATATGGTCTTTTATCCTAATTTATGCTCCCACTAATTTTCGACGAATTTGCATAACCCTCATTATGCCAAGACGGGATATCACGATGAAATCCTAATGGGGACTAAGACCCTATTAACTTTATGGTGATGACCTTGTGGTAGCACAACAAATCACCCCATACTTAATAGGTAGGTAACTTTTACCAATTGCAACCCTTGCAATTCTTAGTCATTCAGCCTCTAGAGTTATAACCTTGTGGGAAACACAACAAGTTATATACTCTAGTTAGGTCAAATCCGCTTGTTACGTTATGAGAATGAATTCTTAACATAGCCCTTGTGGGAAACACAACAAAGCCATGCAATGGTCCACCCCAAAGCTCGGCAAATGCCTTGGCCATGATCACCAATCCCTTGCTGAATGAGTCTTGTAGGAAACACAACAAACCCATCCAATCTAAGATTGGCTCATCAAGACCATAACAACGGAAGGCTACGTGAGTCTTTCTTAATGTCACACGTTTATCAACCTAATTATGACAAGGAGGGATTTTATTTTAGTCTCATCAATAATATGTGCTAAGTATATATAATACCTTTGGAATATCATATATCTAAGGTATAACCTGTAGCACACATTCACATATCAAATATGCACAAAATCAGGTGATCATGGACTTAACCCTAAGCATGCACCTAAGGCACCCCTATAGGTGCAAATACCTGCTTCAGATGCTTGAGTTGGTATGCTCCCACTTCAGAAGAGTGCTTCTCCAAGTGGTCCCGCTCTCCAACCTTCTACGAACCAGCTTCTAACTCTTACAAGCGGCTTAAGGGGAGTACATTAATGGAGGGAGGTATAATGTACAATCAGATTGTATAGAGAGAGAGGAGGCACACGCAGGCCCCATTTAATAACATAACCAACATAATTAAAAGCAATCACAAGCCAAGCACAATTAAGTCCATGATCACCTCCATACACACACTAACATTCATCACATGAACATAGAGCGCATATGTGATAATTATATAAGATATATCATATATATCAGCATAAAATTATATATAATTTATTTTGAAATTTTCAATTTCATGCATGTCGAATTTTTCATGAAATAAATAACATGAAAATAACATGACAATAACATATAAACAATTTATACGAAATGAACATATAAAACTAAACTATTTAGAACATTCATGCATTCCCAATACTGTGCAAGGTCAAAAATTAATGTCCCAATTTATATTCTGTAAAATCTCATTTTACAGAATTAATTAAGCCACTAATAATTTAAGTTAAACCTTTAAAACAATTTTAAAGTTTAACCATGAGTGAATCTATGTAAATAGAACTAAACATAATCTAACATGTCATTAAACACTTTAAAACATGTTAAATAATATTATAGAATTTTTTAGAATTTTTATGGAATTTTCTAGCAATTTTTCCGAATTTTTATGATTTTAAACAATTTAAAATCATTAAATAAATAATGTGGCGCATTGCGCCGCGTGCTACGGCGCACTGCGCCGCCTGCGGCGTGCGCTGGCGCATTGCGCCGCCGCATCCGCCGCGGTGTCTGCGCCGCCAGTGCGCCGGCGCGGTGCGCGCGCGGGCCCGGTCAAACCGGGTTTGACCCGGATCCGGATCCGATTCGGATCCTTCTTCTCCGCCCGATAACAAGGGGGCCGGTGCACTGTTCATCCGGAGGAGAGTTAATCCCATTAACTCGGACATATCTCCTTATCCCGGACTCCGAAAATTTCGAAAAAATATGCGTTGGAATACTTATCGAATAAGGAATCCAAAACAGTCGGCCTAAAATCTAGTAAAAATCGCAGTCGACCGAAAGATGAGGAGAAGAGGCGGCGGTCACCCAAATTCCGTAGCAGAAATCCCAATTTTGTAACGAGGATAACTCCTTATAAAGGAAGACAAATATTCTCCAAAAATACAATTTAGAATCCTCATCATATGACGTTTCCAAATATGTATATATCACTTCAGAGAAAAATTCTCTATCAACGGTAAATCAGGAAGAAACAAGTCGGCGCCGCCAGACTCCGCAGAACCCTAGTTCGTCAGAAAACTCAAAAATTCTCATCCTCCGCCGTCTTTCAAAGCTGGATATCAAAGGTAAAGGCTAGGTAATCATATTACCCATCTCCCAAACCTTTCCAAGCCACAATTTCTTCTGTGGACGGAGATTTCACAAAATCCCCAAATCCGGGTGTCGGTTCGAGCATGACAGAAACACCAACTTTTGAGGCTTCTCCCGAACACTACAGAGATCCAAAATTCAAACGGTTTGCGGAGTTGGAAATACCTATATCACGATATTCTACCAAGGCCAATAAATATTTTATCTGAGTCATACACAGAATATGGTGACCTCGTCAAAACATACGTTTGCACAGATTCGGGAACACATAAATAACATGAAATAATGTCGATTCGACGTGGGTTTCGACCGAGACTTGAACCGGGCTCTGATACCACTGTAAGGAATCGTCCATTATGATTTGGGGCAGCGTAAGCGACGATTCCTATGGGTTCCTTTAGAATCCGTCTCAATCAGAACCGAACGACGAAAACCGAAAACCGATCAAATCGGGTTCGAATATACCTGATAGGGATTCATATAATCCCATGGAGAGGAAGGAGATGAGCTTCTCAAGCTCTCCAAACCGTTTAAGTGTCCGGTCTCCAGCAGTATCCACACGAACTTCATCCACAGCAGGTTCTCCCTTCGCGCCGGCCTCGAGAACTCTTCCCGAACGGAGCTCCATCGACCATGGACACCTTCTAGAGAGAGGAGGAGGTAGGGAGGAGGCTTGGGACGTGGTTTTCACCCTTGGCTTGATGAGGTTTGGCTGAAACCATTAGTATTTATAGAGAATTATGGAATTTTTCATAAAAACCCAAAATCTCTATAAATTACGCCATTGCCCCTGTACTTGTGGATAAGTCCTTTTGTGTGTGACCCACTAGGCCCAATAGCCTATTTGGTTGAGGCCTAAATAAAATAGAACAATTCTATTTAATTTAATTAAATCCGTTATCCGATAACAGATTAATCGGCCTACCGATCATGAAGGGTACAAGCCACATCCCATGATCCCAAATGGCTATGGGGATAATCTCATCTCCATTGAGCCTTTCCATCATCAGTTACCACATGGATATAAACCCTCATCCATCCAATGTCCCGGTCGGAAAGGAGTACGGCATCGTCCGTCAACTCCGTAGTGTACCGACTCTATAGGATCCTGTACTCGGAATTGGATCAATTGGAAAACTCCTTTTCCAATTATCCTATCTACCCTGGCCAGAGATTTAGAGTACTATCCCATAGGACATTCACTCTCACTTACCGAGAGTGGACGATCCCTTGTTGTCCGCTCAATTGCCTCCATCGAATTTTCCTTGTACCCGATCCATCGCTATATATGACCATCTAAATTGTGATCCATAAGTCAATGGTCAAAGCACAAGTTCCACCCAACAAGGCATCTTTGTGACTCAGGTCAAAGGTCCAACCATGCAACCGTGATGATAGAAGACCCTGATAGACAGTTCGGTAAGATACCATTCAGGGTTTCTAATTCGGTCAGTTCAGTGAACTCATTCAACTAATGAGCACCTGTATGTGTATCTCAGTGTCTCCACACTAATGACCAATGAGATCGGTCGTCCTCATCACATGAGAAGACATCACATACACTAGTCTATCCGGATTCTTGATGTCCCGTCTCAAGTATCCTATGACTAGGAACATTTAGATCAAATACCTCTAGATGATCAATCTCATTATCATGATCTCATCATGATTTAATCATCATTGTATTTGATCAAGGACTTCATTATGATATTCGCTTCTAATAAGAGCTTATAATGAAGATTTGCCTAATTAATTGAATGAGTTATTTCTAGAAATGTCGAATCATATCATATATGATTGGCTTGTAGGGCATACATTTCTATCAAGGATAAGACTTGAAGTCTTGTAGTTTTATAAACACAAGCTTCTAATCAAATAAGTTTGATATTAAGTCAGAATAATGGTGGTGCAGTAAGTTGAAAGAGTTCTATGTGATAGAACACTGTAAGTTCTACAACATATGTAAACAAGTTTACATAGTGGTTGCACACTACTTGAGAAGTAGTCTAGATAAAGTTTTTCATCTACATATTTGATATGGGATTGTCTCAATTTTCTCTGAAAGTGTATCATTGTTTTGAGAAAACAATGGAGTATAGTCGATGTCTCATCAGAAGTTTAGAACTTCTGTGGCGATACCATACAATCAGAGAGATTGCAACTTATAGAGATATAGTTAAAGATAAAATATCTACCGTTAATAACATTGCAGATCCACTAACTGAAGCAGTTACTCAAAGAGTGTTTGAGCTTCACCTCGAGCTGATATAGATCAGCTAGATGGGTGATTGGCTTTAGTGCAAGTGGGAGATTGATAGAAATGTATGCCCTACAAGCCAATCATATATGATATGATTCGACATTTCTAGAAATATCTCATTCAGATTAATTAGGCAAATCTTAATTATAAGCTCTTATTAGAAGCGAATATCATAATGAAGTCCTTGATCAAATACAATGATGATTAAATCATGATGAGATCATGATAATGAGATTGATCATCTAGAGGTATTTGATCTAAATGTTCCTAGTCATAGGATACTTGAGACGGGACATCAAGGATCCGGATAGACTAGTGTATGTGATGTCTTCTCATGTGATGAGGATGACCGATCTCATTGGTCATTAGTGTGGAGACACTGAGATACACATACAGGTGCTCATTAGTTGAATGAGTTCACTGAACTGACCGAATTAGAAACCTTGAATGGTATCTTACCGAACTGTCTATCAGGGTTTTCTATCATCACGGTTGCATGGTTGGACCTTTGACCTGAGTCGCCAAAGATGCCTTGTTGGGTGGAACTTGTGCTTTGACCATTGACTTATGGATCACAATTTAGATGGTCCTATATAGCGATGGATTGGGTACAAGGAAAATCCGATGGAGGCAATTGAGCGGACAACAAGGGATCGTCACTCTCGGTAAGTGAGAGTGAATGTCCTATGGGATAGTACTCTAAATCCCTGGCCAGGGTAGATAGGATAATTGGAAAAGAAGTTTTCCAATTGATCCAATTCCGAGTACAGGATCCTATAGAGTCGGTACACTAAGGAGTTGACAGTCGATGCCGTACTCCTTTCCGACCGGGACATTGGATGGATGAGGGTTTATATCCATGTGGTAACTGATGATGGAAAGGCTCAATGGAGATGAGATAATCCCCATAGCCATTTGGGATCATGGGATGTGGCTTGTACCCTTCATGATCGGTAGGCCGATTAATCTGTTATCGGATAACGGATTTAATTAAATTAAATAGAATTGTTCTATTTTATTTAGGCCTCAACCAAATAGGCTATTGGGCCTAGTAGGTCACACACAAAAGGACTTATCCACAAGTACAGGGGCAAGGGCGTAATTTATAGAGATTTTGGGTTTTTATGAAAAATTCCATAATTCTCTATAAATACTAATGGTTTCAGCCAAACCCTATCAAGCCAAGGGTGAAAACCACGTCCCTAGCCTCCTCCCTACCTCCTCCTCTCTCTAGAAGGTGTCCATGGTCGATGGAGCTCCGTTCGGGAAGAGTTCTCGAGGCCGGCGCGAAGGGAGAACCTGCTGTGGATGAAGTTCGTGTGGATACTGCTGGAGACTGGACACTTGAACGGTTTGAAGAGCTTGAGAAGCTCATCTCCTTCCTCTCCATGGGATTATATGAATCCCTATCAGGTATATTCGAACCCGATTTGATCGGTTTTCGGTTTTCGTCGTTCGGTTCTGATTGAGACGGATTCTAAAGGAACCCATAGGAATCGTCGCTTCCGCTGCACCAAATTTTATTGGACGATTCCTTACAAAACCTGTTGTACTATCCTAAGTGCAGTATGTCCAAGACGTTTGTGCCATGTAGTGGTGGTGGAGGTAGCAGACAATGCCATAGGAGAAGCTGCAGTGGCATCCTTCATATCCAGAGCATATAATCCATTAGAAGTGCTGCCTCTGTATAGCACCTTCTTTGTCTTGAGGTCCTTGATAAGACAATAGGTAGGAAAAAAATTCAAATGATACATTATTTTCTCTAGCAAATTGTGAAACTGAGAGTAGGTTCTTTGCTAAATGAGAAACATGTAAAACATTAGTAAGATGAAAAGATTTGAAACCTGCATTGCTAATATGAGAGATGGGTAGTCCATCTCCATTCCCAACCTGCACTGTATCAACACCATTATAGGAAACCGGATTTCTTAGCAACCCAAGCTCTGGAGTCATGTGGTTATTGGCTCCGAAATATGGATACCGGGTGGAATCACCCATTGCATATGGTTGAGGAGCAGTATTAGTAACCAGATTTGCTGCATACTAACCACTATTACCAGAATTATCTTGCTGTTCATTATAATAATTTCTGTAATTGAAATCATATCTATTCCAACATCTGATAGCTGAATGACCTTTCTTTTCACAGAGTTGACACACACTGACTAGCCTTTGATTCTGTTGTTGATCTCTATCAAAACCATTAATATTATTTCCCTGATTAGAAGCAGGATTACCATAATTTGTTGTTCTATCATTTCGATATCTACCACCACCTCTATCTCTGTTGCCACGACCACGTCCTGAGTTACCTCTATAATTTCCTTATTGCTGGCATTGTGAATTCTGTAAATTGGTTCTAGCCAGATTTGCTTGAAGTTCAGACACTTGTTGATAACGTTTTAGAATTAGAATTTCCTAATTTAGTAATAGACCCTGTAACTCATCTACTGTCATAGTAGCAGCATCCATACGTGTTGTTATGGATGTGATAAATGAATCATATTCCGGATCAAGACCTCCCAAAATATACAAAATCAGATCACCAGGTGGAACCGATTCCATGGCCATAGCTAAATACTGAGCAACTTGTTTAGCTTTTTGAATATAGTCAACCATCTTAAGTGAACCTTTCTTCAATTGTTGTAACTGAGAACACAATTGAAGAACTCTTGCCTTGGACGTGTTTGCATATGTAGCTAAAATAGAACCCCAAATACCAGATGCCGTATCATGGCCAACAACTAATGGAAGAACCGATTCAGTCAGAGAAGAAATCAGAATCGACTTCACCAGGCTATCATATTGTTTCCATATCTGTGAGTTGGGATTAGGAATAACAGTCGTAATGTCAGAAGGATCAAAAATATAAGGGGTGGACATGGAATTGATTTGTCCACAAGACCAATAAGATTGTATATCTCTAAGAATGGAATTAAGTGAGCTCGCCAAATCATGAAGTTATCGCTTGTAAGCTTCACCGAAATGCAATGTGATACATTCAGAGTTGAAGCAAGAAGCCCTGAGTTAACATAGGGAAAAGGGATTGAAGAACCTGACGCATCAGCAGCAGCAGTTGAAGCAGCAGCAGGACCACCCATCGAAGAGACATTCGATGATGCTTGCATCTCCGCTATGGCTCTGATACCAAGTTGGAACACTGATTAATGCAGAAACAGAACACACCGAGAGAACAGAGAAGGAGACAGATCTGGATCTAAAGACAGCAGAGCGAGATGGGAAAAATAGGCGGGAGCTCGATGAAAAACTGAGTGCTCCTCGTACTTCTTATCTGTATATAAGTGAATGACTGTACAAAGCATATACGTATGCTGAAATACAAATGAATTGAGGCAATGATGTCAACTGTAAAGTACAGGAGGGTGTAAACTATAAAATTACAAATTTAACCCGGTTAAAAGTGTTCTGTGCATTAGAGAGGATGTTGACGCACTGATCTGGTGCCGAGAGCGGATCACCTCAGTCCCCGGGTGGAGGGAGAAGCCTCAGTCCCCAATCAGAGGCGGACACATACCCCCGTCACTTTAAGTGAACCGGTTTGGTGAACCGGACCGAACCGGGGTCTGAAACTGAACTGGTTCGGTTCACTTAAGTGACGGGGGTATGTTGCCGCCTCTGATTGGGGACTGAGGCTTCTCCCTCCACCCCGGAACTGAGGTGATCCGCTCTATCTGGTGCCCGGGTATAGTTTGTGCCTTCTGCTTCGTCGAAGAGCAAGCTCGTAGAGAATTCCGGCGCCTTTATTCTCTTTTGTTCTGCCGGAGCAAGAACAATTTCTTTCTGTGCTGCTAAATCTTCTCCTAGCCCACATATACAGCTTCTTTTTGTGCTGATTCGTTCAGACGGATCAAGGCGCCGTCGATCGGGAGGGATGGCACGGCAGGATGAGGTCCGTGAGGGCTCGTCTTCGGTGACGTCGTCGTCGTCGACGCCGCTTCAGTATTTCTCGCTGATGACGTCCATCTCGTCAGCCAACCCGGTGGCCGCCTGGACGCCCACCCGGAGTGTGGCCTGGCCGCCGCCCGAGATGAAGTCCGACGAGCGGGGCATCTACTTGATACACCTCCTCCTCAACTGCGTCGACTGCGTCGCGGCGGGGGACCCTGACCGCGCGAACGCCTCCGTCGAGCATATCGCTCTCCTCGGGGCCTCCGCAGACGGCGACACCACCATGCAGCGGATCGCCGCCCTCCTCACCGACGCCCTCGCTCGTCGGCTTCTTCGGAGAACCTGGCCGGGTATTTTCCGCGCCATAGCCGGCGGTGTCCCCAGGAGCCCGCCCGCCCGCCATCTAGCCCGTCGCCACTTCTTCGACCTCTGTCCCTTCCTCAAGCAAGCCCACGTCGTCGCCAATCAGGCCATACTCGAGGCCATGGAGGGCGAGCGCGTCGTCCACCTTATCGACCTACACGCCGCGGATCCTGCCCCATGGGTGACCCTTCTCCAAGCTCTCAGTGCCCGCCCTGAGGGCGCTCCGCACCTGCGTATCACCGCCGTCCACGATCAAAAGGAAGTCCTCGACCACGTCGCCGCCCGCCTCTCGGAGGAGGCCGAGAAGCTCGACATCCCCTTCCAGTTCAACGCCGTTGTCACCAGGGTGGAGTCCCTCGATCTCGAACGCAGCCTCCGCGTCAAGACCGGCGAGGCTCTCGCCATCTGCTCAGTTCTCCAGATGCACCGACTGCTAGCTCCCGACGGCGGCAATTCTGTACAGTTCCATGAAGGTGCACCGATGCTTTCCTCCACGTGCTCTGCCGCGCAGCTCCACCTCCAGGCGCACCGTAGCCCCTTCGGCGAGGTGGCATCAGAGCGCATCAACGGATCCGGAGTTTCGCCGGTGTCTTCGTCTCAGTCGACGCGCATAGAGGTCTTTCTGGCGGGTCTGTGGAGGCTGGCGCCCAAGGTGATGATTGTGGTGGAGCAGGAGTCCAACCACAACGGCGCGGCTCTTACGGAGCGCTTCACGGAGGCACTCAACTACTACGCTGCGCTATTTGACTGCCTGGAATCGGCGGCGGCGGCCGCCGCGGGCGGAGGCCCCGCACACGACGAAGAGCGGGAGCGGGTGGAGCGCGTTCTTTTTGGTGAGGAGATTCGCGACATCATAGCCAACGAGGGGGCGGAGCGGCGGGAGCGCCACGAACGGCATGACCGGTGGTTGCGGCGGCTGGACGCCGCGGGATTTGAGCGCGTCCCACTCAGTTACTATGCTCTCCTGCAGGCGCGACGCCTTCTCCAGCATGGTCACGGTGCTTGCGGTGGCTACGGCGTCCGCGAAGAGGCTGGGGGCTGCCACGCCTTCTGCTGGCAGAACTGTCCCCTCTACTTCGCTTCGGCGTGGCGCTGCCGCCGCTTTGCCTTATCCGGTTCCTGAGGCAAAACTCTATCTTTTTTAAATGTTCACTTTCTTTTGCCATCACCTAGACCTTCCGTATCTGAAAAACTTGCTGAATTTTACTATATACTGCCGATCTATTTCTCTTGTTCTGTTCTTCTGCCGGAGCCTTCCAGTATGAATGCGTGCAGGGACACATCGCAGTCCCGTTTTCCTGAGTTTTTTTTAAATCACAAATTTTAACTATAAAATTATAAAATTAACACATTAAACTTTTTTTTTTGCAAAACTAATGTATTTTGGTGAAAGTCGAAGTCTTCGCAAAATCTTCAGGTCAAACGCGTTAAAAATGTAAAAAAAATAAAGTCAAGCTGAAATTGTTCAACTTTGATTTTTTTCTTTTTTTCTTCTATCTGACAGTGCCTTAAATAAATTTATAAATCTTTATTAATTTTGATACTGGAGTTTGAATTTGAATAATTTGTTCTCTTCAATAAAATCAAAACATCTAAAAACTTTGGTTAGACTTTAGAATATCTTACTTTCGACTCTAAAAAATTAATAAGTAAGAGTAACATGGGCCGTTCAATCTAAAAAATTATTGTTTTTAAGAAGTTTAGAAGTTCAATTTTATAATTTTAAATACTCTAAATTCAATTGTTTGAGTGAATAAGACAAAATTTAAACCAACAGTGTAATTTATGTAATTAAAAAATAAAAGTTTAATTAAATATTATTTATTTAATTAATTATTATATTTTTTAGTTTAACTTGCATAAATCACTGCATCAGTTCAAAATTTGTTTAATCCACTTAAAACAATGAATTTGGAGCATTTAAAACTATATGACTAAACTTTTAAACTTCTCAAAATGAGTAATTTTTCATATTGGACGGTCGAGATTGCTCCAACTTATTAATTTTTTAGAGTCGAAAGCAAGATATCCAAAAATCTAACCCTAATTTATTATAAGTTCTAATTTCATTGAACGGAATGGATTGTTCAAATTCCAACCCTAGGATCGAAATCAACAAAGGTTTATAAGTATATTTAATGCACTATCATAAAGAAGAAAAAAAGAAAAAACACCAAAGTTGAATAATGATTCACCAGAAGTTTTAAGTGAAAGGTTCAACTTTCACTTTTTGCTCTAAAGTCGATGTTTTAGACTCGACTTTCACCAAAGTATGCTACTTTTGCAAAAAGATAGTGTTAGTTTTATAATTTTATTATTAAAGTGTTATTTAAAAAACAACATGTTATTCTTCCTACTTCTCCCCATCAACCTAATACACCTAATATATCTGCTCTTAGTATGATCGAACTTTTCGATAAGTAAAGCCTATCATGGAACTATGAAGGAGGATCAATGGCATATGTCAAGATTGTCATTTTCAACTTCAATTGTGTGCATATCCCAACTAGAGTGTGGATCACCTCAAACAACTTAAGAAGAGAGTTCCCTTAGTTTCCAATGAAAAATAGCCACAACTCCCAAACCACTTAAGTGACAATTAAGTGTCAAGTTTATTAATCTGCTATTGAGATGGCTAAACTGCCGGCTTAATAATTACTTGGTAATAGTTTCGTAATGACGTAGTAAGGGTCAAATAGCTATTCAATAATAGTTCAACATCAAGTTACTGAACCGTTACTGAAGTTATTGAATCCTTACTATGTCACTATTGGACCCTTACCAACTTGTTATTGAACCGTTACTACAGTAATAGTTCAATAACGACTTGGTAAGGGTATAGTAGTGACTTAGTAAGGGTCCTGTAGTGATTCATGTAGTTGTTCAGTAACGACTTGGTAAAGGTCTAGTATCGACATAGTAAGGTTCCAGTAATGGTTCAATAGCGATTCTGTAGCAATTCAATAACTTTATACTGAACCATCACTTAAGAGACTTGGGGATTGTGGATTCTTTTGATTGGGAGGTTGAAGGAACTCCCTCAATTAGCCATTTTAATTAGGCAATCCTCTCTCTCAACCCGAGCTCTCTTCCATTTCACATCTCATGTCAGATCCCATGTTGTGGTTGTGTCGTGATGCCAAGACTATTGGTACGATACTCGCGCTTTGTTTGGTACCATAAACAATTGGGTGGTGATGGCTCCACGCTGTCTTGTGCAGTAGCCCACAACCTCACCTCCCCCTCCTACACAAGCAGCAACAAGTGGGTGAGAAAATGGATGTGACCGATCGAAAAGCAAGCTGATAGGGTGGCATCGTGCATCTGTTGATCGATGCCATGCAGGGGGGCGGGATTGTATATGGCGGGAGTGCAGATCACCTAACATCCATATAAGGGTACCTCAATCACCAACAAGAGAGAGCCACATATTCCTTAATCACCAAGTAAAATTTTTTTCTAGCTATTAAATCGCTCTTATAATAACTAAGTGGTATATATAGTTACTAAATTCACTATTTTTCAGTTACTAACCTCTCTAAAATGTTATTCAACTCTTTAGTAATTAGATACACATTTTAGTAATATTTTAGAGGTTTCATAACTCAAAAATAATAGATTTAGTAACTATATGCATCACTTATTAATGATAAGAGAGGTTTAGTAACCATTAAAAAAATACTAAGTAGTTGAGAGGTACATGTCTCTCTTTGGTTGGTGATTGAGGAATTTCCCTCTTATGAGCATCTAAGATGATCTACACTCATGGTTGAGTAGCGTGTCTCGACAAACCAAGCAAAGTGGTGCCGGACCATGTATGAACTTCGAAGCTGGGTTTTAAGCTTTAGACTAACATAATTTAATTAAGGGAAGATTAATTTCAAATCCATTTAAAAAAATCAATTTCATCTCTAATGCCCTATTTGGTTAGAGTTTCATTTTTGGTACAATATCAATATTGATATTAATATTTTCAAATATTGGAGTATCAATATCAAAAGTAATACAAGTTGACACTTGTATTACATGATATGTTTTGTTTACACTACAAATTTTAAAGTTGATACAATTAACCAAACACCTCTTAATAGTTCCTATCAAAATCAATTTAAAATTGAGAGTGATAGAGGTACTTAATAGTGTTACCAAACAAGACGTAATTTATTGACCACAGTTTTGTCATGTGCAGTCCAATGGTCAAAAATCTTTTAAATATCATCCATTGGTGTTACATAAAATCTAAAATCTCATAAATGTCCTTCCGCCTAAAGAGCACTTACGTGGCTGCTCTTTCTCTCATCGTATCTCCATAGTGTCACGTTAAAAGTATTTATTGTTAAAAGTATTTATTATATTAACATGTTGATTATATCTCATTTATAATTCTAAAATATTATAATATTTGAAACATAAAACTATTATTTCTAGTTTATTTCATGATTTATATGAAATATAAATTATTGATTATATTGTATTTAATTAAATCTCATTCCAAGATTTACATATAATACAACAGTAATGTGTGATTATCTATTCTTTTAATTTTATCAGAGATAAACTTATGGGGTGTTTGGTTACGTGATAATGATCATTTTCTTTTTAATTTTTGAAATTTGTAATGAAAGTGCTCTGGATATTTCGTTTGGCTTGTGTTTTCGTTTTTTATTTTAAAAACACTTTTCATCGAAAGGGCAACGTAAAAAAAAAGTGGTGGAGACCACTTTTTTTTTGAAAGTGAACAGCGTCTCGCGAAGCCCTCGGCAACCTCCCGGCACTCTCCTCCTCCTCCCGGCGCTTCCTTCTCAGCGGCGCGCTCCTCCTCCTCCCGGCTCTTCCCAGTGCTTCCCAGCGGATCCCCGCAGGTCTAAATCCGGCGGCGCGCCCTTCCAATCGACGCCGCGGTGATCGCCGATCTTGACCACTCACATGTCGACATCCAGGTGCTCGATCGCTGCGGGAGATCCTCTTGAAAAGGACGAGGATCGGATCTCCTCCGCCATGGTGCTGCTGCAGCCATGGCGGCCTCCTTGGCCGGCCGGCCGGATCCCCCCTCTACAGAGGCCGCCGGCTCCCAGCGCACGAGCGGTGGCGGCCGCGGCGATCTGGAAGAGCAGGCGCCGGGGAAGTGGCAGCCGCCGCCGGGTTGGGGTCGGTTAGGCAGAGGCGACACTGTAGCACCGTCGAGGGGAGTTAAAAGATGATATAAAAGGGTGGAGGTTAGGGCACAAAATGGGGGTTTCAACGGCGGTAAAAGTTGAGAAAAGGAGGGGGTAAAATCAGAAAGTAAAAGATAAAAAGGGAAGTGTAATACATATAATCTCTTTTCAAAAAACCAAATATTACAGGTCTTCTCTTCGTTTCTCCAGCGCGACGCTATATCTGCCGGAGCGTTGTGCATTGGGTGATCCGCGTGAAGCTGTATCCTTCCCTTTGGTTTGAAGCGTTGGAACTTGCATTTGCACCACTTTTTGATCGAAGGTTCCCTGTATTCTTGTTGCAATTGCAATCGGTGTTCCCTGGAGAATTTGGTTCGATTCCTTTTTGTTGAACCGATCTAGAAGATATTGGTTACTTCAGAAGTGCACCTTGTCGTCCCTCTCACCCTACCTCGATTTCAACATCTCTATTCGATCTAGATTTATCACCATCTGATTTTTTGTTTATCTGCATCCTTCAGTTGAGAGTCTCTTGTTTAGATCGGTGTTGGTTTCTTAGAGTAGAGATTTTTGGGTCATCTACCTTAAAATCGACAAAAAACTCAATGGTAAGAACTAATTAAAATCAAGCAAAGTTAAAAGTATAACCTATCAAGGCGAAGCACATAGTCACTAGAAATAAGAGTTCTAATGCAACCGACGTGCGGTTCTCGTGGCAATGTCCTCCTAGAGATACGATGACCCTTGGTTCTCGCGGGGCCGGGTTGGGGTCGGTCGGCCCAAAAACTGACCGGGTCGGTTGACCCGGCCGACCAGGTCGCCGACCCCATATACCATGCTTCTAGAACCACCATTCTAGGCAAGCCTTTTGTGAAAATATCTGTAAGATTTCTTTCTGATTTCATAAAATTTAAGGATATCAACTGTTGCTTCATTTTTTCTCTAATAAGACTTGTGCCGCACTTTCAAATGTCTGCTCATTTTGACATCAACATTGGCTTGCATACATTTATCAATTGATGACCTGCAATCACACAAAATAGATATAGGAGGCAAAGGATTTGTAAACAATGGAATATCAATAAAGAAATCTCTTAGCCATTCGGCTTCAGTGCATGTGGTGTCAAGTGCAATCATTTCAGATTCCATTGTACTTCTATATAACAAAGTTTGTTTAGTATATTTTCATGATATAGCACCACCTCCTAAAAGGAAAATAAATCCAGATGTTGATTTTTGTATCTACAGAATCACTAATCTAATTAGCATTACTAAAACCTTCTAATATAAAAGGATAGCCAGAATAATACAAAGCATATGATATAGTACATTTTAAATATCTAAGTACTCTTTCTAATACTTTCCAATGACTTTGATATGGATTTATAGTATATTTACTTAGTCTATTTACAACATATGCAATGTTTAGCCTTGTATAATTTATGAGAAAACCAAGTGAGCCTATGATTTGAGCATATTCAGATTATAGTGTAGGGTTACCTAAATTTTTCTTTAGATGAACACTTGCACCATAAGGAGTAGATAAAGGCTCACAATCTATATAATAGAAATTTCTAAGGATTTTATCTATGCAGAGAGATTGTGACAAGGCTATTCTATTTGAATTTCTTATAATTCTTGTATTCAAAATCAAGCTAGCTTCACCAAGATCTTTCATGTCAAAATTTTGAGATAAGAAATTCTTAACTTTATCTATAACATGCATGTTAGATCCAAAGATCAAAATATCATCAACCTATAGACATAAGATTACGATATGTTTACCAAACATTTTGTAATAAACACATGTATCAGTTTGATTGATTCTAAAATCATAAGAAAGGATGATCTCATCAAATTTTTCATGGCATTGTTTGGGTGCTTGTTTTAATCCTTACAATGATCTAATCAAGTTACACACTTCGTTTTCTTGACCTAGAATAATAAAACCCTCAGGTTGATCCATATAAATTTTTTTATTTAATTCACCATTTAAAAATGTAATTTTTACATTCATTTGCTGAATAATCAATTTATATATGGATTCTAATGCAATTATGGCTCTAATGGTGGTAATTATAGCCATAGGAGAGTACACATAAAAATAATCTACATTAACTCTTTGTGTAAATCCTTTAGCTACAAGTCTAACCTTATATTTATCTACAGATCCATCAGGTTTTAATTTCTTAAAAATTTATTTACATCCAATTGTCTTACAACCAGGAGGTAGATCACTAAGCACCCATGTTCCATTTTGAATTATAGAATTCATTTCATTTTATATATCTTTCTTCCAAAAAGGTGAGTCTATGAAATTTATAGCATCATTAAAAGTGATTAGAGAATCTTCTACTAATAATGCACAGAAATCATCAAAAACTCTTTCTATCATTGCTCTCTTACTTCTTCTTATTTATAATGGTTCTTCCTCTTGTTCTTCTCTATTTCTAACAAATTGGGTTAGATTCAGAACTGCTACTTCTCACATTGGATTCAATTCTAGATTTAAATGAAAATATGTTCTCATAATAAACTGCATCTCTAGCCTTAATGATAGTATTATTCGAAATATCTCTTATTTCATAATTAATCACTAAATATCTATTTGTGTTGCTAGAGAAATTGTCAACATTATTATTTGTGGTATATCCAATAAAGATAGTATCCACAGTCTCAGGTCCAAATTTCTTCCTTTTATCCTCAAGAATTTTAACCTTTGCAAGGCACTCCCACACTTTAAGAAAATTCAGGTTAGGTCTTCTCTTTTTTCAAATTCCATAAGGGGTAAAGTCACCTTGTATAAAAGGTATTCTATTTAAAATAAAATATGCATTTAAAAGTGCCTCCCCCATAAATTCTCAGGTGCTCTTGAACTAATTAACATAGAATTAACCATATCCATCAATTATCTATTCTTCCTCTCTACTACACAATTAGATTGTGGAGAATATGGAGTAGTTATCTTATGAATTATTCCATGTTCTTGACAAAATTGAGTGAGAGCATGAGAGGTATATTCTCCTCCTCTATCAGACCTAAGTATCTTAATTTTTTTTCTTGTTGATTTTCAGATTCAAACTTATAAATCTGAAATTTATTTATCACTTCATCTTTAGTCTTTATTAAATAAATATAACAATATTTTGAAAGATCATCAATAAATATCACAGAATATTTGTTACCACCTCTTGAAATTCGTCCAGAATCACATAGATCACTATGTATTAATTTTAAAACATCACAATCTCTATCAATTGATTTAAATGGTTTTCTAGGTAGCTTAGCTTCAACATATACACCATATCGCTCTTCATTTTGGAAGCTAACTGTTGGAATCGGATTTAATTGCATCAACCTTTTAATAGAATTATAATTTACATGGCCCAATCTAGAATGCCAAATAGAAGATGATTCAACATTCAACATAATAGATTTCTCATTAATATAAGGTGAACATACATTCAATCTAAAAGGCCCATCATACATGAATCCTTTTCCAACAAAAGATAGGCTTCTAGTTATTACAACTTTATTTGACTCAAAACTAGTCTATAACCTTGCTAAACTAAAAGAGATCCACTAATTACATTTGTTCTAATGTCTAGAACATGATGAACATTGTGCAGGGTCAATGTCTTCCCAGAAGTGAAAGTAAAATCCACTCTTCCAATCTCATGCACTTTAGCCTCAGCATTGTTTCCCATCATCACAGTTCTTGCACTTGAGTCATGATAAGTGAAAAACCATGAATGATCAATACAAACATGAATATTAGCTCTAGTATCAATCCACCAATCAAAAATTAAATTTGATTAAAAGTTTAGAATAACTGGCCTAAATTCAGAAGTAGATGCACCACCATCTCCAGATATCATGTTGACTTGATTTCCATTGTTAGGAGGATCATATCTTTTTCCCTTTTGTGCATGCCTCTTTTAATAAAAGCATTGATGTGCCAAATGATTTGTCCTTCCACATACGTAGCGGCATCTCTCTTCTCTATTCTCATTTTGCTTCTTGTTGTGTGGATTTCGGCTTTGCAAGGGAATGACATGTAATGAAGCGGAGTGATTCGGAGTGAACCGTAATGGAATGCAAGTGAGCGTAGATGAATGTAGCGGAATGGAATGATGATGGACTGAAAATGTGGCATCAAGGTGTAGATATAGACACGCTTATCTACTCGATCCAACAGAATGAATCTAGCTGAGTATTCTAGATCACTTTCATGTTCCATCAAAACCTCATATAATTGATTGGCAAAAGACATGCCATTGGCACAAGAGATGAAAAATAAAAGGATAAAGGAGTGGCCAACCCTCAGCGTGGTGAGGAGTCCCCAAATTTGTAGGTTCATCATCAGCCAACAACTTGAACTTTACAGTGTTCTTGTAATGTGATGGGCTAAAGTTTTAAAAGAGATAATGATTTAAAAATGAAAAGAATACCAATCCATCATATTTGGAATCTCATGTTCATTTAAGTTTCACCAAAATACTCAGCTTAATTCTGAGTGGAATAAACTCAAATTCTAAAAGGGTTTGTTTAAGCATAACAAAATTGCTCGGGTATCGTGAAAATCATGAATCATGCTCTGGTAGAAAAAACCGAGTATTTGGAAAACGATAAAATAGACTTAAGCTATAGTGGGATTGAAAGATAATGGTAGGACTAAAATAGAATGATGGGAAAGAAGAAACAGTGGCATGACAAACATGACACGATGGGATAAAATAAAAGACATGGTGGGATAAAAGAATAAAATATGGTGGGACAACATTGGTAATGATGAAGAATGAAAAAGAGATGGATATGAAAATAAAGAAAATTATGTAGAAAATAGTTGAAGACATAGATTGGTTATTGGAGGTCAAGACACCTGATCAGGAACCATTGTCCCTCCAATGTTCAATTTTGGCTTATCTGTCAGTGTGAAGAAATGACCAAGCCGTCGTAGATTTTGTTGAAGGGGATCTTGGGCCTGGTCATCTTCACCCTCAAGGTCTTCAACATCAATGCATATAATACATATTAAATGAACTATACATAGCTAAATGACAAATGGTAGGAATGATGTGAAATGCAAAATAGAATGTTGGTGATGATGTGAGATTGATGTGAAACTGAGTGAAGTCTTCAGGCGTGGTCTATCAACTTGCATCGACCGCCTGATTCATCAGCACCATAATAATACTTGACTAGGTGGCGTTCCCTTTCTTTTCATCGCAGGGCCGGCATGACGTTCCTTCCAGAACACCGATCTCACTAATTCACCTATTAGACTTAAAAGGTTGCCTGCACATTTTTGGTTAGTACCCAACAGACGAAATTGTCATATGAAGCAGATTTTTTCCCAAAATAATCAACTAAAGTTTTCACTATTAAAACCATCATTTAGAGGTCAAAACAATGTTTTTAATGATGGTTTATTTAACAAAAATGTCATTTTCAACATTCTATACAATTTTTAATTTTTTGAGATTTTTCTAAATTTTTCAAATTTTTTGGTCCATGTGCCCTCGATCGGGGGCACGTGCCCATGCACCTTGGGGTGGGGCACCTAGCCATACGCCTCCAGATGAGGGCACATGCGCCATACCCTCAGGAAACTTTTTCAAATTCAAATTTGACTCAAAATCAGACTAATCTTCCCCTATAAATACTCTCTTAAGCTTGAAAATTGATCTTATCTCTGTCCAAATGACTCCTCCTTCTAAGAAGATGTGTTCTGATCTGGGAAGAGCAATTTCAAACATTCCACGGCATGTGAAGGGAATAATTTCAGCAAATCTGGTAAGAGAACCTTATTTTTTATTGATTGTGATTTTTTTGAATTTTTTACGAATTTTGAAAAATTGGGTCCATGTGCCCCCAATCGGGGGCACATGCCCATGCGCCCGGGGGTGGGGCACCTGGCCATGTGCCCCCATGTAAGAGCACATGTGCCCTACCCCTGGGGAAAAATATTTTTTTATTTTTTTATTATGAAAAGTACAAATACCTGACAACCTCTTTTGATGGTTTTATGCAGAATTACTCTCTTTTTCTAGGTCCTCGAAGATTCTGTTCACCTGTTTGGTTTAAAGATCTGCTTGAAGTTCTCCATTTGTCAGTGAAATCAATCCTAAGTGGCTGGGGCTTGACCGGTCTTCTGGTTCATGCGAAACACTATGTAGAATATCACTTGGACTTTGGATTGATGGGTGCTTTGGCAGAGCTATGGTATCTTGACACTCACACCTTTGTCTTTAACTCTTTTGAATGCACCATCTTGCTAGAAGAAGCAGAGTTGTTTCTTGGACTACTACGTACTAGGAAAGGTGAGATTGCAAACATGTTTATTTCTTCTGGATCTGTGTCTTGCCTTGAGTTCTTGTAGGATTTCATAGAGACAGAGCAAATCAACTCAATTATCACTAGGAAACAGATCCACCTCCAAAAGCTGGCAGCTTGGACCATCTCTACTTTTTCTTCTTGCGGCCTTGATGAGATACAACTTCTTCTTGGCTTCAAGGGTTTTGCTACCTGTCTTGCTGCCGTGTTCTTGTTTCCCACAGAAGATGGCTTTCTGGAGTAGGGACAACTCTCGTGTATTCGTGGAATCTGGTGTGGCAAGCGGCTTGGTCATTCAGTGCTTGGCTTTCTCTACTGTGGTTTGTCTTCTTCTTGCGTGGGACGTCCTATGTTTGGCAGTGCTCTTCTGTTTGCTTGCTGGGCAGATCTTCACTTCAAATTTGATCCATTAGGTAGTGCTACTACCACTTCACGGCTTTTCCAGTGCAGTCCTTTGTTCCCGTATGCTACAGCTCTTAGTTTTCTTGACACGGTTTCCAATAAATGTGCTTCATTGAAGAAACAGACAGATTGGTGTATCCATCTTTCTTCCATGAGTCATTCAGGCTTTGTGCACAGTCCAATCATTATGCAACAGAGAGATGTTCAGATCTGTTTTGTTCCTGGCATGGATCTTCGACTAGTTACTGGCTCAGCTTTTGTTCTGTACAATCCACACAGGTGTCATTCTCATATTGGTTTGCCTCACCATGAACTGCCTGTGCTTTCACACTTGACTCTTATCAAAGATAGGAGGCTTGATACAGACGATGGCATGGAGGAAGCTAAGACATCTATTGCCTTGTAGAGTATGAGCCGGCTGTAGTGTCTAGGCATGCTTACCGAGGAGAGTCCAGATGACCATCATTGTTATCTTTCTTAGTTGCAGCTTCTTTGTACCTAATCATCCTTTTATTGCCATTTTCTTTTCTTGCTTGTCAAACAAATTTTGGTCATTTATGAATATAAAATGAATTTTGTCATGTCAATTTTGCAATAGAAAATTCACAAAATTTTACCTTATGCCTGAAAAATTGTCAATGTGTAACCAAAACAATGCATGATAGAAACAACTATTTTACACCATGGTTTGCAAGATTTAACAGTAAGAAATAGATTTTTCATGAAATTTAAACATGCATTTTTTTTAGTGAATTTTTCTGAGCAATTCAGAAATCCGTTTGAAATTTTTTCAGTGGCGTTGTAATGAGCTCAATTTCAAGAGTGGCAAAGTAATTTTTAAAATTTTTATGATTTTGACATATTTTTATCTCTATAAATAGACCTACTGCCCCTACCAGTTCATTTCACCACTCACAACCTCTCTCTTCACTAGAGCTACTCTAACTTCTTCTACACTTTCAGAGCCCGAATTGTTGGGGAATCGATCCAATCAGATTGGCGCAGCGGAAAAATTCAATTCCATGTATATCATTGTCTTGGTCTCGATCGAAACTGAACGATGTCACTAAAATCGGTATTCGAAATGATTTCGAACATGTACCTTTGTGGGATTCAAATTATCCCTAAAGACCAGAGAAGATCGAGCATTCTCACGCTCTTTCAGCTACTCAAGTGTACAGTCTCTAGTCGTATCCACACGAGCCGCCTCCATAGTTGGGTTCTCCTTCGCGTCGGACCTTCCGACTCGCCCTGGATGAAGTCCCATCGACTCTCGACGGCCTCCAGCATAGAAAAATGTGAAGGAGAGAGGTGGGGACAAATTTTGCAGCCCTTGGCTTGTGGGGCTCATGCTCAATTCGCTATTATATAGAGAATTTGGAGTTTTTCACAAAAACCCCTCCTTTCTCTATATTTACACCCTTGCCCCCCAAACTTATGGATTAGCCCTTATGTGTGTGACCTACTAGGCCCAATAACTCATTTGGTTGAGGCCTAATTAAAAGAACAATTTATTTTAAATTAAATCTATTATCTCATAATAGATTTAACGTCCTACTGATCATGAAGGGTACAAGCCACATCCTATGATCCTAAACGGCTTCGGGGACAAACTCCTCTTTAAAAAGTCTTTCCATCATCGGTTACCACACGGATATAAATCTTCGTCCATCCAATGTCTCGGTCGGATAGGAGTACGGTATTGACTATCAACTTCTAAATATACCGACACTATGGAATCTTGTACTCGTAATTGGATCAATTGGAAAACTCTTTACCAATTATCCTATCTACCTTGGCCAAGGATTTAGAGTACTATCCATAGGACATTCTCTCTCTCTCCTACCGAGAGTGGATGATTCCCTATTGTTCACTCAATTGCCTCCATCGGGTTTCCCATATACCCAATCCATTAACTATACAGGATCACAATATTAAGTGATCCATAAGTCAATAGTCAAAGTACATGGTACACCCGGCAAGACATCTTTGACGACTCAGGTCAAAGATCCAACCGTGCAACCGTGATGATAGAATACCCTGATCGACAGTTCGGTAAGATACCATTCAGGGATTCTATACTGGTCAGTTCAGTGAACTCATTCCTCTAATGAGCACCTGTACATGTATCTAAGTGTCCCCACACTGATAACCAATGAGATTAGTCATTCTCATCATATGAGAAGATATCATATACACTAGTCTTATCGGATCCTTGATGTCCCGTCTCGAGGATTCTACGACTAGGAACATTTAGAGTACATACTTCTAGATGATTGATCTCATTATCATGATCTTATTATGGTTCAATCAACATTGCATGCAACCTAGGACTTCATTACGATAGACGCATCTAGATAGTGCAAGTAATGAAGATTATGCCATTTATACTGAACAAGATATTACAAGAAATGTAAAATCATATCACATATGATTGGCTTGTAGGGCATACATTTCTATCACGAATCACATTTAAAGGTCAGTACTCTAGTTAAATAAAATGTAGATCTCTCCATTCTCTTCGTTTTGACTGTGATTTCATGCGATTTTGAATTCGTTTGAGTTGTTTTCGGATCAGAAGAAAATCGGTGCAGATCTAAGGTCCACGTGCCCTAGAACCAGGGCGCATGTGCCCTCAAACTAGGGCACAAGGGCATGTGCCCTGGACTCAGGGCGCATGTGCCCTCAAGCCAGGGCACAAGGGCATGTGCCCTTAAGTCAGGGCGCATGTGCCCTCAAGTTAGGGTACATGTGCCCTTAGACCAGGGCGCAAGGGCATGTGCCCTGGACCCAGGGTGCATGTGCCCACAGACCAGGGCGCATGGGCCCTTGGTCTGGGCACATGTCAACTCTAGTATTCTTGTATTGGTGATTGTTTTGAAATTGAAAAACTGACCAATTTTGAAATTTGCAGATGCCGAAGAGGGTTCGACGTGCGCGTGTGCATGACGACGAGGCTGACCCTTCTTAGTCGGCAGCCCCGCATGATGTAAATGTACTTTGAACTGGCTATAAATTCTCTACCATCTTTGTGATCAGTTCTTGACTTGAACAACTTTTCCATTTGCAGGGATGGATCAAGTCGCGAATATCATGGCAAGTGGTACGATTAGTGTACCAGGTGTCGACTCCGAAAATGGGTTCCGGATCGGCACCTCAAGATAAGAAGGTGAAAGATAGAAGAGGGGGAAAAAAGGGGGGAGTGAATTGAAAACACTCAGAAAGCGGTAAAATATCCTCACCTCGATCCCACACTCACATTGATCCCCGAACTTTCATCTCACGGCGTCGCTCGAGCACCGGAGATGGTTCGGGTCATGTGGGAGGAGAGTGAGGAGGAGATGAAATTAAAACATGAAAGATGTGGTCGCCAGGAGCCGCGGGCTCCGCTTTATGGAATGTAAATCAAGAGAAGAGTTTATTTGACCGTGTACCTTAGCGTGGGAGATTGGGATGTGGGTTCAACCTTCTTCTTCTTCGGCCGGCCGAAGAAGAAGAGTCTCCAACCGATGCAAGCTTGATAAACCTGTGCAACTAGAACAATAAACCAAGTGAAAGAAAATGATTAGAACTATGGGAAGTGTAGTAACTGTAGAAAGAATATGAGAAAGAAGCAATTGGAATCGAACTCACCGGATTGGGGCGAGTCCAAACCCTTTTTTTGTATTTTTGATTATGTAAAAATGATGTAAATAAACTAAAATATGCTTTAAAACAATAAATAAACTGAGTTAAGGGAGTTGATAAAGCTTATGGAATGGATCGGCTTGAGTTGAAGCCGAGTTGGTTGAAGAAGGCCGGTTCGGGTAGCCTTTGCACCCTTCTGGCGCGACTTTGGTACAGAGGATTCTACGGAAGACCCCAATGTCAGAATTGAGTTCCATTTGTTGGAGTAGACATAGGACTCAGAGATTAAGAGTTACTATGTTGATGACTTCTCCGAAATCCTCCTGTAGAAGTCATTAAAAATTCTGAAAGTGGGCGGATATAGAAAACAGAACCTGGATGCGCGCCCTCAGTGGGGCAATCGCCACGAACAAACGGCAAGTCAGAATTGAGTGCCGTCAGTTGGAGATGAAAGAGGACGAAGATATGAACATCTTCTATGTTTAAGACTTTTGCATAAGGAATCTTGGATTTTCTTCAGAAGTCTATGAAGTTGGCTGATGCAGAACACCCGGATCGAGCCTTCTCCTTCACCTCGGGATCGATCTCTTGACTTCGGATCGCCTTTGGACGTCGGGACGGCTTTGGAGAAGAGCTTGGACGACCTATGGACGAGCTAGGCACCGGGGATTCACTTTGCGTCATTGAGAATGGCCCTAAATTTATAGGGGAAGGAAGCCGGTGCAAAATTTGGAAATTGGACTGACCGCGCCCCCGCTTTTCCAAGGGGACGAGGGCGCGCATGGCGCGCCCTGCGCGCCCTCAAACCAAGGGCGCGCAGGGTGCGCCCCCAGTTCGGGGGCGCGGTCTGCGCGCCCCCCTGTTTCAAAGGGAGCGGGGGCGCGTTATGCGTCTCACTGCTAAAAATCGATGGAAACTTCCGGAAATTGCTAAAAATTTACTTGACATACGTAACGCGCCCACGAACCGGGGGCGTGGTGCAAATAATCGAAAATCAACGCCGGAAACCTTCCAAAAATCCGATTTAGAAGGTGCTAATCGGGGCAATTTCCGATTTTCGGAAACCCACCGCGCCCCCGTTTTTCAAAGGAACCGGGGGCGTGCAGGGCGCACCCCCAGTTTGAGGGCGCGTAGGGCGCGCCCTCACTTTTCAATGGGAGCGGGGGCACGTTAGACTCTCTCTCCTGCGTGCGTGTTCCGCGAGCCGTATCTTGCAAACAGGATGTCAGATTCGGCTCCCGTTTATTGCGTTGGAAAGAGGATCTTAAGCCGCACCTCCTCAAGTCGGTAAACCAGCCGGCATGACTCCCGAGATGTTCACACGGGGCTCTCTACCGGTTTACCGTCTCGCGAAAAGCCAAAACCCGGGGTGAAGATCCGAAAGAGCACGGTTCCGATCGAGAAATCTCGGGTCAACTTGGGATGACTTAAAATGATGACCGAACAAGTCCGGTACGACCGAAAAACCCGAAGTCATCGAAAAATTTGATATTAACCCGGTAAATGTGAACCGAAACTTGGAAAAGCCGGGAAACCCTAAAATTGACCGAAATGGCCATATGGCCCCAGTTGATGAAAATATTTGGCTAGAATCGACCCGGATGACCTGAAAAGACCCGGTGATGACCGGAAAGGCCTAACATGTGGTCCGGGATAGCCGTGTCAGCACAGATCGAAAAAGCCGTAATGAAAGCCGTCATTGACCGACGTCTACCAAAATGACTTCTCGGAAACCCTGAATGTTACGGAACACATGCGGGACTCCAGAGACCTTCAATTATGGACCATTCAAGGTCGGTCATCAAGCAGGCTACGTGTTTTTACAGTTCACGTGCGGCTCTCGCTTGGAAGTCACGACAATATTCCGGAAATCATTGGTCCATTCTCAACTTACAAGGGGATCCACCAATGTCCTTAGCTCATCTCCACGAGGTAATCCGGATCAGATAACGATCAAATAAAAGATATCGCCTATGGAATATAAGTCTAGGGCTTCGAATCAAGCCAATTTTGCGTGTCTACAGCTTGCCTCGCCTTGATGTCGGCTTTGCAAGGGAATGGCATGTAGCGGAACGAAGTGAAGCGTAGAGAAAGCGTAGCGAAGCGAGATGGATCGTAGTGGAATGTAGTGAAGAAAAATGGTGATGGACTGAAAAAGTGGCATTAAGGTGTAGATATAGACACGCTTAACGACCAGATACGGCAAGACGAATCTCCTCAAATCTCCTGGTTAACCGCTATGTTTCATCAAGTCTTCCTATGTTCGATTGGCAAGAGATGTGCCATTGGCACGGGAGAAGACTAGCCAACCCCCAACGCGGTGGGGAGTCCCCGAAACATGGGTTCGTAGGTTCATCATCAGCCGGTAACCCGATCTTTGCGGTGTTCCTGTACTGTGACGGGCTAAAATTTAAAAAGAGATTTGTTTGAAAAAGTAAAAGAATACCAATCGAGCACATTCAGGCTCCTAGATTCATTTAAGTCTTTCAAGAGACAAGATTCGATTCGGAATGGAATGATCTCAGATTCCGAAAGGCAAATGTTTAAGCATAGACCGTGAAGATAATGACTGTACAAGTTCTGATCAAATAGAAGGTCCTTGGCGGGATGAGTTGGCTGCCATGGTGGGACGAATAGCAAAGAAGTTGCAATGGCCACAGTGGTGAAAAGAAATGAAAGATTTGAGTGCACAAAGTGGTTACCGAACATGGTGGGATTAATAGACACGGCGGGATATTAGAGAGGTTGGTGGGACTAGAGATCATGGTGGGATTAGAGAACACGATGGGATTAGAAAACACGGTGGGATTTAGAATGATCGAGAGAGTGAGAAGGTGAAGTTTAGGAAATGATGTATGCAATGACAAAACAAAACGTAATGCAATTAATGCTACATGATGTATATTGGGCTCAAGAAAAGAAAACAAAACTTGTATAACAAATAGTTGAAGATATAGATTGTCTATGAGGTCAAGATACCCATTCGGGAACTATCGTCCCTCACAGCACAACTTTGACTTATCCGTGAGCATTAGATATGACCCGACCGTCGTAGATTTTGATGAAGGGGATCTCGGGTCAAGTCTTCTCTGTGCTCATGGTCTTAAACAAATAATGCATAAGATAACAACACACGACTAGTGACATATATGCTAGTCGGCAAGTTATGGGGGTTTCCCATGTCCGTTCTTCTGTTTCCGCGAGCAATTCCTATCTTTCATCAAAATGTTAGTTCTGAATGAACAATGATGTTCACTCGACCTTAATAAAGATCAAACATAAATGTATTTGATTTTACAATTTTTATAAATTTTTTCTGAATTTTTCTGAATTTTTCTTAATTTTTCTGAAATTTTCTGAATTTTTGAGAAATTTTCAAAGAATTTGACCGAACGTGCCCCCGAATCAGGGGCACGTCCTGCGCGCCCTCAGTTCGGGGGCGCTGCCAGTGCGCCCTAGCTTTGGGGGCGCGGCCTGCGCGCCCCCACCACGAGGGCGCGTTCGATCCCAGTTTCCTGTTTTGATCGGATCCGAATCCGATTCAAATCGGGACCGATTTCCCCTATATAAACATCTCTTAGGACAACCAGATCGTCCTACCAACACCCAGGATGGCTCCTCCTTTAAAAAAGCAGCGTGTTGGCTCGGTTCGAGGTATTTCAAGCGTCCCGGGTCATCTGAAGGCCAGAATCGGCGCCAACTTGGTAAGTTTGCTGCCAATTTTAGCTTTCAGCCACTCTCTTCTTCTTTTTTCTTAAAATTTTTCTCTTACCTCCTGTTTGGGTGTAGGATTACCCAAACTTCTCTGGGCCTCGCCGGTATTGCTCTCCTCCTTGGCTTTCCGGCTTGATTGACGTCCTCGGCTTATCGGTCAGAGCGATTCTTCGAGATTGGGGCTTAACTGGGCTCTTGATCCATGCCAAGAAATATTCAGGCTACTCCCTTGACTTCGGTTTGATGGGAGATTTTGTTGAGTTGTGGCACTCCGACACTCACACGTACGTGTTCGGCAGCTTTGAGTGTACAGTTCTCCTTGAAGAGGCAGAACTCCTTCTTGGCCTTCCTCGGACTAAGAAGGGAGAGACTGAAGGTATGTTCATCCCTTCAGGACCCCTCTCTTGCTTGGAATTCTTGCAGGATTTTGTGGAGGCTCGGCAGATTAACACCTTGTTAGCCGGCAAGAGAATCAGTGTTCCCAAGTTGGCGGCTTGGACAATCTCTCTTCTGACGGCTCCTGGTCTGGACGAGGACTGGATTCTACGTGGTGCAAAGGGTTTCGCGGCTTGCCTTGCCGCGGTGTGCTTGTTTCCTGCGGAGGATGGTTTCCTGGAGGTTGATCAACTTTCGTGCATCCGCGGCATCTGGAGCGGTGCGCAGTTGGGGCCTTCAGTTCTGGGCTTCTTGTACTGCGGACTGTCCGTAGCTTGCGTGGGCCGTCCTCCCTTCGGCAGTGCGCTTCTACTGGCTTGCTGGGCCGATCTTCACTTTAAGTTCGATCCAGCCGGTGAGGTGGCCACCAGGTCGCAGCTCTTCCACCGTAGCCCCTTGTTCCCATATGCCGATGCACTTGGCTTCGGCGAGAGAGTCGCCAACAGGTGTGCATTAGTGAAGAAGAGGCCGGACTGGCGTGCTCACTTTGCCTCCATGAACCGTTCTAGCTTCTTGCACTCTTCTGCTGCCCTGATGCAGAAGGACTTCCAGGTGTGCTTTGTGCTCGGCGTTGATCTCCGCCTGGTTACAGGTTCGGTCTTCGTGTTGTACAACGATCACCGTTGCCACTCTCAGATTGGCTTGCCTCGGTACGAGTTGCCCAAGCTGTCCCACCTGCCACCTATCAAGGGCAGGCAGCTTGGCTCTACGGATGATGAGGAGGAGGCGATCTCAGTCATTGCCTTGTGGGAGACGAGTCGGGTGTGCCGCCCAGGTCTCCTGATTGAGGAGGACCCTGACCGGAAGCACCGCTACATCTCTGCGTTGAAGCTTCTACTTTCCTGAGAGTCTTCTTTTCCTGCTTTTACTTGTCAGCCATGTTGTTTTTATTTTGAATAAACAATGAATTGTTTATAGCAAGTTTGAGTGAAAATTAAATAGAAATTTACCTTGTTTCAGAAAAATGCAAGACAGATGTTGACAATTATGATGAATATGCCTTGTTATTTTTCAACACCTTGAATATTTTTTAGTATGAAACAAGATATTTTTGAAAGGTTTTAACATGCCTTTTTTCTTTAGGTAATTTTTCAGAGCAAACCGTGAGTCTGATGAATTTTCTTTCGGTGACTCCTTGATCGGCTCGATTTTCTAAAACAGCTTGGCGCTTTCTAAAATTTTTGCCATTTTTTTCAATTTTGCTCCTGAAAAATACATTTTCAGCCATTTCTGACTAATAAATGTATAGAATCTTCTCCTGACCCCTGAAAAATGTTAGCTAGTGATGATAAAAAGCATGAATATGTCTAACTAATTTAGGAATTGAGACATTCAAAGTTATGTGAAAATACAGATTTATGGTGAGAATTTAAAGAGAATTTTTCTTCACAAAATTATTTTGACCAAACTGTGCATCAGATCGGAATTCTTTTGGTGGCGTTGCGATCAGCTCGATTTTATGAACCTTGGGTGATATTTTCATATTTCTCCCATTTTTACATTTTTACTTTCTATAAATACCTCCTGCGGGTAAGAATATCTCATTTCCACCTGTACACCATCTCTCCTCGTGCCAGAAGCTCCAGAGTTCCAACTCAGATCCAGAGTCCGAAACGTCATCAAAGGTTAGTGCCCCTGTTACAAAAAATGTAGATCGGGTTATGCTCTTCGATTTGGTTCAAGTTTCACACGATTCCGAGTTGATTCGACGAAGTTATCGCGAAAATAAGGATCGAGCAGTTGAGAGGGTGCGGTCAACGCAAAATGTTGACCGCGCCCTTGGACCGGGGGCGCGCAGACCACGCCCCTGGTTTGGGGACGCGCAGACTGTGCCCCCAAGAGGAGGGCGCGGTCTGAGCGCCCTCTCTCTCCTCAACGGGCAGGGGCGCGCAGAGCGCGCCCTCCCTCTTTAAAGGAGGGGACGGCGCGTTCGACTGATGATTTTTTTTATGAATGAAATAAATAAAAAATGTATGTAACAATGTTTCATGTCAACTTCCCTTTTGGCACAGATGCCGAGACGTGTTCGCTGCCACGACTCCGATTCCGAGGAGCCCGAGCTTCCGGCAGTCAGAGAGGTACGTTTTCTTTTCCTGCACTTAATGATTAGCTCCTTTGCATTTTGGCAATAAAAATTGAGTGAACTAATGAAATGAATCTATTGCAAGCCTGGATAAAATCCCGGATCTCGTGGGACTTGGTGCATGCTGCCTACCTAGGCCTACCGAACTTCCAGCAGGTTCGGTTAGAGAAGATGGGGTTTGGGCCCATCCTCCGGGTGACTCCTTTTTGGGAGGACCTACCACTAGTGCAGGTCCTCCGTGAGTCCTGGGACCCAAACTCCTTCGTGTTTCTGTTCCCATGGGAGCACATGGTGCCCTCCTTAGAGGATGTTGCACACATCACCGGTCTTCGTGTTTACGGTAGGCCGGTGGCGTGTGCCACCTCTTCTGACTATTCGCGGGAGTTCCGGGCCCTCTTCGCATATGAGCCCGAGTTCGACCTGGAGGATGGCCTACGCACCATCGCCAGACTAGAGGCTAGTGAGATGGTAGGCTTGGTGGATGCCGAGCGTGTCCGTGGCAAGAGCCAGGACAGTTTTTTCTGCCGCATGGTTGGCCAGGCTGCAGCGGCATTTACCGGATTACCTGGCTCCTTGGAGGCGGACGTAGACTTGCGTCGTTTCCTCCTTTTCTTCTTAGGGTGCCTTCTGTTGGGCTCGAAGACGGACCGAATCCATCTGCGGTTCCTCCCTTTGCTTGCTGACCTGGATCAGGTTGGCACGTACGCATGGGGGGCAGCGATGCTCGCCCATTTGTTCTGTGGCCTCCAGCCTGAGGCGGGTTCTGTTTCAGTTGTCGGCTTCTCTCCTTTTCTCCAGGTGACTTTTAGCAGCTTTCCTTTCTTGTACACTAGCTTTGCTCTGCTTTGCTCTGACAAGTTGTGCCTTTTACAGGTCTGGAGCTACCTCTACTTCCCCCTGGGTCGGGCACAACAGTCCTACCCCGACCTCCTCCCCCTGATGGCTCGTTGGGAGCCTATCCGCCCTACTGGTGGCCATCACAGCCAGTTGGCTTTGATTCGTGCACAGATTCTCCGCTTCCCACACACTGAGGTATGTGTTTAATTTGTGTATTAATATTCTCCTGTTGAAATAATAATCATGATTTTGCTTCCCACAGGTGTGTTGAAGGCCATATCTCATGACCGATGACCATCTCCAGCCTTGGATTGCCCACACTGGTCGTGTCTTCGGCCGCGATCTACATCTTCTATGCGTCAATGAGCTGGCGCCACTATGGCTTCGGTTCTCGGCACGCACCCTCGGTCTGGAGCAGGACTGGTTGGAGCCTCCTCCTCCTCTTCCCCTAGTTGGTGCTCGTCCCAGGCGCCTTCTCCTCCCCGTGGACTAGGTGGAGAGGTACCACGCCTCGATCACTTTGTGGTATGAAGGCGGCGAGGTAGTTATTGGCTGGGCAGAGGATAGCCGAGACTACCTTTGCCGATACGCGGAGGCGTACGGCCACTTGTTTGTTCCAGAGGGTCAGGTAAATGCTTCTCACTTTCCTTTAATTCTGTGTTGTTGTTCTCTTCTGACCTTCATGTCATTTCAGGAGGCTCGGGCTCTACTGCTACGCCAACAACTGGAGATTGTTGACCTTCGGCAGGAGGTGGCCACTCTTCGTGGCATGCTAGAGACTGAGGTAGACACTGCCTTTGACCTTCATTTGTATCCTCGACATATGATTTCCTTGCTCTGATGTGTTTTTCTTCTGTTCACAGCGGAAGGCTCGTGCTGAGGGTTCACCTCCTTCTTTGTTGAGGGAAGAGGTGGCTGAGCTCCGCCAGCGTCTTAGTGAGGCGAGAGAGGCCCTGACGACCAAGGAGGCAGAGGTATCTTTCATTGTTGTCTATTCCGGTTGTTGATTTTTCTTGGTTCATATTCTTCCTCTTCTTCCAGGTTGCCGAGCTTCAGAGTAGCTTGTCCTCCCGTATCCAGTCCTTGGAGTCTGAGGTGGAGACATTGTGGTCTGCCCCAGCCGATCTTCGTTCCTAGATGATCGTCTCAGATCTTCGCCTTCAGCACGAGAGAGCCATGCGCGAGATGGAGCGCCAGCATAGCCTGGCCATGCGATCTCTGGAGCAGATGCACCTGCAGGCGCAGGTTCGTTTGTCGACAGCAGAGGCGACATTGCAGGTTTACCGCCAGGGCATCCCTCCACAGCCGAGCCAGAGTTGCACCCATTAGAGAAGCTCCCATCGGAGTGGTACACACCGGAGTGGCGGCGCTGCTCGTAGTCAGGGTCACCACGGGCGGAGCCAGCAGGGGTAGAGTGGCCAGAGCCAGAGCCATGAGCACGGTGCTTCTGCGTTCTTGGCCACTTCTTCAGAGCATCGCCACAATGAGGCGGCCGCAGCAGCTTTGGCGGACACGGCTACCATGCCTCCTCCACGTGGTCATTCTCCTGGAGAGGGTAGCAGCAGGCATTGATTTATGTAGCAGGCTTAGCTTTTCTGATGTTATAGCTACTTTTTTTCTTTGTTGTAGCACTTAATGGCGTAATCAGATCTTCACCTGTTTGCTTAAGTGTTTGTTTGATCTGCTTGACATCACTCAAAAGGGTAGTTAGTATCACATTTCAGCTTAGCCCCTTGCAAGTTTGTCAAGGGGTGAAGCCTTCTAAGGGATAGCAAATAATAAAAGTAAGTAATAGATGTAGGGTTAAGAGACATACCTGTTGGTGAGATTCTCACCCCTCCTTGACTTGTGTTTCTTTCTCACCCCTCCTTGACTTGTGTTTCTTTTCTGAAATACTTAATAGAAGGGTTAAATCTGTTCTATGGCTTACCCCTTGCCTATTGTCATCTTGCCTTGCTTTCATGTCAAGGGGGTAGCCTTATCAACCAGGTAGAATGCACAAAATGACAGACAAGGTAAAAGTTAAGAGTGCTTACCTGCTATGGCGAGAGTCACTCCCTTCTTGATCTCAGAATCATTTAACCATGGCTTATCTCTTTGCCTATTGCTATCTGCCTTGACTTAGGTCAAAGAGAGGAGCCTTCTTAACAAGGTGTAATAACCTAAATGATCGGAATGAAATGGTTAAGAGAACTTACCTGTCGTTAAGAGAACCTTCTCCTCTTATTTTAAAGTCCCTGAAAACACTTGATAAAAGAGGATTAGATCTTCACAATGACTCATCCCTTTGCCTATTATGGTCAACTTTGACTTAGGTCAAAGGGAGGAGCCTGTAAGCACCCGAAACGGGACATCCGCAGATCTCCCCCTTCCGGCCCCTTACGCCCGCCTTGGTGACTTGGTGGATGGGATGTTAGTGGGTGTGGTCGCCAGGAGCCAAAGACTCCAAAATATAGTGGAATGAAAAGAAATGAAATGGAGAAATGACCGTCGTACCTTTGGAAGCGGGGAGATTGTTGAGTTCCGACTTCTCCTCTCTCGGCCGGCCGAAAGAAGAGAGCTTAGTGAGTCCTTCGTCTTCGATCCGGTTGAAGCTCCGCCTCAATCGGATTTACCTAAGAATGTCCACAAGAAAACATAGAAACAAGTGAAAGGTTCATTAGTTCTAATGAAAGCATAGTATCGTGCTCAAATTTGAATTCAAACATGCAAATGGAAGGGGACTAACCGGATTGGGACGGAATCCCAACCCCTATTTTGGCAGGTTTTTAAACATATATAAGATGCAAAATGTTCTAAGACATGCCAAATAACATGATGATTAATGCTAAGATGAAAGAGGAAGACGAAAAACTCGATTAAACGGGCGATCGGAATTCAAAAATAACAAAACAAGCTTCTGTCCTTCCTGGTGCCCTGTATATAGGGCGCCAGGAGCAGGTGCCCCCTTTATGGGGCGCGTTGACCAAGTCAAAGCGCCCTGTATACGGGGCACTAAGTCTGGCCCGAACAGATTTTCTTCTCCTCTTCGCGACGCCGCTCCGGAGTGCTGGGAGGCTTCCGGGACGAAGTAGGGGCTCCTCCTTGTAGACAATACTCAAATGAAGCCCATGGAAGAGGGTTTGGGTGCTGGATATAAGAGGAGAGACGGGTAGAAGCTCTCAAAGTTGGAGGAAAACCATTTTTCTGGGTGACAGGAACATAAGGTTTTAGGGTTTTTGGTGGAGGATTTCGGATCGATTTGGAGGCTTTTGGAGGGTGAATGTGGCTTAGGATCATAGTGTTGGATGAGCTCTAGGGTGGCACGGAGTTGGAACCTCTGCTAAGTTTCAAATGGGGATCTATTTATAGCCCAAAAGAGGGCACTTTGGCCATTTTCGAAAAACAGTGCCATGTGGCATAGCGCCCTGTATATGGGGTGCTAGCATCATGAGGTTTGTCAGGTCGACAAGACAAGTCACTGTGGGGGGTCAAATCAGCCTGTCAAATCAATCGGATTTGGTTCCAGACGCCCTGTTTATAGGGCACCTGGTGCCCTATAAATAGGGCGCCAGGTGCCCTGTTTATAGGGCGCCTGGTGCCCTATAAACAGGGCGCCAGGTGCCCTATTCTTGGGGTATTTGGCTTGTCTTATTGCTTGATGGACCCACATTCGGAATGTGCCAAAACTCGATCTGTCCGGAAAACACGATGTGCTTTAAATATTCTTTATGAAAACAAGAATTTGAACTCTCCAATCGGGCCAAAATTGCGTGTCTACGAGAGAGGTTTTTGACTTGCCGATGAAGACGTCCAAGAAAGGAGAAGGCATGCGGGAGCGAGGGTAGAGGGAAGAGAGGCGGGCTTCCACGGGGTGATCGGCTTGTCCCGCACATGGCCAGCCGAGGGGGCTTTTATAGGGGCTGAGGGGCACCATATCCAGGATGAGATAAGGCTGGAGGTTGTTGAGAGGAGATAAGGATAACTCAAGGGAGGTTGGGGATGATAAGGATAACACATAGTTGGTTGTTGAGGATGATTATGCGCCAACTAGAAAGAGAGGGAGAGAAGGGTGCGCACCATCTCCTCCTTTCAAGGAGGTGTGCGCACATGACATGTGGCAAGAAGGTTGGTTCGACCAAGGCTTGGATGAGGATAAGCTTGGTTAGTTGTAGGATTAGTTAGGCTGAAGATAAACCAAGGGAGAGATAGGGATAAGTCATGGGAGGTGGTTGAGGTAAGTGGTTGAGTGGGACCCACCAGCCAAGGAAGGAGGAGGTGGGTGCGCCTCGCTCCCCTATTTTATAGGGCTTCTTGCGCACACATCAGATGAGAGAGGATGGGGTTCTGCCATGACAGGTTGGGTTAGCCCATCTTGGGTTAGGTTTAACCCTGGTTTAATCAGAGTGCTCCCGATCCAACGGCTAGCATTAATTCTGACCAAAACCAATTAAATAAATCTAAAATTGACTTCAAAAAATTCCAGATCATGCCCTGATGGCCATTGATCTTATGCTCTATCCTGATGTGTGGTTTATATCACTTTAATTGCAACGGATCTCCTGATTTAGCTAGTTTCTCCGATCGGTGCGATCTCGGCCGTCGATAATGCCGAAAACTGTATCTGAGTGCAATTACCTTCTCCCATTGGCCAAATTTATTTTTCATGCATAAATATTCATGAGATCAAAGTTTTGGGTCATGAAAATTGAAATTTTCATCCCATGGGTCGATCCAGAGCTAATCGGACCATTATGCCCCTGGTGCGAGAACATACGGCTTTCCATCCGGATTTGCTCTTTCTTGCATATCTCTTCATCCGGGGGTTGGATTTTCGATCCGTTTCAAGCGTTGCCTAAATCTATCTAACCTTGACAATGTGGTAAAGTTGGAATTCTATGTTAGAGTCCCAATTTGTCCCAAAGTGTCAGGGGCAAAATGGTCATTTCGGCCTTCCGGTGTCCATTTTTCATGTTTTGGGCACCGTTGCGAAGCTCTTGACCGGGGCTATGTAATGAGCACATTATCTTGGCTATTTATAGCATGTAAGGCCATGCCAAGGCATTTACAAAGCCTATTTACATCATCTATTCATGAATTTTTTGAATCTGGGTCAGATTTTCTGCAAAAGACAAATAGACAAATAGACTACCCACAATAAGCTTAGAAAGACAAGCAAGTATTGTAAAGTGAAAGTTCTTTCCGATGCTTGATACGATCAAATGGGAAATCATATTAACTTCCCATTTGTCGAAAATAGAAGATATTTTGATGGGGAAGAACTCCTTTCAACTGGATTTCATTTAACCAGTGAAGGTCATCCTCTAAGGGTGCATTAAGCATACTAGCACAAATCAGTCCCAGATGGTCTAGAATGTTATCTATGAAAACATGAGTTTTAAGCTCTCAACTAGGCAAGCTTGGCATCTAGTAAAGCAGAATAAGGCATAGTAGAATAAAATGGTAATGGACTAAAAAGGTGATGCCAAGGATAAATTTAGACACGCTCACAAAGACGTAGTTGAGCAAACTGAGCTCAGGTGGGTTTTATTCTTGTTTAAAATTATTCTTGTTTTCAACAGATAATTTAAAATTGAGTTCAAATTTTAAAATTTTATTCTTGTTTAAAATTATTCTTTATGTGCATTATTCTTCCCCTCTTCGCGACGCCGCTCCGGAGTGCTGGGCGGCTTCCGGGACGAAGTAGGGGCTCCTCCTTGTAGACAATATGCAAATAAAGCTAATGAAAGGTGGTTTGGATGCTGGATGTAAGAGGAGAGACGGATAGAGGCTCTCAAAGTTGGAGAAAAATCATGTTTCTGGGTGACAGAAACAGAAGGTTTTTAGGGTTTTTGGTGGACGATTTTGGATTGATTTGAAGGCTTGTGGGGGATGAGAATGGCTTAGAAACGTGGTGTTGGATGAGCTCTAGGGTGGCACGAAGTTGGAACCTCCTTTTAGTCTCAAATGAGGGTCTATTTATAGCCCAAAAGAGGGCACTTTGGCCATTTTCGAAAAACAGTGCCATGTGGCATAGCGCCCTGTATATGGGGCGCTAGCATCATGAGGTCTGTCAGGTCGACAAGACGAGTCACTGCGGGGGTCAAATCAGCCTGCCAAATCGATTTGATACGGTGCCAGGCGCCCTGTATATAGGGCGCCTGGCGCCCTGTTTATAGGGCGCCTGGCGCCCTATAAATAGGGCGCCAGGTGCCCTACATATAGGGCTCCTGGTGCCCTATAAACAGGGCGCCAGGTACCCTATACACAGGGTGTTTGGCGCGGCTGATCACTCCATTGACCTCCCTTCGGAACGTGCCAGAAACTTGATTCGTCCGGAAAATACGATCCGCTTTTAATATCTTCCATGAAAACAAGAATTTAGACTCTCCAACTGGGCCAAAATTGCGTGTCTACAGCTTGCCTCGCCTTGGCGTCGGCTTTGTAGGGGAATGATATGAATGAAGCGTAGGCGAATGTAGCAAAGCGTAATGAGGTGTAGCGGAATGAAGTGGTGATGGACTGAAAAGGTGATGCCAAGGTGTAGATTTAGACACGCCCTCATTGGCATAGTTGAGTAGAATAAAACTTTACCGGACTCTGAGATCCCCCTTTGTCTTATCGAAACCTTCCCTCTGGTTGATTGGTTAAAGAGAAGAACAGTACTGAAAGTAAATAACTAAAATCCCACGTGGGGGAGAATTGTTACCGACCAGGACCCGAACTGCATGGTGTGCTGGACTCGGTAGAAATGCATTGAAAAGTAAATTGCAAAAGGTAAAGAGGAGACGACCAATCAACCATGGTTGGGTTCTTCAAATTCATAAGGTTTTACTCAACAATACCGGTTCGATTCGATATGGAAAAACTTCTTGTTTCGATGAAATCATTGTTAAAACATGGTGGAAACCGATTCTGCGAAAAATCAAGACCATCTTTAAAAGGGTTCACGATGTGACTGGAAGGAGGTTATGGTAGGATTAGGAAACATGAAATGGTTGTGGTGGGATGATGCATGATGGTGTATGAAATGATGCATGCTGGGTTTAAAGAAAGACAAATAAGTATAAGAAAATAGTTGAAGATATAGGTTGACTATAACGGGTCAGGACATCTATGAAGAAACCGTCGTCCCCGCATATTCAACTTTGGCCTATCCGCAAGCCTAGGGAATGACTGAGCCCTCACTGATTTTGTTGAAGGGGTTCTCAGGCTCAACCCCCTCTAGACTTGAGGTCTTCAACGTCTTAAATATTATTTATTTTGATAGATGCAATACTAAATGCAAGTCCTAATAGGGGTCGGGGTAGTCCAGTTTTGGTTTTCAATTTTTTGATTTCTTTTTTGTTGTTTTTGCTTCCTCTAAGTTTCTGGGGATATGAAGCTGGCATGCCTTCTCCTATTCCTGCATCCACTTGAGAGAAGATATTAGAACTTTATTTTGGCTTAGTCCCTTGCGAGGATAGGGCAAAGTTGCCTTGATCTTTTGTCAAGGGACATCAGCCTTATCAAGGTAAAGACAACAGAAAAACATAAGTATGCACAAAAGGAAATATGTAAGACTGAAATTAAACATGAATGCAAAGGCAGCTAGTCAATCTAGATAGCAAACTTTAGGTTTTTTGAAATTTTTGATTTGTTTGGGTTTTGATGGTTTTATAATGTTTTTGGTATTTTGGTATTTTTATGATTTTTTGGTGTTTTGGATATTTGATTTTTAAAATTTTTGATTTTATGAATTTGTTTGGTATTTTTTGAAGTTTTTACTTTTTTTTTTGGTTTGATGTGAAAGAAACGACCATCTCATCCTTTGCCTTGCTTACCACAGGTGCCTCACATTGTTACCTAAGGGTTAAGGGTAGGCATCACGTGTAAGAGAGTGCCTAGTTCGAGATCTTTTGACCTTCCGCCTTTGATAGGCTATGGAACTTCTTGGATCCAGTCGGTCAACCTTACCCGCAAGGTTAAAGAGGGAAGAGGATTGGTGGTAAGTCCTTAGTAGGATTCGGGGGTGTCGAATTTGTTTCTCTACTAGTGCCCGCATTTTCCGTTTGGGATTTGATATCCTTGGGTCCTTCCTTCTAGCCCTTTTCTTTGATGGCCCACATTCGGATAGGTCTCTCTTTTTCTTTTGCTTGATTTTGACCTGAGGGGTTCATTGCCCATCTTTTGGAGCCTTTTTCTTGGGCTTTTGTTGGTACACATTCATACAGGTCTATTCTTTTGCCGACCTGAGGGGTCATTGCCCATCTTTTGGTACCTTTTCTTCTTTTTTAAGAAGTCAGACCTTCGAAGGCATTTCCCAACTAAGGCAATGGGCATTTTCGATACTCCTTATATCCCCTTTCATCTATTCTGGACCGAAACGAGAAGAGGATGGGATTGGGTTGACCTTCTCTTGCCAAGCATTGCCTAGCTTTCTCTCTGACTTCCGATCATCGGATCTCAAAACTAGGTGTGTAGTGTGTGCAGTATGATGCCTATCCTTATTTCCCTAAGCGACAAGTTGATGCACCGGGCAAGTAAGCGTTAGATGCTATCATTATACTTCACACCTTTGGATTTTATAGATTTTTGTTTTTTTTGTGATTTTTGTTTTAAGAAAAATATTTTTTGAGGTATACACCATTCCAGGGATGAGCTAGTTCTTCTCCTTCTGCATTAGTCAGCTTATATGAATTACTGGGATAAACAGCCGAAATCACATACGGACCCTACCAATTAGGTTCAAGTTTGGAGCGGGGACCGCCTGGCTTAACAAATATTCTTTTAAGCACAACCTCACCGATTTCAAATTTTCTCTCCACCACCCTCTTCTGATAAAATCTTTTAAGTCTATTTTGGTAAGATCTAGCATGTTCGGCAGCAGCCAGTCTCTTTTCGTCCAAGAGTTCGAGTTGCGCGAGAAGAGAATCTCGACGTTCATCCATCGGGATATCTCGATCGATCTGGACTCGGAGGGAAGGAATGATTACTTCGTATGGAACTACCACCTCCATCCCAAATGCCAAGGCATAGGGGGGCTGACCCGTTGGGGTTCGAATAGAGGTGCGGTAGGCCCATAGAGCATCAACTAATTTATCTGGCCAATCCGCGAATTTGCTAGACTTACAAGTTTTCTTAATGATTTTTATCAGAGTTTTATTGGTGGCTTCTGCTTGACCGTTGCCTTGAGGATAATATGGAGATGAATGATGCAATCTGATGCAATACCTGTTGCAAAGGTCACGCAGCTCCTGAGAGATGAATTGCGGTCCATTGTCGGTGATGATGTCACCTGGGATCCCGAACCTGGCAATGATGTTGCGCTTGATGAAGGTGCAGACTGTTGATGCCTTGATCTCCACATATGCTTCCGCTTCCGCCCATTTGGTGAAGTACTCCGTTGCAGTTAGGATGAAGGATTTGGTTTTGTTTGTGGAGTTTGGGTCACCGAGGGGTCCGATAACATCAAAAGCCCACATAGCGAAGGGCCATGGTGCGTGAATCGGGTGAAGGGAAGATGCGGGAGAGTGAATCTTGTCGGCGTGAAGTTGACATTGATGACAGTGCCGGACAAAGATCGAGCAATCTTCTTCCAGAGGAGGCCAATAGTACCCTTGTCTGATGATCTTCTTGGCGAGGGCTTGAGCATTTACATGGCCTCCACATACTCCGGAGTGTGCCTCTTTGAGTACCAATTCAGCCTCTCCTTCATCTACGCATCTTAACAGAACACCGGCCAAGCTCCTTTTGTAAAGCATCCCGCCTAAGATGGTGTATCTCTGGGAGACCCTTCTTATGGCTTTCTTCTCTTCAGCAGTTGATCCTGGTGGATATGTCTGATCCTGATAGTAATTCGCAATCTCATGATACCATGGTTTCTCACCCTCTTCTAGTTCCTCCAACTCGACCAAAGATACTTCCTCCTTTTGCTCAATGTACTCTTTCCTTTCAAATTCTGCTTTAACTTTCAAGAATTGTGCATCCTCCACTCTCGGAATGGTATGTCGGCGGACATAGATCATCCTAACTTGCCTGCCTAGCGGGACAGATAGTGAAGATGCCAGGGAAGCGAGAGCATCGGCAAGAATATTTTGAGCACGAGAAACATGAATGAATTTGAGTTTGGAGAATAGCTTGACGTAACAGGTGGTGAGTTCTTGGTATGGTCTGAGCCCGGGATGAGATGTGCGGTATTTGGCCAGTACTTGGCGGAGTATCAACTGACTATCACCAATTACCCTTAGTTTAGTGACACCATAGAAGTGAGCGGCCTCCAGTCCGGCCAACAAGGCTTCATACTCAGCTATATTGTTTGTTGCTGGAAAATGGAGCTGAAAAGCCTGTGGAATGGTGACACCTTCGGGAGACAGAAGAACAATCCCTATCCCTCTACCCTGGGAGTTTAATGCCCCGTCAAAATATAGAGTCCACAGATTGGAAGATCGAATGGACATCAATTCTTTATTGGGAAATTCTGATTGGATAGGGTCAAAAATTGGGATAGGATGATGGGCAAGGTGTTCGGCGATTGCATAGCCCTTGATTGCCTTCTGTTGGATATAGGTGATGTTGAACTGAGAGAGGAAGAAACCCCAAAGTTTGATCAATGTTGTCTTTCTCTTCATATCGGATTTTATCCAACTGGATTGCACTTTCTAGATACTCCGGTAGCTTGGCACATCTTATGCTTTTCTGAGCTAACTAATGCAGGTCTCTTTCTGGAATTCTCCTACCTCTGATTTTTGTTCTCTTTTTATTGGAAACTAAACCTAAATAAGAAGAAGGTAAATAAGAGGAGGAAGAGGAGGTGGATGGAGTAGAATTTATTGGAGTGGATGGAGGGCAAAGAAGGTCAATCAAGGATCTGGTGGTTCCTTGGGTCGAATGCCCTTCCGAGGTAAGTTGAGATGTTTCCTCGATCGAACTTTCAGTTTCGAGGAGGACGTTGTTTTTTGTGGAGTGCTAAACATAAAGACAGAATGGGCTTCAGGTGCCCGATTTGGGTTAAAATCAACTACGGGAGTCAAAGTAGGCGAAGATCTTGATAAAGAGGGGAAGACTTCGAGCAAGGTTTGACAAAGGGGGCTTTCGGGCCCAATGTTGACAGAAAGAGGTGATGGGCCAGTAGGCCGGATGATCATGGAAGAAGGTGGGTTCATGGACCCAATAAGAGGAGGATGTGGGCTCGAGGACCTGGGTTTAGGAGATGGGCTTGAGGGCCCGAGAATTGGATGAAATGGGTGCAGAGGCCCGGATTCAGTAGAGGGGCTCGATGGCCCAAGAGTTGGAGGAAATGGGCACAAAGGCCCAGATTTAGTAGAGGGGCTCGGTGGCCCAAAAGTTGGAGGAAATGGGCACAAAGGCCTAGATTTAGTAGAGGGGCTCGGTGGCCCAAGAGTTGGATAAAATGGGCACAAAGGCCCAGATTTAGTAGAGGGGCTCGATGGCCCAAGAGTTGGAGGAAATGGGCACAAAGGCCCAGATTTAGTAGAGGGGCTCGGTGGCCCAAAATCAACAAGTGGGTTCATGGGCCCATGAGTTGGGCCTGAGGGCGTAGAAATAGGGATCGAGCCAAGAAGCCCGGGGAGAGCATCACAGTGTGTTGGGGCGTCGGCCCCAAAAGATGACATAATGAGGGAAGGCCCTCGTGGAGTTGGTTGGACTTTTTCTCGAGTCGGTTTGGCAATATGACCCTCAGGTGGGTCAACAGGCGGTTCAGCCTGGAGTGGTTCATTGCTTGACCCTTCTTCATCAGTGGAAAACAAAAGAGATATTTCAGGATACAGGTCATCTTCAGGGTCGTCAGTTCTTCTTCTTTTGTCTTGCTCCAGCTCTTGTTCTTCCTTGTTCTCAGCCAGTTGAATGGTTTCTTTCTTGATGAAAAACTTTTGTAAGCATCCTAAAAAGTATTTGCTTTTGAGATTTTGACCATTGGCTGTCGTTCCATCATATCCAACCCCGCTCTTTGGTTGTAACCTTACTGGATTGATTGGCTCAGCTATGCCTTGCAGTTCTTTGCCTAGTCCTTGGCCCTCCTGGTATCCCAAAATCTTCATTATATGCCACTCAATGGTTTCATTTTCCTCTCTTTTTCTTCTCCACACTTGCTTGGGTTGCCTACTCATTTCTGGAAGATCCAAGATTGTCAAAATTGGCTCGTTTGGCAACCCAAGGGGTGGTGGTGGAGAAAATGGATGGTCTAAGGGCATGCTAGTCACCTTAATCACCTGTCCCTTGTAATGGAATTTAAGACACTGGTGATTGGTGGAGGCGACTGCCTCTAGTGCTTCCAAATAGGACCGTCCCAGAATAGCTTTGTAGGTTGGATCCATCTCAAGTATGTGGAAGTTAACAGTGACTATTCGAGGTCCAAGCTTCACATTTAATGTAATCATGCCATCGGCAGGCTTTTTCGAATTGTCATATGCAGTCACTGTTATTTAAGATGGCCGGATGTCTTCCTTGGAGAATCCACAAAGATGTAATGTTTCTGGTGGCAGAACATTAATGGATGCTCCGGTATCGACTAAACATGACTTAATGCCTACACCATTGATGTGGACTGTGATGCACAAGGCACATTTCCTTATTTCCGGGTTGGCCAACTCTTCCTTTGTGAATGTAAGGGCCGGGTACTCACTTCTCGGGACCAGAACTGATGAGATTTTTTCTGGGGGCAGGCACTCATTCACCATCACCCGCTGTAAGTATTGTTGGAGAACCTCTTGATGGACTTTGGATCTTTTGATCAACTCTAAGATAGAGATTCATGCCAGGGTTTTATCAAGATGCTTCAATAAGTCATAGGATGTCCCAGGCAACGGTTCTTCAATGTGTTCTTCTTCTGTTTCTGGTACCAACCCTGACTGACCAGCCTGGGGAAAGACCCTTTGGAACATGCGCCCACTCCTGAGTACTGTGGCAAGTTGAGAAGCTATAGCTGGGGTGGTAGTGGTGGGTGGCGGGTTAGGTCGAATGATGGGAGCTCTTGGGACGGGCGTAATGATGGTGGTTTGAGGCATGGTAGAGTAGGTAGGTATGTTTGCACGAGGCGGGATGATGATAGGTCCTAGTGGTGGTGATGTTTGTGGTGGATTAGCCGGGCGGGTTAGGGTCCGTCCCGATTGGAGTTGAATGGCTGGTGGTGTGATGATGGGTTGTGATGGTGTTCGGATGATGGGCATTCTGTTTAATGTGATGGGATTATGTGACATGGTTGTTCGGGGTATCGAGTGGACGGTTCGGTTAGGAGGGTGAAGTAAGTTGATGTGCATGGAGGAGGCGGCTCCCTCGACTTGCCAATTCTGGCCCCGATCATGATACTCCTCGGAAAAAATCATGATGGGATTAACGTGTTGATTCCCAGGCGCGGGTGCATGTAGAGGTAAAGGGTTTTGGATAATCCCCAGGCCAGGGTTCTGTTGTTGTTGCTGCTGAGCTGTTGCATGCTGCCGTTGAGGTTGATTTTCCACTGTTCTGATGTATTCCCCCATCTGGTCCCAGTTAATACTGCCTTGCTCATTAAGATCGTGTATATATTCTTTGAACTGAAAACAATTTTCCACGGTGTGCCCAGGATATCTATGGAACAAGCAATATCTATGGAACAAGCATTTTGAGGCCACTCCAACTTCTCCCTTGGCAATGCAATTTGCCCTGCCGCCATGAGTGCATTAAAGATGTCCATGAGAGAGTACGGCAAAGGCGGGTATTGGTTCCTCTTAGGTTCAACCTTTCGGGGTTCATAGGCCATGGGAGGGGGTGCTTGGTTGTAGTTGGCCAGTTGTTGCCGCGCTGGTTGGGGAACTGGGGCTTGCGGTCGCTGAGGGATCGGGGCTTGTTGCTGACGGGGCTGGAACTGAGGTTGAGGTTGAGGTTGACGAGGGTTTCTAAATGGTTGATTTTGTTGAGGGTTCCTGAACCGGTGTTGATAATTTATAGGTGGGTTCCCTACAACGTTAAGGTTTTCGTTTGTCACTACGCCCTCGATCCTTTGGGCCGGTTGTGGTAAAAGTGGTTTTCTTGACAGCTCGAGGTCTAGGATCAAACAAGTTCATGATAGGTGAGTCCCTAAGCTGTGTCTGAATGTACCGTGCCCTTTCATAGAGTTCACTCATGGAGGTGGGGTGATGCAAAGCTAGCATATTCTTTAAGGCCGGAGTGGCATTGGTGATGATCATCTTTACTTGCTCCGGCTCTGAAATGGAATCAGTAAGCTTTTCTGCCATGGACCTCCACCTATCAGCTATCTGGTAAAATCTTCATCATTTCTAATTTTTTCAGCCATGAGGTCGGTGATGGAATATGTTGGTCCGACCCTATCTTGATATCTCTGCAAAAATTTAGCTTTGACAGTTTCAAAGTTACTCGCCTCCAAAGAGTCAAGCGAGTAGAACCACTCTAAAGCTGAACCCTCTAATGATCTTCTGAAAAGAAAAGCAAGGGCCCTCGGATCATTTTGCCACATTACCGACTCATAAAGAAAGTCCTTGATGTGAATGAAGGGATTACCGGTTCCGTTGTAGCGACGGTATACCGGCATCTCAGAGGGAGGTAGATGAAAAGTAGGGAGAGAAGGAAGAGAAACTTCGGGGACTGCCTTGGTGTCGATTAAACGTCTAAGCTCTCTATACTGCTCATCCATGTGATTGATCTTGTTAATCATGGCCTGATCGACAGAAGGTTCCCTAAGAGGAGGAGGAGGAGTGGGTGCTTGGTGCACCGGAATTGGGACTTGATGGGCCGAAGTGGCTGGATAAGAAGGGTACATTGGGGGATGCACCAAAGGGTGAGTAGGGTTGAGATGATTAGAAGAATAAACTGGTGGTCTAGAAGGAACAACAACATTTGGATTGGGACGATCTAGATTAGCCACCAGATGAGGAGAAATTGGGGCCATGAGCCCGGTATGAGAATGGCCATGAGTGGGCACATTGGGTTGATGTGCTCCTGACCAAGGAGTAGAGATGTGAAGACCACCTTCGGGAGGAATGTGGTCGGCGGGCGACTTGCCCTTAAGGATGGCTTTGATAGCCTGAATTTGGGTAGGGTCAGCATGAGAGAATGCCTCCCAAAGTGAATTTGGATTGGGTTGAGGAGAATTTTGACTAGGTTCGGGGAGAACTTCGAGTTCATTGACGGCACACACGGCATCAGGATAGAAATAAGATTGATCATACTCCAACTGTAGTTGCTCGTATCCTTGATCCGCCATTACGATAACTCGACCTGACCTTAAATTCATAAACACAATAGAAAAAGAAGGTTGACAAATAAAAGCTTAAGGATTTTTTTAGTTTTAATTTTTGGACCCCCTTTTTTGTTTTGATTTTTTTTTGTCGGACAAGCAAGTTGTCAAGCAAATTAACCTTAAGCAAATTTTTTTGTTTTGGTTCTTTTTAGGTGATTTTGAGATTTTTGTTTAATTTTCAGTTTTTGTTTGCAAACAAGTAATAGCAAAGACTTGGAATGATTAACGCAATTTTTTTTTGTTTCAACCTCAAATTAATGGCTTGTTAAGAGAAATATTGTCCACTCAAATAAATGGGTAGGACCCTATGCTTTCACAACGCCGAGCAATCTAAGGTTGTCACTCCTTTCACAACGATAGGTAATAGGTACTCCGGGTTTTGGGATAAAATGGTACAACCAGCCCGATCAGTGAAGAGGGAATCCTTCACGTCTGGGGACTTACGAAGGCCTTGATGGAAGCCACCCAGTCCTTCCGAGAGGGAATCCCCGGAGGAGGAGTTGGCAACCACCAAGAGGGGTGTTTGGATGTGTGGGGCTTTTGGAGGAGAGAGCTGTAGACACGCCAAATTCGCCTAATTCCGACATTTTCCGCAGAAAGCCGTAATTTCTGAGCGAAAGCCACACGTATATCGTGTAAACATGGAAGTTGGCTGAATGACCAATGCCTAATGATCATGCATTGAAGGTTATGGTCATATTCACACTCCGGACAAGTTTTATTGCATTCCGTGCCTTTCCGGTTTGCCGTCGAAGTCATTTTGACCAGTATCGGACCTTCTGTTCGCTGCCCTAACTTCCGGACAAAATTATGAAGTTTTGGAGGGTGTGATGGCTGATCCGATGCTATAGAGAGCTTCTTCGGCCTGTTATCTTTCCAATGCAACAAACGGCGTCGAATTCCAAGTTCGGGAGTGTTCGCAATGGCTTCCGGAAGAAGGACGCGCGAAACCAGTCCCATGCGCCCGGGTTCCTGGTCACATGCGCCCGGGACCCAGGGCACATGGCCATGCGCCCTACCAGTGAGGCACATGGCCTTGTGCCCTCACTTGAGGGCACATGCGCCCCACTTTTGAGGCACGAGGGACCCAGTTTTTCACCGGGACTCTACCACTGAACCGTCGACCGAATAAGGCCTATTTTCTCGGGAACTGTGCCCATGCGCCCTCATTGGGGGGCACATGCGCCCCTTAGTGGGGCGCATGTGCCCAGCACCAGGGCGCATGCGCCCAATGGTGGGGCGCAAGGTCCCCTGTTTTTTAGCGCAGATCACACCTTCTGTTCTCCTATAAATTAAATCCAATTCCGGTCATTCCAAAGGCATGGGCACAACCCCCCAGGCATCTCAAGACGTCCTATCACCCTCATGCATCGATTTTGTGATTTTTAGAGAGAGAATTTCGAGTTTTTAGAGAGAGAAAAGTCGGTTCAAGACAGAGGAAGGCTGTTCTGCAGGGGATCTGCCCAGTATCTCTTCTTCGGCCTCTACAGCAGTGTGTGGACGTCTACTGCCAGTTCTCTCTTCATCAAAGTTCTTCCTCTCCAAGTCTTCTTGAATTTTCAATCGACGGCACTTGATTCCGAGGTCGGGGCTGGTCGTGAAGAGCGCAGAAGCAAAGTCGCACCTGGCAGATCCTGGACTGCTACTCGGCTTTTTCTACAACACAGATTTGGCTATATCTTTCTCTATTCAACTCAGAATCTTTCAATTCTTTTTCCTATCTCTTTATTTAGTGATTCTACATCATCCTATAATTTTTTTACATTTTTTTGCATCACTTTTACTCTGTTATTCCGAAAATAAAAAAAGGGGTTAGAGATAACCCGAATCCGGTCAGTTTCTAGTCAATTGTGTGTTTTTTGTCATTCTCTTTACATATACTCCACTTTGTCTAGTTCTGATTGTCTATTTCACTTGTTTATTTGTCTAGTTGCACAGAACATCAAGCACCCACCGCGTTGAGGACTCTTCTTCATTGGCCGGCCGAAAAAGGAGAAGCTTTAACTCACATTCTTCACGCTAAGGTACACACGGTCAATTTTAATTCTATAAATCGGAACCCACGGTTCCTGGCGACCACGTTTATTTCTTCTCACCCTCCTCCCACATGACCCGAACCGTCTCTTTGGTGATCAAGCGACGCCAAGGGATGAAAGTTCGGGGATCAATGTGAGTGTGGGACCGAGGTGAGATTTGCTTTCTGATGCTTTATTCCTTTCTTTCCTCATCCCCTCTTGAGGTGAAGATCTGGGTTCACGGACTTCCCTGAAAAGGAGAGGACCACGTCGAATTTTCAGAGTCGACAGCTTTTGTGGCGACCACGGTGGGACAAGCAATGTCTTCAACCGTGGGTGCTTAGTGTTTTGTTTTGCAACTAGTTCTAGTTCTAGACCGGTTCCCACGTGAGCCTTTCCTTCTTTCCACCTCTCTTAAACTTCATGCCATCTCAAAATTTCTGATTTCACCCATCTTTCATCAGATCTGAAGTGCCAAGTATGCCATTTAATTTCTGTCATTTTATTTAAACCGGTTCCCACGTGAACCACCCTTTTCCTTTTAAACCGGTTCACACGTGAACCAATCTCTTTCTTTACTTCGGTTCCCACATGAACCAAACCACTTTACTTCAGATCTATCCCCACTTGGATCAGATATTTATTCACCTTTAATTGGCCCCACGTGGCCCTCTTTTGACCATTCAAACCGGTTCCCACGTGAACCACCCCTTTTTACCCAAAACCGGTTCCCACGTGAACCACCTTTACTTTTTTTCCCAGTTCCCACATTGGTCCCCACGTGGACCACCCTTTTTCTTGGCTATCAGATCTGAACCCTCTTCTTTCCATCACTTTTCACTATCTCCATTTGGCTCACATGAGAAACAAGTCTAGATTCTAGTTTCTAGTTGCTTCTCTAGTTTCTAATTGCTTGTCTGGTGTTGATTGCTTGTTTAAGTTTATGTTTTGCTCTTTACTTGCTTTATTACTTGATTGCATTCTCTGCTCCTTCTCTCTACCTCCTTCTTTTACACTTTTTGAGGCGGGAGCTCACTCTCCCATTTACCCCTCCCATCCAAAACACCCTCTTGGTGGATTCTGACCTCTCTTCTGGGATATTCCTTCCTAGTTGACTTGGTTGGCTTTCATCAAGGCCTCCGTAATTCCTTATACGTGGAGTATTCCTCTTCATGATCGGGTTGGTTGTACCACTCCCCAAAACCCGAAGCATCCTATGTTACCTACACGTGGTGAGATTGTGTGAAACCTAGGTCATTGGAGATTGGAGTTAGGATCCTAACCCATTTGCTGAGAGAACAATTCTTAACAAAATTCATAAACCTAAGGTTTAATCAAAATCATTGCGTAATTTTGCTTTCAAGTCTTTGCATCACTTGCTTGTCAAACAAAAATTCAAACCTCTAACTTTTTGCAAAATACTAAAATAACCAAAAAAAGTTCTTTGTTTACTTTGTCAACTTGTTTGTTCCTTGAAGTTCAATGCAACTAAGGTCTGGATGGCACGTTGGAATGGCGGAACAAGCTGAACATCGAGAACATGAGATGGGTCATCAACCAAATCCATCAGATGGTCGTGTTAATCCATTGTTTGAGTCAGAAGCGCAAGAGGTCCCTCAACCATCTGCTCCTCGTGATGTTGAACAACTGTTTAGGGAGTTGTCTCTCTATACCGACCCAGAAACCTATGCCCGTATACAATCCATGGTGAAGGGAAAAGTTGCTTCAGATCAGGCTGAAACCAATCAAGTTACCTTATCTCCTTGTCCTCTAGTTCGACCACTCTTTGTTCAACCTCCTGTTGTTCAATAATCTGTGATTCAACCATCACTAGCACAACCATTTGTAGTTCAACCATCTATTGTTCAACCGTCTGTGGTCCAACCCTCATTTGTTCAGCCATCTTATTTTAACCATGTTGCTCCCTTGACCCATCAAGTCATGGGACAATCTTCACTGAATTTGCCAAGTCGTGCTCCTCAATTTCAGAACCATGTCTCTAACCACATACCCCCACCAGTAAACCAAGAACCTGCTCTCACCAGGGCAATCATGGATCAGCTCACCCAGATGAATGAGCGTTATGAAGAGCTGAGATGTCGCATGGACTCCAAGTCAGTGCCTGAGATTTCTATTCCTTCTCTGCCAGTCCTACACCTGCCACCTTCTGAGCTACCAGTTTATCGCCGCTACAATGGTACTGGCAATCCTTTTCTTCATCTTAAAGATTTTCTCTACGAGTCCTCATTATGGAAAGATGATCGTAGGGTTCTTGCCTTCTTGTTCCGTCGATCATTAGAAGGGTCTGCATTGGAATGGTTCTACTCACTCGACTCCTTTGAGGCAGGAGACTTCGACATTGTCAAGACAAAATTCTTGCAGAGATACAGAGACCGGGTGGCACCAGCATGCTCCATTACAGACTTGATTGCTGAGAAGATGAAGCCCGAAGAGGACTTCATAAAGTTTGCTGATCGCTGGAGGGAAATGGCAGAGAAACTGACAGATGTGATTTCTGAAGGGGAACAAGTGAAGATGCTTATTGGAAATACTACACCTGCCTTGAGGAATGTCTTGATCATGCACCGTCCTACCACAATGAATGAACTCTATGACAGTGCCCGATACTTGCAAGCCCACTTCAAGGATGCCACCATGATAAACCCTTTCGATCCTAAACCTAGAAACTTCAGGAAAACCCCCTCTGCACCAGTTGGTCCTACAACCGAGGGAGTGGTCAACAACGAAGCTATAAACATTGTGGGGAACCAGGGAGGGAACCGTCAAAACCAGTACAGAAACCCACCACAGAGCCCTTCCTATTACCCCCCTCAACAACAAGTTAGGCCACCACAACCACGACAACCACAACAACCCCTTCAGCAACAAGTAGCACAACCCCAGCAACCTCATCAACCTACCTACAATAGGGCACCACCACCACCCAATCAGGCACCACGAAGGGGAGGTCCTAGGAGAGAGAACTACCAGCAACTCCCTTACTCCTTGACCGACATCTTCAATGTACTCATGGCGGAAAAACAATTGGAATTGCCCAAGGAAAGAGAGGTTTGGCCAACAAATGTAGATATGTCCCGATACTGTGCTTACCACCGGTGTCCTGGTCACACTGTAGAGGTGTGCTTTCAATTCAAGGATTACATCCACGATATGAATGACCAAGGAAGCATTGATTGGGTCCAAATGGGGGAATGCATACAAGTAATGAAGGCTAGGCAGCAGCAGCGGCAGCGTCCACCGGCTCAACCTCAACAACAACCTGGCTTGGGGATTGTCCAAAATCCACTCCCATTACATGCTCCCGCTCCAGCCCCGGCACCAGCACATCCAAACCCAGGAATTGGTCTAGTACACTCCATTGTCCAGGGAGATGCCAGCCGTGCTCAAGGTTGGCAACTAGAAAACCAAAATGCAACCATGCCTGTCAACCCAGCTAGGTCTCCTGCTAGGAACCCTCCTAGACAGATAATCCGTGCACCTGCTACTCCACAACCACCACAAAGCTCAATAACCCAACCACTGGCCGCCACTTCTTCTCGCCGGCTCATCATTAGGCCAGCCCCCTCTCTAACTATGCCTCCTTCAACCATTGCTATACACCGGCCCTTGCTCATCCGACCACCACAATCATCACCAAACCTGAACCCCCAGCCTACGAGCTCTACCACTCCAAAACCCCAACCTATCATACAATCACAACCTTCATTAAACTCATCAACCACTTCTGCACCCTGGCCTCTTCTTATCAGGACACCGGTATCACCATCACTACCACCTACAATTCCTACCCCTCTACCAACTAACCCCATCATCCCAGAACCATCAATCCCATTACCTATCATACCTGCACCTACACCAACTGTTCCACCACAACCCACCCCAGTTAACCCGTCACCTGTACCCGACCGCCAAATAGCCCCGGTGCTTCGGAGTGGGAGGATGTTCCAGCGGCTCTTTCCCCAAGCCGGAACTCAACTGCAAGAGCCAGTGGAGGAGGAACAAGTAGAAGAACCATTGCCAGGCACAGCCTATGATCTGTTAAAACATTTGGATAAGACACCAGTCCGTATTTCTATACTTGAGTTGATCAAAAGATCAAAAGTGCACCAGGAGATTCTACAACAGTACCTACAAAGGGTCATGGTGAGTGAAGATCTCCCACCTGAAAAGATAACTACAGTGTTAGCCCCTAGAAGTGAGCACCCAACACTCACTTTCTCTCAGGAAGAATTAGCAGATCCAGACTTCAGGAGATATGCTTTGCATGTGGCTGTGATTATCTGTAATGTTGAAGTGAAATCATGTTTGGTTGACACTGGAGCTTCTATCAACGTTATGCCACTAGAAACTTTGCAGTTGTGCGGTATTTCTGAGCAAGAAATCAAGCCATCTTGTGCCATGGTGACAGCCTATGATAACTCCAAGAAGTCTGCACGTGGGGTGGTCACTCTAGAAGTCAAACTTGGACCATGTACGGTCACAACAGATTTTCATGTTCTAGAATTAGATCCAACTTTTCGGGCTATACTTGGGAGGCCATACTTGGAGGCAATAGGAGCTGTGGCTTCAACAAACCACCAGGGCATAAAATTTCCCTTTAAAGGACAGGTGGTCAAGGTGACTAGCATGCCTATAAGGGATGAGCTGAACGATGCTTCTTTACCCCTAGGTCTGTCAATACAACCCCAGATCTCAGTGGGAGAATTGCCAGAAGTCAGATGCATGACCACCTCTCTACCAGACACATTGGGATGGCGGATGATGATGAAATTGGGCTATCAGCCTGGAAGAGGTTTAGGTAAGGATCTTCAAGGGATCACTCAGCCAATTGAAAATGCGAAAAGGCCACGCAGGCAGGGGTTGGGATATGAAGAGGGTTCCATCCCAAGGAGGATCTTCCAGTGAGGATATGCCATGGGACTCCATACATTCTTTATCAAAGGGGAGACCATGATGATGGCTGAAGATGACAAAAGTTCCATGATAACGGTCAAGAGAAGAAAGGCTCCAGATGAAGAAGAAGAAGACTTGGAAGACTTATGCCTAACTCGTCTGTTTTCAAGTGGGGAAGAGCACCAGGAACCACTCAAGGGCAGACCAATATTGGATCATCTGGTTGAGCATACCACCCAAGTCAAAACCATTCCACGAGGCCCAAATACAACATTGCCATGTTTAAACCTCGTGCCGTTGTTTCTAGATCTTTTGGATGGGCTTCAGGGCCCACTTACCCACTTTGGGCCCATGAGCTCTCTTCAACCTTCCACTCTTACTGGGCCTGCTTGCCCATTTGCTTCCCTCATCAACTTCAGAACTGAGGGCTTTTCTCAACATGGGCTCACATGCCCATTTATTTCTAAGATCGGGTCCACGTACCCATTTACTTTTTTCATCAGTTTTGGACCCATGTGTCCATTTTCTGTTACCATTGGGCCCACGAGCCCCTTTTTCCCTTTTATTCTTAAGCTTTTCTCTATGTTAATTCCATCATCTTCTAGCAAGCCTCGAGTCACTTAGGCTCATTCTATCTTTTTACTTGAAATTTCCAAAAAAAAAACGTCTTCTCTGAAACTCACATTTCCGTCGAGTAGACGTCTCTACTCATCCCAGAGGGTGCTCCCAATCAGGGATCCCTCTTTTCTGAATCATTGATCGATTTGCTCGATCCTCCCTCCACTGTAAATACCACATCTCCAGCTTTATCTTCAGTAGGTCAAGTTAGGTTAGGGAATAGGAAAGTCAGAGGCAAACTAGTTCCAAATAGGTATCTGCAACAATTGGCACAGAAATGCGTAGAGTGTGCAAGGCTGCCAAACTTTTTGGATAATACCATCCAGCTAGATGAAATCCGATATGAGGATGAGCATAACATCGATCATACTTTGGGAGTATATGAGGTGGTATCAGAGAAGGATCCCGAATCTGAGGATGAAATCGAGGACTTGGCTGATGCATATGCATCTGGACTTAGAAGATTTGATGAACCATCAGCCACAGGGAATGAACCAACCAAGGAACTGAATTTAGGAACCCTGGAAGATCCTAGGACTATCCTCATCATTGCAAACCTCACTCCCTCAGAAGAACAACATTTGATCAAAGTTTTGGAAGAATATAAGGACACGTTCGCATGGACATATGAAGATATGCCGGGATTAGATAATTCACTGGTTGAACATAGATTAACCTTGAAACCTGGAACTACCCCGGTTAAACAAAAGCTCAGGAGGTTCCACCCTGATATTGCACTCAAAATGAAAGAAGAGGTCGACAAACTACACCAAGCAAAATTTATTAAAGTTGTCCTATATCCGCAATGGGTGGCTAACATAGTCCCTGTTATGAAGAAGGATGGACGAATTCGGATTTGTATAGATTTCAGGGACTTGAACCGAGCGTGTCCTAAGGATGATTTTCCTTTACCTCATATCGATGTTTTGGTTGATAACACAGCTGGATTTGAAATGCTTTCATTCATGGATGGCTATTATGGATACAATCAGATCCGGTTAGCTGACGAGGACCAAGAGAAGACCTCATTCACTACACCTTGGGGAACATATTGCTATGTTGTCATGCCCTTTGGGTTAAAGAATGCTGGTGCTACATATCAGAGGGCTATGATGGCTATCTTTCACGACATGATGCACACCCTTGTGGATGATTTGGTTATCAAGTCCAAGAGTCGGAAAGATCATTCTGAAGTGCTAAGGAAAGTTTTGCCACGAGCTAGAGAATACAAGCTGAAAATGAACCCTAAGAAGTGCACATTTGGAGTTTCATCAGGAAAGTTACTTGGGTTCATAGTAAGCAAAAGGGGCATAGAGATCGACCCAAACAAGGCCAAAGCAATTATTGGTATGCCTCCTCCGAAGAATATGAAAGAGCTTCGAGGATTGATTGGGAGGCTACAATTTGTCCGCCGATTTATCTCACAACATTCCCAAAGGTGTAAACCTTTCTATGAGTTAACCAAGGCGGGGGCCGAGTTTAAATGGGATTCGAAGTGCTAGGAGGCATTTGATGAGTTAAAAACATACTTGGAAAGTCCCCCTGTACTTAGACCACCAATTCCCGACAAACCCTTGGTCCTCTACATTTCGGTTCTTGAGAACTCTCTTGGGGCAGTCCTTGCACAAGTTGATGAAGAAGGGAAAGAACGAGCTACTTACTACTTGTCTAAGATGTTTGATGCTTGTGAGCTGAAGTACACTATGGTAGAAAAGACCTATGCTGCTCTTGTTTGGGTGGTTCAGAAACTCAAACATTATTTTCTTGCTCACAAGGTCAAGCTCATTGCTCGAATCAATCCTATTAAGTTTCTGTTAGAGAAGACAGTCTTGACTGATCGGTTAGGGCGATGGCAGAGTTTCCTATCCCAATTTGATATCACTTATGTCCCACAGAAGGCAATCAAGGGTTATGCTATTGCTGAACACCTTGCCCATCATCCCATACCCGTCTTTGACCTAGTCCGGTCGGAGTTCCCGGATGACGAACTAATGTCAGTCCGATCTTCCAATCTTTGGACATTATATTTTGACTGGGCTCTGAACTCTCATGGTAGAGGGATAGGTATTGTCCTTCTGTCACCTGAAGGTGTCACCATTCCACAGGCTTTTCAGCTTAACTTTCCAGCAACCAACAACATAGCTGAGTATGAAGCCTTGCTGGCCGGGCTGGAGGCCGCTCATTTCCATTGTGCCACCGAACTGAGGGTGATAGGTGATAGTCAATTGATCCTACGCCAGGTCCTATCCAAGTACCGAACTTCTCATCCAAACCTCAAACCCTACCAGGAGCTCACCACCTGCTACATCAAGCTATTCTTCAAACTCACCATTGTCCATGTTCCCCGTTCTCAGAATATTCTCGCCGATGCCTTAGCTTCACTAGCTTCATCTCTATCAGTCCCGCTAGGCAGGCAAGTGCGGACTATCCACATTTGTAAGAGGACAATTCCAGCAATTGAGGATGGACGTTTTCTGAAGGTTAAGGAAAGATTCCACAGAAAAGAATACTTGCAACATAAAGAAGAAATCTCCTTGATTGAGTTCAAAGAATTAGAATAAGGTGAGAGACCTTGGTATGACGAGATTGCGAGGTATTGCCAAGATCAGTCATATCCACCTGGATCAACCACCAAAGAAAAGAAGACAATCAGAAGAGTATCCCGGAGGTATACAATCCTAGGAGGAGTGCTCTATAAGAGAAGCCTAAGTGGAATCTTACTAAGGTGTCTTGATGAAGAAGAAGCCGAGTTGGTGCTGAAGGAAGCACATTCTGGAGTTTGTGGTGGTCATGTGAATGCCCAAGCCCTTGCTAAGAAAATCATCCGACAAGGGTATTATTGGCCAACTCTAGAAGAAGACTGCTCCATCTTTGTCTGGCACTGTCATTCATGTCAACTCCATGCCGACAAGATTCACTCTCCCGCATCTTCCCTTCATCCAATTCATGCACCATGGCCTTTCGCCATGTGGGCTTTTGATATCATTGGCCCCTTGAGTGACCTCAACTCCGAAATGCGCTCAAAATCATTCATTCTGACGGCAACGGAGTACTTCACAAAGTGGGTTGAAGCGGAAGCATTCGTGGAGATTAAAGCGTCAACGACCGCTCCTTCATCAAGCGCAACATCCCGGCAAGGTTCGGGATCCCCAGCGACATCGTCACCGATAATGGGCCACAATTTCTTTCTCAAGATCTGCGTGATCTTTGCAACAGGTATTACATTTCATTGCATCATTCATCACCATACTATCCTCAAGGCAATGGTCAAGCGGAAGCCACTAATAAAACCTTAATCAAAATCATCAAGAAATCTTGTAAGTCTAGCAAATTTGCCGACTGGCCTGATAAGCTTGTAGATGCTCTATGGGCTTATCGTACTTCTGTAAGGACTCCCACTGGACAAACCCCGTATGCTTTGGCATATGGGATGGAAGCAGTGGTCCCTTATGAAGTATTACTTCCATCTCTCCGAGTTCAGCTCGACAGGGATATTCCTGTTGATGAGAGAAGAGAATCTCTCCTTGCACAGCTTGAACTCTTGGATGATAGAAGGCTAGCCGCCTCCGAGCATGCCCGGACTTATCAGAATAGACTCAAAAGGTTTTATCAAAAGAGGGTGGTCGAGAGAAAATTCGAGATCGGTGAGATGGTAGTCAAACGCATATTCGTTAAGCCGGGGGGTCCCCGCTCCAAATTGCAACCTAACTGGGAAGGGCCTTTTGTAATCACTGAAAAGTATCCAGGTAATGCATATGAATTGACTAATGCAGATGGAGAAAAATTGAATCATCCTTGGAATGGAGTTTACCTCAAAAAGTACTTTCCATAAAAATAGAGAAACCACTGGTATAATCTCAAGTCATCGATCCTAGGTTGTTCGTGAGAAGTCAAGGGTAGGTACCATCCTACACACACAACACTTCCCGATCCTAGAATCCAGACAAACCGACACTTGCGAAAGGCAAGGCAGAAATCTAGAAATGGAAGGAGTACCCTTACCCTATTCTCTTCTACTCAGTCAAAGATAGGGAGAGAAGATTAGAGAGGGGTAGTATCGAAAACACTCCCACCCTAGTAGGAGGCCGTCTCAGAGGGTACAAAAGGGTGCCAAAAGATGGGCAATGAACCCCTCAGGTTAGAAAAAAAATGATCAACCTGTCTGAATGAGTACCCAGAATGATAGTCAAGGCAAAGGGCATCAAAAGATGGGCAATGTCCCCACGGGTCAAAAACCTGTCCAGATAGGTGCCACATAGAAAAGAACAAAAAAAAAGAAAGAAAAATCCAAAGAGGCCGAACCCCAATGGGTAATTTGAGTGAGAGTAGAGAAATCCCTCTCAACATCTTCAAACCCTATCAAGGACTTCCTCTATACTCTTCCTCCTTAAACCCCTTGGGTAGGGTAAACCGACCAAATCCAGGTGGAACCCAAGCCGATCAAAGGAAGAAGGTTAGAAGAATTCTAGGTAGGGAACTTTATTTTTGCACGTGGCATCTACCACTTGAGTCTTGACAAACTCCAAAGACCGATGAATTATCTCAAATACCAGCATTTTCTCCACAAAAAAAATTGCATATTTCAAAAGTCCAAAAAAAATGCATATTTCAAAAACCAAAAAAAATGCATATTTCAAAAGCCCAAAAAAATGCATATTTCAAAAAACCAAAAAATTGAATATTTCAAAAACCCAAAAAAATGAATATTTCAAAAATAAATAAAAAATATATATACATATTTCAAAAATCCAAAAAAAATTGAATACTTTTGAAAATCCAAATGATTGTTTTCAAGAAAATCCAAAAAAAAAAAATTAATCATGATCATTGCCTTAGTTGCATCCATGCTTATTTGATTGTCATGCATATTTTCATTTCTGCATTGCATATCCATTTTTACTTTAATTACCTTGTTAAGAAGGCTCCTCCCTTTGACCTAAGTCAAAGTTGACCATAATGGGCAAAGGGATGAGTCATGGTGAAGATCTAATCCACTTTTATCAAGTGTTTCAGGCATTTCAATATAGGAGAGAAGAGGATTCACACCACGGCAGGTAAGTTCTCTTAACCCTTACCCCTATTTCATTTAAGTCATTTGTTTTATTCCACCTTGTTAAGAAGGCTCCTCCCTTTGACTCAAAATCAAGGCATACGATATACAGACAAAGAGATGAGTCATGATGAAAAATTAACCATCTTTGCTTAGTGTTTGCAGGGGCTGAAGAAGCAAAAGAGAAGGGCAATCATGTACAATTTTTTTCTAAAAAAAAAAAAAAAATTGGCCTCAGGGCGCATGTGCCCTCATCTGGGGGCACATGGCCAGGTGCCCCACCCCAGGGCGCATGGCCAGGTGCCCCCGATCGGGGGCACATGGACAAAAAATTCAAAAAAATCAGAAAGATCTCAAAAATTTAGAAATTGTCTATAATGTTAAAATTGACATTTTTGCTAAAGGAACCATCATTAAAAACTTTGTTTTGACATCCAAATGATGGTTCAAATAGTAAAATCTTCAATTGATCATTTCATGAACAATCTGATTCATATGACAATTCTGTCTGTTGGGTACTAACCAGAAATGTGCAGGCAACCTTTTTAGTCCTAACAGGTGAATTGGCGAGATCAGTGTTCCCCAAGGAACGTCATGCCAACCTTACGGCGAAAAGAAAGGAAGCACCACCCAGCTGAACATTCTCATGGTGTTGTATTCCGTCAGAAGGCAAGACAAGGATGGACCAGAGATGCTGGTCGATGCAGCTTACCTGAAGACTTCACTCAAATCCACAATCTCATCAATCTCACATCATAACCATCACTTCATTTTTGCAATTCACATCACTCCTACTATCTATCACCTAGTTATGTTAGGTCCATTTGATACGTATTATATGCATTAATGTTGAAGACCTTGAGAGTGAAGATGACTGGGCCCGAGATCCCCTTCAACAAAATCTACGATGGCTTGGTCATTTCTTCACACTCACGGATAAGCCAAAATTGAACATTGGAGGGACGATGGTTCCTAATCAGGTGTCTTCAACTATTTTCTACATAATTTTCTATGTTTTCACATCCATCTCCTTTTCTCATTCTTCATCATTACTAATTTTATCCCTTCATGTTTTATTCCTTTCTTTTTGTTCCACCATGTTTTATTCTGTCCTTTCTTTTATCCCACCGTGTCTTTAATCCCACCTCACCGTGGCAATTGGTCATGCCATTGTTTCTTCTTTCTCATCATTCTATGTTAGTCCCACCATTAACTTTCAATCCCACTATGGCTTAAATCTGTCTTGTCGTTTTCCGAATATCGAGTTTTCTGCTAGAGCGTGATTCATGGTTTTCACGATACCCGAGCAATTTTGCTATGCTTAAATGAACCCTTTTAGAACTTGAGGTTCTTCCACTCAGAATTAAGCTTAGTACTTTGGTGAAACTTGAATGAACTTGAGATTCCAAATATGATGGATTGGTATTCTTTTCATTTTAAGATCAGACTTCTCTTTTACTAACTTTAGCCCATCACAGTACAAGAACACCGCAAAGTTCGGGTTGCTGGCTGATGATGAACCTACGAATTCGAGGACTCCTCAGCACACTGAGGGTTGGCTACATCCTTTTATCCTTTATCATTTACTTTTTCATCTCTCGTGCCAAGGGCATGTCTTTTACCAGTCAATTATATGAGGTTTTGATAGAACATGAAAGCGATCTAGAATACTCAGCGAGATTCATATTGCTGGATCAGGTAGATAAGCGTATCTATATCTACACCTTGATGCCACCTTTTCAGTCCATCACCATTCCATTACGCTACATTCATCTACGTTCACTTGCATTCCATTACAGTTCACTACGAATCACTCCGCTTCATTACATGCCACTCCCTTACAAAGCCGACATCAAGGCGAGGTAAGCTGTAGACACGCCAAATTCGCCTAATTCAGAGCATAAAACTCATGTTTTATATGGTAACATGCATGATTGATCATATAATGATGCCGGGTCCTTTTAAGTTGATTTGGAGCTTCGCCGAACGAAATCGGATGTTCTCCGACATTTTCCGCAGAAAGCCGTAATTTCTGAGCGAAAGCCACACGTATATCGTGTAAATACGGAAGTTGGCTGAATGACCAATGCCTAATGATCATGCATTGAAGGTTATGGTCATATTCACACTCCGGACAAGTTTTATTGCATTCCGTGCCTTTCCGGTTTGCCGTCGAAGTCATTTTGACCAGTATCGGACCTTCTGTTCGCTGCCCTAACTTCCGGACAAAATTATGAAGTTTTGGAGGGTGTGATGGCTGATCCGATGCTATAGAGAGCTTCTTTGGCCTGTTATCTTTCCAATGCAACAAACGGCGTCGAATTCCGAGTTCGGGAGTGTTCGCAATGGCTTCCGGAAGAAGGACGCGCGAAACTAGTCCCATGCGCCCGGGTTCCTGGTCACATGCGCCCGGGACCCAGGGCACATGGCCATGCGCCCTACCAGTGAGGCACATGGCCTTGTGCCCTCACTTGAGGGCACATGCGCCCCACTTTTGAGGCACGAGGGACATAGTTTTTCACCGGGACTCTACAACTGAACCGTCGACCGGATAAGGCCTATTTTCTCGGGAACTGTGCCCATGCGCCCTCATTGGGGGGCACATGCGCCCCTCAGTGGGGCGCATGCGCCCAGCACCAGGGCGCATGCGCCCAATGGTGGGGCGCAAGGTCCTCTGTTTTTTAGCGCAGATTGCACCTTCTGTTCTCCTATAAATTAAATCCAATTCCGGTCGTTCCAAAGGCATGGGCACGACCCCCCAAGCATCTCAAGACATCCTATCACCCTCCTGCATCGATTTTGTGATTTTTAGAGAGAGAATTTCGAGTTTTTAGAGAGAGAAAAGTCGGTTCAAGAGAGAGGAAGGCTGTTCTGCAGGGGATCTGCCCAGTCTCTCTTCTTCGGCCTCTACAGAAGTGTGTGGACGTCTGCTTCCAGTGCTCTCTTCATAAAAGTTCTTCCTCTCCAAGTCTTCTTGAATTTTCAATCGACGTCACTTGATTCCGAGGTTGGGGCTGGTCGTGAAGAGCGCAGAAGCAAAGTCGCACCTGGCAGATCCTGGACTGCTACTCGGCTTTTTCGACAACACAGATTTGGCTATATCTTTCTCTATTCAACTCAGAATCTTTCAATTCTTTTTCCTATCTCTTTATTTAGTGATTCTCCATCCTCCTATAATTTTTTTACATTTTTTTACATTACTTTTACTCTGTTATTTCGAAAATAAAAAAAGGGATTAGAGATAACCCGAATCCGGTCAGTTTCTAGTCAATTGTGTGTTTTATGTCATTCTCTTTACATATACTCCACTTTGTCTAGTTCTGATTGTCTATTTCACTTGTTTATTTGTCTAGTTGTACAGAACATCAAGCACCCACCGCGTTGAGGACTCTTCTTCATCGGCCGGCCGAAGAAGGAGAAGCTTTAACTCACATTCTTCACGCTATGGTACACACGGTCAATTTTAATTCTATAAATCGGAACCCACGGTTCCTGGCGACCACGTTTATTTATTCTCACCCTCCTCCCACATGACCCGAACCGTCTCTTTGGTGATCAAGCGACGCCAAGGGATGAAAGTTCGGGGGTCAATGTGAGTGTGGGACCGAGGTGATATTTGCTTTCCGATGCTTTATTCCTTTCTTTCCTCATCCCCTCTTGAGGTGACGATCTGGGTTCACGGACTTCCCTGAAAAGGAGAGGACCCCGTCGAATTTTCAGAGTCGACAAGAGCCTCCCTTCTCGGATGACCTAAAGAGACGGGCGAACCCGAAACTCCAATGCAAACTAAATGCAAGTGAAATGTCAAGGAATAAGAAGTAAGCAAGAAGAAAATAAAAGCATACAATGATTAATGAGATGTTGTAGGAAGCAAGTGAACAAGACAATGATATGAAATTAAACTAGGATGGAAGAAAGCACTAATTTAACTAAGCATGCTTTGAAAGGTTTGCTAAAGAAGAACTAGACTTAGAAAGAAATAGGCAAGTATACTTAACAAGGGATGAAAGAAGATGATATCTAAAATACTAAGGTGAAATAAGTTGATTAACAAAGTTGGAAATCAGATCGATATGCTTTTTTAAAAAAGATAAACAGAGAGCAAGTAAACTTGGAAGAAACAAGATGATAGCAATGCAAGGAAATGGAAATGGCTTAAATGAGAACTAAAGTGAAAATAAGCATGTTTTCAAGCGGACATTCTTAGGAAAGAAGGGAAGAACTCACTAAAGCAAAGTCGGTCCCACCGTGGTCGCCAAAAGGTGTAAGCACCCGAAATGGGACATCCGCGGATCTCCCCCTTCCGGCCCCTTACGCCCGCCTTGGTGACTTGGTGGATGGGATGTTAGTGGGTGTGGTCGCCAGGAGCCAAAGACTCCAAAATATAGTGGAATGAAAAGAAATGAAATGGAGAAATGACCGTCGTACCTTTGGAAGCGGGGAGATTGTTGAGTTCCGACTTCTCCTCTCTTGGCCGGCCGAAAGAAGAGAGCTTAGTGAGTCCTTCGTCTTCGATCCGGTTGAAGCTCCGCCTCAATCGGATTTACGTAAGAATGTCCATAAGAAAACATAGAAACAAGTGAAAGGTTCATTAGTTCTAATGAAAGCATAGTATCGTGCTCAAATTTGAATTCAAACATGCAAATGAAAGGGGACTAACCGGATTGAGACGAAATCCCAACCCCTATTTTGGCAGGTTTTTAAACATATATAAGATGCAAAATGTTCTAAGACATGCCAAATAACATGATGATTAATGCTAGGATGAAAAAGGAAGACGAAAAACTCGATTAAACGGGCGATCGGAATTCAAAAATAACAAAACAATCTTCTGTCCTTCCTGGTGCCCTGTATATAGGGTGCCAGGAGCAGGTGCCCCCTTTATGGGGCGTGTTGACCAAGTCAAAGCGCCCTGTATACGGGGCACTAAGTCTGGCCTGAACAGATTTTCTTCCCCTCTTCGCAACGCCGCTCCGGAGTGCTGGGCGGCTTCCGGGACGAAGTAGGGGCTCCTCCTTGTAGACAATATGCAAATGAAGCTAATGAAAGGTGATTTAGATGCTGGATGTAAGAGGAGAGACGGATAGAGGCTCTCAAAGTTGGAGAAAAATCATGTTTCTGGGTGACAGAAACAGAAGGTTTTTAGGGTTTTTGGTGGACGATTTTGGATCGATTTGAAGGCTTGTGGGGGATGAGAATGGCTTAGAAATGTGGTGTTGGATGAGCTCTAGGGTGGCACGAAGTTGGAACCTCCTTTTAGTCTCAAATGAGGGTCTATTTATAGCCCAAAAGAGGGCACTTTGGCCATTTTCGAAAAACAGTGCCATGTGGCATAGCGCCCTGTATATGGGGCGCTAGCATCATGAGGTCTGTCAGGTCGACAAGACGAGTCACTGCGGGGGTCAAATCAGCCTGTCAAATCGATTTGATACGGTGCCAGGCGCCTTGTATATAGGGCGTCTGGCGCCCCATATACAGGGCACCTGGCGCCCTGTTTATAGAGCGCCTGGCGCCCTGTTTATAGGGCGCCTGGCGCCCTATAAATAAGGCGCCAGGTGCCCTACATATAGGGCGCCTGGTGCCCTATAAACAGGGCGCCAGGTACCCTATACACAGGGTGTTTGGCGCGGCTGATCGCTCCATTGACCTCCCTTCGGAACGTGCCAGAAACTTGATCCGTCCGGAAAACACGATCCGCTTTGAATATCTTCCATGAAAACAAGAATTTAGACTCTCCAGCTGGGCCAAAATTGCGTGTCTACAGAGCCCTCTTAATGGGGTGATAATCAAGATAAATATGCGATGCAGAAATGAAACATGCAAGACATAAAAATAAACATGAATGCTAGCAAAGGCAAAAATCAAGGTTATGCCAAGTTAAATGATGCATTTTTTGGATTTTTAAAAAGTATTCATTTTTTTATTTTTTGAAAATATGCAACTTTTTTTTGGATTTTTAAAAATATTCATTTTTTTAGATTTTTGAAAATATTCTTTTTTTTGGATTTTTGAAAATATTCATTTTTTTGGATTTTTGTGGAGAATGTGCTGGTATCGAAACATTTCATCGATCTTTGAGTGTTAATCGAGATTCAAGCGATAAACACCACGTGAAAATAAGGTTCCCTACCCAGAATCTTTCTTGCCCTCTTCTCTTGATCGGTTTGAATTCCCCCTCAGTTTGGATAATTCACCCTACCCTAGGGTTTTAAGATAGAAGATTAATAGAGGAAGTCTTTGATAGGATTTGGGGGTATTGAGGAGGGTTTCTCTACTCATGCCCAAATTGCCCATTGGGGTTCGGCCTCTTCGGGTCTTTTCTACATGTGGCACTTACTTAGACAAGTCTTTGACCTGTGGGGTCATTGCTTATCTTTTGGTGCCTTTTCTTCATTTTCTATTCTTCCGGGTACTCATTCAGACAGACCCATATTTGTTTAAACCTGTGGGGTTCATTGCCCATCTTTTGGCACCCTTTTTCACCCTATGAGACGGCCTCCTACTAAGGCGGCGGGCATTTTCGATACTATCCTCCTCTAGTCCCCTTCACCTATTTTGGACCGAATAGAAGAGAATAAGGTAAGGTTTCCTTTCTGCCTTCAGGGTTCTGCCTTGCCTCTCTCGAGTGTTGGGCTATCTAGATTCTGGGATCGTGAGGTGTTGTGTGTGCAAGGTGATGCCTACCCTTGACTTCTAGCTAACACCCTTGGATCGATGACTTAATATCATACCAGAAATTCTCCATTTTCTTTTCTAAGGAAAATATTTTTTGAGGTAAACGCCGTTCCATGGATGGTTCAATTTTTCTCCATCGGCGTTGGTTAGCTCATATGTATTACCTGGATATTTTTCAGTTATAACAAAAGGCCCTTCCCAGTTAGGTTGCAACTTGGAGCGGGGACCACCCGGCTTAACGAATATATGTTTGACTACCATCTCACCGATTTCGAACTTTCTCTCTACCACCCTCTTTTGATAAAATATTTTCAATCGGTTATGATAAATCCGGGCATGCTCGGAGGCGGCCAACCTTCTTTCATCCAGGAGTTCAAGTTGTGCAAGGAGAGATTCTCGTCTCTCATCGACAGGGATGTCCCTATCGAGTTGAACTCGGAGTGATGGAAGGAGTACTTCGTACGGGACCACCGCTTCCATCCCATATGCGAGAGCATACGGGGTTTGACCAGTGGGGGTCCGTACAGAAGTACGATAAGCCCATAGGGCATCTACAAGCTTATCTGGTCAGTCTGCGAACTTGCTAGACTTACAGGTTTTCTTGATGATTTTAATCAAAGTTTTGTTGGTGGCTTCTGCTTGACCGTTGCCTTGCGGGTAATAAGGAGATGAATGATGCAATGCAATGCGGTACCTGTTGCAAAGATCACGCAGATCTTGAGAGAGAAATTGCGGTCCGTTGTCGGTGATAATGTCGTTGGGTATCCCGAACCTGGCGATGATGTTGCGTTTGATGAAGGAGCACAGTGTTGATGCCTTGATCTCCACGAACGCTTCCACTTCTGCCCACTTGGTGAAGTACTCTATTGCCGTCAGGATGAACGATTTGGAACGGATTTCAGAGTTAAGATCACTTAGAGGGCCAATGATATCGAAAGACCACATGGCGAAGGGCCATGGGGCATGAATCGGATAAAGGGAAGATGCGGGAGAATGGATCTTGTCGGCATGAAGTTGGCAAGAATGACAATGCCGGACAAAGATGGAGCAATCCTCTTCTAGGGTTGGCCAATAATACCCCTGCCTGATGATTTTCTTAGCAAGAGCTTGAGCATTGACATGGCCCCCCCAGACCCCAGAATGCGCTTCCTTAAGCACCAATTCTGCCTCTTCTTCATCAACGCATCTCAATAAAATTCCACTCAAGCTCCTCTTGTAGAGCACCCCTCCTAGGATGGTATACCTCTTGGATACTCTCCTGATGGCCTTCTTTTCGTTTTCATTTGATCCAGGTGGATATGTCTGATCCTGACAATACCTTGCTATCTCATCAAACCAAGGCCTCTCACCCTCATCTAACTCTTCCAACTCGATTAGCGAAATCTCCTCTTTCTGCTATAGATATTCCTTCCTGCCAAACATCTCCTTGATCTTTAGAAATCGACCATCCTTAATCGCTGGCATCGACCTTCTACAGACATGAATAATCGGCCATCATTGCCCTCTGATAGGTAGCACCAGCATTCTTTAGTCCAAAGGGCATGACGACATAGTAGTAGGTTCCCCAAGGTGTAGTGAACGAGGTCTTCTCCTAGTCCTCTTCAGCCAACCGGATTTGATTATAAATGGAATAGCCATCCATGAATGATAGCATCTCGAATCCAGCAGTGTTATCAACCAGTACATCAATATGAGGTAGAGGAAAGTCATCTTTAGGACATGCTCGGTTCAAGTCCCTGAAGTCTATACAGATCCGAACTCTACCATCTTTCTTCATTACAGGGACTATGTTTGCCACCCATTGCGGATAAAGGACAACCTTAATAAATTTTGCTTGATGTAACTTGTCGACCTCTTCTTTCATCTTAAGTGCAACATCTGGGTGGAATCTCCTTAATTTTTGTTTGGCTGGGGTAGCTCCAGGTTTCAAAGTTAGACGATGTTCAACTAAAGAGTTGTCTAACCCCGGCATGTCCTCGTATGTCCATGCGAACGTGTCCTTATATTCTTCCAAAATTTTAATTAAACTCTGTTCCTCAGTGGGAGTGAGGTTTGCGCTTAGGAGGATTGTCCTCGACTTGCCCTCGACTGGTTTTTCCTCCTCTATGAACAACCGAGCCAAAGATGAACTCAGGCTGTCCACTTCCTCCTCTTGCTCTGGTGCCTTCCTCCTCTTGACTGGTTCTTCTTCTTCATCCCCGGCCATCATCATGGTCTCCCCTTTGACAAAGAATTTTTGGAGTCCCATGGTATTTTTTAGCCGGTAGACCATCCGCGGATTGAAACTGGGCTCATAGCCAAGCCCGTGTCTCTTTGGTCTTTGTACGGCTTATGGGGTGCACAACCCCCTACAGCTCCTTTCCCAACCCCTTTCCTGGCTGATAGCCCATCCCTTTCATCATCCGCCATGCAATTGTATCTGGAGGCGTCGTTAATACCATGACCTCAGGTAGCTCTGTAGTTGAAACTAACGGCTGGACATATTTTGATATTGGTAGTGCAGAAGAGGGGTCATCCACGTCATTTAGAATGGGGATGTTGGTTACTTTGATCACCTAGCCCTTGTATGCGAACTTCAGACACTGATGATTAGTGGAGGAAATAGCTCCTATTGCCTCAAGGTACGGGCGTCCCAAAATAGCTTTGAATGTAGGGTCCAGTTCTAGAACATGAAACTCGGCGGTGACAGCACACGGTCCGAGTCCTACTTCCAATGTAACCACCCCTCGTGCCGGCTTCCAGGAGTTGTCATAGGCTGTCACCGTGACGACAGAAGGCTCGATTTCTTCATCGGAGATGCCGCAAAGTTGCAATGTTTCTGGCGGCATGACGTTTATCGACGCTCCGGTGTCAATCAAGCAAGATTTAATCTCCACGCCTCGGATGACTACTGTGACACACAAGGCATACTTTCTGATCTCTGGCCATGCCAACTCCTCCTGTGTAAATGTGAGTGCTGGATGTTCACTCCTCGGGGTCAGGACAGTAATGATCTTCTCAGGCGGGAGGTCCTCATTGACCATGACCCACTGCAGATATTGTTGTAGGATGTCCTGATGATTCTTTGACCTCTTAATCAGCTCTAGGATTGAAATCTATGCCGGCATTTTGTCCAAGTGCTTCAATAGGTCATATGCCATGCTGGGCAACGGTTCTTCCACTGCCTCCTCTTCTACTTGCTCCTGTGGTTGCATCCCGGCCTGGGGGAAGACCCTTTGGAACATCCTCCCACTACGAAGTACCGGCACTAGCAAGGTAGGGGGAAGTGGTGATGATGGTGATGGTAGGGTTGGTTGGTAGGTTGAGGAGCCTGTGGTAGGTAGGGGTGGTGAGGATCGGATGAAGAGGGGTCGTGGATTGGTGGAGGCCGGTATGTTGGGTGATGGTTGGGGTGTTGGTGGTGATGGTCTAATAATGAGGGGTCGTGGAGTGGTGGAGGCCGGTATGTTGGGTGATGGTTGGGGTGTTGGTGGTGATGGTCTAAGATGGGGGGTCGTGGAGTGGTGGAGGCCGGTGTGTTGGGTGATGGTTAGGGTGCTGGCTGGGAGGCTGGTGGCGGTCTAATAATTAAGCACTATGGAGGGTTAATGGTTGGTGAGGGTAGTGGTCTTAGGGTAGTTTGTGGGCTGGGGGCAGCTCTCGGTATGGAGAGTATGGTGCGGTTTGTAGGTGGGGTTGGTATGGCGGGCATGGAGGTGATTTGATCCTCGACCTGCCAACCCTGGGAATGGTGGGTTGACTCCTCGATGGCGGAGTGGACGAGGTTGAGTCGTTGGTTTGGTGGTGCTGGTGCCGGTGCTTGTATGGGTGCATGTACCAGGAGCGGATCTTGGACTATGCCCAGGCCGGGCTGCTGTTGTGCTTACTGTCGCCGTGGTTGATTTTGACGTGCCTTCATTGCTTGAATATATTCTCCCATCTGTGCCCAGTCAATGTTCCCTTGATCATTGAGGTCATGGATGTAGTCTTTAAACTGGAAACATACATCCACCGTGTGCCCAGGATACCGATGATAAGCGCAGTACTTGGTTGTGTCAACATTGGCCGGCCATCCTTCTCTCTCCTTTGGAAGCTCCAACTGTTGTTCTGCCATCAATGCATTAAAGATATCGGTGAGGGGGAATGGCAGTTGAGGATAGTATTCTCTCTTGGGTCCCCCCCTCCTAGGTCGGTTGGCTGGTGGTGGCACTTGGTTGTAGGCTTGTTGTTGTGGTTGGGGTCGGTTGTAGACATGTTGTTGTTGAGGCGCTCGGTTGTAGGTATTTGGTTGCTGGGGCGCTCGTTGTAGGTGGGTTGCTGTGGTGGTGCTCGGTTGTATGCAAGTTGCTGCTGGGGCTGAGGAGCTGGTTGAGGAGTTGGGCGGTATTGTTGATTGGATGGTGGGTTACGGTATTGGCTTTGGCGATACCCACCCTGATTACCCATGGCATTGATTCTCTCATTGTTTACTACCCCTTCGGTGGTGGTTCCTACAGGTGTAGGCTTTCTAGTGTTACGGGGCTTGGTGTCGAATGGGTTGATCATGGATGCATCCTTAAAGTGGGCTTGGAGGTAGCGGGTGCTATCACACAACTCACTCATAGTTGTTGGGCGGTGCATGATCAGGAGGTTGCGAAGGATGGGCGTGGTGTTCCCTATGAGCATCCTCACCTGCTCCCCCTCTGAGATGGTATCCACTAGCCTCTCAGCCATTCCCCTCCACCGATCAGTAAATCTGGCAAAGTCCTCATCCGGCCTCATCTTTTCGGCAATTAAATCAGTTATCGAGCGGTCGGCCCCACCCGATCCTTGTACCTCTGTAGAAACTTTGCCTTGACGATGTCGAAATCGCCGCCTCAATGGAATCAAGAGAATAGAACCGGTCCGGGCGGATCCTTCCAATGACCGACGGAATAGGAAGGCAAGGGCTTTGCGGTCATTTTTCCGTAATGCGGAGTCGTAGAGAACGCTCTTTAGATGGCTGAAAGGCTTACCAGTCCCATTGTAACGTTGGAAGACTGGTATCTCTGAAGGAGGAAGGTGTAGAACTGGGAAGGATGGGACAGAGATTTCACGGATGGCTTTAGAATCGAGGCGGTGCCTCATTTCTTCAAAGCGCTCATCCATCTGGTTGAGTTTATTCATTAATGCCTGGGTGAGGCTGGATTCCTGAGCCACGGGAGCAAAGTGTTTAGGTGACTGAGTTGGAAGAGGTAGGTTGGAAACAGGAACTGGAATAGTGTTATGTGAATGCCCCACAACGGGGTGAGTGGAGACACGGCAGGGTTGCCCAGGAGAAGAAATGATTAGGGGCCTGACTGCCGGTTGGGGTGGTGAGGGGGCTTGATTTCCCTCGATCGGAGCTTGATTGGCAGGCATCTTGCCCTTAGTGGCAGATTGGATAATTGCAAAGGTCTCGGGATCAAGGTGAAGTGATAGATCCTTGAGAGCTTGTTCTATACTATGTGAGGCGGATCGGTGAGCGGGATCTTGGACCTCAGGTTCCATCACGGCATTAACATGGCCATCTGGTTGGACCATGGGTTGCTGAAGCTCGTAGTGACCCGTCTCGTACTCCTCTTCTTGGCCGTAGTAGTCCGACATCCCGACGTGTCTTCCGGACCTTAGTGTTATGGGCATCCTGTCAAATTTTCTTAAAAAATGTTGAAAGAAAGCAAATGAAAGGTGTAAATGCAAAGAGACTTTTTTTTTGTTTGGTTATGATTGTTTGTTTGATTTGATTTGGTTTCACTTTGGTTGTTTGGCAAGCAAGTTGAACACAAAAATTAAAGGGATTTTTTTTTGTTTTAGGTGTTTTGAAAGGAGAGAATTTTTTTTGGTTGTCTTCAATTGTTGTGAGCAAGCAAGTTATGCAAACAAGGTTTTAAAATGACTACTCGATAATTTTTGGGTTGAAACCTTAGATTAGATAGATTGTTAGCAATTGTTCACTCAAGTAGGTATGGTTCCTATTGCTTCAATCTTCAAGACCTAAGGTTGTCACTCAATCACCACAAGTAGGTACTTGGGTTCTTCGGGTTTTGGGAAGTGGTACAACCGGCCCAATCGTGTGGAGAAGAATACTCCACGGATGGGGACTTATGGAGGTCTTGATGGAAACAATCAAATCAACTAGGAAGGAATATTCCAGAAGAGAGGTTAGAATCTACCAAGAAGGTGTTTGGAGGGTTAGGGTGTGTTGGGAGAGAGAGCCCCCGCCTCGAATGCCCTACGGATCAGAGCAAGTCCGGTACCCGATGAAAAAGCTAATGCAAAAAAATGAAAAATGGAGGGTAGGAGAATAAGAAGCAATCACTATGAAAACATGAATGAAAGCTATTAAATAAACCAAGCAAGTGAATGCAAACAAGACAAGCAATGATAAAGTAAACAAGTAACTAGCAACTAGCAACTAAAAGGTGGTTCGCGCGGGAACCGGCTTGTGTTGGAGTGTCCAATTGGGGACAAATCTGAAGTAAAGGTAGAAGGATGGTCCACGCGGGGACCAATTTGAAAATAAAGTGGCTCACACGGGAGCCGAGTTTTGGAAAGGTAGGTGGTTCACGTGGGAACCGTCTTTTTAAAGGAAAAGGGGTGGTTCACGCGGGAACTGGTTTGTTTGATCGGAGAAAGGAAGGGAGGGACACGTGAGGCCAATCTAATTGGTGCAAAGGGGTGTTCCACATGGGGACCAATCTGAAGGTGAGTTGGTTCATGCAGGAACCGGTTTAGAAAAGGGTTTGGTTCACGCGGGAACCGGTTTTAATGAAGAAAGGGGTGGTTCACGCGGGAACCGATGTAAGAGTTGACAAAATAGAAGGAGGGCCACGTGGGGCCAATCTAAAGGTGCTGTAAAGAGGTGGTCCACACGGGGACCGATCTGAAAATAAGTTGGTTCACGCGGGAAACGAGTTGGAAAAGAAAGGTGGTTCACGCGGGAACCGGTTTATAAGAAGAAAAGTGGTTCACGTGGGAACCGGGTTGAAATGAAAGACAAGCAAATTAAGTCCACATGGGGAACAATCTTAAAGAAAGAGTAAATAGCAAGTTTAAAGGTAAATTGACATGGAAGATAAAAGACAAGCCGGTTCACGCGGGAACCAAGTTGGAAAACACCTAGTTGCACGGTTGAATCAAGCTAGCACGGTTGAAGACATTGGTTGTCCCATCGTGGTCGCCAAAAAGCTGTCGACTCTGAAAATGGGTTCCGAATCGGCACCTCAAGATAATAAGGTGAAAGATAGAAGAGGGGGAAAAAGGGGGGAGTGAATTGAAAACACTCGGAAAGCGGTAAAATGTCCTCACCTCGATCCCACACTCACATTGATCCCCGAACTTTAGTCTCACGGCGTCGCTCGAGCACCGGAGATGGTTCGGGTCATGTGGGAGGAGAGTGAGGAGGATATGAAATTAAAACATGAAATATGTGGTCTCCAGGAGCCGCGGGCTCCGCTTTATGGAATGTAAATCAAGAGAAGAGTTGATTTGACCGTGTACCTTAGCATGGGAGATTGGGATGTGGGTTCAACCTTCTTCTTCTTCGGCCGGCCAATGAAGAAGAGTCTCCAACCGATGCAAGCTTGATAAACCTGTGCAACTAGAACAATAAACCAAGTGAAAGAAAATGATTAGAATTATGGGAAGTGTAGTAACTGTAGAAAGAAGATGAGAAAGAAGCAATTGGAATCGAACTCACCGGATTGGGGCGAGTCCTAACCCTTTTTTTATTTTTGATTATGTAAAAATGATGTAAGTAAACTAAAATATGCTTTAAAACAATAAATAAACTGAGTTAAGGGAGTTGAGAAAGCTTATGGAATGGATCGGCTTGAGTTGAAGCCGAGTTGGTTGAAGAAGGCCGGTTCGGGTAGCCTTTGCACCCTTCTGGCGCAACTTTGGTGCAGAGGATACTAGGGAAGACCCCGATGTCATAATTGAGTGAAGTTTATTGGAGTAGACAGAGGACTCAAAGAGGAAGAGTTTTTATGTTAATGACTTCTCCGAAATCTTCCTGTATAAGTCATTAAAAATTATGAAAGTGGGCGGATATAGAAAACAGAACCTGAATGCACGCCCTCAGTGTGGCAATCGTCACGAACAAATGAAAACTCGGAATTGAGTGCCGTCTGTTTGAGATGAAAGAGGACGAAGAGATAAACATCTTCTATGTTGAAGACTTTTGCATAAAGAGTCTTGTATTTTCTGCAGAAGTCGATGAAGTTGGCTGATGCAGAACACCCGGATCAAGCCTTCTCCTTCACCTCGGGATCGATCTCTTGACTTCGGATCGCCTTTGGACATCGGGACGGATTTGGAGAAGAGCTTGGATGACCTCTGGACGAGCTAGGCACCAGGGATTCACCTTGGGTCATTGAGAATGGCCCTCAATTAATAGGGGAAGGAAGCCAATGCAAAATTTGGAAATTGGACCGACCGCACCCCCGCTTTTCAAAGGGGACGAGGGCGCGTAGGGCGCGCCCTCAAACCAAGGGCGCGCAGGGCGCGCCCCCAGTTCGGGGGCGCGGTCTGCGCGCCCCCCTGTTTCAAAGGGAGAGGGGGCGCGTTACGCGTCTCACTGCTAAAAATCGACGAAAACTTCCGAAAAATGCTAAAAATTGACTTGACATACGTAACGCGCCCCCGAACCGGGGGCGCGGTACAAATAATCGAAAATCAACGCCGGAAACCTTCCAAAAATCCGGTTTAGAAGGTGCTAATCGGGGCAATTTCCGATTTTCGGAAACCGACCGCGCCCCCGCCTTTCAAAGGAACTGGGGGCGCGCAGGGCGCGCCCCCAGTTTGAGGGCGTGCCCTCAGGTTGAGGGCGCGCAGGGCGCGCCCTCCCTTTTCAAGGGGAGCGGGGGCGCGTTAGACTCTCTCTCCTGCGGGGGAGCAAGATTAGCTTTAAAAAGGGAGCAAGATTAGCTTTAAAAAAGACTCTCTCTCCCTCGGGGGAGCAAGATTAGCTTTAAAAAAAAGACACTCGGAAAGCGGTAAAAAATCCTCACCTCGGTCCCACACTCACATTGATCCCCGAACTTTCATCTCACGGCGTCGCTCGAGCACCGGAGATGGTTCGGGTCATGTGGGAGGAGAGTGAGGAGGAGATGAAATTAAAACATGAATAAAAATAAAGTGTGGTCGCCAGGAGCCGCGGGCTCCGCTTTATGTAATGGAAATAGAAAGAAGTTGACCGTGTGTACCTTAGCGTGGGAGAAAGGGATGTGAGTTCAACCTTCTTCTTCTTCGGCCGGCCGATGAAGAAGAGTCTCCAATCCAATGCTAGCTTGATAAACCTGTGCAACTAGAAAAATAAACCAAGTGAAGAAAATAATTAGAACTATGGGAAGTGTAGTAACCGTAGAGAGAATATGAGAAAGAAGCAATTGGAATCGAACTCACCGGATTGGGGTGAGTCCTAACCCATTTTTTTTTATTTTTGATTAGGTAAAAATGATGTAAATAAACTAAAAGATGCTTTAAAACAATGAATAAACAGAGTTAATGGAGTTGCGAAAGCTTATAGAATGATTTGGCTTGAGTTGAAGCCGAGTTGGTTGAAGACAGCCGGTTCGGGTAGCTTTGCACCCTTCTGGCGCGACTTCGGTGCAGAGGATGCTACGGACGACCTCGATGTCAGAATCGAGTTCCGTTTGTTGGAGTAGACGGAGGACTCAGAGAGGAAGAGTTCCTATGATGATGACTTCTCCGAAATCCTCCTGTATAAGTCAGTAAAAATTATGAAAGTGGGAGGATATCAAAAACAGAACCTGGATGCGCGCCCTCAGTGTAGCAACCGCCACGAACAAACGGCAAGTCAGAATTGAGTGCCGTCAGTTGGAGATGAAAGAGGACGAAGAGATGAACATCTTCTATGTTGAAGACTTTTGCAGCAGAAGCCTCGTATTTTCTGCAGAAGTCGATGAAGATGGTGGATGCAGAACGCCCGGATCGAGCCTTCTCCTTCACCTCGGGATCAATTTCTTGACTTCGGATCGCCTTTGGACGTCGGGACGGCTTTGGAGAAGAGCTTGGACGACCTCTGGACGAGCTAGGCACGGGTGTTCAACCTTGGGTCGTTGAGAATGTCTCTCAATTTATAGGGGAAGGGAGACGGTGCAAAATTTAGAAACTGGATGTACCGCGCCCCCGCGTTTCAAAGGAGACGAGGGCGCGCAGGGCGCGCCCTCAACCCAAGGGCGCGCAGGGCGCGCCCCCATTTCGGGGGCGCGGTCTGCGCGCCCCCCTGTTTCAAAGAAGGCGGGGGCGCGTTCGGCGTCTCACTGCTAAAAATCGACGGAAACTTCCGGAAATTGCTAAAAATCGACTTGATATACGTAACGCGCCCCCGAACCGGGGGCGCGGTACAAATAAGCGAAAATTCTCGCCGGGAAACCTTCCAAAAACCCGGTTTAGAAGGTGCTAATCGGGGTAATTTCCGATTTAAAGTAACTGACCGCGCCCCTGCCTTTCAAAGGGACCGGGGGCGCGCCTGCGCGCCCCCAGTTTGAGGGCGCGCAGGGCGCGCCCCCGGGTTGAGGGCGCGCAGGGCGCGCCCTCCCCTTTCAAGCGGAGAGGGGGCGCGGTACACTCTCTCTCCTGCGCGCGTGTTCCGCGAGCCATATCTTGCAAACGGGATGTCCGATTCGGCTCCCGTTTGTCGCGTTGGAAAGAGGGCTCTCAACCGCACCTCCTCAAGTCGGTAAACCAGCCGCATGACTCCCGAGATGTTCGTACGGGGCTTTCTACCGGTTTACCTTCTCGCGGAAAGCCGAAACCCGGGGCGAAGATCCGAAAGAGCACGGTTCCGGTCGAGAAATCTCGGGTCAACTCGGGATGACTTGAAATGATGACCGAACAAGTCCGGTATGATCGGACAATCCGAAGTCATCGAAAAATCTGAGATTAACCCGGTAAACGTGAATCGAAAGCCGTAAAAGCCGCGAAACCCTAAAATTGACCGAAATGACCATATGGCTCCGGTTGATGAAAATATTTGGCTAGAATCGACCCGGATGACCCAAAAAGACCTGGTGATGACCGGAAAGGCCTAACACATGGTCCGGGATAGCCGTGTCAGCACAGATCGAAAAAGCCGTAACGAAAGCCGTCATTGACCGACGCCTACCGAAATGACTTCTCGGAAACCCTGAATGTTACGGAACACATGCGGGACTCCCGAGACCTTCAATTATGGACCATTCAAGGTCGGTCATCGAGCAGGCTTCGTATTTTTACAGTTCACGTGCGGCTCTCGCTTGAAGGTTACGACAATATTCCGGAAATCATTGGTCCATTCTCAACTTACAAGGGGCTCCACCAATGTCCTTAGCTCATGTCCATGAGATAATCCAGATCAGATAACGGTCAGATAAAAGATATCGCCTATGGAATAAGAGTCTAGGACTCCGAATCAAGCCAATTTGGTGTGTCTACAGCTTGCCTCGCCTTGATGTCGGCTTTGCAAGGGAATGGCATGTAGCGGAACGGAGTGAAACGTAGGGAAAGCGTAGTGAAACGAGATGGATCGTAGTGGAATGTAGTGGAGCGAAATGGCGATGGACTGAAAAGGTGGCATCAAGGTGTAGATATAGACACGCTTAACGACCAGATTCGGCAAGACGAATCTCCTCAAGTCTCCTAGTTAACCGCCATGTTTCATCAAGTCCTCCTATGTTCGATTGGTAAAAGATGTGCCATTGGCACGAGAGAAGGATAGCCAACCCCCAACGCGGTGGGGAGTCCCCGAAACATGGGTTCGTAGGTTCATCATCAGCCGGTAACCCGATCTTTGCGGTGTTCTGTCTTGTGATGGGCTAAAGTTTAAAAAAGAGATTTGTTTTGAAAAAGTAAAAGAATACCAATCGAGCACATTCAGGCTCTTAGATTCATTTAAGTCTTCCATGAGACAAGATTCAATTCGGAATGGAATGATCTCAAATTCCGAAAGGCAAATGTTTAAACATAGACCGTGAAGATAATGACGGTGCAAGTTCTGATCAAATAGAAGGTCCTTGGCGGGATGAAATGGCTGCCACAGTGGGATAAGTAGCAAAAGAAGTTGCAATGGCCTCTGTGGTGAAAAGAATTGAAAGATTTGAGGGCACAAAGTGGTTACCGAACACGGTGGGATTAATAGACACGATGGGATATTAGAGAGGTTGGTGGGACTAGAGAATATGGTGAATGACACGGTGGGATTTAGAATGATCGAGAGGGTGAGAAGGTGAAGATTAGGAAGTGATGTATGCAATGACAAAACAAAATGTAATGCAATTAATACTACATGATGCATGTTGGGCTCAAGAAAATAAAACAAAACTTGTATAACAAATAGTTGAAGATATAGATTGTCTATGAGGTCAAGATACCCATTCGGGAACTATCGTCCCTCACAGGACAACTTTGGCTTATCCGTGAGCATTAGAGATGACCCGACCGTCGTAGATTTTGATGAAGGGGATCTCAGGTCAAGTCTTCTCCATGCTCAAGGTCTTCAACGAATAATGCATAAGATAATAAAACACGACTAGCGACATATATGCTAGTCGGCAAGTTATGGGAGTTTCCCATGTCCATTCCTCCGTTTCCGCGAGCAATTCCTGTCTTTCATCAAAATGTTAGTTCCGAATGAACAATAATGTTCACTCGACCTTAATAAATATCAAACATAAATGTATTTGATTTTACAAATTTTTCTGAAAATTTTTCTGTATTTTTTTTGAATTTCTCTGAATTTTTTGAGAAATTTTCAAAAATTTGACCGAACGTGCCCCCGAACCGAGGGCGCGGCCTGCGCGCCCTCAGTTTGGGGGCGCGGCCAGCGCGCCCTATGTTGGGGGGCACGGCCTGAGCGCCCCCGCCTTGGGGGCGCGTTCGATCCCAGTTTCCTGTTTTGATCGGATCCAAATCTGATTCAAATCGGGACCGATTTCCCCTATATAAACTCCTCTTAGGACGATCAAATCGTCCTACCAACACCCAGGATGGCTCCTCCTTTGAAAAAGCAGCGTATTGGCTCGGTTCGAGGTATTTCAAGCATCCCGGGTCATCTGAAGGCCAGAATCGGCGCCGACTTGGTAAGTTCGCTGCCAATTTTAGCTTTCAACCATTCTCTTCTTCTTTTCCTTAAAAAAAATTTACCTTTTACCTCCTGTTTGGGTGTAGGATTACCCAAACTTCCCTGGGCCTCGCCGGTATTGCTCTCCTCCCTGGCTTTCCGGCTTGCTTGACGTCCTCGGCTTGTCGGTTAGAGCGATTCTTCGAGATTGGGGCTTAACCGGGCTCTTGATCCATGCTAAGCAATATTCAGGCTATTCCCTTGACTTCAGTTTGATGGGAGCTCTTGTTGAGTTGTGGCACCCCGACACTCACACGTTCGTGTTCGGCAGCTTTGAGTGTACAGTTCTTCTTGAAGAAGCAGAGCTCCTTCTCGGCCTCCCTCGGACTAAGAAGGGAGAAACTGAAGGTATGTTCATCCCTTCAGGACCCTTTTCTTGCTTGGAATTCTTGCAGGATTTTGTCGAGGTTCGGCAGATCAGCACCTTGTTGGCCGGCAAGCGAATCAGTGTTCCCAAGCTGGTGGCTTGGACAATCTCTCTTCTGACGGCTCCTGGTCTAGACGGGCACCGGATTCTGCGCGGTGCAAAGGGTTTCGCGGCTTGCCTTGCCGCGGTGTTCTTGTTTCCTGCGGAGGATGGTTTCCTGGAGGTTGATCAACTCTCGTGCATCCGCGGCATCTGGACCGGTGCGCGGTTGGGGCCTTCAGTTCTGGGCTACTTGTACTGCGGACTGTCCGCAGCTTGCGCGGGCCGTCCTCCCTTCGGCAGTGCGCTTCTACTTGCTTGCTGGGCCGATCTTCACTTTAAGTTCGATCCAGCTGGTGAGGTGGCCACCAGGTCGCAGCTCTTCCGCCGTAGCCCCTTGTTCCCATATGCCGATGCGCTTGGCTTCGGCGAGAGAGTTGCCAATAGGTGTGCATCAGTGAAGAAAAGGCCGGACTGGCGTGCTCACTTTGCCTCCATGAACCGTTCTAGCTTCTTGCACTCTTATGCTGCCTTGATGCAGAAGGACTTCCAGGTGTGCTTCGTGCCTGGCGTTGATCTCCGCCTGGTTACGAGTGTTCGGCCTTTGTGTTGTACAACGCTCACCGTTGCCACTCCCGGATCGGCTTGCCTCGGTACGAGTTGCCCAAGCCGTCCCACCTCGCCACCTATCAAGGGCGGGCGGCTTGGCTCGCGGATGACGAGGAGGAGGCGATCTCAGTCTTTGCCTTGTGGGAGACGAGTGGGGTGTCCCGCCCAGGCCTCCTGATTGAGGAGGACCCTGACCGGAAGCGCCGCTACATCTTCGCGTTGAAGCTTCTACTTGCCTGAGAGTCTTCTTTTCCTGCTTTAACTTGTCAGCCATGTTGTTTTTTTTATTTTGAATAAACAATGAATTATTTATAGTAAGTTTGAGCGAAAATTCAAAATAAATTTACCTTGTTTCGGAAAAATGCAAGACAAATGTTGACAATTATGATGAATATGCCTTTTTATTTTTCAACACCTTGAATATTTTTTAACATGAAACAAGATATTTTTGAAAGGTTTTAACATGCCTTTTTTCTTTAGGTAATTTTTCAGAGCAAACCGTGAGTCTGATGAATTTTATTTCGGTGACTCCTTGATCGGCTTGATTTTCTGAACAATTTGGCGCTTTCTGAAATTTTCGCCATTTTTATCAATTTTGCTCCTAAAAAATACATTTTCAGCCATTTCTGACTAGTAAATGTATAGAATTTTCTCCTGACCCCTGAAAAATGTTAGCTAGTGATGATAAAAAACATTAATATGTCTAACTAATTTAGGAATTGAGACATTCAAAGTTATGTGAAAAGAGAGATTTTTGATGAGAATTTAAAAAGAATTTTTCTTCACAAAATTGTTTTGAGCAAACCGTGCATCAGATCAGAATTCTTTCGGTGGCGTTGCGATCAGCTCGATTTTGTGAATCTTGGGTGATATTTCCAAATTTCTCCCATTTTCACATTTTTATTCTCTATAAATACCCTGTGGAGGTAAGAATATCTCATTTCCACCTGCACACCATCTCTCCTCGCGCTAGAAGCTCCAGAGTTCCAACTCAGATCCGGAGTTCGAGACGCCGTCAAAGGTTAGTGCCCCTGTTACAAAAAATGTAGATCGGCTTATGCTCTTCGATTTGGTTCAAGTTTCACGCGATTCGGAGTTAATTTGACGAAGTTATCGCGAAAACAGAGATCGAGCAGATGAGAGGGTGCGGTCAACGGAAAACGTTGACCGTGCCCTCGGACCGGGGGCGCGCTGAGAGCGCCCCCGGTTCAGGGACGCGCAGACCGCGCCCCCAAGAGAAGGGCGCGGTCTGCGCGCCCTCTCTCTCCTCTCTGGGAAGGGGCGCGCAGAGCGCGCCCCTATAATGAGGGCGCGCTCAGCGCGCCCTCAAATGGAGGGCGCTCTGAGCGCGCCCTCCCTCTCCAAAGGAGAGGAGGGCGCGTTCGGCTGAGGATTTTTTTTTTTTTTTTTTTTGAAAAAAAATAAATAATAATAAAAAAAAGTATGTAACAATGTTTTATGTCAACTTCCCCTTTGGCACAGATGCCGAGACATGTTCGCCGCCACGACTCCGATTCCGAGGAGCCCGAGCTTCCGGCAGTCCGAGAGGTACATTTTCTTTTCCTGCACTTAATGATTAACTCCTTTGCATTTTGACAATAATAATTGAGTGAACTAATGAAATGATTTTATTGCAGGCCCGGATAAAATCTCGGATCTCGTGGGACCTGGTGCATGCTGCCTACCTGGGCCTACCGGACTTCCAGCAGGTTCGGTTAGAGGAGATGGGGTTTGGGCCCATCCTCCGGGTGACTCCTTTTTGGGAGGACCTACCACTGGTGCAGGTCCTTCGCGAGTCCTGGGACCCGGACTCCTTCGTGTTTCTGTTCCCATGGGGGCACATGGTGCCCTCCTTAGAGGATGTTGCACACATCACCGGTCTTCGTGTTTACGGTAGGCCGGTGGTGTGTGCTACCTCTTCCGACTATTCGCGGGAGTTCCGGGCCCTCTTCGCATATGAGCCCGAGTTCGACCCAGAGGATGGCCTACGCACCATCGCCAGACTAGAGGCTGGTGAGATGGTAGGCTTGGTGGATGCCGAGCGTGTCCGTGGCGAGAGCCAGGACAGCTTTTTCTGCCGCATGGTCGGCCGGGCTACAGCTTCATTTACCGGGTTACCTGGCTCTTTGGAGGCGGATGTAGACCTGCGCCGCTTCCTCCTTTTCTTCTTCGGGCGTCTTCTGTTGGGCTCGAAGACGGATCGCATCCATCTGCGATTCCTCCCTTTGCTTGCTGACCTGGAGCAAGTTGGCACGTACGCGTGGGGGGCAGCGATGCTCGCCCATTTGTTCTGTGGCCTCCAGCCTGAGGCGGGTTCTGTTTCGGTTGCCGGCTTCTCTCCTTTTCTTCAGGTGACTTTTAGCGACTTTCCTTTCTTGTACACTTGTATTGCTCGCTTTGTTTTGACGAGTTGTGCCTTTTACAGTGTCCGGAGCTACCTCTACTTCCCCCTCGGTCGGGCACGGCGGTCCTACCCCGTCCCCTTCCCCTTGTTGGCTCGTTGGGAGCCCCTCCCCCCTACTGGGGGCCTTCGTCGCCAGCTGGCTGCGATTCGCTCACAGATTCTCCGTTTCCCACACACTGAGGTATATCTTTAATTTGTGTATCAATATCCGCTGTTGAAATAATAATCATGATTTTTCTTCTCACGGGTGTGTTGGAGGCCATATCTCGTGACCGATGACCATCTCCAGCCTTGGATTGCCCACGCCGGTCGTGTCTTCGGCCGCGATCTTCATCTTACCGTGCGTTAATGAGCTGGCGCCACTGTGGCTTCGGTTCTCGGCACGCGCCCTCGGTCTGGAGCAGGACTGGTTGGAGCCTCCTCCTCCTCTTCCCCAAGTTGGTGCTCGTCCCAGGCGCCTTCTCCTCCCCGTGGACTGGGTGGAGAGGTACCACGCCTCGATCACTTTGTGGAATGAAGGTGGCGAGGTAATTTTTGGCTGGGCAGAGGATAGCCGAGACTACCTTCGCCGATACGCGGAGGCATACGGCCACTTGTTTGTTCCAGAGGGTCAGGTAAATGCTTCTTTCTTTCTTTTGATTCTGTGTCATTGTTCTCTTCTGACCTCCATGTCATTTCAGGAGGCTCGGGCTCTATTGCTACGCCAACAGCTGGAGATCGTTGACCTTCGGCAGGAGGTGGCCACCCTTCGCGGCATGCTGGAGACTGAGGTAGACACTGCCTTTGACGTTCATTTGTATCCTCAACATATGATTGCTTTGATGTGTTTTCATTCTGTTCACAGCGGAAGGCTCGTGCTGAGGGTTCACCTCCTTCTCTGTCGAGGGAAGAGGTGGCTGAGCTCCGCCAGCGTCTTAGTGAGGCGAGAGAGGCCACGACGACCAAGGAGGCGAGAGGTATCTTTCATTGTTGTCTATTACGGTTGTTGATTTTTCTTGGTTCATATACTTCCTCTTCTTCCGGGTTGTCGAGGTCCAGAGTAGCTTGTCCTCCCGTATCCAGTCCTTGGAGTCTGAGGTGGAGACATTGCGGTCTGCCCCAGTCGATCTTCGTTCCCAGATGATCGTCTCTGATCTCCGCCTTCAGCACGAGAGAGCCATGCGGGAGGTGGAGCGCCAGCATAGCCAGGCCATGCGATCTCTGGAGCAGATGCACCTGCAGTCACAGGTTCGTTTGTCGGCAGCAGAGGCGACATTGCAGGTTTACCGCCAGGGCATCCCTCCACATCCGAGCCAGAGTTTCACCCATCAGAGCAGCTCCCATCAGAGTGGCACGCACCGGAGTGGCGGCGCTGCTCGTAGTCGGGGTCACCACGGGCGGAGCCAGCTAGGGCAGAGTGGCCAGAGCCAGAGCCACGAGCACGGTGCTTCTGCGTTCCTGGCCACTTCTTCAGAGCGTCGCCGCAATGAGGCGGCTGCAGCAACTTTGGCGGACACGGCTACCATGCCTCCTCCGCATGGTCATTCTCCTGGAGGGGGTAGCAGCAGGCACTGATTTCTGTAGTAGGCTTAGCTTTTCTGATGTTGTAGCTGCTTTTCTTCTTTGTTGTAGTACCTCTTGCTTCAGTGTTGTTTGACCTGTTGGCGAGATTCTCACCCCTCCTTGACTTGTGTTTCTTTTCTGAAATACTCAATAGAAGGGTTAAATCTGTTCTATGGCTTACCCCTTTGCCTATTGTTGTCTTGTCTTGCTTATATGTCAAGGGGGGTAGCCTTATTAACAAGGTAATATGAACAAAATGACTGAAAATGAATAAGATAAGGGTTAAGAAAGCTTACCTGCTATGGTGAGAGTCACACCCTTCTTGATCTTAGCATCTTGAGAAACTTGATAAAAGGGGATTAAATCTTCACCATGGCTCATCTCTTCGCCTATTGCTGTCTGCCTTGACTTAGGTCAAAGAGAGGAGCCTTCTTAACAAGGTGTAATAACCTAAATGACCGAAATGAAATAGTTAAGAGAACTTACCTGTCGTTGAGAGAATCTTCTCCTCTTATTTTAAAGTCCCTGAAAATACTTGATAAAAGAAGATTAGATCTTCACAACGACTCATCCCTTTGCCTATTATGGCCAACTTTGACTTAGGTCAAAGGGAGGAGCCCTCTTAATGGGGTGATTAATCAAGATAAATATGCGATGCAGAAATGAAACATGCAAGACATAAAAATAAACATGAATGCTAGCAAAGGCAAAAATCAAGGTTATGCCAAGCTAGATGATGCATTTTAGAAAATATTCAACTCTTTTTTTTTTTGGATTTTTGAAAGTATTCAATTTTTTTAAAATTTTTGAAAATATTTGATTTTTTTGGTTTTTTTTTTTTGAAAATATTTGATGCTTTTTTTATTTTTGTGGAGAATGTGCCAGTAATGAAAAAAAATTCATCGATCTTTGAGTGTTAATCAAGATTTAAGTGATAAACATCACGTGAAAATAAGGTTCCATACCTAGAATCTTTCTTGCCCTCTTCTCTTGATCGGTTTGGATTCCCCCTGAGTTTGGACAGTCTACCCTACCCTAGGGGTTTTAAGATGGAAGAATAATAAAGGAAGTCTTTGATAGGATTTGGGGGTGTTGAGGAGGGTTTCTCTACTCATGTCCAAATTGCCCGTTGGGGTTCGGCCTCTTCGGGTCTTTTCTACATGTGGCACTTACTTAGACAAGTCTTTGACCTGCGGGGTCATTGCCCATCTTTTGGTGCCTTTTTCATTTTCTATTCTTTCGGGTACTCATTCAGACAGGCCCATATTTGTTTAAACCTGTGGGGTTCATTGCCCATCTTTTGGCACCCTTTTGCACCCTATGAGACGGCCTCCTACTAAGGTGGTGGGCATTTTCGATACTATCCTCCTCTAGTCCCCTTCACTTATCTTGGACCGAATAGAAGAGAATATGGTAAGGTTTCCTTTCCGCCTTCAGGGTTCTGCCTTGCCTCTCTTGAGTGTTGGGCTATCTAGATTCTGGGATCGGGAGGTGTTGTGTGTGCAAGGTGATGTCTACCCTTGACTTCCAGCTAACGCCCTTGGATCGATGACTTAATATCATACTAGAAATTCTCCATTTTCTTTTCTAAGGAAAATATTTTTTGAGGTAAACACCGTTCCATGGATGGTTCAATTTTTCTCCATCGGCGTTTGTTAGCTCATATGCATTGCCTGGATATTTTTCAGTTATAACAAAAGGCCCTTCCCAGTTAGGTTGCAACTTGGAGCGGGGACCACCCGGCTTAACGAATATACGTTTAACTACCATCTCACCGATTTCGAACTTTCTCTCTACCACCCTCTTTTGATAAAATCTTTTCAATCGGTTACGATAAGTCCGGGCATGCTCGGAGGCGGCCAACCTTCTTTCATCTAGGAGTTCAAGTTGTGAAAGGAGAGAGTCTCGCCTCTCATCGACGGGACGTCCCTATCGAGTTGAACTCGGAGTGATGGAAGGAGTACTTCGTACGGGACCACCGCTTCCATCCCATATGCAAGAGCATACGGGGTTTGACCAGTGGGGGTCCGTACAGAAGTACGATAAGCCCATAGGGCATCTACGAGCTTATCTGGCCAGTCTGCGACCTTGTTAGACTTACAGGTTTTCTTGATGATCTTAATCAAAGTTTTATTGGTGGCTTCTGCTTGACCATTGCCTTGCGGGTAATAAGGAGATGAATGATGCAATGTAATGCGGTACCTGTTGCAAAGATCACGCAGATCTTGAGAGAGAAATTGCGGTCCGTTGTCGGTGACGATGTCGCTGGGTATCCCGAACTCGGCGATGATGTTGCGTTTGATGAAGGAGCACAGTGTTGATGCCTTGATCTCCACGAACGCTTCCGCTTCTGCCCACTTGGTGAAGTACTATGTTGCCGTCAGGATGAACGATTTGGAACGGATTTCAGAGTTAAGATCACTTAGAGGGCCAATGATATCGAAAGCCCACATGGCGAAGGGCCATGGGGCATGAATCGGATGAAGGGAAGATGCGGGAGAATGGATCTTGTCGGCATGAAGTTGGCAAGAATGACAGTGTCGGACAAAGATGGAGCAATCCTCTTCTAGGGTTGGCCAATAATACCCCTGCCTGATGATTTTCTTGGCAAGAGCTTGAGCATTGACATGGCCCCCACAGACCCCGGAATGTGCTTCCTTAAGCACCAATTCTGCCTCTTCTTCCTCAACGCACCACACTAAAATTCCTCTTAGGCTCCTCTTCTAAAGCACCCCTCCTAGGATGGTATACCTCTGGGATACTCTCCTGATGGCCTTCTTTTCTTTTGCATTTGATCCAGGTGGATATGTCTGATCTTGACAATACCTTGCAATCTCATCAAACCAAGGCCTCTCACCCTCATCTAATTCTTCCAACTCTATTAGCGAAACTTCCTCTTTCTGCTCTAGATACTCCTTCCTGCCAAATCTCTCCTTAACTTTCAGAAATCGCCCATCCTTAATCGCTGGCATCGACCTTCTACGGACATAAATAGTCCGCACCTGTCTACCTAGCGGGACTGATAGAGATGAAGCTAAGGAGGCAAGGGCATCAGCAAGGATGTTCTGAGCTCGAGGAACATGGACAAAAGTAAGTTTGGAAAAGAGCTTGATGTAGCAAGAGGTGAGTTCTTGGTAAGGTTTAAGGTTCGGATGAGAAGTTCGGTATTTGGTTAGGACTTGGCGAAGAATTAGTTGGCTATCACCTATCACCCTTAATTACGTGGCACCATAGAAATGAGCGGCCTCCAGCCCGGCCAGCAAGGCTTCATATTCAGCTGTTGTTGGTTGCTGGGAAGTCAAGCTGAAATGCCTGTGGAATGGTGACACCCTCGGATGATAGAAGGACAATTCCTATTCCCTTACCGTGTGAATTCAGAGCCCCGTCAAAATATAATGTCCAAAGGTGGGAAGATCGGATCAACATTAGTTCGTCATCCGGGAGCTCCGATTGGACCGGGTCAAAGAGGGGTATAGGGTGATGGGCTAGATGTTCGGCAATGGCATAGCCCTTAATCGCTTTCTGGGGGACATAGGTGATATCAAACTGGGAGAGGAAGCTCTGCCAACGACCTAACCGATCAGTTAGAACAGTTTTCTCCAGAAGGAATTTAATGGGATTGATGCGGGCAATAAGGTTGACCTCATGAGCTAAGAAATAGTGTTTAAGCTTCTGAACTACCCAGACTAGTGCAGCACAGGTCTTCTCCACTACAGTATACTTCTGCTCACATGGATCAAAGATCTTTGACAAATAGTAAGTTGCCCTCTCTTTCCCTTCTTCATCAACTTGTGCAAGGACTGCCCCAAGAGAATTCTCCAAAACCGAGATATATAAAACTAAGGGCTTGCCAGGGACTGGTGGTCTAAGCACAGGGGGACTAGCCAGGTACCTTTTCAAACCATCGAATGCATCCTGGCACTTCGAATCCCATTTGAACTCGGCCCCCGCCTTGGTCAACTCATAGAAAGGTTTACACCTTTGGGAGTGTTGTGAGATGAACCGGCGGACAAACTGTAGCCTCCTGATTAGTCCTCGAAGTTCTTTCATATTTCTCGGAGGAGGCATACCAATGATTGCCTTGGCCTTGTTTGGGTCGATCTCTATGCCCCTTTTACTCACTATGAACCCCAACAGTTTTCCTGAGGATACTCCAAATGTGCATTTCTTTGGGTTCATCTTCAATTTATATTCCCTAGCCCTTTGCAAGACCTTCCTTAACACTTCAGGATGATCTTTTCGGCTTTTGGACTTAACGACCAGGTCATCCACGTACACCTCTACAAGGGTATGCATCATGTCATGGAAGATAGCCATCATTGCCCTGTGATAGGTAGCACCAGCATTCTTCAGTCCAAAGGGCATGACGACATAGCAGTAGGTTCCCCAAGGTGTGGTGAACGAGGTCTTCTCCTGGTCCTCTTCGGCCAACCAGATTTGATTATATCCAGAATAGCCATCCATAAATGACAACATATCGAATCCAGCAGTGTTATCAACCAGTACGTCAATATGAGGTAGAGGAAAGTCATCTTTAGGACACGCTCGGTTCAAGTCCCTGAAGTCTATACAGATCCGAACTCGGCCATCCTTTTTCATGACAGGGACTATGTTTGCCACCCATTGCGGATAAAGGACGACCTTAATGAATCTTGCTTGATGTAACTTGTCGACCTCTTCTTTCATCTTAAGTGCAGCATCAGGGTGGAATCTCCTTAATTTTTGTTTGACCGGGGTAACTCTGTGTTTCAAAGTTAGACGATGTTCAACTAACGAGTTGTCTAACCCCGGCATGTCCTCGTATGTCCATGCGAACGTGTCCTTATATTCTTCCGTAATTTTAATCAAACTCGTTCCTCCGTGGGAGTGAGGTTGGCGCTTAGGGGGATTGGCTTGGGATGTTCCGGTGTTCCGAGATCCAATTCTTTTGTCGGTTCATCCCCCGTGGCTAATGGTTCTTCAAATCTTTTAAGTCCAGATGCATACGCATCAGCCAAGTCCTCAATTCCATCCTCGAAATCAGGATCTTTTTCTGATAAGACCTCGTAAACTCCCAATGTATGATCTACATTGAATTCATCCTCATATTGGATTTCATTAAGCTGGATAGCATTTTCCGAAAACCTTGGCAGCCTTGCACATTCCTTGCATTTTTGAGCTATTTGTTGGAGATATCTCTCTGGCACACGTTTACCTCGAATTTTCTTCTTTCCTACCCTAACTACTCCTAAAGAAGACGGAATTGAAAAGGTGGTATTAACAATGGGTGAAGGATCGAGCAGATCGATCAGTGAGTTGGAGAAGAGGGGTCCTTGGTTGGGAGCACCCTCCGAGACAAGTAGCGACGTCTCCTCGATGGAAAACTTAGTTTGCGAGAGGACGTTTTTTTTTGGGTATTTTGGGTATTTTCAATAACAAAAAGGGAATGAGCCGATGGGGCTCGAGCAGAAATAGAAAGCTTAAGTAAATGGGAGAAAAATGGGCTCGCGGGCCCGATGATGACAAGAAATGGGCAGATAGGCCCAAAGCTGGTGAAAAGATTTAAGGGGCGCGTGGGCCCAAATGGTGGAGAAATGGGGGCATGCAGGCCTGAGGTTGAAGGAGTGTGGGCATGTGTGCCCAAGTTTGAGGGAAGGTGGGCACGTGGGCCCGATTTAGAAGAAATTTGGGCACATGGGCCCGGTTGTAGAAAAACATGGGCATGTGAGCCCAGATGAGGTGAATTGCAGGCACGTGGGCCCGATTTAGAAAAATTAAGGGCACATGAGCCTGATCGGGGAGAATTATGGGCACGTGGGCCCGATGGAAGGAAAGGGATATGTAGGCCCAATTGGGGAAAAGGGGCATATGGGCCCAGTGGAAGGAAAGGGGCATGCAAGCCTGATTGATTAAAAGGGGCACGTGGGCCCGGTTGAAGAAAAGGGGCATAAGAGCCCAATTGATTAAAAGGGGCACATGGGCCCGGTTGGATAAAGGGGGCACATGGGCCCGGATGATGGAAAGGGGCACATGGGCCCAGTTGATGAAAAGGTGCATAAGAGCCCAAAAATGGGGCATAAGGGCCCGATTGAGTGGGATGGGGTGTGGGCCAAGGCCCTAAGATTGACAAATTTTGGACCCATGGGCCTGATTGACGGTTGTAAGAAGGATAAAGAAAGGGCAGTTGCCCTAAGATTGAGGAATTGTGGGCCCATGGGCCCGATCGTTGATTTGGAGGAGAATAAATAAAGGGTCGTGGCCCTAAGATTGATTGATCGTGGGACCATAGGTCGAATTGTTGCTTAGGAGAAGAATGGGGTAAGGGTCGTGGCCCTAAGATTGATGCTAAGGGATTTGCCTGCCTATTTGGAGGAGGTCCCAGTATCCCTTTGTCTATTCCCTTCTGGAGGGTTGTCGATTCATTCCCTATTTTATGGACCAATTCGGTCTCCTTGCTTCCCAGTTCAGGGGTCAATTCAATCTGACCATCTTCATTGATCAATTCCAATGATGGTAACAGTTGATCAATGCCTGACAAATCCTTGCCTAGTCCACCATTGGATTGACAATCAACTAAGTTTATGATTCCTTCATCTAAGCTCCCTATAGTAGGCTTCTCCTCAGGATGTTCTATAGAAGAGGGCATGCCTAGTCTAGGGGATTCCAAAAAGGTAGAAGGGTTTGGTTCGACCTCCCCTACTAGCTGACTTTGATCTTGATGAGAAGTCGATTCTTCTCGCCATGGCGGGAGCACAAATGGTTGGAGTTATTAATTCCTCTGCAAGGGCGAAGCTTGAAGGGTCGAAGTGTCCGAATCATCTACCATGGCAGGAGCATGAATAGTAGGAGAAGAAATGATTGGTTGTTGTGCAACCAACTGAGGAGGATCCCTATGCAGTGGGATTGATTGAAGTGGTGCTGACATAGAAGTCAGTTCAGGCTGGAGGGCTATTGATGTAATTAGTTGAGGAGTCATGGCTTGGATGGTTGGCTGAGGAGTTGTTGGTGGAATAGGCTGAGAAGCCAAGGGCCGGATAATTGGCTGAGGGGTTGTTGGTGGAATAGGTTGGGAAGCCAAGGGCTGGATAATTGGCCGAGGGGTTGTTGGTGGAATAGGTTGGGAAGCCAAGTGCCGTATGATTGGCTGATGGACCTTAAGAAATGTTGGTTGAGTCGAAGGCTGGGGAGCCGGTTGAAGTAATGGGGTATTTGCATAAGCAACAAGAGGAGCTTTATTAAGCGTGGTTGGTTGTGCCATTGACTCGGGTTGCATGACTGGCTGAGGTTGGGGCATGGGTGGCCTAATCAACTGGCGTCGAGGAGTTGGCCGATGATGATGATCTGGATGGGGTTGGGTAGGGCTCCTAGGTTGGTGCATAGCATCAATGTTCTTCTCAGCCATGGGGCTCAATTCATCATGATATTGCATTAATTCCACATCTTCTTTTACTTCCCCAATTATTGAATAGCCTGGCCCATATCGTTTCAAGAATTTGACCTTGACAATTTCGAAATCCCATATTTCTATTTCCCTAGTCAAAAGACCCATTCTAGGGCTGCACCATCCAATGATCGCTTAAAAAGAATAGCAAGAGCTCTTCGATCATTTAGCCATTGAGACGATTTGCTCAAGAAATCATTGACATGGGTGAAGGGATCACCTGAGCCATTGTAGCGATGGTAGGCTGGTGTTTGTGATGGAGGGATATGTGGGACTGGGAAAGATGGAGCAGATATTTTAGGGATGGCCTTCCGGTGCAAACGGTGCCTCAGCTCTTCAAAGTGTTCATCCATTTGGTTGAGTTTGTCCATGAATGCTTGAGTGAGGCTGGGTTCCTGAGCCACCGGTGCAAGGTATTTAGATGAATGGGTTGGAAGAGGTGGCTTCAAAGTAGGAACTGGCATAGAATTATATGAATGCCCCACAACGGGGTGAGTAGAGGCACTACAGGGTTGCCTAGGAGAGGAGATGATGAGCGGCCTGGCTGTCGATTTGTGTGGTGAGGGGGCTTGATTTCCCTCGACTGGATCTTCATTGGTGGGCATCTTTCCCTTTGTTAAAGATTGCACAAGTGAAAAGGATTCAGGATCTAGATGGAGGGATAGACCCTGGAGGATTTGTTCTACACTGAGTGATGCAGGTGGATGAGTAGGATTTTGAACTTCAGGTTCCCTGGTGCCATTAACATGGCCCTCTCGGTTGGACCATGGGTTGTTGCAGCTTGTAGTAGTCCGACCTCCCAACGTGGCTTCCGGACCTTAGCATCATGGGCATCATGTCGATCTTTCTACAAAGATGGTTAAAAAAGAGAGCAAGCAAAGCACACAATTGAAGATTTTTTTTATGTTTTGTTTTGTTAGAATTTTTTTTGTTTCAATTTGGTTGGTTGGAAAACAAGTTGAACACAAAATTAAAGAGGTTTTTGTTTTGTTTTGTTTAGGTGTTTTGTAAGAAAAAAAATTTTTGGTTGTTTTCAATTGTTGTGAGCAAGCAAGTTGTGCAAACAAGTTTTTAAAATGACTACTCGACAAATTTTGGGTTGAAACCTTAGATTAGATAGATTGTTAGCAATTGTTCACTCAAGTAGGTATGGTTCCTATTGCTTCAATCTTCAAGACCTAAGGTTATCACTCAATCACCACGAGTAGGTACTTGGGTTCTTCGGGTTTTGGGAAAGTGGTACAACCGGCCCAATCGTGCGGAGAGGAATACTCCACGGATGGGGACTTACGGAGGTCTTGATGGAAACCACCAAATCAACTAGGAAGGAATATCCCAGAAGAGAGGTAAGAATCCACCAAGAAGGTGTTTGGAGGGTGAGGGTGTGTTGGGAGAGAGAGCCCCCGCCTCGAATGCCCTACGGATCGGAACAAGTCCGGTACCCGATGCAAAGCTAATGCAAAAATGAAAAATGGAGGGTAGAAGGAGAAGAAGCAATCAATATGCAAAAACATGAAATGAAATGAAGTAAATAGAGCATGCGATATGCAAACAAGACAAGCAATCATGCAACAAAACAAACAATCTAGTGACTAGAATTGAATTAGAATGAAACTAGTTGCACAAACAAATCAAGCTAGCACGGTTAAAGACATTGGTTGTCCCACCGTGGTCGCCAAAAAGCTGTCGACTCCGAAAACGGGTTCCGGATCGGCACCTCAAGATAAGAAGGTGGTGAAAGATGGAATTGGGGAAAAAAGGGGAGTGAATTGAAAGACACTCGGAAAGCGGTAAAAAATCCTCACCTCGGTCCCACACTCACATTGATCCCCGAACTTTCATCTCACGGCGTCGCTCGAGCACCGGAGATGGTTCGGGTCATGTGGGAGGAGAGTGAGGAGGAGATGAAATTAAAACATGAATAAAAATAAAGTGTGGTCGCCAGGAGCCGCGGGCTCCGCTTTATGTAATGGAAATAGAAAGAAGTTGACCGTGTGTACCTTAGCGTGGGAGAAAGGGATGTGAGTTCAACCTTCTTCTTCTTCGGCCGGCCGATGAAGAAGAGTCTCCAATCCAATGCTAGCTTGATAAACCTGTGCAACTAGAAAAATAAACCAAGTGAAGAAAATAATTAGAACTATGGGAAGTGTAGTAACCGTAGAGAGAATATGAGAAAGAAGCAATTGGAATCGAACTCACCGGATTGGGGTGAGTCCTAACCCATTTTTTTTTATTTTTGATTAGGTAAAAATGATGTAAATAAGCTAAAAGATGCTTTAAAACAATGAATAAACAGAGTTAATGGAGTTGCGAAAGCTTATAGAATGATTTGGCTTGAGTTGAAGCCGAGTTGGTTGAAGACAGCCGGTTCGGGTAGCTTTGCACCCTTCTGGCGCGACTTCGGTGCAGAGGATGCTACGGACGACCTCGATGTCAGAATCGAGTTCCGTTTGTTGGAGTAGACGGAGGACTCAGAGAGGAAGAGTTCCTATGATGATGACTTCTCCGAAATCCTCCTGTATAAGTCAGTAAAAATTATGAAAGTGGGAGGATATCAAAAACAGAACCTGGATGCGCGCCCTCAGTGTAGCAACCGCCACGAACAAACGGCAAGTCAGAATTGAGTGCCGTCAGTTGGAGATGAAAGAGGACGAAGAGATGAACATCTTCTATGTTGAAGACTTTTGCAGCAGAAGCCTCGTATTTTCTGCAGAAGTCTATGAAGATGGTGGATGCAGAACGCCCGGATCGAGCCTTCTCCTTCACCTCGGGATCAATTTCTTGACTTCGGATCGCCTTTGGACGTCGGGACGGCTTTGGAGAAGAGCTTGGACGACCTCTGGACGAGCTAGGCACGGGTGTTCAACCTTGGGTCGTTGAGAATGTCTCTCAATTTATAGGGGAAGGGAGACGGTGCAAAATTTAGAAACTGGATGTACCGCGCCCCCGCGTTTCAAAGGAGACGAGGGCGCGCAGGGCGCGCCCTCAACCCAAGGGCGCGCAGGGCGCGCCCCCATTTCGGGGGCGCGGTCTGCGCGCCCCCCTGTTTCAAAGAAGGCGGGGGCGCGTTCGGCGTCTCACTGCTAAAAATCGACGGAAACTTCCGAAATTGCTAAAAATCGACTTGATATACGTAACGCGCCCCCGAACCGGGGGCGCGGTACAAATAAGCGAAAATTCTCGCCGGGAAACCTTCCAAAAACCCGGTTTAGAAGGTGCTAATCGGGGTAATTTCCGATTTAAAGTAACTGACCGCGCCCCTGCCTTTCAAAGGGACCGGGGGCGCGCAGGGCGCGCCCCCAGTTTGAGGGCGCGCAGGGCGCGCCCCCGGGTTGAGGGCGCGCAGGGCGCGCCCTCCCCTTTCAAGCGGAGAGGGGGCGCGGTACACTCTCTCTCCTGCGCGCGTGTTCCGCGAGCCATATCTTGCAAACGGGATGTCCGATTGGCTCCCGTTTGTCGCGTTGGAAAGAGGGCTCTCAACCGCACCTCCTCAAGTCGGTAAACCAGCCGCATGACTCCCGAGATGTTCGTACGGGGCTTTCTACCGGTTTACCTTCTCGCGGAAAGCCGAAACCCGGGGCGAAGATCCGAAAGAGCACGGTTCCGGTCGAGAAATCTCGGGTCAACTCGGGATGACTTGAAATGATGACCGAACAAGTCCGGTATGATCGGACAATCCGAAGTCATCGAAAAATCTGAGATTAACCCGGTAAACGTGAATCGAAAGCCGTAAAAGCCGCGAAACCCTAAAATTGACCGAAATGACCATATGGCTCCGGTTGATGAAAATATTTGGCTAGAATCGACCCGGATGACCCAAAAAGACCTGGTGATGACCGGAAAGGCCTAACACATGGTCCGGGATAGCCGTGTCAGCACAGATCGAAAAAAGCCGTAACGAAAGCCGTCATTGACCGACGCCTACCGAAATGACTTCTCGGAAACCCTGAATGTTACGGAACACATGCGGGACTCCCGAGACCTTCAATTATGGACCATTCAAGGTCGGTCATCGAGCAGGCTTCGTGTTTTTACAGTTCACGTGCGGCTCTCGCTTGAAGGTTACGGCAATATTCCGGAAATCATTGGTCCATTCTCAACTTACAAGGGGCTCCACCAATGTCCTTAGCTCATGTCCATGAGATAATCCAGATCAGATAACGGTCAGATAAAAGATATCGCTTATGGAATAAGAGTCTAGGACTCCGAATCAAGCCAATTTGGCGTGTCTACAGTTGGGATGCTGCGACTTGTTCATTTCTTCTTCCTTGGGGGCATATGGTCCCTACTCTGGAGGATGTGGCCCAATTCACAGGGCTCCAGGTCTATGGGCGCGCCATCATCGGTTGCACATATGGTAACTACGCCGAGATGGCAGCAACGCTCCTTTCTTACTCCCCACCTCGGTCACATGACAAGGTAGTCCTGTCGATCACTAGGAATGAGTTTTTCGTGCTAGTGGGCCTGATAGAGGCTCAGATGCAGCGTGGCGAGGCAACCAAGGACTACGAAGATTGCCTGATTTGTCAAGTATCTGTGACACTATGCGGTCCTCCTGGATCAGCGGAGGTGGATCGGGATCTCCACCGATTTATGCTCTTCTTTTTCGGTCGCTTGTTGCTGGGCAACAAGACTGATAAGGTTCACCTACGCTTCCTTCCGCTCCTGGCTGACGTGGAGTCCATCGACGAGTATGCCTAGGGTGCAGCAGTCTTAGCACATCTGTTTGCCAGTCTCTCTCTCGACAGTGGTACTGTCTATGTGGGTGGCTTTACACCTTTTCTTCAGGTACTTCTCTTTCTATGGCTTGCTTTTCTGTTGCATGTTATGCTTGTACCAACAAAGTGTTAATTTCAGGTGTGGAGTTATCTTTGTCTTCCACTAGGCCGAGGTTGAATAGATCACCCATTTCACCTGCCTATGATGGCACGCTGGTATGCCATTTGTGACACTACCTCCATGCACACCAGCTCCCTTGTCTTCGAGGCGAGCTGTTGAGTCTTTCTCCTGCACAGGTATGTCTCCCTGTTCTTCCTTACTTTTGTTTGTTAATTGCTGATCCTTTCCTTTCTTGTAGGTATGCTGGCACCCATATCTGACCACCGATGATGAGAGTGCTGAGTGGGTGGAGAAGGGTGCCCATCTCTTTGGCTGTGACATTTACCTCTATTGTATGAATGAGGTGGATCCACTCTGGGTTCATCTCATGATGAGGACATTTGGCAGTTATCAGGAGTGGTGCCCTCCTCCTCCTTCCAGACACAGCCATAGCACCAAGGGGTTGACACACTCAATAAATTGGGCAGCCCTGTATCGATCTGCCTTGGAGGACTGGGAGGCCGAGCGCACCGTGGTTTTCTCGAGTGCTGTAGAGGATATAGAGTTCACTCACCATTATGGTGCGGCCTATGGTCATCTTTTTGACTATGTTGGTCAGGTTAGCTTTTGTCACTGTATCTTTGTTATCAATGCATTGCCTTGTCTCCTAAAATTTCTTTTCTTCAGGATTCCCGGGGCATTCTCACCCAGTATCGAGCACAAATCCATGAGTTGGAGGAGGAAGTGGCCTCTCTCAAGGCAGCTCTACAGGTAGAGGTATGTGTGTATCTTGTTCCCTTCAATTATGTTGTTAGATATTTGACTTTCTTTATGCACTTGCAGCGCATGGCCTGCTCAGAGGGTGTTTCTTCTGAGGAGGAAGTGAGAGCTTTATGAGACGAGCTAGCTGCCGTGAGACAATCTCTGGCGGAGAAGGAGTTCACGGTAACATCTTGATACTTGCTACCAGACTTGTTCTTTCACAGTCTAAGCCTTATACATTGCTTGTAGATGGCTGCACTGGAGTGATCAGTTGCCGCTTCTTCTTCAGAGTCTTCTTCTAGGATCCAGGCCTTGGAGGCTGAGTTGCAGGCTCGGGTGCCCACTCTTGAGATGGCTCAACTTCAATTGGACTTTGATGCAGAGCTATTGGCGCATGACCGGCGCCACTTTGAGGCTCTTCATGAGGCAGAGAACCAACATACAGTTTCCCTTCGTGAGCGAGATGCCGCGATCCGTGCCATGGAGCAAAGGTAGTACCAGACGCAGATTGATCTTGTTTCTGCCCAGGCGGAACTACATTTTCAACGTGAGATGGCCCGCCAGTCTACTCGGAGCCAGACCCATCAAAGTGGCAACCACCAAAGCGGTACATGGACCCACCAGAGCCGAGGCCGCACAGCACGGGGTGGAGTTGATCTAGAGAGAAGCCAAACTCCGAGTGTGGCTGACTACTTAGTTTCTTCTCCTGAGCGTAGGGATGAGTAGATTTTGATTTGTAAGCCCAGTATCATTGTATCAAGCTTCTGTCTTGTATCTTGCTACATGAATGAATATGTGTTTGTGTCTACTTGGCTTGTTTTGGTTGTGTTTGCAACATCACTTCAACAATTTTGATTAGTATAACTTGGTGGCTTGGCCCTTTGCTTTTGTCAAAGGGCATAGCCTTCTTAACATGGCGAAAGGGTTAAGAAAACTTACCTGTATGATGAGAATCCATCCTCCTTGCTATGTAGTGCCTAAAAACACTTAACAAAAGGATTAATTCTATCCATGTCTCATCCCTTTGCCTATTTTTTATTTGGCTTGACTTTGAGTCAAAGTGAAGAGCCTTCTTAACAAGGTAGAATAAAATAAATAACTTGAATGAGATGGGGTAAGAGTTGAGAGAACTTACCTGTCATGGTGAGAATCTTCTCCTTCTACATTGAAATCCCTGAAACACTTGATAAAAAAGGATTAGATCTTCACCATGACTCATCCCTTTGCCTATTATGGTCAACTTTGACTTAGGTCAAAGGGAAGAACCTTCTTAATAAGGTAATTAAAGCAAAAATGGATATGCAATGCAGGAATGGAGATATACATAACAGAAAAGTAAACATGGATGCAACTAGGGCAATGATCATTGACTAAGTTAAAAAGATTCATTTTTTTGGGTTTTCTTAAAAATATTCATTTTTTTAGAATTTTCAAAATATGCAATTTCTAGAGAATTCAAATTTTTTTAGATTTTTGAAATATGCAAAAAAAAAAATTGGATTTTTGAAATATGCATTTTTTGGATTTTTGAAATATGTATTTTTTTAGATTTTTGAAATATTCACTTTTTTGTGGAGAAAATGCTGGTATTTGAGACAGTTCATCGATCTTTGAAGTTTGTCATTACTCAAGGGGTAGATACCATGTGCAAAATAAAGTTCCCTACTTAGAATCCTTCTAACCTTCTTCCTTTGATTGGCTTTGATTCCACCTAGATTCGGTAGGTTTACCCTACCCAAGGGGTTTAAGGAGGAAGAGTATAGAGGAAGTCCTTGATAGGGTTTGGAGATGTTGAGAGGGATTTCTCTACTCACACTCAAATTTCCCGTTGGGGTTCGGTCTCTTTGGGTCTTTCCTATCTTTTACTCTTTTCTATATGGCACATATTTAGATAGGTTTTTTTTGACCTGTGGGGACATTGCCCATCTTTTAGTGCCTTTGCCTTGACTATTATTCTGGGTACTCATTCTGACAGGTTGATCATTTTTCTTTTTCTAACCTGAAGGGTTCATTGCCCATCTTTTGGAACCCTTTTGCACCCTCCGCGACAGCCTCCTACTAGGGTTAGGTTGTCCATAAAAATGGAAAGACCACTGGTATTATTCTGGGTTCTGTTTCTAGATTTCTGCCTTGCCTTTTGCAAGTGTCAGGTTGTCTGGATTCTAGGATCGGGAGGTGTTGTGTGTGTAGGATGGTACCTACCCTTGACTTCTTGCGAACAGCCTAGGATCGATGACTTGAGATTATACCAGCGGTTTCTCCATTTTTATGGAAAATACTTTTTGAGGTAAACTCCATTCCAAAGATGATTCAATTTTTCTTCATCTGCATTAGTTAATTCATATGCATTGCCTGGATACTTTTCAGTGATTACAAAAGGCCCTTCCTAGTTTGGTTGCAATTTGGAGTGGGGACCCCCTAGCTTAACGAATATGCGTTTGACTACCATCTCACCGATTTCGAACATTCTCTCTACCACCCTTTCTTGGTAAAACCTTTTAAGTCTGTTCTGATAAGTCCGGGCATGCTCGGCGGCGGCTAGCCTTCTTTCATCCAAGAGTTCAAGCTGTGCAAGGAGAGATTCTCGTCGTTCATCAACAGGAATATCCTTGTCGAGCTGAACTCGAAGTGATGGAAGGAGTACTTTGTACGGGACCACCGCTTCCATCCTATATGCAAGAGCATACGGGGTTTGACCAGTGGGGGTCCGCACAGAAGTACGATAAGCCCATAGGGCATCTACAAGCTTATCTAGCCAGTCGGCGAACTTGCTAGACTTACAGGTTTTCTTGATGATCTTGATTAAGGTTTTATTGGTGGCTTCTGCTTGACCATTGCCTTGAGATTAATATGGTGATGAATGATGCAATGGAATGTGAAACATGTTGCAAAGATCACACAGTTCTTGAGAGAGAAATTGTGACCCATTATCAGTGACGATGTCGCTGGGGATCCCGAACCTTGCCATGATGTTGCACTTGATGAAGGTGCAAACTGTTGATGCTTTAATCTTCACGAACACTTCCGCTTCAGCCCACTTTGTGAAGTAATCCGTTGCCGTCAGAATGAATGATTTTGAGCGCATTTCGGAGTTGAGGTCACTTAAGGGGCCAATGATATCAAAGCCACATGACGAAAGGCCATGGGGCATGAATTGGATGAAGGGAAGATGCGGGAGAGTGAATCATGTCTGCATGGAGTTGACATGAATGACAATGCCGGACAAAGATGGAGCAGTCTTCTTCTAGAGTTGGCCAATAATACCCTTGTTGGATGATTTTCTTAGCAAGGCCTTGAGCATTCACATGACCGCCACAAACTCCAGAATGTGCTTCCTTTAGAACCAACTCGACTTCTTTTTCATCAAGACACCTGGGTAAGATTCCACTTAGGATTCCCTTATAGAACACTCCTCCTAAGATTGTATACCTCTGGGATACCCTTTTGATTGCCTTCTTTTCCTTGGTGGTTGATTCAGGCGGGTATGACTGATCTTGGCTTGACCTCGCAATCTCGTCATACCAAGGTGTCTCACCTTCTTCTAATTCTTCCAAATCAATTAAGTAGATTTCTTCTTTGTGTTCCAAGTATTCCTTTTTGTTGAACCTCTCCTTAACATTTAGAAAACATCCATCCCCAATTGCTGAAATTGACCTCTTACAGATGTGGATAGTCTACACTTGCCTGCCCAGCAGGACAGATAGAGATGAAGCTAGTGAAGCTAAGGCATCGGCAAGGACATTCTGAGAATGGGGGACATGGACAAAGGTAAGTTTAAAGAATAGCTTGATGTAGCAGGTGGTGAGCTCCTGGTAGGGTTTGAGGTTTGGATGGGAAGTTCGGTATTTAGATAGGACTTGGCGTAGAATCAATTAACTATCACCTATCACCTTTAGTTCGGTGGCACCATGGAAATGAGCAGCCTCTAGCCCGGCCAGCAAGGCTTCATACTCAGCTATGTTGTTGCTTGCTGGAAAATCAAGTTGAAAAGCCTGAGGAATGGTGACACCTTCAGGTGACAAAAGGACAATACCTATCCCTCTACCATAAGAGTTCAGAGCTCTGTCAAAATATAATGTCCAAAGATTGGAATATCGGACTGACATTAGTTCATCATTCGGGAATTCCGATCGGACTGGGTCAAAGACGGGTATGGGATGATGGGCAAGGTGTTCAACGATAGCATAGCCCTTGATTGCCTTCTGCAGAACATAGGTGATATCAAATTGGGACAAGAAGCTCTACCATCGCCCTAACTGATCGGTCAAAATTGTCTTCTCTAACAGAAATTTAATGGGATTGATAAGAGCAACGAGCTTGACTTGGTGAGCAAGAAAATAATGCTTGAGTTTCTGAACCACCCATACAAGAGCCGCACAGGTCTTTTCTACTACAGTGTACTTCAGCTTACAAGCATTAAACATCTTGGACAAGTAGTAAGTAGCTCGTTCTTTCCTTTCTTCATCAACTTGTGCAAGGACTGCCCCAAGAGAGTTCTCAAGAACCGAAATGTTGAAGACCAAGGGCTTGTCAGGAATTGGTGGTCTAAGTACAAAGGAACTTTCCAGGTATGTTTTCAACCCATTAAACGCCTCCTGGCACTTCGAATCCCATTTAAACTTGGCTCCCGCCTTGGTTAACTCATAGAAAGGTTTACACATTTGGGAGTGTTGTGAGATAGACCGGCGGACAAATTGTAGCCTCCTAATCAATCCTCGAAGCTCTTTTATATTCTTCAGGGAAGGCATACCAATGATATCTTTGGCCTTGTTTGGGTCAATCTCTATGCCCGTTTTGCTTACTATGAACCCTAGTAGCTTTCTTGATGAAACTCCAAATGTACACTTCTTAGGGTTCATTTTCAGCTTGTATTCTCTAGCTCATTAAAAATGATGTAAATGATGTAAAATATGCTTTAAAACAATAAATAAACTGAGTTAAGGGAGTTTATAAAGCTTATGGAATGGATTGGCTTGAGTTGAAGCCGAGTTGGTTGAAGAAGGCCGGTTCGGGTAGCCTTTGCACACTTCTGGCGCGACTTTGGTACAGAGGATGCTACGGATGACCCCAATGTCATAATCGAGTGCCCTTTGTTGTAGTATACGGAGGACTCAGAGTGGAAGAGTTACTATGTTGATTACATCTCCGAAATCCTCCTGTATAAGTCAGTAAAAATTATGAAAGTGGGAGGATATAGAAAACAAAACCTGGATGCGCGCCCTCAGTGTAGCAATCGCCACGAACAAACGGAAAGTCGTAATTGAGTGCCGTCAGTTGGAGATGAAAGAGGACGAAAATATGAACATCTTATATGTCGAAGACTTTTGCAGAAAGAGTCTTGTATTTTCTGCAGAAGTCGATGAAGTTGGCTGATGCAGAACACCCGGATCGAGCCTTCTCCTTCACCTCGGGATCAATCTCTTGACTTCGGATCGCCTTTGGACATCGGGACGGATTTGGAGAAGAGCTTGGACGACCTCTGGACGAGCTAGGCACCGGGGATTCACCTTGGGTCATTGAGAATGGCCCTCAATTAATAGGGGAAGGAAGCCGATGCAAAATTTGGAAATTGGACCGACCGCGTCCTCGCTTTTCAAAGAGGACGAGGGTGCGCAGGGCGCGCCCCCAGTTCGGGGGCGCGGTCTGCGTGCCCCCCTGTTTCAAAGGGAGGAGGGGCGCATTACGCGTCTCACTGCTAGAAATCGACGGAAATTTCCGGAAATTGCTAAAACTCGACTTGACATACGTAACGCGCCCCCGAACCAGGGGCGCGGTACAAATAATCGAAAATCAACGCCGAAAACCTTCCAAAAATACGGTTTAGAAGGTACTAATTGGGGCAATTTCCAATTTAAAGAAACTCATCGTGCCCCCGCTTTTCAAAGGAACCGGGGGTGCGCCCCCAGTTTGAGGGCGCGCAGGGCGCGCCCTCCCTTTTCAAGGGGAGCGGGGGCGCGTTAGACTCTCTCTCCTGCGCGCGTGTTCCGCGAGCCGTATCCTGCAAACGGGATGTTCAATTCGGCTCCCGTTTGTTGCGTTGGAAAGAGGGACTTCACCCGCACCTCCTCAAGTTGGTAAAACAGCCGGCATGACTCCCGAGATGTTCGCACGGGGCTTTCTACCGGTTTACCCTCTCGCGGAAAGCCAAAACTCGGGGCGAAGATCCGAAAGAGCACGGTTCCGGTCGATAAATCTCGGGTCAACTTGGGATGACTTAAAATGATGACCGAACAAGTCCGGTATGACCGGAAAACCCGAAGTCATCGAAAAATTTGATATTAACCCGGTAAACGTGAACCGAAACTCGGAAAAGCCGGGAAACCCTAAAATTGACCGAAATGGCCATATGGCCCCGGTTGATAAAATATTTGGATAGAATCGACCCGGATGGCCTAAAAAGACCCTGTGATGACCGTAAAGGCCTAACATGCGGTACGGGATAGCCGTGTCAGCATAGGTCGAAAAAGCCGTAACAAAGCCGTCATTGACCGACGCCTACCGAAATGACTTCTCGGAAACCCTGAATGTTACGGAACACATGCGGGAATCCCGAGACCTTCAATTATGGACCATTCAAGGTCGGTCATCGAGCAGGCTTCGTGTTTTTACAGTTCACGTGCGGCTCTCGCTTGAAGGTCACAGCAATATTCCGAAAATCATTGGTCCATTCTCAACTTGCGAGGGGCTCCACCCATGTCCTTAGCTCATGTCCACGAGATAATCCGGATCAGATAACGGTCAAATAAAGGATATCGCCTATGGAATAAGAGTCTGGGGCTCCAAATCAAGTCAATTTGGCATGTCTACAGTGCCGATCTGGAACCCGTTTTCAGTGTCGACACTTGTAAGTTGCAGTCTGCCTCGACCTTTGTCAAAGGGATGATAGCCTTCTTAAGAGTGTAAAAATAAAGTGGCAAATATGCAATGAAAAATTTGAAAACATGAGAGACTGAAAGTAAATATGAATGTAAAGACAAAAATTCAAACCCAAGCATGGTGACGAAAAAAATTTTCTTGGACTTTTTTAAAAAAGAAATTTTTGTGAAAAGATTCAATTTTTTTAGGAGTTTTGAAAATATTCATTTTTTTTAGTTTTAAAAATATTTAATTTTTTGAGATTTTTTGAAGATATTCAATTTTTTGGAGTTTTGAAAATATTTAATTTTTTGGGAGTTTTTGAAGATATAGAAAAAAAATTTGGTGAGAAAGATTAGTATTGACAAAAGTCCTCAATACTCTGTTGTTATTCTAGGTTCGTTGATACCGTGTGCATAAAGAAGGGGTTCCTTTCCCAGAATCTTTTCAACCTTCAATCTTTGATCAACTAGAGTTTAGTTTTGATTTAGTTGGTCCACCCACACCTTAGGAGTTAAGAATGAAGAATTGATAGGAAGTCCTTGATATGCTTGGACTTGTCAAGGGGGATTTCTCTACTTGCACCCAATTGCCCGTTGGGCTTCGGCCTCTTCCGGTCCTTTCTTCTTTATTAACAAACCTATTTTTGTAGCACACATTCGAACAGGTTCTTTGACCTGTGGGATCATTGCCCATCTTTTGGTGCCTTTTTTCATTTTCTACATTTTGGGTACTCATTAAGACAGGCCCATATTTGTTTAAACATGTGGGGTTTAGTGCTCATATTTTGGCACCCTTTTTTATTTCTTTAGAGAAGTTGGACCTTCTGAGATGGCCTCCTACTAAGGCAGTGGATGCTTTCGATACTCTCTCCCTCTAATCACCTCCACCTATCTTGGACTAAATAGAAAAGAATAGGGTGACAGTTTTCCTTCCATCTCTAATCACCTCCACCTATCATTCAGATTCTAGGATTGGGATGTGTTGTGTGTGAGATGGTATCTACCCTCGAATCCTAGAGAACAAACTAGGACATGTGAACTCAAGTCATACTAGTAGTTCTCTTTATTTTTTGAGGTAGATTACATTTCATGGGTGAATCAATTGAAAACACATCTTGCAAAGTAAAGAATTCATTTGGATAAAACAAAAGGTAGTTATTATCAATCATGAATTTTCTCTCAAGTAAGAATGTCAAGTGAGATTCAAAATCATTTAAAAAAACATTGCCTTGCGGATGACATAATGATGATGAATGCAATTTCATGTAATACCTAAGAGAAGGAGTTCATTCTTGGTGATGACGTTGTTTGTACTTGCCTTGCCTTGCCTTGCCTCCTCTTTTAATATGATCCATATCGCATTGGATCGAAGAGTCAAAGTCATACCGTGAAGTGAAAGATATGGAGGATCTAATTTAGCATGGCGGAGTCAAAATTGATGATGCAAAAGGCAAAGATTGTGGTATCAACTAGGTAATTTCTCCACCTATGAGTAAATTTTGAAAAAGACGAGAATTTTAAAGGACATAAACATGATAGAAAACAATAGCGAATTAACACGGGCTCTTGGGCCTGGGAATTAAGAGCGAGCATGAAGGCCTGAGAATGATTGGAATTAAGGGGCACATGGGCCCAAGAGTTGAATGCAGGCTAGAGGGCCCAATTGATATCGATGGACATAAGGGCCCGATTAAAGGTGATGGGCTCGAGGGCCCGATTAATGATGATGGGCTCGAGGGCCTGATTAGTAATGATGGGCTCAAAGGACCGATTAATGATGATGAGCTCGAGGGCCCGATTGAAGGTGATGGACTCAAGGGCCCAATTGAAGGTTGAGCTCAAGGGACCCAACAAAAAGAGTGTGTATGTGGACCCGATTTAGGTGATTGAGAGCATGGTTGTGATTTTTAAGATTGATGATGGGCTCGTGGGCACCATTGAAAAGTATGGGTGCACAACCTAAAGTTGAAGAAGTGGGGGGCACGTGTGCTTGAGGTTGATGGAAGATGGGCACGTGGGCCCGATTTAGAAGGAATTTGGGCACATTGGCCTGATTGTTGAAGAACATGGGCATGTGAGCCCGGTTGAGATGAATTGCAGGCACGTGGGCCACAGCTTTGTGACGACCACGGTGGGATAAGCCCCATTTGTTTTTCGGAGTCCACAGCTTTGTGACGACCACGGTGGGACAAGCCATATTTTTCACCGTGGGTGCTTTGTGTTTTCTTGCAACTAGTTCTAGTTCTAAACTGGTTTCCTCGTGAGCCTTCCTTCTTTCCACCCTTATTAATTTCATTCCATCTCAATTTTTTTGATTTCACCCTTCTTTCATCAGATCTGAAATGCCAAGTATCTCATTTTATTTTTGCCATTTTATTTGAGCTGGTTCCTGCGTGAACCCACCTTTGTTTTTAAACTGGTTCCCGCGCAAACCAACTCTCTTCTGCAAACTGATTCTCACGTGAACCAACATATGTTTCCAGCCATTAAAATCAGATTTTATCCTCTTTTTCTGTAGGCTATCCCACCTTCAAATTGGTCACCGCATTACCCTCTTTTATTTTCAGTTGTTATTTAAACCGGTTCCCACGTGAACCACCTTTTCCCACTTCAAATCGGTTCCCGCGTGAACCAATCTCTTTATTAACTTTGGTTCCCACATAAACCAAACCTCTTTCTTCAGATCTATCCTCACTTGGATCAAATCCTTATTCACATTTAATTGGCCCCACGTGGCCCTCTTTTAATCATTTAAACTGGTTCCCGTGTGAACCACTCCTTTGCTACCCAAAATCGGTTCCCACGTGAACCACCTTCACTTTTATTCCAGTTCTCACGTGAACCAGCTTATTCTTACATCAGTCCCCATGTGGACACCCCTTTTTCTTGGCTATGAGATCTAAACCCTCTTCTTTCCATCACTTTTCACCATCTCCATTTGGCTCACGTGAGAAACAAGGTTTAGATTCTAGTTTCTAGTTGCTCATCTAGTTTCTAGTTACTTATCTTGTGTTATTGTTTGTTTATTTAAGTTTATGTTTTGCTTATTACTTGCATTATTACTTGATTGCATTATCTGCTTCTTCTCTCTACCTCCTTCTTTTACACTATTACTTTTAAGGTGGGAGCTCACTCTCCCATTCACCCCTCTCATCCAAAACACCCTCTTGGTGGATTTTGACCTCTCTTATGGAATATTCCTTCCTAGTTGACTTGGTTGGTTTTCATCAAGACCTTTGTAATTCCTCATATGTGGAGTATTCCTCTTCACGATCGAGTTGGTTGTACCACTCTCCAAAACCCGAAGCATCCTATGTTACCTACATGTGGTGAGATTGTGTGACACCTAGGTCATTGAAGATTGGAGTTAGGATCCTATCCCATCCTAATCAAAATCATTGCGTAATCTTGTTTTCAAGTCTTTGCATCACTTGTTTGTCAAACAAAAATTCAAAACTTTAACATTTTTGCAAGATACTAAAAACCAGAAAAAAGATCTTTGTTTGTTTTGCCAACTCGTTTGTTTTACCATTTTCTTAAAGTTGAAGGGTGACAATGCAATTAAGGTCTGGAAGGCACGTTGGAATGGTGGAACGCGCAGAACGTCAAGAGTATGAGATGGGTCACCAACAAATTCTATCAAATGGTCATGTTGATCCCTTGTTTGAGTCAGAAGCACAAGAGATCCCTTAACCATATGCTCCCCGTGATGTTGAACAACTCTTTAGGAAGTTGTCTCTTTATACTGTCCCAGAAACCTGTTCCTGTATACAATCCATGGTAAAGGGCAAAACTGTCTCTGTTCAAGCTGAAGCCAATCAAGTTGCCTCATCTCCTCGTCCTATGGTTCGACCATTACTAATTCTATCATCCTTTGTTCAACCATCTATTATTCAACAATCTGTGATTCAACCATCACTAGCTCAACCATCTGTGGTTCAACCATCCGTAGTTCAACCATCATTTGTCCAGCCACCTTATTTTAACCATGTTGCTCCCTTGGCCCACCAAGTCATAGGACAATCTTCAGAGAATTTGTCAAGTCATGCTCCTCAATTCCATAATCACGCATCTAACCACATACCCCCACCAGTAAACCAAGAACCTGCTCTCACCTAGGCAATCATGGATCAGCTCACTCAAATAAATGGACGTTATGAAGAGCTGAGATGTCGCTTGGATTCCAAGTCAATTCCTGAGGTCTCTATTCCTTCTTTGCCAGTTCTTCACCTGCCACCTTCTGAACTACCAGTTTATCGCCGCTACAATGGAATTGGCAATCCTTTTCTCCACCTAAAATATTTTCTCTACGAGTCCTCATTTCAGAAAAATGATAGTTGAGTCCTTGATTTCTTGTTCTACCGATCACTAGAAGGGTCTACATTGGAGTGGTTCTACTCGCTTGACCCCTTTGAAGTAGGAGATTTTGATATTGTCAAGACCAAATTTTTGCAAAGATATAAAGACCGGGTGGCACCATGATGCTCAATTATAGATTTGATTGCTGAGAAGATGAAGCTCGAGGAGGACTTCATAAAGTTTGCTGATCGCTAGAGGACGTGACAGAGAAACTAACAGATATTATATTTCAGAAGGGGAGCAAGTAAAGATGCTCATTAGAAACACTACACCTGCCCTGAGGAATGTTTTGATCATGCACCATCCTACCACTATGAACAAACTTTACGACAGTGCCCGATACTTGCAAGCCCATTTTAAGGATGCCACAATGATAAATTCTTTTGATCCCAAACCTAAAAACATTAAAAAAACTCCCTCTGTACCAGCTGAGCGTACAGCCGAGGGAGTAGTCAACAATAAAGCTGTGAACATTGTGGGGAACCAAGGAGGGAATCGTCAAAATAAGTATAGGAACCCACCACAAAACCCTTCTTACCACCCCCCTCAACAACATGTTAGGCCACAACAACCACAACAACCCCCTCAGCCAGTAGTGCAACCCTAGCAACCTCGTCAACCTACCTACAATAGGGCACCACCCCCACCCAATCAAGCACCACGAAGAGGAGGTCCTAGGAGAAAGAATTAGCAACAACTCCTTTACTCCTTGACCGACATCTTCAATTGGTAGAAAAATAGTTGGAAATGCCCAAGGAAAGAGAGGTTTGGCCAGCAAATGCAGATATGTCCCGATACTATGCTTACCACTAGTACCCTGGTCACACTATTGAAGTGTGTTTCAATTCAAAGATTATATCCATGATCTCAATGACCAAGGCAGCATTGATTGGGCTCAAATGGAGAAATGCATACATGCAATGAAGGCAAGGCAGTAGCAGCGACAACGTCCACCAGCTCAACCTTAACAACAACCTGGCTTAGGGATTGTTCAAAATCAGCTCCCATTACATGCTCCTGCTCCGGCACTAGCACCAACACATCCAAACCCAGGAATTGGTCTAGTATACTCCATTGTCTAGGAAGTTACCAACCGTGCTCAAGGTTGGCAACTAGAAAACCATAATACGACTATGCCAGTCAACCCAGCTAGGCCCCCTACCAGGAACCCCCCCTAGACAGATAATTCGTGCACCGTCTACTCTATAGCCACTATCAAGCTCAATAACCCAACCATTGGCTGCCACTTCTTCTCGCCAACGCATCATTAGGCCAGCCCCCACCTTAACTACACCTTCCTCAACCATTGCTACACATTGGCCCTTGCTCATCTGGCCACCACAATCACCACTAAACCTGAACCCCTACCCTATGAGCTCTGTCACTCCAAAACCCCAACCTATCACACCACCAACCCCACAACCTACCACATCAACCACTCTTGCACCCCGGCCTCTTCTTATCAGGCCACCACCATCGCCATCACTACCAACTCCAAATCCTACCCCTCTACCCACAAACTCAATCATCCCAGATCCACCAATCCCATTGTTGACCATACCTGCACCTACACCACCTGTTATACCACATCCCACCCCAGTTAACCCATCACCTCTACTCGACCGCTAAATAGCCCCGGTGCTTCAGAGTGGAAGGATGTTCCAGCGGCTCTTTCCTCAAGTCAGGGCTCAACTGCAGGATCCAGTGGAGGAAGAACAAGTAGAAGAACCCTTGTCGGGCATGGCCTATGATTTGTTGAAACATTTGGATAAGACACCGGCCTGTATCTTCATACTAGAGTTGATTAAAAGAACAAAGGTGCACTAGGAAATTTTACAGCAGTATTTTCAAAGAGTCATGGTAAATGAGGATCTCCCACCAGAAAAGATCACTATAGTGTTATCCCCTAGAAGTGAGCATCCAACACTCACTTTCTCTCAGGAGGAATTAGCAAATTCAAAGGCCAGGAGATACTGTTTTCATTTGCAATGTTGAAGTGATATCATGTTTGGTTGACACTAGAGCTTCCATCAATGTTATGCCGCTAGAAACTTTGCAGTTATGTGGCATTTCTGAACAAGAAATCAAGCCATCATGTGCATGGTGACGGCCTATGACAACTCCAAGAAGTCTACACGTGGGGTGGTCACTTTAGAAGTTAAACTTGGAACATGTAAAGTCACAACAGATTTTCATATCTTAGAACTGGATCCAACTTTTTGGATTATACTTGGGAGGCTGTACTTGGAAGCAATAGGAGTTGTGGCTTCAACAAACCATCAGTGCATAAAATTTCTCTTTAATGGACAAGTTGTCAAAGTGACTAGCATGCTCGTAAGGGACGAGCTAAATGATGCTTCTTCACCCTTAGGACTGTCAATACAACCCCAGATCTCAGTGGGGGAGTTGCCAAAAGTTAGATGCATGATTGCCTCTCTACCAGACATAGTGGGATGGCAGATGATGATGAAATTGGGATATTAGTCTGGAAAAGTTTGGGCAAGGATCTTCAAGGGATCACTCAACCGATTGAAATTGTGAAAATGCCACTTAGGTGGGGGTTGGGATATGAAGAGGATTTCATCTCAAGGATGGTCTTACAATCAGGATATGCCATGGGACTCCACACGTTCTTTATCAAAGAGGAGACCATGATGATGGTTGAAGATGACAAGGGTTCCATTACAACTGTCAAGAGGAGAAAAGCTTCAAATAAAGAAGTGGACATGGAAGATTTGTGCTTATCTTTGACTTATTTGTTTTCAACTAAGGAAGAGCATCAAGAACCACTCAAGGGCAGACCAATCTTGGATCATCCTGTCGAGCAAGCTACCAATCAAGTCAAAACTATCCCACGAGGCCCAAATACAACAATCCCATGTGTAAACCTTGTGCCATTATCTTTGGATCTTTTGGATGGGCTTCCAAGCCCACTTTCTTTCACCAAACCAACAACTTACTTTGGGCCCATGTGCCCTTTCCAGCCCATCAGTTTCACTGGGCCTACTTGCCCATCTACTTCTCTCATCAGTTTCAGGACTGAGGGCTCTTCCCAGCATGGACTCACACGCCCATCTGTATCTAGAACCGGGTCCGCATGCCCGTTTACTTTTTTTATCAGTTTTTGGCCCATGTGCCCATTTTTTGTTACCATTGGGCCCACGAGTCCATTTTTCTTCTTTATTCTTAAGTTTTTCTCTTTGTTAATTCCGTCAGCTTCTAGCAAGTCTTGAGTCATTATGGCTCAGTCTATCTTCTTACTTGAAAATTCCAAAAAAAAAAATGCCTTCTCTGAAACTCACATTTCCATCAAGGAGATGTCTCTACTCATCTCACAGGGTGCTCCCAATCAGGGATACCTCTCTTCTAAATCATTAATCGATTTACTCGATCCTCCCTCCATTGTAAATACCACATTTCTAGCTTTGTCTTCAGTAGGTCAGGTTAGGATAGGAAATAGGAAAGTTAAAGGTAAACGAGTTCCAAGTAGGTATCTGCAACAATTGGCACAAAAATGCATAGAATGTGCAAGGCTACCAAACTTTTTAGAGAATACCATCCAGCTGGATGAAATCCGATATGAGGATGAGCATAACATAGATCATACTTTGGAAGTATATGAGGTAGTATCAGAAAAGGATTATGAATCTGAGGATGAAATTGAAGATTTGGCTGATACATATGCACTTGGACTTAGAAGATTTGAAGAACCATCAACCACAGAGAATGAACTAACCAAGGAACTAAATTCAGGAACCCTGGAAGATCTTAAGACTATCCTCATCAATGCAAACCTCACTCCCTCAGAAGAACAACATTTGATTAAAGTTTTGGAAGAATACAAGGACACGTTCGCATAGATATATGAAGATATGTTGGGACTAGATAATTCATTGGTTGAACAAAGATTAACATTGAAACCTATAACTACCTCGGCTAAACAAAAGCTTAGGAGGTTCCACCCTGATATTGCACTCAAAATGAAAGAAGAGGTCAACAAATTACACCAGGCAAAATTTATTAGAGTCTTCCTTTATCCATAATGGCTGGCTAACATAGTCCCTGTTATGAAGAATGATAGACGTGTTTGAATTTGCATAGACTTCAGGGACCTGAACCGAGTGTGTCATAAGGATGATTTTTCTTTACCACATATCGATGTTTTGGTTGATAACACAGCTGGATTTGAAATGCTCTCATTTATGGATGGCTATTCTAGATACAATCAGATCCGATTAGTCGAAGAGGACCAAGAGAAGACCTCGTTTACTACACCTTGCGAAACATATTGCTATGTTGTCATGCCCTTTGGGTTAAAGAATGATGGTGATATATATCAGAGGGCTATGATGGCTATCTTTCATGACATGATGCACACCCTTGTAAAGGTGTATGTGGACGAATTGGTTATCAAGTCCAAGAGTCGAGAAGATCATGCTGAAGTACTAAGGAAAGTTTTACAACGAGCTAGAGAATGCAAGTTGAAAATGAACCCTAAGAAGTGTACATTTGGTGTTTCATCAGGAAAACTACTAGGGTTCATAGTAAGAAAAAAGGGCATAGAGATCAATCCAAATAAGGCCAAGGCAATCATTGGTATGCATCCTCCAAAGAATATCAAGGAGCTTCGAGAATTGATTGGGAGGCTACAATTTGTCCGCCGATTTATCTCACAATATTCCCAAAGGTGTAAACCTTTCTATAAGTTAACCAAGGCGGGGGGGGGGGGGTAAATGGGATTTGAAGTGCCAAGAGGTGTTTGATAGGTTAAAAACATACCTGGCAAGTCCCCCTATGCTTAGACCACAAATTCCCGACAAGCCCTTGGTCCTTTACATTTCCGTTCTCGAGAACTCTTTTAGGGTAGTCCTTGCACAAGTTGATGAAGAAGGGAAAGAGTGAGCTACCTACTACTTGTCTAAGATCTTTGATGCTTGTGAGTTGAAGTACATTGTGGTAGAAAAGACATGTGTTGCTCTTGTTTGGGTGGTTCAAAAACTCAAGTATTATTTTCTTGCTCACCAAGTCAAGATCATTACTCGTATCAATCCCATTAAGTTTCTCTTAGATAAAACAGTTTTGACTGATTGGTTAGGGCGATGGAAGAGCTTCTTGTTCCAATTTCATACCACCTATGTTCCGCAGAAGGCAATCAAGGGCTACGTTATTGTTGAACACCTTGCCCATCATCCTATACCCGTCTTTGACCCAGTTCGGTCGGAGTTCCCAGATGACGAACTAATGTCAGTCTGATCTTCTAATCTTTGGACATTATATTTTGACAGGGCTCTAAACTCTTATGGTAGAGGGATAGGTATTGTTCTTCTGTCACCTGAAAGTGTTGCCATTCCATAGGCTTTTAAGGTTGATGTTCTTCCGGATTATTTGTTTGCCTTTTGGTCATCGACATCGGATACCATCTGTAGGCCTTTTCTAGCAACCAACAACAAAGCTGAGTATGAAGCCTTGTAGGCCGGGCTGGAGGCTGCTCACTTCCATGGTGCCACCGAACTGAGGGTGGTAGGTGATAGTCAATTGATCCTAAGCCAAGTCCTATCCAAGTACCAAACTTCCCATCCAAATCTCAAACCCTACCAAGAGCTCACCACCTGCTACATCAAGCTATTCTTTAAACTAACCTTTGTCCATATCCCTCATGCTCAGAATACCTTGTTGATGCCTTACCTGTAAGGAATCAATACATGACAGCGGAAAAATTTTGATTCCATAAAACCATGATCTTTGCCTTGATCGATGCCGAACGAGTAAAATCGGGAACCGAATATGAAGTAGAACAATATTACCTCCTGGGATTTCTCAAATACATCACCACGGATGAAGAGAGGACATTCCTCCTTGCTGAAAACCGTTCAAGTGTCCGGTCTCTAGCGGTATCCACACGATCTGCTTCAATAGATGAGTTCTCTCTTCCCTCGGGCCTCCAGAAACCTTCCAGATCCAAGCTTGACCATGGGAGATCACCTTCTAGAGGAGAAAGAAGAAGGAGAGGATGCTTGGGACGTGCTCCAGCCCTATGGCTTGTTAGGGTTTGGCTTCATAAGCCATTTATATATAGAAGATGGAATTTTTTATAAAAAATTCAAAATTTCTATAAAATTGTGTCCATGCCCTCATCTTATTGACCAGATCTAATGTGTGTGACCCACTAGGCCCAATAGTCAATTTGGTTGAAGCCTTAATTAATTTAAAAGAATAATTCCTTTAAATTAAATCAAAACTGTTATCCGATAATAGTTTGTACGGTATTCTGATCATAAAGGGTACAAGCCACATTCTATGATCCCAAATGACTTTGGGGGGTTAAATAACATCCATTAAGCCTTTCCATCATCAATTACCACACGGATTTAAATCCTCGTTCATACAATGTCCCGGTCAGTCAGGGGTTCAGCACTGACTGTCAACCCCTAAGTATTCCAACTCTATGAAATCTTGTACTCAGGAATGGATCAACTGGAAAACTCCTTTTCCAATTATCCTATCTACCTTGGCCAAGGATTTAGGGTACTATCCATAGGACATTCTCTCTCTCCTACCGAGAGTGAATGATCCCTTATTATCCGCTCAATTGCCTCCACCAGGTTTCCCATATACCCAATCCATTAACTATATAGGACCACAACACTAAGTGATCCATCAGTCAATAGTCAAAGTACATAGTACGCCTGGCAAGACATCTTTGGCGACTCAGGTCAAAAATCCAACCGTGCTATTGAGATGTAAGAATAACCTAATAGACAGTTCGGTAAGATACCGATCAGGTTTTCCTAAATTGGTCAGTTCAGTGAACTCATTCCATTAATGAGCACCTGTGTGTGTATCTCAGTGTCCTCACACTGATGACCAATGAGATCGGTTATTCTCATCATATAAGAAGACATCACACACACTAGTATATCCGAATTCTTGATGTCCCGTCTCAAGGATCCTATGACTAGGAACATTTATATCACATACCTCTAGATGATCGATCTCATTATCATGATCTCATCATGATTCAATCATCATTGCATGTGATCAAGGACTTCATTACGATATACGCTTCTAATAAAATCTAGTAACGAAATTTTGCCTATTTAATTGAATGAGAAATTCTTAGAAATGTCGAATCATATCATATATGATTGGCTTGTAGGGCATACATTTCTATCATTACTTTCACTAGCTTCATTTTTATCTGTCTCGCTAGGCAGGCAAGTGCGAACTATCCACATTCGTAAGAGGTCAATTTTAGCAATTGAGGATGGACATTTTCTGAAGGTTAATGAGAGGTTCAACAGAAAAGAATACTTGGAACACAAAGAAGAAATCTTCTTAATTGAGTTGGAAGAATTAGAAGAAGGTGAGAGACCTTGGTATGATGAGATTGCGAGCTATTGCCAAGATCAGTCATATCCACCTGGATCAACCACCAAGGAAAAGAAGGCAATAAGAAGGGTATCCCAGAGGTACACAATCCTAGGAGGAGTGCTCTACAAGAGGAGCCTAAGTGAAATCTTACTTAGGTGTCTTGATGAAGAAGAAGCCGAGTTGATGCTTAAGGAAGCACATTTTGGAGTTTGTAGTGGTCATGTTAATGCCCAAGCCCTTGCTAAGAAAACCATTTGACAAGGGTATTATTGGCCAACTCTAGAAGAAGACTACTCCATCTTTGTCTGGCACTATCATTCATGTCAACTCCATGCCGACAAGATTCATTCTCCTACATCTTCCCTTCATCCAATTCATGCCCCTTGGCCTTTCGCCATGTGGACTTTTGATATCATTGGCCTCTTAAGTGACCTCAACTCTGAAATGTGCTCAAAATCATTCATTCTGACGGCAACGAAGTACTTTACAAAGTGGGCTGAAGCAGAAGCGTTCGTGGAGATTAAAGCGTCAATAGTTTGCTTTTTCATCAAGCGCAACATCATTGCAAGGTTCGGGATCCCCAATGACATCGTTACTGATAATGGGTCGTAACAGGTATCACATTTCATTGCATCATTCATCACCATACTATCCTCAAGGCAATGGTCAAGCAAAATCCACCAATACAATCTTAATTAAAACCATCAAGAAATCTTGTAAGTCTAGCAAGTTTGCCGACTGGCCTGATAAGCTTGAAGATGCTCTATTGGCTTATCGTACTTCTATAATAACTCCCACTAGACAAACTATGTATGCTTTGACATATGGGATGGAAGCAGTGGTCCCCTATGAAGTATTACTTCCATCTCTCTGAGTTTAGCTCGACATGGATATCCCTGTTGATGAGAGATGCGAATGTCTCCCTGCATAGCTTGAACTCTTGGATGAAAGATGCCTAGCTACCACCGAGCATGCTCAGACTTATCAGAACAGACTTAAAAGGTTTTATCAAAAGAGGGTGGTCGAGAGAAAATTCAAAATTGGTGAGATGGTCCTTAAAAGAATTTTCATTAAGCCGAGGGGTCCCCGCTCCAAATTGCAACCTAACTAGGAAGGGCCTTTTGTAATCACTGAAAAGTATCTAGGCAATGTACATGAATTGACTAATGCATGTGGAGAAAAATTGAAGCATCCTTGGAATGGAGTTTACCTCAAAAATTATTTTCCACAAAAATGGTGAAACCACTAGTATAATCTCAAGTCATTGATCCTAGGTTGTTCGTGAGAAGTCAAGGGTAGGTACCATCCTACACACACAACACCTCCCGATCCTAGAATCCAGACAACCCGACACTTGCGAAGGGCAAGGCAGAAATCTAGAAACGGAAGGAGTACCCTTGCCCTATTTTCTTTTACTCGGTCCAAGATAGGGAGAGGAGATTAGAGAGGGATAGTATCCAAAATACCCACCACTCTAGTGGGAGGCCATCTCGAAGGGTGTAAAAGGGTGCCAAAAGATGGGCAATGAACCCCTCAGGTTAAAAAAGAAAATAATCAACCTGTCTAAATGAGTACTCAAAATGATAGTCAAGGCAAAAGGCACTAAAAGATGGGCAATATCCCCATGGGTCAAAAACATGTCCAAATATGTGCCACATAAAAGAGCGGAAAATAAGAAAGTCCCGATCGGGGGCACATGGACCAAAAATTTAGAAAAATCCCAAAAAAACTCAGAAATTGTTTGAAATGTTGAAAATGACATTTTTGTTAAAGGAACCACCATCAAAAACATTGTTTTGATCTCCAAATAATGGTTCTAATAGTGAAAACTTTAGTTGTTCATTTTGGGAACAATATGCTTCATATGGCAATTTCGTTTGTTGGGTACTAATCAGAAATGTGCAGGCAACGTTTTAAGTCCAATAGGTGAGATCGGTGTTCTAGAGAGAACGTCATGCCAGCCCTACGGCAAAAATAAAAGAGGCACCACCCAACTAAACATTATCATGGTGTTGTATCTGTCAAAAGGAAAGATGAAGATGGACTAGAGATGCTGATGAATCAGGAAGTCCATGCAAGTTGCTAGTCCATGCTTGAAGACTTCTCTTAGACAGCAAGGATGAAGCCTGAAGTGTGTTAGCTCACATTTCAGATAAACTTGAAAATTTTTATCATCATAGGAAATCAAGAGGCCGGCGATGCAAGCAAAGGAGGTGCTTGTGTTTGACTTCCTCCTGATTTCACATTCTCATCCTCACATCATCACCAACATTCTATTTGCACTTCACATCACTCCTACCATTTGTCACTTAGTTATGTTAGGTTCATTTAATATTATATGTTTTGATGTTGAAGACCTTGAGGGTGGAGATGACTGGGCCCGAGATCCCCTTCAACAAAATCTATGATGGCTTGGTCATTTCTTCACACTCACGGATAAGCCAAAATTGAACATTGAAGGGACGATGGTTCCTAATCAGGTGTCTTGGACAATCTATATCTTCAACTATTTTCTACATAATTTTTTATGTTTCATATCCATCTATTTTTTATTCTTCATCATTACCAATGTTGTCCCACCATGTTTTACTCTATTATCCCACCATGTTTTACTTTGTTATCCAACATTATTTTATTTTATCTCACCATGTTTTACTCTATTATCCCACCGTGTCTTTTATTTTATCCCACCATGTTTTACTATGTTATCTTTCCGTGTCTTTTATTTTATCCCACCATGTCTTTTATTTTATCATGTTTGCCATGACATTGTTTCTTTTGTCCCATCATTCTATGTTAGTCCCACCATTATCTTTCAATCCCACTATGCCTTGAGTCTGTTCTGTTGTTTTCGAAATATCTGGGTTTTCTACCAAACTGTGATTCATGGTTTTCACAATACCCGAGCAAATTTTGTTGTGCTTAAATGAACCCTTTTAGAACTTAAGGTTATTCAAGTCAGAATTAGATTGTGTATTTTGGTGAAATTTGAATGAACTTGAGATTCCAAATATGATGGATTGGTATTTTTTTTCATTTTAAAATCAATTTCTCTTTTAAACTTTAGCCCATCACAGTACAATAACACTGCAAAGTTTGGGTTGATGGCTAATGATGAACCAACAAATTTGGGGACTCCTCACTGCGCTGAGGGTTGGCTACTCCTTTATCTTTTTATTTTTCATCTCTCGGGCCAATGGCATATCTTTTACCAATCAATTATATGAGGTTTTGATGGAACATGAAAGCAATCTAGGATATTCAGCAAGATTCATTTTGCTGAATTGGGGTACATAAGCGTGTCTATATATACACCTTGATGCCATCCTTTCAGTCCATCACCATTTCATTCCGCTACATTCATCTACACACTTACATTCTATTACAGTTTACTTCGAATCACTCCACTTCATTACATGTCATTCTCTTACAAAGTCGACATCAAGGCAAGGCAAGCTGTAGACATGCCAAATTTGCCTAATTCAAAGCATAAAACTCATGTTTTATAGGGTAACATGTGTGATTTATCTTATAATGATGTCGGGTCCTTTTAATGTTGATTTGGAGCTTTACCGAATGAAATCGGATGTTTTTCGGAGTTTTTCGCACAAAGTCGTAATTTTCGAGCGAAAGCCACACGTAAATCGTGTAAACATGGAAATTGGCTGGATGACCAATGCCTAATGATCATGCATTGAAGGTTATGGTCAGATTCATGTTTCAGGCATGTTTTGTGTCATGTCGTGTCTTTCCAGTTGGCCATCGGAATCATTCTGACCAATATCAGATCTTCTATTCACTATCATAACTTCTGAATAAAATTCTGAAGTTTTGGAGAGTATGATGGCTGATGCGTTGCTGTATAAAGCTTCTTCGGCCATTATCCTTCCAACACAACAAACGGTGTCGAATTCCAAGTTCAGGAGTGTCCGCAATGACTTCCGGAACAAAGACGCACAGAACCAGTCCCATGCTCCCTGGTTCTAGGGCACATGTGCCCTACCCCCAGGGAACGTGACCTTGCACCCCCATCCTGAGGCACACGACCATGTGCCCCAAATCGGGGGCACAAGGGAACCAATTTTTGATCGGGACTCTACCTCTGACCGGATCGGATTGAAATTTTCGATCGGATCGGACCAAAATTTTTAGGTGGATTAGATGCGCCCCCTCCAGGGGTGCATGCGCCCCTAAGGGCCAGGGTGCAAGGGTGCTGTTTCTAGGTATGGATCGTGTCAATTTTCTCTTATAAATAGACTCTGATTCGGGTCATTCCAGAGGCAGGAACATGACCCCCAAGGAATCTCAAGATATTCAAGCTCCCTCCTGCATCGATTTTGTGATTTTTAGAGTGAGAATTTTGAATTTTTAGAGAGAGAAGAGTTGGTTTAGGAGAGAGGATGGTCTATCTGCAGGTGATCTTCTAGGTCTCTCTTCTTCGACTTCTACAGCAGCGTGTGGATATATGCTGCCCAAGCTCTCAACATCAAAGTTCTTCTTCTTCGAGTCTTCTTCTGTTTGCAATCAACGGTACATGATTTGGAGGTCGGGGCTGGTCATGACGAGCGCTGAAGCAATGTCGCACCTGAACGATCATGGACTGTTGCTCGACTTTTTCGTCAACCCAAATTTGGCCATATCTCTCTCAATTGTTCTCAGAAATTTTCTGTTATTTTTCCTATCTCTTTGTTTCGTGGTTTTCCATCCTCCTATAATTTTTTTTACATTTTTTATAATAGTTTTATACTGTTAATACAAAAATAAAAGGGGGTTAGAGATAACCCGAATACAGTTAGTTTTTTTTCAGTTGTGTGTTTTATGTTATTTTCTTTACACATACTCCACTTTGTTTAGTTCTAATTGTCTTTTCAGTCGTTTTATTGTCTAGTTGCATAGGAAACCAAGCATCCACACGTTGAGGACTCTTCTTCATCATCTGGCCGAAGAAGGAGAAGCTTTGACCAGCACTCTTCCCACTAAGGTACACATGGTCATTTTTATTGCATAAAGCGGAACCTGAGGTTCCTGGCAACCAAAATATGTTTTGAAATTCCTTCTTCTCATTCTCCTCCCACATGACCTGAACCGTCTCTTCGGTGATCGAGTGATGTCAAGGGATGAAAGTTCGGGGATCAATGTGAGTGTGGGACCAAGGTGAGTTGTTGTTTTTCGTGTTTTCTTCGCTTTCTTTCTTATCCCCTCTTAAGGTGGCGATCTGGATTCACGGACTACCTCGAAAAGGAGAGCCCTGTTTATTTTTTGGAGTTGACAAAGGCAACAGTTGATCAATGCCTGGCGAATCCTTGCCGAGTCCTTCATTGGATTGACAATCAACTAAGTTTATGATTCCTTCATCTAAGCTACCTACTGTAGGCTTCTTCTCAGGACGTTCTATGGAAGAGGGCATGCGTAGTTTAGGGGATTCCAAAAGGGTAGAAGGGTTTGATTCAATCTTCTCTATTTGCTAACTTTGATCTTGAGATATTAAGATGACATGATGAGAAGTTGATTCCTTTGCCAAGGTAGGAGCACAAAGGGTTAGAACAATTGAATCATCTTCCGAGGTAGGAGCACGAGGGGTCGGAGTGACTAAATCATCTACCATGGTAGGAGCATGAATGATCGGAGTGACTAGTTTCTCTACCAAGGTAGGAGCATGAATGGTGGGAGGGATTGGTTCCTTCACTGAGGCAGGAGTAATAGACGAAACAAGTGGCTTGACTGACTGAGGGGGGAACCCTATGTTGAGAAATTGATTGAAGTGGTGCTGGCATAGAAGTCGGTTCAAGTTGAGGAACTATTGGTGAAATTCGTTGAGGAGTCAAGGCTTGGATGGTTGGCCGAGGGGTTGTTAGTGGAATAGGTTGAGAAGCCAAGGGCCGGATGATTAGCCGAGGGGCCTTTGGAAATGTTGGTGGAGTCAAAGGCTAGGGAGCCGATTTTGGTAATGAAGTATTTTCACAAGCGACAAGAGGAACTTGATTGTGCACAGTTGTTTGTGCCATTGGCAAGGGTTGCATGACCGGCTGAGGTTGGGGCATCGGTGGCCAAATCAACTGATGTTAAGGAGTCAGCCAATGAAGATGATCTAGATGAGATTGGGGAGGGCTCCTAGGTTGGTGCATAGCATCAATGTTCTTCTAAGCCATGGGGCTCAATTCATCATGATATTGCTTTAATTCCACGTCTACCTTTGGTTCCCCAATTATTGAATAGCCCGGCCCATATCATTGCAAAAATTTTGCCATGACGATTTCAAAATCCCATGCTTCTATTTCTCTAAGAGAAAAAAAAAATTCTAGGGTTGCACCCTCTAAAGATCGCCTAAAAAGAAAAGAAAGAATTCTTCAATCATTTTGCCATCGAGACAATTTTTTCAACAAATCATTGACATAGATGAAGGGATCACCTGAGCCATTGTAGCTATGGTAGGTTGGCATTTGTGAGGGAGGGATGTAGATAGTATAGATGAGAAATTCAAGGGTTTCATGATCCCTGGCAATGGGTGAAGAGGAGTACATTGGGGGGTGTGCACATGGCACCTGGATGGGAGGGAGGTGGTTTGGTGTACAACCTGATGAATGACCCACAATGGGGTGAGTAGGTGAAGTAATGTGGCAAGGCTATCCAAGCTGAACCACTGATTGCGGAGGTGAGACAGCTCGATTGACTTTGGCTGGACCTTGATTAGCATGTGTCTTATTCTTCACTAGAGATTGTATGAATGACAAAGTCTTAAGATCAAGATGAAAAGATAGTTCCTTAAGAGCTTGTTCTATATTACGAGAAGCGGACTAATGGGCAACTCCTTGCACTTTTGGTTCCATAGCAGCATTGTTGTGGCTCTTGGGTTGTTGTTGGAGCTTGTAGAGACATGCCCCATAATCATGTTGCTCAAAGTAGTCTGACATCCCGACGTGTCTTCTAGACTTTAACATCACGGGTATCCTGTCAAACTTTCTAAAGAGATGGTTGAAAGAGATCAAGTGGAACACACAATTGAAGATTTTTTGTTATGTTTTGTTTTGTTTGATTTTTTGTTCCAGTTTTATTGTTGGCAAACATGTTGTACACAAAATTAAAGAGATTTTTTTGTTTGTTTTAGGTGTTTTTGAAATAAGGAATTTTGTTGTTTTCAATTTTGGTGAGCAAACAAGTTGTGCAAACAAGTTTTTAGAATGACTACTTGATAATTTTTGAGCTCAAACCTTAGATTAGATAGATTATTATCAAATGTTCACTCAAGTTGGGTATGATTCCTATTACTCCAATCTTCAAGACCTAAGGTTGTCACACACCACAAGTAGCTACTTGGGTTCTTTAGGGTTTTGGGATAAATGGTACAACCAGAACCAGCCCAATCGTGTGGAGAGGAATACTGGAAACAGTTCCAGATTGTGCGACTTTATTGAAGTGATCACCATGGACAATCCGGAAATCAGAATGGACTCTCGATTATTTTAAAAATGAAAAATATTTGAAATGGATTATTTTTAATGAATACACTTTGGATTTAATAATATGATAAATAATCTGAATTTACCTGATAAGTCGGAACTTGGGCAGTAAAGTTCTAGAAACTCCCAGTGCAACATCAATGTAGAATGTGCTATGGGCACCATAGATATTGGAATTGAATGATTCCTATTGGAAATAAAAGAGGACTCAGCGGGGAACAATTTCTATGAAGGATGTATGAGCTGAATCTTCAAGTAAGTGTAGTGAATTTGACTGAGAAGACGATGACCAAAAAAAGAAGACTTCGGATTTGTCTGCGCAGTGTTGGTGTAAAAGCCATCATAAGCCTAGGTGATGTTGTAATTGATCTCTATTTGTTGGAGATGAAAGATAGCTCGATGAGCAACACTTCTTAAGAAAAAAACCTAGGCCGGAAAATGATCAGGGAGATCTGTAGAAGCCTATTATCAGCAAAGCAGCACGTTAGAACATAGATCGGCTTATTTTTAAGTTCGGGATGATCTCCGGACACTGGGACAAAGAGAGGACGGTTCAGGGAGGTAGGGACGAGCCTAGGGTGGATGGAAGGCAAGGAGAAGAGCCCTAGATCGTACTCCAATGGCCAGAATTTATAGAGAATCAAAACTGGTGCAAAACATGGAAATTGATCAACCGCGCCCCTGAGTTAGGTGTGTGCAAACCGCGCCCTCAAGTTGACGACGCGGTGACCGCGCCCCCACTTTAGGGTGTGTTCGATGCGTTATTGCTAAAAAAACTTGGAAAGCTTAGGAAAATTGCTAAAAATAGGGTTGACAAAATGAATGTGCCCCCGACCCGGGGCGTGGTCAAAATAATCATTTTTAAGAGGAGGAGAGCTTCCAAAAACCGGTTTGGAATGTCCAAACTAGGGCAATTTTCGATTTTCGAAACTGACTAGGCCCTTAGACCGGGGCACACTAACCGCACCCTTGGTCTGAGGGTGCACAGGCCACACCCTTACTGTGAGGGCTCGGTGATCGCACCCCCTGTTTGGGGGTGCGGTACATTCTCTCTCCTACACTTGCATGTTCCGCGAGCCATAACTTGCAAACGAGATGTTTGATTCCACTCCCATTTGTTGCGTTGGAAAGAAAATTCTTAACTGCAGCTCCCCTAGTTGGTAAACCATCCAGCATGACTCCTAAGACTTCTGTACGAGGCTTTGACTATTGGTTTACCCTCCTACGGAATATCAAAAATTGAGGCGGTGATCTGAAAAGGCACGGTTTCGGTTAAGGAACCTAGGGTCAGCTCGGGATGACTTAAAAACAAGACTGCATGAGTTCGGTATGATCGGAAAACCTAGAATCATCGAAAAAATCCAAGAATAAATCGTGAAATGAACCTCGAAAAAGCTGGGAATAACCAAGAAACCCTAAAATCGACTAAAACGGCCGTATGGCACTGGTTGGTGACAATAAATGGTTCAGGTTGACTCGGAGGACCCGGAAAGGTGTTCAAAGAAGCCGGGGATGACTCGTAAAGATCGAAAAAGCCGGCGACAACCCGTACAACTCTGATTGACGTTTGGAAACGATGGGGGAACCTGGAAAACTTGGAGAGATGCTCCATAAAGCCGAGGATGACTTGGAATACTCAGAATGACCGGAAAAGTTGGCAGCAATCCATACAACTTGGGTTGATGACCAGAAACAATGGGAGGAACCCGAAAAACTCGGAGAGATGTTCAAAAAAAACGGGGATGACCTAGAATACTCGGAATGAGCGGAAAAGATGACGACAACCCGTACAACTCGCGTTGATAATCGGAAAAGACGAAAAGAACCAAAAAAACTCGGAGAGATACCCGGAATAGTCGGGGACAACCCGGAGAAGTCAAAATGACTAAAAAATGTTGACGGCATCCCATACAACTTGGGTTGATGAACAGAAACAATGGGACAAATCCAGTATGTTCTATGCCACCCCGTTATTGATCAGAATGACCTAACAGCAACCATGAAACCCTAACAGTAAGCAAAAAAAAGCGTACGATGACTCGACGAAAGGACACAACACAATGGTCCTCACTCTACACACCCAGATTCGACCAGGGATAAACCACTCATCTTCAGATTTCTAAGTGGGAGAGTGAGCTCCCGCCTAAAAAAAGTAAAAAATAAGAGGGGTAGAGAAGGGGAACACATAATGCAATCGAGTGATAATGCAAGTAATGAGCAAAACATGAACTTAAATAAAACAAGTGATCATATAAGATAAGCAACTAGAAACTAGACAAGTAACTAGAAACTAGAATTTAGACCTTGTTTCTCACGGAGCCAAAAGGAGGTGGTGAAAAGTGATAAAAAATGGAAGGGGAGATCTGATAGCCAAACAAAAAGGGTTGTCCACATGGGGACCGATGTAAGAATAAGTTGGTTCACGTGGGAACCGTAGGTAAAATGTGATGGTGGTTCACGCAGGAACCGGTTTTGGGTAGAAAAGGTGGTTCGCACGGGAACCGGGTTGAATGATTAAAAGAAGGCCACATGGGGCCAATCTGAAGATGAATAAGGATCTGATCCATGTGGGATAGATCTGAATAAAGAGATTTGGTTCACGTGGGAACCGATGTAAGGAAAGAAATCGGTTAACGCGGAAATCGGTTTGATGTATGAATGGGTGGTTCGCACATGAACCAGTTTGAACGGCAATTAGAAATAAAATAAGGTCATGTGGTGACCAATTTTAGGGTGAGATGACATGAAATAAAGAGATAGAATCTGATTTGAAAAGCTAAAAACAAATTTTGGTTCACACAGGAACTAGTTTGTAGAAGAGAGTTAGTTCACGCAAGAACCAATTTTTAAAAGCAATGGTGGATTCACACAGGAACCGGTTGAAAATAAATGATAGAAATTAAGTAAACAAACTTAGCACTTTAGATCTAATGAAATAAGGTAAAATCAAAAAATTAAAGATGAAATCAAGTTGAGAAAGTTGGAAAGAAAGTAAGGCTCACGCAAGAACCGGTCTAGAACTAAAACTAGTTGCACATAAACACTAAGCACCTACTATTAAAGACACTACTTTTCCCACTGTGGTCACCGAAAGGAGTGTTGTTGACTCTGAAATCAGGATGAGTGAATCCGTATCATCACCTCAAAGTGAAAAAGAGAGGAGGAGGGAGAAGAAGATCCCTTCTTTACCCACATTCACATTGATTCCCGAATACTTATCCTTCGACATCATTAGGGTGTTGAAGGGACTATCCGGGTCATATGGGTAGGAAGAGATAAAATAAATTAATGCATGAAATGAAGTAAGAAAGTGGTCAACAGGAGCCACAGGCTCCGCTTTATGTAATGAAATTAAACATTGATTGTGGGTACCTTAGCAGGAAGAATATGGCTTCAAGTTTCTCCTTCTTCGGCCAACCGATGAAGAAGAGTCCTCAACACGTGGGTGCTCAGTTTCCCATGCAACTAGACAATAAAACAAGTGAAAATACAATTATAACTAAATGGGGTGAAGTATGTGTAAAGAAAATGACATAAAAGCAGACAATTGAAACAAAATTGCCGGATTCAAGTTACTTCTAACACTTTTTTATATTTTTGAATTAATAGACTAAAACTAATGCAAAAAATGTGAAAAAATAATATATAGATGAAGAAGGACTGAATAAAGAGATAAAAATAAAAACAGATCAAATTTGATCCAATTGAATAAAATATGGCCAAATTTCGGTCCATTGAGAAAGTCAAATAGCAATCGGGATCTGTCTGGTGCGACTTTACTTCAGAGCTTGCCACGACCATCACCAACTTTATAATTGTGTTCTATCTATTACAAAAGAAAGAAGGCTTGGAGAGGAAGAATTTTGCTTCAGATGGCTTGGGCAATAGATGTCTCCACGCTTCTATAGAAGTTAGATAAGAGAGACCTGGCTGAACACATGCGGACCAAGTTTTCTCTCTCTAAAAGTTCAAATTTGTCTCTCTAAAAATCACCAGAATAGAGAAGGAGAGATTGGATGTCTTGGGAAGCTCGGGGTTCATAAACTCGACCTATGGAACATCAAAAGTTGGGGGAATTTATAAGGTAAGCCGAGGTTGATCGATTCATAAGAAAATGGGCAAATGCGCCCTAGTCCTGGAAGCATGTGCCCCACCCCTGGGGCGCATCCAAAAATGAAGATAAATTCAAAACAAATCAAAAATAATCTAAACAACCTTTCTGGACTTATCCAGTCAGAACTAGAATCAAAGTTGAAGACTGGGGGCACATGGCAATGTGCCCCCCTTGGGAGGGCGCATGGGCATGTGCCCCTCTTGGAGGGTACATGCTCCCTATCTCGAGGTGCATGGCACTACATTTGCGTGCCTCCATTCCGGAAGCCATTATAGACACTCCTGATCTCAAAATTTGATGGCATTTGTTGTGTTGGAGAGATAATTGGCCAAGGAAGTTTTATATAGTGATGCAACAAACACCACATGCTCCAAGACTTTAGAATTTCATCCGGTAGTTGGGGTAATGAACAGAAGGTCCAACACTAGTCGAAATGATCCTGACAGCTATCGGAATGACAATGCATGAATCAAAACACATGTGGAATGAGAATTTGACCATAGCCTTCAATGATTAATCATCAAGCCAATTTTCATATTTACGTTATTTATGCGTGACTTCCACTCAGAACTTATGGCTTCATTTGGAAAGCTTTGGAAAATGTATGTTTTCACTCGACAAAGCTTCAAATCAATGATAAAAGACCCAGCATCATTCTCAGATTAATCACACACGTTACCCTATAAAACATGAGTTTTATGCTCTAAATTAGGTAAATTTGGTGTGTCTATAGATGCTAAGTAGTTTAATGACTCACATTTCTTAAACCGGTTTAGAACTAAGAGAATTGTTCTTCTAGTTGACCAATTAACTATCCTACTTGAGAAGTAGGTGTCTCCTATACTATCTAATAAAGTGAGAGAAGATAAGATATTATCTCATAATATTAAAAAGATGTATTGTTTGCCTTATATCAGATGTTAACCTCTATAAGATAAAAACAGTAATGGCAACATAGAAGGATGGATATGAGATCCATTAGTGGCTCATGGTGATTTGTTATTTAAAAGAAAATAAGAACAATATATTTTAAATACTTCTTATTGGCGAGACCAATAAAAAGAAGCAAGATAATTAGATACAAATAGAAGAAGATAGTTAAAAGTCAAATAAGTAAGCCAAGATATTAAAACCCAAAGATATAGCTTTCTTCTACTATTATGATGGTGGTAAGTAGAAGATGAAATACAAAATGTATTGCACATAATGCAAAGGTAGAGCTTGAGAAGCTTAATGTATCTAAGTCATTAATATTTACTTGTCTTAAATACACACTTAATAGTATTAGATACTATATGTGTATGTCATAGTATATGATACTAGGGATGCATATAATGGTATGAGATACCGAATATGCATCATAAATATACAAAGAGTTGTAGATAATAACAAGTAAATGAAGGCTTAAAGAAGATTGTTAGCCTACATATGAAATGGTGTGAAATGTTGCATCATTACTAGTGTGAGATACAAATTTCTATAGCCTCTAAGAATTGCTTTAATTATCCTATAAAAGAACATTGTTTTCATTTCCTAGTTGAATAAATGGTAATTTATTCTATGGTATGGGAAATGATACTAGTTATATAATAATTGGTAAAGTGTTTACTAGTAGAAACTTAATAAAGAGTTCACTCATATTAGATATGTATGCTCTTATAATATGTGTGAATAATTCTCTATAGATGAAGTAGATTGATATCGATCTATATAGATATGGTCATATTAATGAGAAAAGACTTATAGAGTACCATTCGGATGGAAACATATAGGTAAATGATTTGGAATCATTAACTATATGTAAGTCTAATCTTATTTAGCAAGATGACCAACTCTCTATTTGTTAGATATGGAGAAAGGGCTAACGAGTTTATAGAACTCATGCATCTAGATGCATGTTAGCCCATATCTATTAAAGTTAGAGGATAATATTTCTACTTCGTTATTTTAAAGACGATGCCTCTAGATGTGGATACATATACTTTATGAAGTACAAATCCAAAACCTTCGAGAAATTATTTAAGATTAAGTACGAAGTAGAGATATTAATGGAAAGAGTATTAGAACTCTTTGATGAGATCAATGAGGGGAATTGCACATAATTCACACATAATTGAAAGATAGTAGAATCTAATTTTAATGGACACCTCTTATACATTTTAGCTTAATTGAGTAGCTAAAATGAGAAGACATATTGTGTAGGACATAATCTGGACAATGACAACCTTTGCAAAAATTCTTCTTTGTCTATTTAGGGGCATTGCTCAATATAAGCACTTGATCTTAAATTGGTACCTTCCAAGTCTATTCCGATTATTCTATATAGGATATGGAAAAGAGATTAAAACTTGACTTTAAGTAAGTTAAGATTTTGGAATGTTTGACCAGGTGAAGAAGTATAACCCTAACTAGTTGGAATGTAAGACTATAAAGTGTTGACTTGTAAGATATCATAAGTAGACTTATGGATATTAAATATGCCACCCTTGGGGAGAAGGGAATAAGTTGATCTTCTCACCATATTTCTAAAGAAAGAGTTCCTCCTTGAAAAAGATAGTGTGAGTAAGGTATAAATGGAAGGTGTTTTAGTCCCACAACACTGATACTTTTATTATGATACAAGTTAATAATCACACAACGACAAATCATATATCTTTTCTTATGTTCAATCAACCTAAGAGAAATGTGGGACATATCTTTGATGGAAGAAATGAGGCACAAGATAAAAGAATAATGATCCTAAGATCTATATAGAAACAATATAAAATATTGATTGTAAAATGGGAAGAGAGAATAAAATCTGATATAATTTCTATATATTCTAATCAAATTCAGAACTTGATTGATCCACCTAAGAATTTAATATCCATAGAGTATAATTGGATCACTAAAGAATAGATTGGAGTGGATAATTAAAATATGTATTCTCGAGTACTTGAGAAGCACTAAGGATTATCTCTAAAGTTTGGAGAATAAGATTTGAAGTCTTGTGGTTTTATAAACCCAAGCTTCTAGTCAAATAAGTCTGATAGTAAGTCTAAATAATGGTGGTGTAGTGAGCTGGAAGAGTTTCATGCAAGAGAATGCTGCTAATTCTACAACTATTCTAAAGTAGATTGCATAATGGTTGTATATTGCTTGAGAAGTAGACTGGATGAAGATTTTCATATGGCTTATGAGATTGTCCTAATTTTTTCTGAAAGTGTACCATTGTTTTGAGAAAACAATAGGGTAGAGTCAAAGTCTCATCCAAAGTTTAAAACTTCTTTAGCAAATATCAAAGAATCAAAGAGATTATAGCTTATAGAAATATAATCAAAGATAGAGTATCTTCCGCTAATAACATTGCAGATCCACTAATTTAAGCTAATCATATATGATATGATTCAATAGAGATCAACCAGATGGGTGATTGACTTTTAGTGTAAGTGGGAGATTGATAGAAATGTATGCCCCACAAGCCAATCATATACGATATGATTTGACATTTCTTAGAATATATCATTCAATTAATTAGGCAAAACTTCATTTTAGCTCTTATTAGATGCGAATATCATGATGAAGTCCTTGATCACATGCAGTGATGATTGAATCATAATGAGATCATAATAATCAGATCGATCATCTAAAAGGTATGTAATCTAAATGTTCCTAATCATAGGATCCTTGAAATGGGAGATCAATGATCCGGATAAACTAGTATGTGTGATGTCTTCTCATGTGACGAGAATGACCGATCTCATTGGTCATTAGTGTGGGGACACTATGATACACACATAGGTGCTCATTAGTGGAATAAGTTTACTTAACTGACAAATTTATAAAAACCTAATCGGTATCTTATCGAACTGTCTACTAGGTTATTTTTACATATTAATAGCATGACTGGATCTTTGACTTGTGTCGCCAAAAATGTCTTACCAAATATATCTTGTATTTTAATTATTGACTTATGGATCACCATCTTAATGACCTGGTATAGTTGATATATTGAGTGCAAGAGAAACCTGGTGAAGGCAATTGAGCAGATAACAATGGATTGTTCACTCTCGGTAGGAGAGAGAGAGAATGACCTATGGGATAGTACTCTAAATCATTAGCCAAGGTATTTAGGATAATTGGGAAAGTAGTTTTCCCATTGATTTGAACTTGAGTACATGATCCCATAGAGTCAAAATATTTAAGGGTTGATAGTCGGTGTCGAACCCTTGACTGGGGACATTGTATGAACGAAGATTTAAATCCATGTCATAATTGATGATGGAAAGGCTCAATGAATGCTATTTAACTCTCCAAAATCATTTGGAATCATAGGATGTGACTTGTACCTTTTATGATCGGAAAGTCATAAAAACTATCATCGGATAATACTTTTTATTTAATTTAAAGGAATTTTTCTTTTAAATTTATTAAGGCTTTAACCAAATTGACTATTGGACCTCCTAGGTCTCACACATTAGGTCTGGTCAATAAGATGAGGGCATGTGCATAATTTTATAGAAGTTTTGGATTTTTGTGAAAAATCTATCTTCTATAAATAAAAAGGTTTATAAAGCCAAATCCTAAAAAACTATAGGGCTGGAGCACTTCCCAAGAAGTCTCTTTCCTTCTCTCTTCTTTAGAAGGTGATCTCCCATGGTCAAGCTTGGATTTGGAAGGTTTCTCGAGACGTGAAGGAATGAAGAACTCATCTATTGAAGCAAATCATGTGGATACTGTTAAAGACCGTTCACTTGAATAGTTTTTAGCAAGGAAGAACATCTTCTCTCTTCATCCATGGTGAGGGATTTTGTAAATCCCATGAGGTACACTCGTTCTACTTCATTTTTGGTTCTTGAGTTTACTAGTTCAGCATTGACCAAGGCAAAGACCATGATTTTAAAGAATCAAAAATTTTTCCGCTGACATAAATTGATTTCTTACATTTGATAGAAATGTATGCCCTACAAGCCAATCATATATGATATGATTCGACATTTCTAGAAATATCTCATTCAGATTAATTAGGCAAATCTTCATTATAAGCTCTTATTAGATGCGAATATCATAATGAAGTCCTTGATCAAATACAATGATGATTAAATCATGATGAGATCATGATAATGAGATTGATCATCTAGAGGTATTTGATTTAAATGTTCCTAGTCATAGGATACTTGAGACGGGACATCAAGGATCCGGATAGACTAGTGTATGTGATGTCTTCTCATGTGATGAGGATGACCGATCTCATTGGTCATTAGTGTGGAGACACTGAGATACACATACAGGTGCTCATTAGTTGAATGAGTTCACTGAACTGACCGAATTAGAAACCCTGAATGGTATCTTACCGAACTGTCTATCAGGGTTTTCTATCATCACGGGTGCATGGTTGGACCTTTGACCTGAGTCGCCAAAGATGCCTTGTTGGGTGGAACTTGTGCTTTGACCATTGACTTATGGATCACAATTTAGATGGTCCTATATAGCGATGGATCGGGTACAAGGAAAATCCGATGAAGGCAATTGAGCGGACAACAAGGGATCGTCCACTCTCGGTAAGTGAGAGTGAATGTCCTATGGGATAGTACTCTAAATCCCTGGCCAGGGTAGATAGGATAATTGGAAAAGGAGTTTTCCAATTGATACAGTTCCGAGTACATGATCCTATAGAGTCGGTACACTAAGGAGTTGACAGTCGATGCCGTACTCCTTTCCGACCGGGACATTGGATGGATGAGGGTTTATATCCATGTGGTAACTGATGATGGAAAGGCTCAATGGAGATGAGATAATCCCCATAGCCATTTGGGATCATGGGATGTGGCTTGTACCCTTCATGATCGGTAGGCCGATTAATCTGTTATCGGATAACGGATTTAATTAAATTAAATAGAATTGTTCTATTTTATTTAGGCCTCAACCAAATAGGCTATTGGGCCTAGTGGGTCACACACAAAAGGACTTATCCACAAGTACAGGGGCAAGGACGTAATTTATAGAGATTTTGGGTTTTTTTGAAAAATTCCATAATTCTCTATAAATACTATTGGTTTCAGCCAAACCCCATCAAGCCAAGGGTGAAAACCACGTCCCAAGTCTCCTTCTTACCTCCTCCTCTCTCTAGAAGGTGTCCATGGTCGATGGAGCTCCGTTCGGGAAGAGTTCTCGAGGCCGGCGCGAAGGGAGAACCTGCTGTGGATGAAGTTCGTGTGGATACTGCTGGAGACCGGACACTTGAACGGTTTTGAGAGCTTGAGAAGCTCATCTCCTTCATCTCCATGGGATTATATGAATCCCTATCAGGTATATTCGAACCCGATTTGATCGGTTTTCGGTTTTCGTCGTTCGGTTCTGATTGAGACGAATTCTAAAGGAACCCATAGGAATCGTCGCTTCCGCTGCGCCAAATTTTAATGGACGATTCCTTACAGTGGTATCAGAGCCCGGTTCAAGTCTCGGTCGAAACCGACGTCGAATCGACATTATTTCATGTTATTTGTGTTCCCGAATCTGTGCAAACGTCTGTTTTGACGAGGCCACCATATTCTGTGTATGACTCAGATAAAATATTTGTTGGCTTTGGTAGAACCTCGTGATATAGGGCTTTCCAACGCCGCAAACCGTTTGAAGTTTGGATCTCTTTAGTGTTCGGGAGAAGCCTCAAAAGTTGGTGTTTCTGTCATGCCCGAACCAAAACCCGGATTTGGGGATTTTGTGAAATCTCCGTCCATAGAAGAAATTGAGGCTTGAAAAGGGTTTAGGAGATGGGTAATATGATTACCTAGACTTTACCTTTGATATCCAGCTTTGAACGACGGCGGAGGATGAGAATTTTTGAGTTTTCCGACGAACTAGGGTTCTGCGAAATCTGGCGGCGCCGACTTGTTTCTTCCTGATTTCCCGTTGATAGAGAATTTTTCTATGAAGGTATATATACATATTTGGAAACTTCATATGATGATAATTCTAAAGTGTATTTTTGGAGAATATTTGGCTTCCTGGATAAGGAGTTATCCTCGTTGCAAGATAGAGATTTCTGCTACGGAATTTGGGTGATCGCCGCCTCTTCTTCCTCATTTTCCGGACGACTGCGATTTTTCCTAGATATGAGGCCGACTGTTTTGGATTCCTTATTTGATAAGGATTCCAACGCATATTTTTTCAGATTTTTAGGAGTCCGGTATAGGGAGATATGCCCGAGTTAATGAGATTAACTCTCCTCCGGATGAATAGTGCACCGCCCCCTTCTTATCGGGCGGAGAAGAAGGATTCGAACCGGATCCGGATCCGGGTCAAAAATGGTTTGACCGGGCCCGCGGCGCACCGGCGGCGCAGACGCCGCGCCGGCGCAAAGCGCCAGCGCCCGCGGCGCAGCACGGCTCACACCGTACGCGGCGCAATGCGCCAGTTTTATTTATTAAATGTTTTAAAATTGTTTAAAAGCATAGAAAAATCCAAAAAAAATGCCAGAAAAATCTAGAAAAATTCTGAAAAATTCTATAATATTATTTAACATGTTTTAAAGTGTTTAATGACATGTTAGATGATGTTTAGCCCTATTTACATAGATTCACTCATGGTTAAACTTTAAAATTGTTTTAAAGGTTTAACTTAAATTATTAGTGTCTTAATTATTTCTGTAAAATGAGATTTTACAGAATATAAATTGGGACATTAATTTCTGACCTTGCACAGTATTGGGAATGCATGAATGTTCTAAATAGTTTAGTTTTATATGTTCATTTCATATAAATTGTTTATATGTTATTGTCATGTTATTTTCATGTTATTTATTTCATGAAAAATTCGACATGCATGAAATTGAGAATTTCAAAATAAATTATATATAATTTTATGTTGATATATATGATATATCTCATATAATTATCACGTATGTGCTCTATGTTCATGTGATGAATGTTAGTGTGTATGGAGGTGATCATGGACTTAATTGTGCTCGGCTTGTGATTGCTTTTAATTATGTTGGTTATGTTATTAAATGGGGCCTGCGTGTGCCTCCTCTCTCTCTATACAATCTGATTGTACATTCTACCTCCCTCCATTAATGTACTCCCCTTGGTTAAAACCAAGGTTTCTTATTGAGTTATGTACATTTGTGGGGTCTGCATACCCTTAAGCCGCTTGTAAGAGTTAGAAGCCGGTTCGTGGAAGGTTGGAGAGCGGGACCACTTGGGAAAGCACCCTTCTAAAGTGGGAGCATGCCAACTGAAGCATTTGAAGCAAGGATTTGCACCTATAGGGGTGCCTTAGGTGCATGCTTAGGGTTAAGTCCATGATCACCTGATTTTGTGCATATTTGATATGTGGATGTGTGCTACATGTTATACCTTAGATATATGATATTCCAAAGGTATTATATATACTTAGCACATATTATTGATGAGACTAAAATAAAATCCCTCCTTGTCATAATTAGGTTGATAAACGTGTGACATTAAGAATGACTCACGTAGCCTTCCGTTGTTATGGTCTTGATGAGCCAATCTTAGATTGGATGGGTTTGTTGTGCTACCACAAGACTCATTCGGCAAGGGATTGGTGATCATGGCTAAGGCATTTGCCGAACCTTGGGGTGGACCATTTGCATGGCTTTGTTGTGCTACCACAAGGGCGTGTGAAGAATCCATTCTCATAACGTAACAAGCGGATTTGACCTAACTAGAGTATATGGCTTGTTGTGCTACCACAAGGTCATAACTTTAGAGGCTAAATGACTAAGAGTTGCAAGAGTTGCAACTGGCAATAGTTGCCTACCTATTAAGTATGGGGTGATTTGTTGTGCTACCACAAGGTCATCACCATAAAGTTAATAGGGTCTTAGTCCCCACTAGGATTTCATCGTGATATCCCGTCTTTGCATAATGAGGGTTATGCGAATTCGTCGATAATTAGTGGGAGCATAAATTAGGATCAAAAACCATATCTTAATTTCATGAATGTTTGCAATGTTATTTTGATAAAATTATATCTCAGTTGTAGAATACGATAATAAACCACCATTAGTATGACATATTAGGTGTCACATAGCTTAATGGCTCACACTTCTTAGACTGGTTTAGAACTAAGAGAATTGTTCTCATAGTTGACCAATTAACTACTCTACTTGTGAAGTAGGTGTCTCCTAAATTATCTAGTGATATGAAAGAAAGATAAGATCATATCTTATAAACAAGATGCATTGTTTGCCTTAACTTAGATGTTAGTCTCTATGAGATATAAATTGTAGAGACAACATGGAAAGATGGATATGAGATCCATCATGGCTCATAGTGATGAGCTATCTAAAGGGCAACTTAGAACAACAATACATCTTAATTACTTCTTGTTGGTGAGACCAATAGTAAGAAGAAAATCATTAGATAGAAATAGGAGAGAGTTAATAGTAAAAGAAGGTGGTCAAGATAATAAAGCCAGAATAAGACATGATTCTTACACTGTCATGATGATGATAAGTGGAAGAGGAAGTACAAAGTGTTTTGTATATAATGCAAAGGTAGAGCTTGAGAAGCTTCATGTATCCAAGTCATTGGCACTTACTTGTTTTAAATATACACTTAATAGTATTAGATACTATATGTGTATATCATAATATTAGATACTATGTATGCATCTAATGGTATGAGATACCTGATATGCATCTTATATCTACAAGGAGTTGTAGATGATGACAAGTAAATGAAGGCTTAATAAAGAAGATATTGACCTACATATGAAATGGTGCAAAAGTTGCATCATTATTAGTAGGAGGTGCAATTCTTTAATAGCCTTATGGAGATGTCTTAATAATTAATATTGCTATTATATCCTTCTACAAGAACTTTATATGATTTCCTACTTGAATAAATATTGATTTATTCTAAGTTATGGAATTGATAGATGTTCTAATAGATTGAATGGCAAAGTGTTTGCCAGTGGGAGCTTAATGAATTGTTTAATCATATTTGATATGTTAGCTCTCATGTTATGTGTGAATATTCCTTTTAAGAGGAAATGGGATGATTTAGATCAATCTACACTTTAGCTTTATATAGACATGGAGAATGGGTTAATGAGTTATTAGAACTCGTACATTTAGATGTATGTTAGCCCATATCTAGTAAGGCTAAAGAAGAATATTTCTACTTCATTATTTCAAAGATGATGTCTCTGCGTTTGGAAACATGTACTTTATGAAGTACAAAACTAAGACCTTTGAGAAATTATTTGAGATTAAGAATGAAGTAGAGATACTAATGGAAAGAGTATTAGAACTCTTTGATGAGATCAAGGAGGGGAATACTTAAGTACATAATTCACATATATTTGAAGGATAATAGAATCTAATTTTAAAGGACACCTCTTTACGCATTTTAGCTTAATTGAGTAGCTAAAATGAGAAGTAATATTATGTAAGACATAATATGAACAATGACAAGCTTTGCAAATTTCCTCTTTGTCTAATTTTGGTTAAGTACTCGTTATAACCACTTGATTTTAATAAGTACCTTCTAAGTCTGTTCTGATTATTCCATATAGGATATGGAAAAGGAGTTAAAACTTGACCTTAAGCAAGTTAAGGTTTCGGAATGTCCGACCTGGTGAAGAAGAATAACTCTAACAAGTTGGAATATAAGACTATGAAGTGTTGGCTTGTGGAATATCCTAAGGAAACTTTTGGATATTAAATATACGACCCTTATGTATAAGGATATGTGTTGCTCAGCTCACTATATTTCTAAAGGAAAAGTTCCTTCTTAAGAAAGATAGTGGGAGCAAGGTATATATGGAAGATGTTCCAGTCCCACAACCCAATAACACTTCTATTAAGGTGCTAGTTAATAATTACACAAGGACAAATGATAGGTCTTTACTTGTGTCCATTCTACCTAAGAGATATGTGAGACATATCTCTGATGGATGAAATGAGGCATAAGATAATAAGGATATTGATCCTAGGATCTATATAGAACCAATATGAGATATTGATTCATTAATGGGAAGAGACAATAAAATCCGATATAAACTTTATCTATTCTAATCAAGTTTAGAACTTGATAGATCCACCTAAGGATATAGTATCCATAAGGAATAAATGGATCACTAAAGAATAGATTGGAGTGGATTAGAAAGTTGATACCTTCAAATGTGAGAATAGTTGAAAAGGATATCATTGAAGTCAAATGGTTGACTATGATGAGATCTTTTACCTATTCCATGGATTAATCCATTCGGATTTTGATTGTAACACTCTATGATTATGAGATAAGCTAATTGGATGTTAAGATAGTGTTCCTCTAAAGTATTTTGAGGAACAGGTGTTTGTGATACAACTATAGGGAATCAAGTCCCAATAACATCCAAGAAGAAGTGTGTATTAAGTTCATTTATGGACTGAAGTAAAACTTCCCATAGATCATATATAAGGTTTAATGAGATTAAATCTTATGACTTCGTTAAGAACGAAGAGGAGCCTTGTGTATTCAACAAGATAAGTGGGAGTGCTGTTACTTTCTTGACATTTTATGTTGATGACATACTACTCATTGAGAATGAAGTAGGTGTGTTATCATAAGTGAACCTAGCTATCATATTGATCCTCTAAACACAATTTGGGTTTTGAGATCTATGTAGATAGATCTAAAATCAATGCCCAGTTAATGTACGTAGTCACCATAGTCAAAGGGTTTGACATGATAAACTCCAAGATAGGTTTCTTACCTATGTGGTGTGGAGTTGATCTCTGTAAAGTATTGTCTTTGTAGACTTCTTGAAAGATAAAGAGATCACATAAATGGAGCCCTTATGCCTTTGTCATAGGGTCTATCATTTATATGATGCTACGTACATGATGTAATCAATGCTCTAAGTGTTATGAGCATTCATCAGGCAGATCCATAAAGTATTGTCTTTGTAGACTTCTTGAAAGATAAAGAGATCACATAAATGGAGCCCTTATGCCTTTGTCATAGGGTCTATCATTTATATGATGCTACGTACATGATGTAATCAATGCTCTAAGTGTTATGAGCATTCATCAGGCAGATCCAAGTGAGAGTCACTGGATAGTTTAGAGATATATCATTTGGTACTTGAGAAGCACTGAGAATGTATCTCTATACACTTGAGGATAAGACTTGAAGTCTTGTAGTTTTACAAACACAAGCTTCTAATCAAATAAGTTTGATATTAAGTCAGAATAATGGTGGTGCAGTGAGTTGAAAGAGTTCTATGTGATAGAACACTGTAAATTCTACAACATATGTAAACAAGTTTACATGGAGGTTGCACACTACTTGAGAAGTAGTCTAGATGAAGATTCTCATCTAAGGTATGGGATTGTCCCAATTTTCTCTTAAAGTGTATCATTGTTTTGAGAAAACAATGGAGTAAAGCCGATGTCTCATCAGAAGTTTAGAACTTCTGTGGCGATACCATACAATCAGAGAGATTGCAACTTATAGAGATATAATTAAAGATAAAGTATCTACCGTTAATAACATTGCGGATCCACTAATCGAAGCGATTACTCAAAGAGTGTTTGAGCTTCACCTTGAGCTGATATAGATCAGCCAGATGGGTGATTGGCTTTAGTGCAAGTGGGAGATTGATAGAAATGTATGCCCTACAAGCCAATCATATATGATATGATTCGACATTTCTAGAAATATCTCATTCAGATTAATTAGGCAAATCTTCATTATAAGCTCTTATTAGATGCGAATATCATAATGAAGTCCTTGATCAAATACAATGATGATTAAATCATGATGAGATCATGATAATGAGATTGATCATCTAGAGGTATTTGATTTAAATGTTCCTAGTCATAGGATACTTGAGACGGGACATCAAGGATCCGGATAGACTAGTGTATGTGATGTCTTCTCATGTGATGAGGATGACCGATCTCATTGGTCATTAGTGTGGAGACACTGAGATACACATACGAGTGCTCATTAGTTGAATGAGTTCACCGAATCGACCGAATTAGAAACCCCGAATGGTATCTTACCGAACCGTCTATCGGGGTTTTCTATCATCACGGTTGCATGGTTGGACCTTTGACCTGAGTCGCCAAAGATGCCTTGTTGGGTGGAACTTGTGCTTTGACCATTGACTTATGGATCACAATTTAGATGGTCCTATATAGCGATGGATCGGGTACAAGGAAAATCCGATGAAGGCAATTGAGCGGACAACAAGGGATCGTCCACTCTCGGTAAGTGAGAGTGAATGTCCTATGGGATAGTACTCTAAATCCCTGGCCAGGGTAGATAGGATAATTGGAAAAGGAGTTTTCCAATTGATCCAGTTCCGAGTACATGATCCTATAGAGTCGGTACACTAAGGAGTTGACAGTCGATGCCGTACTCCTTTCCGACCGGGACATTGGATGGATGAGGGTTTATATCCATGTGGTAACTGATGATGGAAAGGCTCAATGGAGATGAGATAATCCCCATAGCCATTTGGGATCATGGGATGTGGCTTGTACCCTTCATGATCGGTAGGCCGATTAATCTATTATCGGATAACGGATTTAATTAAATTAAATAGAATTGTTCTATTTTATTTAGGCCTCAACCAAATAGGCTATTGGGCCTAGTGGGTCACACACAAAAGGACTTATCCACAAGTACAGGGGCAAGGACGTAATTTATAGAGATTTTGGGTTTTTTTGAAAAATTCCATAATTCTCTATAAATACTATTGGTTTCAGCCAAACCCCATCAAGCCAAGGGTGAAAACCACGTCCCAAGTCTCCTTCTTACCTCCTCCTCTCTCTAGAAGGTGTCCATGGTCGATGGAGCTCCGTTCGGGAAGAGTTCTCGAGGCTGGCGCGAAGGGAGAACCTGCTGTGGATGAAGTTCGTGTGGATACTGCTGGAGACCGGACACTTGAACGGTTTTGAGAGCTTGAGAAGCTCATCTCCTTCCTCTCCATGGGATTATATGAATCCCTATCAGGTATATTCGAACCCGATTTGATCGGTTTTCGGTTTTCGTCGTTCGGTTCTGATTGAGACGAATTCTAAAGGAACCCATAAGAATCGTCGCTTCCGCTGCACCAAATTTTAATGGACGATTCCTTACAACATTTACCAAGCAAGCCGTTGCTATTGATCCCCATTGACTGGGGCTCTGGTAGCTTCAACTGCTAATGTGACAACTTAAGCTGTTGCTACTAATCCCCATCAAGCGAGGTTTGGCAGCTTCAACTGTTAATAGGATGGCTTAAGCCATTGTGAGTAAGCTTGCTAGGGATGGCTTCTTTGAGTTGACACCCCTAATTGAGTATGTGGTGATGGTTTTATTGGGGATTACTTAAGCCGTTGTGACCAACATTATTGAAGACAACTTTTAGAAGCCGTTGTCACCATGTTGCCCTCAATAACACACTTTCCTTGTAGTGGTTAGAGTATCAAAAATGAAAACTATATCCATTTTGATATAGATATTCGTATAGAATGGGGTATAAATATCAAAATTGATACAAATCAACACTATTGCATATCATGCTTTATTTGCACTAAGAATTTCAGTATTGATATTACATGTCAATGACAGCTTGGATATAAAAACAAGTAATATACTAATTTTCATATTACACACAGATCATTCTCAAATATTATTTCGTTTGAATATACAACTCTCCAATCTTATAAGGTGTTTGATTGTGAGTGACCCTTTTTGGTAACAATATTTTATTACTGTCAAATTTGAAATTGATATTAATATTAATTATCAAGAGTTGTTTGGTTGAAATTGACAGTACAAACAAAACAATTTATGTAACATAAATATTCCCATGTTGATATTCTATCCACTTAAAATATCAAAATCAAAATTTATTAAGTATCCATTTTGATACTCTAAAATTATCATCTCGGCGTGACAACCAATAAAATGTGAGAATCATATATATTTATGTAATCTGGGATCACAGAAAAAGTTTGTCTTTTTTCATCAAAATTTTTAATAAAATACACCATGTAATAATTTTTGATTGTTACAAAATTAATTATACGATAAAATTTAACGAAAATGTTTCTATTAAAAATTGAAAATTAAAATAAATGGCGACCGCGGCCCACATTATATTTTCCCGCGCGCTAAGCCTTACCGTCCCGCCATTGAAGGAAAACATTGCCCGTCCCTCCGTCGAAGAGTGAGCTCGCGACGTTACGGATACCAGTTCCAAATCAGCGGCGCGGGTGGGTAGAGAAGCAGAAGCAGGAGAAGCGGGCAACCCTGCGTTGACAACTCGGTCCGCCGGCCAAGGACGGGGGCAGGGGGCTCCGGTCGAAGCGATGTTCTACTCGCACACGTTCCTTGCCAAGAAGGGCCCGCTGGGCACGGTGTGGATCGCCGCCCACTCCCATCCCCAGCACAAGTTCCTCAAGTTCAAGTCCCACGCTGCCCGGACCGACATTTCTTCCACCGTCGGTATGCCCCGTCGTCCCAGTGAGAAGATCAGCCACTCAGCTTCGAACAGATTGTTAGCAGTCCTTGCTCTCCCTGCTCTCCTGGCAGTAGCTTCCCAACCCAGACTCCTGCCAATGTGCGATTAGGAGAGGACGGTTTTTGTTGCTTCCTATCCTTTTATGTTTTTTTCCCGTCCCTCCAGCTGTTTATGCCGATTTTGTGGTCATGATAAGTAAAAACATGATTTTTGTCGATTCGGTGTAACAAATTGCCAGAACTTAAGCTTCAAACTTCGTCTTGCTTGGACCTTTTTTTAACAAATGTTCTACGGATGATTCTTTTTGCCATATGTTTGCCGCCAGAAACAATTACGCGTCTCTCTCCTTATTCGCACATGGAAAATAATGCTTTTGATCGTCCTTCGCAGTGCCGTTGTTGTAGTCGTCAGTATTTAATGAACGCATGCATGTTTCTTTATCACATCCTGGGCGGGGATGTCGTGGTGCCGTGGTCTATCAACTCGTGTCAGATTGCTGTGCTTGTATTTGCACGAAAATTGATTCTTTAGATTTTTGTTTGCCCAGCTGGGATTGTATATAAATGCATTAGCTTACTTTCCATTCTTCCAGACTGCATCATGTTTCCGGAGGTCCCCATTGCTCTGAGGCTCTCAGGTCACCTGCTTCTCGGTGTTGTTCGAATATTCTCTGAGAAGGTCAATTACCTCTTCGATGATTGCCATAAAGCCTTGTCCCGAATGAGGAGAATGTTCACTCCAGTTTATGTCAACCCACCCGAAGATGCAGATCACCAGGCTGTTCAGGTCGTCAGTCGGCCAGCCACCCTTCAACTCGATGCCACAGAGCTGGATATAAGTTATCAGCAAGAGTAAGCTTTTTTTAATCTTTGTTCTCATGAATTTGGTATTGAGAGGAAACACTGCTCTCTGATGGTCTTGTCGAGGTTTTAAGGGTTCAGTGCTGTACCCACGACCTGCTTGTCTAATTCGCGTATATCTATTGTTCCTTCAACTTCAAATGATTAATGTTGATGTGATTATAGGACCACTGATAACCATCTGAGGACATTGGATCAGATCACTTTAACAGGTCTTACCCTTCATCGAAGTTCAAATGAGTTAGTTTTAGTTCTTTTTAATTTTATAGCACGACAATGTTTTACTTGGCTTGAACACAGATCAAATCCCAGTTGAAGGCGCTCCACTCATGGCTCTCATCACCAGTGAGGTACCTTTACTTTAATCATGACAACTCATTGTGTTACTTTGTTCTTGAATGCTCATTTTTATGTTTTCAGAAGTTATTTTTATTCTTTCAGGATAGATTTGATTTGGCTCCTCATATGGAACTCCCTTTCCCTCCTGGTGAACCAATAGTCAATGAGTAAGCAGGCACATATATTTTTAATTAACTCAACTTGTGTGATGCCTGAGATTATTGTATTTATTTATTTGCAGGATTTATCCTCAGCGTCCAGGGGTCAATGATCATATTGATCCTATTGCTAGTGGTGCTAATTCCGTCGAAGGGCTCCATCAAAGTACCAACGCAGATCAAGTGTCTGCGGAGCTGTCACCGATTGAGATTATGCGTGATGCTCCGGATGATTTTGGATTGGAGAGACTAGAAATTCCAGATATTGGTGTATCGCAGAATGATATTGAACTAGACACGAGCACTGATCACTCTAGGAACAAGAGAATTCACCTTACTCCAACTGCACTGCTTATTTCTGAAGAGTCACTTCCATTATTGACGCCTGAAAAGACACCAGCTGTTGCATCTCTGCCACTTGGTGCATCTGAGATACTGAATACAGGAATATCACCAGGTTGTTTCTACCATCCTTATGCTGCAATCCCTTATCCTCACTTTGGCGCATTGCATTCATTATGCTACATGATACTACTTCAACATCATCATCAGTTACAATGCTGTCACTGCACAGGCAACATCTGGTTTGGATGTTTAGAGTCTAGGCCATGCAATTATATTTCTCCACATAGCAGGAAACATAATATTCTATGAATCAGATGAGTAAATTAACATAAAAGGGAGAGGTGGTAACTGGTAAGTTTCTTGGTTATACCTGAAGATAACAGTTGCCCAATAAATTACATGACTAAGGAAAACAGTAGTTTTTTGTAGCTTCAAAGCCTTAATATTGTTTCCAACTCTATTAACCTGTCAATACTTTTTGCTTAGCTGCTGCATTGTCAATTGATGCAATCCTCATTTGGACTTGTCCAATTAAAATAAGCCTTATAATTTACAATATAAATTTTATAATTAGTGTAATAATTTTTTCGGGGTATTAGCTTTGTCCTCATGGCTTGGGTCTATCAAAACTTCTGTTTTTAGATTTTTATTGGTTTCTGAAATTCTGGTCCTACAGGAGGACAATCACTTAACATGGAACTTCGGCTTTCTTCACCTGTCAAAAAGCAAAATGCAGTTCTGAGGAGAAAACGCAGGATGTACTTTGACAAGTCTGTGGTTTTGACAAATGCGTACGTTCATTCATGTCTCAATTTCTTATTTATGGTTCATCTTCTACTTGCATATGTCTAGCTATGGTTTGTTTGATAAATCTGAAACATGTCTGCTTGGCTTGCTGCACGTACAGTTTAGTCATCACAGGTGGCTTACCTCATAAAGGTGACAAGTGAAGAAAACCCATTCTTTATTCATGGGTAGTTAAAGAGCAACCTCTTTTTGAAGCTTAATTGCCATTCCTACAGAAAATCATAACCCATGATAACAATCCATCACTTATGCTATCCTTTCTCCCATTCAACATTTTCATTGACATGTCTTTGCCGTGGCATCCAATGGGGTTTGTTTCCTTGTGTGTCTTGTTGCCGTGGCTCCTGGATGAGTGAACCGGGCCTGAACCAGTCTGAACCGGCCCTGGAGCGTCGAACCGGCCCTGAACCGGCGGTCTGGGCTCTGAACCGGGTCGAACCGGTTGGTCCACGCTGAACCGTGCTGCCTGCGGACCGGACCGGGGGGGGAGAGCCGGCGTGCGAACCGGCGGCGAGGGTGAGCTCGGCCGGTCGCGTGGCCGGTCGCGACTTACCCCGCGGGGGTGTCGTGGCAACGCGGAGTGGCGCCGCGCGACCGCGCGACTAATCCCCCGGGGGGGGTCGTGGCGTGCCGCGGCGAGCCGGCCCGAGAAGAGAGAGGGAGGGCGGGAGCCCGCGGGGTCGTGGCGGCTCCTCCGCGCGCCCCGACGGCTGAACGGGGGGGGCGTCGTCGTCGTCCTCGAGCGCGGCGGTGTCCGGCGGTCGCGGCGGCCTCGACGGCGGCGGGAACGGAGGGGGACCTCGGCAGCAGCGGCAGGAGGCTCCGACGGCGCCGCCTCTTCCTTCTCTTCTCTCCTCTTCCGTCGTCGTCGGCTCGGCCCGCCGGAAATGGCGCCGCTCGCGGGGTCTTCGACGGGCAACGGGAGACGGGGCTGGGTACGGGTTAGCGGCGGCTCAATAGGATGGAAGGGGGTTCGGGGAGGCTCCGTGGGAGGCCAATGGACCTGTGGGGGGGGCTTCTGTGGTTAGGGGGGGTGTGCAGGGGGTGGGGTGGTCGGTTTAGGCTCGCGGGGTGTCCCCGCGGGTGCGGACGGAACCGAACGAGGAGGGGGGGTCCGTCGCAGGGACTTCCGGGGGGAAGGGGGACCGTAGGGGTGAAGGGGGCTGCTGAAGGGGTCGAGGGGAGGTGAGGGACTGAGGTGGGAGATCCGGACGGACCTAGGGCAGCGTCGACGGAGATGTCGACGCAGGTTGGAAAACCGAACGGGATAGGGGAAGAGGGAACCGGACCTAGCTCCGGAGGGGAGAAGGAACACCGGGAAGGGGACGGGAGAACCGGGAGCACCCGGAGGTGAGGGAACGACGCCGACGTCGGAGGGGGAAGGGGGAAAACGGGAGCTTCTCTCCTTGCTCAAACATCCATCTCTATCCTTCATTCAAAGACTTGGGCTCTTTAAATAGAGCTGGACATTACAAGATGGACCTCTAAAAACCCTAATTACATATATTTCCTCTAAAGGACTAAAATAAAAGAAGGACTCAAAGGACTCTAAATACTCAAATAAAATGCATAAAAATAAAAATCTAATACTACGAAATAAAAGAAATAAATACGTTGTCTCCTCAAGACCCGGAAGACGCTATCTCCAAACAAACGGACGATCCGGTCCGTACCGGTCCCCATCACTTAATATTTATTTTACACATCACCCAAATTAGTTAGTATTCTTATGGAATACCACATATTTTTCTAGTTGTCAATACTAAGTCAAACAGAGAATTTTGAATTCTTGAAAAATTGAGGTTTTACGGTAACCAAGTCGGAGTTCTTGAATACTTTCAGAACAATGAAAAGTGTATCTTCATTAGCCGAGTTCAACTGAACTGGGCTGACTTGCCATTTATGAATCGATACATACTGTTAGTTTGATTATATGTTTTTCCTCTCACATACAAGAATATGTTAACGAATGTTATATAAAGGGTTGTCTCAAGATGCTTAAGCGATCACCTAGACATTTTAAGATGCGACCTTTTAACTTCATTGACTTCCTGCTGCTCGCAAGAAGTTGTAGTTTCATTTAGTCTCCTTCAAAAAAAAATATTTTTGGTATTTTGAGTTACATTTTGCATAATGCCATGCTGATATTCATTTTTCATAAAAAAGTTACACCTAACTTCAAAAATGTCAATTAACTCGTTCACAGACTATGGTAAATGGAATGCTTTTTACAAAAGGAATATTTTTTTTAGAAAGATGCATCTTGATAATTTTTAAAATGTTAATTTTGTCGTCAATTGATAAATCCTAGATTGTTGGTTTTTGTCAAGCAAGATGAATTACTTCTGCACAATTTTGAAATGTCTAAGTTAAGTGAATGTTAATCAATTGTTCTATATAATTTGATATAAAGGTTTTCAGCTAGTTGGTTAACATCAATGGTGTATGCTTTTTATATTCAATTTCACAGATGTGGAATTACACAAATTAGTCCTTTTTTATTTTCTGTGATGAGCGTAGCACATCTGACCAAGATGAACTTGTGCAGACTTTGAAATTTCTTTCTCTGCTTCCTTTTCAAGCTTCTTTTATTCTTGATACTAAGTGCACATAAACTTCTCTGTAGAACTCCGATTGTAGTTCTGGTTATACATCTGTTGGATGAATCAACATTCTTGTTTAATCCATTTATTATTATTATTTAATAATGTTGAACTGCGATCCTTGGTCTTACTTCCTGTAGAGAGATGAGAGGTCAACTTGAAGACACTAGTAAAATAGTGCACAAGAAGCGAAAATGCCCTAGCTCTGCTTTAGATGTGTGGAAGAATCAGAAGTACAAGCAGAAACATCAGATGTTTGATGGGCCTTTGATTATTGGTAAATGGAGAATCCTTTCTTAGTTGATATTTTTTTATGCAATGTATGATTTGACCATTCATTTTTCTGTGACTGAAGGGATGTGCATCAAGCTGCAGGAAGTGTCTGAGAAAGTCTTTCCTGCTATGGCCAGTGTATCATCTCCCCCCATTCATGAAATGGATGTCGAGATAGAGAGAGCTATGTTCAATATTTATGATCATGACCTACCTGCACCAGTGCCAACTTTTGGGACGGAATTTACGCCTGTTGATACCATCTCCATCAATTCATCAGGGTCCAAGGGAATAGCTCCTGATCTACCAATTAGACAGGAAATTCTTCCGTCCATTGAGCGGGTTGACCACAGAACTGAGACATCCCCAGCGAAATTTAAGGAATCACTTAACTCAGAAATGAGAGTCTTCCCAGAGGTACCAAGTCTGCTCAACAGTCTCGAAGATGTAAGTTTTGGTCTCTTCTGGCTCTGCATCCTTTTTGGCTGTCGTTATGTTTCATAAACTAACTATAGTATACAGCTACTTCATGATGTCTTAAAATTGTTTTTTTTAGGATCTGCTTTTTCTGGAAGCAGAGAACACCCCATCACCCTCAGGTAAGATTCACCAACAGTTATTTAAGCACTATTAGCATGTAACCATTGTTGTTAATATACTTATTGCCTTATTTAGTTCAGATCAAGTGACACCATCTGTGGGTTATGAGTTAAGGAAATTTGATAGTCTGTCCACAAGAACAAGGTAATTCTACTATTCTTGAGACTCGAAAAGATAATAAAACGAATTTTCTATTTTCTCAAATTGCCTCGAAACTTGAAAAATTATCATCATGTTGATTGGCATGTACCGTGTAGGTCTGTGGCACAATATTTCAAGGAACAATCTCCTATGACTCAGTTTACAAATGATCAATCAGGTAGTCTGAGCTTGAACAAGGTTCTAGAAGGGAAAAGACGAAAACAATGTGCACGAATATTTTTTGAGACTCTTGTAAGTGGAATCAGAATGTTTCTCCTAGATTTTGCTTTTCCATGTCAATGATGCTAGATGATCGAATAACGTTAAATTATCATCATACCTGTTAACTAGATTTATTTAAGCATAAATTGTCTCCATATTGAATACATGAATGTTTTTCTTCAGCCTTTCATCCATAGCTGTCATTATTTCTCTGCTTCATTTGTATGATTGCCATCAGGTATTGAGGTCTTCACAGTTATCCTCCATTCAATGTATTTCATAAGTGGGTTTCTTTTTCTTGTGTATGATGTGAGTGCACGCTGGAACTGACAAGTTAGTGAGGACACTAGGAGTTGGCACCGGTTCTGACATGTTTATGGTCGACGTCGGAAACAATTAGGTTCCTTATGGCATGGGAATATTAGTCCGAATCTTATTAAGGGAGTGTTAGCTTTGTTTCTATTTTTTTAGTATTTTATAGAATGCCTACGCATTTTTTTTACATTTTAGAAAACCATTATGCATTTTCTAGTTTTTTTTCTTGTTTTTCCAATTTTTTTTACTCCCTGATGGCATGGCCTCCCACAGCCCCACTTGGTCCTATAAATAGTACCTGAGCCCCATTGTATAGACTATAGACTATGGCATATTGACATTGAATTGAAGTTTACGTTGGTTTTTCCACTTCTGGTTTGCCCCTCCTTGATGCTTTTAAATGCTCGGTCTCTCTCTCTCTCTCTCCACGGGGAATGGCGATTTGACCGTGGCTCTCTTTCTTCCCTCCGGTGGCGAAACCCTAGCGGCAGGGTCGTCTTCTTCAATATCCCTCTTCTTGTGGTGATCTCGATGAGCTCCTTTGGGAGAACTTTCTCCTCTCATTCTGATCTACCAGTTCTTCTGTCCGAACTTCATTAGACTATTCTTCAGCTGGCTCGGATGAGATCCTATGGATGATTCCTTCCACTCGACGGCAGCTTCTCATCCTCTCTTGAGATCAGCTCAATCTCCTTCATTCGGGGAAGGTTTCAACGACGAGCTCCTATGGAGATCTTTCTTCACTTGCCCATGTTCTTCCTCTCTTCATCAGTACGGAATACAAGCTATTGTTGTTCGATGGCTTTCAGTTCCTGGTGGCTGTGAAGAAGACCCTCTTCATCGGACTTCTCTTGCTGTTGCCTTTCTGGATCTTGAACATCTCTTGGTGGATTTGTGATATCGAAAATGCTATTCCAAGGTATTCAAAACATCAATGACGACAGGAACTTCTGATTTCTATTGGAGTGAAAGCTTCATTTCTTTGATCCCTCTTCAAAGAAGGTTAGCGATGGTATATTGATTGTTAGTTCACTGACCTATGTGATCCTGCCCATGCCTTCGGGTTTTCTCTACTGGTATAAGATGGCCGACTCGGTTTATTGCCGTTTGTTTTCCTGCTCTAACAGAACCAACACATGATGCCCTTATTTGTTTCCGACATTGTTTCATGCTAGACTAGTTATCTTCTTCAATGTTTCAAAATCGATGGCTCCATTGGTTTAGAACTGGTCCATTTTTTCAATTCGGTTCACTCTGAGTTTTCTGGCATTCTGGATCTGGATGCTTATGCTATCAAAAGAATGATGGATTTCTGCTCCTTGAAGAGGCTATTCGGTTGGTTTAAGAGGTGATCCTATCTAGATTCACTTTTCATAGAACCTGTCGATGTTGGTCCTGTCGGAAGAATAATTTGCAGATGAGTTTATGCTTTATCTGATTTAGTGACTCCTGTTAGTCTTGACTGGTCCTCTTCCAGTCGTGAGTAAGATACCGAACTGATTTCTGCTAAGCTGAATCGGTTTTAATTGTTGTTCTCGGATGGGATATATTTGTTCCGGTTGCATTTGTGTGGAGCTGAAATTAATGGCATTATCCGGTCATGCCTAAATTTCTAATCCGGAATATGATGAAGAAACCAGTCAATCTATGCTATGCCTGGTAGCTTTAAATAGTTGCCGGTTTTCAGTTCATCCTGAAGAACATATGACTATTGAAGAGTCAAACCGGTTTCCCTGTTTCCCTGGTGGTGATGAGAATTTTCTGAGCCTTGAACCTGTCGGCTGTAATTCCATTCTAACTGTTTAAAGGCAATCAGAAGACATGATGCAGACGTATGTCGAATTTTCAACGTGAGTATTGTCAACTCTTGGAGATAATGGCGGTTCTGTCAACCTGAAGATAGGCACCCTTTTAATATTTTTTTTGTAGACCTATTACCATCCTACGAGGTGTGAGTCAATTTGGGTTTGTACCTATTAATAAGTCATTGTGTATAAAAGGGGCACCTATCTCTCAGCCGAAAACTTCTTACCTTCACCTAGTTGCGGAGGTACCCTCTTAACTCTCTTTCTTGAATGGTTTAAATTTATTTTTCTATTATTCGTCCTCGAGATGCCATGTCTGGTGCGGAACTAGGTCCTAAACCTTATTGCTTGATTGCTGTTGGTCTTCTGGCGAGGTTATTAGAAAGAACCAACTCCAGATAAGCTAAACTTTGTTTCGTTAGAGGTCTGAATCTAATTTTTAAAATTCTCAAGCGAATTTCAAACAGACGCTCTACTAATTCCGATTTATGTTAAAAGAGTTAGCAAACCAAGTTTGAAGTTTCTTAATTAGAACACCTAAAATTTGGAAAACGTAGAACCTAATCTGGGATTCAGACTTGTAGCGAGCGTTGTTTTAGTCTCTATTTCCCGTAGTTCGAGTCTGTCCCCCATCACAAGTATTTGGAATTTTGGACAATGGAGGACGATAGTGACTTTCGCATGACTTGAAAACTGTGGACAAATTCACTTGAGGGGAGAAAGTGCTAACGCAATGAGTCTGTTGTCAACCTACCCTAACTACAAGGCATGACATTTTGCCTTATTTTAAGGATCTATTATCTGAACATTGCTAAGGCACATTTTCGGATTAATTTCCAAGTGGCATTGGATTGACTAATATTCTCATTTAAATGCAATTAACCTTGCATCTCTAAATGGTTAACATACTTTTTATTTTTCTGTTCTCATGCACGTGTGGGATTTTCCAGTCTAGATCTTTGTTATTTTCTTGACAATCTTTTCCTCTTTCTTATCCTCATATACGTTCATGTTAAGTTCCATGATAGAATCCTTCTCTGAAAATGTAAACTGGTTTCCTCTTCAGTAATTTGACAGGGAACTCCCGACTACCTTCATTTATGAAGCTACTGATAATCTGTTTCTTGTTGTCTTGTAATTTTCATGATAAGCTCTTATCACTTTAATAGATTTGCCATTAGGATTTGGGATCCATCTCTTAAGCAGTTACGTGGCTCAAGTAAATAACTAAAAATGATGCCTGCCTATGCCTGGAACGGTATAAGACAGTTTCGTCTAATCGTATGGAATAATCATTTATTGTGGCAGGTTCTGAAGACGTGTGACCTCATTGATTTAGAACAGAAAGAAGCTTATGGTGATATCTCAATTTTAGCGACACCAGCTCTTTCAAAGCTAGCAATGTGAATAAAAATAACTTGTGCTCATGTGAACTGGAAGGTTCGTTTCCTACTGATCCATGCTTGCCAGCAAAGAGATTTTTGTTTTCGTAACTCCCACTTCCTCCTATATTTTCCTGCTTTCTCAGTTTACAAAGAGACATGGATGTTGGAATTGGAAACATAGACAGCAAGCAAGGTGGACTACTTAGACAGACTGACAGTGTGAATTGTATGTTATTTATTTATAAACCAAAATAAATGTTATTACAGTATTCTGTTTAATGGGTGGGTAAGTTGCATGCGGATGACATCTTTCCTTCCCGCAGGTGCCTACCAAGTGTTATACGACCAAGAAAAGTTTTTGATGGCATCACGTTAATGGATACTTCGGTATCGACCAAGCAAAAATCCACCTTAACATTTTAAATGGTGACTACAACGTGCAAAGTGTACCTCCTAACTCTGGGACTGCTAGTTCTTCTGAAGAGAATGTTAACGTTGGGTGCTCACTCTCAGGGGCTCACATAGCTAGTGGGTGCAATAAGAGGAATCTTGTCTGTACAGCTGCTCGTTCAAACCCCTCTGCTTCTGACCTGCTTTACATCATTAGTTGATTGCTTTACTCGAAACACATGGAGGAAATGTATCTTCATCGATGAGAGGCGCTGGCTTTTTTTCTGCACCAGACCGACATAAATTAAGCTTGTGAAATGTTATGCATCCATTATGCTGTGTTGTAAAACCTTATTGGCTAATGGGGTGCTAGGTTGTATTTTACTTTTTTATATGTTTACTTGACAATTATATTTTAAAGTATAAATATGACAAATTTCAAAAGTGAGCAAGATAGTTATTGTGTTTTGCAAAAATATTTTGATTTTTAAAATGATAATAAGTTGTTCGGTAACATTTAAAAGTAAAATTTGTATTAACATTGTAAGCATAAAAAAGAAGAATTTTGCCTTACAAAATTATAAATCCAAGGAATCATGTAAAAGATAAAAAATTTCATGCTATACAGAAATTTAATCATTTAAAAATATATAAATATAATCTTTGTTTATCTATCGCATATATCTTTTTTGAATTATCATCTGTATTTAAAAGATTAATTGAATAGACACTTATCCAAGAAGCACTTCATGTTCTTTTCTCTAACTCCTGATTCAACCATTGCCTTGACCTGTGAACATATTGAATACCATATAATTTTGTCAAATATTGATGAATAAATATAATCTTTGTTTATCTACCATATATATCTTATTTGAATTATTATCTGTATTTAAAAGATGAATTGAATAAACACTTATCCAAGAACCATTTCATGTTCTTTTCACGAACTCTTGATTCAACCATTGCCTTGACCTGTGAGCATATTGAATACCGCAGAAATTTGTCAAATTTATTGATTAACAGAGTAAAATGAGAACAAGGAAACATGCACCATCATCTGCATCAACAAATTAGTGTCCATGTGTACACACAAGTACATATTGAGTATGATATAGAATATATTTACATATTTGTACAAGTTTTTTGCGTTCTATGATTAATGTTGCGGTGGACATTTGGCATTTTTTTTGCAAAATCTTGTTCAGAAATGCTCATAATGATGTCATTGTTGATTGTGCTCACAAATTCTCTTTAGCGTAAGCTTAGGGGTCAGGTACCACTCAACAGCTTTCCCTTATCTACAAAAAAAAGTATGAATCGGAATACAACTGTTCTACTGTATCAATTTTGATATTGATACTCTATCTTCTAAAAATATAAATATAAAAAATGATATCATTTTGAATATTCTAATTAAATAAGGCATAGCATATCCCCTTCAGTTTTGAGGATCAATGAAATAATAAAATTTTTATTTCTTTTTATCATGTTTATTTTCTTGAGGAACAAAAGGTGGCCATTTTCATTAATAATAGAAACAAAGATACGTAGCATCCGATAAGATGCTAGAACAAACGGAATTACAAAAGAAATGCAACCAAGACAAACGAAGCATGTAAAGCAACAAAAACTTTCAACAATGCACATAGTATTTTTAATGTTTGAGTTGAAAGTGCACAGTTCATATATTTTGTCATGCAATTTCAATTAAGCTCATCTTATATTTTTTGCATGTTAGTTTTATATTTACTGTGTTGGAATTTCTTTGTGAGTGAAAATACTATTCTTTGTATGTGGAATTTTCATCATGTTTACTAACTCTTGTACGAGATTGAGGATAATGAATGGTTTCAAAGCAATCGGTTTAGGTACAAACTAGCATGTTTTACATTTGACAAAATATGGTCCATCTTAACAATCAAAGGACATCAATAATATTGTTTTTTGCAACTTATATTTCTAAAATTATGTGACAATGTATTGCATTTTTCTTCAAGTTAAAGTATTTTGTCAATGTATTTCAATTTTCACTCTCTTTATGGCTTATGACAGGATTTTGCATCCTTTTATTGGATGTGCCTCTTCAAATCTTTTTTAATAGAAAAACTCAAGAGATCGTTTTTTCCCTGTTGCTTTGAGCTAAGGTGTTTGTTGAAACATTTATGTTCATAGTTGCTTTATTTCTTACAATTTTGCAAAGCCACCTATAGGAATGAAACTAGGTAATCTAAAATGGTGAAATAGATTACTTGACATCATAGTGCTGGACAAAGATAGAGCAGTTTTTTACTAGAATTGGCCAGTATTATTCTTGTAGGATGATTTTCTTGACAAGGGCTTGGGCATTCACATGATCCCCACAGACTCCGAAATGTGCTTCTTTAAGCACCAACTTAGCTTCTTCTTCACTAACACATCGGAGTAGGATACCACTTAGAAAATACCCCGCAAGCTCTTCATACCAAGGTCTCTCACCTTCTTTTAACTCCTCCAACTCAATCAAGGAGATCTCTTCTTTCTATTCTAGGTACCCTCTTCTTTCAAATTTCTCCTTGATTTTCAAGAAATGCCCATCCTCAATCATAAGGATAGATCTCCTACAGACATAGATAATCCAAACTTGTCTACCTAGTGGGATAGATAGTGATGATGCTAAGGAAGCTAGGGCATTGATGAGGATGTTATGAGCTCAAGGGACATGAATGAAAGTGAATTTGAAGAAGAGCTTGATATAGCAGGTGGTGAGTTCTTAGAAGGGTTTGAGATTTGGATAAGACATTTAACACTTGGTTAGGATATGGCGTAAAATAAGCTGGTTATCACTTATCACCTTAGTTCAATGGCACCATAGAAGTGAACGGCCTCAAGCTTAGCCAACAAGGCTTCTTACTCAGCTATGTTGTTAATTGCTGAAAAGTTGAGTTGAAAAGCCTGTGGAATAGTGATGACAACTTGGGTGACAAAAGGATGATTCCTATCCCTTTACTGTGAGAATTTAGAGCCTCATCAAAATATAATGTCAAAATATGGGAAGATAGGATGAACATTAGTTCGTCATCCGGGAGCTCAATTGGACTAGGTCAAAGATGGGTATAGGATGATGGGAAGATATTTTGTAATAGCATATTTTTTGATCACCTTCTGGGGAAGATAGGTGATGCCAAACTGCGAGAGGAAGTCTGTCAGTGACCAAACCCATTGGTCAGGACTAGCTTCTCAAGGAGGAATTTGATGGGATTGATGCGAGCAATAACATTGATCTCGTGGGCCAAGAAGTGATGCTTGAGTTTCTAAACTACCTAAACTAGGGTGGCATAGGTCTTCTCTACCATAATGTACTTATGCTCCAATGAATTAAAGATCTTTGAAAAGTAATAAGTAGCTCGCTCTTTTTCCTTCCTCATATACCTATGCAAGGACCGCACCAAGAGAGTTTTCCAAAATTGAGATGTGAAGGACTAAGGGTTTGCGTAGGACTGGTGGTCTAAGCACAGGGGGACATGCTAGGTATCTTTTCAATTCATCAAACACTTCTTGACACTTTAAATTTCATTTGAACTTGGCCCTTGCCTTGGTTAACTCATAGAAAGTTTTACACTTTTGAGAATGTTGTAAGATAAACCGGAGGATAAATTGTAACCTCCTGATTAGTCCTCAAAGTTCCTTCATGTTCTTTGGAGGAGGTATACCTATGATTACCTTGGCCTTGTTTGAGTCAATCTCTATGCCCCTTTTTCTTACTATGAACTCTAATATTTTTATGCACTTCTTAGGGTTCATTCTAAGCTTGCACTCCTTAAACCTTTGCAAGAACTTTATTAGCACCTCAGGATGATCCTATTGACTTTTGGACTTGACGACTAGGTCGTCCATTCACCTTTACAACTGTGTGCATCATGTTGTAAAAAATAGCTATCATGGCCCTTTGATATGTAACACCTATATTTTTCAATCCAAAGGGCATGAAGACATAGTAGTAGGTTCCCCACGGTATAGTGAACGAAGTCATCTCTTGGTCTTCCTTGGATAATTGGATCTGATTGTACTCAAAATAGCCATTCATGAAGGAGAGAGTCTTGTATCCAATTGTGTTGTCAACTAATACATCAATATGAGGCAAAGATAAATCATCTTTAGAACACACTCAGTTCAAGTCCCTAAAGTCTATGTAGATCAGAACTTGTCCATCCTTTTTATTAACAGGGGCTATGTTCGCCACCATTGTGAATAAAGGATGATTTCAATGAATTTTGCCTAGTGTAATTTGTCAACCTCTTCATTCATTTTAAGTGCTTCATCAAGGTGGAATCTTCATAGCCTTTGTTTAACTGGGGTAGCTTCAAGTTTCTAGGATTATCGATGCTCGGCCAATAAGTTATCTAGCATCAACATGTCTTCATACATCCATGCAAACATGTCCTTGTATTCTTCCAATATTTTGATCAATTCTTGTTCCTCTGTGGGAGTGAGGATGTACTCATAAGAATGGTCTTCCGGTATTCCTAGATTTAATTTCTTTGTTGGTTCATCGGCCGTGCCTAATGGTTCCTTGAATCTTTTAAGTCCAAATGCTTATGCATCAGCCAAGTCCTTGTTTCCTTCCTCAAATTTAGGATCATTTTCTGATAGCACCTCATATACTCCCAATGTGTGATCTATATTATATTCATCCTCATATCGAATTTCACCAAACTGGATAGCACTCTCCAAGTATCTTGGCGGCCTTGCATACTAATCACATTCTTGAGCCAACTATTGTAGATATCTATTTGGAACTTGTCTACCTCATATTTTCTTATTTTCTTTGATCTAACTATGCCTATTGAAGATGAAACTAGAAATGTGGTATTCATAAGGGGTCGTTGATTGAGAAAATCAGTCATTCATTTGGAAAAGAGAGGTTCCTAGTCAGAAACACCCTCTTAGATGAGCAGAGATGTCTCCTCAATGAAAACATAAGTTTTGAAGAAGACATCTTTTGGAATTTTCAATTATGAAAAGAGAATGAGTCAAAATGACTCGAGACTGATGACAATTGACGCAACTATAGAAAAGAAAACTTTAAGAATAAATAGAAAAAATGAGCTCACGCGCTCAATCCAGATAGAATACAGGCACGAGGGCCCAAAACTGGTGAGAAATTTTAATGGGCACATGGGCCCGATTCTGGACGAGCGAATTAGCCCAACATTGGTTAATTGAAATGGGCACTAGGGCCTGAAGTTAGTGAGAAAACAAACACGAGGACCCTGATAGCGAAGAGAGGGCTAGGTAGCCCATCCAGGAAGTTCAAGAAAAGTGGCATGAGGACCCAAAAATGAGCAGTAGTGGGGTATGGCTCTCACGGAATGGATTGAAACTGTAAGGAATCGTCCATTAAAATTTGGTGCAGCGGAAGCGACGATTCCTATGGGTTCCTTTAGAATTCGTCTCAATCAGAACCGAACGACGAAAAATCAAAAACCGATCAAATCGGGTTCGAATATACCTGATAGGGATTCATATAATCCCATGGAGAGGAAGGAGATGAGCTTCTCAAGCTCTACAAACCGTTCAAGTGTCCGGTCTCCAGCAGTATCCACACGAACTTCATCCACAGCAGGTTCTCCCTTCGCGCCGGCCTCGAGAACTCTTCCCGAACGGAGCTCCATCGACCATGGACACCTTCTAGAGAGAGGAGGAGGTAGGGAGGAGGCTAGGGACGTGGTTTTCACCCTTGGCTTGATGGGGTTCGGCTGAAACCATTAGTATTTATAGAGAATTATGGAATTTTTCATAAAAACCCAAAATCTCTATAAATTACGTCCTTGCCCCTGTACTTGTGGATAAGTCCTTTTGTGTGTGACCCACTAGGCCCAATAACCTATTTGGTTGAGGCCTAAATAAAATAGAACAATTCTATTTAATTTAATTAAATCCGTTATCCGATAACAGATTAATCGGCCTACCGATCATGAAGGGTACAAGCCACATCCCATGATCCCAAATGGCTATGGGGATTATCTCATCTCCATTGAGCCTTTCCATCATCAGTTACCACATGGATATAAACCCTCATCCATCCAATGTCCCGGTCGGAAAGGAGTACGGCATCGACTGTCAACTCCTTAGTGTACCGACTCTATAGGATCATGTACTCGGAACTGGATCAATTGGAAAACTCCTTTTCCAATTATCCTATCTACCCTGGCCAGGGATTTAGAGTACTATCCCATAGGACATTCACTCTCACTTACCGAGAGTGGACGATCCCTTGTTGTCCGCTCAATTGCCTTCATCGGATTTTCCTTGTACCCGATCCATCGCTATATAGGACCATCTAAATTGTGATCCATAAGTCAATGGTCAAAGCACAAGTTCCACCCAACAAGGCATCTTTGGCGACTCAGGTCAAAGGTCCAACCATGCAACCGTGATGATAGAAAACCCTGATAGACAGTTCGGTAAGATACCATTCAGGGTTTCTAATTCGGTCAGTTCAGTGAACTCATTCAACTAATGAGCACATGTATGTGTATCTCAGTGTCTCCACACTAATGACCAATGAGATCGGTCGTCCTCATCACATGAGAAGACATCACATACACTAGTCTATCCGGATCCTTGATTTCCCGTCTCAAGTATCCTATGACTAGGAACATTTAGATCAAATACCGCTAGATGATCAATCTCATTATCATGATCTCATCATGATTTAATCATCATTGTATTTGATCAAGGACTTCATTATTATATTCGCATCTAATAAGAGCTTATAATGAAGATTTGCCTAATTAATTGAATAAGATATTTCTAGAAATGTCGAATCATATCATATATGATTGGCTTGTAGGGCATACTTTTCTATCGGAAACATGGCAATGGATCACCTGCAGGATGACTAGCTGTGGTGATAGATCGATCAGGGATTGACCTACCTTCAAGTGATTTTTACTACTCTTTCTCATTTATGAATAACTGGGCCAAGGGCAAGCTTAAAATTTCCATATCTTTTTTATGGTTTGAGGCCTTCTTCTTATTAACCGATGTGGTCAGTTCTACATGATCCTCAGCCATTATCATGTTCTCCCTGTTAACAATGAAAGCTTGGAGTCCCCTGACATATCCTGGCTTGATGACCTTCTTCAGAATAGTCGATTGTTTGTAACCAAGCTTGTGACCTTGAAGCCTCCCTACAAGCACAATGGGTTGAGTGATCCCTTTCAAGTCCTCACCTAGCCCCTTTCCAGGCTTATAGGCTAATGTTTTCATCATCTACCACCCAACTATATTTGGTAGGGATATGGTCACATACTTAATCTCCGACAACTCCACCGGTGAAATCAGGGGCTAAATAGGCACGCCCAAGGATGGTGTAGAGAAGTAGTTATTAATGTCACCTAGCAAGTGTCGACTCTGAAAATTCGACGGGGTCCTCTCCTTTTCAGGGAAGTCCGTGAACCCAGATCGTCTCCTCAAGAGGGGATGAGGAAAGAAAGGAATAAAACATCGGAAAGCAACTCTCACCTCGGTCCCACACTCACATTGATCCCCGAACTTTCATCCCTTGGCGTCGCTCGATCACCAAAGAGACGGTTCGGGTCATGTGGGAGGAGGGTGAGAAGAAATAAATGTGGTTGCCAGGAACCGTGGGTTCTGATTTATAGAATTAAAATTGACCGTGTGTACCTTAGCGTGAAGAATGTGAGTTAAAGCTTCTCCTTCTTCGGCCGGCCGATGAAGAAGAGTCCTCAACATGTGGGTGCTTGATATTCTGTGCAACTAGACAAATAAACAAGTAAAATAGACAATTAGAACTAGACAAAGTGGAGTATATGTAAAGAGAATGACATAAAACACACAATTGACTAGAAACTGACCGGATTCGGGTTATCTCTAACCCCCTTTTTTTATTTTCGGATTAAAAGAGTAAAAGTAATGCAAAAAAATGTAAAATAATAATAGGATGATGTATAATCACTAAATAAAGAGATAGGAAAAATAACTGAAAGATTCTGAGTTGAATAGAGAAAGATATAGCCAAATCTGTGTTGTCGAAAAAGCCGAGCAGCAGTCCAGGATCTGTCAGGCGCGACTTTGCTTCTGTGCTCGTCACGACCAGCCCCGACCTCAGAATCAAGTTCCGTCGATTTAAAACTCAAGAAGACTTGGAGAGGAAGAACTTTGATGAAGAGAGTACTGGCAGCAGACATCCACACACTTCTGTAGAGGCCAAAGAAGAGAGACTTGGTAGATCACCTGCAGAACAGCCTTCCTCTCTCTTGAACCAACTTTTCTCTCTCTAAAAACTCGAAATTCTCTCTCTAAAAATCACAAAATCGATGAAGGAGAGAGGTTGGACGTCTTGAGATGCCTGGGGGGTCGTGCTCATGCCTTTGGAATGACCAGAATCAGAGTCCATTTATAGGAGAACAGAAGGCGCGATCTATACTAAAAAATAGGGGGCCTTGCGCCCCACCCATGGGCGCATGCGCCCTGGTGTAAGGCGCATGCGCCCCACTGAGGGGCGCATGTGCCCCCCAGTGAGGGCGCATGGGCACAAACCCCGAAAAATTAGGCCTTATCCGATCGACGGTTAGTGGTAGAGTCCCGGTGAAAAACTGGGTCCCTCGTGCCTCAAAGGTGGGGCACATGTGCCCTCAAGTGAGGGCACAAGGTCACGTGCCTCACTGGTAGGGCGCATGGCCACGTGCCCTGGGTCCCGGGCGCATGTGACCAGGAACCCGGGTGCATGGCACTGGTTTCGCGCGTCCTTCTTCCGGAAGCCATTGCGAACACTCCCGAACTCGGAATTCGACGCCGTTTGTTGCGTTAGAAAGATAACAGGCCGAAGAAGCATTCTATAGCATCGTATCAGACATCACACCCTCCAAAACTTCAGAATTTTGTCTGGAAGTTACGGCAGTGAATAGAAGATCCGATACATGTCAAAATGACTCCGACGGCAAACCGGAAAGCACGGAATGCAACAAAACTTGTCCGGGGTGTGAATATGACCATAACCTTCAATGCATGATCATTAGGCATTGGTCATTCAGCCAATTTCCATGTTTACACAATTTACGTGTGGCTTTCGCTCGGAAATTATGGCTTTTTGCGGAAAACTTCGGAAAGCATCTGATTTCGTTCGGCGAAGCTCCAAATCAATTTTAAAAGATCCGGCATCATTATAAGGTCAATCACACATGTTACCCTATAAACACATGAGTTTTATGCTCTGAATTAGGCGAATTTGGCGTGTCTACAGCTTGCCTCGCCTTGATGTCGGCTTTGTAAGGGAGTGGCATGTAATGAAGCGGAGTAATTCTTTGTGAACTGTAATGGAATGTAAGTGAACGTAGATGAATGTAGCGGAATGGAATGGTGATGAACTGAAAAGGTGGCATCAAGGTGTAGATATAGACATGCTTATCTACCTGATCCAGCAAAATGAATCTCGCTAAGTATTCTAGATCACTTTCATGTTCTATCAAAACCTCATATAATTGACTGGTAAAAGACATGCCCTTGGCACGAGAGATGAAAACGTAAATGATAAAGGATGTAGCCAACCCTCAGCATGGTGAGGAGTCGTCGAATTCGTAGGTTCATCATTAGCCAGAGTTCCCGAACTTTGCGGTGTTCTTGTACTGTGATGGGCTAAAGTTTGTAAAAGAGAAGTTGATCTTAAAATGAAAAGAATACCAATCCATCATATTTGGAATCTCAAGTTCATTCAAGTTTCACCAAAATACTCAGTTTAATTCTGAGTGGAAGAACCTCAAGTTCTTAAAGGGTTCGTTTTAAGCATAACAAAATTGCTCGGGTATCGTGAAAACCATGAATCACGCTCTAGCAGAAAACTCGATATTCGGAAAACGACAAGACAGATTTAAGGCATAGTGGAATTGAAAGATAATGGTGGGACTAACACAGAATGATGGGAAAGAAGAAACAATGGCATGACAATTGCCACGGTGGGTAAAAATAAAAGACACGGTGGGATAAAAGAAATGATAGAATAAAGCATGGTGGAACAAAAAGAAAGGAATAAAACATGAAGGGATAAAAGAAAGAATAAAACATGATGAAATAAAATAAAGAGAAAACATAATGAAATAGAATTGGTAATGATGAAGAAAGAAAAGGAGATGGCTGTGAACACATAGAAAATCATGTAGAAAATAGTTGAAGATATAGATTGTCTATTGGAGGTCAAGACACCCGATTAGGAACCATCGTCCCTCCAATGTTCAATTTTGGCTTATCCGTGAGTGTGAAGAAATGACTAAGCCGTCGTGGATTTTGTTGAAGGGGATCTCGGGCCCAGTCATCTTCACTCTCAAGGTCTTCAACATTAATGCATATAATATATATAAAATGGACCTAACATAACTAGGTGACAGATAGTAGGAGTGATGTGAAGTGCAAAAAAAGAAGTGTTGGTGATGATGTAATGTGAGATTGATGAGAATGTGGATTTGAGTAAAATCTTCAGGCGTGGTGCATCGACCAGCATCTCTGGTCCATCCTTGTCTTGCCTTTTGACGGATTACAACACCATGAGAATGTTTAGCTGGGTGGTGCTTCCTTTCTTTTCGCCGTAAGGTTGGCATGATGTTACTTGGGGAATACTGATCTCGCCAATTCACCTGTTAGGACTAAAAAGGTTGACTGCACATTTCTGGTTAGTACCCAAATGTATTTAATTGTCATATGAAGCAGATTGTTCATGAAATGATCAACTGAAGATTTTACTATTAGAACCATCATTTGGAGGTCAAAACAAAGTTTTTGATGATGGTTCCTTTAGCAAAAATGTCACTTTTAACATTATAGACATTTTATGAATTTTTGAGATTTTTCTGAATTTTTTGAATTTTTTGTCCATGTGCCCCCGATCGGGGGCACCTGGCCATGCGCCCTGGGGTGGGGCACCTGGCCATGTGCCCCCAGATGAGGGCACATGCGCCCTGAGGCCAAATTTTTTTTTTTTCAGAAAAAATGTACCTAATGGCCCTTCTCTTTTTGCTTCTTCAGCTCCTGAAAATACTCAATGAAAATGATTAAATTTTTATCATTACTCATCCCTTTGCCTGTATGTCGTATGCCTTGATTTTGAGTCAAAGGGAGGAGCCTTCTTAACAAGGTGGAATAAAACAAATGACTTAAAATGAAATGGGGGGTTGAGAGAACTTACCTGTCATGGTGTGAATCCTCTCCTCTCCTGTATTGAAATGCCTGAAACACTTGACAGAAGGAGATTAGTCTTCATCAGGACTCATCCCTTTGCCCATTATGGTCAACTTTGACTTAGGTCAAGGGGAAGAACCTTCTTAACAAGGTAATTAAAGTAAAAATGGATATGCAATGCAGAAATGAAAATATGCATGACAATCAAATAAGCATGGATGCAACTAAGGCAATGATCATGACTAAGCAAATTTTTTTTTTTTGGATTTTCTTGAAAACAATCATTTGGATTTTCAAAAGTACTCAATTTTTTTGGATTTTTTAAATATGTATATATATTTTTTTATTTTTGAAATATTCATTTTTTTTGTTTTTTTGAAATATTCAATTTTTTGGGTTTTTGAAATATGCATTTTTTTTGGTTTTTGAAATATGCATTTTTTTGGGTTTTTGGAATATGCATTTTTTTTGGGTTTTTGAAATATGCATTTTTGTGTGTGGAGAAAATGCTGGTATTTGAGATAATTCATCGGTCTTTGGGGTTTGTCAAGACTCAAGTGGTAGATGCCACGTGTAAAAATAAAGTTCCCTATCTAGAATCCTTCTAACCTTCTTCCTTTGATCGGCTTGGGTTCCACCTGGATTTGGTCGGTTTACCCTACCCAAGGGGTTTAAGGAGGAAGAGTATAGAGGAAGTCCTTGATAGGGTTTGAAGATGTTGAGAGGGATTTCTCTACTCTCACTCAAATTACCCATTGGGGTTCGGCCTCTTTGGGTTTTTCTTTCTTTTTTGCCCTTTTCTATGTGGCACATATTTGGATAGGTTTTTGACCCGTGGGGACATTGCCCATCTTTTACTGCCTTTTGCCTTGACTATCATTCTGGGTACTCATTCAGACAGGTTGATCATTTTTTTTTCTAACCTGAGAGGTTCATTGCCCATCTTTTGGCACCCTTGTGTACCCTCTGAGACGGCCTCCTACTAGGGTGGCGAGTGTTTTCGATACTACCCCTCTCTAATATTCTCTCTCTATCTTGGACCGAGTAGAAGAGAATAGGGTAAGGGTACTCCTTCCATTTCTAGATTTCTGCCTTGCCTTTCGCAAGTGTCGGGTTGTCTGGATTCTAGGATCGAGAAGTGTTGTGTGTGTAGGATGGTACCTACCCTTGACTTCTCACGAACAACCTAGGATCGATGACTTGAGATTATACCAGTGGTTTCTCCATTTTTTATGGAAAGTACTTTTTGAGGTAAACTCCATTCCAAGGATGATTCAATTTTTCTCCATCTGCATTAGTCAATTCATATGCATTACCTGGATACTTTTCAATGATTACAAAAGGCCCTTCCCAGTTAGGTTGCAACTTGGAGCGGGGACCCCCCGGCTTAACGAATATGCATTTGACTACCATCTCACCGATCTCGAATTTTCTCTCGACCACCCTCTTTTGATAAAACCTTTTGAGTCTATTCTGATAAGTCCGGACATGCTCGGCGGCGGCTAGCCTTCTTTCATCCAAGAGTTCAAGCTGTGCAAGGAGAGATTCTCGTCTCTCATCAACAGGAATATCCTTGTCTAGCTGAACTCGGAGAGATGGAAGTAATACTTCGTAAGGGACCACTGCTTCCATCCCATTTGCCAAAGCATACAGGGTTTGTCCAGTGGGAGTCCTTACAGAAGTACGATAAGCCCATAGAGCATCTACAAGCTTATCAAAGCCGCCGGCAAATTTGCTAGACTTACAAGATTTCTTGATGATTTTGATTAAGGTTTTATTAGTGGCTTCCGCTTGACCATTGCCTTGAGGATAGTATGGTGATGAATGATGCAATGAAATGTAATACCTGTTGCAAAGATCACGCAGATCTTGAGAAAGAAATTGTGGCCCATTATCGGTGACGATGTCGCTGGGGATCCCGAACCTTGCCAGGATGTTGCGCTTGATGAAGGAGCAGACTGTTGATGCTTTAATCTCCACGAATGCTTCTGCTTCAGCCCACTTTGTGAAGTACTCCGTTGCCGTCAGAATGAATGATTTTGAGTGCATTTCGGAGTTGAGGTCACTCAAGGGGCCAATGATATCAAAGGCCCACATGGCGAAAGGCCATGGGGCATGAATTGGATGAAGGGAAGATGCGGGAGAGTGAATCTTGTCGGCATGGAGTTGACATGAATGACAGTGCCGGACAAAGATGGAGCAGTCTTCTTCTAGAGTTGGCCAATAATACCCTTGTCGGATGATTTTCTTAGCAAGGGCTTGGGCATTCACATGACCACCACAAACTCCAGAATGTGCTTCCTTCAGCACCAACTCAGCTTCTTCTTCATCAAGGCACCTGAGTAAGATTCCACTTAGGCTTATCTTATAGAGCACTCCTCCTAGGATTGTATTCCTCTGGGATACTCTTCTGATTGCCTTCTTTTCCTTGGTGGTTGATCCAGGTGGGTATGACTGATCTTGGCAATACCTCGCAATCTCGTCATACCAAGGTCTCTCACCTTCTTCTAATTCTTAAGACTCAATCAAGGATATTTCTTCTTTATGTTGCAAGTATTCTTTTCTGTTGAATCGTTCCTTAACCTTCAGAAAACGTCCATCCTCAATTGCCGGAATTGTCCTCTTACAAATGTGGATAGTTCGCACTTGCCTGCCTAGTGGGACAGATAGAGATGAAGCTAGTGAAGCTAAGGCATCGGTGAGGATATTCTGAGAACAGGGGACATGGACAAAGGTGAGTTTGAAGAATAGCTTGATGTAACAGGTGGTGAGCTCCTGGTAGGGTTTGAGGTTTGGATGAGAAGTTCGGTACTTGGATAGGACCTGACGTAGGATCAATTGACTATCACCTATTGTAGACACACAATTTTGATCCAGTTGGAGAGCTTAAATTCTTGTTTTTATGAAGTATATTTGAGTAACCTTTCGAGGGAACCAAGTTTTCCGGAAAAATCAGATTTTTCGGCACATTTCGAAGTAGATTGATGGGGCATTGACCAGGTCAACGCGCCCTGCTTATAGGGCACCTGGCGCCCTATAAATAGGGCACCAGGCACCCTACTGGTGGGGCACCTACATCTGGTCTGACTGACTGGACAGGTTGATGGGACAGTTCTGCAGATAAAGTTGCCCTCTTCTTGCCTATAAAAGGACCCCCATTTGGAGGCTTTAGGACGGACCAAGGGCGTCCCTCACCTCCTCTCATCCACCACTACACATCCCAAGCCTTGAAACCCCCCTCCAAGCTCTCAAACCATCCCAAAACCATCTCCCAAAACCCAAAAAAATCATAGTTGCTTTTTGAAGGGATATTCCAGCAGAATGAAGTTACCCACTTTTGTGCTGTAGAAAGACCCTCATATGGAGGTTTTTGGACACCCCAAGTCCGTCTCCCACCTCATCTCATCCACCACTACGAATCTAAGCCTTCATATCACCCTCTCAAGCCCTTAGAGTATCCAAAAATCCTTCCCCAAAAACCCAAAAACCTGCAGTTTCCTTCTTCAGAAATATGATTTTTCTCCAACTTTGAGGGCCTCTACACTCTATTTCTCTTACATCTAGTACCAAAACACTCTTACATTAGCTTCACTTGAGTATTGGCTGCTTGAAGAAGTCTTTTTTCCATCTTGAAGGTCTTCCTACACTCCGGGGCGACGCCGCGAAGAAGGGAAGAAAATCTGCTGAAGCCAGTCCCTGGTGCCCTATAAATAGGGCGCTTTGACTTTGGTCAACGCGCCCCATTAAGGGGACACCTGCAGCAGGCGCCCGATATATGGGGCACTAGCAGGGGCAGACCCCGTTTTGCATTTTTTGAGTTTATTTACCTTTTCGGTCGATCTTTTACTCCCCCCTTTCATTTTAACCATCATTAACATGTCATTTAGCATGTATTGAGCCACTCATTTGCATTTTTCATGCATATTTAAACCTTCTAAATAGGGGTTGGGATTTAGTCCCAATCCGTTCAGTTCCTTCCCTCTTGCGCGTTTACATTCGAATTTGAGCATGATACTACACTGTCACTAGAACTAATGGTCTTTTCACTTGTTTCTATGTTTTCTCATGGACAGTTTTAGGTAAATCCGGCCGAGGTAGAGCTTCAACCGGATCGAAGACGAAGGACTCACTTAGCTCTCTTCTTTCGGCCGGCCGAGAGAGGATAAGTCGGAACCCAACAATCTCCCCACTTTCAAAGGTACGACGGTCATTTTCATTTCTCCATTTCATTTCTTGTCATTCTACTATATTTTGGATCCTTTGGCTCCTGGCGACCATGTGAGTCATTTCCATTCCCTTGCATTGTTGTTTGTTTACGTTGCTTACTACTTTCTTTAAAGCATCATCTTGTTTCTTCCAAGTTTACTTGCTCTCTGTTTATCTTTTTAAAAGCATATCGATCTGATTTCCAACTTTGTTAATCAACTTATTTCACCTTAGTATTTTAGATATCATCTTCTTTCATCCCTTGTTAAGCATACTTGCCTATTTCTTTCTAAGTCTAGTTCTCCTTTAGCAAATCTTTCAAAGCATGCTTAGTTAAATTAGTGCTTTCTTCCATCCTAGTTTAATTTCATATCATTGTCTTGTTCACTTGCTTCCTACAACATCTCATTAATCATTGTATGCTTTTATTTTCTTCTTGGTTGCTTATTATTCCTTGATATTTCACTTGCATTTAGTTTGCATTGGAGCTTCGGGTCCGCCCGTCTCCTTAGGACATCCGAGAAGGGAGGCTCTCTCCTCCCAAAGCCGCACACACCCAAACACCCCTCTTGGTGGTTGCCAACTCCTCCTCTGGGGATTCCCTCTCGGAAGGACCAGGTAGCTTCCATCAAGACCTCCGTAAGTCCCCAGACGTGAAGGATTCCCTCTTCACTGATCGGGCTGGTTGTACCATCTTATCCCAAAACCCGGAGTACCTATTACCTATCGTTGTGAAAAGAGTGACAACCTTAGATTGCTCGGCGTTGTGAGAGCATAGGGTCCTACCCATTTATTTGAGTGGACAATATTTCTCTTATTTAGCCATTAATTTGAGGTTGAAAAAAAATTTGCGTTAAATCATTCCAAAGTCTTTGCTATTACTTGTTTGCAAACAAAAACTAAAAATTTAAAAAAATCCCAAAATCACCTAAAAAGAACCAAAACAAAAAATTTTGCTTGAGGTTAATTTGCTTGACAACTTGCTTGTCCGACAAAAAAAAATCAAAACAAAAAAGGGGTCAAAAATCAAAACTAAAAAAAAATCCTTAAGCTTTTATTTGTCAACCTTTTTTTTCTGTTGTGTTTATGAATTTAAGGTCAGGTCGAGTTATCGGAATGGCGGATCAAAGATACGAGCAACTACAGTTGGAGTATGACGAATCTTATTTCTATCCCGATGTCGTATGTGCCGTCAATGAACCCGAAGTTCTCCCCGAACCTAGTCAAACTTCTCCTCAACCCAATCCAAATTCACTTTGGGAGGCATTCTCTCATGCCGACCCTACCCAACTTCAGGCTATCAAAGCCATCCTCAAGGGCAAGTCGCCCGCCGACCACATTCCTCCCGAAGATGGTCTTCACATCTCTACCCCTCGGTCAGTGGCACATCAACCCAATGTGCCCACTCATGGCCATTCTCATACCGGGCTCATGGCCCCAATTTCTCCTCATCCGGTGGCTAATCTAGATCATCCCAATCCAAATGTTGTTGTTCCTTCTAGACCACCAGTTTATTCTTCTAATCATCTCAACCCTACTCACCCTTTGGTGCATCCCCCAATGTACCCTTCTTATCCGGCCACTTCGGCCCATCAAATCCCAATTCCGGTGCACCAAGCACCCACTTCTCCTCCTCCTCTTAGGGAACCTTCTGTCGATCAGGCCATGATTAACAAGATCAATCGCATGGATGAGCAGTATAGAGAGCTTAGACATTTGGTCGACACAAAGGCAGCCCCTGAAATTTCTCTTCCTTCCCTCCCTACTTTTCATCTACCTCCCTCTGAGATGCCGGTATACCATCGCTACAATGGAACCGGTAACCCATTCATTCACATCAAGGACTTTCTTTATGAGTCGGTAATGTGGCAAAATGATCCAAGGGCCCTTGCTTTTCTTTTCAGAAGATCATTAGAGGGTTCAACTTTGGAATGGTTCTACTCGCTTGACTCTTTGGAGGCGAGTAACTTTGAAACTGTCAAAGCTAAATTTTTGCAGAGATATCAAGATAGGGTCGGACCAACATATTCCATCACCGACCTCATGGCTGAAAAAATGAGAAATGATGAAGATTTTACCAGATATGCTGATAGATGGAGGTCAATGGCAGAAAGGCTTACTGATTCCATTTCAGAACCGGAGCAAGTGAAGATGATCATCACCAATGCCACTCCGGCCTTAAAAAATATGCTGGCTTTGCATCACCCCACCTCCATGAGTGAACTCTATGAAAGGGCACGATACATTCAGACACAGCTTAGGGACTCACCTATCATGAACTTTTTTGATCCTAGACCCCAAGCTGTCAAGAAAACCACTTTTACCACAACCGGCCCAAAGGATCGAGGGCGTAGTGACAAACGAAAACCTTAACGTTGTAGGGAACCCACCTATAAATTATCAACACCAGTTCAGGAACCCTCAACAAAATCAACCATTTAGAAACCCTCGTCAACCTCAACTTCAACCTCAGTTCCAGCCTCGTCAGCAACAAGCCCCGATCCCTCAGCGACCGCAAGCCCCAGTTCCCCAACCAGTGCGGCAACAACTGGCCAACTACAACCAGGCACCCCCTCCCATGGCCTATGAACCCTGAAAGGTTGGACCCAAGAGGAATGATTACCCGCCTTTTCCATACTCTCTCGTGGACATCTTTAATGCACTCATGGCGGCAGGACAAATTGCATTGCCAAGGGAGAAGTCGGAGTGGCCTCAAAATGCCAACACAGAGCGATACTACTTGTTCCATAGATATCCTGAGCACACCGTGGAAAATTGTTTTCAGTTCAAAGACTACATCCACGACCTTAATGAGCAAGGCAGTATTGATTGGGACCAGATGGGGGAATACATCAGAACAGTGAGAAATCAACCTCAACGGCAGCACGTACCAGCTCAGCAGCAACAACAACAGAACCCCGACCTGGGGATTATCCAAAACCCTCTGCCTCCACATGCACCCGCGCCTGGGAATCAACACGTTAATCCCATCATGATTTCTTCTGAGGAGTATCATGATCGGGGCCAGAATTGGCAAGTTGAGGGAGCCACCTCCGCCATGCATGTCAACCGAACCGTCCATTCGATACCCCAAGCTACATCAGCCAACCCCATTACTCTCAACCGGCCACCCATCATCCGAGCACCATCACGACCCATCATAACACCACCAACCACACAACTCCAATCGGGACAGACCCTAATCCGCCCGGTTAATCCACCACAAACATCACCATCACTAGGACCCATCATCATCCCACCCCGAGCAACTGTACCTTCACAACCTACCTACCCTACTATGCCTCAAACCACCATCATTACGCCCGTCCCAAGAGCTCCCATCATTCGACCTAATCCACCACCCACCACTACCATCCCAGCCATAGCTCCTCAACTTGCCACAGTACTCAGAAGTGGGCGCATGTTCCAAAGGGTCTTTCCCCAGGCCGGTCAGTCAGGGTTGGTACCAGAAATAGAAGAAGAACACATTGAAGAGCCGTTTCCTGGGACATCCTATGACTTGTTGAAACATCTTGATAAAACCCCAGCACGGATCTCTATCTTAGAGTTGATCAAAAGATCCAGAGTCCATCAAGAGGTTCTCCAACAGTACTTACAGCGAGTAATGGTAAACGAGAGCCTCCCCCCAGAAAAGATCTCATCAGTTTTGGTCCCAAGAAGTGAGTACCCAGCCCTTACATTCACAAAGGAGGAGTTGGCCGACCCAGAAATAAGGAAATGTGCCTTGTGCATCACAGTCCACATCAATGGCGTAGGCATTAAGTCATGTTTAGTCGATACTGGAGCATCCATTAATGTTACGCCACCGTAAACATTACATCTTTGTGGATTCTCCGAGGAAGACATCCGGCCATCTCGAAATAACAAGGATCGCATATGACAATTCAAAAAAGCCTGCCGATGGCATGATTACATTAAATGTGAAGCTTGGACCCCGAACAGTCACTGTTGACTTCCACATACTTGAGATGGATCCGACATACAAAGCTATTTTGGGACGGCCCTATTTGGAAGCACTAGAGGCAGTCGCCTCCACCAATCACCAGTGTCTTAAATTCCCTCACAAGGGACAAGTGATTAAGGTGACGAGCATGCCCTTAGACCATCCATCTTCTCCACCACCACACATTGGGTTGCCAAACGAGCCAATTTTGACAATCTTGGATCTTCCAGAAATGAGTAGGCAACCCAAGCAAGTGTGGAGAAGGAAAAGAGAGGAAAATGAAACCATTGGGTGGCATATAATGAAGATTTTGGGATACCAGGAGGGCCGAGGACTAGGCAAAGAACTGCAAGGCATAGCTGAGCCAATCAATCCAGTGAGGTTACAACCAAAGAGCGGGGTTGGATATGATGGAACGACAGCCAATGGTCAAAATCTCAAAAGCAAATACTTTTCAGGATGCTTACAAAAGTTTTTCATCAAGAAAGAAACCATTCAACTGGCTGAGAACAAGGAAGAACAAGAGTTGGAGCAAGACAAAAGAAGAAGAACCAACGACCCTGAAGATGACTTGTATCCAGAAATATCTCTTTTGTTTTCCACCGATGAAGAAGGGTCAAGCAATGAACCACTCCAGGCTGGACCACCTGTTGACCCACCTGAGGGTCATATTGCCAAACCAACTCGAGAAAAAGTCCAACCAACTCCACGAGGGCCTTCCCTCATTACGTCATCTTTTGGGGCCGATGCCCCAATGCACTGTAATGCTCTCCCCGGGATTCTTGGCCCGATCCCCATTTCTAGGCCCTCAGGCCCAACTTATGGGTCCGCGTACCCACTTGTTGCTCTTGGGCCATCGAGCCCCTCTACTAAATCCGGGCCTTTGTGCCCATTTTCTTCAATTCTCGGGCCCTCGAGCCCATCTCCTAAACCTGGGCCTTTGAGCCTGCATCCTCCTCTTATTGGGTCCATGAACCCACCTTCCTCTATGATCATCCAGCCTACTGGCCCATCACCTCTTTCTGTCAACATTGGGCCCGAAAGCCCCCTCTATTAAACATTGCTCGAAATCTTCCCCTCTTTATCAATATCTCCGCCTACTTTGGCTCCCATAGTTGATCTCACCCCAAATCGGGCACCTGAAGCCCATTCTGTCTTTATGTTTGCTTCCCAAAAAGCAACGTCCTCCTCGAAACTCAAATTTCAATCAAGGAAACATCTCAACTTGCCTCGGAAGGGCATTCGACCCAAGGAGCCGCCAGATCCTTGATTGACCTTCTTTGCCCTCCATCCTCTCCAATAAATTCTACTCCATCCACCTCCTCTTCCTCCTCTTATTTACCTTCTTCTTATTTAGGTTTAGTTTCCAATAAAAATAGAACAAAAATTAGAGGTAGGAGAGTTCCAGAAAGATACCTGCATCGGTTAGCTCAGAAAAGCTTAGAATGTGCCAAGCTACCATATAATCTAGAAAATGTGATCCAGTTGGGTGAAATTCGATATGAGGAGAAAGATAACATTGATCAAACTTTGGGGGTTTCTTCCTCTCTCGTTCAACATCACCTACATCCAACAACACCTTGTCCATCATCCTATCCCAATCTTTGACCCTATCCAATCAGAATTTCCCGACGAAGAATTGATGTCCATTAGATCTTCCAATCTGTGGACTTTATATTTTGATGGGGTATTAAACTCCCAGGGTAAAGGGATAGGGATTGTTCTTCTATCACCCGAAGGTGTCACCATTCCACAGGCTTTTCAGCTCCATTTTCCAGCAACAAACAATATAGCAGAGTATGAAGCCTTGTTGGCCGGACTGGAGGCCGCTCACTTCTATGGTGTCACTAAACTAAGGGTGATCGGTGATAGTCAGTTGATTCTCCGCCAAGTACTGGCCAAATACCGCACATCTCATCCCGGGCTCAGACCATACCAAGAACTCACCACCTGTTACATCAAGCTATTCTCCAAACTCGAATTCATTCATGTTCCTCGTGCTCAAAATATTCTTGCCGATGCTCTCGCTTCCCTGGCATCTTCACTATCTGTCCCGCTAGGCAGACAGGTTAGGACGATCTATGTCTGCCGACGTACCATTCCGGCAATAGAAGATGCACGATTCTTGAAGGTTAAAGAAGAATTTGAAAGGAAAGAGTACATTGAGCAAAAGGAGGAAGTATCTTTGGTTGAGTTGGAAGAATTAGAAGAAGGTGAGAACCATGGTATCATGAGATTGCAAATTACTGTCAGGATCAGACATATCCACCGGGATCGACTGCCGAAGAGTAAAGGGCCATAAGAAGGGTCTCCCAGAGATACACCATCTTAGGAGGAGTACTTTACAAAAGGAGCTTGGCCGGTGTTCTATTAAGATGCGTGGACGAAGCAGAGGCTGAGTTGGTGCTTAAAGAAGCACACTCCGGAGTATGTGGGGGCCATGTAAATGCTCAAGCCCTCGCCAAGAAGATCATCAGGCAAGGGTACTATTGGCCTACTCTGGAAGAAGATTGCTCGATCTTTGTCCGGCACTGTCATCAATGTCAACTTCACGCCGACAAGATTCACTCTCCCGCATCTTCCCTTCACCCGATTCACGCCTCATGGCCCTTCACTATGTGGACTTTTGATGTTATCGGACCCCTCGGTGACCCAAACTCCACAAACAAAACCAAATCATTCATCCTAACTGCAACGGAGTACTTCACCAAGTGGGCAGAAGCGGAAGCATACGTGGAGATCAAGGCATCAACAGTTTGCACCTTCATCAAGCGCAACATCATTGCCAGGTTCGGGATCCCAGGCGACATCATCACCGACAACGGACCACAATTCATCTCTCAGGAGCTGCGTGACCTTTGCAACAAGTATTGCATTAGATGCATCATTCATCTTCATATTATCCTCAAGGCAACGGTCAAGTAGAAGCCACCAATAAAATCTTGATAAAAATCATTAAGAAGACTTGTAAGTCTAGCAAGTTCGCAGACTGGCCAGATAAGTTAGTTGATGCTCTATGGGCCTACCGCACTTCTATTCGAACCCCAACGGGTCAGACCCCCTATGCCTTGGCATTTGGGATGGAGGCGGTAGTTCCATACGAAGTAATCATTCCTTCCCTCCGAGTCCAGATCGATCGAGATATCCCGATGTATGAACGCCGAGATTCTCTTCTCGCGCAACTTGAACTCTTGGACGAAAGGAGGCTGGCCGCTGCCGAACATGCTAGATCTTATCAGAATAGACTTAAAAGATTTTATCAAAAGAGGGTGGTGGAGAGAAAATTTGAAATCGGTGAGGTTGTGCTTAAAAGAATATTCATTAAGCCGGGCGGTCCCCGCTCCAAACTTCAACCTAATTGGGAGGGTCCGTATGTTATTTCAGCTGTTTATCCTGATAATTCATATAAGCTAACTAATGCAGAAGGTGAAGAACTAGCTCATCCCTGGAATGGTGTATACCTCAAAAAAAATTTCCCTTAAAACAAAAATCACAAAAAAATCTATAAAATCCAAAGGTGTGAAGAATGATGATAACATCTAACGCTTGCTTGCTCGGTGCACCAACTCGTCACTGAGGGGAAATAAGGATAGGCACCATACTGCACGCACTACACGCCTAGATTTCGGAATCTGATGATCGGAAGTCAGACAGAAAGCTAGGCAACGCTTGGCAAAAGAAGGTCAACCAAATCCCGTTCTCTTCTCGTTTCGGTCCAGAATAGATGAAAGGGGTTAGAATGAGGAGTATCGAAAGTGCCCATTGCCTTAGTTGGAAAATGCCTCTGAAGGTCTAACTTCTTAAAAAGAAGAAAAAGGTGCCAAAAGATGGGCAATGACCCCTCAGGTCGGCAAAAGAATAGACCTGTCTGAATGTGTACCAACAAAAGCCCAAAAAAGAGAAAAAGGCTGCAAAAGATGGGCAATGAACCCCTCAGGTCAAAATCAAGCAAAAGAAAAAAGACCTGTTTGAATGTGGGCCATCAAAGAAAAGGGCTAGAAGGAAGGACCCGAGGATGTCAAATCCCAGACGGGTAACATGGGCACCAGTAGAGAAACAAGTTCGACACCCCTAAATCTTAGTAAGGACTTACCATCAGTCCTCTTCCCTCTTTAACCTTGCGGGTAGGGTTGACCGACTAGGTCCAAGAAGAGCCATAGCCTACCGAAGGCGGAAGGTCAGAAGATTCCGAACAAGGCACTTTCTCACACGTGATGCCTACTCTTAACCCTTAGGTGACATGAAGGACACCTACAACAAGCAAGGCAAAGGATGAGACAGTCGTTCCCTTCACACAAAAAAATTTTAATACTTCAAAAACACCAAAAAAATTCATAAAATAAAAAACTCTTAAAAATTAAATATCCAAAACACCAAAAATCATAAAAGTTCTCAAAACACCAAAAACATTATAAAACCATCAAAAACCCAAACAAATCAAAAATTTCGAAACACCTAAAAATTGCTTTCTAGATTGGCTAGCTGCCTTTGCATTCATGTTTAATTTCAGTCTTGCATATTTTCTTTTATGTATACTTATGTTTTTCTGTTATCTTTACCTTGATAAGGCCGATGTCCCTTGACAAAAGATCAAGGCAACTTTGCCCTCTCCTTGCAAAGGACTAAGCCAAAATAAAGTTCTAACTTCTTTTCTCAAGTGGATGCAGGAACAGGAGAAGGCATGCCAACTTCATATCCCCAGACACTTGGAGGAAGCAAAAACAACAAAAAAAATCAAAAATTGAAAAACAAAAGTGGACTACCCCGACCCCTATTAGGACTTGCATTTAGTATTGCATCTATCAAAATAAATAATATTTGAGATGTTGAAGACCTCAAGTCTAGAGGGGGCTGAGCCTGAGAACCCCTTCAACAAAATCAGTGAGGGCTCAGACATTCCCTAGGCTTGCGGATAGGCCAAAGTTGAATATGCGGGGACGACGGTTTCTTCATGGATGTCCTGACCCGTTATGTTCAAACTATATATTCAACTATTTTCTTATACTTATTTTTATTTCTTTAAACCCAGCATGCATCATGCATCATCACATGCATTATCCCACCATAACCATTCCCCACTTCCTAATAATACTATAACCTCCTTCCAGTCGCATCGTGAACCCTTTTAAAGATGGTCTTTTATAGCACCTAGATGGCCTTGATTTTTCGCAGAATCGGTTTTCACCATGTTTTAACAATGATTTCATCAAAACAAAAAGTTTTTCCATGTCGAACTGAATCGGTATTATTGAATAAAACCTTATGAATTTGAAGAACCCAACCATGGTTGATTGGCTGTCTCTTCTTTACCTTTTGCAATTTACTTTTCAATGCATTTCTACCGAGTCCAGCACACCATGCAGTTCGGGTCCTGGTCGGTAACAATTCTCCCCTACGTGGGATTTTAGTTATTTACTTTCAGTACTGTTCTTCTCTTTAACCAATCAACCAGAGGGAAGGTTTCGATAAGACAAAGGGTAATCTCGGAATCCGGTAAAGTTTTATTCCACTCAACTAGGACAATGAGTGCGTGTCTAAATCAACACCTTGGCGTCACCTTTTCAGTCCATTACCACTTCATTCCGCTGCACCTCATTACGCTTCGCTACATTCCCCTACGCTTCATTCAAGTCACTCCCCTACAAAGCCGATGCCAAGGTGAGGCAAGCTGTAGACACGCAATTTTGATCCAGTTGGAGAGCTTAAATTCTTTTTTTTATGAAGTATATTTGAGTAACCTTTCGAGGGAACCAAGTTTTCCGGAAAAATCAGGTTTTTCGGCACATTTCGAAGTAGATTGATGGGGCGTTGACCAGGTCAACGCGCCCTGCTTATAGGGCACCTGGCGCCCTATAAACAGGGCACCAGGCGCCCTATAAACAGGGCACCAGGCGCCCTACTGGTGGGGCACCTGCATCTGGTCTGACTGACTGGACAGGTTGATGGGACAGTTCTGCAGATAAAGTTGCCCTCTTCTTGCCTATAAAAGGACCCCCATTTGGAGGCTTTAGGATGGACCAAGGGCGTCCCTCACCTCCTCTAATCCACCACTACACATCCCAAGCCTTGAAACCCCTCTCCAAGCTCTCAAACCATCCCAAAACCATCTCCCAAAACCCAAAAAAATCATAGTTGCTTTTTGAAGGGATATTCCAGCAGAATGAAGTTACCCTCTTTTGTGCTGTAGAAAGACCCTCATATGGAGGTTTTTAGACACCCCAAGTCCGTCTCCCACCTCATCTCATCCACCACTACGAATCTAAGCCTTCATATCACCCTCTCAAGCCCTTAGAGTATCCCAAAATCCTTCCCCAAAAACCCAAAAACCTGCAGTTTCCTTCTTCAGAAATATGATTTTTCTCCAACTTTGAGGGCCTCTACACTCTATTTCTCTTACATCTAGTACCAAAACACTCTTACATTAGCTTCACTTGAGTATTGGCTGCTTGAAGAAGTCCTTTTTCCGTCTTGAAGGTCTTCCTACACTCCGGGGCGACGCCGCGAAGAAGGGAAGAAAATCTGCTGAAGCTAGTCCCTGGTGCCCTATAAATAGGGCGCTTTGACTTTGGTCAACGCGCCCCATTAAGGGGACACCTGCAGCAGGCGCCCCATATATGGGGCACTAGCAGGGGCAGACCCCGTTTTGCATTTTTTGAGTTTATTTACCTTTTCGGTCGATCTTTTACTCCCCCCTTTCATTTTAACCCTCATTAACATGTCATTTAGCATGTATTGAGCCACTCATTTGCATTTTTCATGCATATTTAAACCTTCTAAATAGGGGTTGGGATTTAGTCCCAATCCGGTCAATTCCTTCCCTCTTGCGCGTTTACATTCGAATTTGAGCATGATACTACACTGTCACTAGAACTAATGGTCTTTTCACTTGTTTCTATGTTTTCTCATGGACAGTTTTAGGTAAATCCGGCCGAGGTAGAGCTTCAACTGGATCGAAGACGAAGGACTCACTTAGCTCTCTTCTTTCGGCCGGCCGAGAGAGGAGAAGTCGGAACCCAACAATCTCCCCACTTTCAAAGGTACGACGGTCATTTTCATTTCTCCATTTCATTTCTTTTCATTCTACTATATTTTGGAGCCTTTGGCTCCTGGCAACCACACCCACTAACATCCCATCCACCAAGTCACCAAGGCGGGCGTAAGGGGCCGGGAGGGGGAGATCCGCGGATGTCCCGTTCCGGGTGCTTACACCTATCACCCTCAGTTTGGTGGCACCATGGAAATGAGCGGCCTCCAGCTCGGCCAGCAAGGCTTCATACTCAGCTATGTTGTTGGTTGCTGGAAAGTTAAGCTGAAAAGCCTGTGGAATGGTGACACCCTCATGTGACTGAAGGACAATACCTATCCCTCTACCACGAGAGTTAAGAGCCCCGTCAAAATATAATGTTCAAAGATTGGAAGATCGGACTGACATTAGTTCGTCATCCGGGAACTCCGACCGGACTGGGTCAAAGATGGGTATGGGATGATGGGCAAGGTGTTCAGCAATAGCATGGTCCTTAATTGCCTTCTGTGGGACATAAGTGATATCAAATTGGGATAGGAAACTCTGCCATCGCCCTAACCGATCAGTCAAGATTGTCTTCTCTAACAGAAACTTAATGGGATTGATACGAGCAATGAGCTTGACTTGGTGAGCAAGGAAATAATGCTTGAGTTTCTGAACCACCCAAACAAGAGCAGCGCAGGTCTTTTCTACCACAGTGTACTTCAGCTCACAAACATCAAACATCTTGGACAAGTAGTAAGTAGCTCGTTCTTTCCCTTCTTCATCAACTTGTGCAAGGACTGCCCCAAGAGAGTTCTCAAGAACCGAAATGTAGAGGACCAAAGGTTTGTCGGGAATTGGTGGTCTAAGTACAGGGGGACTTGCCAGGTATGTTTTCAACCCATCCAACGCCTCCTGGCACTTCGAATCCCATTTAAACTCGGCCCCCGCCTTGGTTAACTCATAGAAAGGTTTACACCTTTGGGAATGTTGTGAGATAAACCGGCGGACAAATTGTAGCCTCCCAATCAATCCTAATCCTCGAAGCTCTTTCATATTCTTCGGAGGAGGCATACCAATAATTGCCTTGGCCTTGTTTGGGTCGATCTCTATGCCCCTTTTGCTTACTATGAACCCAAGTAGTTTTCCTGATGAAACTCCAAAGATACACTTCTTAGGGTTCATTTTCAGCTTGTATTCTCTAGCTCGTTGCAAAACTTTTCTTAGCACTTCAGAATGATCTTCCCGACTCTTGGACTTGATAACCAAATCATCCACATACACCTCTACAAGGGTGTGCATCATGTCATGAAAGATAGCCATCATAGCCCTATGATATGTAGCACCAGCATTCTTTAACCCAAAGGGCATGACAACATAGCAATATGTTCCCCAAGGTGTAGTGAATGAGGTCTTCTCTTGGTCCTCCTCAGCTAACCGGATCTGATTGTATCCAGAATAGCCATCCATGAATGAAAGCATTTCAAATCCAGCTGTGTTATCAACCAAAACATCTATATGAGGTAAAGGAAAATCATCCTTAGGACACGCTCGGTTCAAGTCCCTTAAGTCTATACAAATCCGAATTCGTCCATCCTTCTTCATAACAGGGACTATGTTAGCCACCCATTGCGGATACAGGACAACCTTAATAAATTTTGCTTGATGTAGTTTGTCGACCTCTTCTTTCATTTTGAGTGCAATATCAGGGTGGAACCTCCTGAGCTTTTGTTTAACCGGGGTAGTTTCAGGTTTCAAGGTTAATTTATGTTCAACCAGTGAATTATCTAATCCCGGCATATCTTCATATGTCCATGCGAACGTGTCCTTATATTCTTCCAAAACTTTGATCAAACATTGTTCTTCTGAGGGAGTGAGGTTTGCACTAATGAGGATAGTCTTAGGATCTTCCAGGGTTCCTAAATTCAGTTCCTTGTCCGGTTCATTCCCTGTGGCTGATGGTTCTTCAAATCTTCTAAGTCCAGATGCATATGCATCAGCCAAGTCCTCGATTTCATCCTCGGATTCGGGATCTTTCTCTGATACCACCTCATATACTCCCAAAGTATGATCTATGTTATGCTCATCCTCATATCGGATTTCATCTAACTGGATGGTATTCTCTAAAAAGTTTGGCAGCCTTACACACTCTACGCATTTCTGTGCCAATTGTTGCAGATACCTATTTGGAACTCGCTTACCTCTGACTTTCCTATTTCCTAACCTAACTTGACCTACTGAAGATAAAGCTGGAAAGGTGGTATTTACAGTGGAGGGAGGATCGAGCAAATCGATCAATGATTCAGAAAAGAGGGATCCCTGATTGGGAGCACCCTCTGGGATGAGTAGAGACGTCTCCTCGATGGAAATGCGAGTTTCAGAGAAGACGTTTTTTTTTTGGAAATTTCAAGTAAAAAGATAGAATGCGCCTCAGTGACTCGAGGCTTGCTGGAAACTGACTGAATTACCAGAGAGAAAAACTTAAGAATAAAAGGGAAAAAGGGGCTCGTGGGCCCAATAGTAATAGAAAGTGGACACATGGGTCCAAAACTGATTAAAAAAGTAAACGGGTACGTGGACCCGATCTTAAAAATAAATGGGCATGTAAGCCCATGTTGGGAAAAGCCTTCGATTCGAAGTTGATGAGGGAAGCAAATGGGCAAGCAGGCCCAGTAAGAGTGGAAGGTTGAAGAGGGCTCATGGGCCCAAAGTGGGTAAGTGGGCCCTGAAGCCCATCCAAAAGATCTAGAAACAACGGCACAAGATTTAAACATGACATTGTTGTATTTGGGCCTCGTGGAATGGTTTTGACTTGGGTGGTATGCTCAACAAGATGATCCAAGATAGGTCTGCTCTTGGGTGGTTCCTGGTACTCTTCTCCACTTGAGAACAGACGAGTCAAAGATAAGCAAAAGTCTTCCAAGTCTTCTTTTTCTTCATCTGGAGCTTTCCTTCTCTTGACAGCTATCACGGAACTTTTGCCATCTTCAGCCGTCATCATGGTCTCCCCTTTGATAAAGAATGTATGGAGCCCCATGGCATATCCTGGCTGGAAGATCCTCCTTGGGATGGAACCCTCTTCATATCCCAACCCCTGCCTGCGTAGCCTTTTCACAGTTTCAATTGGCTGAGTGATCCCTTGAAGATCCTTGCCTAAACCTCTTCCAGGTTGATAGCCCAATTTCATCATCATCCGCCATCCTAGTGTGTCTGGTAGAGAGGCGGTCATACATCTGACTTCTGGAAATTCTCCCACTGAGATATGGGGTTGTATTGACAGACCTAGGGGCGATGTAAAAACATCATTCATCTCATCCCTCATAGGCATGCTAGTCACTTTGACCACTTGTCCTTTAAAGGGAAATTTTATGCACTGGTGGTTTGTTGAAGCCACAGCTCCTATTGCCTCCAAATATGGCCTCCCAAGTATAGCCCGAAAAGTTGGATCCAATTCTAGAATATGAAAATCTGTTGTGACCGTACATGGTCCAAGTTTGACTTCTAGAGTGACCACCCCACGTGCAGACTTCTTGGAGTTGTCGTAGGCCGTCACCATGACACAGGATGGCTTGATTTCTTGCTCAGAAATGCCACACAACTGCAAAGTTTCTGGCGGCATAACATTGATAGAAGCTCCAGTGTCAACCAAACATGATTTCACTTCGACATTGCAGATGATAACAGCCACATGCAAAGCATATCTCCTAAATTCTGGATCTGCTAATTCCTCCTGAGAGAAAGTGAGTGTTGGGTGCTCACTTCTAGGGGCTAACACTGTAGTTATCTTTTCAGGTGGGAGATCTTCACTCACCATGACCCTTTGTAAGTACTGTTGTAGAATCTCCTGGTGCACCTTTGATCTTTTGATCAACTCAAGTATAGAAATACGGGCTGGTGTCTTATCCAAATGTTTTAACAGATCATACGCCATGCCTGGCAATGGTTCTTCCACTTGTTCCTCCTCCACTGGCTCCTGCGGTTGAGTTCCAGCTTGGGGAAAGAACCGCTGGAACATCCTCCCACTCCGAAGCACCGGGGCTATTTGGCGGTCGGGTAGAGGTGATGGGTTAACTGGGGTGGGAACAGGTGGTTTAGGTGCAGGTATGGTAGGCAATGGGATTGGTGGTTCTAGAATGATTGGGTTAGTTGGTAGAGGGGTAGGATTTTGAGGTGGTAGTGATGGTGATACCGGTGGCCTAATAAGAAGAGGCCGGGGTGCAGAAGTGGTTGGTGAGTTTAATGAAGGTATAGGTTGTGGGATTGGTTGTGGTGGTATGATAGATTTGGGTTTTGGAGTGGTGGAGCTCGTAGGCTGGGGGTTCAGGTTTGGTGGTGATTGTGGTGGTCGGATGAGCAAGGGCCGGTGTGTAGCAATGGTTGAAGGAGGTGTAGTCAAGGTGGGGGCTGGCCTAATGATGGGTCGGCGAGAAGAAGTGGCGGCCAGTGGTTGGGTTATTGAGCTTTGTGGTAGTTGTGGAGTAGCAGGTGCACGGATTATCTATCTAGGAGGGTTCCTAGCAGGAGGCCTAGTTGGGTTGGCAGGCATGGTTGTATTGTGGCTTTCTAGTTGCCAACCTTGAGCACGATCGGCATCTCCCTGGGCAATGGAGTGTACTAGACCAATTCCTGGGTTTGGATGTGCTGGTGCCGGTGCTGGAGCGGGAGCATGTAATGGGAGTGGATTCTGAACAATCCCCAAGCCAGGTCGTTGTTGAGGTTGAGCCGGTGGACGCTGCCGCTGCTGCTGCCTAGCCTTCATAGCTTGTATGCATTCCCCCATTTGGACCCAATCAATGCTGCCTTGGTCATTCAGATCATGGGTGTAATCCTTGAATTGAAAGCACACTTCTACAGTGTGACTAGGACACCGGTGGTAAGCACAGTATCGGGACATATCAACATTTGTTGGCCAAACCTCTCTTTCCATGGGCAATTCCAACTATTTCTCCGCCATGAGTACATTGAAGATGTCGGTCAAGGAGTAAGGGAGTTGCTGGTAGTTCTCTCTCCTAGGACCCCCCCTTCATGGTGCTTGATTGGGTGGTGGCGGTGCCCTATTGTAGGTAGGTTGTCGAGGTTGCTGGGGTTGTGCTACTGGCTGAGGTGGTTGTTGTGATTGTCGTGGTTGTTGTGGCCTAACCTATTGTTGAGGAGGGTAATAGGAATGGTTTTGTGGTGGGTTTTTGAACTGGTTTTGACGGTTCCCTCCCTGGTTCCCCACAATGTTTATAGCTTCGTTGTTGACCACTCCTTCGGTTGTAGGCCCAATTGGTGCAAAGGGGGTTTTCCTGAGGTTTCTAGTTTTAGGATCGAAAGGGTTTATCATTGTGGCATCCTTGAAGTGGGCTTGCAAGAATCGGGCACTGTTATAGAGTTCATTCATTGTGGTAGGACGGTGCATGATTAAGACATTCCTCAAGGCAGGTGTAGTGTTGCCAATGAGCATCTTCAGTTGTTCCCCTTCAGAAATCACATCTGTCAATTTTTCTGCCATTCCCCTCCAGCGATCAGCAAACTTTATGAAGTCCTCTTCGGGCTTCATCTTCTCAGCAATCAAATCTGTAATGGAGCATGCTGGTGCCACCCGGTCTCTGTATCTCTGCAAGAATTTTGTCTTGACAATGTCGAAGTCTCCTGCCTCAAAGGAGTCGAGTGAGTAGAACCATTCCAATGCAGACCCTTCTAGTGATCGGCGGAATAAGAAAGCAAGAACCCTACGATCATCTTTCCAGAACGAGGATTCGTAAAGAAAATCTTTAAGGTGGAGAAAAGGGTTTCCAGTACCATTGTAGCGGTGATAAACTGGTAGCTCAGAAGGTGGAAGGTGTAAGACTGGTAGAGAAGGAATGGAGATTTCAGGAACTGATTTGGAGTCCAGGCGACATCTCAGCTCTTCATAACGTTCATTCATCTGGGTGAGCTGATCCATGATTGCCCTGGTGAGAGCAGGTTCTTGGTTTACTGGTGGGGGTATGTGGTTAGAGACATGGTTCTGAAATTGAGGAGCATGACTTGAAGAATGTCCCATGACTTGATGGGCCAAGGGAGCAACATGGTTGAAATAAGATGGCTGAACAAATGAGGGTTGGACCACAGATGATTGAACTAGAGAGGGTTGAAATGCAGATGGTTGTGCTAGTGCCAATGATGGTTGAATCATAGTTTGTTGAACAACAGGTGGTTGAACAAAGGGTGATTGAATGAGTGGTGGTCGAACCAGAGGACGAGGAGATAAGACAACTTGATTGGTTTCAGCCTGATCTGAAGCAATTTTTCCCTTCACCATGGATTGTATACGGGCATAGGTTTCTGGGTCGGTATAGAGAGACAACTCCCTAAAGAGTTGTTCAACATCATGAGGAGCAGATGGTTGAGGGACCTCTTGCGCTTCTGACTCAAATAATGGATTAACACGACCATCTGCCGGATTTGGTTGATGACCCATCTCGTGCTCTCGATGTTCAGCTTGTTCCGCCATTCCAACGTGCCTTCCAGACCTTAGTTGCATTGAACTTCAAGGAACAAACAAGTTGACAAAGTAAACAAAGAACTTTTTTTGGTTTTTTTAATATTTTGCAAAAAGTTAAAGGTTTGAATTTTTGTTTGACAAGCAAGTTATGCAAACACTTGAATACGCAATGATTTTGATTAAACCTTAGGTTTATGAATTTTGTTAAGAATTGTTCTCTCAACAAATGGGTTAGGATCCTAACTCCAATCTCCAATGACCTAGGTTTCACACAATCTCACCACGTGTAGGTAACGTAGGATGCTTCGGGTTTTGGGGAGTGGTACAGCCAACCCGATTGTGAAAAGGAATACTCCACGTATGAGGAATTACGGAGGCCTTGATGAAAGCCAACCAAGTCAACTAGGAAGGAATATCCCAGAAGAGAGGTCAGAATCCACCAAGAGGGTGTTTTGGATGGGAGGGGTAAATGGGAGAGTGAGCTCCCGCCTCAAAAAATGTGTAAAATAAGGAGGTAGAGAGAAGGATAAGAGAATGCAATCAAGTAATAAAACAAGTCATGAGCAAAGCATAAACTTAAATAAACAAGCAATCAACACCAGACAAGCAAATAGAATCTAGACTTGTTTCTTATGTGAGCCAAATGGAGATAGTGAAAAGTGATGGAAAGAAGAGGGTTCAGATCTGATAGCCAAGCAAAAGGGTGGTCCACGTGGGGACCGATGTGTGGGAACTGGGGTAAAAGGTAAAGGTGGTTCACGCGGGAACCGGTTTTGGGTAAAAAGGGGTGGTTCACGTGGCAACCGGTTTGAATGATCAAAAGAGGGTCACGTAGGGCCAATTAAAGGTGAATAAAGATTTGATCCAAGTTGGGATAGATCTGGAAAAAAGGGTTTTGGTTGACGTGGGAACCGAAGTAAAGAAAGAGATTGGTTCACGTGAGAACCGATTTAAAAGGAAAAGGGTGGTTCACGTGGGAACCGGTTTAAATAAAATGCAGAATTTAAATGGCATACTTGGCACTTCAGATCTGATGAAAGATGGGTGAAATCAGAAATTTTGAGATGGCATGAAGTTTAAGAGAGGTGGAAAGAAGGAAAGGCTCACGTGGGAACCGGTCTAGAACTAGAACTAGTTACAAACAAAACATTTAGCACCCACGGTTGAAGACATTGCTTGTCCCACCGTGGTCGCCACAAAGATGTCGACTCTGAAAATTTGACGGGGTCCTCTCCTTTTCAGGGAAGTCCGTGAACCCAGATCGTCTCCTCAAGAGGGGATGAGGAAAGAAAGGAATAAAACATCGGAAAGCAACTCTCACCTCGGTCCCACACTCACATTGATCCCCGAACTTTCATCCCTTGGCGTCGCTCGATCACCAAAGAGATGGTTCGGGTCATGTGGGAGGAGGGTGAGAAGAAATAAATGTAGTTTCCAGGAACCGTGGGTTCCGATTTATAGAATTAAAATTGACCGTGTGTACCTTAGCGTGAAGAATGTGAGTTAAAGCTTCTCCTTCTTCGGCCGACCGATGAAGAAGAGTCCTCAACGTGTGGGTTCTTGATATTCTGTGCAACTAGACAAATAAAAAAGTGAAATAGACAATTAGAACTAGACAAAGTGGAGTATATGTAAAGAGAATGACATAAAACACACAATTGACTAGAAACTGACCGGATTCGGGTTATCTCTAACCCCTTTTTTATTTTAGTATTAACAGAGTAAAAGGAATGCAAAAAAATGTAAAAAAATTATAGGATGATGTAGAATCACTAAATAAAGAGATAGGAAAAAGAAATGAAAGATTCTAAGTTGAATAGAGAAAGATATAGCCAAATCTGTGTTGTCGAAAAAGCCGAGCAGCAGTCCAGGATCTGCCAGGCGCGACTTTGCTTCTGCGCTCATCACGACCATCCCCGACCTTAGAATCAAGTTCCTTAGATTGAAAACTCAAGAAGACTTGGAGAGGAAGAACTTTGATGAAGAGAGCACTGGCAGAAGACATCCACACACTGCTGTAGAGGCCTAAGAAGAGAGACTTGGCAGATCACCTGCAGAACAGCCTTCCTCTCTCTTGAACCGACTTTTATCTCTCTAAAAACTCGAAATTCTCTCTCTAAAAATCACAAAATCAATGAAGGAGGGAGGTTGGACGTCTTTAGATGCCTGGGGGGTCGTGCTCATGCCTTTGGAACGACCAGAATCAGAGTCCATTTATAGGAGAATAGAAGGCGCGATCTATACTAAAAAACAGGGGGCCTTGCGCCCCACCCCTGGGCGCGTACGCCCTGGTGCAGGGCGCATGCACCCCACTGAGGGGCGCATGTGCCCCCCAGTGAGGGCGCATGGGCACAAACCCCGAAAAATTAGGCCTTATCCGATCGACGGTTAGAGGTAGAGTCCCGGTGAAAAACTGGGTCCCTCGTGCCTCAAAGGTGGGGCGCATGTGCCCTCAAGTGAGGGCACAAGGTCACATGCCTCACTGGTAGGGCGCATGGCCACGTGCCCTGGGTCCCGGGCGCATGTGACCAGAACCCGGGTGCATGAGACTGGTTTCGCGCGTCCTTCTTCTGGAAGCCATTGCGAACACTCCCGAACTCGGAATTCGACGCCGTTTGTTGCGTTGCAAAGATAACAGGCCGAAGAAGCTTTCTATAGCATCGGATCAGCCATCACTCCCTCCAAAACTTCAGAATTTTGTCCGGAAGTTAGGGCAGTGAACAGAAGATCCGATACAGGTCAAAATGACTCCGACGGCAAACCGGAAAGCACGGAATGCAACAAAACTTGTCCGGGGTGTGAATATGACCATAACCTTCAATGCATGATCATTAGGCATTGGTCATTCAGCCAATTTCCGTGTTTTTCATGATTTACGTGTGGCTTTCGCTCGGAAATTACTGCTTTTTGCGGAAAACTTCGGAAAGCATCCGATTTCGTTCGGCGAAGCTCCAAATCAACTTTAAAAGACCCGGCATCATTATAAGGTCAATCACACATGTTAACCTATAAAACATGAGTTTTATGCTCTGAATTAGGCGAATTTGGCGTGTCTACAGCAAGGGCATACCAGCCACCTTAACCACCTTTTCTTTGTAAGAAAATTTTAAGCATTGGTGGTTAGTCAAGGCGATGACTTCTATCACCTCAAGGTAGGTTTGTCATAGTACAGTCTTGAAGGGTGGGTCCAACTCTAGAACATAGAACTTGGTGGTGATTGCTGTTGACTCTGAAAATGGGTTTGTCATTATCCAGATTGCCACCTCAAAAGGAGATGAGAAATAAAGAAATAAAAACATAGAAAAATTTTCACCTTGGTCCCACACTCACATTGATCCCCAAATTATCTCTCGGCGTCGCTTGAGCACTGAAGATATGGTATGGGTCATGTGGGAGGAGAGTGAGGATGGGAAATAAACTTAATGCATAAAGGAATGGAAATAGGTGGTTGCCAGGAGCTGCGGGATCCGCTTTATGTAATTGAAAACAAGAGGAAATTGACTATGTACCTTAGTGTAGGAAACGAGTGCTCGAGTTCAACCTTCTCCTTCGTCGGCCGGCCGATGAGGAAGAGTCCTCAACCTCTTGCTTGATGTACATGCAACTAAAAAACAAGAAGACAAGAAAACTAGTGAAAGAATGATTATAACTAAATGAAGTGTAGTAACTGTAAAGACAATAACATCAAAATGGCAATTAGAGACAAACTCACCAGATTTGGGGTTAGCCCTAACCCTTTTTTAGTTTTTTATGATATATGAGATGATTCAAAATTAAATAAAAATGATGCTGAAATATTACGTAAATGATATGAATGAAGATTTAACAAAGATAATGTGGATGATTAAAGATAATACAACTCAGGCAAAATGGCAACTGGGTCGGACATATTCTATGTAGGCTGGTGCGACATTGATGCAGAGACCGCTATAGACAGCACTGATGTCAGAATTGAGTGTTGTTTGCTTATATGGACATATAACTTGGAGAAGAAGATATCTTATGATTATGACATCCATAGGAAATGACCATGCAGACATGTAGAAAGTTTAGAAGTGGATAGAAATAGGAAACAAGACCAGATTGCGCGACCTTGTTAAAGAGGCCACCACAGACAGTTTAAAAGTCAGAATGAACTCCTGTTTGTTTTAAAATAAATAGGACTCACCAAGGGTAGTTTAATATGAATAAAAGTTTGTTTGAATTCATTCATAAGTGGTACTAATTTACTTGATAGGTTTGCTATTGGAAGTTGAAGATCCAGGAACCACCAGTGCGATGTCGATGCAAGATGTGCTTCAAGCACCACATATGTCAGAATTAAATGATTCTTGTTGTAAATATAAGATAACTCACCATGTGACAATTTTTATCAATAAGGCATAAGATGGATACATCTAGAATTGTATGAAAATTGAGTGAGAAGATGATGGTAGAGATAGGGTAGACTTTGGATCTATTTGCACAGCACTGGTGTAGAAGCTACCATGAGTTGAGGCGATGTTGGAATCAATGTCCGTTTGTTGGAGATGAAATATATATTGACTAAGAACACTTATTTTTAAAAAATACTGGCCGGAAAATTATCAAAGAGATCTGTAGAACCCGATGATCAGCAAAGCAGCATGTCAGAGCATAGATCAGCTTCTCTTTCATGTTGAGATGATCTTTGTGCACCAGGATGAAGAGAGGACGATTTGGAAAGGTTGGGATGAGACTAGGGTGTCTTTAGGAAAAGGAGAGGAAGCTGGAGGATGGATATTCTCTTCTTAGGTCGTTCAAATGGGTCTTTTTTTATAGGGGATGAGAAACAAGTCAAAAAATATCATGTTTTGATATATTCGACCATAAGTTGGATTTCCTCCATTTAATGCAGCTAATTTTCATCATGAAGCTTATAGAAACTTACCTAACTTACGTAGAGGGATTGGAAACCATGAATCACCTTCCTTATGTTCAAAATATGTCTCCACTTGAAGAGGAAACAAATCTGGTCTAAAAATAGCAAGTTTTGATGTATAAGACAACAAGTTGGATTGCCATCATTAGATAGTGCTAATTTTTATCATGAAGCTTCAAGAAACTTATTCAAATGATATGGTAGATAAAAAAGGAAAGGTAGGTCATAAATGGGGTCAGGGATGTGGCCAAATGTCTGAGCATGCACTTCATCGATCTTGATTGGTGTTGCGTACGAACAGAATTGTGTGTCTGACTTCTGAAGGGCACTACAGACAAATGAAAAATCAGAATTGAATGTCGTTTATTGAAATAAAAATAGGACTCAGAGAAGAAGATTATTAACATTTAAGACCTTTTCATTAGATGTCCAGAAAATTTTAGGAAAATTTTTTAAATAGAGGAGATGGCAGGAAAAGCATAATCTGTCACACAACTTGGCGGAACAACCTTGGTGCAAAGACCACCAACACGGAAATAAGAATGGGCTCTTGTTTGGAAAACATAATTTGATTAGAGCTCCTTAACTCATATTCATATTTTTAGTAAGCTCCTCGATGTCGACTCTGAAAATTCGACTGGCCTCACCTTTTTAGGGAAGTCCATGAATTCAGATTGTCACCTCAAGAGGGGATGAGAAAGAAAGAAGAAAACACAGAAAGCAACTCTCACCTCGGTCCCACACTCACATTGATCCCCAAACTTTCATCCCTTGGCGTCGCTCGATCACCAAAGAGACGATTCGGGTCATGTGGGAGGAGGGTGAGAAGTAGGAAATTAAGACATGTGGTCGCCAGGAACCATGGGTTCCGATTTATGAAATTAAAGATGACTGTGTGTACCTTAGCGTGAAGAGTGCGGGTCAAAGCTTCTCCTTCTTCAGCCGGCCGATGAAAAAAAGTCCTCAATGCGTGGGTGCTTGATTTTCTATGCAACTAGACAAAAAAACAAGTGAAAAAGACAATTATAACTAAACAAAGTGGAGTATATGTATATAAAATGAAATGAAACACACAATTGACTAGAAACTGACCGGATTTGGGTTATCTCTAACCCCTCTTTTTTTATTTTCGTATTAATAGACTAAACATAATAAAAAATGTAAAAAATGATAGGACGATGGATAATCATGAAAAAAATAGATAGGAAAAAGAACAGAAAGATTCTAATAAGAATAGAGAGAGATATGGTCAAATCTGGGTTGTCGAAAAAGCCGAGCAGCAGTCCCGGATTTGCCAGGCGCGACTTTGCTTCTGCGCTCGTCACGACCAGCCCTAACCTCAGAATAAAGTACTGTCAATTGAAAACTGAAGAAAACTTGAGGAGGAAGAACTTTGATGAAAAGAGCTTAGGCAGCAGATGTCCACACACTGCTGTAGAGGCCGAAGAAGAGAGACTTGACAGATCACCTGTAGACCAGCCTTCCTCTCTCTTGAACTGACTTTTCTCTCTCTAAAAACTTGAAATTCTCTCTATAAAAATCACAAAATAGATGCAGGAGGGAGCTTGGACATCTTGAGATGCCTGGGGGGTCATGCCATGACTTTGGAAAGACCAAAATCGGAGTTTATTTATAGGAGAACGAACAGACTTATCAACACTACAAAATAGGGTGCCTTGCGCCCTACCCCAGGGCGCATGTGCCCTGGTACAAGGTGCATGCACCCCACTGAGGGGCGCATGTGCCTCCTAGTGGGGGCACATCCAATCCATTCAAAATTTTTGGTCTTATACGGTCCGATCCATTCAGAGGTAGAGTCCCGGTGAAAAGCTGGTTCCCTCATGCCTCAAGGTCAGTGCGCTTGTGCCCTCAAGTCAGGGCACAAGTGCCTCAGGGGTAGGGCGCATGGCCACGTGCCTTGGGTCCTAGGTGCATGTGACCAGGGACCTGGGCGCATGGGATTGTTTTGCGCGTCCTTCTTCCGGAAGCCATTGCGAACACTCCCGAACTCGGAATTCAATGCCGTTTATTGCATTGGAAAAATAACAGGCTGAAGAAACTCTCTATAGTACTGGATCAGCCATCACACCCTCCAAAACTTCAGAAATTTATCTGGAAGTTAGACAAATGAACAGAAGATTTGATACTGATTGGAATGACTACGACGGCCAACCAAAAAGACACAGCATGAATGAAAACTTGTCCGGAGTGTGAATATGACCATATCCTTCAATGCATGATCATTAGGCATTGGTCATTCAGCCAATTTCCATGGTTACATGATTTAAGTGTGGCTTTCGCTCAGAAATTATGGCTTTTTGTGGAAAACTTCGGAAAACATCTAATTTCGTTCGGCGAAGCTCCCAATGAACTTTAAAAGACCCGGCATCATTATAAGGTCAATCATACATGTTTCCCTATAAAACATAAGTTTTATGCTCTGAATTAGGCAAATTTGGCGTGTCTACATCTTGCCTCGCCTTGATGTCGGCTTTGTAAGGGAATGGCATGTAATGCAGCAGAGTGATTCGGAGTGAACTGTAATGGAATGCAAGTGAGCATAGATGAATGTTGCGGAATGGAATGATGATGGACTAAAAAGGTGGCATCAAGGTGTAGATATAGACACGCTTATCTACCTGATCTAGCAAAATGAATCTCTCTAAGTATTCTAGATCACTTTCATGTTCCATCAAAACCCCACATAATTGATTGGTAAAAGACATATGCCATTGGCACGAGAGATGAATAATAAAATTGGGGCATATAGGCTCGAAGATGGAAGAGTGTGAGCATGTGTGCCCGAGGTTGATGGAAGGTGGGCACGTGGGCCCATTTTAGAAGAAATTTGGGCACATGATCCTGGATACAAAAAAACATGGGCATGTGAGCCCGGTTGAGGTGAATTACAGGCACGTGGGCCCGATTGAGGTGAGTTGTGGGCACGTGAGCTTGATTTAGAAAAATTAAGGGCACATGGGCCCGATTGGGGAGAATTATGGGCTCGTGGGTCCGATGGAAGGAAAGGGGCACGTAGGCACAGTTGGAGAAAAGGGGCGCATGGGCCCAGTTGAAGGAAAGGGGCATGCAAGCCCGATTGATTAAAAGGGGCACGTGGGCCCAGTTGAATAAAAGGGGCATAAGAGCCCAGTTGATGAAGAAGGGCACATGGGCCCAATTGGATAAAGGGGGCATGTAGGCCCAGTTGATGAAAGGGGAACATGGGCCCGATTGAAGGAAAGGGGTGCAAGAGCCCGGTTGAAGGAAAGGGGCACATGGTCCCGGTTGGATGAAAGAGGCATAAGGGCCCGATTGTAGAAGAGAGGCATGAGGGCCCAGTTGAGTGGGATAAAGTGTGGGCCGTGGCCCTAAGATTGAAGAATTAGGAGCCCATGGGCCCATTCGATGGTGGTTGTGAAGAGAACAAGGTCGTGGCCCTAAGATAGATGAATTGTAGGCCCATGGGCTGGATTGCTGCTTAGGAGGAGAATGGGGTAAGGGTCGTGGCCCTAAGATTGATGCTAAGGAATTTATCTGCCTAGCTGGAGGAGGTCCCAGTATCCCTTTGCTAAGGTCTATGCCCTTCTGGAGGCTTGTTGATTCCTTCTCCCTTTCACTGACCAATTCGGTCTCCTTACTTCTTAGTTCAGGGGTCAATTCAATCTGACCAACATCAAGGATTAATTCCAATGATTGTAATGGTTGATCTATACCTGGTGAATCCTTTCCTAGTCCTTGACAATCAACTAAATTTGTGATCCCCTCATCTAAGCTCCCTTCAGTAGGCATCTCTTCAGGTTGTTCTATAGAAGAAGGCATGCTTAGTCTAGGGGATTTCAAAAAGGTAGAAGGGTTTGGTTCAATCTCCCCTACTGGCTGACTTTGATCCTGAGATATAGCAATGACATGATAAGAAGCTAATTCCTCTAACATGGCAGGAGCACAAATGGTTGGAGTGATTGATTCCTATGCTAGGGTAGGAGCACGAAGGGTCAGAGTGACTAAATCATCTACCATGGTAGGAGCATGAATGATCGGAGTGGCTAGTCCCTCTACCATGGTAGGAGCATGAATGGTTGAAGTGACTAGATCATCTACTATAGTAGGAGTAGGGATGATCAGATTAATTGGTTTCTCTACTGGGGAGGAGCATAAATGATAGGAGTGACTGGTTCCTCTGCCAAGATAGGAGCAATAGAAGAAACAAGGGCCTTAACCGACTTAGGGTGAACCCTATTTTGAGGGGTTGATTGAATAGCCAATGGTTGTTCAATTGGTGTTGGCATAGAAGTTGGTTCAGGCTGAGGAGCTATTGGTGAAATTGGTTGAGGGGTCAAGGCTTGTGTGGTTAGCCGAGGAGTTGTTGGTGAAGTAGACTGAGAAGCTAAGGGCCCGATGATTGGCTGAGGGGCCTTTGGAAATTTTGGTGAGGTTAAAGGCTGGGGAGCTGGTTTAGGTAATGAAGTATTTGCACAATGGACATGAGGAGCTTGATCATGCACAATTGATTGTGCCATTGACATGGGATGCATGACCGATTGAGGTTGGGGCATGGGTGGCCTAATCAACTTGCGTCGAGGAGTCGGCTGAAGATGATGATCTGGATGGGGTTGGAGAGGGCTCCTAGGTTGGTGCATAACATCAATGCTTCTCTCAGCCATGGACCTCAATTCATTATGATATTGCATTAATTCTACATCTTCTCTTGCTTTCCCAATTATTGAATAGCCTGGCCCATATCGGTGCAAGAATTTGGCCTTGACATTTTCAAAATCCCATATTTGTATTTCATTCAATGAAAAAAACCAATCTAGGGCTTCACCCTTTAAATATCTTCTAAAAAGAAAAGCAAGGGTCTTTCTATCATTCTGCCAATGAGATGATTTGCTCAGGAAATCATTGACATGGGTGAATGGATCACCTGAGCCATTGTAATGATGGTAGGCTGGTGTTTGTGATGGGGGGATGTAGATAGTATAGAGGGGAAATTCAACGGTTTCTTTATCCTTGGCAACAGGTGAGAAGGAATTCACCAGGGGGTGTGCACATGGCACTCTTATGGGAGGGAGGTGGGTTGGTGTACGAGCTGAAGAATGACCCACAATGGGGTGGGAAGGTGAAGTAACATGGCAGGGTTGCCCAGGTGGAGTTATGGTAAGAGGTCGAACTACCGATTGGGGAGGTGAGATAGCTTGGTTGACTTTGGCTGGACCTTGATCAACATGCATCTTATTCTTCACTAGAGATTGTATGATTGACACTGCCTTGGGATCAAGATGAAAAGACAGTTCTTTAAATAGTTGCTCCAAACTGTATGGAGTAGACTGATGGGAAACCCCTTGCACTTTGGGTTCCATAGCAACATTGACATGGCTCTCTGGTTGGACAATGGGTTGTTGTTGAAGCTTGTAGAGACGCGGCTCATACTTTTGTTGCTCCTAGTAGTCCGACCTCCCAATGTGGCTTCCAGACCTTAGCATCATGGGCATCATGTCGATCTTTCTACAAGGATGGTTAAAAAAGAGAGCAAGCAAAGCACACAATTGAAGATATTTTGTTATGTTTTGTTTTGTTTGAATTTTTTTTTGTTTCAATTTAGTTGTTTGAAAAACAAGTTAAACACAAAATTAAAGAGGTTTTTTTGGTTTCTTTTTTTAAGTGTTTTGAAAGAAGGAAGTTTTTTTTGTTTTCAATTTTTGGTGAGCAAGCAAGTTATGTAAACAAGTTTTTAAAATGACTACTCGACAGTTCTTTTTTAGGTTGAAACCTTAGATTAAATAGATTGTTAGCAATTGTTCACTCAAGTAGGTATGGTTCCTATTGCTTCAATCTTCAAGTCCTAAGGTTATCACACAATCACCACGAGTAGGTACTTGGGTTCTTTGGGTTTTTGGAAAAGGTACAACCGGCCCAATCGTGGGGAGAGGAATACTCCACAGATGGGGACTTATGGAGGTCTTGATGGAAACAACCAAATCAACTATGAAGGGATATCCCAGAAGAGAGGTTAGAATACACCAAGAAGGTGTTTGGAGGGTGAGGGTGTGTTGGGAGAGAGAGCCCCCGCCTCGAATGCCCTACGAATCGGAGCAAGTCCGGTACCCGATGCAAAAGCTAATGCAAAAATAAAAAATGGAGGGTAGGAGGAGAAGAAGCAATCAATATACAAACATGAAATGAATGAAAGCTATTAAATAAATCAAGCAAGTGAATGCAATCAAGACAAGCAATGATAAAATAAAACAAGTAACTAGCAACTAGCAACTAGCAACTAAAAGGTGGTTCGCGCAGGAACTGGCTTGTGATGGAGTGTCCAGGTAGGGAAAAATATGAAATGAAGTTAAAAGGGATGGTCCATGCGGAGACCGATTTGGAAAAGGGGTTGGTTCAAGCGGGAATCGGTTTTAATGAAGAAAGGAGTGTTTCATACGGGAACCAGTGTAGAAGGTGACAAAATGAAAAGAGGGCCACATGGGGCCAATATGAAGGTGTTGTAAAGATGTGGTCCACGTGGGGACCAATTTGAAAATAAGTTGGTTCACGTAGGAACTGAGTTGGAAAAGAAAGGTGGTTCATGCGAGAACCGATTTATAAGAAGAAAAGAGTGGTTCACGTGAGAACCAGATTGAAATTAAAGACAAGCAAGTGAAGTTCACATGGGGGACAATCTTAAAGAAAGAGTAAACAACAAGTTTAAAGGTAAATTGACATGGAAAAGGTAAAGGATAAGCCAGTTCGCGCCGGAACCAAATTGGAAAACAACTAGTTGCACGGATCAATCAAGCTAGCACAGTTGAAGACATTGGTTGTCCCACCGTGGTCGCCAAAATGCTGTCGACTCCAGAAAAGGGGTTCCAGATCGGCACCTCAAGAGAAGGTGATGATAGAATAGAATAGAGGAAGGAAGTGAATCAGAAAACACTCAGAAAGCGGTAAAGAGTCCTCACCTCTGTCCCACACTCACATTGATCCCCGAACTTTCATCTCACGGCGTCACTCGAGCACCGGAGACGGTTCGGGTCATGTGGGAGGAGAGTGAGAATGAGATGAACTTAGAACATGAAAGAGGTGATTGTGGTCGCCAGGATCCGAGGGCTCCACTTTATGGAATAGAAACTAGAGATAAGTTGATTTGACCGTGTGTACCTTAGCGCAGGAGAGAGTGTGTGAGTTCAACCTTCTTCCTTTTCAGCCGGCCAATGAGGGAGAGTCCGACTGATGCTTGTTTGATGTACCTATGCAACTAGTAGACAAATAAGATAAGAAAACAAGTGAAGGGAGGATTAGAACTGAGTGAAGTGTAGTAATTATAAAAACAATAACACAAAACGGCAATTGGAAACAAACTCACCGGATTCAGGGTTAGCCCTAACCCCATTTTTTTGTTTTTTTTATGATGTATGAAATGATGAAAAATTGAATAAAAATTATGCTTAAATATGAACTAAATGATTTGAATGAAGAGTTAGCAAAGAGAATATGAATGGTTAAAGACAACACAACCCAGGCAAAGTGGCAACCAGGTTGGACAGATTCAATGTAAACTGTGCGGCTCTGATGCAGAGGTCGTAACGAACAGCACAAATGTCAGAATAAAGTGATATTTGTTTCAAAATAAATATAACTCACCAAGGGTAGTTTGATATGAAGACAATTTTGCTTGAATCTTATGATAAGTAATCTAAATTTACCTGATAAGCCAGATCTTGGACAGTGAAGTTCTGGAAATTCCCAACACAATGTCGATGTAGGATGTGCTATGGACACTACAAATATATGAATTGAATGATTCTTATTGTAAATAAAATATTACTTACCGGGGAACAATTTCTATGAAGGATGTATAAGCTAAATACACCATTAAATGTACTGAAATAGACTAAGAAGACGATAACTTAGAAAAGAAGACTTCGGATCTGTTTGTGCAACGCCGGTGTTGAAGCCATAAAAAGTCGAGGGAATGTCAGAATTGATCTTAATTTATTGTAGATGAAATATATCTTGATTAATCACACTTTTTTTGAAGGAAGTCAGGCGGTAAAATGGCTAGAAAGATCTGTAGAAGCTGATGATCAGCAGTGCAGCACGTCGGAGCATAGACCGGCTTCTTTCTCAATTTGGGATGATCTCTGGGCACCGGGACAAAGAGAGGACGATTTGGGGAGGTTGGGATGAGCCTAGGGTGGCTGGAAGATGAAGATAAGAGTGATGGAGTATGGGGATGCCCTTCTTAGGTCGTTCATATGAGTCTCCCTTTATAGGGGATGAAAAATAGGTCAAAAAATAGCAAGTTTTGATACATCCGACCTTAGGTTGGATTTCCTCCATTTAATGTTGCTAATTTTCATCATGAGGCTTATAGAAACCTACCCAACTAATTGAGATAGATTGAAAACCATGGATCACCTTCCCCATGTTCAAAATATGTCTCCACTCAAAGAGGAAACAAATCTGGTCTAAAAATAGCAAGTTTTGATGTATAAGACAACAAGTTGGATTGCCATCATTAGATGATGCTAATTTTGACCATGAAGCTTCCAGATACTATACCAAGTAATATGTAGTAGGAAAAAGAAAGGTAAGGTCAAGAATTGGTCAGATATATGCCCAATGGGCTGGGCTTGCATGCAATTGGGCTTGATCAGTGCTGCATGCGGACAGAACTGCACGTCTGACTTCTAAAAGGCACTGCGGACAAATGGTAGATCGGAATTGAATGGCATTTGTTGCATTTAAAAGAGGACTCATAAAGGAAGATTATTGATGTTTAATACTTATTCATTGAACGTTCACAAAATCCTGTGAAAATGTTAAAGTTGAGAATATGCTGGGAAAAGTATAATTTGGCACACAACCAAGCGGCACGACCTTGATGCAAAGACCACCAAGAGAAACATGGAAGTTAAAATGGGATCTCATTTGGGAAAAATAAATTTTATTAGCGATCAAAAACTCTTTCTCAGATTTCTAGTGAACTCCTTGGTGTCGACTCCGAAAACGGGTTCCGGATCGGCATCTCAAGAGAAGTTGAAGATGGAATAGGGGAAAAGGGAGTGAATAGAAAAACACACAGAAAGCGATAAAATCCTCATCTCGGTCCCACACTCACATTGATCCCTGAACTTTCATTTCACAGCGTTGCTCGAGCACCAGAGATGGTTCGGGTCATGTGGGAGGAGAGTGAGGAATAGAATAACTTAGAACATGATAAGAGAAATTGTGGTCTCCAGGAGCCGCGGGCTCCTCTTTATGGAATAAAAACAAGAGATGAATTGACTGTGTGTACCTTAGCGCGGGAGATGATATGTGGGTTAAACCTTCTTCCTCGTCGGCCGGCCGATGAGGGAGAGTCCAACCGATGCTAGCTTGATCAATCTGTGCAACTTAAGACAATAAAACAAATGAAGAGTTTGATTAGACTTGTGAGAAGTGTAGTAACTATAGAGAGAAGATGAGAAAGAAGCAATTGGAATCGAAGTCCCTGGATTGGGGCGAGCCCTAACCCCTTTTTGTGTTTTTTTAATTATGAAAAAATGATGAAAATGAAGTAAAAGATGTTCTAAGATAGTAAATAAACTGAATGAAATGAGTTAAGAAGGACTTATGAAGTGTGTGGCTTAAGTTGAAGCCAAGTTGGTTGAAGAAGGCCGGTTCAGGTAGCTTTGCACCATTCTGGCGTGACTTTGGTGACTAAAATGTTATGGATTACCCTGATGTCAGAATTGAGTGATGTTTGTTTCTATAGATGGATAACTTGGAGAGGAATAGATATTCTGTTGGTGACTTCTTCGGAATCTATCTGTATAAGCCTGTAAAAATTATGAAATTGGGAAAATGTGGAAAATAGAACCTGTATGTGCGCCCTCAGTGCAGCAATCGTCACAAACAAACGGCAAGTCTGAATTGAGTGCCGTCAGTTTCAGATGAAAGAGAACGAAGAGAGAAACAACTCCTATGTTGAAGACTTTTACGTAAAGAGTCCCAGATTTTTTGCATAAGTTGATGAAGTCGGTCGATGCAGAACACCTGGATTGAGCCTTCTCCTTCACTTCGGGATCGATCTCTCGACGTCGGATCAGCTTTGGACATCAGGATGGCCTTGTGAGAGAGCTTGGATGACCCTAAGATGAGCTAGGCATGGGGGATTAACCTTGGGTCATTGAGAATGACCCTCAATTTATAAGGAATTGAAACCGGTGCAAAAAATGGAAACTTGACCGACCGCGCCCTCGCCTTTCAAAGGAGGCAAGGGCGCGCAGGGCACACCCTCAACCCGGGGGCGCGGTCTGTGCGCCCCCCTGTTTCAAAGGAAGCAAAGCACGTTACGTGTCTCACTGCTAAAAATCGACGGAATCTTCCAAAAATTGCTAAAAATTCGACTTGACATACGTAACGCACACCCGAACCGGGGGCGCGGTACAAATAATCGAAAATTATTGATAGTAACCTTCCAAAAATCTGGTTTAGAAGGTGTAAATCGGGGTAATTTTCAATTTTTGGAAATTGACCGCGCCCCCGTGTTTCAAAGGAAGCGGGGGCGCGCAGGGCGCGCCCCCGGGTTGAGGGCGCGCCCTCCCCTTTCAAGGGGAGCGGGGGCGCGGTAGACTCTCTCTCCTGCGCGCGTGTTCCGCGAGCCGTAACTTGCAAATGGGATGTCCGATTCAGCTCCCGTTTGTTGCGTTAGAAAGAGGGCCTTCAACCACACCTCTTCAAGTTAGTAAACCAGCTGGCATTATTCTTGAGGCGTTTGCACGGGGCTTTCTACCGGTTTACCCTTTCGCGAAAAGCCGAAAACTGCGGTGAAGATCTGGAAGGGCACGGTTCCGGTCGAGGAATCTCGGGTCAACTCAGGATGACTTAAAATGATGACTGAACAAGTCTGGTATGGTCAAAAAACCTGAAATCATTGAAAAATCTGAAATTAAACCGGTAAATGTGAACCGAACATCAAAAAAGCTGGGAAACCCTAAAATTGACCGAAATGGCCGTATGACCCCGGTTAATGAAATATACGGCTAGGATCAACCCGGACGACTCGAAAAGACCCGGTGATGACTGAAAAGGCCTAACACGTGGTCCAGGATAGCCATGTTAGTACAGATCGAAAAAGTCATAACGAAGAAACCGTTATAGACTAACGCCTACTGAAATGACTTGTTGGAAACCCTGAATGTTACGGAACACACGCGGGACTCCCAAGATGTTCAAGAATGGACCATTCAAGGTCAGTCATTGAGATGGCTTCGTGATTTCACGGTTCACGTGTGGCTCTTGCTTGAAGGTTATGGCATTATTTCGGAAATCATTGGTCCATCCCCAACTCACAAGGGGCTCCACCAGCATCCTTAGCTCATCTCTACGAGGTAATCCAGATCAGATAACCGATCAAATAATGGATATTGCCTACGTAATAAGAGTCTGGGGCTCCGAATCAGGCTAATTTTACGTGTCTACACCTTGCCTCGCCTTGATGTCGGCTTTGCAAGGGAATGGCGTGTAGCAAAGCGGAGTGAAACGTAGAGAAAGCATAACGAAGCGAGATGGATCGTAGTGGAATGTAGTTTAGTGAAATGGTGATGGACTAAAAAGGTGGCATCAAGGTGTAGGTATAGACACGCTTAACGACCAGATTCGGCAAGACGAATCTCCTCAAGTGTCTTGGTTAACCGCCATGTTTCATCAAGTCTTCCTATGTTCGATTGGTAAGAGATGTGCCATTGGCATGAGAGAAGAATAGCCAACCTCCAACGCGGTGGGGAGTCCCCGAAACATGGGTTCCTAGGTTCATCATCAGCCGACAACCTGATCTTTGCGGTGTTCCTGTACTGTGATGGGCTAAAGTTTAAAAAGATATTTGTTTTGAAAAAGTAAAAGAATACCAATCGAGCACATTCAGGCTCTTAGATTCATTTAAGTCTTCCAAGAGACAAGATTTGATTCGGAACGGAATGATCTCGGATTCAAAAAGGCAAAGTGTTAAAGCACAGACCGTGAAGATAATGACGATGCAAGTTCTGATCAAATAGGAGGTCCTTGGCTGGATAAGTTGACTGCCACGGTGGGATGAATAGCAAGAAAGTTATTGCAATGGCCACAGTGGTGATAGAAATGAAATAATTGGAGGCACAAGGTGACTACCGAACACGGTGGGATTCATAGACACGGTGGGATATTAGAAAGGTTGGTGGGACTAGAGAACACAGTGGGATTAGAAAACACGGTGGGGTTCAGAATGATCGGAATTAGGATAAAAGATTTAGAGACTAAGGTGAGAAGGTGAAGATTGTGAAAGGATGTATGCATTGACAAAACAAAAAATAATGTAACTAATGCTACATGATGCATGTTGGGCTCAAGAAAACAAAACAAAACTTGTATAACAAATAGTTGAAGATATAGATTGTCTATGAGGTCAAGATACCCATTTGGGAACCATCGTCTCTCACAGCACAATTTTGGCCTATCCGTGAGTATCGGAGATGACCTAACCGTCGCAGATTTTGATGAAGGGGATCTCGGGTCATGTCTTTTCCACACTCATGGTCTTCAACAAATAATGCATAGGATAATAATACACGACTAACAACATATATGCTAGTTGGCAAGTTATGGGGGTTTCTCATGTTGATTCTTCTATTTTCGCGAACAATTCCTATCTTTCATAAAAAATGTTAGCTCTGAATAGACAATGATGTCCACTCAACCTCAATAAAGATAAAAAAAATAAACGATTTGATTTAAAAAAAATTTCTCAAATTTTTTCTGATTTTTTTAGAATTTTTGAGAGATTTTGAAAGAATTTGGCTGAACGTGCCCCTGAACCGGGGGCGCGGCCTGCGCAACCTCAGTTTGGGGGTGCGGCCTGCACGCCCCCACCGCGGGGGCACGTTAGATCCCAGTTTCCTATTTTGACCGGATCCGAATTCGTTTCAAACCAGGCCAATTTCTCTTATATAAACACTTCCTAGGACGACCAGAACATCTTACCAACACCCAGGATGGCTGCTCCTTTGAAAAAGTAGCGTGTTGGCTTGGTTTGAGGTATTTCAAGCTTCCCGGGTCATTTAAAGGCCAGAATCGGTGCCAACTTGGTAAGTTTGCTGCCAATTTTAGCTTTCAGCCACTTTTATTCTTCTTTTTTCTTAAGGAATTTTTTCTTATCTTCTGTTTGGGTGTAGGATTACCCAAACTTCCCTGGGCCTCGCCGATATTGCTCTCCTCCATGGCTTTCCAGCTTGCTTGACGTCCTCGGCTTGTCGGTCAGAGTAACTCTTCGAGATTGGGGCTTTACCGGGCTCTTGATCCATGCTAAGCAATATTCTGGCTACTTCCTTGACTTCGGTTTGATGGGAGCTCTTGTTGAGTTGTGGCACCTTGACACTCACATGTTTGTGTTCAGCAACTTTGAGTGTACGATTCTTCTTGAAGAAGTGGAGCTCCTTCTTGGCCTTCCTCGGACTAAGAAGGGAGAAACTGAAGGTATGTTCATCCCTTCTGGACCCCTCTCTTGCTTGGATTTCTTGCCAGATTTCATCGAGGCTCGACAAATCAGCACCTTGTTGGCCGGCAAGCGAATCAGTGTTCCCAAGTTGGTAGCTTGGACAGTTTCTCTTCTGACGGCTCCTGGTCTGGATGAGGACCAGATTCTGCGCGGTGCAAAGGGTTTCCCGGCTTGCCTTGTCGCGTTGTTCTTCTTCCCTGCGAAGGATGGTTTCCTGGAGGTTGATAACTATCGTGCATCAGCGGCATCTAGAGTGGTGCACGGTTGGGGCCTTCAGTTTTGGGCTTCTTGTACTGCGGATTGTCCGCATCTTGCGTGGGCCGTCCTCCTTTCGGCAGTGCTCTTCTACTGGCTTGCTGGGCCGACCTCCACTTCAAGTTTGATCCAGTAGGTGAGGTAGCCACCAGGTCGCAGCTCTTCCACCGTAGCCCCTTGTTCCCATATGCCGCTGCACTCGGCTTCAGCGAGAGAGTCGCCAACAAGTGTGCATCGGTGAAGAAGAGGCCAGAGTGGCGTGCTCACTTTGCTTCCATGAACCGTTTCGACTTCTTGCATTCTTCTGCTACCCTGATGCAGAAGGACTTCCAGGTGTGCTTTGCGCCTGGCATTGATCTCCGCCTGGTTACCGGTTTGGCTTTCGTGTTGTACAATGCTCACCGTTGCCACTCTCAGATCGGCTTGCCTCGGTACGAGCTGACCAAGCTGTCCCACCTGCCACCTATCAAGGGCAGGCAACTTGGCTCTGCGGATGACGAGGAGGAGGCGATCTCAGCCATTGCCTTGTGGGAGACGAGTCGGGTGTGCCACCCAGGCCTCCTGATTGAGGAGGACCCCGATCGGAAGCGCTGCTACATCTCCGCGTTGAAGCTCTTACTTGTCTGAGAGTCTTCTTTTCCTGCTTTAGCTTGTTAGACATGTTGGAGTTATTTTGAATAAACAATGAATTTTTTATATAGCAGTTTTGAATGAAAATTCAATAGAAATTTACCTTGTTTCAGAAAATTGCAAGACAGATGTCAAAAATTATGATGAATATGCCTTGTTATTTTTCAACACCTCGAATGTTTTTAAATATGAAACAAGATATTTTTGACAGGTTTTAAAATGCTTTTTTTCTTTAGGTAATTTTTCAGAGCAAACCGTGAGTCTGATGAATTTTCTTTCGGTGACTCCTTGATCGGCTTGATTTTCTGAACAACATGGAGCTTTTTGAAATTTTTGCCATTTTTATCAATTTCAGTCCTGAAAAATACATTTTTAGCCATTTATGACTAATAAATGTATAGAATTTTCTTCTGACACCTGAAAAAATGTTAGCTAGTGATGATAAAAAAACATGAGTATGTCTAGCTAGGAACTGAGACATTCAAAGTTATGTGAAAAGAGAGATTTTTGGTGGGAATTTAAAGAGAATTTTTCTTCATAAAATTATTTTGAGAAAACCACGCATCAGATCAGGATTCTTTTGGTGGCGTTGCGATCAGTTCAATTTTGTGAACCTTAGGTGACATTTTCAAGTTTCTTTCATTTTCACAATTTTACTCTCTATAAATAGCCCTTGAGGGTAAGAATCTCTCATTTCCACCTGCACACCATCTCTCCTCACGCCAAAAGCTCCAAAGCTCTAACTCATATTCAGAGTCCGAAACACCGTCAAAGGTTAGTGCCCCTGTTACAAGAAATGTAGATCAGGTTGTGCTCTTCGATTTGGTTCAAGTTTCACGCGATTATGAATTTATTTGAACAAGTTATCACGAAAATAAGAATCAAGCAAGTGGGAGGGTGTAGTCAACGCAAAACGTTGACCGCGCCTTCGAACCAGGGACACACAGACCGCGCCCCCGGTTTGGGGACGCGCTGACCACGCCCCCAAGAGGAGGGTGCGGTCTGCGTGCCCTCTCTCTCCTCACTGAACAGGGGCGCATAGAGCGCCCCCCTGTTATGAGGGCGCGCTCAACGCGCCCTTAGATGGGGGATGCGCAGAGTGCGCCCTCCCTCTACAAAGAGGGAGAGGGCGCGTTCGGAAATTTTTTTTTCTAATGAAATAAATATAAAATGTATATAACAATATTTGATGTCAACTTTTCTTTTGGCGCAGATGCCAAGACATGTTCACTGCCATGACTCTGATTCCGAGGAGCCCGAGCTACCGACAGTCCGAGAGGTACATTTTCTTTTTCCTGCACTTAATGATTAGCTCATTTGCATTTTGACAATAAAAATTGAGTGGACTAATGAAATGAATTTCTTGCAGGCCCGGATAAAATCCCAGATCTCGTGGGTGTCGACTATGAAAATTCGACGGGGGCCTCTCCTTTTCAAAGAAGTACGTGAATCCAGATCATCACCTCAAGAGGGGATGAGAAAGAAAGGAAAAAAATATGGAAAGTAACTCTCACCTCGGTCCCACACTCACATTGATCCCCGAAATTTCATCTCTTGGCATCGCTCGATCACCAAAGAGACGGTTTGGGTCATGTGAGAGGAGAGTAAGAAGTATAAAATTAAGACATGTGGTTGCCAGGAACTGCGGGTTCCAATTTATGAAATTAAAGATTGACCGTGTACCTTAGCATGAAGAATGCGGATTAAAGCTTCTCCTTCTTCGGCTGGCAGATGAAAAAGAGTCCTCAATGCGTGGGTGCTTGATTTTCTGTGCAATTAGACAAACAAACAAGTGAAAAAGATAATATAACTTAACAAAGTGGAGTATATGTAAATAAAATAACATGAAACACACAATTAACTAGAAACTGACCAGATTCGGGTTATCTATAACCCCTCTTTTTCTATTTTAGGATTAATAGACTAAAAATAATTCAAAAAATGTAAAAAAATAATAGGAGTATGGAGAATCACTAAAAAAAGAGATAGGAAAAAGAACAGAAAGATTTTGAGTAGAATATAGAAAGATATGGCCAAATCTGGGTTGTCAAAAAAGCTGAGCAACAGTCCAGGATCTGCCAGGCGTGACTTTTCTTCTGCGCTCGTCACGACCAGCCCCGACCTTGGAATCAAGTACTGTTGATTGCAAACTGAAGAATACTTGGAGTGGAAGAACTTTGATGAAGAGATCTCTGGCAGAAGACGTCCACATGCTGCTGTAGAGGCCAAAGAAGAGAGACCTAGCAAATCACCTGCAGATAAGCCTTCCTCTCTCTTAAACTGACTTCTCTCTCTCTAAAAACTCGAAATTATCTCTCTAAAAATCACAAAATCAATGCAGAAGAGAGGTTGGACATCTTGAGATGCCGGGGGGGTCATGCTCATGCCTCTGGAGTGACCAGAATCAGAGTTAATTTATAGGAGAACGGACGATCTCATCAACACTACAAAATAGGCCACCTTGCACCCTACCCCAGGGCTCATGTGCCTTGGTGCAGGGCGCATGCACCCCACTGGGGTGCATGTGCCTCCCAGTGGGGGCACATGGCACATTTTCCAAAAAATTCGGTCTTATCCACTCGATCTGTTCAGCGGTAGAGTCCCAGTGAAAAACTGGTTCCCTCATGCCTCAAGGGTAGGGCGCATGTGCCCTCAAGTGAGGGCACGAGGTCATGTGCCTCAATGGTAGGGCGCATGGGCACGTGCCCTGGGTCTTGGGCGCATGTCACCAAGGACCCGGGCGCATGGTGTAGACACGCCAAATTCACCTAATTCAGAGCATAAAACTCATGTTTTATAGGGTAACATGTGTGATTGACCTTATAATGATGCCGGGTCTTTAAAAAGTAGATTTGGAGCTTCGCCGAATGAAATCGGATGTTTTCCGATGTTTTCTGCAAAAAGCCATAATTTCCGAGCGAAAACCACACGTAAATCGTGTAAACATGGAAATTGGCTGAATGACCAATGCCTAATGATCATGCATTGAAGGTTAAGGTCATATTCACACTCCGGACAAGTTTTGTTGCATACCGTGCCTTTCCGGTTTGCCGTCAAAGTCATTTTAACCTGTATCGGATCTTCTGTTCACTGCCCTAACTTTCGGACAAAATTCTGAAGTTTTGGAGGGTGTAATGGATGATCCGATGCTATAAAAAGCTTCTTCGGCCTGTTATCTTTCCAACGCAACAAACAACGTTGAATTCTGAGTTCGGGAGTGTTCGCAATGGCTTCCGTAAGAAGGACGCTCAAAAAACAGTCCCATGCGCCCGGGTTCCTGGTCACATGCGCCCGGGACCCAGGGCACGTGCCCATGCGTCCTACCAGTGAGGCACGTGACCTTGTGCCCTCACTTGAGGGCACATGCGCCCTACACTGGAGGCACGAGGGACCCATTTTTTCACCGGGACTCTACCACTGAACCGACGATCGGATAAGACCACTTTTTTTGGGAATAGTGCCATGCGCCCTCACTGGGGGGCACATGCGCCCCTCAGTGGGGCGCATGTGCCTTGCACTAGGGCGCATGCGCCCAGGGGTGGGACGCAAGGTGGTTTTTTTAGCCCGGATGAGACTGTTTCTGGTCGTTCCAAAGGATGAGCACAACCCCCCAGGCATCTCAAGACATCCAACCTCCCTCCTGCATTGATTTTGTGATTTTTAGAGAGAGAATTTCGAGTTTTTAGAGAGAGAAAAGTCGGTTCAAGAGAGAGGAAGGCTGTTCTGCAGGTGATCTGCCAAGTCTCTCTTCTTCGGTCTCTATAGCAGTGTGTGGATGTCTACTGCCTGATCTTTCTTCATCAAAGTTCTTCCGCTCCAAGTCTTCTTCACTTTTCAATTGACGGCATTTGATTCCGAGGTTGGGGCTGGTTGTGACGAGCGCAGAAACAAAGTCGCGCCTGGCAGATCCTGGACTGCTGCTCGGCTTTTTTGACAACCCAGATTTGGCTATATCATTATCTATTCAACTCAGAATCTTTCAGTTCTTTTTCCTATATCTTTGTTTAGCGATTATTCATACTGCTATAATTTTTTTACATTTTTTGCACTACTTTTATTCTGTTATTCCGAAAATAAAAAAGGGGTTAGAGATAACCCGAATCCAGTTAGTTTCTAGTCAATTGTGTGTTTCATGTCATTCTCTTTACATATACTCCACTTTGTCTAGTTCTAATTGTCTATTTCACTTGTTTGTTTGTCTAGTTGCACAGAATATCAAGCACCCACCGCGTTGAGGACTCTTCTTCATCGGCCGGCCGAAGAATGAGAAGCTTTAACTCACATTCTTCACGCTAAAGTACACACGGTCATTTTATTCTATAAATCGGAACCCATGGTTCCTGGCGACCACATTTCTTTCTTCTCACCCTCCTCCAACATGACCCGAACCGTCTCTTTGGTGATCGAGCGACGCCAAGGGATGAAAGTTCGGGGATCAATGTGAGTGTGGGACTGAGGTGAGAGTTGCTTTCCGAGTTTTATTCCTTTCTTTTCTCATCCCCTCTTGAGGTGACGATCTGGGTTCACGGACTTCCCTGAAAAGGAGAGGACCCCGTCGAATTTTCAAAGTCAACACATGGGACTGTTTTTGCGCGTCCTTCTTCCGGAAGCCATTGCGGACACTCCCGAACTCAGAATTCGACGCCGTTTGTTGCGTTGGAAAGATAAAAGGACGAAGAAGCTTTATATAGAATTGTATCAGACATCACACCCTAAAAAACTTCAGAATTTTGTCCGGAAGTTAGGGCAGTGAATAGAAGATCCGATACAGGTCAAAATGACTCCGACGGCAAACTGGAAAGGCACAGTATGCAAAAAAACTTGTTCGGAGTGTGAATCTGACCATAAAATTCAATGCATGATCATTAGGCATTGGTAATTTATCCAATTTTTTTGTTTACACGATTTACATGTGGCTTTCGCTCGGAAATTATGGCTTTTTGCGGAAAATTTCGGAAAGCATCCGATTTTGTTAGGCGAAGCTCCAAATCAACTTTAAATGACCCGGCATTATTATAAGGTCAATCATACATGTCACCCTATAAAACATGAGTTTTATGCTCTGAATTAGGCGAATTTGGCGTGTCTATAGTGGGACTTGGTGCATGCTGTAAGGAATCGTCCATTAAAATTTGGTGCAGCGGAAGCGACGATTCCTATGGGTTCTTTTAGAATCCGTCTCAATCAGAACCGAACGACGAAAACCGAAAACCGATCAAATCGGGTTCAAATATACCTGATAGGGATTCATATAATCCCATGGAGAGGAAGGAGATGAGCTTATCAAGCTCTACAAACCGTTCAAGTGTCCGGTCTCCAACAGTATCCACACGAACTTCACCCACAGCAGGTTCTCCCTTTGCGCCGGCCTCGAGAACTCTTCCCGAACGGAGCTCCATCGACCATGGACACCTTCTAAAGAGAGGAGGAGGTAGGGAGGAGGCTTGGGACGTGGTTTTCACCCTTGGCTTGATGGGGTTTGACTGAAACCATTAGTATTTATAGAGAATTATGGAATTTTTCATAAAAACCCAAAATCTCTATAAATTACGCCCTTGCCCCTGTACTTGTGGATAAGTCCTTTTGTGTGTGACCCACTAGGCCCAATAGCCTATTTGGTTGAGGCCTAAATTAAATAGAACAATTATATTTAATTTAATTAAATCCGTTATCCGATAACAGATTAATCGGCCTACCGATCATGAAGGGTACAAGCCACATCCCATGATCCCAAATGGCTATGGGGATTATCTCATCTCCATTGAGCCTTTCCATCATCAGTTACCACATGGATATAAACCCTCATCCATCCAATGTCCCGGTCGGAAAGGAGTACGGCATCGACTGTCAACTCCTTAGTGTACCGACTCCATAGGATCCTGTACTCGGAATTGGATCAATTGGAAAACTCCTTTTCCAATTATCCTATCTACCCTGGCCAGGGATTTTGAGTACTATCCCATAGGACATTCACTCTCACTTACCGAGAGTGGATGATCCCTTGTTGTCCGCTCAATTGCCTCCATCGGATTTTCCTTGTACCCGATCCATCGCTATATAGGACCATCTAAATTGTGATCCATAAGTCAATGGTCAAAGCACAAGTTCCACCCAACAAGGCATCTTTGGCGACTCAGGTCAAAGGTTCAACCATGCAACCGTGATGATAGAAAACCCTGATAGACAGTTCGGTAAGATACCATTCAGGGTTTCTAATTCGGTCAGTTCAGTGAACTCATTCAACTAATGAGCACCTGTATGTGTATCTCAGTGTCTCCACACTAATGACCAATGAGATCGGTCATCCTCATCACATGAGAAGACATCACATACACTAGTCTATCCGGATCCTTGATGTCCCGTCTCAAGTATCCTATGACTAGGAACATTTAGATCAAATACCTCTAGATGATCAATCTCATTATCATGATCTCATCATGATTTAATCATCATTGTATTTGATCAAGGACTTCATTATGATATTAGCTTCTAATAAGAGCTTATAATGAAGATTTGCCTAATTAATTGAATAAGATATTTCTAGAAATGTCGAATCATATCATATATGATTGGCTTGTAGGGCATACATTTCTATCACATGCTGTCTATCTCGGCCTACCGGACTTCCAGTAGGTTTGGTTGGAGGAGATGGGGTTTGGGCCCATCCTCCGGGTGACTCCATTTTGGGAGGACCTACCACTGGTGTAGGTCCTCCACGAGTCTTGGGACCCAGACTCCTTCATATTTCTGTTCCCATGGGGGAACATGGTGCCCTCCCTGGAGGAGGTTGCATACATCACTGGTCTCCGTGTTGATGGTAGGCCAGTGGTGTGTGCCACTTCTTCAGATTATTTATGGGAGTTTTGAGCCCTTTTCATGTATGAGCTTGAGTTTGACCCGAAGGATGGCCTACGCACCATCGCCATACTAGAGGCTGGTGAGATGGTAGGTCTAGTAGATGCCGAGCGTGTCCGTGGCGAGAGCCAGGACAGCTTTTTCTGCCGCATGGTCGGCCAGGCTGCGGCGGTGTTTACCGGGTTACCTGGCTCCTTGGAGGCGGACATAGACTTGCGCCGTTTCCTCCTCTTCTTCTTTGGGTGCCTTCTGCTGGGCTCGAAGATGGACCACATCCATCTACAGTTCCTCCCTTTGCTTGCTGACCTGGAGCAGGTTGGCACGTACGCGTGGGGGGCAGCGATGCTCGCCCATCTATTCTGTGGCCTCCAGCCTGAGACGGGTTCTGTTTCGGTCGCCGGCTTCTCTCCTTTTCTCCAGGTGACTTTTAGCAACTTTTTTTTTCTGTACACTTGTATTGCTCTGCTTTGTTTTGACTAGTTGTGCCTTTTACAGGTCTGGAGCTACCTCTACTTCCCCCTTGGTCGGGCACAACAGTCCTACCCCGACCTCTTCCCTCTGATGGCTCGCTGGGAGCCCATCCTCCCTACTGGGGGCCATCGAAGCCAGCTGGCATCAATTCATGCACAGATTCTCTGCTTCCCACACACTGAGGTATGTTTTTAATTTGTGCATCAATATTCTCCTGTTGAAATAATAATCATGATTTTACTTCCTGCAGGTGTGTTGGAGGCCATATCTCATGACCGACGACCATCTCCAACCTTGGATTGCCCAGGCAGGTTGTGTCTTTGGCCGCGATCTTCATCTTCTGTGCGCCAATGAGTTGGCGTCACTGTGGCTTCGGTTCTTGGCACGTGCCCTCGGTCTGGACCAGGACTGGCTGGAGCCTCCTCCTTCTCTTACCCTAGTCGGGGCCCATCCCAGACACGTACTCCTCCCCGTGGACTGGGTGGAGAGGTACCACGCCTCAATCACATTGTGGTACGAAGGTGGCGAGGTAGTTATTGGCTGGGTAGAGGACAGCTGAGACTACCTTCGCTGATACGTAGAGGCGTACGGCAACTTGTTTGTTCCAGAGGGTCAGGTAAATGTTTCTTATTTTTCTTCAATTCGATGTTGTTGTTCTCTTCTGATCTTCGTGCCATTTCAGGAGGCTCGGGCTCTACTGCTACGCCAACAACTAGAAATTGCTGATCTTCAGTAGGAGGTGGCCACTCTTCGTGGCATGCTGGAGACTGAAGTAGACACTGCCTTTTTCTTTCATTTCTATTCTTGACGTATACTTGCCTTACTTTGATGTGTTTTTCTTCTGTTCACAGCGGAAGGCTCGTGCCAAGGGTTCACCTCCTTCTCTGTCGAGGGAAGAGGTGGTTGAGCTCCGCCAGCATCTTAGTGAGGCAAGAGAGGCCCTGACGACCAAGGAGGCAGAGGTATCTTTCATTATTCTCTATTCTGGTTGTTGATTTTTATTAGTTCATATTCTTCCTCTTCTTCAAGGTTGGCGAGCTTCAGAGTACTTTGTCCTCCCGTATCCAGTCTTTGGAGGCCAAGGTGGAGACGTTGCGGTCTGCCCTAGCTGATCTTCGTTATCAGATGATTGTCTCAGATCTCTGTCTTCAGCATGAGAGAGCCATGCGCGAGATGGAGCACCAACATACCCAGGCCATGCGATCTTTGGAGCAGATGCACCTACAGTCACAGGTTCGTTTGTCAGCAGCAGAGGCAACACTGCAGGTTTACCACCAGGGCATCCCTCCACAATCGAGCTAAAGTCACACCCACTAGAGCAGCTCCCATCAGAGTGGTACGCACCGGAGTGGTGGCACAGCTCGTAGCCAGGGTCACCACGGCCAGAGCCAGCAGGGGCAAAGTGGTCAGAGCCAGAGCCATGAGTGCAGTGCTTCTACGTTCTTGGCCACTTCTTCAGAGCGTCACCTCATTGAGGCAGCTGCAGCAACTTTGGTGGACACGGCTACCATGCCTCCTCCACGTGGCCGCTCTCCTGGAGAGGGTAGCAGTAGGCACTGATATCTGTAGCAGGCTTTAGCTTTTCTGTTGTTGTAGCTACTTTTCTTTTTTGTTGTAGCACTTGATGGTGTAATCAAATCTTTATCTGTTCCGGAGTCACTTGCACTGTTCTTCCTACTCAACATCACTCAAAAGGGTTGTTAACATCGTATTTTGGCTTGGACCCTTGCAAGTTTGTCAAGGGGCATAAGCCTCTTAAAGATGGTGACAGTTAATAATAAAGAAGGCAGTAGATGTAAGGTTAAGAAACTTACCTGTTTGCGAGATTTCCCCCTCCTTGACTCGTGTTTCTTTTCTAAAATACTTAATAAAGGAGTTATATCTGTTCTATGACTTACCCCCTTGCCTATTTCCATCTTGCCTTGCTTACATGTCAAGGGGGGTAGCCTTATTAACAAGGTAATATGAACAAAATGACTAAAAATGAATAAGATAAGGGTTAAGAAAGCTTATTTGCTATGGTGAGAGTCACTCCCTTCTTGATCTTAGAATCCTGAAACACTTAATAAAGGGATTAAATCTTCACCATGGCTTATCTCTTTGCCTATTGCTATCTGCCTTGACTTAGGTCAAAGAGAGGAGCCTTCTTAACAAAGTGTAAAAATAACCTAAATGTCCGAAAAGAAATGGTTAAGAGAACTTACTTGTCGTTGATAGAATCTTCCTCTCTTACTTTAAAGTCCCTGAAAACACTTGATAAAAGAGGATTAGATCTTCACAACGACTCATCCCTTTGCCTATTATGGACAACTTTGACTTATGTCAAAGGGAGGAGCCCTCTTAATGGGGTGGTAATCAAGGTAAATATGCAATGTGGAAATGAAACATGCAATACATAAAGATAAACATGAATGCTAGCAAAAGCAAATATCAAGGTTATGCCAAGTTAAATGATGCATTTTTTTTGGATTTTTAGAAAGTATTCATTTTTTTTGAAAATATTCAACTTTTTTGAGAATTTTGAAAATGTTCGATTTTTTTGGATTTTTTAAAATATTCATTTTTTTTGGATTTTTGTGAAGAATGTGCTAGTATTGAAACAATTCATCGATCTTTGAGTGTTAATCAAGATTTAAGCGATAAACACCACGTGAAAATAAGGTTCCCTACCCAGAATCTTTCTTGCCCTCTTCTCTTGATCAGTTTGGATTCCCCCTAAGTTTGGATAGTTTACCCTACTCTAGGGTTTTAAGATGGAAGAATAATATAAGAAGTCTTTGATAGGATTTGGGGTGTTGAGGAGGGTTTCTCTACTCATGCCCAAATTGCCCGTTGGGGTTCGGCCTCTTCGGGTCTTTTCTACATGTGGCACTTACTTAGACAAGTCTTTGACCTGTGGGGTCATTGTCCATCTTTTGGTGCCATTTCTTCATTTTCTATTCTTTCGGGTACTCATTCAGACAGGCCCATATTTGTTTAAACCTGTGGGGTTCATTGCTTATCTTTTGGCACCCTTTTGCACCCTATGAGACGACCTCCTACTAAGGCGGCGGGCATTTTCGATACTATCCTCCTCTAGTCCCCTTCACCTATTTCAGACCGAATAGAAGAGAATAGGGTAAGGTTTTCTTTGTGCCTTCAAGTTTCTGCCTTGCCTCTCTCGAGTGTTGGGCTATCTGGATTTTGGGATCGGGACGTGTTGTGTGTGTAGAGTGATGTCTACCTTTGACTTCTAGCTAACACCCTTGGATCGATGACTTAATTTCATACCAGAAATTCTTCATTTTTTTCTCTAAGGAAAATATTTTTTGAGATAAACACCGTTCCATGGATGGTTCAATTTTTCTCAATCGGCGTTGGTTAGCTCATATGCATTACCTAGATATTTTTCAGTTATAACAAAAGGCCCTTCCCAGTTAGGTTGCAACTTGGAGCGGGGACCACCCAGCTTAACGAATATGCATTTTACTACCTTCTCGCCGATTTCGAACTTTCTCTCTACCACCCTCTTTTGATAAAACCTTTTAAATATGTTCTGATAAGTCTGGGCATGCTCGAAAGCAGCCAACCTTCTTTCATCTAGGAGTTCAAGTTGTGCAAGGAGAGATTCTTGCCTCTCATCGACAGGGATGTCCCTATCGAGTTGTACTCGGAGTGATGGAAGGAGTACTTCGTACGGGACCACTGCTTTGATCCCATATGCTAGAGCATACTGGGTTTGACCAGTGGGGGTCCGTATAGAAGTACGAAAAGCCCATAGGGCATCTACAAGCTTATCTGGCCAGTCTGCGAATTTTCTAGACTTATAGGTTTTCTTAATGATTTTAATCACAGTTTTGTTGGTGGCTTCTGCTTGACCATTGCCTTGCAGGTAATAAGTGTCGACTCCGAAAACGGGTCCCGGATCGGCACCTCAAGATAAGGTGAATATAGATGGAATAAGGGAAAAAGGGAGTGAATCAGAAAACACTCGGAAAGCGGTAAAGACTCCTCACCTCGGTCCCACACTCACATTGATCCCCGAACTTTCATCTCACGGCGTCGCTCGAGCACCGGAGATGGTTCGGGTCATGTGGGAGGAGAGTGAGGAGTGAATTAGCTTAGAACATGAATAAAAAGAAAGGTGGTCGCCAGGAGCCGCGGGCTCCGCTTTATAGAATAACAACAAGATTGAGTTGTTTTGACCGTGTACCTTAGCGTGGGAGATTGGGATGTGAGTTCAACCTTCTTCTTCTTCGGCCGACCGATGAAGAAGAGTCCAACCAATGCTAGCTTGATGTATTTGTGCAACTAGAAAACAATAAGACAAGAAAACAAGTGAAGAAGAATTAGAACTGAGTGAAATGTAGTAACTTGTAAAAGTAATAACATAAAACGACAATTGGAAACAAACTCACCGGATTCGGGGTTAGCCCTAACCCCTTTTTTTTATGATGTATGAAATGATGCAAGATTGAATAAAAATGATGCTTAAATATGAACTAAATGATTTGAATGAAGAAAAAAGAATATAAATGGTTAAAGACAACACAACCTGTGCAAAGTGGCAACCGGGTTGGACAGATTTAATGTAAACTGCGCGGCTCTGATGCAGAGACCGTAGAGGACAGCACCAATGTAAGAATCAAGTGAAATTTATTTAAAAATAAATATAACTCACCGAGGGTGGTTTGATATGCAGACAAGTTTGCCTTAATATTATGATAAGTAATCTGAATTTACCTGATAAGCCGGATCTTGGGCAGTGAAGTTCTGGAAACTCCCAGCACAATGTCGATGTAGGACATGCTATGGGCACCACAGATATAAAAATTGAATGATTCTTGTTGGAGATAAAATATAACTCACCGGGTAACAATTTCTATGAAGGATGCATAGGTTTAATCTACCATTAAATGTACTTAAATTGACTGAGAAGATGATGACTTAGAAGAGAACACTTCGGATCTGTCTGTGCAGCGCCGGTGTTGAAGCCATAACAAGCAGAGGAAATGTCAGAATTGATATCTGGTTGTTGGAGATGAAAGATATCTTGATGAACCACACTTCGTATGAAGGAAGTCAGGCCAGAAAATGACTACAAATATCTGTAGAAGCCGATGATAAGCAGTGCAGCACGTTGGAGCATAGACCGGCTTCTTCTTCACTTTGGGATGATCTCCGGGCACCGGGACGAAGATAGAACTATTTGGGGAGATTGGGAAGAGCCTAGGGTGGCTGGAGGATGAAGATAGAAGTGCTGGAGTATGGGTATGCCCTTCTTAGGTCGTTCATATGAGTCTCCCTTTATAGGGGATGAGAACCAGGTCAAAAAATAGCAAGTTTTGATACATCCGACCTTAGGTTGGATTTCCTCCACTTAATGTTGCTGATTTTCATCCTGAGGTATCTAGAAACTTACCTAAATGATTGGGAGAGATTGAAAACCGTGGATCACCTTCTCCATGCTCAAAATATGTCTCCACTTGAAGAGGAAACAAATCTAGTCTAAAAATGCCAAGTATTGATATACAAGACAACAAGTTGGATTGCCATCATTTGATGATGATAATTTCGACCATGAAGCTTCCAGATGCTATAAAAAGTGATATGGAGGAGTAAAAAGGAAGGTAAGGTTGTTAATTGATCAGATATGTGCCCAATGGGCTGGGCTTGCATGCAATTGGGCTTGATTGGTGCTGCGTGCGGACAGAACTGCGCATCTGACTTCCAAAGGGCGCTGCGGACAAATGAGAGATCAGAATTGAATGACGTTTGTTGAAATGGAAAGATAACTCAGAGAAGAAGATTATTCATGTTGAAGACTTCTTCATTAGACGTCCAAATAATCCTGTGATAAATTTCCAAATAGAGGATATGCTGGGAAAAGCATAATCTGGCTCACCATCAAGAGTCTCTTGTTCGGCAAACACGGATTTGATTAGAAATTATAAAATCATCCTCATATTTTCAATAAGCACCTCAACTCATCCAAAAGGGTGGTTCATCATGATTTTGATGGTCTAAAAGAGATGTTGCCAATGGAATAATGGTTTAAGCTCTAAATAAGGCCAAATTGGCGTGTCTACAGCTTGCCTCGCCTTGATGTCGGCTTTGCAAGGGAATGACATGTAGCGTAATGGAGTGAAATGTAGAGAAAGCGTAGTGAAGAGAGATGGATCGTAGTGGAATGTAGTGGAGTGAAATGGTGATGGACTGAAAAGGTGGCATCAAGGTGTAGATATAGACACGCTTAACGACCAGATTCGGCAAAGAGAATCTCTTCAAGTCTCCTAGTTAACCGCCATATTTCATCAAGTCTTCCTATGTTCAATTGGTAAGAGATGTGCCATTGGCACGAGAGAAGAATAGCCAACCCCCAACGCGGTGGGGAGTCCCCGAAACATGGGTTCGTAGGTTCATCATCAGCCGGTAACCCGATCTTTGCGGTGTTTCTGTACTGTGATGGGCTAAAGTTTATAAAGAGATTTGTTTTGAAAAAGTAAAAGAATACCAATCGAGCACATTCGGGCTCTCTGATTCATTTAAGTCTTCCAAGAAACAAGATTTGATTCGGAATGGAATGATCTCAGATTCCGAAAGGCAAATGTTTAAGCATAGACCGTGAAGATAGTGATGGTGCAAGTTCTGATTGAATAGAATGCCCTTGGCGGGATGAATTGGCTTCCATGGTGGGAAGAATAGCAAAGAAGTTGTAATGGCCACAGTGGTGAAAAGAAATGAAAGATTTGAGGGCACAAAGTGGTTACCGAACACGGTGGGATATTAGAGAGGTTGGTGTGACTAGAGATCATGGTGGGATTAGAGCACACGATGGGATTAGAAAACACGGTGGGATTTAGAATGATCAAGAGAGTGAGAAGGTGAAGTTTAGGAAATGATGTATGCAATGATAAAACAAAATGTAATGCAATTAATGCTATATGATGCATGTTGGGCTCAAGAAAACAAAACAAAACTTGTATAACAAATAGTTGAAGATATAGATTGTCTATGAGGTAAAGATACCCATTCAGGAACCATCGTCCCTCACTGCACAATTTTTGCTTATCCGTGAGCACAAAGAATGACCTGACCGTCGTGGATTTTGATGAAGGGGATCTCGGGCCTAGTCTTCTTTGCATTCACGGTCTTCAACATCAATGCATAAAATAAATAGTAACGCACCTAATATATGCTAAGAAAGGAAATGATAAAGGTGAGTTTGTGGTGTGATGACATGCATTCTCACAAAAGAGTTCATGTGTCCTAATGAGGACACAGAACAAAAGCTTCTCGGCAAAGTTGAGGCCGAGGTAATGATGACACCTCCTCCTGAGAATCCTTAGGGGAGGGAAGTGGCGAGCATCGTCTGCAAAAAGGTTTCTCGGCAAAATTAAAGCCGAGGTTATGGTGACATCTCCTCCTAAGAATCCTCAGGGGAGGGAAGTGGCGAGCATCGCCTTATTGAAATCTTGAAAATGCTCCTCGACGAAGTTGAGGTCGAGGTCATGGTGGCACCTCCTCCTAAGAATCCTTGGGGAGAGAAGTGGCAAGCTTTGCCTTGTTGTGAAGTTCTCCTCATTTGTTCTTCGTGCCTGAAACACTAGAAAAAGGAAATTAGAATGCCAATATGGCTTATCCCCCTTGCAAGTTGCAGTATGCCTTGACCTTTGTCAAGGGGTGTAAAGTTTTTCTTGTGCCTGAAACACTTAGAAGGAAGAGATTAGAACAACAATGCGGCTTATCCCCCTTGCAAGTTGCAGTATGCCTTGACCTTTGTCAAGGGGTATAGCCTTCTTAGGAGTGTAAAAATCAAGTAGAAAATATGCAATGAAGAATTTGAAACATGAAAGATTGAAAGTAAATATGAATGTAAAGACTAAAATTCAAACCAAGCATGGTGATAAAATATTTTAAAAAGTTTGAAAATTTTTGTTGAATTTGAAAAAGAAGTTTTCTTTTTTGTTGAAAAGATTCATTTATTTTTTTGGGATTTTTGAAAATGCTATTTTATTTTTTTGAGTTTTTGAAAATATTTATTTTTTTTGGAGTTTTTGAAGATATTCAACTTTTTTTTGTAGTTTTTTTTGAAAATATTCAACTTTTTTTTTGGAGTTTTTGAAATGTTCAACCTTTTTTTTTGAGATTTTTTTTTTGAAAATATTTTTTTGGAGAGAAAAATCAGTATTGACACAAGTTCTCATTACTTGGTTGTTTTTTTCTAGGTTCGTTGGCAGACATCATATGCAAAATGGGGTTCCTTACCCAGAATCTTTCCGACCTTCAACCTTTGATTGACTAGAGTTTAGCTTTGATTTGGTTGGTTCACCCACACCTTGGGGGTAAGAATGAAGAATTGAGTTAAAGTCCTTGATAGGCTTTGGAGATGTCGAGAGGGATTTCTCTACTCACACCCAATTGCCCGTTGGGGTTCGGCCTCTTTGAGTCTTTTCTTCTTTATTGACAAACCTATTTTTATTGCACACATTCGGACAGGTGCTTTGACCTTTGGGGTCATTGCCCATCTTTACGTGCCTTTTTTTCATTTTCTGCATTTTTGGGTACTCATTCAGACAGGCCCATATTTGTTTAAACCTGTGGGGTTCATTGCCCATCTTTTGGAACCTTTTTTTATTTGAGAAGTTGGACCTTCTGAGATGGCCTCCTACTAGGGCGGCGGATGCTTTCGATACTCTCCCCCTCTAATCCCCTTCACCTATCTTGGACCGAACAAAAAAGAGTAGGGTGAGGGTTTTCCTTCCATCTCTAAGCTTTGCCTAGCTTCTCTCGGGTGTCAAGTCATCCAGATTCTGGGATCGGGACGTGTTGTGTGTGTAGAATGGTATCTACCCTCGACTCCTAGACAACAACCTATAACTTGTGGACTTAAGTCATACTAGTAGTTCTCTCCATTTTTTTTGAGGTAAATTACATTCCATAGGTGAATCAATTGAAAACATGCCTTGCAATGTAAAAAATTTGTTTAATAAGAACAAGGTAGCTACAAATATCGTCAATCATGAATTTCTCTCAATTAAAATTGTCATGTGAAATTCAAAATCATCATTTTTTTTAAATATTGCTTTGAAGATGACATAATGATGATGAATGCAATTTCATATAATACCTGAGAGAAGGAGAAGTTCATTGTTGATGACGGCTTCGCTTGTGCTTGGCTTGCCTTACCTGCCATGCCTTGCCTTGCCTTGCCTTGCCTTGCCCAACTGCTTCCACTTTTGATATGCTTTATATCACATTGGATTAAAGTTTCAAAGTCATATGATGAAGTGAAAGATGTGAAGGATATGGCAAAACTAGGATTGATGATGTAGAAGGCAAAGATTGGGGTATCACCTAGGAAATTTCTCTACCTTGCTTTTTTGTTGAAAGTAAAACTTGGAAAAAGAAAGAGAATTCAAAAAGGACAAAAACATGCTTGGAAACAAAAGTGAGTTAAAATGGGCTCTTGGGCCCGTGAGTTCAAAGTGGGCTTGAAGGCCCAGGAGTAGTCAGAATCAGGGGGCACGTGGGCCCAAGATTTGAATGTGGGCTAGAGAGGCCGGTTGATGTTGATGGGCATGAGGGCCCGATTGGAGGTTGAGCCCGAAAGACCCAATGAAAAGAGTGGGCACATGGACCCGATTTAAATGGTTGGGAGCAAAATTGTGATTTGTTATGGGCTCGCTGGCGCCATTGAAGAGTATGGGTGCATAATCCCAAAGTTGAAGAAGTGGGGGCACGGGGGCCCGATTTTGAAGAAGTATGGGCACGCGGGCCCGATGGTGAAGAAATGGGGGCATACAGGCCCGAAGTTGAAGGAGTGTGGGCATGTGTGCCCGAGTTTGTTGGAAGGTGGGCACGTGGGCCCGATTTAGAAGAAAATTGGGCACATGGGCCCGATTGTAGAAAAACATGGGCATGTGAGCCCAGTTGAGGTGAATTGCGGGCACGTGGGCCCGATTTAGAAAAATTAAGGGCACATGGGCCCGATCGGGGAGAATTATGGGCACGTGGGCCCGATGGAAGGAAAGAAATATGTAGGCCCAATTGGGGAAAAGGGGTATATGGGCCCAGTGGAAGGAAAGGGGCATGCAAAACCGATTGATTAAAAGGGGCACGTGAGCCCGGTTGAAGAAAAGAGGCATAAGAGCCCGGTTGATTAAAAGGGGCACATGGGCCCGGTTGGATAAAGGGGGCACATGGGCCTGGCTGATGGAAAGGGGCACATGGGCCCGGTTGGATGAAAGGAGCATAAGAGCCCGATTGACGAAAAGGGGCATAAGTGCCCGAAAATGGGGCATAAGGGCCCAACAATGGGACATACGGGCCCAATTGAGTGGGATGGGGTGTGGGCCATGGCCCTAAGATTGACAGATTTTGGACCCATGGGCCTGATTGATGGTTGTAGAAAGGATAAAGAAAGGGCAGTGGCCCTAAGATTGAGGAATTGTGGGCCCATGGGCCCGATCGTTGATTTGGAGGAGAATAAAGAAAGGGTCGTGGCCCTAAGATCGATGCTAAGGGATTTGCCTGCCTAGCTGGAGGAGGTCCTAGTATCCCCTTGCTAAGGTCTACATCCTTTAGGAGGCTTGTCGATTCATTCCCCATTTCACTAACCAATTTGGTCTCGTTACTTCCCAGTTCAGGGGTCAATTCAATCTGGCCATCTTCAGGGATCAATTCTAATGATGGCAACATTTGATCTATACCTGGAGAATCCTTGCCTAGTCCTTGACAATCAACTAAATTTGTGATCCCCACATCTAAGCTCCCTACAGTAGGCTTCTCCTCAGGTTGTTCTGGGGAAGAGGGCATGCCTAGTTTAGAGGATTCTAGAATGATAGAAGAGTTTGGTTCAACCTCCCCTGCGATCGACTTTGATTTTGAGAGAGAGCAAGGATATGTTGAGGAGTTGATTCTTCTGCCATGGCAGGAGCACAAATGGTTGGAGTGATTGATTCCTCTACTAGGGCAGGAGCACAAAGGGTCAGAGGGACTGAATCGTCTACCATGGTAGGAGCATGAAAGGTCAGAGTGACTGGTTCCTCTACCATGGCAGGAGCAATAGAAGAAATAAGGGCCTTAACCGACTTAGGGTGAACCCTATTTTGAGGGGTTGATTGAATAGCCAAGGGTTGTTTAATTGGTGTTGGCATAGAAGTCGGTTCGGGCTTAGGATCTATTGATGAAATTGGTTGAGGGGCCAAGGCTTGTGTGGTTGGCCGAGGAGCTGTTGGTGAAGTAGACTGAGAAGCTAAGGGCCGGATGATTGGCCGAGGGGTTGTTGGTGAAATAGGCTGAGAATTCGATTTTGATAATGAGGTGTTGGCACAATTGACATGAGGAGCTTGATTGTGCACAATTGATTGTGCCGTTGACACGGGTTGCATGTCCAGCCGAGATTGTGGCATGGGTGGCCTAATCAACTGGCGTCAAGGAGTTGGCTGAAGATGATGATCTAGATGAGGTTGGAGAGGGCACCTAGGTTGGTTCATAGCATCAATCCTCCTCTCAAGTCTGGGCCTCAATTCATCAGAATATCGCATTAATTTCACATCTTCTTTTGCTTCCCCAATTATTGAATAGCCTGGCCCATATCGTTTTAAGAATTTGGCCTTGACAATTTCGAAATCCCATATCTCTACTTCGTTCAATGAAAAAAACCAATCTAGGGCTACACCCTCTAAAGATCTCCTAAAAAGAAAGGCAAGGGTCTTTCTATCATTATGCCATCGAGATGATTTTCTCAGGAAATCATTGACATGGGTGAAGGGATCACCTGAGCCATTGTAGCGATGGTAGGTTGTCATTTGTGATTGGGGGATGTAGATAGTATAGAGGGGAAATTCAAGGGTTTGTTGATCCTTGGCAACAGGTGGGGAGGAATTCACCAGTGGGTGTGCATGTGGCACTCGGATGGGAGGGGGTGGGTTGGTGTGCAAGCTAAGGAATGACCCACAATGGGGTGAGTAGATGAAGTAACATGGCAGGACTGCTCAGGTGGGGTTATGGTAAGAGGTCGAACTGCCGATTGGGGAAGCGAGGCAGCTCGGTTGACTTTGGCTGGACCTTGATTAGTAGGCATCTTGCCCTTCACTAAAGATTGTATGAATGACAAGGTATTGGGATCAAGATGAAAAGATAGATCCTTAAGAGCTTGTTCTATACTAAATGAAGCAGACTGATGGGCATCCCCTTGCACTTCAGGTTCCATAGAAACATTGACATGGCTCTCGGGTTGTTGTTGGAGCTTGTAGAGACCTTCCCCGTACTCCTGTTGCTTGTAGTAGTCCGACCTCCCAATGTGGCTTCCGGACTTTAGCATCATGGGCATCATGTCGATATTTCTAGAAAGATGGTTAGAAAAGAGAGCAATCAAAGCACACAATTGAAGATTTTTTTTATGTTTTGTTTTGTTTGATTTTGTTTTGTTTCAATTTGGTTGGTTGGAAAGCAAGTTTAACACAAAATTAAAGAGCTTTTTTTGTTTTGTTTTTTTAGGTGTTTTGCAAGAAGAAATTTTTGGTTGTTTTCAATTTTTGGTGAGCAAGCAAGTTATGCAAACAAGGTTTTAAAATGACTACTCGACAATTTTTGGGTTCAAACCTTAGATTAGATAGATTGTTAGCAATTGTTCACTCAAGTAGGCATGGTTCCTATTGCTTCAATCTTCAAGACCTAAGGGTGTCACTCAATCACCACGAGTAGGCACTTGGGTTCTTCGGGTTTTGGGAAGTGGTACAACCGGCCCAATCGTGCGGAGAGGAATACTCCACGGATGGGGACTTATGGAGACCTTGATGGAAACAACCAAATCAACTAGGAAGGAATATCCCAGAAGAGATGTTAGAATCCACCAAGAAGGTGTTTGGAGGGTGATGGTGTGTTGGGAGAGAGAGCCCCGGCCTTGAATGCCCTATGGATCAGAGCAAGTCCGGTACCCGATGCAAAAGCTAATGCAAAAATGAAAAATGGAGGGTAGGAGGAGAAGAAGCAATCAATATGCAAACATGAATGAAAGCTATTAAATAAATCAAACAAGTGAATGCAAGCAAGACAAGCAATGATAAAGTAAAACAAATAACTAGCAACTAGCAACTAAAGGTGGTTCGCGCGGGAACTGGCTTGTTTGATTGGAAAAAAGGGAAGGAGGGCCACGTGGGGCCAATCTGAAGGTGCTGCAAATGAGTGGTCCACGCAGGGACCGATCTGAAAATAAGTTGGTTCACGTGGGAACCAAGTTGGAAAGAAAGGTGGTTCACGCGGGAATCGGTTTATAAGAAGAAAAGAGTGGTTCACGTGGGAACCGGGTTGAAATTAAAAACAAGCAAGTCAAGTCCACATGGGGAACAATATTAAAGAAAGAGTAAACAACAAGTTTAAAGGTAAATTGACATGGAAGAAGTAAAGGACAAGCCGGTTCACGCGGGAACCAAGTTGGAAAACAACTAGTTGCACAGTTGAATCAAGCTAGCACGGTTGAAGACATTCTGAGTCCCACCGTGGTCGCCAAAAAGGTGTAGACTCCGAAAACGGGTCCCGGATCGGCACCTCAAGATAAGGTGAAGATAGATGAAATAAGGGAAAAAGGGAGTGAATCAGAAAACACTCGGAAAGCGGTAAAGACTCCTCACCTCGGTCCCACACTCACATTGATCCCCGAACTTTCATCTCACGGCGTCGCTCGAGCACCGGAGATGGTTCGGGTCATGTGGGAGGAGAGTGAGGAGTGAATTAGCTTAGAACATGAATAAAAAGAAAGGTGGTCGCCAGGAGCCGCAGGCTCCGCTTTATAGAATAACAACAAGATTGAGTTGTTTTGACCGTGTACCTTAGCGTGGGAGATTGGGATGTGAGTTCAACCTTCTTCTTCTTCGGCCGGCCGATGAAGAAGAGTCCAACCAATGCTAGTTTGATGTATTTGTGCAACTAGAAAACAATAAGACAAGAAAACAAGTGAAGAAGGATTAGAACTGAGTGAAATGTAGTAACTTGTAAAAGTAATAACATAAAACGACAATTGGAAACAAACTCACCGGATTCAGGGTTAGCCCTAACCCCTTTTTTTTATGATGTATGAAATGATGCAAGATTGAATAAAAATTATGCTTAAATATGAACTAAATGATTTGAATGAAGAAAAAAGAATATAAATGGTTAAAGACAACACAACCCAGGCAAAGTGGCAACCGGGTTGGACAGATTTAATGTAAACTGCGCGGCTCTGATGTAGAGACCGTAGAGGACAGCACCGATGTAAGAATCAAGTGAAATTTATTTAAAAATAAATATAACTCACCGAGGGTGGTTTGATATGCAGACAAGTTTGCCTGAATATTATGATAAGTAATCTGAATTTACCTGATAAGCCGGATCTTGGGCAGTGAAGTTCTGGAAACTCCCAGCACAATGTCGATGTAGGGCATGATATGGGCACCACAGATATCCAAATTGAATGATTCTTGTTGGAGATAAAAGATAACTCACCGGGTAACATTTTCTATGAAGGATGCATAGGTTTAATCCACCATTAAATGTACTTAAATTGACTGAGAAGATGATGACTTAGAAGAGAACACTTCGGATCTGTCTGTGCAGCGCCGGTGTAAGAATTGATATATGGTTGTTGGAGATGAAAGATATCTTGATGAACCACACTTCGTATGAAGGAAGTAAGGCCATAAAATGACTACAAATATCTGTAGAAGCCGATGATAAGCAGTGCAGCACGTTGGAGCATAGACCGGCTTCTTCTTCACTTTGGGATGATCTCCGGGCACCGGGAGGAAGATAGAACTATTTGGGGAGATTGGGAAGAGCCTAGGGTGGCTGGAGGATGAAGATAGAAGTGCTGGAGGATGGGTATGCCCTTCTTAGGTCGTTCATATGAGTCTCCCTTTATAGGGGATGAGAACCAGGTCAAAAAATAGCAAGTTTTGATACATCCGACCTTAGGTTGAATTTCCTCCACTTAATGTTGCTGATTTTCATCCTGAGGTATCTAGAAACTTACCTAAATGATTGGGAGAGATTGAAAACCGTGGATCACCTTCTCCATGCTCAAAATATGTCTCCACTTGAAGAGGAAACAAATCTAGTCTAAAAATGCCAAGTATTGATATACAAGACAACAAGTTGGATTGCCATCATTTGATGATGATAATTTCGACCATGAAGCTTCCAGATGCTATAAAAAGTGATATGGAGGAGTAAAAAGGAAGGTAAGGTTGTTAATTGATCAGATATGTGCCCAATGGGCTGGGCTTGCATGCAATTGGGCTTGATTGGTGCTGCGTGCGGACAGAACTGCGCATCTGACTTCCAAAGGGCGCTGCGGACAAATGAGAGATCAGAATTGAATGTTGTTTGTTTAAATAGAAAGATAACTCAGAGAAGAAGATTATTCATGTTGAAGACTTATTCATTAGACGTCCAAATAATCCTGTGATAAATTTCCAAATAGAGGATATGCTGGGAAAAGCATAATCTGGCTCACCATCAAGAGTCTCTTGTTCGGCAAACACGGATTTGATTAGAAATTATAAAATCATCCTCATATTTTCAATAAGCACCTCAGCTCATCCAAAAGGGTGGTTCATCATGATTTTGATGGTCTAAAAGAGATGTTGCCAATGGAATAATGGTTTAAGCTCAAAATAAGGCCAAATTGGCGTGTCTACAATAAGGAGATGAATGATGCAATGCAATGCGGTACCTGTTGCAAAGATCACGCAGATCTTGAGAAAGAAATTATGGTCCATTGTCGGTGATGATGTCGCTGGGTATCCCGAACCTGGCGATGATGTTGCGTTTGATGAAGGAGCACATTGTTGATGCCTTGATCTCCACGAACGCTTACACTTCTGCCCACTTGGTGAAGTATTCTGTTGCATCAGGATGAACGATTTGGAACATATTTCAGAGTTAAGATCACTTAGAGGGCCAATGATGTCGAAAGCCCACATGGCGAAGGGCCATGGGGCATGAATTGGATGAAGGGAAGATGTGGAAGAATGGATCTTGTCGGCGTGGAGTTGGCAAGAATGACAGTGCCGGACAAAGATGGAGCAATCCTCTTCTAGGGTTGGCCAATAATACCCCTACCTGATGATTTTCTTGGCAAGAGCTTGAGCATTGACATGGCCCCCACAAACCCCGGAATGTGCTTCCTTAAGCACCAATTCTGCTTCTTCTTCATCAACGCATCTAAGCAAGATTCCACTCAAGCTCTTCTTGTAGAGCACCCTCCTAGGATGGTATACCTCTGGGATACTCTTTTGATGGCCTTTTTTCTTTTGCATTTGATCCAGGTGGATATGTCTGATCTTGACAATACTTTGCGATCTCATCAAACCAAGGCCTCTCACCCTCATCTAACTCTTCCAACTCGATTAGAGAAACTTCCTCTTTCTGCTCTAAATATTCTTTCTTGCCAAATCTCTCCTTGACCTTCAAAAATCGACCATCCTTAATCGCCGGCATCGACCTTCTATGGACATGGATAGTCCGTACCTGTTTACCTAGCGGGACTGATAAATATGAAGCTAAGGAGGCTAGGGCATCAGCAAGGATGTTCTGAGCTCGAGGAACATGGACAAAAGTGAGTTTGGAAAAGAGTTTGATGTAGCAAGAGGTGAGTTCTTGGTAAGGTTTGAGGTTTGGATGAGAAGTTTGGTATTTGGTTAGGACTTGGTGAAGAATTAGTTGGCTATCACCTATCACCCTTAATTCCGTTGCACCACAGAAATGAGCGGCCTTCAGCCCGGCTAGCAAGGCTTCGTATTCAGCTATGTTGTTGGTTGCTGGGAAGTCAAGCTGAAATGTCTGTGAAATGGTGACACCCTCAGGTGATAGAAGGACAATTCCTATTCCCTTACCATGTGAATTCATAGCCCTGTCAAAATATAATTTCCAAAGATGGGAAGATCGGATCAACATTAGTTCGTCATCCGGGAGCTCCAACTGGACCGGGTCAAAGAGGGGTATAGGGTGATGGGCTTGATGTTCGGCAATGGCATAGCCCTTAATCGCCCTCTGTGGGATATAGGTGATATCAAACTGTGAAAGGAAACTCTGCCAATGACCTAACCGATCAGTTAGAACAGTTTTCTCTAGAAGGAATTTGATGGGATTGATGCGGGCAATAAGATTGACCTCATGAGCTAAGAAATAGTGTTTAAGCTTTTGAATTACCCAGACTAGTGCATCACAGGTCTTCTCTACTACAGTATACTTCTGCTCACATGGATCAAAGATTTTTGACAAGTAGTAAGTTGCCCTCTCTTTCCCATCTTCATCCACTTGTGCAAGGACTTCCCCAAGAGAATTCTTCAAAACCGAGATATACAGAACTAAGGGCTTGCTAGGGACTGGTGGTCTAAGCATAGGGGGACTAGCCAGGTATCTTTTCAAACCATCGAATGCATCCTGGCACTTCGAATCCCATTTGAACTCGGCCCCCACCTTGGTCAACTCATAGAAAGGTTTACACCTTTGGGAGTGTTGTGAGATGAACCGGCGGACAAACTATAGCCTCCCGATTAAACCTCGAAGTTCTTTCATATTTCTCGAAGGAGGCATACCAATGATTTCCTTGGCCTTGTTTGGGTTGATCTCTATGTCCCTTTTGCTCACTATGAACCCTAACAGTTTTCTTGAGGATACTCCAAATGTACATTTCTTTGGGTTCATTTTCAATTTATATTCCCTAGCCCTTTGTAAAACCTTTTTGAGCACTTCAGCATGATCTTTTCGTCTTTTGGACTTAACGACCAGGTCGTCCACGTACACCTCTACAAGGGTATGCATCATGTCATGGAAGATAGCCATCATGGCCCTCTGATAGGTAGCACCAGCATTCTTTAGTCCAAAGGGCATGACGACATAGCAGTCTGTTCCCCAAGGTGTGGTGAACGAGGTCTTCTCCTGGTCCTCTTCGGCCAACCGTATTTGGTTATATCCAGAATAGCCATCCATGATTGATAGCATCTCGAATCCAGTAGTGTTATCAACTAGTACATCAATATCAGGTAGAGGAAAGTCATCTTTAGGACACGCTCGATTCAATCCCCTGAGGTCTATACAGATCCGAACTCGACCATCCTTCTTCATGACAGGGACTATGTTTGCCACCCATTGTGGATAAAGGACAACCTTAATGAATCTTGCTTGATGTAACTTGTCGACCTCTTCTTTCATCTTAAGTGCAACATCAAGGTGGAATCTCCTTAATTTTTGTTTGACCGGGGTAGCTCCAGGTTTCAAAGTTAGACGATGTTCAACTGACGAGTTGTCTAACCCCGGCATGTCTTCGTATGTCTATGCGAACGTGTCCTTGTATTCTTCCAAAATTTTAATTAATTTTTGTTCCTCAGTGGGAGTGATGTTTGCACTTAGGAAGACTGTCTTGGGATCTTACGGTGTTCCAAGATTTAATTCTTTTGTTGGTTCATTTACCGTGGCTAATGGTTCTTCAAACCTTTTAAGTCCAGATGCATACGCATCAGCCAAGTCCTCAATTCCATCCTCGAAATTAGGATCCTTTTTTGATAAAACCTTGTAAACACCTAGTGTATGATCTACATTGAATTCATCCTCATATTGGATTTCATCAAGCTGGACAGCATTTTGAAAAGAACTTGGCAGCCTCGCACATTCCTTGCATTTTTGAGCTATTTGCTGGAGATATCTCTCTGGCACACGTTTTCCTCGAATTTTTTTTCTTTCCTATCCTAACTACTCCTAAAGAGAACAGAATTGAAAAGGTGGTATCTACAATGGGTGAAGGATCGAGCAGATCGATCAGTGAGTCAGAGAAGAGGAGTCCCTGGTTGGGAGCACCCTCCGAGACAAGAAGAGACATCTCCTCAACGGAAAATTGAGTTTGCGAGAAGACATTTTTTTTTTGGTGTTTTCAATAAAGGAAAGAAAATGAGCTAGTGGGGCTCGAGTAGAAGTAGAAAGCTTAAGTAAACATAAAAAAATGGGCTCATGGGCCCAACAATGACAAGAAAGGGGCATATAGGCCTAAAGCTAGTGAAAAGATCTATGGGACACATGGGCCTAAGTGGTGGGCACGTGAGCCCAAAGCAAGAAAAGGAATCTGAAGGGCACACGAGCCTGATTGGTGGGCATGCGGGCCTAAGGTTGTTGGATTGAAATGGGCATAGAAGCCCAGTGGTGTAAGAAGATTTTAATGGGCTCTCAGGCCTAGTGATCAATTTGGGTGGCCATTTTGGCCCAGAAGTGGGAATTGAGCTAGACAGCCCATCAAGCAAATCCAAGAGGGAGAGCGTGAGGACTTTGAAATATGTGACCATAGGATACGGCTCACACAGAATGTTGATTGTATGTGGGTTTGAGTGGACAAGTTATTTAAGAATGGACTTGCCCTTGACTGGTTCTTCCTCCTCTATGAACAACTGAGCCAAAGATGAACTTAGGTTGTCCACTTCCTCCTCTTGCTCTGGTGCCTTCTTTCTCTTGACTGGTTCTTCTTCTTCGTCTCCGGCCATCATCATGGTCTCCCCTTTGATGAAGAATTTTTGGAGTCCCATGGCATTTTTTTGGTCGGTAGACCATCTAAGAGTGAAATTGGGCTCGTAGCCAAGCCCGTGTTTCTTTGCTCTTTGTATGACTTTAATGGGGTGTACAACCCCTTGCAGCTCCTTTCCCAACCCCTTTCCTGGTTGATAGCCCATCTCTTTCATTATCCGCCACGCAACTGTATCTGGAGGCGTTGTTAACATCATGACCTCGGGCAACTCTGTAGTTGAAACCAACGGCTGGACAAATTCTGATACTGGCAGTGCAGAAGAGGGGTCATCCACGCCATTTAGAATGGGAATGTTGGTTACTTTAATCACCTGGCGCTTGTATGGGAACTTCAGACATTGATGATTAGTGGAGGCAACAGCTCCTATCATCTCAAGATATGGGCATCCCAAGATGGCTTTGAATGTAGGGTCTAGTTCTAAGATATGAAACTCAGCGGTGACAACACACGGCCCGAGCCCTATTCCAATGTAACGACCCCTCGTGCCAGCTTCTGGGAGTTTTCATATGCTATCACCGTGATAGTAGAAGGCTCGATTTCTTCATCGGAGATGCCGCAAAGTTGCAATGTTTCTAGCGGCATGACATTTATAGAGGCTCCAGTGTCAATCAAGCAAGACTTGATCTCCATGCCTCGGATGACTACTGCAATGCGCAAAGCATATTTTCTGATTTCTGGCAGTGCCAACTTCTCCTGTGTAAATGTAAGTGCCGGATGTTCACTCCTCGGGGTCAAGACAGTAATGATCTTCTCGGGTGGGAGGTCCTCATTGACCATGACCCGCTGCAGGTATTGTTGTAGGATGTCCTGATGGTTCTTTGACCTCTTGATCAACTCTAGGATTGAAATCCGTGCCAACATTCTATCCAGATGCTTCAATAGGTCATATGCCATGCTGGGCAACAGTTCTTCCACTGCCTCCTCTTCTGCTTGCTTCTGTGGTTGCATCCTAGCCTGGGGGAAGACCCTTTGGAACATCCTCCCGCTACGAAGTACTGGTGCCAGCATGGTAAGGTGGAGTGGTGATGATGATGATGGTAGGGTTGGTTGGTATGTTGAGGGGCCCATAGTAGGTAGGGGTGGTGAGGATCGTATGATGAGGGGTCGTGGAGTGGTGGAGGCCGGTGTGTTTGGTGATGGTTGGGGTGTTGGTGGTGACTGTCTAATGACGAGGGGTCGTGGAGTGGCAGTGACTAATAGGTTGGGTGATAAATGGGGTGTTGTTGGTGATGGTCGGATGATTAAGGGTCGCGGAGTGGTGGAGAATGGTAGGTTAGGTGACGGTTGGATAATGAGAGGCCGAGGGGTGGTGGAAGCTGGTAGGTTAGGTGATGTTTGGGGTGTTGGTGGCGATCTAATGATTAGACGCCGGGGAGGATTAATGGTGGTTGGTAGGTTAGGTGATGGTTGAGGTGCTGATTAGGATGCTGGTTGCGGTCTAATGATTAGGCGCTGTGGAGGGTTAATGGTTGGTGAGGGTAGTGGTGTTTGGGTAGTTTGTGGGTTGAGGGCAGCTCTTGGTATGGAGAGTATGGTGCGGTTTATAGGTGGGGTTGGTCTGGCGGGCATGGAGGCAATTTGATCCTCGACCTGCCAACCCTGGGAATGGTGAGTTGACTTCTTGATGGCGGAGTGGATGAGGCCGAGTCATTGGTTTGGTGGTGTTGGTGCCGGTGCTTGAACGGGTGTGTGTACCGGTAGTGGATCTTGGACTATGCCCAGGCCGGGCTGCTATTGTGCTTGTTGTTGCCGTGGTTGATTCTATCGTGCCTTCATTGCTTGAATGGATTCTCCCATCTATGCCCAGTCAATGTTCCCCTGATCATTGAGGTCATGAATGTAATCTTTAAATTGAAAGCAGACATCAACCGTGTGCCCAGGATACCGATGGTAAGCGCAGTACTTTGTCATGTCAACATTTGCCGGCCATCCTTCTCTCTCCTTTGGAAGCTCTAGCTGCTGTTCAGCCATCAATGCATTAAAGATATCAGTGAGGGGGAATGGCAGTTGAGGATAGTATTCTCTCTTGGGTCCCCCCTCCTAGGTCGGTTGACTGGTGGTGGCACTTGGTTGTAGGCTTGTTGTTGTTGCGGTTGTTGTCAGTTGTAGATGGGTTGTTGTTGAGGCGCTCGGTTGTAGGCATTTTGTTATTGGGGCGCTCGGTTGTTGGTGGGTTGCTGCGGTGGTGCTCGGTTGTATGCAAGTTGTTGTTGGGGGCTGAGGAGTTGGTTGAGGAGCTGGGCGGTATTGTTGGTTGGGTGGTGGGTTACAGTATTAGCTTTGATGATACCCACCCTGGTTTCCCATGGCATTGATGCTCGCGTTATTGACTACCCCTTCGGTGGTGGGTCCTACAGGTGTAGGCTTTCTAGTGTTGCGGGGTTTGGGGTCGAATGGGTTGATCATGGATGTGTCCTTAAAATGGGCTTGGAGGTAGCGGGCGCTATCACACAGCTCACTCATGGTTGTTCGGCGGTGCATGATCAGGAGGTTGCGAAGGATAGGCGTGGTGTTCTCGATGAGCATCCTCACCTGCTCCCCCTCTGAGATGGTATCAACTAGCCTCTCAGCCATTCCCCTCAACCGATCAGCAAATTTGGCAAAGTCTTCATCCGGCCTCATCTTCTCAGCAATTAAATCTATTATCGAGTAGGCTGGCCCCACCCGATCCTTATACCTCTGTAGAAACTTCGCCTTGACAATATCAAAATCTGTTGCCTCAATAGAATCAAGAGAATAGAACCAGTCAAGGGCGTATCCTTCCAAGGACCAACGGAATAGGAAGGCAAGTGCTTTGCGGTCATTCTTCCAGAACGTGGAGTCATATAGAAAGCTCTTTAGGTGGTTAAAGGGATTGCCGGTCCCATCATAGCGTTGAAAGATTAGTATTTCAGAAGGAGGGAGATGTAGGATCGAGAAAGATGGGACAAAAATTTCTGGGGTGGCTTTAGAATCGAGGTGGTGCCTCATCTCTTCAAAACGATCATCCATCTAGTTAAGTTGTTCTATGAATGCCTAGGTGAGGCTGGATTCCTGAGCCATGGGAGCAAAGTGTTTAGGTGAATGGGTTGGAAACAGGAGCTGGAATAGCATTATGTAAATGCCCCACAATGGGATGAGTGGAGACACGGCAAGGTTGCCCAGAAGAAGAAATGATTAGGGGCCTGACTACCGATTGAGGTGGTGTGGGGGCTTGATTTCCCTCGATCGGATCTTGATTGGCAGGGCATCTTGCCCTTTGTCAAAGATTGCACAAGTGAAAAGGATTCAGGGTCTAGATGGAGAGATAAACCCTGGAGGAGTTGCTCCACGCTAAGTGAAGCAGGTTGATGAGTAGGATTTTGAATTTTTGGCTCCCTGACGGCATTGACATGGCCCTCTGGTTGGACCATGGGTTGTTACAGCTCGTAGTGGCCCATCTCGTACTCCTCTTCTTGCCCGTAGTAGTCTGACATCTCGACGTGTCTTCCGGACCTTAGTGTCATGGGCATCCTGTCAAATTTTCTTACAAAATGGTTGAAAGAAGGCAAATGAAAAGTGTAAATGTAAAGAGAATTTTGTTTGATTATGCTTTGTTTTTGTTTGAATTGATTTTGTTTCAATTTTGTTGTTTGGCAAGCAAGTTGAACACAAAAATTAAAGGGATTTTTTTAAGTGTTTTGAAAGAATAAAATTTTTTTGTTGTGAGCAAGCAAGTTGTGCAAACAAGTTTTTTAAAATGACTACTCGACAATTTTTGGGTTGAAACCTTAGATTAGATAGATTGTTAGCAATTGTTCACTCAAGTAGGTATGGTTCCTATTGCTTCAATCTTCAAGACCTAAGGTTGTCACTCAATCACTACGAGTAGGTACTTGGGTTCTTCGGGTTTTGGGAAGTGGTACAACCGGCCCAATCGTGCGGAGAGGAATACTTCATGGATGGTGACTTATGGAGGCCTTGATGGAAACAACCAAATAAACTAGGAAAGAATATCCCAGAAGAGAGGTTAGAATCCACCAAGAGGGTGTTTGGAGGGTGAGGGTGTGTTGGGAGAGAGAGCCCCCGCCTCGAATGCCCTATGGATCGGAGCAAGTCCGGTACCCGATGTAAAAGCTAATGCAAAAATAAAAAATAGAGGGTTGGAGAAGAAGAAGCAATCAATATGCAAACATGAATGAAAGCTATTAAATAAATCAAGCAAGTGAATGCAATCAAGACAAGCAATGATAAAGTAAAACAAGTAACTAGCAACTAGCAACTAAAAGGTGGTTCGCGCGGGAACTAGCTTGTGATGGAGTGTTCAAGTGAGGAAAAATCTAAAGTAAAGGTAAAAGGATGGTCCACGCGGGGACCAATTTGAAAATAAAGTGGCTCACATGGGAGCCGGGTTTTGGAAAGGTAGGTGGTTCACGTGGGAACCGGTTTTTGAAGGAAAAATGGGTGGTTCATGCGGGAACCAGTTTGTTTGGTTGGAAAAAGAAAAGGAGGGCCACGTGGGGCCAATTTAAAGTGGTGAAAATGGGTGGTACATGTGGGAACCGATCTGAAAGTGGGTTGGTTCACGCGGGAACCGGTTTAGAAAAGGGGTTGGTTCACGCGGGAACCAATTTTAGTGAAGAAAGGGGTGGTTCATGCGGGAACTGGTGTAAAAGGTGACAAAATGAAAAGAGGGACACGTGGGGCCAATATAAAGGTACTGTAAAGAGGTGGTCCACGCGGGGACCGATCTGAAATTAAGTTGGTTCATGCGAGAACCGAGTTGGAAAAGAAAGGTGGTTCACGCAGGAACTGGTTTATAAGAAGAAAAGGGTGGTTCACGCAGAAACCAGGTTGAAATTAAAGACAAGTAACTCAAGTCCACATGGGGGACAATCTTAAAGAAAGAGTAAACAACAAATTTAAAGGTAAATGAACATGGAAAAGGTAAAGGACAAGCCGGTTCACGCGGGAACCAAGTCGGAAAACAACTAGTTGTACGAATCAATCAAGCTAGCACGGTTGAAAACATTGGTTGTCCCACCGCGGTCACCAAAAAGCTGTCGACTCCGAAAACGGGTTCCGGATCGGCATCTCAAGAGAAGTTGAATATGGAATAGGGGAAAGGGGAGTGAATCGAAAAACACACGGAAAGCGGTAAAATCCTCACCTCGGTCCCACACTCACATTGATCCCTAAACTTTCATCTCACGGCGTCGCTTGAGCACCGGAGATGGTTCGGGTCATGTGGGAGGAGAGTGAGGAATAGAATAACTTCTAACATGATAAGAGAAATTGTGGTCGCCAGGAGCCGTGGGCTCGCTTTATGGAATAAAAACAAGAGATGAATTGACCGTGTGTACCTTAGCGCGGGAGATGATATGTGGGTTAAACCTTCTTCCTCGTCGGCCGGCCGATGAGGGAGAGTCCAACCGATGCTAGCTTGATCAATCTGTGCAACTTAAGACAATAAAACAAATGAAGAGTTTGATTAGACTTGTGATAAGTGTAGTAACTATGGAGAGAAGATGAGAAAGAAGCAATTGGAATCGAACTCACCGGATTGGGGCGAGCCCTAACCCCTTTTTTGTGTTTTTTTAATTATGTAAAAATGATGAAAATGAAGTAAAATATGTTATAAGATAGTAAATAAACTGAATGAAATGAGTTAAGAAGGACTTATGAAATGTGTGGCTTAAGTTGATGCCAAGTTGGTTGAAGAAGGCCGGTTCGGGTAGCTTTGTACCCTTCTGGCGCGACTTTGGTGCATAAAATGTTAAGAATGACCCCAATATCATAATCGAGTGATTTTTATTTCTATGGATGGATAACTTGGAGTGGAAGATATATTATGTTGATGACTTCTCTGGAATCTATCTGTATAAGCCTGTAAAAATTATGAAAGTGGGAGGATGTGGAAAATAGAACCTGGATGCGTGCCCTCAGTGCAGCAATCGCCACAAACAAACGACAAATCGGAATTGAGTGCCGTTAGTTGTAGATGAAAGAGGACGAAGAGAGAAACAACTCCTATGCTAAATACTTTTACAGAAAAAGTCCTAGATTTTCTGCATAAGTGGATGAAGTCGGTTGATGCAGAACACCCGGATAGAGCCTTCTTCTTCACTTCGGGATCGATCTCTCGACGTCGGATCGGCTTTGGATGTCGGGACGGCCTTGGGAGAGAGCTTGGATGACCTTAAGATGAGCTAGGCATGGTGGATTAACCTTGGATCATTGAGAATGTCCCTCAATTTATAGGTAATTGAGCAAAAAATGGAAACTGGACTGACCGCGCCCCCGCCTTTCAAAGGAGGCGACAGCGCGTAGGGTGCGCCCTCAAACCAGGGTCGCGCAGGGCGCACCCTCAACCCTGGGGTGCGGTCTGTGCGCCCCCCTGTTTCAAAGGAAGCGGGGGCGCGTTACGCGTCTCACTGCTAAAAATCGACGGAATCTTCCAGAAATTGCTAAGAATTCGACTTGACATACGTAACGCGCCCCCAAACCGGGGGTGCAATACAAATAATCGAAAATCATCGATGGTAACCTTCCAAAAATCTGGTTTAGAAGGTGTAAATCGGGGAAATTTCCAATTTTTATAAATTGACCATGCCCCCGCATTTTAAAGGAAGTGGGGGCATGTAGGGCGTGCCCCCAGTTTGAGGGCGCGCCCTCCCCTTTCAAGGGGAGCTGGGGCGCGGTAGACTCTCTCTCCTGCGCGCGTGTTCCACGAGCCGTAACTTGCAAATGGAATGTCCGATTCAGCTCTCGTTTGTTGCGTTGAAAAGAGGGCCTTCAACCACACCTCCTCAAGTCAATAAACCAACTGGCATGACTCTTGAGACGTTCACATGGGGCTTTCTACCGGTTTACCCTTTCGCGAAAAGCCAAAAATCGCGGCGAAGATCCGGAAGGGCACGGTTCCGGTCAAAGAATCTCGGGTCAACTCGGGATGACCTAAAATGATGACGAACAAGTCCAGTACGGTTAGAAAACCCGAAATCATCAAAAAATCTGAAATTAAACGGTAAGCGTGAACCGAACATCGTAAAAGCCGAGAAACCCTAAAATTGACCGAAATGGCCATATGGCCCCGGTTGATGAAATATATGGATAGGATTGACCCGGATGACTCGAAAAGACCCGGTGATGACCGAAAAGGCCTAACACGTGGTCCAGGATAGCTGTGTTAGTATAGATCGAAAAAGCCATAACGAAGAAACCATTATAAACTAACGCCTACTGAAATGACTTGTCGGAAACCCCGAATGTTATGGAACACGTGCGGGACTCCCAAGATGTTCAAGCATGGACCATTCAAGGTCAGTCATTGAGCTGGCTTCATGATTTCACGGTTCACGTGTGGCTCTCGCTTGAAGGTTACAACATTATTCTAGAAATCATTGGTCCATTCCCAACTCACAAGAGGCTCCACCAGCGTCCTTAGCTCATCTCCATGAGGTAATCTGAATCAGATAACCGGTCAAATAATGGATATTTCCTATGAAATAAGAGTCTGGGGCTCCGAATCAGGCCAATTTTGCGTGTCTACACTTGGCTCATCCAAAAGGATCGTTCAACTTGATTTTGATGGTCTAAAAGAGATGTTGCCAATGAAATAAGAGTTTAAGTTCCAAATAAGGCCAAATTGGCATGTCTACAGGGCTGAGGCTGAGAACCCCTTCAACAAAATCAATGGGGGCTTAGTCATTCCCTAGGCTCGCGGATAGCCCAAAGTTGAATATGCAGGGATGACAGTTTCTTCACGGATGTCCTGACCCATTATGTTCAACCTATATCTTCAACTATTTTTTTATACTTATTTGTATTTCTTTAAACCCAGCATGCATCAATTTATACATCATCATGCATCATCCCACCACAAACGTTCTCCACTTCCTAATCCTACCACAACCTCCTTTCAGTCCCACCATAAAGCTTTTAAAGATGGTTTTCTTACAGCCCCTAGAAGAGGTCTTGTTTTTCCAGAGAATCAATTTCTACCATGTTTTAACAATGATTTCATCAAAATAGGAAGTTGTTCCATTCTGAACTAAACCGGTATTTCTGAGTAAACCTTATGAATTTGAAGAACCCAACCTTAGTTGATTGGTTGTCTCCTTTTCAATTTTTGAAATTTACTTTTCAATGCATTTCTACCGAGTCCAACATACCATGCAGTTCGGGTCCTGGTCGGTAACAATTCTCACCCACGTATAACTTTAGTTATTTATTTTCAGTACTGTTCTTCTCCTTAACCAATTAACTAGAAGGAAGGTTTCGATAAGACAAAGGGTAATCTCAGAGTCTGGTAAAATTTTATTCTACTCAACTAGGCCAATAAGGGCACGTCTAAATCTACACCTTGGCATCACCTTTTCAGTCTGTTACCACTTCAGTCTGTTACCACTTCATTCATGACACTCCCTTGCAAAGCCGACGCAAAGGTGAGGCAAGTTATAGACACGCAAATTTAGTCTACTTGGAGAGCCTAAATTATTATTTTTATGAAGAATATTTGAGTATCCTTTCAAGGGAATCGAGTTTTCAGGAAGATTAGGGGCTTTCGACGCATTTCGAGCGGGATTGGAGAAGCTATGACTGGGGTCAAAGAGCCTCATATACAGGGTACCTGGATCCTAGTTAGATCGACTTGACAATCTGATATGACCCCTCTGATACCCATTTTGTTGAGTTGACATGGCTTATGATGTTAGCGCCCTGCTAATTGGGCGCTTCACCGCGTGGAACAGCTTTTTGAATATTCCCAAAGTACCCTTCTTTTGGCTATAAAAGGACCACCATTTAGAGGTTTTAGGGACCCCAAGCCCATCTCTCACTTCATATCATCCACCACTACGAATCTAAGCCTTCACAACACCCCCCCAAGCCCTTAAATCATCCCAAAATCTTTTCCCAAAAACCCAAAAACTCACAGTTTCTTTTATTAGAAATATGGTTTTTCTCCAACTTTGAGGGCCTCTACACTTTATTATTTCCTTTACATATAGTGTCAAACCAATCTCCCATCAGCTTCACTTGAGTATTGGCTACTTGAAGAAGTCCTTTCTTCCATCTTGGAGGTCATCCTACACTCTGAGGGGACGCCACAAAGAAGGGAATAAAATCTACCTAAGCCAATCCCCAGTGACCCATATGGGGGGCACTTTGACTTTGGTGAATGCATCCCACTAACAAGGCACCTGCAGTTAGTGCATCGTTAGCAAGGCACTAGCAGGGGCAGACTCCATTTTGTATTTTTTTGAGTTTGTTTACCTTTTTGGTCGATCCTTTACTCCTCCCTTTCATCCTAGCTTCTATTATCATGACATCTAGCATGCAGTAGGTCACATCTTTGCATCTTCATACCTCTTTAAAAACCTATCAAAAATAGGGGCTTGGATTTAGCCCTGATCCGGTCAATTCCTTCTCTTTTGTATGTTTAAATTCGATTTTGAGTATGATGCTACACTCACTAGAACTAATGATCTTTTCACTTGTTTCTATGTTTTCTTATGGACATTTTTAGGTAAATCCAGCTGATGTAGCAACCGGATCGAAGATGAAGAACTCACTAAGCTCTTTTTTTTAGCTGACCGAGAGAGGAAAAATCGGAACCTAACAATCTCCCTACTTCCAAAGGTATGATGGTCACCCTTATTCTGTATTTCATATCTTTTTCATTTTACTATACTTTGGAGTCGTTGGCTCCTGGCGACCACAACCATTAACACCCCATCCAAAGTCTCCAATAAAAGTGTAGGGTCTCCCACAAATGAACGGAGAGGAGATCCTGATTCGTTTTGGTTGTTTATAGTGAGGTAGTGCGAAATCATCTTTAGGGCATACTCGGTTCCAGTCCTTGAAGTTGATACAGATTCAAACCCATCCATCCTTCTTCATAATAGAGACAATGTTAGCCACCCATTGTGGATAAAATATGACCTTAATAAATTTTTCCTGGTGCAATTTGTCGACCTCTTCCTTCATTTTAAATGCAACATTAGGGTTGAATCTTCTAAGCTTTTGTTTAACCGGGCAGTTCCAGGTTTCAAAGTTAATCTATGTTCAACCAATGAATTGTTTAGACTCGGCATGTCTTCATATGTACATGCGAACATGTCCTTGTATTCTTTCAAAACTTCGATCATTGAGGTTTGCACTGATGAAGACAGTCTTAGGATTTTCCAAGGTTTCTAAATTTAGTTCCTTAATTGGTTCATTCTTTGTGGCTGAGGGTTCTTCAAATCTTCTGAGTCTAGATGCATATACTTCTGCCAAGTCCTTATATTCCTCCTTAGATTCAAGGTAATTTTTTGATATTACCTCATATACTCTCAATGTGTAATATACATTATGCTCATCCTCATATTAGATTTCATCTAGTTGGATAACATTGTCCAGGAAATTAGGCAGCCTTGCGCGTTCTACACATTTTTTAGCAATTTGTTGCAACTATCTGTTTGGAACTCATCTACCTCTAACTTTTCTATTTCCTAACCTAACTTGACCTATTGAGGATAAAGCTAGGAAAGTGATAGTTACAATGGAGGGGGGATCAAATTGACTGATCAACGATTTAGAGAAGAGGGGCTCCTGGTTAGAAGTACCCTCTGGGACGATTAAAGATGTTTCCTATAGTCACGCCAAATTTGCCAAATTCAGACATAAACTCATGTTTTTATAGGGTAATATGTGTGATTAATCTTATAATGATGCCGGGTCCTTTTAAAGTTGATTTGAAGCTTTGCCGAATGAAATCGGATGTTTTCCGAAGTTTTCCACACAAAACCATAATTACCAAGCGAAAGCCACATGTAAATCATGTAAATGCAAAAATTGGTTAAATGACCAATGCCTAATGATCATACATTAAAGGTTATGGTCATATTCACACTCCGTACAAGTTTTGTTTCATGTCGTGTCTTTCCTGTTGGCTGTCAAAGTCATTCCGACCAGTATCGGATTTTCTGTTCACTATCCTAACTTCTAGATAAATTCTAAAGTTTTGAAAGGTCTTATGGCTGATCTGTTGCAGTAAAAAGCTTCTTCGACATGTGATCTTTCCAACACAACAAACGACGTCGAATTCCAAGTTCGGGAGTGTTCGCAATAGCTTCTGCAAGAAAGATACGCAGAAATAGTCCCATGCACCCTAGTCCCGAGGCACATGTGCCCTGGACCCAGGGCACGTGGCCATGTGCCCTGCCCCTGAGGCACGAGGCCATGTGCCCCCGATCGGGGGCATGAGGTAACCAGTTTTCAATTGGGACTCTACCTCTAACTGGATCGGATTGAATAATTCGGTTGGATCAGACTGACTTTATAGGGTGGATAGCATGCACCCCCTCCAGGGGGCGCATGCACCCAGCACAAGGGCGCAAGGTCCCCTATTTTTTAGGACAGATCGCGACGTTTTTATCCTATAAATTAAGGCTGATTCTAGTCATTCCAGAGGCTGGTACACGATGCCCCGGGCATCTCAAGACAACAAAGCTCCCTCCTGCATCCATTTTGTGATTTTTAGAGAGAGAATTTTGAGTTTTTAGAGAGAGAAAAGTCAGTTTAAGAGAGAGGAAGGCTGATCTGCAGGTGATCTATCAGGTCTCTTTTCTCCGACTTCTACGGCAGTGTGTGGACGTTTTATGCCCAATCTCTCAACATCAAAGTTATTCCTCTCCGAGCATTCTTCATTTTGCAATTGATGGCACATGATTACGAGGTTGGGGCTGGTTGTGACGAGCACAGAAGCAAAGTTGCGCCTGGTAAATCCTAGACTGCTGCTCAGCTTTTCGACAACCCATATTTGGCCTTATCTCTCTCTATTCTTTGTAGAATCTTTCTGTTCTTTTTCCTATCTATTTGTTTCATGATTCTCCATCATCCTATCATTTTTTTTTACATTTTTTGCATTATTTTTAGTCAGTTAATACGAAAATAAAAAAGAGGGCCCGAATTCGGTCAGTTTCTAGTCAGTTGTGTGTTTCATGTCATTTTCCTTACATATACTCCACTTTGTTTAGTTCTAATTGTCTTTCTCATTTTTTTGTTTGTCTAGTTGCACAAGAAATCAAGAACTCACGCGTTGAGGACTCTTCTTCATCGGCTGGCTGAGGAAGGAGAAACTTTGACCCGCACTCTTCACACTAAGGTAAACACGGTCAACCTTATTTCATAAATTTGAACCCGTGGTTCCTGATGACCACATGTCTTAATTTTTTACTTCTTATCCTCCTCCCACATGACCCGAACCATCTCTTTGGTGATCAAGCGACACCAAGAGATGAAAGTTCGGGGATCAATGTGAGTGTGGGACCGAGGTGAGAGTTGCTTTCCATGTTTTCTTCCTTTCTTTATCATCTCCTCTTGAGGTGACGATCTAAATTCACGGACTTCCCTGAAAAGGAGAGGCCCCATTGAATTTTCGGAGTCGACATCTCCTCAATGAAAATGTGAGTTTTGGAGAACACATTTTTGTGAGAATTTCAAGTAGAAAGATAGAATGAGTCAGAATGACTTGAGATTGAGAACAAGTTGACATAACTAATGAAAACAAGAATTCAAGAATAAAAAAAATGGGCTCATAGGATTGATGCTAATAGAAAATGGGCACACAAGCCCAAAGCTAATGAGAAATTTAAACTGGTACATAGACCCAGTACTAGATATTGGCAAGCATGTAGGCCCATTGTGGTTAAGCTAAAAAGGGCCCTTAGGCCTAAAACTATTGTGAAAACTAGGCAAGCAAGCTAATAGAATCCTCAGATGAATAGGTTAAAAATTGAAAGGGACACATGGGCCTAATAAAGATTGAAAGGAGACAGGCCTAGAGTGGGTTGTTGACCATGTCAATCCAATGAGAGAAAGGGGGCTAAGGAGCCCATCTAAGAAATATAGAAACAATAACACGAGACCCCTATGATGAACAACACTAGGATATGGGCCACATGGGATAACTAGAGTAGTGGTTTGCTTGGTAGGATAAATGGTCTGATCCGAGACTGGTCTGCCCTTGAGTGGTTTACATTGTTCTTTCTCATTTGAAAACAAATGAGCCAGTGACAAACACAGATTTTCTAGATCATCTTCAACATTAGATGCCTTCCTTCTTTTGTCTAGAGTGGTCAATTTTTCATTACTTTTAGTCATCATCATGGTCTCCCCTTTGATAAAGAATGCTTGGAGTCCCATAGCATATCCTGGTGAATGTGACCACCCTATGTGCTGACTTCTTGGAATTATCATAGGTTGTTGCCATGGCACATGATGGTCTAATTTCTTGTTCATATATGTCACATAACTACAAAGTTTCCGGTGGCATGATGTTAATAGAAGCTCTAATGTCAACCAAACAAGATTTTACTTCAATGTTGTAGATGATGACAATCACACGTAAAGCATACCTCCTGTCCATTGGGTCTTCCAACTCTTCCTGAGAAAAAGTGAGCATTGGATGCTCACTTCTGAGAACTAATACACTGGTAATCTTTTCAAGTAGGAGATCTTCATTAACCTTGACCTCTATACATACTGCTACAAATTCTCCTAGTGCACCTTTGATCTTTTTATTTACTCAATTATAGAAATGTGGCTAACATTTTATCCAAATGTTTTAATAAATTTTAGACTGTGCCTAGCAATGATTCCTCCACTTTCTCTTCTTCCATACATTCCTGTGGTTGTGTCCCAGCTTGAGGGAAGAGCCGCTAAAACATTCTCTCACTCTAAAGCATCGAGGATAACTGGAAATTGGTGGGATTAGTCGGGTTTGGGTGCGGTGTAGGAGGTGTGGGTGCTGGTACATCGGGTAGTGGGGTTAGTGGTGTTGGTGTGGTGACTGGAGGTTCTGGGGTAACTTGGTTTACGAGGAAGTGATTTGTATTTGGGGATGATGGAGGTGGTGATGGTGATGGTCTAATAAGAAGGGGTCATGGTACGGCAGTGGTTGGAGGGTTTGATGTAGGCAAAGCTAGTGGTATAGGTGCTGGTCGAACGATGAGTTGATAGGAAGAAGTAGTGGCCTCCTTGGTAGGGGATGTTGGGTTTGGTGGTATGGGGTGTTGGGTTTGGTGGTGGTGATGATGGAACTAGGTTTAGTGGAGGTGGTGGACAAATCAATCATCGATCTACAAGAGGGGTTCATGGCATAAAGAGTATGATTTGAGCATGAGGTGCAGAAGCCATGGTGGCATTATGACTTTCCAATCACCAACCTTGAGCACGGTTCATCACCTCCTTGGTAGGGGAGTGTAATAGGCTAATTCCTGGGTTTACAGGTGTGAGTGCTAGTGCTAGAGCGGTTGGATGCATTGGTAGCAAGTTTTGAACAATACCCAAGCTGGGTTGCTACTGTGCCTCCATTGCCTATATGCATTTCCTCATTTGGACCCAATCAATACTCTCTTGGTCATTAAGATCATCAATATAATCCTTGAACTGAAAGCACACTTCAAGCGTATGACCAGGGTACTGGTGGTAAGCACAATATCAAGATATATGCTTTAGCTGGCCAAACCTCTCTTTTCTTGAGCAATTCTAACTACTTTTCTACCATGAGTACATTGAAGATGTCGATCAAGAAGTAAGGTAGTTGTGTATAGTTCTCTCTCTTAGGATCTTCACTTTGTAGTGCATGGTTGAGTGGTGGTGGTGCCAAATTGTAGGTGGGTGGCCAAGGATGCTGGGGTTGCACTGTTGGCTGAGATTATTGTGGCTGTGACCTAACCTGGACTTCTTGTTGAAGGGGGCAGAAAGATGGGTTTTGTTGTGGGTTCCTATACTGGGTTTGGCGATTCCCTCCTTGGTTCTTTACAATGTTGACATTCTTATGGTTGACTGCTCCCTCGGTTGTAGGTCTAGTTGGTGAAGAAGTGGTTTTCCTGATGTTTTGAGATTTGGGATCAAGAGGATTTATCATGGTGGCATCCTTGAAGTGGGTTTGGAGATATCGGGCACTATCATAAAGTTTATTCATGGTGGTTGGACAGTACATGATCAAGACATTTTTAAGAGCTGGTGTGGTGTTCTTGATGAGCATCTTTCCCTATTCCCCTTTTGATATAACATCTGTTAACTTTTCTACCATTCTTCTCCATCAATCAGCAAACTTTATGAAGTCCTCATCTGCCTTCTTCTTTTTTGCAATCAGATCTATAATAGAACATGATGGTGCTACTTGGTCTTTATACCTTTGTAAGAACTTGGTCTTGATAATGTCGAAATATCCTACCTCAAGGGGGTTGAGCATATAGAACCACTCCAAGGTAGACCCTTTTAGTGATTAGCAGAATAACAAAGCCAAGACTCTACAGTCATTCTTCCAAAAAGAGGATTCGTATATGAAGTCTTTGAGGTGGAGAAAAGGATAACCGGTACTATTGTAACTATGATAGACTGGCATTTCTGATAGTGGTAGATGGAGAACTAGTAAAGATAGAATTGAAACCTCAAGAGTGACCTGGAATCTAAATGACATCCTAACTCTTCGTAACACTCATTCATCTGATGAAGTTGATTCATGATTGGTTGGTTTAGTGAAGGTTCTTGAACGACAGGTGTAGATATGAGATTGGATGAATGAATTGGAGGTTAACGATGGACTGACAAATTATCTGAAGAATGGCCCATTATAGGATGAGCAGGAGGTGCAACATGGTGGGCATAAAATAGCCGAACCATAGGTTGAAGAGATTAGGCAACTCAGTTGCATCCAACAGAGGTGTGATTAACTGGTGCATTGCCCTTTATCAAAGATTGCATGAGTGACAAGATTTTTGGGTCAATGTAAAGAGACAATTCTCTAAATATTTGTTCAATATTCTGTGAAGAAAATGGGTGAGGAACCTTCGGTGCTTCTAGTTCAAATAGGGGATTGACTTAACCATCTGTCTGAATCATAAATGGTTGTTGGATCTCATGACATCCAATCTTGTTCTCTTGATGCTCAGAGTATTATGCCATACAACATGTCTTCCAGACCAAAATTGCATTGCCATCCTATCAACTTTTTAAAAAGAGGGTAAAGACAAGAAACTTCTTCTTTGTTTGTGACGTCTTCATAAGAATTTTTGTGTTTCCACTTTTGGTTTCAACAAACAAGTTGGACAAATTTTAAAGCAAAGAAAAAAATTTCTTTTTTGGTGTTTTTGGTATTCCCAGATTTTTTGGGTGTTTTCAATTTTTGTTTGGAGACCAAGTGATGCAAAGACTTGAAAACAAAATTAACACAATGATTTTTTTTCAAATCTTAGGTTAATGGATTGATAAGAATTATTCTCTCAACAAATGGGTTAGGATCTTAACTCCAATCTCCAATGACCTAAGGTTCACACAAACTCACCATGTGTAAGTAACTTGGGATACTCCAGGTTTTGGGGTAGTGATACAACCAACTTGATCGTGAAGAGGAATAGTCCATGTATGAGGAATTACAGAGTCTTTGATGAAAATCAACCAAGTCAACTAGGAAGGAATATCTCATAAGAGAGGTTAGAGTCCACCAAGAGAGTGTTTTAGTAGGCAATAGTGTGCGGGAGAGTGAGCTCCTGCCTCAGAGAAAAGTAAAATAAGAGAGAGGTAGAGAGAAGGAGAAGCAGAGAATGCAATCAAGTGACAATAAGAAAAACAAATACACATAAACTTAGATAAACAAGCATTCAAGTAAGACAAGCATCTAGTGACTTGAAACTAGACTGGTCTACTTGGGAGTCGAATGGAGGAGGTGAAAAGTTGTATAAAAAGATAGAGGGCACATCTGATAGCCAAGCCAAAGGATGGTCCATGCGGGGACTTATATAAGAATAAGTTGGTTCACATGGGAACTGGGATAAAAAGTGAAGGTGGTTCACGTGGGAACTAATTTTGGGTAGAAAAGATGGTTCGCGCGAGAACCAATTTGATTGATTGAAAAGAGGGTTGAAAAATCTGAAGGTAGGATAAGATATGATCCATGTGGGGATAGACCTGAAGATAGTGATTTGGTTCACGTGAAAACCAAAGTAAAGAAAGAAGTTGGTTCACGTAGGAACTGGTTTGAAGTAAAAAAGTGTGGTTCACACAGGAACCAGTTTAAATGACAATTAAAGGCAAAAGAGGGTCACACGGTGACTGATTTGAAAGTAAAATAACCTGAAATAAAGTGATAGCAACCTGGTATGGCTGGATGAAAGCAGACTTTGGTTCACACAGGAATTGGTTTGTAGAAAAAGGTTTGTTCATGCCGAAACCGATTTTAAAAGCAATGGCAGGTTCATGTGGGAACCGGATGAAATAAATAAAAGGACATGGCATTTTATATCTGGTATAATAAAGTGAAATCATAAATTTTAAGATGAAATCAGATTAAAGGTGATAAGAAAGAAAGGCTGACGTAAGAACCGGTCTAGAACTAGAACTAGTTGCACATAACTCTAAGAACCCATGATTAAAGATATTGCTTGTCCCACCATGGTCGCCAAAATATGGTTAGATGTCTACTCCAGAAACGAGGTTGTTCTTTAGTTGGCACCACTCAAGGATGAAAGTATAGAGGGGGAAGGAGGGAGTAGATCTCTTTATTATCCACACTCACATTGATCCCCGAATACTCGGCCTTCAGCATCATTAGGATGTTGAAGGGACTATCCAGGTCTATAGACACACCAAATTCTCTTAATTCAGAGCATAAAACTCATGTTTTATAGAGTAACATGTGTGATTGATTTTAGAATGATGCCGAGTCTTTTATTGTTGATTTGGAGTTTTGCCAAGTGAAATCAGACATTTTACGAAGTTTTTCGAACAAAGCCTTAAGTTCCAAGTGAAAGTCATGCATAAATCGCATAAACACAAAAATCGGCTTGATGATCAAAGCCCAATGAGCAAGCATTAAAGGCTACGGTTAGATTCTCTTTCTAGGCGTGTTTTGTTTCATGCCGTGTCTTTTCAGTTGCCGTTAAGATCATTTCGACCAGTTTTGGATCTTCTATTCACTATTCCAACTTCCGAATAAAAATTTGAAGTTTTGGAGAGTGTGGTGGCTGATGCATCAGTGTAGAAAGCTTCTTCGGATACTTATCTTTCTAATATAACAAATACATTGAATTTCGAGTCTAGGAGTGTCCATAGTAGCTTCCAGAATGGAGGCGTGCAATTGTAGTATGTGGGAACCTCGGGAATCGTTTTTGATTCTTGAAATGTGTTTAAAAGATTTGTTTTTGAATGTTGAAAATATCGTACCTGAATTTTCTAGTAAAATAGGTGATGTATCATAAAAACTACTAGATAGTCCAGGTGATATTAAAAGAGTATAGAACCGAGGTTCGGGTTCTGTGAAAATATTTTTTGACCTCTCTCCATCGGATGGTGCGAATATCCGATGTTCATTTACATCGAGCAAACACTCGAATACCCTTGATTAATCGCCATAGCGATCTTGTTTGACGAGAGCGTGCACATCCACAACGTGAAAAGAACACAAAGGGTCCCGGCCTTTCAGGCCCGATGAGATGCAAACAAGTTTGATTATATTTTGTTTGAAGTTGTTTTATGTTGATTTATGAATGGATTTTGATGTGGTTTGAAATGTTGATTTCAGATTTCCATTTGACTTGGATTTGAATATTAAGTGTTTTAAGCTTGTTTGATTTGTTTGGTTTGTTTTACTTCAATTGGTTGAAGTTTATTTTATTTTTTGTTTAAACTTGATATTTTAGATGTGTTGATCAATTTGACTTGTTTAAGTTTAGTTGACAATGTGTTGAGTCATTTTCATGTGATTTTCTCATGTTGGTTGGTGTTTTAATACCGATTCAGATGTGTTCAGTATGTTTTAAAGTTTGGTTCAAATTGATTAAACTTGAATTTCATATTGTTAATGATATGAATTTGGCATGTTTTAAGATGAATTTCATATGCATTAATGTTTTCTTTATGTGTTCTTTTCAATTGGTTTGATTTGCACTTGTTTAGGAAATTGAATTCCAATGGATTAAGTGTATTGAATCAATTCTTCCAGATTGTGTTAAATCTGATTTTTGTTGAATGTTAAAGCTTTAATGATCTGTTTTAAACATGTTTTAAGATTAATTTGAATGTATTTTCAGATTTAATTAAGTTAACTTCAGGTTTGGTTAACTCTTGTTCGGTTTGCATCACAACCGGTCTGTCGGGCTAGTGTCGATGCCCAATCACATGCAATCAACTCGGCACTAGAAATGTTCATTGAATATTCATGTTCATGCTGGTGTACATCAGATGTGGTAGTTCATATGCCATGTTCAATGCTGTCAATGGTGCAAATGTGTGAATGTCTTTCCCTTGGTATAAAATACCACTTGATTGGGAAAATTTTGGCAGCATGCCGCCTTATTTTCCAATCAGTGTGGAATTTTACCCTTCCTACAAGGCATAGTCATTTGACTTTCCAAGTAGTGGGAAAGGTCCGTCTGCAATGGGAAGCGTGTCCCATGCCTATGCCCGGGTCAACATTCTGGTGCATGCCAGATGAGCCGCCCAATGAAGCGTCCAGTTGTGGACTAACTCCTTATTTAATTTTGGCATTTCGCCTTCATATTTAATTAAGGTTTATTTTAAGTGTCTAAGTCCCAATGGGCCAGCTTCATCAGCACAATGGGCTGGTCTTCATGTCTCATGGCCTGAGAAGCTTCATACCATGTCGGCCCGGTTGGCCAAATCTTGAGCTTCATGGGCCCTAGCGGCCTGCTTTGAGCTTCATGACCCAATGGGCCAGATTTTCACCTCCTTGGCCTGATTGACCTGATTTGCACTCCATTTTTGCACCTTGACATCTTGCTGTAGCAGCGGAGTAGGTGAGCCTCGGAGGGGTTGGAATGGGTTGGCTAAGGTGCTGTTTAGGTGGGCTTTTGGTAGGACAGCACAAGGGGCAGGTTTAGATGTGAACTAGGACTGGTTTAGGAATGCACAAAGGGCATTTTGACATGTAGAAATCAGGGCCACCCGGCTTAACTCTTGGCCCGTCCGGCGGATTCCAAGAGGCCCGGGCCGTCACCCCTCCTTTCACACATCAATCAGGATGTTTGGTTTGTTTGGGGGTGCTGTAGGAGCTGTATTGGGTGTGTTGCACATAGGGCAAACTAGGTGACCATCAAAGGGGCCTGACATGAGTGCTCACAACGGGGGCAGAATTTGGGCCAGCAAGGGGGCCTATTTTGCATGCCATTCGGGGCCTGATTAGGAGAGGCAGGAGGTGCATGTCCAAGTGACCATCAGTGGGGTCAAAGCAAGCATGATAGTAGAAGATTTAGAGTTCAACATGGAGGGCCAAAAGGGTGCACAAAGGGGCTGGTTCACAGGCCTGTTTTAAGGGGCAGCAAGGGGCTGTTTTTGTGATGGCCAAATAGAGGGTACACTTGGGGCTTTCTGTAGACAAACATGAAGGGAACTCAAAGGGGCTGAATGGGCATTACTCAGAGGGTATGACACCATGGAGAGGGGTAGAGAAGAGATGGGGAAGAGTTGAATTGAAAGGCTACATTGTAACACACTTTTTCAACTCACCGGTTTTTTCTTCTCTCTTGCACTGCAGGTGGTGTTGAAAATGATGGGCTGAAGGTGCCACCAAACCCTTATTCTCTTGCTGTTGGATGAGAAAAGGGGGTCTTCTCCTTGCTGATGTTGATGGATGGAGCAAAGGAATGAAGAGAGCTTGCTGCACTTGCTGAAGTTAGCACACCAATCAGGTGGGCTGGTTGCACCTGCTGTTGGTGCGCCTGCTGGAGGGAGGCCTTTTCTCCTTCTTATTCTTCACTTGGAACACCACAAGGGGGATGGAGAGGTTTCTGACTTGCTGATGAAGACGTCCAAGCAAGGAGAAGCTGTCTTGGAGCAGGGTAGAGGGAGGAGAGGCAGGGCTTCCGCAGGGTGATCAGCTTATCCTGCACATGGCCAGCTGAGGGGGCTTTTATAGGGGCTGAGGGGCGCCATCTCCAGGAGGAGATAAGGCTGGAGGTTGTTGAAAGGAGATAAGGATAACTCAAGGGATGTTGGGGATTATAAGTATAACCCATAGTTGGTTGTTGAGGATGATCATGCGCCAACTAGAAAGAGAGGAAGAGAAGGGTGCGCACCATCTCCTCCTTTCAAGGAGGTGTGCGCACATGACAAGTGGAGAGAGGGCTGGTTCGACCAAGGCTTGGATGAGGATAAGCCCGGTTAGTTGTAGGATTAGTTAGGATGAAGATAAACCAAGGGAGAGATAGGGATAAGCCATGGGAGGTGGTTGAGGGAAGTGGTTGAGTGGGACCCACTAGCCAAGGAAGGAGGAGGTGGGTGCGCCTCCCTCCCCTATTTTCTAGGGCTTCTTGCACACACATCAGATGAGGGAGGATGGAATTCGACCATGATAGGTTGGGTTAGCCCATCTTGGGTTAGGTTTAACCCTGGTTTAATCAAAGTGCTCCCGATCCAACGGCTAGTATTAATTCCGACCAAAACCAATTAAATAAATCTTAAATTGACTTCAAAAAAATTCCAGATCATGCCCTGATGGCCATTGATCTTATGCTCCATCATGATGTGTGGTTGAGATCACTTGAATTGCAACGGATCTCCTGATTTAGCTAGTTTCTCCGATCTGTGCGATCTCGGCCGTCGATAATGCCGAAAACTGTATCTGAGTGTAATTACCTTCTCCCATTGGCCAAATTTATTTTTCATGCATCAATATTCATGAGATAAAAGTTTTGGGTCATCAAAATTGAAATTTTCAGCCCATGGGTTGATCCAGAGCTAATTGGACCATTATGCCCCTGGTGCGAGAACATACGGCTTTCCGTCCGGATTTGCTCTTTCTTGCATATCTCTTCACCCGGGGGTCGGATTTTCGATCCGTTTCGAGCGTTGCCTAGCTCTATCCAACCTTGAAAATGTGGTAAAGTTGGAATTCCATGTTATAGTCCCAATTTGTCCCAAAGTGTCAGGGGCAAAATGGTCATTTCGGCCTTCTGGTGTCCGATTTTCATGTTTTGGACACCGTTGCGAAGCTCTTGACCGGGGCTATGTAATGTGCACATTATCTTGGCCATTTGTAGCATGTAAGGCCATGCCAAGGCATTTCCAAAGCCTGTTTACATCATCTATTCACGAATTTTCCGAATTTGGGTCAGATTTTCTGCACCTGCTTCGGCATTGCTGAAACTTGTATCAAGCAAGCTAAGAGGAAAAATTTGATGCCAACAAATGCCCTCCATGGGCAGTTTCTTGGAGATGGGAGTCGAGAAGGGACTGCCCATGTAAGTTGGTCTCCGATATTTGTTCTACTTTGTCCTTGGCAATCTATCCACTGCTTCTGCTACATGAGCTTTCTTCAGGACTGAGAAGGGCTTGGGCCCTTGTACATGACCAGCCTTGGCTTCTTTTTTGTTTGGTTGCCCATCCTCCATTCAATAGGCATATCTGATGGTGTCAATTCTTGCATGCTCCCCAACAAGCAAGGTCTCTAAATGAGCTAGTCTTTCATTTTCTTTTTTCTTTTTTACTGATCTGACTGTCTCTTGCAAGATTTTCACCCAGACCAGCCCCCTTGATGTTTTGCCTACACGCCTCCAGAGAGATTTTCATGTAGCGGGGTTACCTAATTTTACCTAGAGTTCCCTTTCTGGTTTTCACTCTAGCCAGGTTTTCTCTCTTCTTTTCTTCTCTTTTTTTTCTTTTCTTTTCTTCTTCTCTTTTCTTCTTCTTTTTTTATTTTATCTTTTTTTTCTTCTTTTTCACTTTCTTTTATTTCTCTCTCTCTATTGTATAGGGAATTAAGGCTTCCCTCAAGCCATATGCAAATAGAATGAACCAGGTTGAGATTAGTGATAACTCAATACGGGGGTCCAACCAAAGTTGTAAAACCAATCAAGGGGCTTCAAACAAGTGAGTGGAGAAACCAACACAGAGGGGGTTCCTAGCAAGGATAAGACCAATCCAAGTGCAAAAGGCTGCTTGTCATGGAGGACTAATATTGAAACCATCTCAAAGGGGGTTTCAAACAAGATATGACCAATCAAAGTGCCTAAGGCAACTCAGCATGAGGGTCAATTTTTTGAAACTAACACAGAGGGAGTTTCAATCAAGGCAAGACCCATCCAAGTAGGGGAAAGCAACTTGGCATGAAAGTCGAGTGAATGTGAGACCAATCCAAGTGCTAGGGGCAACATGGCCTGGGGGCCTAATAAGGTTGTAAAACCAACACAAAGGGATTTCGGGCTTGCCTACAAGGCAAAGTTTGTGGACTACAAAGGGTCCGGTAGGAAATCTCAAAGGGTTGGTTTCCCAGGGTCCACACAAAGGGTAGGACTAATAGTGCCACAAAGGGGTGAATGGGAGCCTCAAAGGGGCTGGTGTCCGTGGGTCTACACAAGGTGTTGGAATAGAGTGCCACAAAGGGGCGAATGGGAGCCTCAAAGGGGCTGATTTACCAAGGGTCCACACAAAAGGGTAGGACTAAAGTGCCACAAACGGGAGAATGGGATCCCCAAAGGGGCTGGTGTCCCATGGGTCTACACAAGGTGTAGGAATAGAGTGCCACAACGGGGCGAATGGGAGCCTCAAAGGGGCTGGTGTCCCATGAGTCTACACAAGGTGTAGGAATAGAGTGCGAGAAAGAGGCGAATGGGAGCCTCAAAGGGGCTGGTGTCCCATAGGTCTACACATGGTGTAGGAATAGAGTGCCACAAAGGGGCGAATGGGAGCCTCAAACAGGCTGGTGTCCCATAAGTCTACACAAGGTGTAGGAATAGAGTGCCTCAAAGGGGCGAATGGGAGCCTCAAAGGGGCTGGTGTCCCATAGGTCTACACATGGTGTAGGACTAAAGTAGGGCTATGGAAGCCAAAGTGGCATTGTAGAAGCCTTGTTTGGAGCCTCAAGAACAAGTAGTCAAGGCAACCAGTTGTGTAGGCTACCGAGATCGGGATGATCAAGGTAGTGAGAGTTTTAAAGCCATACAAGACCAACCTCGCCAAGATGGTTAGTTTGTTGAAGGTTGCCTGGAATGATGGTCCAGATAATGCATGTTTTTTGTAGGTCATCAAGATTGGATGGTCATGACAACGTGGAAGCTTGTAGACCAACAAGACTGGAATGGTCAGGGTGGTATGGGTTTGAATTAATTTCAAAAATTGTTCAGACCAGGAAGGGTCATGACAGTATGAGTTTTTATGGGACACGTGGGCTGAATAGCCAAGATTGGAGAAAGTTTTTATTTATGGACCATCAGGATCGGAATGATCAAGATGGTGGGATTGCCAAAGTCAAAAGAATGACTGAAGGGGTAAGAATGAGTGAGAGTAGAGTAGGGTATTACCCTTCATCCCTTTCAAGATAGAGTGTGGGAACTTCTCTCAAATTTTAAAGGCGGGAGATGGTCTTCCTCGTTGCCTCCGGTATGGTCTCCCTGGCATATTTCTACTACAAGGTAGATGAGCCTATGAGAGCCTTTTCATCATAGGCAACTCGGATCTCCTCCCTAATAAAATTAGGGGGATGAACCCACCCATCTTGTTAGATTTGGGGCTTGTCCAAGTTGATTATTTTGTTTTTATTATCAACCTGATTGCTCCTTTGCGGAGTTTTCACCCAGGTTGACCCCTTTTCACTTTTGCCTGCGCTTCCCATTGTAGGATTTTCACACAGCAGGGTTATCCAATTTTGCCCAAGGCGCCTTTGCAGGTTTTCACCTTGACTGGATTATTTTGACATTTTTACCCTTAGCCAATCATGGTGTTTGATTGACTAAGTCCATCAGGCATCTCCATTTTTAGCCCATTCTCTGTTTTTTCATCTCTTTTTCTTTTTTTTTGTAGGGAATCAAGGCTTCCCTCAAGCCATATTCCAGAAGAATGAACCAAGTCAAAATTAGAGGTAATTCAACATGGGGGTTCGAGAAGAGTTGAGATACCTAACACAAGGGGGCTTTAGCTAGCTGAATGGAGAAACTGACACAAAGGGGATTTCTTAAAGGGATGAGGCCAATCCAAGTGCGGAGGGAAACTTGGCATGTGGGTCTAATCTTCAAACTGACACAAAAGGGAGGTTTTAAATGGATAAGTAGAGAAACCATCATAAAGGTGTTTCCTCAGCAGGATAAGGCCAATCCAAGTGAGAAAGGTAACTTAGCCTGATGGTCAAAATTTGAAACCTACTCAAAGGGGATTTCAAGTAAGATAAGACCAATCCAAGTATGAAAGGCAACTTGGCATGAGGGTCAGAATTTGAAACCTACTCAAAGGGGAAGGAAAAACAAGATAAGACCAATCCAAGTGTGAAAGGCAACTTGACATGAGGGTCTGAATTTGAAAACTACTCAAAGGGAGTTTCAAGTAAGATAAGACCAATCCCAGTATGAAAGGCAACTTGGCATGAGGGTCAAAATTTGAAACCTACACAAAGGGGGTTTCAAGTAAGATAAGACCAATCCAAGTGTAAAAGGCAACTTGGCATGAGGGTCAAAATTTGAAACCTACACAAAGGGGGTTTCAAGTAAGATAAGAACAATCCAAGTGTAAAAGGCAACTTGGTATGAGGGTCAAAATTTGAAACCTACTCAAATGGGGTTTCTAGTAAGATAAGATCAATCCAAGTGTAAAAGGAAACTTATCATGAAGGTCTGATGAAGGCTCAAATAGAGGTAAGAGTGATCCAAGTGTAGAAGGCAACTTGGCATGAAGGTCTAATGAAGGCTCATGAAGCTAACACAAAGGAGCTTCAATCTTGCCTAAAAAGCAAAGTTTAAGAGCCACAATGGGGCTAGTAAGGAACCACAAAGGAGCTATCATTTTGTAAACATTTGCACTAAAGGCAGAAACAAAGTCTCAAAGGGGTGAGCATGGAGTCTCAAAGGGACTAGATTTTTAAGAAAAGCTAGCACAAATGGTAGCAATAAGAGGTCATAGAGGGACCAATAAAGAGACTCATAATGGCCAAATAGGGAGCCTCAAAGGGGCTAGATTTCCAAGGGTCTACACAAAGGGTAGGACTAAAATGCCACAAAGGGGCAAAGGGGAGCCTCAAAGGGGATGGATTCCCAAGAGTCTACACAAAGGGTAGAAGTAAAATGCCACAAAGGGGCAAAAGGGAGCCTCAAAGGGGCTGAATTCCCAAAGGTCTACACAAATGGTAGAACTAAAATGCTGCAAAGGAGCAAATGGGAACCTCAAGGGGCTGATTCCCAAGTGTCTACACAAAGGGTAAGACTGAAATGCCACAAAGGGCGAAAGGGAGCCTCAAAGGGGCTGGATTCCCAAGGGTCTACACAAAGGGTAGAATTAAAATGCCACAAAGGGGCAAATGGGAGCTTCAAGGGGCTGGATTCCCAAGTGTCTACACATAGGGTAGGACTAAAGCGCCGCAAATAGGTGAAGGGGAGTCTCAAAGGGCTAGACTCCCAAGGGTCTACACAAAGGGTAGAACTAAAATGCCACAAAGGGACAAAAGCATCAAAGGGGATGAATTTCCAAGGGTCTACACAAAGGGTAGAACTAAAATGCTGCAAAGGAGTAAATGGAAACCTCAAGGGGCTGATTCCCAAGTGTCTACACAAAGGATAGGACAAAAGTGCCGCAAAGAGGTGAAGGGGAGCCTCAAAGGGCTAGACTCCTAAGGGTCTACACAAAGGGTATAACTAAAATGCCACAAAGGGGCAAAAGCCTCAAAGGGGCTGAATTTCCAAGGGTCTACACAAAGGGTATAACTAAGGTGCCACAAAGGGGCGAAGAGGAGCCTTAATGTGATGGACTTTATGGAAGGCTTTCATAGAGGGAAGAGATGGTCACAGAGGGACCAATGAGAGAGATAGCCTCAAAGGGGCTGATTTAAAGGTTTGCACAAAAGGCAAGAATGAGAGAGACTATTGAAGCCAAAGAGGCATTTACAATAGCCTCGCTGCATGAATGAGTGGTCAAGGTAGCAAGTTGAGTAGGCTACCAAGATCAGGGTGATCAGGGTAGTAGAGGTTTTAGGGCCATACGAGCCAGAATGGACAAGATGGTAAAAGTGTTGGGAGTCATCTGAAATGGGAGGAAAGTGGTGTGTGTGTGTATGTGTTTGTTTTTTTTTGTTGGGCCATGTGGGCTGAAAAGCCAAGGCTGGGGAATATTTATGTAAACCACTAAAATCAGATTGATCAAGGTGGTGGGAGTTCAAAGCATCACTAAGTCTGAACAGGCGTGAGTGATAGAGGCTTGTAGCACCATAATCGAATGGTTAAAGTGGCGATGATTTTACGAAAAATGTTATGGAAAGGAGGACATAGGGCAACAATATAAGAATGGCCCTCAGTGTGGTCAAGGCCAGGGTTTCAACCTGGAAGGGCTTGCATCCGAGCGTTGTAAATGACCAAGCTTAGAAGGTAGAAGCTCCACTGGGGAAACATTGGTATTTGGCAGCCACATATGTTTGAGGACTGGGGTAGAGGGTTTGGGTCCTTGCCCCCGGTCGGTACGAGAGTCCGCTGTCCTGGGCTCTCGGTGGGGTGCAGCTTGTGCGGGAAACTTGCCACCAATCAACAATGGTAAGTTAGTAGGATGACCTAAGGACTAGACCGCTGGTCAGTCAGCTTGTTGGAGAGTGGCTTGGACAAGAAGGCTTCCCTTAGTTTTTTGAGCCGAGCATGGACAATGTTGATCAACTAGCCCCTCAATTGCTGAAATTTTTCTAATGATAGGTGTTTCTGTTTGCTAGCTATCTTCAAGTCAGACAACTGATCGGTCGAATTTATATAAGGACCTGGGCAGAGGGTCTGGAACCTTGCCCTTGGTCGGCATGAGAGACCACTATCTGGGACCCTAGGCATGGAGTAGCTTGAACGGGAAACTCGCCACCAATCAGTAGAGCAAAGTGTTGGAAGAGTCGGTCAGCAGACTAACCAAATGTAAGGAATTTTCTGATGGCAAGTGTTGGGGCCTGCCAACTCTCTCCTGGTTAGACCGCTGATCGGTCTAGTTGAGGAAAACAGGCTAAGAGCTGATCCCTCACCCGGACTGCCACCTTTATAGCCATAGTAGGTTGGCTCATGTTTTCAAGTTTCAGAGGAGAGGGCTGCCCCCACTCCTTGTCCTATTTGGTGCAATCCCAGGGGCAATGCGAATTGCTAACCATCAGGTGGTGGCAAGAGTAATGTTTGACCCGAATCTTGAAGAGACTTGACTATTGTTTTGCAGGCGCAGGCTCAGACTGCTGGTGTTTAATTTCACGGCAGGCATTTGCTGTTGAATCCTCGTGGGCCGGACTGCTAGTTAGTCGGCATGAAGAAGGAAAGGACCAACAAGGAGCTTCCCCTAATCAGCTGAGCTGGGGTAGCATAAACTGCAGTGGAGCATCATGCATGGTACTCAGCAGTGGCAGCTATTAGGATTTCTGCCCGTAAGCCCCTCATCTGGGAATGGTGAACAACAAACCTTGATAGAGGTCGGTTCCATTGAGGAGAAACCAAATTCAGTTAGGGACCATGGGAGAGGGTCTAGCACCTTGCCCCCGGTCAGCAGGGTATCCATTGGATGGACTTCCCTGTGAGGAATAACTTGTGTGGGGAACATGCCCCCAATCGACGGAGCTGGGTGCCAAAGTAGTAAGCCAACAGCTGGGCTAATTGATGTTTTCATCATGGCAAGTGGCTGCTACCAGGTCTTGATGGGCCAGACCACTGATCGGTCAGCCAGGTGAAGGGAATGACCGACGGGGAGTCTACCCATAGTCGGTTAAGTAGTGAACTTGAAAGGGTGGTCAACCAAGCATTCACAAAGAATTCTCCCATGGTAGGTGGTGTCACCTGCAAGTTCTGTTCAGCTTGGACTGCTGGTCAGTCCGATGCAGGAAGGCTGGTCGAGGGCTGGTCCCTCACCCGAGTTGTTGTCTTTAGAGCTGCTGATCAGCATATGACTTCATAATTTAGAGGAGAGGGCTGCCCCCTCTTCCTGGCCTCTCCAATTACTGATTGGCCAGCCCAATGATGAGAGGATCAGTTCTCCTCATCTTGGACCGTTGATTGGTCAAATGAGGGAAGGAGGGCTGAGGGATGGTTCTTTGCCTGCGCTGCCATTTTTGGAACTGCTGTCCAGCCCCTGCTTTCAGAACTCAGAGGAGAGGATTGTTCCCCCGCTCTCCATAGCATTAGCTCATATGGGGATTTGCCCTTAGCTGGCAGAATTGAGTGCCAAGGTGATTCAGTGTCATGGCTGACTACTGATGTCTCTCTCTTTTTTATGGTAAGCGGTTGCTGTCAAGCCCTTGTACATTGAACCACTGATCGGTTAGCTAGATGAAGGGCAAATCTGATGGAGAGGCTGCCCCCAGTTGGATAAGCTGTGGGGTCTTGTCATCTCAGACCACTACTTAATCTAACGATGTATGGCAGGCTAAGGGCTGATCCCTTGCCTGTATTGTCCTTTTTGAGTCTTCTAAGCTCAGAAGGGAGGGCTGCCCCCTCTCCATGGCCTTTCTAGCTGCTGGTTTGTTGGATTTCTTGGGGCAGGCAGAAGGTCTACACTTCCCCCCTGCATCTGGTGCATTAACATTGGGCACAACAAGGGTCCCATTGTTGTAATCTAGCCAGTCCAGAGTGAAGAACTGTCGACAAGTGGCAAGATAACAGGTTGTAGTCATCTACGCTTCTCCTCCATAAGCTTAGAAGGAGTCTTGATAGGCATCGCTTGGTGGGTGTGGTCCCACGAGCAACACACATTGTTGACGTTGAGGTGTCGAAAGGATCCTCACTCACTCATGTTCTTCCTCAGGTTAAGGGGTGTTGTAGCAGGTGTCAGCATGGCAGCAGGTGCATGCACAAATGTTGTGGCAGACATAGTAGGTGCCAGGGCAGCAAGTTGAGTGGTACTAAGACTGTGGGTGTGGGTGAAGGCCAAAATTCAAGGGTGATCTGATTCACCATGAAAGTCTCACGTAGGGGAAACAACAGAACATTTTCTGGTAGCAACTTGGTGGTGTCCAGGCCAAGCTTTTGGAGATGCATTATGGAGTAGAAAGCGAGGGGTAGCATTGCTATGTCCTCAGCAGCAGGTGGTGACTCCAAGATGGTGTCGAGCCAGTCCAGGAATAACACGATCTTTGCAAACTGGCTGAAATTGATCACCAACATGATTGAGCTGACGCTGCATTGTCAACATAAGTTTTTAAGTAAATGACACCTTCACAAGCCGCCGCTGAACCTGTAAAAAGGTTGAAATGATTAGAGTGTTTTTAAGAGGTAGTGGATGTGCACTTTCTCAGATCGCTATGGCAGAGAGATGAAGGGAAAGAGAGGTCCCACCGGGCATGCCAATTTGTGGGAACCTCGGGAATCGTTTTTGATTCTTGGAAATGTGTTTAAAAGATTTGTTTTTGAATGTTGAAAATATCGTACCTGAATTTTCTAGTAAAATAGGTGATATATCATAAAAACTACTAGATAGTCCAGGTGATATTAGAAGAGTATAGAACCGAGGTTCGGGTTCTGTGAAAATATTTTTTGACCTCTCTCCATCGGATGGTGCGAATATCCGATGTTCATTTACATCGAGCAAACACTCGAATACCCTTGATTAACTGCCATAGCGATCTTGTTTAACGAGAGCGTGCACATCCACAGCGTGTAAAGAACACAAAGGGCACCGGCCTTTCAGGCCCGATGAGATGCAAACAAGTTTGATTAGATTTTGTTTGAAGTTGTTTTATGTTGATTTATGAATGGATTTTGATGTGGTTTGAAATGTTGATTTCAGATTTCCATTTGACTTGGATTTGAATATTAAGTGTTTTAAGCTTTTGATTTGTTTGGTTTGTTTTACTTCAATTGGTTGAAGTTTATTTTATTTTTTGTTTAAACTTGATATTTTAGATGTGTTGATCAATTTGACTTGTTTAAGTTTAGTTGACAATGTGTTGAGTCATTTTCATGTGATTTTCTCATGTTGGTTGGTGTTTTAATACCGATTCGGATGTGTTCAGTATGTTTTAAAGTTTGGTTCAAATTGATTAAACTTGAATTTCATATTATTAATGATATGAATTTGGCATGTTTTAAGATGAATTTCATATGCATTAATGTTTTCTTTATGTGTTCTTTTCAATTGGTTTGATTTGCACTTGTTTAGGAAATTGAATTCCAATGGATTAAGTGTATTGAATCAATTCTTCCAGATTGTGTTAAATCTGATTTTTGTTGAATGTTAAAGCTTTAATGATCTGTTTTAAACATGTTTTAAGATTAATTTGAATGTATTTTCAGATTTAATTAAGTTAACTTCAGATTTGGTTAACTCTTGTTCGGTTTGCATCACATCCGGTCTGTCGGGCTAGTGTCGATGCCCAATCACATGCAATCAACTCGGCACTAGAAATGTTTATTGAATATTCATGTTCATGCTGGTGTACATCAGATGTGGTAGTTCATATGCCATGTTCAATGCTGTCAATGGTGCAAATGTGTGAATGTCCTTCCCTTGGTGTAAAATACCACTTGATTGGGAAAATTTTGGCAGCATGCCGCCTTATTTTCCAATCGGTGTGGAATTTTACCCGTCCTACAAGGCATAGTCATTTGACTTTCCAAGTAGTGGGAAGGGTCCGTCTGCAGTGGGAAGCGTGTCCCATGCCTACGCCCGGGTCAACGTTCCGGTGCATGCCGGATGAGCCGCCCAATAAAGCGTCCAGTTGTGGACTAACTCCTTATTTAATTTTGGCATTTCGCCTTCTTATTTAATTAAGGTTTATTTTAAGTGTCTAAGGCCCAATGGGCCAGCTTCATCAGCACAATGGGCTGGTCTTCATGTCTCATGGCTTGAGAAGGCCGGCTTCATACCATGTCGGCCCGGTTGGCCAAATCTTGAGCTTCATGGGCCCTGGCGGCCTGCTTTGAGCTTCATGACCCAATTGGCCAGATTTTCACCTCCATGGCCTGATTGACCTGATTTGCACTCCATTTTTGCACCTTGACATCTTGCTGTAGCAGCGGAGTAGGTGAGCCTCGGAGGGGCTGGAATGGGTTGGCTAAGGTGCTGTTTAGGTGGGCTTTTGGTAGGACAGCACAAGGGACAGGTTTAGGTGTGAACTAGGACTGGTTTAGGAATGCACAAAGGGCATTTTGACATGTAGAAATCAGGGCCACCCGGCTTAACTCTTGGCCCATCCGACGGATTCCAAGAGGCCCGGGATGTCACCCCTCCTTTCACACATCAATCAGGATGTTTGGTTTGTTTGGGGGTTCTGTAGGAGCTGTATTGGGTGTGTTGCACATAGGGCAAACTAGGTGACCATCAAAGGGGCCTGACATGAGTGCTCACAACGGGGGCAGAATTTGGGCCAGCAAGGGGGCCTATTTTGCATGCCATTCGGGGCCTGATTAGGAGAGGCAGGAGGTGCATGTCCAAGTGACCATCAGTGGGGTCAAACCAAGCATGATAGTAGAAGATTTAGAGTTCAACATGGAGGGCCAAAAGGGTGCACAAAGGGGCTGGTTCAGAGGCCTGTTTTAAGGGGCAGCAAGGGGCTGTTTTTGTGATGGCCAAATAGAGGGTACACTTGGGGCCTTCTGTAGACAAACATGAAGGGCACTCAAAGGGGCTGAATGGGCATTACTCAGAGGGTATGACACCATGGAGAGGGGTAGAGAAGAGAAGGAGAAGAGTTGAATTGAAAGGCTACATTGGAACACACTTTTTCAACTCACCGGTTTTTTCTTCTCTCTTGCACTGCAGGTGGTGTTGAAAATGATGGGCTGAAGGTGCCACCAAACCCTTATTCTTTTTCTGTTGGATGAGAAAAGGGGGTCTTCTCCTTGCTGATGTTGATGGATGGAGCAAAGGAATGAAGAGAGCTTGCTGCACTTGCTGAAGTTAGCACACCAATCAGGTGGGCTGGTTGCACCTGCTGTTGGTGCGCCTGCTGGAGGGAGGCCTTTTCTCCTTCTTATTATTAACTTGGAACACCACAAGGGGAATGGAGAGGTTTCTGACTTGCTGATGAAGACGTCCAAGCAAGGAGAAGCTGTCTTGGAGCAGGGTAGAGGGAGGAGAGGCAGGGCTTCCGCAGGGTGATCAGCTTGTCCTGCACATGGCCAGCTGAGGGGGCTTTTATAGGGGCTGAGGGGCGCCATCTCCAGGAGGAGATAAGGCTGGAGGTTGTTGAGAGGAGATAAGGATAACTCAAGGGAGGTTGGGGATGATAAGGATAACCCATAGTTGGTTGTTGAGGATGATCATGCGCCAACTAGAAAGAGAGGGAGAGAAGGGTGCGCACCATCTCCTCCTTTCAAGGAGGTGTGCGCACATGACAAGTGGAGAGTGGGCTGGTTAGACCAAGGCTTGGATGAGGATAAGCTCGGTTAGTTGTAGGATTAGTTAGGATGAAGATAAACCAAGGGAGAGATAGGGATAAGCCATGGGAGGTGGTTGAGGGAAGTGGTTGAGTGGGACCCACTAGCCAAGGAAGGAGGAGGTGGGTGCGCCTCCCTCCCCTATTTTCTAGGGCTTCTTGCGCACACATCAGATGAGGGAGGATGGAATTCGACCATGACAGGTTGGGTTAGCCCATCTTGGGTTAGGTTTAACCCTGGTTTAATCAAAGTGCTCCCGATCCAACGACTAGCATTAATTCCGACCAAAACCAATTAAATAAATCTTAAATTGACTTCAAAAAAATTCCAGATCATGCCCTGATGGCCATTGATATTATGCTCCATCATGATGTGTGGTTGAGATCACTTGAATTGTAACGGATCTCCTGATTTAGCTAGTTTCTCCGATCTGTGCGATCTCGGCCGTCGATAATGCCGAAAACTGTATCTGAGTGTAATTACCTTCTCCCATTGGCCAAATTTATTTTTCATGCATAAATATTCATGAGATCAAAGTTTTGGGTCATGAAAATTGAAATTTTCAGCCCATGGGTTGATCCAGAGCTAATTGGACCATTATGCCCCTGGTGCGAGAACATACGGCTTTCCATCCGGATTTGCTCTTTCTTGCATATCTCTTCACCCGGGGGTCGGATTTTCGATCCGTTTCGAGCGTTGCCTAGCTCTATCCAACCTTGACAATGTGGTAAAGTTGGAATTCCATGTTAGAGTCCCTATTTGTCCCAAAGTGTCAGGGGCAAAATGGTCATTTCGGCCTTCCGGTGTCCGATTTTCATGTTTTGGACACCGTTGCGAAGCTCTTGACCGGGGCTATGTAATGAGCACATTATCTTGGCCATTTGTATCATGTAAGGCCATGCCAATGCATTTCCAAAGCCTGTTTACATCATCTATTCACGAATTTTCCGAATTTGGGTCAGAGTTTCTGCACCGGCTTCGGCATTGCTGAAACTTGTATCAAGCAAGCTAAGAGGAAAAATTTGATGCCAACATAGTACCATGCCCCCCAGGGTAGGGAACATGCACCCTCCAAGGGGGCACATTCCCATGTGCCCTACCAAGGGGGCACATTGCCATGTGCCCTCGACTGAGGGCACATGGCACTAGTCTTCAACTGTGATTCTTCTTCCAACCAGATTAGTTAGAAAATATTATTCAGATTAATTTTGATTTTTTTGAACTTATCTTCTAATTAAGTTACACCCCTAGAGGGGGGTGCATGCATCCCAGGTGGGGGCGCATGTGCCTAGGGCAAGGCGCATTGTCTTGTTTTCTTAGGAGTCGATCAGGTTCGATTTCTCCTATAAATTAAGCCAATCTATGGTCATTCCAGAGTGGAGTTCATGATCCCCCGGGCATCACAAGATGTCCAATCTTTACTTACACTATTCTGGTGATTTTTATAGAGATAAATTCAAGCTTTTAGAGAGGGAAAACTTGGTCTGCACGTGTTCAACTAGGTCTCTCTTCTTTGACTTCAAAAGAAGCATGGAGATGTCTTCTGCCCTAGACATCTAAAGCAAAGTTCTTCCTCTCCAAGTTTCATCTCGTTTTAAATAAATAGCATACAATTTTTAGGTTGGTGCTGGTCATGGAAGGCTCTGAAGCAAAGTCACGTCAGGCAAATCTTGGTTATTGTTTGGCTTTCATGATAGACAGATTTTGCCATATCTTCTTCCTCAACTAAGCTCAATTTTCATCTATTTTTTTCTATCTCTTTATCTCGTTATTATACATCCATTTATTATTTTTTAGTATTTTTTCATTAATTTTAGTTTATTAATTTAAAAAATCTAAGAAAAGGGGTTATAAGTAACCCATATCCTGTCAATTTCTTACCAATTGTCTGTTTTTATGTCATTTTCTTTACACCTACTTCACCCTATTTTGTTATAATTGTCTATTCACTATTTTGTCTACTTTCATTGGAAATCAAGCACCCTCGTGCTGAGCACTCTCCTTCATCGGCCGGCCGAAGAAGTTAGAACCCGCCCATTCTTCCTGCTAAAGTACATACACGGTCACTTTTCTATTTACTTTCATTAAGTAAAGCAGAGCCCATGGCTCATGGAGACTGCTTTATCATTCCATGTATTAATTTATTTCATCCCTTCTTACCCACATGACCTGTATAGTCTCTTCAACATCCTTGTGATGTCGAAGGCTGAGTATTCGGGAATCTATGTGAATGTGGGTAAAGAAGGGATCATCTTCTCTTTCTCCACTTCTCTCTTTCTCTTTGAGGTGACAATCCAGATTTACTCATTCTGATTTTAGAGTTGACAGCACTCTTTTGGTGACCACGGTGGGACAGGCAATGTCTTTAATCGTAGGTGCATAGTGTTTATGTGCAACTAGTTTTAGTTCTAGCCTGGATCCCTCGTGAGCCTTTCATTTTGACTTTCTCAACTTGATTCTGTCTTTAATTTTATGATTTCACTTTATTTCATCATATCTGTGCCAAGCTTGATTACTTAATTTCTATTATTTATTTTCATCTGGTTCCTGTGTGAATCCACCATTGCCTTTAAAATTGGTTCCCATGCAAACCAACTCTTTTCTACAAACCAGTTCCCACGTGAAACAAAATTTTCTTTCAGCTCTCGAAATCAGGTTGTTCCTTTTTTATTTCAGGTTATATCACCCTAAAGTAGGTCACCATGTGACCCTCTTTTATTTATAATTGTAATTTAAACTATTTTCTACATGAACCACCCTTATAAATCAAACAGGTTCCCGCGTGAACCAATTTCTTTCATTACTTCGGTTCCCACTTGAACTAAACCTCTTTCTTAAAATCTATCCCCACTTGGATCAAATTTGTATTCACCTTAAAATTGGCCGCACGTGACCCTCTTTTAATCATTCAAACTAGCTCCCGCGTGAACCACCTTTTCTACCAAAAATTGGTTCCCGTGTGAACCACCTTCACTTTTTTCCCCGGTTTCCACATGAACTAGCTTATTCTTACATCAGTCCCTGCATAGACCACCCCTTTTGCTTGGCTCTCAGATCTGTTCCCTCTCTTTTCCTACCACTTTTCACTGCCTTCATTTGGCTCCTGTGAGAAACAAAGTCTAGTTTCTAGTTTTTAGTTGCTTGTCTAGCTCCTGCTGCTTGTCTTGTGTGAAAAGTTTATGTCCTGCTCATTTCTTGCATTATCACATGTTTGCATTGTGTGTCTACCTCTTGTAGACACGCCAAATTGGCTTGATTCGGAGCCCCAGACACTTATTCCATAGGCGATATCCTTTATTTGATTGTTATCTGATCTGGATTACCTCGTGGAGATAAGCTAAGGACGTTGGTGGAGCCCCTTGTGAGTTGAGAGTGGACTGATGATTTCCGGAATGATGCCGAAACCTTCAAGCGAGAGCCGTGCGACACGAAGCCTGCTCGATGAACGACCTTGAATGGTCCATAATTGAAGGTCTCGGGAGTCCTGCATGTGTTCCGTAACATTCAGGGTTTCGTTAAAGTCATTTTGGTAGGCGTCGGTCAATAACGGCTTTCGTTACGGCTTTCTCGATCTGTACTGGCACGGCTATCCCGGACCACGCGTTAGGCCTTTACGGTCATCACCGGGTCTTTTCGGGTCATCCGGGTTGATTCTAGCCGAATATTTTCATCAATCATGGCCATACGTCCGGTTCGGTCAATTTTAAGGTTTCCTGGCTTTTCCGAGTTTCGGTTCACGTTTACCGGGTTAATCTCAGATTTTTCGATGACTTCGGGTTTTCTGATCATACTAGACTTGTTCAGTCATCATTTTAAGTCATCCCGAGTTGACCCGAGATTTCTCCACCGGAACCGTGCTCTTTCAGATTTTCACCCCGGGTTTCGGCTTTCCGTGAGAGGGTAAACCGGTAGAAATCCCCGTGCGAACATATCGGGAGTCATTCCGGCTGGTTTACCGACTTGAGGAGGTGCGGTTGAAGGCCCTCTTTCCAACGCGACAAACGGAAGCCAAATCGGACATCCCGTTTGCAAGATACGGCTCGCGGAACACACGCGTAGGAGAGAGAGTGTACCGTGCCCCCACTCCTCTTGAAAGGGGAGGGCGCGCTCTGCGCGCCCTCAACCTGGGTGCGCGCCCTGCGCGCCCTCAAACTGGGGCTGCGCCCTGCGCACCCCCGGTTCCTTTGAAAAGCGGGGGTGCGGTCGGTTTCCGAAAATCTGAAATTGCCCTGATTAGCACCTTCTAAACCGGATTTTTGGAAGGTTTCCGGCGCTGATTTTCGATTATTTGTACCGCGCCCCCGGTTCGGGGGCGCGTTACGTATGTCAAGTCAATTTTTAGCAATTTTCGGAAGATTCCGTTGATTTTTAGCAGTGAGAAGCGTAACACGCCCCCGATCCCTTTGAAACAGGGGGGTGCGCAGACCGCACCCCCGAAGTGAGGGTGCGCCTTGCGTGCCCTCGTCCCCTTTGAAAAGCGGTGGCGCGGTCGGTCCAGTTTTCATTTTTTGCACCGGCTTCCTTCTCCTATAAATTGAGGGCCATTCTCAAAGACCCAAGGTTAATTCCTCTTGCCTAGCTCATCCAAAGGTTGTCCAAGCTCTTTTCCATAGCCGTCCTGACGTTCAAAGGCGATCCGACATTGAGAGATCGATCCCGAAGTGAAGGAGAAGGCTCAATCCGGGTGTTCTGTATCAACCAACTTCATCGACTTATGCAGAAAATCAGGGACTCCTTCTGCAAAAGTCTTCAACATAGAAGTTGTTCCCCTCTTCATTCTCTTTTATCTCCAACTAACAGAACTCAATTAAGACTTGCCGTTCGTTCGTGGCGATTGTTGCACTGAGGGCGCGCATACAGGTTCTGTTTTCTACATCCGCCCAATTCAGAATTTTTACAGACTTCTACAGGAGGATTTCGGAGAAGTCATCAACATAAGAACTCTTTCTCTCTGAGTCTTCTATCTACTTCAACAAACTTCACTCAATTCTGACATTGGGACTGCCCGTGGCGACCTCTGCACCGAAGTCACGCCAGACAGTGCAACGCGCCCCCGAACCAAGGGCGCGCAGACTGCGCCCTCACACCTAGGGTGCGCCCACCGCGCCCCCAAACCCAGGGCACATTCAGTCCAGTGCGCTGTCCGGCCATATTGGTGATATCTTCTCCGTTTTAGCTCCGATTTGAGTCATTCGAGTTTCTATGTCTTCCTCATTCATCCAAGATCATTTTAGCATCATTTTTATTTAGTTTTTGCATAATTTTATATCACAAAAAATACACAAAAAAGGGGTTAAGGCTCACCCCGAAGCCGGTGAGTTCGATTCCAATTACTTATTTCTCCTCTTCTTACTACAGTTACTACACTTTTCACAAGTCTAACCAAACTCTTAACTTGGTTTATTGTTCTAGTTGCACAAGTTGATCAAGCTAGCATCGGTTGGACTCTTCTTCATCGGCCGGCCGAAGAAGAAGAAGGTTGAACTCACATCTCAATCTCCCACGCTAAGGTACACACGGTCAATTCATCTTTCTATTTCCATTACATAAAGCAGAGCCCACGGCTCCTGTCGACCACAATTTCTTTTATCATGTTCTAAGTTATTCTCCTTCTCACTCTCCTCCTACATGACCCGAACCATCTCCAGTGCTCGAGCGACGCCGTGAGATGAAAGTTCGAGGATCAACGTGAGTGTGGGATCAAGGTGAGGAGTCTTTCCCGCTTTCTGAGTGTTTTCCGATCCACTCCTCCTTTTTCCTAAATCTATCTTTCACCTTCTATTGAGGTGCCGATCCGGAACCAGTTTCTAGAGTCGACACCTCTAACTAGATAAAATCAAAATTTTTAATCGGTTTGAGGCATTTTTTTTGGAGAGATAACATGTTCCCCCAGAAGGGGGCACATGTGCCCTGGACCAGGGTGATAAAAATGTATGCCCTACAAGCCAATCATATATGATATGATTCGAGATTTCTTGAAATATCTCATTCAATTAACTAGGAAAATCTTCATTATAAGCTCTTATTAGATGCGAATATCATAATGAAGTCCTTGATCAAATACAATGATAGTTAAATCATGATGAGATCATGATAATAAGATTAATCATCTAAACGTAATTGATCTAAATGTTTCTAGTCATAGGATACTTGAGACGGAACATCAAGGATCCGGATAGACTAGTGTATGTGATATTTTTTCATTTGATATGAATGACCAATCTCATTGTGGAGACACTGAGATACATATACAGGTGCTCATTAGTTGAATGAGTTCACTGAACTGACCGAATTAGAAACCCTAAATGGTATCTTACCGAACTGTCTATTAGGGGTTTCTATCATCACGGTTGCATGGTTGGACCTTTCGAGTCGCCAAGGATGCCTTGTTGGGTGGAACTTGTGCTTTGACCATTGACTTATGGATCACTATTTTGATGGTCCAGTATAGCAATGGATCGGGTACAAGGAAAATCTGATGGAGGAAATTGAGCGGACAACAAGGGATTGTCCACTCTCGGTAAGTGAGAGTGAATGTCCTATGGGATAGTACTCTAAATCCTTAGCCATGGTAGATAGGATAATTGGAAAAGGAGTTTTATAATTGATCCAATTCCGAGTACATGATCCTATAGAGTCGGTATACTAAGGAGTTGACAGTCGATGCCATACTCCTTTCCGATCGGGACATTGGATGGATGAGGTTTTATATCCATGCGGTAACTGATGATGGAAAGGCTCAATGGAGATGAGATTATCCCCATAGCCATTTGGGATCATGGGATGTGGCATATACCCTTCATGATCAATAGGCCGATTATATGTTATTAGATAATAGATTTAATTAAATTAAATAGAATTGTTCTATTTTATTTAGGCCTCAACCAAATAGGCTATTGGGCCTAGTGGGTCACACACAAAAGGACTTATCCACAAGTACATGGGCAAGGGCATAATTTATAGAGATTTTGGGTTTTTATGAAAAATTCCATAATTCTTTATAAATACTAATGGTTTCAGACAAACCCCATCAATCCAAGGGTAAAAACCACGTCCCTAGCCTCCTCCCTACCTCCTACTCTCTGTAGAAGGTGTCCATGGTCGATGGAGCTCTATTCGGGAAGAGTTCTCGAGGCCGACACGAAGGGAGAACCTGCTGTGAATGAAGTTCGTGTGGATACTGCTGGAGACCGGACGCTTGAATGGTTTGAAGAGCTTGATAAGATCATCTTCTTTCTCCATGGGATTATGTGAATCCCTATTAGGTATATTCGAACCCGATTTGATCGGTTTTCGGTTTTCGTCGTTCGGTTCCAATTGAGACAGATTCTAAAGAAACCTATAGGAATCATCACTTCCGCTGCCCCAAATTTTTATGGATGATTTATTACAGTGGTATCAGAGCCCGGTTCAAGTCTCGTTCAAAACCAACATCGAATCGATATTATTTCATGTTATTTATGTGTTCCCGAATCTGTGCAAATGTCTGTTTTGACGTGGCCACCATAATATGTGTATGACTCAGATAAAAGATTGGTTGGCTTATATAGAATCTCGTTATATATGGCTTTCCAACGCCACAAACTATTTAAAGTTTGGATCTCTGTAGTGTTCGGGAGAAGCCTCAAAAAATTGGTGTTTCTGTCACGCCCGAACTGACACCCGGATTTGAGGATTTTGTGAAATCTCCGTCCATAGAAAAAATTGAAGCTCGTAAAAGGTTTATGAGATGAGTAATATGATTACCTAACCTTTTCCTTTGATATCCAACTTTGAACGGCGGCGGAGGGAGAGAATTTTTGAGTTTTCCCACGAACTAGGGTTCTGCGGAGTCAGGCGGCACCGACCTAATTCTTCCTGATTTCTCATTGATAGAGAATTTTTCTATGAAAGAATATATACATTTTTAGAAATTTAATTTTATTAAAATTCTAAATTATATTTTTTGAGAATATTTTGCTTCCGGGATAAGGAGTTATCCTTGTTGCAAAATAGAGATTTCTGCTACAGAATCTCGGTTACCGCCGCCTCTTCTTCCTCATTTTGCGGTCGATTGCGATTTTTACTGGATATGAGGATGACTTTTTTGGATTCCCTATTTGATAAATATTCCAACTCATATTTTTCCAGATTTTTTGGACTCCTGAATAAGGAGATATGTCCAAGTTAATGAGATTAACTTTTTTCCGGAAGAACAGTGCTTTACGCGCCTGTTCGGGGGAAGACGATCGGTGCACGCACCGGTGCACGGCGGTTGGCGCACGCGGCTTTAGATGCCGGTGCACCCTGTGGTGCACGCGGGCGCACGCAAGCGTGGCACAATGCGCCGAATGGCGCGGCGCATTGCGCCAGACACCATTTTTTATGATTTTAAAGTGTTTAAAATCATATAAAATTCTGAAAAATTGCCATAAAATTCCATAAAAATTCTTAAAAATTCTATAATATTATTTAACATGTTTCAAAGTGTTTAATGGCATTTTATATAATTTTGAGTCCTATTTACATAGATTCACTCATGGTTAAACTTTAAAATTGTTTTAAAGGTTTAACTTAAATAATTAGTGTCTTAATTAATTCTGTAAAATGAGATTTTATTGAATATAAATTGGGACATTAATTTTTGACTTTTCACAGTATTGGGAATGAATGAATGTTCTAAATAATTTAGATGTGTATGTTTATTTCATATAAATTGTTTATATGTTGTTGCCATGTTACTTTCATGTTATTTATTTCATGAAAATTCGACATGCATGAAATTAAGAATTTCGAAAACAAAGTATATAATTTTATGCTGATATATATGATATGTCTCATATGATTATCAAGTATGCGCTCTATGTTCATGTGATGAATGTTAGTGTGTATGGAGGTGATCATGGACTTAATTATGCTTGGCTTGTGATTACTTTTAATTATGTTGGTTATGTTATTAAATGGGGCCTGCGTGTGCCTCCTCTCTCTCTCTATACAATCTGATTGTACATTCTACCTCCCTCCATTAATGTACTCCCCTTGGTTAAAACCAAAGTTTCTTATAAAGTTATGTACATTTGTGGGTCTGCGTACCCTTAAGCCGCTTGTAAGAGTTAGAAGCCGGTTCGTGGAAGATTGGAGAGAGGGACCACTTGGAGAAGCACCCTTCTAAAGTGGGATCATGCCAACTGAAGCATTTGAAACAAGGATTTTCACCTATAGGGGTGCCTTAGGTGCATGCTTAGGGTTAAGTACATGATCACTTATTTTTATGCATATTTGATATGTGGTTGTATGCTATCTTTTATACCTTAGATATATGATATTCCAATGGTATTACATATACTTAGCACATATTCTTGATGAGACTAAAATAAAATTCCTCCTTGTTTTAATTAGGTTGATAAACGTGTGATATTAAGAATGACTCACGTAGCCTTCCGTTGTTATGGTCTTGATGAGCCAATCTTAGATTGGATGGGTTTGTTGTGTTTCCCACAAGACTCATTCAGCAAGGGATTGGTGATCATGGCCAAGGCATTTGCCGAACTTTGGGGTGGACCATTGCATGGCCTTGTTGTGTTTCCCACAAGGGCTATGTTAAGAATTCATCCTCATAACGTAACAAGCGGATTTGACCTAACTATAGTATATAGCTTGTTGTGTTTCCCACAAGGTTATTAACTCTAGAGGCTAAATGACTAAGAATTGCAAGGGTTTCAATTGGTAAAAGTTACCTACCTATTAAGTATGGGATGACTTGTTGTGTTTCCCACAAGGTTGTCACCATAAAGTTAATAGGGTCTTAGTCCCCACTAGGATTTCATCGTGATATCCCGTCTTTGCATAATGAGGGTTATGCAAATTCGTCGATAATTAGTGGGAGCATAAATTAGGATAAAAGATCATATCTTAATTTTAATGAATGTTTGCGATGTTATATTGATAAAATTATATCTCAGTTGTAGAAAACGATAATAAACCACCATTAGTATGGCATACTAGATGCCAAATAGCTTAATGGCTCACACTTCTTAGACCGGTTTAGAACTAAGAGATTTGTTCTCATAGTTGACCAATTAACTATTTTACTTGAGAAGTAGGTGTCTCCTAAGTTATCTAATGATGTGAAAGAAAGATAAGATCTTATCTTATAGACGAGATGCATTGTTTGCCTTAAACTAGATATTAGTCTTTATGAGACATAAATTATAGAGACAACATGGATAGATGGATATGAGATCCATCATGGCTCATAGTGATGAGCTAACTAAAGGGCAAGTTAGAATAACAGTACATCTTAATTACTTCTTGTTGGTGAGACCAATAGTAAGAAGTAAAATCATTAGATAAAAATAGGAGAGAGTTAATAGTAAAAGAAGGTGGTCAAGATAATAAAGCCAGAATAAGACAAGATTCTTACACAATCATGATGATGATAAGTGGAAGAGGAAGTACAAAGTTTTTTGTATATAATGTAAAGGTGGAGCTTGAGAAGCTTCATGCATCAAAGTCATTGACACATACTTGTTTTAAATATACACTTAATAGTATTAGATACTATATGTGTATATCATAATATTAGATACTATGGATGCATCTAATGGTATGACATACCAGATATGCATCTTATATCTATAAGGAGTTGTAGATGATGACAAGTAAATGACGGCTTAATAAAGAAGATATTGACCTACATATGAAATGGTGCAAAAGTTGCATCATTACTAGTGGGAGGTACAAATCTTTAATAGCCTTATGGAGATGTCTTAATAATTAAGATTGCTATATATTATATCCTTCTACAAGAACATTATATGATTTCCTGCTTGAATAAATGTTGATTTTTTCTAAGCTATGGAATTGATAGATGTTCTAATTGATTGAATGGCAAAGTGTTTTTTAGTGGGAGCTTAATGAATTGTTTAATCATATTTGATATGTTAGCTCAGATGTTATGTGTGAATATTCCTTTTAAGAGGAAATGGGTTGATTTAGATCAATCTACGCTTTAGCTTTATATAGACATGGAGAATGGGTTAATGAGTTATTAGAACTCATACATCTAGATGTATGTTAGCCCGTATCTAGGTATTTCTACTTCATATTTCAAAGATGATGTCTCTAGGTATGGATACATGTACTTTATGAAGTACAAATCTAAGACCTTTGAGAAATTATTTGAGATTAAGAATGAAGTAGAGATACTAATGGAACAAGTATTAGAACTCTTTGATGAGATCAAGGAGGGGAATGCTTAAGTACATAATTCACATATATTTGAAGGATAATAGAATCTAATTTTAAAGGACACCTTTTTACACAATTTAGCTTAATTGAGTACCTAAAATGAAAAGCCATATTATGTAGGACATAATATGAACAATGACAAGCTTTGCAAATTTCCTCTTTGTTTAATTTTGGTTAAGTACTCGTTATAACCACTTGATCTTAATAGGTACCATCTAAGTCTGTTCTGATTATTTCATATAGGATATGGAAAAAAGGGGTTAAAACTTGACCTTAAGCAAGTTAAGGTTTTGGAATGTCCGACCTGGTGAAGAAGTATAACTCTAACAAGTTGGAATATAAGACTATGAAGTGTTGCTTGTGGGATATCCAAAGGAAACTTTTGGATATTAAATATACGACCCTTATTTATAAGGGTATGTGTTGCTTAGCTCACTATATTTCTAAAGGAAAAGTTCCTTCTTAAGAAAGATAATGGGAGAAAGATATATATGGAAGATGTTCCAGTCCCACAACCCAATAACACTTTTATTAAGGTGCTAATTAATAATTACACATTGGCAACTTATAGATCTATTCTTGTGTCCATTAAACCTAAGAGATTTGTGAGACATATCTCTGATAGACGAAATGAGACATAAGATAATAAGGATAGTGATCCTAGGATCTATATAGAACCAATATGAGATATTGATTCTGAAATGGGAAGAGACAATAAAATCCGATATGAACTATATCTATTCTAATCAAGTTTAGAACTTGATAGATCCACCTAAGGATATAGTATCCATAAGGAATAAATGGATCACTAAAGAATAGATTGCAGTGGATTAGAAGATAGAGACCTTCAAAGGTGAGAATAGATGAAAATGATATCATCTAAGTCAAATGGTTGACTATGATGAGATTTTTTACCTATTCCATGGATTAATCCATTTGGATTTTAATTGTTACACTCTATGATTATGAGATAAGCTAATTGGATGTTAAGATAGTGTTCCTCTAAGGTATTTTGAGGAATAGGTGTATGTGATACAACTATAGGGAATCAAGTCCCATTAACATCCAAGAAGAGTGTGTATTAAGTTCATTTATGGACTGAAGTAAAACTTCCCATAGATCATATATAATGTTTAATGAGATTAAATCTTATGACTTCGTTAAGAACGAAGAGGAGCCTTGTGTATTCAACAAGGTAAGTGGGAGTGCTGTTACTTTCTTGACATTTTATGTTGATGACATACTACTCATTGAGAATGAAGTAGGTGTGTTATCATAAGTGAACCTAGCTATCAAATTGATCCTCCAAACACATTTTGGGTTTTAAGATCTATGGAGATAGATCTAAAATCAATGCCCAGTTAATGTACGTAGTCACCATAGTCAAAGGGTTTGACATGATAAACTCCAAGATAGGTTTCTTACCTATGTGGTGTGGGGTTGATCTCTCTAATGTGTTGTCTTTAAAGACTTCTTGAGAGATAAAAAGATTACATTAATAGAGTCCTTATGCCTTTGTCATAGGGTCTATCATTTATGTGATACTACGTACATGATGTGATTAATGCTCTAAGTGTTATGAGCATTCATTAAGAAGATCCGGGTGAGAGTCACTAGATAGTTTAGAGATATATCATTTGGTACTTGAGAAGCACTAAGATTATATCTCTATACACTGGAGGATAAGACTTGAAGTCTTGTAGTTTTACAAACACAAGCTTTCAATCAAATAAGTTTGATATTATGTCAGAATAATGATGGTGCAGTGAGCTGAAAGAGTTCTATATGATAGAACACTATAAATTTTACAACATATGTAAATAAGCTTACATAGTGGTTGCACACTACTTGAGAAGTAGTCTAGATGAAGATTCTCATCTTAGGTATGGGATTGTCCTAATTTTCTTTGAAAGTGTACCATTGTTTTTGTGAAAACAATGGGGTAGAGCCAATATCTCATCAGAAGTTTAGAACTTCTGTGGCAATACCATACAATCAGAGAGATTGTAGCTTATAGATATATAATTAAAGATAGAATATCTACCACTAATAACAATGTAGATCCACTAACTGAAGCAGTTACTCAAATAGTGTTTGAGCTTCACCTCGAGCTGATACAGATTAGTTAGATGGGTGATTGGCTTTAGTGCAAGTGGGAGATTGATAGAAATGTATGCCCTACAAGCCAATCATATACGATATGATTCGACATTTCTAGAAATATCTCATTCAATTAATTAGGCAAATCTTCATTATAAGCTCTTATTAGATGCGAATATTATAATGAAGTCCTTGATCAAATACAATGATGATTAAATCATGATGAGATCATGATAATGAGATTAATCATCTAGAGGTAATTGATCTAAATGTTCCTAGTCATAGGATACTTGAGACGAGACATCAAGGATCTGGATAGACTAGTGTATGTGATATTTTTTCATTTGATGAGAATGACCGATCTCATTGGTTATTAGTGTGGAGATACTGAGATACATATACAGGTTCTCATTAGTTGAATGAGTTCACTGAACTGACCAAATTAGAAACCCCAAATGGTATCTTACCGAACTGTCTATCAGGGTTTTCTATCATCACGGTTGCATGGTTGCATCTTTGACCTGAGTCGCCAAAGATGCCTTGTTGGGTGGAACTTGTGCTTTGACCATTGACTTATGGATCACTATTTAGATGGTCCAGTATTGCAATGGATTGGGTACAAGGAAAATCCGATGGAGGCAATTGAGCAGACATCAGGGATCGTCCACTCTCGGTAAGTGAGAGTGAATGTCCTATGGGATAGTACTCTAAATCCCTGGCCAGGGTAGATAGGATAATTGAAAATAAGTTTTCTAATTGATCCAATTCCGAGTCCATGATCCTATAGAGTCGGTACACTAAGGAGTTGACAGTCGATGCCGTACTCATTTCCGATTGGGACATTGGATGGATGAGGGTTTATATCTATGTGGAAACAGATGATAGAAAGGCTCAATGGAGATGAGATTATCCTCATAGCCATTTGGGATCATGAGATGTGGCTTGTACCATGATCGGTAGGCCGATTAATCTGTTATCGGATAACAGATTTAATTAAATTAAATAGAAAATTTCTATTTTATTTAGGCCTCAACCAAATAGGCTATTAAGCCTAGTGGGTCACACACAAAAGGACTTATCCACAAGTACCTGGGCAATGGCGTAATTTATAGAGATTTTGGGTTTTTATAAAAAATTCCATAATTCTTTATAAATACTAATGGTTTCAGCCAAACCCAATCAATCCAAGGGTGAAAACCACATCCCTAGCCTCCTCCCTACCTCCTCCTCTCTGTAGAAGGTGTCTATGGTTGATGGAGCTCTATTCGGGAAGAGTTCTCGAGGCCGGCGCGAAGGGAGAACCTGCTGTGGATGAAGTTCGTGTGGATACTGCTGGAGACCGGACGCTTGAACGATTTGAAGAGCTTGAGAAGCTCATCTTTCTTTCCATGGGATTATGTGAATCACTATCAGGTATATTCGAATCCGATTTGATCGTTTTTCGGTTTTCATCGTTCGGTTCCGATTGAGACATATTCTAAAGAAACCTATAGGAATCGTCACTTCCGTTGCACCAAATTTTTATGGACGATTCCTTACACAAGGTGCATGCGCCCTTGGCCAGGGTGCAAGGGGCCTATTTTGTAGGACCGGAATGGGCCGACCGTTTCTATAAATTGAGACAACCTATGGTCATTCCAGAGGCTGGTTCATGACCCCCTAGGCTTTTCAAGATGCCCAAGCTTTCTCCTGCATCAATTTGGGGATTTTTAAAGTGAGAATTTTGAGTTTTTAGAGAGAGAGAAGTCTGTCCAGGAGAGAGGAAGGCCAGTCTACAGGTGATCTTCATGTCTCTCTTCATCAGCTTCTACAGCAGTGTGTAGACGTCTTCTGCTCTACATCAAAGTTCTTTCACTCTGATTCTTCTTCTGTTTGCAATTGATGTCACATGATTATGAGGTCGGGGCTGGTCATGGCAAGCTCTGAATAAAAGTCGTGCCTGGCAGAACCCGGACTCCTGTTCGACTTTTTCGATAATACAAATTTGGCCATAGCTCTCTCAATTCTTCTTAAAAATTTTCTGTTCTTTTTTCTATGTCTTTGTTTCGTCATTATCCATCCAACTATTATTTTTTTACATTTTTTTACATTATTTTTAGACTATTAATCTAAACAATAAAAAAAGGTTAGAGATAACCCGAATCTGGTCAGTTTCTTTTCAATTGTGTGTTTCATGTTATTTTATTTACATATACTCCATTTTGTTTAGTTCTAATCATCTTGTCATTTGTTTTATTATCTAGTTGCACAGGAAACCAAGTACCTAAGAGTTGATGACTCTTCTTTATCCGTCGGCCGAGGAAGGAGAAGCTTTAACTCGCACTCTTCCCACTAAGGTACACATGATCATTTTTATTGCATAAAATGGAACCTGCGGTTCCTAATGACCACATCATGTCTTAAATTTTTTTAATTCTCATCCTCCTCTCACATGACCCGAACCATCTCTTCGATGATCGAGCGATGCCAAGGGATGAAAGTGTAGACATGCCAAATTTGCCTAATTTAGAGCATAAAACTTATGTTTTATAGGGTAACATGTGTGATTGATCTTAGAATGATGCCGGGTCCTTTTATGTTTATTTTGAGCTTTGCCAAATGAAATCGGGACGTTTTTGGACTTTTCTACACAAAAGCTGTACTTTTCGAGTGAAAGCCACACGTAAATAGTGTAAAAAAAGAAATTGGCTGGGTGACCAATGCCTAATTATCATGCATTAAAGATTATGGTCAGATTCATGCTCCTTACAAGTTTTGTTTTCATGTCGTGTCTTTTCGGTTGGCCGTCGGAATCATTCCGACCAGTATCAGATCTTCCATTTGCTGTCCTAATTTAGAATAAAATTCTGAATATTTGGGGAGTGTGATATATTATACATTGTTTTATAAAGCTTCTTCGGCCTGTTATCTTTCCAACGCAACAAACAACATCAAATTTCGAGTTCGGTTGTGTCTGCAATGGCTTCCAAAAGAAAGACGCGCAGAATCAGTCCCATGTGCCCTGGTCCCTGGTCACATGTGCCCTGGATCCAGGGCACGTGGCCATGTGCCCTCACCCTGAGGCACATGGTCATGTGCCCCCGATCGGGGGCACGTGGTAACAAGTTTTCAATCGGGACTCTACCTCTAACTAGATCAGATTGAATTTTTCAATCGGATCATATTGTTTTCTTAAGAAGGATTAGATGCACCCCCTCTAGGGGGCACATGTGCCCCAAAGTGGGGCACATGCTTCCCGAACCAGGGCACATGCGCCCTGGGCCAGGGAACAAATATTCTGTTTTTTAGCCAAGATCGCGACAGTTGTTCTCTTATAAATAGACTCCGATTCCGGTCATTTGAGAGGCTGGTTGACAACCCCCTGGGCATCTCAAGACGTTCAAGCTCCCTCCTGTATCAATTTTGTGATTTTTAAAGAGAGAATTTCATATTTTTAGAGAGAGAGAGAGAAGTCAGTTCAGGAGAGAGGAAGGCTGTCTACAGGTGATTTGCCAAGTCTCTTTTCTTTGGCTTCTACAGCAACGTGTGGACGTCTGCTGTCCGAGCTCTCAACATAAAAGTTCTTCTTCTCTGAGTCTTCTTCTGTTTACAATTAACGACACATGAGTCTGAGGTCAGGTCTGGTCGTGGCAAGTCCTGAAGCAAAGTCATGCCTAGCAGATCCTGGACTGCTGCTAGCTTTTTCGACAAACCAAATTTGGCCATATCTCTCTCAATTCTTATCAAAAATTTTTTGTTCTTGTTCTTATTTCTTTATTTCAGAAATTTTTTTTAATCTAACGCACTTAAAACATTCATTTCCAGAACTAACACCCTAAATATTTTATTTCCAAATCTAACACAGTTTCGTCAATGTCGCTAGGTCTGTTAGCGATTTCAGCGCTCGAGGACAAAGTCGGTGGTTTATCCAGCGACTTTCACGTTTCTTTTTTTTTAAATACTTGGGGTAAAAGTCGCTGGTAAGACTAGCGACTTTCACTCCATAATATTATATTAATATATTAATACATAATACATATTAATATATAAATTAATAATTATAATTATTTTTAAATAAATTATTATATGTTAATATGTACTTAATATTAATAACATATAATAATATATAACATATAATATTTATTTAAATAAAATAAAATAAATAAATTAAATTTATTTATTTAATAAATGTTATACATATAATATTTTAAAGTAAAATATTATATTAAATTATTTTTAGTTTTGTTTTATTCATACTTTAAATAAAATATTATATTAAATTATTTTTTGTTTTATTTTATTTATACTTAGTTAAAGTATAAATATTAAAATTATATAATTAATTTATTTATGCATATAAATATTTAAAATTACTTTAAAAAAACGTGGAAGTCGCTGGTCTTACCAACAACTTTTACCCCAAGTATTTTAAAAAAAGGGAAACGTGAAAGTCGCTGGATAAACCAACGACTTTGTCCCCGAGCGCTGAAATTGCTAATGGACCTAGCGACTTTGACGAAACTGTGTTAGATTTGGAAATAAAATCTTTAGGGTGTTAGTTCCAGAAATGAATGTTTTAAGTGTGTTAGATTAAAAATTTTCTCCTTTGTTTCGTGATTCTCCATCCTCTTATCATTTTTTACATTATTTTACATTAGTTTTAGTCTGTTAATCCAAAAATAAAAAAGGGGTTAGAAATAACCAGAATTTGGTCAGTTTCTTTTCAGTTGTGTGTTTCATGTTATTTTCTTTACACATACTCCACTTTGTTTAGTTCTAATTATATTTTCATTTGTTTGTTTGTCTAGTTGCACAGTAAATCAAGCACTCACGCGTTGAGGACTCTTTTTCATCGGCTGGCCAAAGAAGGAGAAGCTTTAACACACACTCTTCCCACTAAGGTACACATGGTCATTTTTTATTACATAAAGCGGAACCCGCGGTTCCTGGAGACCACATGTCTTAATTTCCTTCTTCTCATCTTCCTCCCACATGACCCAAACCGTCTCTTCGGTTATTGAGCGATGCCGAGGGATGAAAGATCAGGGATCAATGTGAGTGTGAGACCAAGGTGAGAGTGCTTTCCGTGTTTTCTTCCTTTCTTTCTCATTCCCTCTTGAGGTGGCGATCCAGATTCACAGACTACCCCAAAAAGGCGAGCCCTGTTCGTATTTTCGGAGTCGACAGTGCCCTGGCCCCAGGCCGCATGTGCCCTCAGGCCAGGGTGCATGGGCCCCCGGTCTAGGCACATGTCGACTTCAACATTCTTTTTTCATCCTGATTGTTTTGGAATCAAAAGACTGACCAATTTGAAATTTGCAGATGTCAAAGAGAGTTCATTGTCCACGTGCGCACGACACTGAGGCTGGCCCTTCTTAGTCGGCAACTTCACATGAGGTAAATGACTTTTGAATTGGTCATAAATTCTCTTTCATATTTGTGATTACTACTTAACAACTTTTTTTTACAAGGATGCACCAAGTCCCATATCTCGTGGTAGATGATACAATTGGCGTACTGAGGCCTCCAGTCATTTTAGCGTTGCCGACTGGACGAGATGGGATTTGGTCTGATCCTACACATGATGCCACTCTAGGAAGACATGGCTTTGATTCAAGTTCTGAGAGATCACTGGGACACTAAGACTTGCTCTTTTATGCTTCTCTGGGGGCAAATGGTCCCCACCCTAGAGGATGTGGCCCACATCACAGGGCTTCGGGTCTACGAGCATGCTGTCACCAGATGCACATGCGGTGACTACTCAGAGATGGCAGTAGCACTACTTTCTTACTCCTTGTCTCGGTCACATGAAGAGGTGGTTCTCTTGATCACTCGAAATGAGTGTTTCGAGTTAGTGGGCCTGTCAAAGGCTTAGATGTAGTGAGGCGAGAGTACGAGGGACTACGAGGACCTCCTGATACGGTATCTGCGACATTGTGCAGTCTTCCCGGATCAGTGGAGGCGGACCGGGATCTCCGCTAGTTTCTGCTCTTCTTTTTCTGTCGCTTGTTGCTAGGTAAAAAGACCAAGAAAGTTTACCTACAGTTCCTTTCGCTCCTGGCTGACATGGAAGCAATCGGCGACTATGATTGGGGCACAGCTGTCTTGGCCCACTTGTTTACCAGCCTCTCCCCTTATAGTGGTGCTGTCTCCATGGGTGGCTTCACACCCTTTCTTCAGGTATTTCACTTTATGTTCCTCTTTTCTATTGCATGTTATACCTGTAAGGAAACGTCCATTAAAATTTTATTCTGCGGAAGCGATGATTCCTATGGGTTCCTTTAGAATCCGTCTCAATCCGAACCGAACGACGAAAACCAAAAACCGATCAAATCGGGTTCGAATATACCTGATAGGGATTAATATAATCCCATGGAGAGGAAGGAGATGAGCTTCTCAAGCTTTTCAAACCGTTCAAGTGTCCGGTCTCCAGTAGTATCCACACGAACTTCATCCACAACAGGTTCTCCCTTCGCGCCGGCCTCGAGAACTCTTCCCGAACGGAGCTCCATCGACCATGGACACCTTCTAAAGAGAGGAGGAGGTAGGGAGGAGACTTGTGACGTGGTTTTCACCCTTGGCTTGATTGGGTTTGGCTGAAACCATTAGTATTTATAGAGAATTATGGAATTTTTCATAAAAACCCAAAATCTCTATAAATTACGCCCTTGCCCATGTACTTGTGGATAAGTCCTTTTGTGTGTGACCCACTAGGCCCAATAGCCTATTTGGTTGAGGCCTAAATAAAATAGAACGATTCTATTTAATTCTAATTAAATCCGTTATCCGATAACAGATTAATTGGCCTACCGATCATGAAGGGTACAAGCCACATCCCATGATCCCAAATGGCTATGGGGATAATCTCATCTCCATTGAGCCTTTCCATCATCAGTTACCACATGGATATAAACCCTCATCCATCCAATGTCCCGGTCGAAAAGGAGTACGGCATCGACTGTCAACTCCTTAGTGTACCGACTCTATAGGATCATGTACTCGGAATTGGATCAATTGGAAAACTCCTTTTCTAATTATCCTATCTACCCTGGCCAGGGATTTAGAGTACTATCCCATAGGACATTCACTCTCACTTACCGAGAGTGGACGATCCCTTGTTGTCCGCTCAATTGCCTCCATCAGATTTTCCTTGTACTCGATCCATCGCTATATAGGACCATCTAAATTGTGATCCATAAGTCAATGGTCAAAGCACAAGTTCCACCCAACAAGGCATCTTTGGCGACTCATGTCAAAGGTCCAACAATGCAACCGTAATGATAGAAGACCCTGATAGACAGTTCGGTAAGATACCATTCAGGGTTTCAAATTCGGTCAGTTCAGTGAACTCATTCAACTAATGAGCACCTGTATGTGTATCTCAGTGTCTCCACACTAATGACCAATGATATCGGTCGTCCTCAGCACATGAGAAGATATCACATACACTAGTCTATACGGATCCTTGATGTCCCGTCTCAAGTATCCTATGACTAGGAACATTTAGATCAAATACCTCTAGATGATCAATCTCATTATCATGATCTCATCATGATTTAATCATCATTGTATTTGATCAAGGACTTCATTATGATATTCGCTTCTAATAAGAGCTTATAATGAAGATTTTCTTAATTAATTGAATAAGGTATATCTAGAAATGTCAAATCATATCATATATGATTGGCTTGTAGGGCATACATTTCTATCAATCTCCCACTTGCACTAAATCCAATCACCCATCTGACTGATCTATATTAGCTCAAGGTGAAGCTCAAATACTCTTTGAGTAACTGCGTCAATTAGTGGATCTGCAATGTTATTAGTGTTAGATACTCTATCTTTAATTATATCTCTATGAGCTACAATCTCTCTGATTGTATGGTATCGCCACAGAAGTTCTAAACTTCTGATGAGATATTTCCTCTACTCCATTGTTTTATCAAAACAATGATACACTTTCAAAGAAAATTGAGACAATCCCATATCAAATATGTAGATGAAAAACTTCATCTAAACTACTTCTCAAGTAGTGTGCAACCACTATGTAAACTTGTTTACATATGTTGTAGAACTTACAGTGTTCTATCACATAGAACTCTTTCAACTCACTACACCACCATAGTTCTGACTTAATATCAAACTTATTTGATTAGAAGCTTGTGTTTGTAAAACTACAAGACTTCAAGTCTTATCCTCCAGTGTATAGAGATACATTCTCAGTGCTTCTCAAGTACCAAATGATATATCTCTAAACTATCCAGTGACTCTCACCTGGATCTTCCTGATGAATGCTCATACATCATGTACGTAGCATCATATAAATGATAGACCCTATGACAAAGGCATAAGGCCTCTATTTATGTGATCTCTTTATCTTTCAAGAAGTCTACAAAGACAACACTTTACAAAGATCAACTCCACACCACATAGGTAAGAAACCTATCTTGGAGTTTATCATGTCAAACCCTTTGACTATGGTGACTACGTACATTAACTGGGCATTGATTTTAGATCTATCTCCATAGATCTCAAAACCCAAATTGTGTTTGGAGAATCAATTTGATAGCTAGGTTCACTTATGATAACACACCTACTTCATTCTTAATGAGTAGTATGTCATCAACATAAAATGTCAAGAAAGTAATAGCACTCCCACTTATCTTGTTGAATACACAAGGCTCCTCTTCGTTCTTAACGAAGTCATAAGATTTAATCTCATTAAACCTTATATATGATCTATGGGAAGTTTTACTTCAATCCATAAATGAACTTAATACACACTCTTCTTGGATGTTATTGGGACTTGATTCCCTATAGTTGTATCATATACACCTATTCCTCAAAATAATTTAGAGGAACACTATCTTAACATCCAATTAGCTTATCTCATAATCATAGAGTGTTACAATCAAAATCCGAATGGATTAATCCATGGAATAGGTAAAAGATCTCATCATAGTCAACCATTTGACTTCAATGATATCCTTTTCAACTATTCTCACCTTTGAAGGTATCTACCTTCTAATCCACTCCAATCTATTCTTTAGTGATCCATTTATTCCTTATGGATACTATATCCTTAGGTGTATCTATCAAGTTCTAAACTTGATTAGAATAGATAAAGTTTATATCGGATTTTATTGTCTCTTCCCATTAATGAATCAATATCTCATATTGGTTCTATATAGATCCTAGGATCAATATCCTTATTATCTTATGCCTCATTTCATCTATCAGAGATATGTCTCACATATCTCTTAAGTAGAATGGACACAAGTAAAGACCTATCATTTGTCCTTGTGTAATTATTAACTAGCACCTTAATAGAAATGTTATTGGGTTGTGGGACTGGAACATCTTCCATATATACCTTGCTCCCACTATCTTTCTTAAGAAGGAACTTTTCCTTTAGAAATATAGTGAGCTGAGCAACACATACCCTTATACATAAGGGTTGTATATTTAATATCCAAAAGTTTCCTTAGGATATTCCACAAGTCAACACTTCATAGTCTTATATTCCAACTTGTTAGAGTTATACTTCTTCACCAGGTCGGACATTCCGAAACCTTAACTTGCTTAAGGTCAAGCTTTAACCCCTTTTCCATATCCTATATGGAATAGTCAGAACAGATTTAGAATGTACCTTTTAAAATCAAGTGGTTATAACGAGTACTTAACCAAAAATAGACAAAGAGAAAATTTGCAAAGCTTGTCATTGTTCATACTATGTCTTACATAATATGACCTCTCATTTTAGCTACTCAATTAAGCTAAAATGTGTAAAGAGGTGTCCATTAGATTCTATTATCCTTCAATTATATGTAAATTATGTACTTAAGTATTCCTCTCTTTGATCTCATCAAAGAGTTCTAATACTTGTTCCATTAGTATCTCTACTTCATTCTTAATCTCAGATAATTTCTCAAAGGTCTTAGATTTGTACTTCATAAAGTACATGTATCCATACCTAGAGATATCATCTTTGAAATAATGAAGTAGAAATATTCTTCTTTATCCTTACTAGATATGGGCTAACATACATCTAAATGTACGAGTTCTAATAACTCATTAACCCATTCTCCTTGTCTATATAAAGCTAAAGTGTAGATTGATCTAAATCAACTCATTTTCTCTTAAAAGGAATATTCACACATAACATGAGAGCTAACATATCAAATATGATTAACAATTCATTAAGCTCCCACTGGCAAACACTTTGTCATTCAATCTATTAGAACATCTATCAATTCCATAGCTTAGAATAAATCAACATTTATTCAAGCAGGAAATCATATAAGATTCTTGTAGAAGGATATAATAGCAATCTTAATTATTAAGACATCTCGATAAGGCTATTAAAGAATTGCACCTCCCACTAATAATGATGCTAGTTTTGCACCATTTTATATGTAGGTCAACATCTTCTTTATTAAGCCGTCATTTACTTGTCATCATCTACAACTCCTTGCAGATATAAGATGCATATCTGGTATCCCATACCATTAGATGCATCCATAATATCTAATATTATGATATACACATATAGTATCTAATACTATTAAGTGTATATTTAAAACAAGTAAATGTCAATGACTAGGATACATGAAACTTCTCAAGCTCCACCTTTGCATTATGTACAATACACTTTGTACTTCCTCTTCCACTTACCATCATCATGATAATGTAAGAATTCTGTCTTATTCTGGCTTTATTATCTTGACCACCTTCTTTTATTATTAACTATCTCCTATTTATATCTACTGATTTTACCTCTTACTATTGGTCTCACCAACAAGAAGTAATTAAGTTGTATTGTTGTTCTAAGTTTCCCTTTAGTTAGCTCATCACTATGAGCCATGATGGATCTCATATCCATCTATCCATGTTGTCTCTATAATTTATGTCTCATAGAGACTAACATCCAGTTTAAGGCAAACAATGCATCTTGTCTATGAGATAAGATCTTATCTTTCTTTCATATCACTAGATAATTTAGGAGACACCTACTTCTCAAGTAGAATAGTTTAGTTGGTCAACTATGAGAACAATTCTCTTAGTTCTAAACCAGTCTAAGAAGTGTGAGCCATTAAGCTATATGGCATCTAATAGGCCATACTAATGGTGGTTTATTATCATATTCTGCAACTGAGATATAATTTTATCAATATAACATTGCAAACATTCATTAAAATTAAGATATGTTCTTTGATTCTAATTTATGCTCCCACTAATTTTCGACGAATTTGCATAACTCTCATTATGCAAAGACGGGATATCACGATGAAATCCTAGTGGGGACTATGACCCTATTAACTTTATGGTGACAACCTTGTGGGAAACACAACAAGTCATCCCATACTTAATAGGTAGGCAACTATTGTCAGTTGTAACTCTTGCAACTCTTAGTCATTTAGCCTCTAGAGTTATGACCTTGTGGTAGCACAACAAGCCATATACTCTAGTTAGGTCAAACCCGCTTGTTACGTTATGAGAATGGATTCTTCACACAGCCCTTGTGGTAGCACAACAAAGCCATGCAAATGGTCCACCCCAAGGTTCGGCAAATGCCTTAGCCATGATCACCAATCCCTTGCTGAATGAGTCTTGTGGTAGCACAACAAACCCATCCAATCTAAGATTGGCTCATCAAGACCATAACAACAGAAGGCTACGTGAGTCATTCTTAATGTCACACGTTTATCAACCTAATTATGACAAGGAGGGATTTTATTTTAGTCTCATCAATAATATGTGCTAAGTATATATAATACCTTTGGATTATCATATATCTAAGGTATAACCTGTAGCACACATCCACATATCAAATATGCACAAATCAAGTGATCATGGACTTAACCCTAAGCAAGCACCTAAGGCACCCCTCTAGGTGCAAATCCTTGCTTCAGATGCTTGAGTTGGTATGCTCCCACTTTATAAGGGTGCTTTTCCAAGTGGTGCCGCTCTCCAACCTTCCACGAACCGGCTTCTAACTCTTACAAGCGACTTAAGGGTATGCAGACCCCACAAATGTACATAACTCAATAAGAAACCTTGGTTTTAACCAAGGGGAGTACATTAATGGAGGGAGGTAGAATGTACAATCAGATTGTATAGAGAGAGAGAGGAGGCACACGCAGGCCTCATTTAATAACATAACCAACATAATTAAAAGCAATCACAAGCCAAGCACAATTAAGTCCATGATCACCTCCATACACACTAGCATTCATCACATGAACATAGAGCGCATACGTGATAATTATATGAGATATATCATATATATCAGCATAAAATTGTATATAATTTATTTTGAAATTCTCAATTTCATGCATGTTGAATTTTTCATGAAATAAATAACATGAAAATAACATGACAATAACATATAAACAATTTATACGAAATGAACATACAAAACTAAACTATTTAGAACATTCATGCATTCCCAATACTGTGCAAGGTCAAAAATTAATGTCCCAATTTATATTCTGTAAAATATCATTTTACAGAATTAATTAAGACACTAATAATTTAAGTTAAACCTTTAAAACAATTTTAAAGTTTAACCAAGAGTGAATCTATGTAAATAGAACTAAACATCATCTAACATGTCATTAAACACTTTAAAACATGTTACATAATATTATAGAATTTTTATAAATTTTTATGAATTTTTATGGCATTTTTTCGGATTTTCTATGATTTTAAACAATTTAAAATCACTAAATAAAGGATGTGGCGCATTGCGCCGCGTATGGCGGCGCACTGCACCCATCCGTCGTGCGCCGCATTGCGCTGCGGGCGCTGGCGCATTGCGCCGCCGCCGCCGCCGCCGCGCGCGCGCTGCCGCCGCTGCCGCCGCGGCGTCTACGCCACCGGTGCGCCGGCGTGGCACGCGCGCAGTCGTGCGCGCGAGCCCCGGTCAAACCAGGGTTTGACCCAGATCCGGTTCTGGGTCAGATTCGGACCCTTCTTCTCCGCCCGATAAGATGGCGGCCGGAGCACTGTTCATCCGAGAGGAGTGTTTCCATAAAACCAGGTCTCTATCTCCCTATACCGGACTCCAAAAAATCTGTAAAAATATGCATTAGAATACTTATCGAATAAAGAATCCAAAAAAGTCGGCCTAATATCCAGGAAAAATATCAATCGACCGAAAAATGAGGAAGAAGAGGCAGTGGTCACCAAGATTCCGTAGCAGAAATCTCAATTTTGTAACGAGGATAAATCCTTATCCCGGGAGCCAAATATTCTCCAAAAATACAATTTAAAATCCTCATCAAATAAAGTTTCTAAATATGTATATAAACCTTCAGAGAAAAATTATATATCAATGGGAAATTAGGAAGAAACAAGTCGGCGCCGCCAGACTCCGCAGAACCCTAGTTCGTCGGAAAACTCAAAATTTCTCCCCCTCCGCCGTAGTTCAAAGCTGGATATCAAAGGTAAAGTATAGGTAATAATATTATATTCTAAACCTTTTCCAAGCCACAATTTCTTCTATGGACGGAGATTTCACAAAATCCCCAAATCCGGGTGTCGGTTCGGGAATGACAGAAACACCAACCTTTGATGCTTCTCCCGAACACTACAGAGATCCAAACTTCAAACGGTTTGCGGCGTTGGAAAGTCCTATATCACTAGATTCTACCGGAGCCAACCAATATTTTATCTGAGTCATACACAAAATATGGTGGCCTCGTCAAAACAGACGTTAGCACAGATTCGAGAACACATAAATAACATGAAATAATATCGATTCGAAGTCGGTTTTGACTGAGACTTGACCCGGGCTCTGATACCACTGTAAGGAATCGTCCATTAAAATTTTATTCTGTGGAAGCGACGATTCCTTTGGGTTCCTTTAGAATCCGTCTCAATTAGAACTGAACGACGAAAACCGAAAACCGATCAAATCGGGTTCGAATATACCTGATAGGGATTCATATAATCCCATGAAGAGGAAGGAGATGAGATTCTCAAGCTCTTAAAACCGTTCAAGTTTCCGGTCTCCAGCAGTATCCACACGAACTTCATCCACAACAGGTTCTCCCTTCGCGCCGGCCTCGAGAACTCTTCCCGAACGGAGCTCCATCGACCATGGACACCTTCTAGAGAGAGGAAAAGGTAGGGAGGAGGCTAGGGACGTGGTTTTCACCCTTGGCTTGATTGGTTTTGGCTGAAACCATTAGTATTTATAGAGAATTATGAAATTTTTCATAAAAACCCAAAATCTCTATAAATTACGCCCTTGCCCCTGTACTTGTGGATAAGTCCTTTTGTGTGTGACCCACTAGGCCCAATAGCCTATTTGGTTGAGGCCTAAATAAAATAGAACAATTCTATTTAATTCTAATTAAATCCGTTATCCGATAACAGATTAGTCGGCCTACCGATCATGAAGGGTACAAGCCACATCCCATGATCCCAAATGGCTATGGGGATAATCTCATCACCATTGAGCCTTTCCATCATCAGTTACCACATGGATATAAACCCTCATCCATCCAATGTCCCGGTCGAAAAGGTGTACGGCATCGACTGTCAACTCCTTAGTGTACCGACTCTATAGGATCATGTACTCGGAATTGGATCAATTGGAAAACTCCTTTTCCAATTATCCTATCTACCCTGGCTAGGGATTTAGAGTACTATCCCATAGGACATTCACTCTCACTTACCGAGAGTGGACGATCCCTTGTTGTCCGATCAATTGCCTCCATCGGATTTTCCTTGTACCCGATCCATCGCTATATAGGACCATCTAAATTGTGATCCATAAGTCAATGGTCAAAGCACAAGTTCCACCCAACAAGGCATCTTTGGCGACTCAGGTCAAAGGTCCAACCATGCAACCGTGATGATAGAAGACCCTGATAGACAGTTCGGTAAGATACCATTCAGGGTTTCAAATTCGGTCAGTTCAGTGAACTCATTCAACTAATGAGCACCTGTATGTGTATTTCAGTGTCTCCACACTAGTGACCAATGAGATCGGTCGTCCTCATCACATGAGAAGACATCACATACACTAGTCTATACGGATCCTTGATGTCCCGTCTCAAGTATCCTATGACTAGGAACATTTAGATCAAATACCTCTAGATGATCAATCTCATTATCATGATCTCATCATGATTTAATCATCATTGTATTTGATCAAGGACTTCATTATGATATTCGCTTCTAATAAGAGCTTATAATGAAGATTTGCCTAATTAATTGAATAAGATATATATAGAAATGTCAAATCATATCATATATGATCGGCTTGTGGGGCATACATTTCTATCAATACCTATACTAACAAAGTGTTCTTTCAGGTGTGGAGCTACCTATACCTTCCACTGCACCGAGGTCAGCTAGAGCACCCATCTCGCCTACCTTTGATGGCGCCTGGCACGCCATTCGTGACATTACTTCTCATGCACACCAGCTCCTCCATCTCCGAGGCGACTGTCGACTCTAAAAATTCAACGGGGCCCTCTCCTTTTTAGGGAAGTCCATAAATCCAGATCATCACCTCAAGAGGGGATGATAAAGAAAGAATAAAACATGGAAAGCAACTCTCACCTCGGTCCCACACTCACATTGATCCCTGAACTTTCATCCCTTGGCGTCACTTGATCACCAAAGAGATGGTTCGGGTCATGTGGGAGGAGGGTGAGAAGAAAGAAATTAAGACATGTGGTCGCCAGGAACCGCGGGTTCTGATTTATGAAATTAAATTGACCGTGTGTACCTTAGCGTGAAGAGTGTGGGTTAAAGCTTCTCCTTCCTCGGCCGGCCAATGAAGAAGAGTCCTCAATGCATGGGTGATTGATATTCTATGCAACTAGACAAATAAAAAAGTGAAATAGACAATCAGAACTAGACAAAGTAGAGTATATGTAAAGAGAATAACATGAAACACACAACTGACTAGAAACTGACCGGATTCGGGTTATCTATAACCCCTCTTTTTCTATTTTCGGATTAATAGACTAAAAATAATGAAAAAAATAATGGGAGTATGTATAATCACGAAATAAAGATATAAGAAAAAGAACAGAATGATTCTGAGTAGAATAGAGAGAGATATGGCCAAATCTGGGTTGTTGAAAAAGCCGAGCAGCAGTCCAGGATCTGCCAGGCGCGACTTTGCTTCTGCGCTCATCACGACCAGCCCTGACCTCAGAATCAAGTTCCATCAATTGAAAACTGAAGAATACTTGAAGTGGAAGAACTTTTATGAAGAGAGCTCGGGCAGAAGACGTCCACACGCTGCTGTATAGGATTAAGAAGAGAGACCTGGCTGATCACCTGCAGAACAGCCTTCCTCTCTCTTGAACCGACTTTTTTCTCTCTAAAAACTCAAAATTCTCTCTCTAAAAATCACAAATAAATGCAGGAGGGAGGATGGACATCTTGAGATGCCTAGGGGGTCATGCTCATGCCCTTGGAACGACCAAAATCAGAGTTAATTTATAGGAGAACGGACGGTCTTATCAAGACTAAAAAAAGGCCACCTTGCACCCTACCCCAGAGTGCATGCGCCCTGGTGCAGGGCGCATGCACCCCACTGAGGGGTGCATGTGCCTCCCAGTGGGGGCGCATGGCACATTTTCTGAAAAATTCGGTTATATCCGCTCGATCTGTTTAGTGGTAAAGTCCCGGTGAAAAATTGGTTCTCTCGTGCCTAAAGGGTAGGGCGCATGTGCCCTCAAGTGAGGGCACGAGGTCACATGCCTCACTGGTAGGGCACATGGGCACGTGCCCTGGGTCCTGGGCGCATGTGACCAGGGACCCAGGCGCATGAGACTATTTTTGCGCGTCCTTCTTCCGGAAGCCATTGCGAACACTCCGAACTTGGAATTCGAGACCGTTTGTTGCATTGGAAAGCTAACAGGCCGAAGAATCTCTCTATAGCATTGGATCAGCCATAACTCCCTCCAAAAATTCAGAATTTTGTCCGGAAGTTAGGATAGTGAATAGAGGATCCGATACTTGTCAAAATGACTCCGATGGCAAACCGGAAAGGTATGGTATGCAACAAAACTTGTCCAGGGTGTGAATATGACCATAACCTTCAATGCATGATCATTAGGCATTGGTCATTCAGCCAATTTCCGTGTTTACACGATTTACGTGTGACTTTCGCTCGGAAGTTATGGTTTTTTTGCGAAAAACTTCGGAAAACATCCAATTTCGTTCAGCAAAGCTCCAAATGAACTTTAAAAGACCCAGAATCATTCTAAGTTCAATCACACATATTACCCTATAAAACACGAGTTTTATGCTCTGAATTAGGCGAATATGGCATGTCTATAGCTTGCCTCGCCTTGATGTCGGCTTTGTAAGGGAATGGCATGTAATGAAGCGGAGTGATTCGGAGTGAACAGTAATGGAATGCAAGTGAGCGTAGATGAATGTAGCGGAATGGAATGATGATGGACTGAAAAGGTGGCATCAAGGTGTAGATATAGACATGCTTATCTACCCGATCTAGCAAAATGAATCTCTCTGAGTATTCTAGATCGTTTTCATGTTCTATCAAAACCTCACATAATTGACTGGTAAAAGACATGCCATTGGCACGAGAGATGAAAAATAAAGAATAAAGAATAAAGGATGTAGCCAACCCTCAGCGTGGTGAGGAGTCCTCGAATTCGTAGGTTCATCATTAGCCAGCAACCCGAACTTTGCGGTGTTCTTGTATTGTGGTGGGCTAAAGTTTAAAAGAGAATATGATCTTAAAATGAAAAGAATACCAATCCATCATATTTGGAATCTCAAGTTCATTCAAGTTTCACCAAAATACTCAGTTTAATTCTGAGTGAAATAATCTCAAATTCTAAAAGGGTTTATTTAAGCATAATAAAATTGCTCGGGTATCATGAAAACCATGAATCATGCTCTGGCAGAAAACCCGATATTCGGAAAACGACAGATAGACTTAAGCCATAGAGATTGAAAGATAATGGTGGGACTAACATAGAATGAAGGGATAAAAGAAACAATGGCATGACCAATACGGTGGGATAAAATAAAAGACACGGTGGGATAAAAGAAAGGAAAGAATAAAACATGATGGAATAAAAGAAAAGATAGAATAAAACATGAAGGGATAAAATTAGTAATGATGAAGAATAAAAAAGAAATAGATGTAAACATATAGAAAATTATGTAGAAAATAGTTGAAGATATAGATTGTCTATTGGAGGTCAAGACACCTGATTAGGAACCATCGTCCCTCCAATGTTCAATTTTGGCTTATCCATGAGTGTGAAGAAATGACCAAGCCGTCATAGATTTTGTTGAAGGGGATCTCGGGCCCAGTCATTTTCACTCTCAAGGTCTTCAACATTAATGCATATAATACGTATCAAATGGATCTAACATAACTAGGTGACAGATAGTAGGAGTGATGTGAAGTGCAAAAATGAAGTGATGGTGATGATGTAAGATTGATGATAATGCGGATGAAATCTTCAGGCATTGTCTATCAACTTGCATCGACTGCCTGATTCATCAGTATCTCTGGTCCATCCTTGTCTTGCCTTCTGACGGAATACAGCACCATGATATTGTTCAATTGGGTGGCACTTCCTCTCTTTTCGCCAAAAGGTTGGCATGACATTCCTTGAGGAACACTGATCTCACCAATTCACCTGTTGGACTTAAAAGGTTGCCTGATGGCCCCTGAAAATACTTATCAAAGATGATTAAATTTTCATCATGACTCATCCCTTTGCCTGTATATCGTTTGTCTTGATTTTGAGTCAAAGGGAGGAGTCTTCTTAACAAGGTGGAATAAAACAAATGACTGAAATGAAATGGGGGTAAGGAATGAGAGAACTTACCTGCCGTGGTGTGAATCCTCTCCTCTCCTGTATTGAAATGCCTAAAACACTTGATAAAAAGGGGATTAGATCTTCACCGTGACTCATCCCTTTGCCTATTATGGTCAACTTTGACTTAGGTCAAGGGGAAGAGCCTTCTTAACCAGGTAATTAAAGCAAAAATGAATATGCAATGCAGGAATGGAAATATGCTTGACAGTCAAATAAGCATGGATGCAACTAAGGCAATGATCATAACTAAGCATTTTTTTTGGTTTGCTTGAAAAATTCATTTTTTTGGATTTTTGAAATATTCAAAATTTTTGTTTGGATTTTTGAAATATTCATTTTTTTGTGTTTTTTTTGAAATATGCATTTTTTTGTTTTTTAAATATTCATTTTTTTGGATTTTGGAAATATTCACTTTTTGTGGATTTTGGAAATATTCACTTTTTTTGGATTTTTGAAATATTCATTTTTTGTGGAGAGAATGCTGGTATTTGAGACAGTTCATCAGTCTTTGGAGTTTGTCAAGACTCAAGTGGTAGATGCCACGTGAAAAATAAAGTTCCCTACCTAGAATCCTTCTAACCTTCTTCCTTTGATCTGCTTGGATTCCACCTGGATTTGGTCGGATTACCCTACCCAAGGGGGTTAAGAAGGAAGAGTATAAAGGAAGTCCTTGATAGGGTTTGGAGATGTTGAGAGGGATTTCTCTACTCTCACTCAAATTACCCATTGGGGTTCGGCCTCTTTGGGCTTTCCTATTTTTTGCTCTTTTCTATGTGGCACATATTTGGATAGGTTTTTCTGACCTGTGGGGACATTGCCCATCTTTTAGTGCCTTTTGTCTTGACTATCATTCTGGGTACTCATTTAGACAGGTTGATCATTTTTTCTTTTTCTAACCTGAGGGGTTCATTGCCCATCTTTTGGCACCCTTTTGCAGCCTCTAAGACGGCCTCCTACTAGGGTGGCGAGTGTTTTCGATACTACCCCTCTCTAATCTTCTCTCCCTATCTTGGACCGAGTAGAAGAGAATAAGGTAAGGGTACTCCTTCCGTTTCTAGATTTCTGCCTTGCCTTTCGCAAGTGTCAGGTTGTCTAGATTCTAGGATCTAGAAGTGTTGTGTGTGTAGGATGGTACCTACTCTTGACTTCTCACGAACAACCTAGGATCGATGACTTGAGATTATACCAGTGGTTTCTCCATTTTTATGAAAAGTACTTTTTAAGGTAAACTCCATTCCAAGGATGATTCAATTTTTATTCATCTACATTACCTGGATACTTTTTAGTGATTACAAAAGGCCCTTCCCAGTTAGGTTTCAACTTAGAGCGGGGACCCCCCGGCTTAACGAATATGCGTTTGACTACCATCTCACCGATCTCGAATTTTCTCTCGACCACCCTCTTTTGATAAAACCTTTTAAGTCTATTCTGATAAGTTCGGGCATGCTCGGCGGCGGCTAGCCTTCCTTCATCCAAGAGTTCAACCTGTGCAAGGAGAGATTCTCGTCTCTCATCAACAGGAATATCCATGTCGAGCTGAACTCGGAGAGATGGAAGTAATACTTCGTAAGGGACCATTGCTTCCATCCCATATGCCAAAGCATACGGGGTTTGTCTAGTGGGAGTCCTTACAGAAGTACGATAAGCCCATAGAGCATCTACAAGCTTATCAGGCCAGTCGGCAAATTTGCTATACTTACAAGATTTCTTGATGATTTTGATTAAGGTTTTATTGGTGGCTTCTGCTTGACCATTGCCTTGAGGATAGTATGGTGTTGAATGATGCAATGAAATGCGATACCTATTGTAAAGATCATGCAGATCCTAAGAGAGAAATTGTGGCCCATTATCAGTGACGATGTCGCTGGGGATCTCGAACCTCGCCAGGATGTTGCGCTTGATGAAGGAGCAGACTATTGACGCTTAAGCTCCACGAATGCTTCCACTTCAGCCCACTTTGTGAAGTACTCCGTTGCCATTAGAATGAATGATTTTGAGCGCATTTCGGAGTTTAGGTCAATCAAGGGGCCAATGATATCAAAAGCCCACATGGCGAAAGGCCATGGGGCATGAATTGGATGAAGGGAAGATGCAGGAGAATGAATCTTGTCGGCATGGAGTTGACATGAATGACAATGCCGGACAAAGATGGAGCAGTCTTCTTCTAGAGTTTGCCAATAATACCCTTGTCGGATGATTTTCTTAGCAAGGGCTTGGGCATTCACATGACCACCACATACTCCAGAATGTGCTTCCTTCAGCACCAACTCGGCTTCTTCTTCATCCAGACACCTGAGTAAGATTCCACTTAGGCTTCTCTTGTAGAGCACTCCTTCTAGGATTGTATACCTCTGGGATACTCTTCTAATTACCTTCTTTTCCTTGGTGGTTGATCCAGGCGGGTATGACTGATCTTGGAAATACCTCGCAATCTCGTCATACCAAGGTCTCTCACCTTCATCTAATTCTTCCAACTCAATTGAGGAGATTTCTTCTTTATGTTCCAAGTATTCCTTTCTGTTGAACCTCTCCTTAACCTTTAGAAAATGTCCATCCCCAATTGATGGAATTGTCCTCTTACAAATGTGGATAGTCTGCACTTGCCTGCCTAGCGGGACAGATAGAGATGAAGCAAGTAAAGCTAAGATATCGGCGAGGATATTCTGAGAACGGGGGACATGGACAAAGGTGAGTTTGAAGAATAGCTTGATGTAGCAGGTAGTGAGCTCCTGGTAGGGTTTGAGGTTTGGATGAGAAGTTCGATATTTGGATAGGACTTGTCATAGGATCAATTGACTATCACCTATCACCCTCAGTTCAGTGGCACCATGGAAATGAGTGGCCTCCAGCCCGGCCAGCAAGGCTTTCGTACTCAGCTATGTTGTTGGTTGCTGGAAAGTTAAGCTAAAAAGCCTGTGGAATGGTGACACCTTCAGGTGACAGAAGGACAATACCTATCCCTCTACCATGAGAATTCAGAGCCCCGTCAAAATATAATGTCCAAAGATTGGAAGATTGGACTAACATTAGTTCGTCATCTGGGAACTCCGACCGGACTGGGTCAAGGATGGGTATGGGATGATGGGCAAGGTGTTCAGCAATAGCATAGCCCTTGATTGCCTTCTGTGGGACATAAGTGATATCGAATTGGGATATGAAACTCTGCCATCTCCCTAACTGATCAGTCAAGACTGTCTTCTCTAACAGAAATTTGATAGGATTGATACGAGCAATGAGCTTGACTTGGTGAGCAAGAAAATAATGTTTGAGTTTCTGAACCACCCAAACAAGAGCAGCACAAGTCTTTTCTACCACAGTGTACTTCAGCTCAGAAGCATCAAACATCTTAGACAAGTAATAAGTAGCTTGTTCTTTCCCTTCTTCATTAACTTGTGCAAGAACTACCCTAAGAGAGTTCTCAAGAACCGAAATGTAGAGGACCAAGGGTTTGTCGGGAATTGGAGGTCTAAGTATAGGGGGACTTGCCAGGTATGTTTTCAACCCATCAAATGCCTCCTGGCACTTCGAATCTCATTTAAACTTGGCCTTGTTTGGGTCGATCTCTATGCCCCTTTTGCCTACTATGAACCCAAGTAGTTTTCCTGATGAAACTCCAAATGTACACTTCTTAGGGTTCATTTTTAGCTTGTATTCTCTAGCCCATTGCAAAACTTTCGATAGCACTTTAGAATGAACTTCCCGACTCTTGGACTTGATAACCAAATCATCCACATACACCTCTACAAGGGTGTGCATCATGTCATGAAAGATTGCCTTCATAGCCCTCTGATATGTAGCACCAGCATTCTTTAACCCAAAGGGCATGACAACATAGCAATATGTTTCCCAACGTGTAGTGAACGAGGTCTTCTCTTGGTCCTCCTCAGCTAATTGGATCTGATTGTATCCAGAATAGCCATCCATGAATGAAAGCATTTCAAATCCAGCTGTGTTATCAACCAAAACATCGATATGAGGTAAAGAGAAATCATCCTTAGGACATGCTCGGTTCAAGTCCCTGAAATCTATGCAAATCCGAACTCATCCATCCTTCTTCATAACAGGGATTATGTTAGCCACCCATTGTGGATATAGGACAACTTTAATAAATTTTTCTTGGTGTAGTTTGTCGACCTCTTCTTTCATTTTGATTGCAATATCAGGGTGGAATCTCCTGAGCTTTTGTTTAACCGGGGTAGTTCCAGGTTTCAAGGTTAATCTATGTTCATCCAATGAATTATCTAATCCTGGCATGTCTTCATATGTCCATGCGAACGTGTCCTTATATTCTTCCAACTCTTTGATCAAACGTTGTTCTTGTGAGGGAGTGAGGTTTGCACTGATGAGAATAGTCTTAGGATCTTCCAGGGTTCCTAAATTTAGTTCCTTGGTCGGTTCATTCCCTATGGTTAATGGTTCTTCAAATCTTCTAAGCCCAGAAGTATACGCATCAGCCAAGTCCTCAATTTCATCCTCAAATTAGGGATCCTTTTCTAATACTACCTCAAATGCTCCCAAAGTATGATCTATGTTATGCTCATTCTCATATCGGATTTCATCTAGCTAGATGGCATTCACTAAAAAGTTTGGTAGCCTTGCACACTCTACGCATTTCTGTGCCAATTGTTGCAGATACCTATTTGGAACTCGTTTACCTCTGACTTTCTTATTTCCTAACCTAACTTGACCTACTGAAGATAAAACTAGAAAGGTGGTATTTACAATGGAGGGAGGATCGAGTAAATCGATCAATGATTCAGAAAAGAGGGATCCCTGATTGGGAGCACCCTCTGGGATGAGTAGAGATGTCTCCTCAATGAAAATGTGAGTTTTGCGAATTTCAAGTAAAAAGATAGAACGAGTCAGCATGACTCAAGATTCGCTGGAAGATGACTGAATTAATAGAAATAAAAACTTAAGGATAAAGTGGAAAAGGGGGCTCGTGGGCCCAATGGTAACAGAAAGTGGACACATAGGTCCAAAACTGATGAAAAAAGTAAACGGGTACGTGGAACCAATCTTAGAAATAAATGGGCATGTGAGACCATGTTGGGAAAAGCCCTCAGTTTTGAAGTTGATGAAAGAAGTAAATGGGCAAGCTGGCCTAGTAAGAGTGGACGGTTGAAGAGGGCACATGGGCCCAAAGTGGGTAAGTGGGCTCTGAAGCCCATCCAAAAGATCTAGAAACAATGGTACGAGGTTTAAACATGGGATTGTTGTATTTGGGCCTCGTGGAATGGTTTTGACTTAGGTAACATGCTTAACTAGATGATCCAAGATTGATCTTCCTTTGAGTGGTTCCTGGTGCTCTTCCCCACTTGAGAACAGACAAGTCAAAGATAAGCATAGGTCTTCCAAGTCTTCTTCTTTATCTGGAGCCTTCCTTCTCTTGACAACTGTAACGAAACTCTTGTCATCGTCAGCCATCATCATGGTCTCCCCTTTGATAAAGGAGGTGTGGAGTCCCATGGCATATCCTGGCTAGAAGATCCTCCTTGGGATGGAATCCTCTTCGTATCCCAACTGCTGCCTGCGTGGCCTTTTCACAGTTTGAATCGGCTAAGTGATTCCTTGAAGATCCTTGCCTAAACCATTTCTAGGCTAATAGCCAGTTTCATCATCATCCACCATCCCACTGTGTCAGGTAAAGAGGCGGTCATGCATCTGACTTCTGGAAAATTTCCCACTGAGATATGGGGCTATATTGACAGACCTAAGGGTGATGTAAAAGTAGCATCATTCATCTCGTCCCTTATAGGCATGTTAGTCACCTTGACCACCTGTCCTTTAAAGGGAAACTTTATGCATTGGTGGTTTGTTGAAGCCACAGCTCCTATTGCCTCCAAGTATGGCCTCCCAAGTATAGCCTGGAAAGTCGGATCCAATTCTAGAACATGAAAATCCGTTGTGACCGTACATGGTCCAAGTTTAACTTCTAGAGTGACCACCCCATGTGCAGACTTCTTAGAGTTGTCGTAGGCCGTTACCATGGCACAAGATGGCTTGATTTCTTGTTCAGAAATGCCGCACAACTGCAAAGTTTCTGGCGGCATAACGTTGATAGAAGCTCCAGTGTCAACCAAACATGATTTCACTTCAATATTACAGATGATAACAGCCACATGCAAAGCATATCTCCTAACCTCTGGATCTGCTAATTCTTCCTGAGAGAAAGTGAGTGTTGGGTGCTCACTTCTAGGGGCTAACACTATAGTGATCTTCTCAGGTGGGAGATCTTCACTCACCATGACCCTTTGCAAATATTGCTGTAAAATCTTCTGGTGCACCTTTGATCTTTTGATCAACTCAAGTATGGAAATTTGGGCCGGTGTCTTATATAAATGTTTCAACAAATCATACGCCGTGCCCGGCAATGGTTCTTCCACTTGGGGAAAGAGTCGCTGGAACATCCTCCCACTCCGAAGCACCGGGGCTATTTGGCAGTTGGGTAGAGGTGATGGGTTAACTGGGGTGAACTGTGGTGGAACAGGTGGTGTAGGTGCAGGTATGGTAGGCAATGGGATTGGTGGTTCTGGGATGATTGGGTTTATGGGTAGAGGGGTAGGATTTGGAGGTGGTAATGATGGTGATACTGCTGGCCTGATAAGAAGAGGCCGGGGTGCTGGAGTGGTTGATGGATTTGATGAATGTGTTGGTAATGTGGTAGGTGATAGAAATGTATGCCCTACAAGCCAATCATATATGATATGATTTGACATTTCTAGATATATCTTATTCAAATAATTAGGCAAATCTTCATTATAAGCTCTTATTAGATGCGAATATCATAATGAAGTCCTTGATCAAATACAATGATGATTAAATCATGATGAGATCACAATAATGAGATTGATCATCTAGAGGTATTTGATCTAAATGTTCCTAGTCATAGGATACTTGAGACGGGACATCAAGGATCCGGATAGACTAGTATATGTGATGTCTTCTCATGTGATGAGGATGACCGATCTCATTGGTCATTAGTGTGGAGACACTGAGATACACATACAGGTGCTCATTAGTTGAATGAGTTCACTGAACTGACCGAATTAAAAACCCTGAATGGTATCTTACCGAATCGTCTATCAGGGTTTTCTATCATCATGGTTGCATTGTTGGACCTTTGACCTGAGTCGCCAAAGATGCCTTGTTGGGTGGAACTTGTGCTTTGAGCATTGACTTATGGATCACAATTTAGATGGTCTTATATAGCGATGGATCGGGTACAAGGAATATCCGATGGAGGCAATTGAGCGGACAACAAGGGATCGTCCACTCTCGGTAAGTGAGAGTAAATGTCCTATGGGATAGTACTATAAATTTCTAGCCAGGGTAGATAGGATAATTGGAAAAGGAGTTTTCCAATTGATCCAATTCCGAGTACATGATCCTATAGAGTCGGTACACTAAGGAGTTGACAGTCGATGCCATACTCCTTTCCGAACGGGACATTAGATGGATGAGGGTTTATATACATGTGGTAACAGATGATGGAAAAGCTCAATGGAGATGAGATTATCCCCATAGCCATTTGGAGCATGGGATGTGGCTTGTACCCTTCATGATCGGTAGGCCGATTAATCTGTTATCGGATAACATATTTAATTAAAATTAAATAGAATTGTTCTATTTTATTTAGGCCTCAACCAAATAGGTTATTGGGCCTAGTGGGTCACACACAAAAAGACTAATCCACAAGTGCAGGGGCAAGGGCGTAATTTATAGAGATTTTGGGTTTTTATGAAAAATTCCATAATTCTCTATAAATACTAATGGTTTCAGCTAAACCTCATCAAGCCAAGGGTGAAAACCCCGTCCCAAGCCTCCTCCCTATTTCCTCCTCTCTTAAGAAGGTGTCCATGGTCGATGGAGCTCCGTTCGGGAAGAGTTCTCAAGGCCGGCACGAAGGGAGAACCTGCTGTGGATGAAGTTCGTGTGGATACTGCTGGAGACCGGACACTTGAACGGTTTGTAGAGCTTAATAAGCTCATCTCCTTCCTCTCCATGGTATTATATGAATCCCTATCAGGTATGTTCAAACCCTATTTGATCGGTTTTCGATTTTCGTCGTTCAGTTCTGATTGAGACGGATTCTAAAGGACCCAATAGGAATCGTTACTTCCTCTGCACAAAACTTTAATGAACGATTCCTTACAGTGCTATTAGAGCGCGGTTCAAGTCTCAGTCAAAACTGACGTCGAATCGATATTATTTTATATTATTTGTGTTCCCGAATCTGTGCAAACGTCTGTTTTGACAAGGCCACCATATTCTGTGTATGACTCAGATAAAAGATTGGTTGGCTCCGGTAGAATATAGTGATCTAGGGCTTTACAACTCCGCAAACCGTTTAAAGTTTAGATCTCTATAGTGTTCGGGAGAAGCCTCAAAAGTTGGTATTTCTGTCATGTCCGAACCGACACCCGGACTTGGGGATTTTGTGAAATCTCCGTCCACAGAAGAAATTTAGGGTTGGAAAAAGTTTAGAAGATGGATAATATGATTAACTATCCTTTACCTTTGATATCCATCTTTGAACGACGGCGGAGGGAGAGAAATTTTGAGTTTTCCGACGAACTAGGGTTCTGCGGAGTCTGCGGCGCCGACTTGTTTCTTCCTGATTTTCCGATGATAGAGAATTCTTCTCTGAAGGTATATATACATATTTGGAAACGTCATTTTATGATAATTCTATATTGTATTTTTTCAGAATATTTGGCTTCCGGGATAAGGAGTTATCCTCGTTACAAAATAGAGATTTCTGCTATGGAATCTCGGTGACCGCCGCCTCTTCTTCCTAATTTTTCGGTCGATTGAGATTTTTACTAGATATTAGGACGACTTTTTTGGATTCCGTATTCGATAAGGATTCCAACGCATATTTTTCCAGATTTTTCGGACTCCTGAATAAGGAGATATGTCCGTGTTAATGTGATTAACTTTCTTCCGGATGAATAGTACTTTACGCGGCTATTTGGGGAAGGCGATCGGCGCACGCGCCTGTGCACGGCGGTCGGCGCACGCACCTGTTGATACCGGCGCACCCAGTGGCACACGCGGGCGCATGCGAGCGTGGCACACTGCGCCGAACAACGCGGCGCATTGCGCCAAACACCATGTTTTATGATTTTAAAGTGTTTAAAATCATAGAAAATTCTGAAAAATTGCCTGAAAATTCCATAAAAATTATGAAAATTCTATAATATTATTTAACATGTTTTAAAGTGTTTAATAGTATGTTAGATAATTTTAAGTCTTATTTATATAGATTCACTTATGGTTAAAATTTAAAATTGTTTTAAAAGTTTAACTTAAAATTTTAATGTCTTAATTAATTCTGTAAAATGAGATTTCACAGAATATAAATTGGGACATTAATTTATGACTTTACATTGCATTGGGAACGCATGAATGTTCTAAATAGTTTAGTTATGTATGTTCATTTCATATAAATTGTTTATATGTTATTGTCATCTTATTTTCATGTTATTTATTTCATGAATAATTCGACATGCATGAAATTGAGAATTTCAAAATAAATTATATAATTTTATGCTGATATATATGATATATCTCATATAATTATCACGTATGCGCTCTATGTTCATGTGATGAATGTTAGTGTGTATGGAGGTGATCATGGACTTAATTGTGCTTGGCTTGTGATTGCTTTTAATTATGTTGGTTATGTTATTAAATGGGGCCTGTGTGTGCCTCCTCTCTCTCTATACAATCTGATTGTACATTCTACCTCCCTCCATTAATGTACTCCCCTTGGTTAAAACCAAGGTTTCTTATTGAGTTATGTACATTAGTGGGTCTGCATACCCTTAAGTCGCTTGTAAGAGTTAGAAGCCGGTTCGTGGAAGGTTGGAGAGCGGCACCACTTGGAGAAGCACCCTTATAAAGTGGGAGCATACCAACTCAAGCATCTGAAGCAAGGATTTGCACCTAGAGGGGTGCCTTAGGTGCTTGCTTAGGGTTAAGTCCATGATCACTTGATTTTGTGCATATTTTATATGTGGATGTGTGCTACAGGTTATACCTTAGATATATGATATTCCAAAGGTATTATATATACTTAGCACATATTCTTGATGAGACTAAAATAAAGTCCCTCCTTGTAATAATTACGTTGTAAACGTGTGACATTAAGAATGACTCACGTAGCCTTCCGTTGTTATGGTCTTGATGAGCCAATCTTAAATTGGATGGGTTTGTTGTGTTTCCCACAAGACTCATTCAGCAAGGGATTGGTGATCATGGCCAAGGCATTTGCCGAACTTTGGGGTGGAACATTGCATGGCCTTGTTGTGTTTCCCACAAGGGCTATGTTAAGAATTCATCCTCATAATGTAACAAGCGGATTTGACCTAACTAGAGTGTATAGCTTGTTGTGTTTCCCACAAGGTTATAACTCTAGAGGCTGAATGACTAAGAATTGCAAGGGTTGCAATTGGTAAAAGTTACCAACCTATTAAGTATGGGATGACTTGTTGTGTTTCCCACAAGGTTGTCACCATAAAGTTAATAGGATCTTAGTCCCCACTAGGATTTCATCGTGATATCCCGTCTTTGCATAATGAGGGTTATGCAAATTCGTCGAAAATTACTGGGAGCATAAATTAGGATCAAAGACCATATCTTAATTTTAATGAATATTTGCAATGTTATATTGATAAAATTATATCTCAGTTGTAGAAAACGATAATAAACCACCATTAGTATGGCATATTAGATGTCATATAGCTTAATGGCTCACACTTCTTAGGCTGGTTTAGAACTAAGAGAATTGTTCTCATAGTTGACCAATTAACTATTCTACTTGAGAAGTAGGTGTCTCCAAAATTATCTAGTGATATGAAAGAAAGATAAGATCTTATCTCATAGACAAGATGCATTGTTTGCCTTAAACTAGATGTTAGTCTCTATGAGATAATTATAGAGACAACATGGATAGATGGATATGAGATCCATCATGGCTCATAGTGATGATCTAACTAAAGGGCAACTTGGATCAACAATACATCTTAATTACTTCTTGTTGGTGAGACCAATAGTAAGAAGTAAAATCATTAGATAGAAATAGGAGAGAGTTAATAGTAAAAGAAGGTGGTCAAGATAATAAAGCCAGAATAAGACAGGATTCTTACACTGTCATGATGATGATAAGTGGAAGAGGAAGTACAAAGTGTATTGTACATAATGCAAAGGTGGAGCTTGAGAAGCTTCATGTATCCAAGTCATTGGCACTTACTTATTTTAAATATACACTTAATAGTATTAGATACTATATGTGTATATCAGAATATTAGATACTATGGATGCATCTAATGGTATGAGATACCAAATATGCATCTTATATCTACAAGGAGTTGTAGATGATGACAAGTAAATGAAGGCTTAATAAAGAAGATGTTGACCTACATATGAAATGGTGCAAAAGTTGCATCATTATTAGTGGGAGGTGCAATTCTTTAATAGTCTTATGGAGATGTCTTAATAATTAATATTGCTATTATATCCTTCTATAAGAACATTATATGATTTCCTACTTGAATAAATGTTGATTTATTCTAAGTTATGGAATTGATATATGTTCTAATAGATTGAATGGCAAAGGGTTTGCCAGTGGGAGCTTAATGAATTGTTTAATCATATTTGATATGTTAGCTCTCATGTTATGTGTGAATATTCCTTTTAGGAGGAAATGGGTTGATTTATATCAATCTACACTTTAGCTTTATATAGACATGGAGAATGGGTTAATGAGTTATTAGAACTCGTACATCTAGATGTATGTTAGCCCATATCTAGTAAGGCTAAAGAAGAATATTTCTACTTCATTATTTCAAAGATGATGTCTCTAGGTATGGATACATGTACTTTATGAAGTAAAAATCTAAGACCTTTGAGAAATTATCTGAGATTAAGAATGAAGTAGAGATACTAATGGAACAAGTATTAGAACTCTTTGATGAGATCAAAGAGAGGAATACTTAAGTACATAATTAACATATAATTGAAGGATAATATAATCTAATGGACATATTTACACATTTTAGCTTAATTGAGTAGCTAAAAGGAAATGCCAAATTATGTAGGACATAATATGAACAATGACAAGCTTTGCAAATTTCCTCTTTGTCTAATTTTGGTTAAGTACTCGTTATAACCACTTGATCTTAATAGGTACCTTCTAAGTCTGTTCTGATTATTCCATATAGGATATGGAAAAGGGGTTAAAACTTGACCTTAAGCAAGTTAAGGTTTCAAAATGTTCGACCTGGTGAAGAAGTATAACTCTAACAAGTTGGAATATAAGACTATGAAGTGTTGTCTGTGGGATATCGTAAGGAAACTTTTGGATATTAAATATACGACCCTTATGTATAAGGGTATGTGTTGCTCAGCTCACTATATTTCTAAAGGAAAGGTTCCTTCTTAAAAAAGGATAATGGGAGCAAGGTATATATGGAAGATGTTCCAGTCCCACAACCCAATAACACTTCTATTAAGGTGCTAGTTAATAACACAAGGACAAATCATAGGTCTTTACTTGTGTCCATTCTACCTAAGAGATATGTGAGACATATCTCTGATAGATGAAATAAGGCATAAGATAATAAAAATATTGATCTTAGGATCTATATAGAACCAATATGAAATATTGATTCATTAATGGGAAGAGACAATAAAATCCAATATAAACTTTATCTATTCTAATCAAGTTTAGAACTTGATAGATCCACCAAAGGATATAGTATCCATAAGGAATAAATGGATCACTAAAGAATAGATTGGAGTGGACTAGAAGGTAGATACCTTCAAAGGTGAGAATAGTTGAAAAGGATATCATCGAAGTCAAATGGTTGACTATGATGAAATTTTTTACCTATTCCATGGATTAATCCATTTGGATTTTAATTGTTACACTCTATGATTATGAGATAAGCTAATTGAATGTTAAGATAGTGTTCCTCTAAGGTATTTTGTGGAATAGGTGTATGTGATACAACTATAGGGAATCAAGTCCCATTAACATCAAAGAAGAGTGTGTATTAAGTTCATTTATGGACTGAAGTAAAACTTCCCATAGATCATATATAATGTTTAATGAGATTAAATTTTATGACTTCGTTAAGAACGAAGAGGAGCCTTGTGTATTCAACAAGGTAAGTGAGAGTGCTGTTACTTTCTTGACATTTTATGTTGATGACATACTACTCATTAAGAATGAAGTAGGTGTGTTATCATAAGTGAACCTAGCTATCAAATTAATCCACCAAACACAATTTGGGTTTTGAGATCTATGGAGATAGATCTAAAATCAATGCCCAATTAATGTACGTAGTCATAATAGTCAAAGTGTTTGACATGATAAACTCCAAGATAGGTTTCTTACCTATGTGGTGTGGAGTTGATCTCTGTAATGTGTAGTCTTTGTAGACTTCTTGAAAGATAAATAGATCACATAAATAGAGCCCTTATGCTTTTGTCATAGGGTCTTTCACATTTATGATACTACGTACATGAAATGATTAATGCTCTAAGTGTTATGAGCATTCATTAGGAAGATCCAGGTGAGAGTCACTGAATAGTTTAGACATATATCATTTGGTACTTGAGAAGCACTGAGAATGTATCTCTATACACTGGAGGATAAGACTTGAAGTCTTGTAGTTTTACAAACACAAGCTTCTAATCAAATAAGTTTGATATTAAGTCAGAATAATGGTGGTGCAGTGAGTTGAAAGAGTTCTATATGATAGAACACTGCAAGTTCTACAACATATGTAAACAAGTTTACATAGTGGTTGCACACTACTTGAGAAGTAGTCTAGATGAAGTTTTTCATCTACATATTTGATATAGGATTGTCTCAATTTTCTCTGAAAGTGTATCATTGTTTTGAGAAAACAATGGAGTAGAGCCGATGTCTCATCAGAAGTTTAGAACTTCTGTAGCGATACCATACAATCAGAGAGATTGCAACTTATAGAGATATAATTAAAGATAAAGTATCTACCGTTAATAACATTGCAGATTCACTAACTGAAGCAGTTACTCAAAGAGTGTTTGAACTTCATCTCAAGCTGATATAGATCAGCCATATGGGTGATTGCCTTTAGTGCAAGTGGGAGATTGATAGAAATGTATGCCCTACAAGCCAATCATATATGATATGATTTGACATTTCTAGATATATCTTATTCAATTAATTAGGCAAATCTTCATTATAAGCTCTTATTAGATGCGAATATCATAATGAAGTCCTTTATCAAATACAATGATGATTAAATCATGATGAGATCATGATAATGAGATTGATCATCTAGTGGTATTTGATCTAAATGTTCCTAGTCATAGGATACTTGAGACGGGACATCAAGGATCCGGATAGACTAGTGTATGTGATGTCTTCTCATGTGATGAGGACGACCGATCTCATTGGTCATTAGTGTGGAGACACTGAGATACACATACAAGTACTCATTAGTTGAATGAGTTCACTGAGCTGACCGAATTAGAAACCCTGAATGGTATCTTATCGAACTGTCTATAAGGGTTTTCTATCATCACGGTTGCATGGTTGGACCTTTGACCTGAGTCGCCAAAGATGCCTTGTTGGGTGGAACTTGTGCTTTGACCATTGACTTATGGATCACAATTTAGATGGTCCAGTATTGCAATGGATCGGGTACAAGGAAAATACGATGGAGGCAATTGAGCGGACAACAAGGGATCGTCCACTCTCAGTAAGTGAGAGTGAATGTCCTATGGGATAGTACTCTAAATCCCTGGACAGGGTAGATTGGATAATTGGAAAAGGAGTTTTCCAATTGATCCAATTCCGAGTACATGATCCTATAGAGTCGGTACACTAAGGAGTTGTCAGTCGATGCCGTACTCCTTTCCGACCGGGACATTAGATGGATGAGGGTTTATATACATGTGGTAAATGATGATGGAAAGGCTCAATGGAGATGAGATTCTCCCCATAGCCATTTGGAGCATGGGATGTGGCTTGTACCCTTCATGATCGGTAGGCCGATTAATCTGTTATCGGATAACGGATTTAATTAAAATTAAATAGAATTGTTCTATTTTATTTAGGCCTCAACCAAATAGGTTATTGGTCCTAGTGGGTCACACACAAAAGGACTAATCCACAAGTACAGGGGCATGGGCATAATTTTTAGAGATTTTAGGTTTTTATGAAAAATTCCATAATTCTCTATAAATACTAATGGTTTCAGCAAAACCCCATCAAGCCAAGGGTGAAAACCACGTCCCAAGCCTCCTCCCTACATCCTCTTCTCTTAAGAAGGTGTCCATGGTCGATGGAGCTCCGTTCGGGAAGAGTTCTCGAGGCCGGCGCGAAGGGAGAACCTGCTGTGGATGAAGTTTGTGTGGATACTGCTAGAGACCAGACGCTTGAACCCGATTTAAAAAGCTCATCTCCTTACTCTCCATGGGATTATATGAATCCCAATCAGGTATGTTCAAACCCGATTTAATCGGTTTTCGATTTTCGTTGTTCAGTTTTGATTGAGACGGATTCTAAAGGAACCCATAGGAATCGTCGCTTCCGCTGCACAAAATTTTAATGGACGATTCTTTACAGTATGTTGTGGGGTTGGTGGTATGATAGGTTGGGGTTTTGGAGTGGCAGAGCTCATAGGATGGGGGTTCAGGTTTGGTAGTGATTGTGGTGGTCGGATGAGCAAGGGCCGGTGTGTAGCAATGGTTGAAGGAGGTGTAGTTAAGGAGGGGGCTGGCCTAATGATGATTCGGCTAGAAGAAGTGGTAGCCAGTGGTTGGGTTATTGAACTTGGTGGTGGTTGTGGAGTAGAAGGTGCACGGATTATTTTTCTAGGAGGGTTCCTAGCAGGAGGCCTAGCTGGGTTGACCGGCATGGTTGCATTTTGGTTTTCTAGTTGCCAACCTTGAGCACGGCTGGCATCTCCTTAGACAATGGAGTGTACTAGACCAATTCCTGGGTTTGGATGTGCTTGTGTTGGTACTGGAGCGGGAGCATGTAATGGGAGAGGATTCTGAACAATCCCCAAGCCGGGTTGTTGTTGAGGTTGAGCCGGTGGATGCTGCCGCTGCTACTGCCTAGCCTTCATAGCTTGTATGCATTCCCCCATTTGAGCCCAATCAATGCTGCCTTGGTCATTCAGATCGTGGATGTAATCCTTGAATTGAAAACACACTTCAACAGTGTGACCAGGACACCGTTGGTAAGCACAGTATCGGGACATATCTACGTTTGTTGGCCAAACCACTCTTTCCTTGGGAAATTCCAACTATTTTTCTGCCATGAGTACATTGAAGATGTCGGTCAAGGAGTAAGGGAGTTGTTTGTAGTTCTCTCTCCTAGGACCTCCCCTTCGTGGTGCCTGATTGGGTGGTGGCGGTGCCCTATTGTAGGTAGGTTGACGAGGTTGCTGGGGTTGTGCTACTGGTTGAGGGGGTTGTTGTGGTTGTCATGGTTGTGGTGGCCTAACCTGTTGTTGAGGGGGGTAATAGGAAAGGTTTTGTGGTGGGTTTCTGAACTGGTTTTGACGGTTCCCTCCCTGGTTCCCCACAATATTTATTGCTTCATTGTTGACCACTTCCTCGGTTGTAGGCCCAACTGGTGTAGAGGGGGTTTTCCTGAAGTTTCTAGTTTTATGATCAAAAGGGTTTATCATGGTGGCATCTTTGAAGTGGGCTTGCAAGTATCGGGCACTGTCATAGAGTTCATTCATGGTGGTAGGACGGTGCATGATCAATACATTCCTCAAGGCAGGTGTAGTGTTGCCGATAAGCATCTTTACTTGTTCCCCTTCAGAAATTACATCTGTCAATTTCTCTGCCATTCCCCTCCAGTGATCAGCAAACTTTATGAAGTCCTTTTCGGGCTTCATCTTCTCAGCAATCAAGTCTGTAATGGAGCATGCTGGTGCCACCCGGTCTCTATATCTTTGCAAAAATTTGGTCTTCGCAATATCGAAGTCTCCTGCCTCAAAGGAGTCGAGCGAGTAGAACCATTCCAATGTAGACCCTTCTAGTGATCGACGGAACAAGAAGGCAAGAACCCTATGATCATTTTTCCAGAAGGAGGATTCATAGAGAAAATCTTTAAGGTGAAGAAAAGGATTGCCAGTACCATCGTAGCGGCGATAAACTGGTAGTTCAGAAGGTGGCAAGTGGAGAACTGGTAAAGAAGGAATAGAAATCTCAGGAACTGACTTGGAGTCCAGGCAACATCTCAGCTCTTCATAACGTTCATTCATCTGGGTGAGATGATCCATGATTGCCTGGGTGAGAGCAGATTCTTGGTTTACTGGTGGGGGTGTGTGGTTAGAGACATGATTCTGGAATTGAGGAGCATGACTCGGCAAATTTACTGAAGATTGTCCCATGACTTGATGGGTCAAGGGAGCAACATGGTTGAAATAAGATGGCTGAACAAATGAGGGTTGGACCACAGATGGTTGAACTATAGATGGTTGAACTACAGATGGTTGAACTATAGATGGTTGTGTTAATGATGGTTGAATCATAGATTGTTGAACAATAGGTGGTTGAACAAAGGGTGATTGAATGAGTGGTGGTCGAACTAGAGGACAAGGAGATGAAGCAACTTGGTTGGCTTCAGCCTGATCTGAGGCACTTTTGTCCTTCACCATGGATTGTATGCGGGCGTAGGTTTCTGGGTCAGTATAGAGAGACAGCTCCCTAAAGAGTTGTTCAACATCACAAGGAGCAGATGGTTGAGGGACCTCTTGCGCTTCTAACTCAAACAATGGATTAACATGACCATCTGACGGAATTGGTTGGTGACCCATCTCGTACTCTCGATGTTCAGCTTGTTCTGCCATTCCAACGTGCCTTCCAGACCTTAATTGCATTGTTATCTTTCAACTTCAAAGAAAAGGTAAAACAAACAATTTGGCAAAGCAAACAAAGAACTCTTTTCTGGATTTTAGTATCTTGTAAAAATTTAGAAGTTTGAATTTTTGTTTAACAAAAAAGTGATGCAAAGACTTGAAAGCAAAAATTACGCAATGATTTTGATTAAATCTTAGTTTTATGGATTTTGTTAAGAATTGTTCTCTCAACAAATGGGTTAGGATTCTAACTCCAATCTCCAATGATCTAGGTTTCACACAATCTCACCACGTGTAGGTAACATAGGATACTTCGGGTTTTGGGGAGTGGTACAACTAACCCAATCGTGAAGAGGAATACTCCACGTATGAGGAATTACGGAGGCCTTGATGAAAGCCAACCAAGTCAACTAGGAAGGAATATTCCAGAAGAGAGGTCAGAATCCACCAAGAGGGTGTTTTGGATGGGAGGGGTAAATGGGAGAGTGAGCTCCCGCCTCAAAAAAGTGTAAAAGAAGGAGGTAGAGAGAAGAAGCAATGAATGCAATCAAGTAATAAAGTAAGGAATAAGCAAAACATAAACTTTAAATAAACAAACAATGACACAAGACAAGCAATTAGAATCTAGATAAGTAACTAGAAACTAGAATCTAGACCTTGTTTCTTATGTTAGCCAAATGGAGATAGTGAAAAGTGATGGAAAGAAGAGGGTTCAGATCTGATATCCAAGCAAAAGGGTGGTCCACGTAGGTACCGATGTAAGAATAAGCTGGTTCACGTGGGAACCGGGGTAAAAAGTAAAGGTGGTTCATGCGGGAATCGATTTTGGGTAAAAAAGGGTGGTTCACGTGGGAACCGGTTTGAATGATTGAAAGAAGGCCACGTGGGGCCAATTAAAGGTGAACAAAGATATGATCCAAGTTGGGATATATTTGAAAAAAAAGTGGTTTGGTTCACGTGGGAACCGAAGTAAAGAAAGAGATTGGTTCACGCGGGAACCGGTTTAAAAGGAAAAGGGTGGTTCACGTGGGAACCGGTTTAAATAAAATGACAGAAATTAAATGGCATACTTGGCACTTCAGATCTGATGAAATATGGGTGAAATCAGAAATTTTGAGATGGCATGAAGTTAAGAAAAGTGGAAAGAAGGAAAGGCTCACGTGGGAACCGGTCTAGAACTAGAACTAGTTGCAAACAAAACACTAAGCACCCACGGTTAAAGACTTTGCTTGTCCCACCATGGTCACCACATAGTTGTTGACTCTAAAAATTCGACAGAGCCCTCTCCTTTTCAGGGAAGTCCGTGAATCCAGATCGTCACCTCAAGAGGGTATGATAAAGAAAGAAGAAAACATGGAAAGCAACTCTCACCTTGGTCCCACACTCACATTGATCCCCGAACTTTCATCCCTTGGTGTCGCTCGATCACCAAAGAGACGGTTCAGGTCATGTGGGAGGAGGGTGAGAAGAAATAAATTAAGACATGTGGTCTCCAGGAACCGCGGTTTCCGATTTATGAAATTAAATTGACCGTGTGTACCTTAGCGTGAAGAGTGTGGGTTAAAGCTTCTCCTTCCTCGGCCGGCCGATGAAGAAGAGTCCTCAACACGTGGGTGCTTGATCTTCTATGAAACTAGACAAATAAACAAGTGAAATAGACAATTAGAACTAGACAAAGTGGAGTATATGTAATGAAAATAACATGAAACACAATTGACTAGAAACTGACCAGATTCGGGTTATCTCTAACCCCTCTGTTTCTATTTTCGGATAAAAAAACTAAAAATAATAAAATAAAAATGTAAAAAATGATATGAGGATGGAGAACCATGAAACAAAGAGATAGGAAAAGGAACAGAAAGATTCTGAGTTGAATAGAGAGAGATATGGCCAAATCTGGGTTGTCGAAAAAACCGAGCAGCAGTCCAGGTTCTGCCAGGCGTGAATTTGCTTCTACACTCATCACAACCAGCCCTGGCTTCAGAACCAAGTGCCGTCACTTGAAAACTGAAGAAGACTTGGAGAGGAAGAACTTTAATGAAGAGAGCTCAGGCAGCAGATGTCCACACGCTGCTGTAGAGGCTGAAAAAGAGAGACCTGGATGATCACCTGTAGAACAGCCTTCCTCTCTCTTGAACCAGCTTTTATCTCTCTAAAAACTCAAAATTCTCTCTCTAAAAATCACAAAATCAATTCAGGAGGGAGGTTGGACATCTTGAGATGCCTAGGGGGTCATGTTCATGCCCTTGGAAGGACCAGAATCAGAGTTAATTTATAGGAGAACAGACGGTCTTGTCAAGACTAAAAAACCACCTTGCGCCCTACCCCAGGGTGCATGTGCCCTGGTGTAGGGCGCATGCGCCCCACTGAGGGGCGCATGTGCCTCCCAGTGGGGGCGCATGGCACATTTTCTACAAAATTCGGTCTTATCCGCTTGATCTGTTTAGTGGTAGAGTCCCGGTGAAAAATTGGTTCCCTCGTGCCTCAAGGGTAGGGCGCATGTGCCCTCAAGTGAGGGCATGAGGTCACATGCCTCACTGGTAGGGCACATGGGCACGTGCCCTGGGTCCTGGGCGCATGTGACCAAAGACCTGGGCGCATGAGACTGTTTTTGCACGTCCTTTTTCCGGAAGCCATTGCGAACACTCTCGAACTCGGAATTCGACACCGTTTGTTGCGTTGGAAAGCTAATAGGCCGAAGAATATTTATATAGCATTAAATAATACATAAAACCCTAAAAAACTTAATAATTTTGTCCGTAAGTTAGGATAGTAAATAGAGGATCCGATACTGGTCAAAATGACTCCGACGGCAAACCAGAAAGGTACGGTATGCAACAAAACTTGTCCAGGGTGTGAATATGACCATAACCTTCAATGCATGATCATTAGGCATTGTCCATTCAGCCAATTTCTTTGTTTACACAATTTACGTGTGGCTTTCACTCGGAAGTTACAACTTTTTTGCGGAAAACTTCGGAAAACATCCAATTTTGTTCGGCGAAGCTCCAAATGAACATTAAAAGACTCGGCATCATTCTAAGTTCAATCACACATGTTACCCTATAAAACACGAGTTTTATTCTCTGAATTAGGTGAATTTGGCGTGTCTACAGGGAGCTGCTACGTTTCTCTCCAGAGTGGGTACATTTTCTCCTTCCCTGCTTCTATTTGTTGGTTGCTGAATCTTTCTATCCTTGTATGTTTGATGGGCCCCATATCTAACCATGGATGATGAGAGTGCCAAGTGGGTAGAGAGGGGTGCCCACCTCTTCTTCTGTGACATCTACCTCCATTGTCTAAATGAGGCAAAGCCACTCTGGGTTCACCTCATGATGAGGACATTTGGTGGTCATCAGGAGTGGTGCCCTCCTCCTCCTTCTAGACACAGCCACAGCACCAAGGGGCTGACACATTCGGTGAACTAGGTTGCCTGATACCGATCCTGCCTTGGAGAGGACTAGGAAGTTGAGGGCACTATGTTTTTCTCGACTGCAGTGGATGACACGGAGTTTGTTCATCAGTACGGTGCGGTCTACAGCCACCTTTCTAACTATACTGGCCGGGTTAGCTTTTCCACCATCTCTTTGTTATCAATGCATTGTCTTATCTCATAAAATTTCTCTTTACAAGATTCCTGGGGCGTGCTCACCCAATATAGAGCACAAATTCTTGATCTAGAGGAGCAGGTGGCCTCTCTCAGGACAGCTTTGGAGGCAGAGGCATGTGTGTCTCTTGTGTTCTTCAATTGTACTGCCACATATCTTACTTGCTTTTCTTCTATTACTTGCAGCACATGGCCCGCTTAGAGCGTGTTTCTTCCTCTAAGGAGGTGAGGACCTTGTAAGATGAGCTAGCTGCAACGAGATGGTCTCTAGTGGAGAAGGAGATTAAGGTAACATCTTGACAGTTGCTATCACACTTGTTCTTTCATTGTCTAAGCCTTATACTCTGCCTATAAGTGGCTGAACTGGAGCGATCTGTTGCTACTTCTTCTTCAAAGTCCTCTTCCAGGATCCAGGACCTGGAAGTTGAGCTGTAGACTCGGGTGCCCACCATCAAGATGGCTCAGCTCTGACTAGACTTCGGTGCAAAGCTACTAGCATGGGACCGTCGCCACTTCGAGGTGCTTCGTGAGGTGGAGAACCAGCATGCCTATGCCCTCCACGAGCAGTTCGAGGCACTTTGAGAGATGGAGAGCCAGCACACGACTACCCTCCATGAGCGGGATGCCGCGATTCGTGCCATGGAGTTGAGGCAATACCAAACGCAGATTAATCTTGTTTTTGCTCATGCGGAGCTGCGTTTTCATCGGGAGATGGCCCATCAATCTACTCAGAGCTGGATCCACCAGAGTGGCACCCATCACAGTGGCACCCATCATAGTGGTAGCCACCACAGTGGCACACGGACCCACCAGAGCAGCTCACACCAGAACCGGGGCCGCACAACATGGGGTGGAGAAGATCCGGAGAGGAGCCAGACTCCGAGTGTGGCCGACTACCTAGTTTCTTCTCCTAAGTGTAGGGATGAGTCAATTTCTGGTATCTATGCGTAGTATTACTGTATCAAGCTCCTGACTTGTATCTTGTTCATGAATGAATCAGTGTTTGTGTCTATTTGTCTTGCTTTACTTGTGTCTGTAACATCACTTCGACAGTTTTGATTAGTATGACTCGATGGCTTGTCCCTTTGCTTTTGTCAAAGGGCATAGCCCTCTTAACATGGCGAAGAAAATAAAATAAAAGAAAATATCCCAGCTAGGTCTTCTGCTAGGAACCCTCCTAGACAAATAATTCATGCACTTTCTACTCCACAACTACCACAAAGCTCAATAACCCAACCACTGGCCGCCACTTCTTCTCGCCGACCCATCATTAGGCCAGCCCCCTCCTTAACTACACCTCCTTCAACCATTGCTACACACTGGCCCTTGCTCATCCGACCACCACCAAACCTGAACCCCCAGCCTACGAGCTCTACCACTCAAAAACCCCAACCTATCATACCACCAACACCACAGCCAATCCCACAACCTACACCTTCATTAAACTCATCAACCACTTCTGCACCCCGATCTCTTCTTATTAGGCCACCGGTATCACCATCACTACCACCTCCAAATCCTACCCCTCTACCAACTAACCCAATCATCCTAGAACCACCAATACCATTACCTATCATACCTGCACCTACACCACCTGTTCCACAACAATCCACCCTAGTTAACCCGTCACCTCTACCCGACTGCCAAATAGCCCCGGTGCTTCGGAGTGGGAGGATGTTCCGGCGACTCTTTCCCCAAGCCGGTACTCAACCGCAGGATCCAGTGGAGGAGGAACAAGTAGAAGAACCATTGCCGGGAACAGCCTATGATCTGTTGAAACATTTAGATAAGACACCGGCCCGTATTTCCATACTTGAGTTTATCAAAAGATCAAAGGTGCACCAGGAGATTCTACAGCAGTACTTGCAAAGGGTCATGGTGAATGAAGATCTCCCACCTGAAAAGATAACTACAGTGTTAGCCCCTAGAAGTGAGCACCCAACACTCACTTCCTCTCAGGAAGAATTAGCAGATCCAGAGGTCAAGAGATATGCTTTGCATGTGGCTGTTAACATCTGCAATGTCAAAGTGAAATCATGTTTGGTTGATATTGGAGCTTCCATCAACATTATGCCGCTATAAACTCTGCAGTTATGTGGTATTTCTGAACAAGAAATTAAGCCATCTTGTGCCATGGTGACATCCTATGACAACTCCAAGAAGTCTGCACATGGGGTGGTCACTCTAGAAGTTAAACTTGGACCATGTACGGTCATAATGGATTTTCATGTTCTAGAATTAAATCCAACTTTTTGGGCTATACTTGGGAGGCCATACTTGGAGGCAATAGGAGCTGTGGCCTCAACAAACCACCAGTGCATAAAGTTTCCTTTTAAAGGCCAGGTGGTCAAGGTGACTAGCATGCCTATAAGGGACGAGATGAATGATGCTTTTACATCACCCCTAGGTCTATCAATACAACCCCAGATCTCAATGGGAGATTTACCAGAAGTCAGATGTATGACCGCCTCTCTACCCGACACAGTGGGATGGTGGATGATGATGAAACTAGGCTATCAGCCTGGAAGAGGTTTAGGCAAGGATCTTCAAGGGATCACTCAGCCGCTTCAAACTGTGAAAAGGCCACGCAGGCAGGGGTTGGGATATGAAGAGGATTCCATCCCAAGGAGGATATTCCAGCCAGGATATGCCATGGGACTCCACAACTTCTTTATCAAAGGGGAGACCATGATGGTGGCTGAAGACGACAAGAGTTTCATTACAGTTGTCAAGAGAAGGAAGGCTCCAGATGAAGAAGAAGACCTGGAAGACCTATGCTTATCTTTGACTCGTCTGTTCTCAAGTGGGGAAAAGCACCAGGAACCACTCAAGGGCAGACCAATCTTGGATTATCTGGTTGAGCATACCACCCAAATCAAAACTATTCCACGAGGCCCAAATACAACAATCCCATATTTAAACCTTGTGCCATTGTTCTAGATCTTTTAGATGGGCTTAAGAGCCCACTTACCCACTTCGGGCCCATGTGCCCTCTTCAACCTTCCACTCTTACTGGGCTAGCTTGCCCATTTACTTCCCTCATCAACTTCAGAACTGAGGGCTTTTCCCAACATGGGCTCACACGCCCATTTATTTCTAAAATCGGGTCCACGTACCCGTTTACTTTCTTCATCAGTTTTGGACCCATGTGTCCACTCTCTGTTACTATCGGGCCCACGAGCCCCTTTTTCCCCTTTATTCTTAAGTTTTTCTCTCTATTAATTTAGTCAATTTCTAGCAAATCCCAAGTCATACTGACTCATTCTATCTTTTTACTTGAAATTCCCAAAAAAAAACGTCTTCTCTGAAACTCACATTTCCATCGAGAAGACGTCTCTACTCATCCCAGAGGTTGCTCCCAATCAGGGATCCCTCTTTTCTGAATCATTGATCGATTTACTCGATCCTTCCTCCACTGTAAATACCACCTTTCCAGCTTTATCTTCAGTAGGTCAGGTTAGGTTAGTAAATAGGAAAGTCAGAGGTAAGCAAGTTCCAAATAGGTATCAGCAACAATTGGCACAGAAATGCGTAGAGTGTACAAAGCTGCCAAACTTTTTAGATAATACCATCCAGCTAGACAAAATCCGATATGAGAATGAGCATAACATAGTGTAAGGAATCGTCCATTAAAATTTGGTGCAGCGGAAGCGACGATTCCTATGGGTTCCTTTAGAATCCGTCTCAATTAGAACCGAACGACAAAAACCGAAAACCGATCAAATCGGGTTCGAATATACCTGATAGGGATTCATATAATCCCATGGAGAGGAAGGAGATAAGCTTCTCAAGCTCTACAAACCATTCAAGTGTCCGGTCTCCAGCAGTATCCACATGAACTTGATCCACAGCAGGTTCTCCCTTCGCGCCGGCCTCGAGAACTCTTCCCGAACGGAGCTCCATCGACCATGGTGTAGACACGCAATTTTGGCCCAGTTGGAGAGTTCAAATTCTTGTTTTCATAAAGAATATTTAAAGCACATCGTGTTTTCCGGACAGATCAAGTTTTGGCACATTCCGAAGGTGGGTCCATCAAGCAACCAGACCAGCCGAATGCCCCAAGAATAGGGCACCTGGCGCCCTGTTTATAGGGCACCAGGCGCCCTATATATAGGGCACTGGCGCCCTATTTATAGGGCACCGGGCGCCCTATAAACAGGCACCTGGCGCCCGTATACGGGGCACCCGGCGCCCGTTTATAGGCACTGTGCGCCCTATAAACGGGCGCCGGAACCAAATCCGATCGATTTGACAGCCTGATTTGACCCCCGCGGTGACTTGTCTTGTCGATCCGACATATCTCATGATGCTAGCGCCCCATATACGGGCGCTATGCCACATGGCACTGCTTTTCGGAAATGGCCAAAGTGCCCTCTTTTGGGCTATAAATAGAGCCCCATTTGGAGCTTGGAGGAGGTTCCAACTCCGTGCCACCCTAGAGATCATCCAACACTACGATTCCAAGCCACATTCACCCTCCAAAAGCCTCCAAAACCGATCCAAAATCTTCCACCAAAAACCCCAAAACCCTCTCCTTCTGTCCCCCAGAAATATGATTTTTCTCCAACTTTGAGAGCTTCTACCCGTCTCTCCTCTTATATTCAGCACCCAAACCCTCTTCCATGGGCTTCATTTGAGTATTGTCTACAAGGAGGAGCCCCTACTTCGTCCTGGAAGCCTCCCAGCACTCCGGAGCAGCGCCGCGAAGAGGAGAAGAAAATCTGTTCGGGCCAGACTTAGTGCCCCATATACAGGGCGCTTTGACTTGGTCAACGCGCCCTATAAAGGGGGCACCTTCTCCTGGCGCCCTATATACAGGGCACCAGGAAGGACAGAAGCTTGTTTTCGTTATTTTTAGATTCCGATCGTCCGTTTAATCGAGTTTTGTCTCCCTTTTTCGCTTTTGCACCGATCATCAAGTTATTTAGCACGTCTTAGAGCATCTTTGCATTTCATATACGTTTAAAACCTACCAAAAATAGGGGTTGGGATTTCGTCCCAATCCGGTTAGTCTTTTCCCATTTGCATGTTTGAATCTAAATTCGAGCTCGATGCTATGCTTTCGTTAGAACTAATGAAACCTTCACTTGTCTACATGTTTTCTTATGGACATTCTTAGGTAGATCCGATCGAGGCGGAGCTTCAACCGGATTGAAGGCAAGGGATTCACTAAGCTCTCTTCTTTCGGCCGGCCGAGAGAGGAGAAGTCGGAACTCAACAATCTCCCCGCTTCCGAAGGTACGACGGTCATCTTTCTATTTCATTTTCTTTCATCCCATCATACTTTGGAACCTTTGGTTCCTGGAGACCACACACAAAACACACCACACCACCCACCGACGAACACCGAGGCCGGGCGTGAGGGGGTTCCGGGGGGGAGATCCGCGGATGTCCCGTTCCGGGTGCTTACACCTTTTGGCGACCACGGTGGGACCGACTTTGCTTTAGTGAAATCCCACTTTATTTTCCTAAGAATGTCCATCTGAAAATCATGTTTACTTTCATTTCCATGTGAGTCATTTCCATTTCCTTACATTGTTGCTTGTTTACGTTGCTTACTTTTCTTCGAAGCATCATCTTGTCTCTTCCAAGTTTACTTGCTCTCCGTTTATCTTTTAAAAAGCATATCCATCTGATTTCCAGCTTTGATAATCAACTTATTTCACCTTAGTATTTTAGATATCATCTTCTTTGCTAAGTCTAGTTCTCCTTTAAATCTTTCAAAGTATGCTTAGTTAAATTAGTTCTTTCTTCCATCCTAGCTTAATTTTATATCATTGCCTTTTTCACTTGCTTCCTACAAACATCTCATTAATCATTGTATGCTTTTATTTTCTTCTTGGTTGCTTCTTATTCCTTGAAATTTCACTTGCATTTAGTTTGCATCGGAGCTTCGGGTCCGCCCGTCTCCTTAGGACATCCGAGAAGGGAGGCTCTCTCCTCCCAAAGCCCCACACATCCAAACACCCCTCTTGGTGGTTGCCAACTCCTCCTCCGGGGATTCCCTCTCGGAAGGACCGGGTAGCTTCCATCAAGACCTCCATAAGTGCCCAGACGTGAAGGATTCCCTCTTCACTGATCGGGCTGGTTGTACCACTTTATCCCAAAACCCGGAATACCTATTACCCATCGTTGTGAAAAGAGTGACAACCTTAGATTGCTCGGTGTTGTGAGAGCATAGGGTCCTACCCATTTATTTGAGTGGACAATATTTCTCTTAACAAGCCATTAATTTGAGATTGAAACAAAAAAATTGCGTTAATCATTCCAAGTCTTTGCTATTACTTGTTTGCAAACAAAAGCGAAAACTAAACAAAAATCCCAAAATCACCTGAAAAGAACCAAAACAAAAATTTTACTTGAGGTTAATTTGCTTGACAACTTGCTTGTCCAAACACAAGAAAATCAAAACAAAAGAGGTCAAAAATCAAAACCAAAAAATTCTTGAACTTTTATTTGCCAACCTTCTTTTTCTGTCGTGTTTATGAACTTGAGGTCGAGGTCGAGTTATCGGAATGGCGGATCAAAGATGCGAGCAACCGCAATTGGAATACGACCAGTCTTACTTCTACCCTGATGCCGTATGTGCCGTCAACGAACCTGAAGTCCTCCCTGAACCTAGTCAAACTTCTCCTCGACCCAATCCAAATTCACTTTGGGAGGCATTCTCTCATGCCGACCCTACCCAACTCCAGGCTATCAAAGCCATTCTCAAGGGCAAGTCCCCCACCGACCACATTCCTACCGAATGTGGCCTTCATATCTCTACCCCTCGGTCAGTGGCACACCAACCCAATGTGCCCACTCATGGCCATTCCCATACCGGGCTCCTAGCCCCAATTTCACCTCATCCGGTGGCTAATCTAGATCACCCCCATACGAATGTGGTCGTCCCTTCTAGACCACCTGTTTATTCTTCTAATCATCTCAACCCTACTCCCCCTTTGGTACATCCCCCAATCTACCCTTCTCATCCGGTCACTTCGGCCCACCAAATCCCGATCCCGGTACACCAAGCACCCGCTCCTCCTCCTCCTCTTGGGGAACCCTCTCGTCGATCCGGCTATGATCAATAAAATCAATCGCATGGACGAACAATATAGAGAACTCCGACGTTTGATCGACGCCAAGGCAGCCCCCGAAATTTCTCTTCCTTTTCTCCCTACTTTTCATCTACCCCCCTCTGAGATGCCGGTATACCGTCGCTACAACGGAACCGGTAATCCCTTCATTCATGTTAAAGACTTTCTCTATGAGTCAGTAATGTGACAGAACGATCCGAGGGCCCTGGCTTTTCTTTTCCGAAGATCATTGGAGGGCTCGGCTTTAGAATGGTTTTACTCACTTGACCCTCCAGATGCAAGTAACTTTGAAGTCGTCAAGGCCAAATTTTTGCAAAGATATCAAGATAGGGTCGGACCAACTTATTCCATCACCGACCTCATGGCTGAAAGGATGAAGAATGATGAAGATTTTATCAGGTATGCTGATAGGTGGAGAGCAATGGCGGAAAGATTGACAAATGCACTGTCCGAATCGGAACAAGTTAAGATGATCATCACCAACGCCACTCCCGCTTTAAAAAATGTATTGGCATTACATCACCCTGCCACGATGAGCGAACTCTATGAGAGAGCACGGTATATCCAAACACGGCTACGAGACACTCCCATTATGAATCTTTTCGACCCTAGGCCCCGAGCCACCAAAAAAACAACCACCACCACTGCTGGGCCCGTGACTGAAGGCGTGATAACCAACGAACATGTCAATATCCTGGGGAACCCGCCCATCCACCACCACCAGCAATACAGGAATCCCCAGTATAGAAACCCACGCCAAATCCAACCGGCACCTCGCCCCCAGATCCAACCCCAACCTTTCCGCCACCAAGCGCCGAACCAATACCCCCAACAACCAATACAGACACCAGTCCCCCAGCAACCCCGGCAGTTGGCCGTACAGACCTTTGCACCTCAACCTCCCCGCCAGCCGACCACCTACAACCAGGCACCTCCCCCCGGCACCTATGTACCACGAAGAGTAGGGCCTAGGAGAAATCATTACCCGCCATTACCATACTCTCTCGTAGATATTTTTAACGCTCTTATGGCGGCAGGGCAGATCTCATTGCCAAGAGAAAAGTTGGAGTGGCCACAGAATGCCAACACGGACAAGTACTGCTTGTACCACAGATTCCCAGGGCATACAGTGGAGAACTGCTTTCAGTTTAAAGATTACATCCATGACCTCCACGAGCAAGGGAGCATTGACTGGGGCCAAATGGGCGAATACATCAAAGCAGTGAAAAACCAACCCCAGCAGCAGCAGCAGGCACCAGCTCGACAACAACAACAGGAACCCGGCCTGGGAATTATTCAGAACCCGCTACCCGCGCACGCACCGGCAATAGCACCAGAAAACCAGAGGGTTAACCCTATCTTAACCTCCACTGATGAACCCCGCGATAGAGGTCAAAATTGGCAAATAGAGGGACCTGCTTCCTTCATAAACACCAACCCTCCAAACCACGTTAACCGAACCGTTCACTCCATACCCCGAATTATCCCCGCCAGAAGAAGCCAACCGCCGATTATCCGCACGCCACCACAACCAACCATAGCACCACCAGCCATACAACTCCAACCGGGTAGGACCTTGATCCGCCCGGTCGAGCCCCCACAAATACCACCGCCACTAGGACCCATCATTGTACCACCTCGTGCAACCATGCCACCACAATCCACTCGTACCCCTACAACTCGGACCATCATCACTACACCCCCGCCTAGGCCTCCTATCATCCGACCTAACCCTCCGTCTATCTCCACTACACCAACCATAACTCCCCGGCTCGCCACGGTGCTTAGAAGCGGGCGTATGTTCCAAAGAATTTTTCCCCAGGCCGGTCAACCAGGACGACCGCAAGAAGAAGAAGAAGAACACCCGGAAGAGCCAGTACCAGGAACATCTTATGATTTGCTGAAGCACCTGGATAAAACCCCTGCGCGAATTTCCATTCTGCAGCTAATTAAAAGGTCCAAAGCTCATCAAGAAGTACTTCAACAATATCTGCAAAGAGTGATGGTCAATGAAACTCTCCCCCGAGAAAAGATTACATCGGTTTAACCCCGAGAAGTGAACATCCTGCTCTCATTTTCACTAATGAAGAATTGGCCGAACCAGAAACAAGAAAATATGCACTATGTATCACTATCAGTATCAACAGAACAGATATTGAATCTTGTCTAGTTGACACCGGTGCATCTATTAATGTCTTACCACCAGAAACACTACAGTTGTGTGGAATCCCAGAAGAAGATATTCGGCCATCGCAAATCACCGTGACAGCATACGATAATTCCAAGAGGCCCGCCCATGGCATGGTCACACTTGAAGTCAAACTCGGACCCCGGGTTGTTACTGTCGACTTCCATGTTTTGGATATGGATCCAACTTACAAAGCCATCCTGGGAAGGCCTTACTTGGAAGCATTAGAGGCCGTAGCTTCAACCAATCATCTGTGCATCAAAATTCCCATCAAGGGACAAGTTGTCAAAGTAGTGAGTATGCCCGTGGATTGCTTGGTTACTCTCCCCCCGGCTTGCCGAATCAACCGGTATTTACAATCCTTGATCTACCAAGGGATAAAAGACAGTCTAGGCAAGTTTGGAGAAAGAAGAAAGATAACGCCAAAACCCTTGGGTGGCGTATGATGGAGAGTACGGGATATCAAGAAGGCCTAGGATGGGGAAAGAACCGCAAGGCATCACGAGAACCCATTCAGCTAGGGAAGACGACATCAAGGAATGGGGTAGGGTATGATGGGACGCGAGATAATGGCCAGAAAAACGGTCAAAAAAACTTCCAAGGATGTCTGGAAAAGTTATTTGATAAAAGAGAAACAAAACAAATGATTGAAGGGCAGGAGCCACAAGAACAAGGGAAGAGGAAGAAGGTGGGCGACCTAGGGGATGAGACACATATTGACGTATCATGGTTATTTGCTGAAAAAGGGTCAAGTGATGAACCGTTCTGCAACGAGCCTTCTAACAGTCAAAGTCCAGGGCATTCAACGAGTGTCATCTTCTCGGATCTAGCAGACTCATTCCCGACGGATCCATTGTCGGTTCTAGATGACAAAGACGGATGCCCTCTTTACCCGTCCTTGCTTGACTTGTTCCCCTCTCTATCAATATCTCAACCCTGTCGGAAACAACAACCAACCAAACCCCCACCGTATTTATGTTTAGTACTTCTCAAAAAAATCAAAAAAAAACGTCCTTTTCTCAAACCAGATCTCGCTCGAAGAGACGTCCCAACTCGCTCCGAAGGACGACCCGAATCAGGAGGCCACCCCATCTCAGATCGCTCTCCTTTTCCCTTCGTCAATAAATTCCACTCCATCCACCTCCTCCTCACCTCCTTATTTAACTTCTTCTTCTTTAGGTTTAGTTTACGGCAAAAGCAAAACAAAAATCAGAGGTAGAAGAGTTCCGGGGAGGTATGCATCGATTAGCTCGGAAGAGCTTAGAATGCGCCAAGCTACCGGAGTATTTAGAGGATGCAATCCAGATAGGAGAAATTCGATATGAGGAGAGAAACAATGTTGATCCAACTTTAGGGGTCTACGAGGTTGTATCAGAAAAGGACCCTGACACCGAGGATGAAGAGGAGGATTTGGCTGATGCCTATGCATCCGGTTTAAGAAGATTCGAAGAACCATCAGCCACGGAGGATGAACCGACTAAGGAACTTAATCTCGGAACACCGGAAGATCCTAAGAATATCCTCATCAATGCCAACCTCGCCCCTTCAGAAGAACAGAATCTAATGGGGGTATTACAAGAATACAAAGACACGTTCGCTTGGACATACGAAGATATGCCGGGGTTAGATAAATCATTGGTAGAACATCGACTGACTTTAAAACCTGAGGCTACCCCGGTCAAGCAAAGGTTAAGAAGATTCCACCCAGACGTGGCATTAAAGATGAAGGAAGAGGTCGATAAGTTGCACCAAGCAAAATTCATTAGAGTCGTCCTCTATCCACAATGGGTGGCAAATATAGTCCCGATCATGAAAAAGGATGGAAAGATTCGAATTTGCATTGACTTCGGGGACTTAAACCGAGCGTGTCCAAAAGATGATTTCCCCCTTCCTCATATCGATGTTCTTGTTGACAACACGGTGGATACGAAACCCTATCATTCATGGATGGATACTCGGGGTATAATCAAATCCGGTTAGCGTAAGAGGATCAAGAGAAGACCTCATTCACTACACCTTGGGGAACTTATTGTTACGTTGTCATGCCCTTCGGATTAAAGAATGCCGGAGCAACTTATCAAAGGGCCATGGTAGCAATATTTCATGATATGATGCATAAATTTGTAGAGGTGTACGTGGATGATTTAGTGGTCAAATCTCGAACCCAAGAGGAGCATGCTGAGGTATTGAAAAGGGTTTTGCAACGAGCCGGGGAATATAAGCTCAAGATGAACCCCAAGAAATGTGTGTTTGGAGTATCGTACGGAAAGTTACTTGGGTTCATTGTCGGCAAAAGAGGCATCGAAATCGATCCCAACAAGGCCAAAGCTATTATTGACATGCCTCCACCAAAGAACCTAAAAGAGCCGAGAGGGTTGATTGGCGAGGTTACGGTTCGTTCGCCGGTTTATCTCACGGCACTCCCAAAGGTGCAAACCTTTCTATGAGTTAACCAAGGCGAAGGCCGAATTCAGATGGGATTCGAGGTGTCAAGAGGCATTCAATGGTTTGAAGAAATATTTGTCAAGCCCACCTGTGCTCAAACCTCCGGTTCCCGGCAAACCCATGATCTTATACATCTCAGTCTTGGAGGGATCCTTGGGAGCAGTGTTGGCACAAGTAGATGATGAAGGGAAAGAGCGAGCGGCATACTATCCGTCCAAAATCTTTGATCGGTGTGAACAAAAGTATCCAACCATGGAGAAAGCCTGTCGGGGCCTGGTTTGGGTGGCACAGAAGCTCAAACATTACTTTCTGGCCCTCGAGGTTAATCTCGTTGCTCGCATGAACCCCATCAAATTTCTCCTTGAAAAATCTGTCCCGACCGATCGTTTGGCACGCCTGGCGAGTTTCCTCTCCCAATTTGACATCACCTACACCCAACGAGAAGGCAATCAAGGGCTATGCAATTGCCGAGCACCTTGCCCATCATCCTATCCCAACTTTTGACCCTATCCGGTCAGATTTTCCCGATGAAGAATTGATGTCCATTCGATCTTCTAATCTGTGGACTCTATATTTTGACGGGGCATTAAACTCCCCGGGGTAGAGGGATAGGGATTGTTCTCCTGTCTCCCGAAGGTGTCACCATTCCACAGGGCTTTTCGGCTCCATTTTCCGGCAACAAACAATATAGGCGAGTATGAAGCCTTGTTGGCCGGATGGAGGCCGCCCACTTCTATGGTGTCACTAAACTAAGGGTAATTGGTGATAGTCAGTTGATACTTCGCCAGGTACTGGCCAAATATCGCACATCTCATCCTGGGCTCAAACCATACCAAGAACTCACCACTTGCTACATCAAGCTATTCTCCAAACTCGAATTCATTCATGTCCCTCGTGCTCAAAATATTCTTGCCGACGCTCTTGCCTCTACGGCATCTTCACTATCCGTCCCGCTAGGCGGACGGAGTTAGGACGATCTATGTCCGCCGACGTACCATTCCCGCAGTAGAAGATGCACGGTTCTTAAAGGTTAAGGAAGGAAAGAGTACATTGAGCAAAAGGAGGAAGTATCTTTGGTCGAGTTGGAGGAACTAGAAGAAGGTGAGAAACCATGGTATTATGAGATTGCGAATTCGTCGAGATCGACGTACCCACCGGGATCAACCGCCGAAGAAAAGAAAGCCATAAGGAGGGTCTCCCGAGAGATACACCATCTTAGGCGGGATACTTTACAAAAGGAGCTTGGCCGGTGTTACGTTAAGATGCGTAGATGAAGAGGAAGCTGAATTGGTGCTTAAAGAAGCACACTCCGGAGTATGTGGAGGCCATGTAAATGCTCAAGCCCTCGCCAAGAAGATCATCGAGCAAGGGTATTATTGGCCTACTACGGAAGAAGATTGCGCGATCTTTGTCCGGCACTGTCATCAATGTCAACTCCACGCCGACAAGATTCACTCTCCCGCATCTTCCCTTCATCCGATCCACGCCCCATGGCCTTTCGCTATGTGGGCTTTTGATGTTATCGGACCCCTCGGTGACCCAAACTCCGCAAACAAAACCAAATCATTCATCCTAACTGCAACGGAGGACTTCACCAAATGGGCGGAAGCGGAAGCATATGCGGAGATCAAGGCATCAACGATACCGCACCTTCATCAAGCGCAACATCATTGCCGAGTTCGGGATCCCGAGCGACATCATCACCGACAATGGACCGCAATTCATCTCTCAGGAGCTGCGTGACCTTTGCAACAGGTATTGCATCAAATTGCATCATTCATCTCCATATTATCCTCAAGGCAACGGTCAAGCTGAAGCCACCAATAAAACCCTGATAAAAATCATTAAGAAGACTTGTAAGTCTAGCAAGTTCGCAGACCGCCGGATAAGTTAGTTGATGCTCTATGGGCCTACCGCACTTCTATTCGAACCCCAACGGGTCGGACCCCCTATGCCTTGGCATTTGGGATGGAGGCGGTAGTTCCATACGAAGTAATCATTCCTTCTCTCCGAGTCCGGATCGATCGAGATATCCCAATGGATGAACGTCGAGATTCTCTTCTCACGCAACTCGAACTCTTGGATGAAAGGAGGCGGCCGCTGCCGAACATGCTAGATCTTACCAAAATAGACTTAAAAGATTTTATCAGAAGAGGGTAGTGGAGAGAAAATTTGAAGTCGGTGAGGTTGTGCTTAAAAGAATATTTGTTAAGCCGGGCGGTCCCCGCTCCAAACTTCAACCAAATTGGGAGGGTCCTTATGTTATTTCGGTCATTTATCCCGGTAATTCATATAAGCTGACTAATGCAGAAGGAGAAGAGCTAGCTCATCCCTGGAATGGTGTCTACCTCAAAAAAATATTTTCCTTAGATCACAAAAAAATCTATAAAATCGAAAAGCGTGAAGTATAATGATAACTTCAAACGTTTAGTTGCTCGGAGCATCAACTTGTCGCTTAGGGAAATAAGAATAGGCATCATACTGCACACACTACACACCTAGCTTTGAGATCCGATGATCACAAGTCAGAGAAAAAGCTAGGCAACGCTTGGCAAAGGAAGGTCAACCTAATCCCATTCTCTTCTTGTTTCGGTCCAGAATAGATGAAAGGGGTTAGGATGAGGAGTATCGAAAATACCCATTGCCTTAGTTGGAAAATGCCTCGAAGGTCTAACCTTTTTATTAGAAGGAAAGGTGCCAAAAGATGGGCAATGACCCCTCAGGTCAGCAAAAGAATGGACCTGTCTGAATGTGTACCAACAAAAGTCCAAAAGAAAAGGGCTCCAAAAGATGGGCAATGACCCCTCAGGTCAAAAATTAAGCAAAAAGAAGAAAGACCATTCGAATGTGGGCCATCAAAGAAAATGGGCTAGAAGGAAGGACCCGAAGAGGTCAAAACCCAAACGGGCAATGTGGGTATTAGTAGAGAAACAAGTTCGACATCCCCGAATTCTACTAAGGACTTACCACCAATCATCTTCCTTCTTTTGATTAGGTTGACCGACTAGACCCAAGAAGAACCATAGCCTATCAAAGGCAGAAGGTCGAGAGATCTCGGGCTAAGCACTTCCTTACACGTGATGCCTACTCTTAACCCTTAGGTAACAATGAGAAGCACCTATGGCAAGTAGGGCGAGAGGATGAAATAATCGTGTCCCTCACACCAACAAAAAAACCAAATACTTTGGAAAATACCAAACGAATCTTAAAAATCAAAATTCTAAAAAAGAGAGAATATTCAAAACCCAAACAAATCAAAATCCCAAAACACAAAAAATTATAAAACCATCAACACTCAAACAAATCGAAAATCCCAAAACACCTAAAAATTTGCTTTGCTAGTTGCCTTTGCATTCATGTTTAATTTCGGTCTTGCATGTTTCCTTTCTATGCACACTTATGTTTTTCGTTATTTTACCTTGATAAGGCCTATGTCCCTTGACAAAAGATCAAGGCAATTTCGCCCTTTTCTTGCAAGGGACTAAGCACGAATAAATTTCTAATTGCCCTTCGAGTAAAAGCGAGGAGTCGGGAAAAGAAGTCAACAACCATCACTATGGAAAAACAAAGTACATCAAAGATAGGAGGGGGTCGGCACATCACAAATCGCCGCCTCCCTCTCGCTGGTGCCCGATCATCCGGAGGTGGCATGGCAAGTCTCTCCTCATCTCGCCTCCTACGACTGCGGATCGAGAGGAACCTGAGCGGGCAGGTCCCCTCAGTGTGGTCCCTCGAGAATCGGAGCGGTGGGAGTGGCTCCGAGACTGCAACGCCTGCATCATCAACTGACGATGCTCAGCCTCCACCCGGTGAAGCTCTCTGGAGTGCTCAAGACGAAGAAGGAGAATCCGCTCACACTCTGGCCGTGACACCACCACCACGCGAGACTCCAGTCTCCCAACCTACGAGATGACAAAGAAATACATCGATTCTGAGAAAAACGACTTAAGGAAAAAGAATCGGACATATACCTCCCGTGTCGGCTCCTCTATCCTACGAGCGATGCTGTGGAAACCAAAGAAGACGTCGGTCAAGCATTTCCGGTTTGAAATCATAAATAAAAACATCGCACCTCGGAAGTAGAGGAACCGAGGATCCGGAATGCCTACGAGGGGCTCGAGCCCGAGCTCCCTCTGTAGCTCCATCACCTACCGGGAAAATGTCAGGAAAGAAAGAAAATGATAACAAGCAGAGCAGAAAATTATGTACCTTGTCTTGAAAACCCAAGGGATCACCAGTAGGAGGCGGAGCACCCCCTACGGGAAGATCAGGAAATCCTCGCCCAAAGATCCTTGTTCTACAAAAGAAAAATGTTAGAATCAAGCAAAGCGAGTAAGAGAAAGTCAAGGAGATTCACCTCGGTAGTAAGGGCCTCCACCCGTTCCTTCGGTGGGCAATACGCAAGAAAAGAAAAGATTAGCAAGGCAAATGAAGAAAAAAGACAATACAAGTAAAAGCGGTAATCACCTCAAGAAGGAAGCCCGTCTCGGAAGAAGCGCTCCCGGGATCGGCGGGAATGAAGGGAGGAGGGCTAACCGGCAAAGGGTGAGAAGGTAGCTCGGGAGACGTAGGCTGACCAAAGTCAAACGGCTCGAAGGGAGGCTCATCAAAAGTTGTCGGCTCAGGGGCAGCCGGATGGGAACCCAACTCCAGTTCGGCCACGCGCTCGCGGAGCCGAGAGATCTGAAAGGAAATAGAGGGGACAGTCAACAAACATTCATTCATGGAATTAAAGAAAAGTAAAGAGTGTTACCTGCCGGCGGGAACCTCGGTAGCGACGTCGCTGAAAGAAAGAAGAAAGAAAGGTCAGTTAACCAACAATGGAAAGGTGCAAAGTACAGAAAATACCTGTCGCTCCAACTCAGCCTCCAAAGATGCTGTCCCCGCCCTCAAACGAGACAGCTCCGCCTGAATGCTCTGAAAGCAACATACAGTTAGACATCAAAGCAAAGGAAGAACAATGGTGAAAACAACAAGTGCGTACCTCTCCACCCTCGGTGAAAAGGTGGGCAAATGTCGCCACATAGCGACGCAGATAGTCATCACTATCAGAGGCACTGGAAGTCACTGGGGTGCCACCCCTCTTCCAGATCCGGACAGCAAACTGGCCTTCCTTCTTCCAGTCAATCTCCTGGATCAGGCCGCGAGTAGAACGACCCAAGTGTGGGTAAGGTGGAAGATCCACCCACTCCTGGTGAAGCCCCAATGAGCGCATCGTAAGACGCACCCAAAGTGGCTCCATCTCGTTCAGGCAGATCAAGAAGGTGTCACGGCCAAAAGCCGGACGACCCTCCAAAACCCACGGCTGCCGATCCAAGTGAAGATCTGAAAAAGGTTGCCATACCACCTGAAAAAGCAAGGCAGAGCAGTAAACAAGAAGAACCAAGAGTGAAGAAGGAGAAAAGTAACAGAATACCTCGTGATGAGGGAAGCGCAGCGGCGCCTCCTCGTGTTCTCCACCCGGTAAGGATGGGAGGAAGCGGATCGTGTAGCAACCCGGCTACCGATGAGAGGGTACTCGGGGTCATCCTTCAGCGAGCACGACCCGGGGGATGTAATAGTAACTCCATACCTGTTAAATAAAAGCTCAGTTAGTCACAGAAAAAAGACAAGGCAGAATTAATAGTGAACAAAAGAACAAGGCATACCTGAAGGAATGGAGTAAAGCCGGCTACTGAAACCGGACCACTCTCCATCGCCAGCGAGGAGAACAGATGAGCCAGCATGGCGGCACCCCACGCATACTCACCGACCTTCGACAGGTCAGCAAGAAAAGGGAGGAACCGCAAGTGCACCCTGTCTGTCTTCGAGGCTAGAAGAAGACGGGTGAGGAAGAAGAGAAGGAACCGGCGGAGATCCTGGTCGGCCTCAACAGTGCCCTCCTCACCGACCAGGGAGCGCTCGACGCGTTTCGTCAACTCGTCGAGCACAACCGCCACTACGTCATCCTTACCCACACTGGCGTTGCCCAGACCAAGCAGGTTCCCGACAGCTGTGCGCTTCATAACGCGCAGTCCGCCGGGCAGTGTGGGATCGGATCACCCAGAAAATCCCGGACCATGGCCGAGTAATCGCGATAGGTCTTGCCGGTGACGGCACGACCGTGAACACAAAGACCCGTGATCCGGGAGACATCCTCCAAGGAAGGGACCATATGCCCCCAGGGGAAGAGGAAGGAATGGGTGGTGGAGTCCCATCTCTCCCTCAAGGCCTGGATCAGAGGGAGGTCCTCCCGAAAAGCCGAACAACGAAGCAATGGGCCAAAACCCATTGCATCAAGCCGTGCCTTACGGAAGTCCTTCAACCCCCGGTAGGCATGGAAGACCATCTCCCAGGATATCCGGGACTTGATCTTCCCCTGCACAATCAAACAATCATGTTAGGAACGAAGCAATCATGAATAAATTCAAAAGGGAAAGTCGAGATTCGGTTACCGAGACGGTCGGAGGAGGATGAAGAGTAGGTAGCTCCGATGAGCCGGCACCGGCGGAGGAAGAAGCGCCGGCGAAGAAGAAGCACCGGCGGAGGAAGAGGCCCGGGGGGCACCTGAAGCGTCAACGCGAGACCTTTTCGTCATCTGCAAAGCATTAGAACGAGTCAAGAATAGCAAAACGGAGGAGATAGGGGCCTGATGATCAGGTGCCCCATCAATGGGGCGCCTGGGCCAGGCGCCCCATTGATGGGACGCCTAGCGCCCCATTGATGGGGCGCCAGGCAGAGCCTAGCGCCCCATCATAGGGGCGCTAGGGGGCTCAGCCCCCTTCTCTCTTCCCGTTCCGATCCGGAACGACTCCGGATCGGTTCGGACCCTTCTGCGAAAATAAAGATAACGAAATAAATTACAAGTTTGCAGTTGGAAGAAACTTACTGTGGGATCCGCACGATGCGCTGCACTTCCCGAAAGTTCCCGCCCAATAGAAAAAGTAGAAAAAGATAATGGTAAAATGAAGAAAGGTGCATGGGTGAAAATATAAAGTGTTTTGGTCAAAATTTTCAAAATTCTTAGAACGTGTCCACAAGCAATATTCTTCGTGAAAAATACAATTTCATTGCCAAAACATTGATATTCTATTACTTTTGCATATTTTGTTGTTCTTCTGACACTGACAGGACTAGGACAACTGAAAAGAAACTGCATCAAGCAAATCCTACACCTACATTGACCAAAGTCCTAGACACAACAAAAGCAAACAAAATACATCTGGACACAACAAAAGCAAACTACAACTGGATACAATCAAAGGGCAGAGACACATGTCAACCCCCCCGCACCTTCCTCAGCTTCGCCACGTACCGGCCCTTCCAGACCTCGTCTTCATCCATATAAGCACTCGGCGAAAAGCTCTTGCAGATTCCCCAGATCGCAAGGATGCTCTGGCACTCCTCAACATCTGCCGCCGTGCCCGTCTGACGATCCTTGACAGATGAAATGTGAGAGAGACGAGGAACCTTGAGCCGCGGCTGGCCCAACTGAAGAGGACATCGGTGAGGATTGTAGATAATGAAGGAGGTACCGGTAATCAACCGGAGATCCACTCCGGGGGTGGGAGAGGCACGAACATTCTGGCGCATAACCGCCCGTGGGACGGACAAAGCCGCTGCTGCTCATCGCCGAAAAGTACAAACGCCAGTCAGCACGGGTCTTCACTGAGGGGCACTTGTTCTGAACCTTATATTCCATGCAAAGGCGGTTGGTGAGAGGCTGAAGTGGGCTCCGAGCGAAAAGTCGAGAAGCGGTGGCCGGTCCGAAGCACACGTCAAACTTAAAGTGCCGGTCAACCGACACGAACAAGAGAATGCGCCAAACATAGGCCTCGCCAACACTAGCGAAGTCGAGGCCGTCATAAAGGTAGCCCGACCGAGTGGGCTATGCACTCATTGGACCAAATGCCCTGAATGCAAGGGAGGCAGGTAGGATCAAGCCACCCGTCCTCACACGGGTATAGGAGCACTGAGGCAAGGCAAGCGGCGACGCCTTTGGCACCGGGCAGCAAAAGGTCCTCATTGTCACCGGCGCCTTGAATCACGCCAATGGACCAATCCGCCAGCGCTTCGGTGTAAATACGGCCGCCTACCATGATGGATCGGGCCTCTCCGGTGGTCATAAAGCCACGGAGGAAGTCTGAACCGGTGATCGGTCCAACAGGGATAAACATGGCCTGACCATACCCAGGCATGGCACGAAGCCCCAGGAACAGCTCCACCTCCTCCAAAAGAACGGTACATTCGAAAGAGTCAAAAACAAAAGTGTGTGTATCGGGATGCCACATCTCGAGAAGAGCACCCGCCAAGGAAAAATCCCAGAAATATTTGAGGAGGTGGTTGGCGTGAACGAGGATGCCATTGAAGCCCCACCCGCTAAGAATGGTCCGCACATGAATGTTGACAGCAGCCATTAAGCGGGCTATCCATAGCACCTGGCCGTATCGGCGAGCCCCGGGAAAATTCGGAAGATCCTGCAAAATAACCGCGCAATTAGAAAGGGTTTTGAGACAGAACGAAGAAGGGTGCCTAATAAAGACACTACCACTCCCATGGACACTCGGTTCCGAATATGACACGGCACTTCGGAAAAACTTTTCATCTCATTTGAACCGATCGGGCGGGAGGAGGAAGAAGCCATCGAAGCAAAGGAAGGGGCAAGAGGCACTGTAGCTGGTGTGGAGGAGAAGAAGGGGGGGGGCCCCCCCTTCTTATAGAAGCCAAAACTGGCTCGGGGAGGAGCGAGCACTGAAATCCGCGCAGGTGCCCCACTTATAGGGCGCCCGGCGCCCTATAAGTAGGGCGCCCGGTGCCTGTAAGTAGGGCGCCTGGCGCCCTGTAAGTAGGGCGCCTGGCGCCCTGTAAGTAGGGCGCCTGGCGCCCTATAAATGGGGCACCTGGTGCCCCATAAATAGGGCGCCTGGAGCCCTATAAGCAGGGCGCCTGGAGCCCAGAATTTTGCATGTATTATCATATATCTCGCATGTATATCGTTGAAGACCTCGAGTCTAAAAGGGCTGAGTCCGAGAACCCCTCCAACAAAATCGATGAAGGATTCAGTCACCTTTTAGACCCGCGGTTAAGCCAAAGTCAGATGAACGGGGACGACGGTATCTTCACGGATGTCCTGACCCGTTATGTTTGACCTATATCTTCAACTATTTTCTTATATTTATTTCTATTTCTTTAAACTCAGCATACATCATGCATTATCATGCAGCATACATCATGCATTATCATGCAGCATACATCATGCATTGTCATACAAAGATACATCATGCATTATCTTTTCCATCACCATCTTTCTATGGCTCCTCTAGAAGGTTTTGATCTATCCGGAAGATCCAATCGAAACAAGAAGTTTTTTTCCATGTCAAGGCGAACCGGTATTCTTGAGTAAAACCCAATGAATTTGAAGAACCCAACCTTGGATGATTGGCCTTTTTCTCTTTACTTTTCCCAATTTACTTCCCCCGAGTCCAGCACACCATGCGGTTCGGGTCTGGCCGGTTACGGTTCTCCCCACGCGGGATTTTAGTTGTTTACTTAACCAATCAACAAAAGGAAGGGTTTCGATAAGACAAAGGGCAATCTCGGAGTCCGGTAAAGTTTTGTTTTACTCAACTAGGCCAATGAGGGCGTGTCTAAATCTACACCTTGGCGTCACCTTTTCAGTCCACTACCACTTCATTTCGTTACGCCTCATTACGCTTCGCTACATTCACCTACACTTCATTCATGTCACTCCCCTACAAAGCCGACGCCAAGGTGAGGCAAGCTGTAGACACGCAATTTTGGCCCGAGTTGGAGAGTTCAAATTCTTGTTTTCATAAAGAATATTTAAAGCACATCGTGTTTTCCGGACGGATCAAGTTTTGGCACATTCCGAAGGTGGGTCCATCAAGCAACCGGACCAGCCGAATGCCCCAAGAATAGGGCACACAGCGCCCGTTTATAGGGCACCGGGCGCCCTATATATAGGGCACTGGCGCCCTATTTATAGGGCACCAGGCGCCCTATAAACAGGGCACCTGGCGCCCTGTATACAGGGCACCTGGCGCCCTGTTTATAGGGCACCAGGCGCCCTATAAACAGGGCGCCTGGAACCAAATCCGATCGATTTGACAGCCTGATTTGACCCCCCGCAGTGACTTGTCTTGTCGATCTGACATATCTCATGATGCTAGCGCCCCATATACAGGGCGCTATGCCACATGGCACTGCTTTTCGGAAATGGCCAAAGTGCCCTCTTTTGGGCTATAAATAGAGCCCCATTTGGAGCTTGGAGGAGGTTCCAACTCCGTGCCACCCTAGAGATCATCCAACACTACGATTCCAAGCCACATTCACCCTCCAAAAGCCTCCAAAACCGATCCAAAATCTTCCACCAAAAACCCCAAAACCCTCTCGTTTCGTCACCCCGAAATATGATTTTTCTCCAACTTTGAGACCTTCTACCCGCCCCTCCTCTTATATTCAGCACCCAAACCCTCTTCCATGGGCATCATTTGAGTATTGTCTACAAGGAGGAGCCCCTACTTCGTCTGGAAGCCTCCCGGCACTCCGGAGCAGCGCCGCGAAGAGGAGAAGAAAATCTGTTCGGGCCGGACTTAGTGCCCCATATACGGGCGCTTTGACTTGGTCAACGCGCCCTATAAAGGGGCACCTTCTCCTGGCGCCCTATATACGGGGCACCGTAAAGGACAGAAGCTTGTTTTCGTTATTTTTAGATTCCGATCGTCCGTTTAATCGAGTTTTGTCTCCCTTTTTCGCTTTTGCACCGATCATCAAGTTATTTAGCACGTCTTAGAGCATCTTTGCATTTCATATACGTTTAAAACCTACCAAAAATAGGGGTTGGGATTTCGTCCCAATCCGGTTAGTCTTTTCCCATTTGCATGTTTGAATCTAAATTCGAGCTCGATGCTATGCTTTCGTTAGAACTAATGAAACCTTCACTTGTCTACATGTTTTCTTATGGACATTCTTAGGTAGATCCGATCGAGGCGGAGCTTCAACCGGATTGAAGGCAAGGGATTCACTAAGCTCTCTTCTTTCGGCCGGCCGAGAGAGGAGAAGTCGGAACTCAACAATCTCCCCGCTTCCGAAGGTACGACGGTCATCTTTCTATTTCATTTTCTTTCATCCCATCATACTTTGGAACCTTTGGTTCCTGGCGACCACACACAAAACACACCACACCACCCACCGACGAACACCGAGGCCGGGCGTGAGGGGGTTCCGGGGGGGAGATCCGCGGATGTCCCGTTCCGGGTGCTTACACATGGACACCTTCTAGAGAGAGGAGGAGGTAGGGAGGAGGCTTGGGACGTGATTTTCACCATTGGCTTGATGGGGTTTGGCTGAAACCATTAGTATTTATAGAGAATTATGGAATTTTTCATAAAAACCCAAAATCTCTATAAATTACGTCCTTGCCCCTGTACTTGTGGATAAGTCCTTTTGTGTGTGACCCACTAGGCCCAATAACCTATTTGGTTGAGGCCTAAATAAAATAGAACAATTCTATTTAATTTAATTAAATCCATTATCCGATAACAGATTAATCGGCCTACCGATCATGAAGGGTACAACCCACATCCCATGATCCCAAATGGCTATGGGGATAATCTTATCTCCATTGAGCCTTTCCATCATCAGTTACCACATGGATATAAACCCTCATCCATCCAATGTCCCGGTCAGAAAGGAGTACGGCATCGACTGTCAGCTCCTTAGTGTACCGACTCTATAGGATCTTGTACTCGGAACTGGATCAATTGGAAAACTCCTTTTCCAATTATCCTATCTACCCTGGCTAGGGATTTAGAGTAATATCCCATAGGACATTCACTCTCACTTACCGAGAGTGGACGATCCCTTGTTGTCCGCTCAATTACCTCCATCGGATTTTCCTTGTACCCGATCCATCACTATATAGGACCATCTAAATTGTGATCCATAAGTCAATGGTCAAAGCACAAGTTCCACCCAACAAGGCATCTTTGGCGACTCAGGTCAAAGGTCCAACCATGCAACCGTGATGATAGAAAACCCTGATAGACAGTTCGGTAAGATACCATTCAGGGTTTCTAATTCGGTCAGTTTAGTGAACTCATTCAACTAATGAGCACCTGTATGTGTATCTCAGTGTCTCCACACTAATGACCAATGAGATCGGTCGTCCTCATCACATGAGAAGACATCACATACACTAGTCTATCCGGATTCTTGATGTCCCGTCTCAAGTATCCTATGACTAGGAACATTTAGATCAAATACCTTTAGATGATCAATCTCATTATCATGATCTCATCATGATTTAATCATCATTGTATTTGATCAAGAACTTCATTATTATATTCGCATCTAATAAGAGCTTATAATGAATATTTGCCTAATTAATTGAATAAGATATTTCTAGAAATGTCGAATCATATCATATATGATTGGCTTGTATGGCATACATTTCTATCAATCTCCCACTTGCACTAAAGCCAATCACCATCTGACTGATCTGTATCAGCTCAAGGTGAAGCTCAAACACTCTTTGAGTAACTGCTTTAGTTAGTGGATCTGCAATGTTATTAACGGTAGATACTTTATCTTAATTATATCTCTATAAGTTGCAATCTCTCTGATTGTATGGTATCGCCACAGAAGTTCTAAACTTCTGATGAGACATCGGCTCTACTCCATTGTTTTCTCAAAACAATGATACACTTTCAGATAAAATTGAGACAATCCCATATCAAATATATAGATGAAAAACTTCATCTAGACTACTTCTCAAGTAGTGTGCAACTACTATGTAAACTTGTTTACATATGTTGTAGAACTTACAGTGTTCTATCACATAGAACTCTTTCAATTTACTACACCACCATTATTCTGACTTAATATCAAACTTATTTGATTAGAAGCTTGTGTTTGTAAAACTACAATACTTCAAGTCTTATCCTCTAGTGTATAGAGATACATTCTCAGTGCTTCTCAAGTACCAAATGATATATCTCTAAACTATCCAGTTACTCTCACCTGAATCTTCTTGATGAATGCTCATAACACTTAGAGCATTAATCACATTATGTACGTAGCATCATATAAATGATAGACCCTATGACAAAGGCATAAGGGCTCCATTTATGTGATCTCTTTATCTTTCAAGAAGTCTACAAAGACAACACTTTACAGAGATCAACTCCATACCACATTGGTAAGAAACCTATCTTAGAGTTCATCCTGTCAAACCCTTTGACTATGGTGACTACGTACATTAACTGGGCATTGATTTTAGATCTATCTCCATAGGTCTCAAAACCCAAATTGTGTTTGGAGGATCAATTTGATAGCTAGGTTCACTTATGATAACACACCTACTTCATTCTTAATGAGTAGTATGTCATCAACATAAAATGTCAAGAAAGTAACAGCACTCCCACTTATCTTGTTGAATACACAAGGCTCATCTTCGTTCTTAACGAAGTCATAAGATTTAATCTCATTAAACCTTATATATGATCTATGGGAAGTTTTACTTCAGTCCATAAATGAACTTAATACACACTCTTCTTGGATGTTATTGGGACTTGATTCCCTATAGTTGTATCATATACACCTATTCCTCAAAATACTTTAGAGGAACACTATCTTAACATCCAATTAGCTTATCTCATAATCATAGAGTGTTACAATCAAAATCCGAATGGATTAATCCATGGAATAGGTAAAAGATCTCATCATAGTCAACCATTTGACTTCAATGATATCCTTTTCAACTATTCTCACCGTTGAAGGTATATACCTTCTAATCCACTCCAATCTATTCTTTAGTGATCCATTTGTTCCTTATGGATACTATATCCTTAGGTGGATCTATCAAGTTCTAAACTTGATTAGAATAGATAAAGTTTATATCGGATTTTATTGTCTCTTCCCATTAATGAATCAATATCTCATATTGGTTCTATATAGATCCTAGGATCAATATCCTTATTATCTTATGCCTCATTTCATCTATCAGAGATATGTCTCACATATCTCTTAAGTAGAATGGACACAAGTAAAGACCTATCATTTGTCCTTGTGTAATTATTAACTAGCACCTTAATAGAAGTGTTATTGGGTTGTGGGACTGGAACATCTTCCATTTATACCTTGCTCCCACTATCTTTCTTAAGAAGGAACTTTTCCTTTAGAAATATAGTGAGCTGAGCAACACATACCCTTATACATAAGGGTCGTATATTTAATATCCAAAAGTTTCCTTAGGATATTCCACAAGCCAACACTTCATAGTCTTATATTCCAACTTGTTAGAGAAGGTGAGAGAAATCTCCCTAATTGAATTGGAAGAATTAGATGAAGGTGAGAGACCTTGGTATGACGAGATTGCGAGGTATTGCCAAGATCAGTCATACCCGCCTGGATAACCACCAAGGAAAAGAAGGCAATTAGAAGAGTATCCCAGAGGTATACAATCCTAGAAGGAGTACTCTATAAGAGAAGCCTAAGTGGAATCTTACTCAGATGTCTTGATGAAGAAGAAGCTGAGTTGGTGCTGAAGGAAGCACATTCTGTAGTTTGTGGTGGTCATGTGAATGCCCAAGCCCTTGCTAAGAAAATCATCCGACAAGGGTATTATTGGCCAACTCTAGAAGAAGACTGCTCCATCTTTGTCCGGCGTTGTCATTCATGTCAACTCCATGCCGACAAGATTCATTCTTCCGCATCTTCTCTTCATCCAATTCATGCCCCATGGCCTTTCGCCATGTGGGCTTTTGATATCATTGGTCCCTTGAGTGACCTCAATTCTGAAATGCGCTCAAAATCATTCATTCTGACTGCAACGGAGTACTTTACAAAGTGGGCGGAAGCGGAAGCATTCGTGGAGCTTAAGCGTCAACAGTCTGCTCCTTCATCAAGCGCAACATCCTGGCGAGGTTCGAGATCCCCAGCGACATCGTCACCGATAATGGGCCACAATTTCTCTCTCAAGATCTGCATGATCTTTACAACAGGTATCGCATTTCATTGCATCATTCAACACCATACTATCCTCAAGGCAATGGTCAAGCAGAAGCCACCAATAAAACCTTAATCAAAATCATCAAGAAATCTTGTAAGTTTAGCAAATTTGCCGACTGGCCTGATAAGCTTGTAGATGCTCTATGGGCTTATCGTACTTCTGTAAGGACTCCCACTAGACAAACCCCGTATGCTTTGGCATATGGGATGGAAGCAGTAGTCCCTTACGAAGTATTACTTCCATCTCTCCGAGTTCAGCTCGACAGGGATATTCCTGTTGATGAGATAAGAGAATCTCTCCTTGCACAGCTTGAACTCTTGGATGAAAGAAGGCTAGCCGCCACCGATCATGCCCGGACTTATCAGAATAGACTCAAAAGGTTTTATCTAAAGAGGGTGGTCGAGAGAAAATTCGAGATCGGTGAGATGGTAGTCAAATGCATATTCGTTAAGTCAGGGGGTCCCCGCTCTAAGTTACAACCTAACTGGGAAGGGCCTTTTGTAATCACTAAAAAGTATCCAGGCAATGCATATGAATTGACTAATGCAGATGGAGAAAAATTGAATCATCCTTGTAATGGAGTTTACCTCAAAAAGTACTTTCCATAAAAATGGAGAAACCACTGGTATAATCTCAAGTCATCGATCCTAGGTTGTTCGTGAGAAGTCAAGGGTAGGTACCATCCTACACACACAACACTTCCGAATCCTAGAATCCAGACTACCCGACACTTGCGAAAGGCAAGGCAGAAATCTAGAAACAGAAGGAGTACCCTTACCCTATTCTCTTCTACTCAGTCCAAGATAGGGAGAGAAGATTAGAGAGGGGTAGTATCGAAAACACTCCCACCCTAGTAGGAGGCCGTCTCAAAGGGTACAAAAGGGTGCCAAAAGATGGGCAATGAACCACTCAGGTTAGAAAAAGAAAATTGATCAACCTGTCTGAATGAGTACCCAGAATGATAGTCAAGGCAAATGGTATTAAAAGATGGGCAATGTCCCCACGGGTCAAAAACCTGTCCAAATATGTGCCATACAGAAAAGAGCAAAAAAAGAAAGAAAAACCCAAAGAGGCCGAACCCCAATGGGTAATTTGAGTGAGAGTAGAGAAATCCCTCTCAACATCTTCAAACCCTATCAAGGACTTCCTCTATATTCTTCCTCCTTAAACCGCTTGGGTAGGGTAAACTGACCAAATCCAGGTGGAACCCAAGCCGATCAAAGGAAGAAGGTTAGAAGGATTCTATGTAGGGAACTTTATTTTTGCACGTGGCATCTACCACTTGAGTCTTGACAAACTCCAAAGACCGATGAACTGTCTCAAATACCAGCATTTTCTCCACAAAAAGTTGCATATTTCAAAATTCCAAAAAAATATGTGCATATTTCAAAAAACAAAAAAATGCATATTTCAAAAATCTAAAAAATTTTGAATATTCCAAAAACCCAAAAAAATTGAATATTTCAAAAAATACAAAAAAATTGCATATTTCAAAAATCCAAAAAACATTGAATGCTTTTCAAAAATCCAAAACATGAATATTTCAAGGAAATCCAAAAAAAAATGCTCAGTCATGATCATTGCCTTAGTTGCATTCATGTTTATTTGAGTGTTATGCATATTTCCATTTCTGCATTGCATATCCATTTTTTACTTTAATTACCTTCTTATGAAGGCTCTTCCCTCTGACCTAAGTCAAAGCTGACCATAATGGGCAAAGGGATGAGTCGTGGTGAAGATCTAATCCCCTTTCTATAAAGTGTTTCAGGCATTTCAATGTAGAAGAGGAGAAGATTCACACCATGGCAGGTAAGTTCTCTCAACCCTTACCTCCCATTTCATTTTAGTCATTTGTTTTATTCTACCTTGTTAAGAAGGCTCCTCCCTTTGACTCAAAATCAAGGAAAACGATATATAAGCAAAGGGATGAGTCATAATGAAGATTTAATCATCTTTGTTAAGTGTTTTCAGGAGCTGAAGAAGCAAAAGAGAAGGGCCATCAGACAACCTCTTAAGTCCAACAGGTGAATTGGTGAGATCAGTGTTCCCCAAGGAACGTCATGCTAACCTTGTGGCGAAAAGAGAGGAAGCGCTACCTATCATGGTGTTGTATTCCGTCAAAAGGCAAGACAAGGATGGACTAGAGATACTGATGAATCAGGCAGTCGATATAAATTGATAAATCACACCTGAATACTTCATTCAAATCCACATTCTCATCAATCTCACATCATAACCATCACTTCATTTTTTTGCACTTCACATCACTCCTACTATTTGTCACCTAGTTATATTAGGGCCATTTGATACATATTATATGCATTAATGTTGAAGACCTTGAGAGTGAAAATGACTGGGCCCGAGATCCCCTTCAACAAAATCTACGACGGCTTGGTCATTTCTTCACACTCACGGATAAGCCAAAATTGAACATTGGAGGGACGATGGTTCCTAATCGGGTGTCTTGACCTCCAATAGACAATCTATATCTTCAACTATTTTCTACATAATTTTCTATGTTTTTACATCCATCTCCTTTTCATTCTTCATCATTACCAATTTTATCCCAACATGTTTTATTCTTTTCTTTCTTTTATCCCACCGTGTCTTTTATTTTATCCCACCGTGACAATTGTCACACCATTGTTTCTTCTTTCCCATCATTCTATGTTAGTCCCACCATTATCTTTCAATCTCACTATGGCTTAAGTCTGTTTTGTCGTTTTCCAAATACTTTATTTTCTACTAGAGCGTGATTCATGGTTTTCACGATACCCGAGCAATTTTGTTATGCTTAAACGAACCCTTTTAGAATTTGAGATTATTCCACTCAGAATCAAATTGAGTATTTTGGTGAAACATGAATGAACTTGAGATTCCAAATATGATGGATTGATATTCTTTTCATTTTAAAATCAACTTCTCTTTTAAAACTTTAGCCCATCACAGTACAAGAACACCGCAAAGTTCGGGTTGCTGGCTGATGATGAACCTATGAATTCGAGGACTCCTCACCACGCTGAGGGTTGGCTACATCCTTTTATCCTTTATCATTTACGTTTTCATCTCTCGTGCCAAGGGCATGTCTTTTACCAGTCAATTATATGAGGTTTTGATAGAACATGAAAGTGATCTAGAATACTTAGCGAGATTCATTTTGCTGGATCAGGTAGATAAGCATGTCTATATCTACACCTTGATGCCACCTTTTCAGTCCATCACCATTCCATTCCGCTACATTCATCTACACTCACTTGCATTCCATTACAGTTCACTCCGAATCACTCCGCTTCATTACATGCCATTTCCTTACAAAGCCGACATCAAGGTGAGGCAAGCTGTAGACACGCCAAATTCGCCTAATTCAGAGCATAAAACTCATGTTTTATAGGGAAACATGTGTGATTGACCTTATAATGATGCCGGGTCCTTAAAAGTTGATTTGGAGCTTCGCCGAACGAAATCGGATGTTTTCTGAAGTTTTCTGCAAAAAGCCGTAATTTCCGAGCGAAAGCCACACGTAAATCGTGTAAACACGGAAGTTGGCTGAATGACCAATGCCTAATGATCATTCATTAAAGTTTATGGTCATATTCACACCCCGGACAAGTTTTGTTGCATACCGTGCCTTTCCGGCTTGCCGTCGGAGTCATTTTGACCTGTATCGGATCTTCTGTTCACTGCCCTAACTTCCGTAAAAAATTCTGAAGTTTTGGAGGGTGTTATGGCTGATCATATGCTATATAAAGCTTCTTCGGCCAGTTATCTTTCCAACGCAACAAACGGCGTCGAATTCCGTGTTCGGGAGTGTTCGCAATGGCTTCTGGAAGAAGGACGCGCAAAAAACAGTCTCATGCGCCCGGGTTCCTAGTCACATGCGCCCGGGACCCAGGGCATGTGCCCATGCGCCCTACCAGTGAGGCACATGACCTCGTGCCCTCACTTGAGGGCACATGCGCCCTACCCTTGAGGCACGAGGGAACCAGTTTTTCATCGGGACTCTACCACTGAACCGATCGACAGGATAAGACCATTTTTTAGGGAACAGTGCCATGCGCCCCCACTGGGAGGCACATGCACCCCTCAGTGGGGCGCATGCGCCCTACAGATGGGCGCATAGGGCGCAAGGAGCCCTATTTTTTAGTATAGATCGCGACGTTTGTTCTCCTATAAATTAACTCTGAATCTGGTCATTCCAAAGGCATGAGCATGACCCCCCGGGCATCTCAAGACGTCCAACCTCCCTCTTGCATTGATTTTGTGATTTTTAGAGAGAGAATTTCTAGTTTTTAGAGAGATAAAAGCCGGTTCAAGAGAGAGGAAGGTTGTTCTACAGGTGATCTGCCAGGTCTCTCTTCTTCGGCCTCTACAGCAGTGTGTGGACGTCTGCTGCTAGAGATCTCTTCATAAAAGTTCTTTATATCTAAGTCTTATTGATTTTTCAATTGACGGAACTTGATTCTGAGGTCCGGGCTGGTCATGACGAGCACAGAAGCAAAGTCGCGCCTGGCAGATCCTGGACTGCTGCTCGGCTTTTTCGACAACCCAGATTTGGCTATATCTTTCTCTATTCAACTCAGAATCTTTCAGTTTTTTTCCTATTTTTTTGTTTAGTGATTATACATACTCCTATCATTTTTTTACATTTTATTGCATTGTTTCTAGTCAGTTATTCCGAAAATAGAAAAAAAGAGGGGTTAGAGATAACCCGAATCCGGTCAGTTTCTAGTCAATTGTGTGTTTCATGTCATTTTCTTTACACATACTCCACTTTGTCTAGTTCTAATTGTCTATTTCACTTGTTTGTTTGTCTAGTTGCACAGAATATCAAGCACCCACCGCGTTGAGGACTCTTCTTCATCGGCCGGCCGAAGGAGAAGCTTTAACTCATATTCTTCACGCTAAGGTACACACGGTCATTTTAATTCTATAAATCGGAACCCACGGTTCCTGGCGACCACATTTCTTTCTTCTCATACTCCTCCCACATGACCCGAACCATCTCTTTGGTGATCTAGCGACGCCAAGGGATGAAAATTCGGGGATCAATGTGAGTGTGCGACCGAGGTGAGATTTGCTTTCCGAGTTTTATTTCTTTCTTTTCTCATCCCCTCTTGAGGTGACGATCTGGATTCACAGACTTCCCTGAAAAGGAGAGGACCCCGTCGAATTTTCAGAGTCGATAGTATGCTGCAGCTCTCAGTTTTCCTGACACAATTTCCAACAAATGTGCTTCATTGAAGAAACGTACATATTGGCGTATGCATCTTGCTTCTATGAGTCATTCGGGCTTTGTGCATAGTCCAATCATTATGCAATAGAGAGTTGTTCAGATCTATTTTGCTCCTGGCATGGATCTTCGACTAGTTACTGGCTCGGCTTTTTTTATGTACAATCCACACAGGTGTCATTCTCAGATTGGTTTGCCTTGCCATGAACTACCTGTGCTTTCACACTTGACTCTTATCAAAGATAGGAAGCTTGATACAGATGATGACTTGGAGGAAGCTAAGACATCTATTGCCTTGGGGAGTACGAGCCGGCTGCAATAAAAAAGAATTTTTTCAAATAAATTTTGGTCATTTATGAATATAAAATGAATTTTCTTATGTCAATTTTGCAATAGAAAATTCACAAAATTTTACCTTATGCCTGAAAAATTGTCAATGTGTGACCAAAACAATGCATGATAGAAACAGCTATTTTACACCATGATTTGCAAGATTTAACAATAAGAAATGGACTTTTCATGAAATTTAAACATGCATATTTTTCAGTGAATTTTCTAAGCCATTCAAATTTCTATTTGAAATTCTTTCAGTGGCGTTGTAATCAGCTCAATTCCAAGAGTGGCAAGGTAATTTTTAAAATTTTCATGATTTTGACATACTTTTACCTCTATAAATAGACCTACCGCCCCTACCAGCTCATTTCACCACTCACAGTCTCTCTCTTCACCAAAGCTATTCTGACTTCTTCTACACTTTTAGAGCCTGAATCACATTCAAAGGTCAGTACTCCAGTTAAAGAAAATGTAGATCTTTCCATTCTCTTCATTTTGACTATGATTTCATGCGATTCTGAGTTTGTTTGAACTATTTTCGAGTTAGAAGAAGAATGGTGTAGATCTTGGGTCCATGTGCCCTAGAACCAGGGCACATGTGCCCTGAAACCAGGGCACAAGGGCACATGCCCTAGACCCAGGGTGCATGTGTCCTCAAGCCAGGGCACAAGGGCATGTGCCCTCAAGTCAGGGGACATGTGCCCTCAGACCAGGGCGCATGTGCCCTGGACCCAGGGTGCATGTGCCCACAGACCAGGGCGCAAGGGCCCCTGGTCTAGGCACATGTCAACGGCGAGTATGCCTGGGGTGCAACGGTCCTGGCACATCTGTTTGCGGCTCTCTCTCCTGACAGTGGTACTATCTCTGTGGGTGGCTTCACACCTTTTCTTCAAGTATTTCTCTTTCTTTGACTTGCTTTCCTGTTGCATGTTATGCTTATACTAACAAAGTGTTAATTTTTGGTGTGGAGTTACCTTTATCTTCCACTAGGCTGAGGTCGAATGGATCACCCATTTTGCCTGCCTTTGATGGCGTGCTGGTACGCCATCCGTGACACCACTTCTCACGCACACCAACTCCTTTGTCATTGAGGCGAGCTGTTGAGTCTTTGTCCTGCATGGGTATGTCTCCCTGTTCTTCCTTGCTTTTGTTTGTTAATTGCTGATCCTTTCCTTTCTTGTAGGTATGTTGGCGCCCGTATCTGACTACTGATGACGAAAGTGCCGAGTGGGTGGAGAAGGGTGCCCATCTCTTCGACCACAACATTTAACTCCATTGTCTAAATGAGGTGGAACCACTCTGGGTTGGCCTCGTGATGAGGACATTTGGCAGTTATCAGGAGTGGTACCCTCCTCCTCCTTCCAGACATAGCCATAGCACAAAGGGGTTGACACACTCAGTAAACTAGGCAGCCCGGTATCGATCTGCCTTGGAGGATTGGGAGGCCGAGGGCACCGTGGTTTTCTTTACTGTCGTGGATGAAATGGAGTTCACTCGCCATTATGGTGTGGCTTACGGTCATGTTTTTGACTATGCTAGCCACATTAGCTTTTTTTCTCTATCTCTTTGTTATCAATGCATTGCCGTGTCTGATAAAATTTTTTTTTCAGGATTGCCGGGGCATGCTTACTCAATATCGAGCACATATTCGTGAGTTGGAGGAGGAGGTGGCCTCCCTCAAGAAAGCTCTATAGGCAGAGGTATGTGTGTGTCTTGTGCTCTTCAATTATGCTATCAAATATTTGACTTGCTTTATGTACTTGCAGCGCATGGCCCACTCAAAGGGTGTTTCTTCTGAGGAGGAGGTGAGAGCCTTACGAGACGAGCTGGCTACCACGAGACAGTCTCTGGCGGAGAAGGAGATCACTGTAACATCTTGATAGTTGCTACCAGACTTGTTCTTTCACTATCTAAGCCTTATACGTTGCTTGTAGGTGGCTGCACTGGAGTGATCAGTTGCTGCTTCTTCTTCAGAGTCTTCTTTCAGGATCCAGGCCTTGGAGGCTGAGTTGCAGGCTCGGGTGCCCTCTCTTGAGATGGCTCAGCTTCGATTGGACTTTGATGTAGAGTTATTAGCGCGTGACCAGCGCCACTTTGAGGCTCTTCGTGAGGCGGAGAACCAGCATACAGCTGCCCTTCGTGAGCGAGACGCCATGATCCATGCCATAGAGCAGAGGCAGTACCAGATGCAGATTGATCTTGTTTCTACCCAGGCGGAACTACGTTTTTATCGTGAGATGGCCGGCCAGTCTACTCGGAGACAAACCCATCAGAGTGGTACCCATCAGAGTGGCACCCATCAAAGTGGCAGCTATCGACTCTGAAAATTTGACGGGGTCCTCTCCTTTTCAGGGAAGTCCGTGAACCCAGATCGTCACCTCAAGAGGGGATGAGAAAAGAAAGGAATAAAACTCGGAAAGTAACTCTCACCTCGGTCCCACACTCACATTGATCCCCGAACTTTCATCCCTTGGCGTCGCTCGATCACCAAAGAGACGGTTTGGGTCATGTGGGAAGAGGGTGATAAGAAAAAAATGTGGTCGCCAGGAACCGTGGGTTCCGATTTATAGAATTAAAATGACCGTGTGTACCTTAGCGTGAAGAATGTGAGTTAAAGCTTCTCCTTCTTCGGCCGGCCGATGAAGAAGAGACCTCAACGCGGTGGGTGCTTGATATTCTGTGCAACTAGACAAACAAACAAGTGAAATAGACAATTAGAACTAGACAAAGTGGAGTATATGTAAAGAGAATGACATGAAACACACAACTGACTAGAAACTGACCGGACTTGGGTTATCTCTAACCCTTTTTTTATTTTAGGAATAACAGAATAAAAGTAATGCAAAAAAATGTACAAAAATTATAGGATGATTGAGAATCACGAAAAAAAGATATAGGAAAAAGAACTGAAAGATTCTGAGTTGAATAGAGAAAGATATAGCGAAATCTGGGTTGTCGAAAAAGCCGAGCAGCAGTCCAGGATCTGCCAGGTGCGACTTTGCTTCTACGCTCGTAACGACCATCCCTGACCTCGGAATCAAGTGCCGTCAATTTAAAACTGAATAAAACTTAGAGATAAAGAACTTTGATGAAGAGAGCTCAGGCAGCAGACGTCCACACACTGCTGTAGAGGCCGAGGAAGAGAGACTTGGCAGATCACCTGCAGAACAGCCTTCCCCTCTCTTGAACCGACTTTTCTCTCTCTAAAAACTCAAAATTCTCTCTCTAAAAATCACAAAATCAATGCAGTAGGGAGGTTGGATGCCTTGATATGCCTGGGGGGTCGTGCTCATGCCCTTGGAACGACCGGAATCAGAGTTTATTTATAGGAGAACGAACGGTCTCATCAAGACTAAAAAATAGGGGTCCATGCGCCCTACCCCTGGGCGCATGTGCCCTGGTGCAGGGCGCATGTGCCCCACTGAGGGGCGCATGTGCCCCCCAGTGATGGCGCATGGCACTATTCCCAAAAATTTTGACCTTATCCGGTCGATCGGTTCAGTGGTAGAGTCCCGGTGAAAAATTAGGTCCCTCGTGCCTCAAGGGTAGGGCGCATGTGCCCTCAAGTGAGGGCACGAGGTCACGTGCCTCACTGGTAGGGCGCATGGGCACGTGCCCTGGGTTCCGGGCGCATGTTACTAGGAACCCGGGCGCATGGGACTATTTTTGCGCGTCCTTCTTCCGGAAGCCATTGCGAACACTCCCGAACTCGGAATTCGACTCCGTTTGTTGCGTTGGAAAGATGACAGGCCAAAGAAGCTTTCTATAGCATCAGATAAGCCATCACACCCTACAAAACTTCATAATTTTTTCCGGAAGTTAGGGTAGTGAACAGAAGATCCGATACAGGTTAAAATGACTCCGACGGCAAACCGGAAAGGCACGGTATGCAACAAAACTTGTCCGGGGTGTGAATATGACCATAACCTTCAATGCATGATCCTTAGGCATTGGTCATTCAGTGAATTTCTGTGTTTACACGATTTACGTGTGGCTTTCGCTCGGAAATTACGGCTTTTTGCGAAAAACTTCGGAAAACATCCGATTTCGTTCGGCGAAGCTCCAAATCAACTTTAAAAGACCCGGCATTATTATAAGTTCAATCGTACATGTTACCCTATAAAACATGAGTTTTATGCTCTGAATAAGGCGAATTTGGCGTGTCTACAGCAGCCACCAGAGCGGCACACGGACCCACTAAAGTAGCTCACACCATAGCCGAGGCCGCACAGCATAGGGTGGAGCTGATCCAAAGAGAAGCCAGACTCCGAGTATGGCTGACTACTTAGTTTCTTCTACTGAGTGTAGAGATGAGTAGATTTTGATTTGTATGCCCAGTATTATTGTATCAGGTTTCTAACTTGTATCTTGCTTCATGAATGAATCAGTGTTTGTGTCTACTTGGCTTGTTTTGGTTGTGTCTGCAACATCACTTCGACAATTTTAATTAGTATAACTTGGTGGCTTGGTCCTTTGCTTTTGTCAAAGGGCATAGCCTTCTTAACATGGCAAAAAGTAAGGAGTGGATTGAAAAACAAATGTGGAAAGGGTTAAGAAAACTTACTTGTGTGGCGAGAATCCATCCTCCTTGTAATGTAGTGTCTAAAATCACCTAACAAAAGGATGAATTCTATCCATGTCTCATCCCTTTGCTTGATTTTGAGTCAAAGGGAGGAGCCTTCTTAACAAGGTGAAATAAAATAGATGGCTTAAATGAAATGGGGGGTAAGGGTTGAAAGAACTTACCCGCCGTGGTGAGAATATTCTCCTCTTACCTTGAAATGCCTGAAACACTTGATAAAAGGGGATTAGATCTTCACCACAACTCATCCCTTTGCCAATTATGGTCAACTTTGACTTAGGTCAAAGGGAAGAGCCTTCTTAACAAAGTAATTAAAGAAAAAATGGATATGCAATGTAAGAATGGAAATATGCATAATAGAAAAATAAACATGGATGCAACTAAGGCAATGATCATTGACTAAGTTAAAAAAAATACATTCTTTTATTTTCAAAATATTCAATTTTTTTATTTTTTTGAAATTTTCAATTTTTCAATTTTTTTGAATTTTTGAAATATGCAATTTTTTTTAATTTTTGAAATATTCATTTTTTGTGGAGAAAATGCTAGTATTTGAGATAGTTTATCAGTCTTTGGGGTTTGTTAAGACTCAAGTGGTAGATACCATGTGTAAAAATAAAGTTTCCTACCTAGAATTCTTCTAAACTTTTTCCTTTGATCGGCTTGGGTTCCACCTGAGTTCAGTCAGTTTACCCTACCATAGGGGTTTAAGGAGGAAGATCATAGAGGAAGTCCTTGATAGGGTTTGGAGATGTTGAGAAGGATTTCTCTACTTACACTCAAATTGCCCGTTGGGGTTCGGCCTCTTTGGGTCTTTCCTATTTTTTGCTATTTTCTATGTGGCACATATTTAGATAGGTTTTTTGACCCGTGGGGACATTGCCCATCTTTTAGTGCCTTTTGCCTTGACTATCATTTTGGGTACTCATTCAGACAGGTTGATCATTTTTCTTTTTCTAACCTGAGGGGTTCATTGCCCATCTTTTGGCACCCTTTTGCACCCTCTGAGACGGCCTCCTACTAGGGTGGCGAGTGTTTTCGATACTACCCCTCTCTAATCTTCTCTTCTTATCTTGGACCGAGTAGAAGAGAATAGGGTACGGGTACTTCTTCTGTTTCTAGATTTCTGCCTTACCTTTTGCAAGTGTCAGGTTGTCTGGATGGTACCTACCCTTAACTTCTCATGAACAACCTAGGATCGATGACCATAAATTGTACCAGTGGTTTCTCCATTTTTATGGGAAATACTTTCGAAGTAAACTCCATTCCAAGGATGATTCAACTTTTCTCCATCTACATTAGTCAATTCATATGCATTGCCTAGATACTTTTCAGTGATTACAAAAGTCCCTTCCCAGTTAGGTTGCAATTTGGAGCAGGGACCCCCCGGCTTAATGAAGATTCTTTTAATGACTATCTCACCGATCTCAAATTTTCTCTCAACCACCCTCTTTTTATAAAACCTTTTAAGTCTGTTCTGATAAGTCCGGGCATGCTCGGCAGCGGTTAGCCTTCTTTCATCCAAGAGTTCAAGCTGTGCAAGGAGAGATTCTCATCTCTCATCAACAGGAATATCCCTGTCGAGTTGAACTCGAAGAGATAAAAGTAATATTTCGTAGGGGACCACTACTTCCATCCCATATGCCAAAGCATACGGGGTTTGTCTAGTGGGAGTCTTTATAAAAGTACGATAAGCCCATAGAGCATCTACATGCTTATCAGGCTAGTCGGCAAACTTGCTAGACATACAATATTTCTTGATGTTCTTAATTAAGGTTTTGTTGGTGGCTTCTTCTTGACCATTGTCTTGAGGATAGTATGGTGATGAATGATGCAATGAAATGCGATACCTGTTGCAAAGATCACAAATCTTGAGAGAGAAATTGGGCCCATTATCAGTGACGATGTCGCTGGGGATCCCGAACCTTGCAATGATGTTACGCTTGATGAAGGAGCAGACTGTTGACGCTTTAATATCGATGAATGCTTCTGCTTCAACCCACTTTGTGAAGTACTCCGTTGCCGTCAGAATGAATGATTTTGAGCGCATTTCATAGTTGAGGTCATTCAAGGGGCCAATGATATCAAAAGCGCACATGGCAAAAGGCCATGGGGCATGAATTGGATGAAGCGAAGATGCGGGAGAGTGAATCTTGTCGGCATGGAATTGACATGAATGACAGTGCCGGACAAAGATGGAGCAGTCTTCTTCTAGAGTTGGCCAATAATACCCTTGTCAGATGATTTTTTTTGCAAGGGCTTGGGCATTTACATGAACACCACAAACTCCAGAATGTGCTTCCTTTAGCACTAACTCAGCTTCTTCTTCATCAAGACACCTAAGTAAGATTCCATTTAAACTTCTCTTGTAGAACACTCCTCCTAGGATTGTATACCTCTGGGATACTCTTCTAATTGCCTTCTTTTCCTTGGTGGTTGATACAGGCGGATATGACTGATCTTGGCAATACCTCATAATCTCATCATACCAAGGTCTCTCACCTTCTTCTAATTCTTCCAACTCAATTAAAGAGATTTCTTCTTTGTGTTTCAAGTATTCTTTTCTATTAAACCTCTCCTTAACCTTCAAAAAACGTCCATCCTCAATTGCTGGAATTGACCTCTTACAAATGTGGATAGTTCGTACTTGCCTGCCTAGCGGGACAGATAAATATGAAACTAGTGAAGCTAAGGCATCGGCGAGGATATTCTGAGAATGGGGGACATAGAAAAAGGTGAGTTTAAAGAATAGCTTGATGTAGAAGGTGGTGAGCTCCTGGTAGGGTTTGAGGTTTGGAGGGTAACTGCGGTATTTGGATAAGACTTGGCATGATCAATTGACTATCACCTATCACCCTCAGTTCAGTGGCAGCATGGAAATGAGCAGCCTCTAGCCCGGCCAGCAAGGCTTCATACTCAGCTATATTGTTTGTTGCTAGAAAATTGAGCTGAAAAGCTTGTGGAATGGTGACACCTTCAGGTGACAGGAGGACAATACCTATCCCTCTACCGTAAGAGTTTAGAGCCCCATCAAAATATAATGTCCAAAGATTGGAAGATCGGACTAACATTAGTTCGTCATCTGGGAACTCCGACTGGATTGAGTCAAAGACGTGTATGGGATGATGGGCAAGGTGTTCATCAATAGCATAGCCCTTGATTGCCTTCTGTAGGACATAAGTGATATCAAATTGGGACAAGAGGCTCTGCCATCGCCCTAACCGATCAGTTAAAACTATCTTCTCTAACAAAAAGTTGATAGGATTGATACGAGCAATGAGCTTGACTTGGTGGGCAAGAAAATAATGTTTGAGTTTCTGAACCACCCAAACAAGAACAGCACAGGTCTTTTCTATCACAGTGTACTTCAGTTCACAAGCATCAAACATCTTGGACAAGTAGTAAGTAGCTCGTTCTTTCCTCTCTTCATCAACTTGTGCAAGGACTGCCCCAAGAGAGTTCTCAAGAACCGAGATATAGAGGACCAAGGGCACGTCGGGAATTGGTGGTCTAAGTACAGGGGGACTTGCCAGGTATGCTTTCAACCCATCAAACTCCTCCTGGCACTTCGAACCCCATTTAAACTCGGCCCCCACCTTGGTTAGCTCATAGAAAGGTTTACACCTTTTGGAATGTTGTGAGATAAACTGGAGGACAAATTGTAGCCTCCCAATCAATACTCGAAGCTCCTTCATATTCTTCGGAGGAGGCATACCAATAATTTCCTTGGCCTTGTTTGGGTTGATCTCTATGCCCCTTTTGCTTACTTTGAACCCTAGTAGTTTTCCTAATGAAACTCCAAATGTACACTTCTTAGGGTTCATTTTCAGCTTATATTCTCTAGCTTGTTGCAAAACTTTCCTTAGCACCTCAGAATGATCTTCCTGACTCTTGGACATGATAACCAAATCGTTCACATACACCTCTACAAGGGTGTCCATCATGTCATGAAAGATAGCCATCACATCCCTCTGATATGTGGCACCAGCATTCTTTAACCCAAAGGGCATGACAACATAGCAATATGTTTTACATGGTGTAGTGAACAAGGTCTTCTCTTGGTCCTCCTCGGCTAACTGGATCTGATTGTATCCAGAATAACCATCCATGAATGAAAGCATTTCAAATCCAGCTGTGTTATCAACCAAAACATCGATATGAGGTAAAGGGAAATCATCCTTAGGACACGCTCGATTTAAGTCCCTGAAATCTATGCGATCCGAACCCGTCCATCCTTCTTCATAACAGGGACTATGTTAGCCACCCATTGCGGATATAGGAGGACAACTTTAATAAATTTTTCTTGGTGTAGTTTGTCGACCTCTTCTTTCATTTTGAGTGAAATATCAGGGTGGAATCTCCTGAGCTTTTGTTTAACCGGGGTAGTTCTAGGATTCAAGGTTAATCTATGCTCAACCAATGCATTATCTAATCCCAGCATGTCTTCATATGTCCATGCGAACGTGTCCTTATATTCTTCCAAAACATTGATCAAACATTTTTCTTCTGAGGGAGTGAGGTTTGCACTGATGAGGATAGTCTTAGGATCTTCCAGGGTTCCTAAATTTAGTTCTTTGGTTGGTTCATTCCCTATGGCTGATAGTTCCTCAAATCTTCTATGTCCAGATGCATTTGCATCAACCAAGTCCTCAATTTCATCCTCGGATTCAGGATCCTTCTCTAATACTACCTTATATACTCCTAAAGTATGATCTATGTTATGCTCGTCCTCATATCGGATTTCATCTAGCTGGATGGTATTCTTTAAAAAGTTTGACAGCCTTCCACACTCTACGCATTTCCGTGCCAATTGCTGAAGATACCTACTTGGAACTTGTTTACCTCTGACTTTCCTATTTCCTAACCTAATCTGACCTATGTCGACTCTGAAAATTTGGCAGGCCCTCTCCTTTTTAGAGAATTCCATGAATCTGGATCATCACATCAAGAAGGAGATGAGAAAGAAAGGAAGAAAACACGGAAAGCAACTCTCACCTCGGTCCCACACTCACATTGATCCCCGAACTTTCATCCCTTGGCATCGCTCGATCACCAAAGAGATAGTTCAGGTCATGTGGGAGGAGGATGAGAAGTAGAAAATTAAGACATGTGGTCACCAAGAACTGCAAGTTCCGATTTATGAAATAAGATTGACCATTCGTACCTTAGTGTGAAGAGTGCGGGTCAAAGTTTCTCCTTCGGCTGGCCGATGAAGAAGAGTCCTCAATGTGTGGGTGCTTAATTTTATATGCAACTATACAAACAAACAAGTGAAAAGGACAATTAGAACTAAACAAAGTGGAGTATATGTAAATAAAATGACATAAAACACACAACTAACTAGAAACTGACCGGATTCGAGTTATCTCTAACCCCTCTTTTTTTATTTTTGGATTAATAGACTAAAAATAATGAAAAAATGATAGGAGGTTGGAGAATCACGAAAAAAAGAGATAGAAAAAAGAACAAAAAGATTCTGATAAGAAAAGAGAGAGATATGGTGAAATCTGGGTTGTCGAAAAAGCCGAGCAGTAGTGCAGGATCTACCAGGCGCGACTTTGCTTCTGAACTCGTCACTACCAGTCCAGACCTTGGAATCACGTGCCATAAATTGCAAACTGAAGATGATTTGGATAGTAAGAACTTTGATGTTGAGAGCTTGGGAAGCAGATGTACACACACTGCTGTAGAGGCTGAAGAAGAGAGACCTGGCAGATCATCTGCAGACCAGCCTTCCTCTCTCCTAAACTGACTTTTCTCTCTCTAAGAACTCAAAATTCTCTCTCTAAAAATCACAAAATTGATGCAAGAGGGAGCTTAGAAGTCTTGATATGCTCAGGGGGTCGCGTACATGCCTTTAGAACAACCGGAATTGGCCTCAACTTATAGGAGAACAGCCGGTCCGATCTTGGCTAAAAAATAGGAGAATTGTGCCCTAGCCTAAGGCGCATGCGCCCTGGTGCAGGGTGCATGTGCCCCACCCCTGTAGGGGTGCATCTCATCCTTCCTACAAATTTGGTCCAATCCGGCTGAAAATTTTGATCCGATCCGATCAGAGGTAGACACCCGATTGAAAAATGGTTCCCTCGTGCCCTCGATCGGGGGCACAAGGCCACATGCCTCAGGGGCAGGGCGCATGGACACGTGCCCTAGATCCAGGGCACATGTGCCTAGGGACCAGGGCGCATGGGATTATTTCTGCGCGTCCTTCTTCCGGAAGCCATTGCGGACACTCCCGAACTCGGAATTCGACGCTGTTTGTTGCATTGGAAAGATAACAGGTCAAAGAAGCTTTATATAGCATTGGATCAGCCATAACACCCTCCAAAACTTCAGATTTTTTTCTGGAAGTTAGGACAATGAACAGAAGATCCAATACTAGTTAGAATGACTCTGACGGCCAACCAAAAAGACACGGAATGAATCAAAACTTGTTTGGAGTGTAAATATGACCATAACCTTCAATGCATGATCATTAGACATTCTCATTCAGCCAATTTACGTGTTTACACGATTTACGTGTGGCTTTCGCTCGAAAATTATGGCTTTGTGCAGAAAACTTTGGAAAACATCTGATTTCGTTCGGCAAAGCTCCAAATGAATTTTAAAAGACCCGGAATTATTCTAAGATTAATCACACATATTACCCTATAAAACATGAGTTTTATGCTCTGAATTTGGCGAATTTGGCGTGTCTACAACCTACTGAAGACAAAGCTAGAAAGGTGGTATTTACAGTGGAGGGAGGATCGAGTAAATCAATCAATGATTCAGAAGAGAGGGATCTCTGATTGGGCCTCTGGGATGAGTAGAGACGTCTCCTCGATGGAAATGTGAGTTTTAGAGAAGACATTTTTTTGGGATTTTCAAGTAAAAAGATAGAATGAGTCAGAGTGACTTGAGGTTTGCTAGAAGTTGACTGAATTATCAGAGAAAAAAACTTAATAATAAAGAGAAAAAAAGGGACTCGTGGGCTCAATGGTAATGTAAAATGGGCACATGGGCCCAAAACTGATAAAAAACATAAACTGGTACATGGACCCGATTTTAGAAACGGACAGGCATATGAGCCCATGCTGGAAAGAACCCTCAGTTCTGAAGTTGATGAGGGAAGTAAATGGGCAAGTAGGCCCAGTGAGAATAGAAGGTTGAAGAGGGCACATGGGCCCAAAGTGGGTAAGTTGCTCGTAAGCCCATCCAAAAGATCTGAAACAATGGTACAAGGTTCAAACATGGGATTGTTGTATTTGGGCCTCGTAGAATGGTTTTGACTTGGTTGGTAGCCTGCTCTAAAGGATGATCTAAGATTGGTCTGCACTTGAGTGGTTCTTGGTGCTCTTCCCCACTTGAAAACAAATGAGTCAAAGATAAGCACAGGTCTTCCAAGTCTTCTTCTTCATCTGGAGCCTTCCTTCTCTTGACAGTTGTAATGGAACTCTTGTCATCTTCAGCCATCATCATAGTCTCCCATTTGATAAAGAATGTGTGGAGTCCCATGGCATATCATAGCTGGAAGACCCTCCTTGTGATGGAATCCTCTTCGTATCCCAACCCCTGCCTATGTGGCCTTTTCATAGATTGAATCGACTGAGTGATCCCTTGAAGATCCTTGCCCAAACCTTTTCCAGGCTAAAAGCCCAATTTCATCATCATCTGCCATCCCACTGTGTCTGGTAGAGAGGCGGTCATGCATCTAATTTCTGGCAATTCTCCTACTAAAATCTGGGGTTGTATTGATAAACCTAGGGGTGATGTAAAAATTGCATTATTCATCTCGTCCCTTACAGGCATGCTAGTCACCTTGACAACTTGTCCTTTATAGGAGAACTTTTGCACTAATGATTTGTTGAAGCCACAGCTCCTATTGCTTCTAGATAAGGCCTCCCAAGTATAGCCCGAAAAGTTGGATCCAGTTCTAGGATATGGAAGTCAATTGTGACCACACATGGTCCAAGTTTAACCTCTAGAGTGACCACCCCATGTGCAGACTTCTTGGAGTTGTCATAGGCGGTCACCATGGCACAAGATGGCTTGATTTCTTGTTCAGAAATGCCGCAGAACTGCAAAGTTTCTGGCGGCATAACGTTGATAGAAGCTCCAGTGTCAACCAAACAGGATTTCACTTCAATATTACAAATAACCACAGCCACATGCAAAGCATATCTCCTGACCTCTGGATCTACTAATTTCTCCTGAGAGAAAGTGAGTGTTGGGTGCTCACTTCTAGGGGCTAGCACTGTAGTGATCTTCTCAGGTGGGAGATCTTCATTCACCATGACCCTTTGCAAATATTGTTGTAAAATCTCCTGGTGCACCTTTGATCTCTTAATCAACTCAAGTATAGAGATGTGGGCCGGTATCTTATCCAAATGTTTCAACAAATCATAGGGCCATACCTGGCAAGGGTTCTTCCACTTGTTCCTCCTCCACTGGGTCCTGCAGCTGAGTCCCGGCTTGGGGAAAGAGCCGCTGGAACATCCTCCCACTCCGAAGCACCGGGGCTATTTGGCGGTCAAGTAGAGGTGATGGGTTAACTGGGGTGGGCACAGGTGGTGTAGGTGTAGGTATGGTAGGCAATGGGATTGGTGGTTCTGGGATGATTGCGTTAGTGGGTAGAGGAGTAGGATTTGCAGGTGGTAATGATGGTGATACTGGTGGCCTGATAAGAAGAGGCCGGGGTGTAGGAGTGGTGGTAGGTTGTGGGGTTGGTGGTATGATAGATTGGGGTTTTGGAGTGATAGAGCTCATAGGCTAGGGGTTCAGGTTTGGTGGTGATTGTGGTGTTCGGATGAGCAAGGGCCGATGTGTAGCAATGGTTGAGGGAGGTGTAGTCAAGGCGGAGGCTGGCCTAATGATGAGTCGGCAAGAAGAAGTGACAGCCAGTGGTTGGGTTATAGAGCTTGGTGGTGGTTGTGGAGTCGAAAGTGCATGGATTATCTGTCTAGGAGGGTTCCTAGAAGGAGGCCTAGCTGGGTTGACTGGCATGGTTGCATTGTGGTATTCTAGTTGCCAACCTTAAGCACAGCTGGCATCTTCCTAGACAATGGAGTGTACTAGACCAATTCTTGGGTTTGGATGTGCTGGTGCCGGTGCCAGAGCAGGAGCATGTAATGGGAGCAGATTTTGAAGAATCCCCAAGCCGGGTTGTTATTGAGGTTGAGCCGGTGGATGCTGTTACTGCTAATGCCTAGCCTTCATTGCATGTATGCATTCTCCCATTTGAGCCTAATCAATGTTGCCTTGATCATTCAGATCGTGGATGTAATCCTTGAATTGAAAACACACTTCTACGGTGTGACCAGGGTACCGGATTTAAGCATAGTATTGAGACATATCTGCATTTGCTGGCCAAACCTCTCTTTCATTGGGCAATTCCAATTCTTTTTCTGCCATGAGTACATTGAAGATGTCGGTCAAGGAGTAAGGGAGTTGTTGGTAATTATCTCTCCTAGGACCTCCCCTTCTTGGTGCTTGATTGAGTGGTGGTGGTGCCCTATTGTAGGTAGGTTGATGAGGTTGCTGGGGTTGTGCTACTGGATGAGGTGGTTTTTGTGGTTGTCGTGGTTGTTGTGGCCTAACCTATTGTTGAGGAGGGTGGAAGGAAAGGTTCTGTGGTGGGTTACAAAGCTAATTTTGATATTTCCTATCCTGGTTCACCACAACGTTTATAGCTTCATTGTTGATAACTCCATCAGTTGTAGGCTCAGCTGGTGCAAAGGGGATCTTCCTGATGTTCCTAGGTTTCGGATCAATGGATTTATCATGGTGGCATCTTTGAAGTGGGCTTGCAAGTATCGAGCATTGTCATAAAGTTCATTCATGGTGGTAGGACGGTGCATAATCAATACATTCCTTAGAGTTGGTAAGCATATTTACTTGTTCCCCTTAAGAAATAACATATGTCAGTTTCTCTGCCATTCCCCTCTAGCGATCAGCAAACTTTATGAAGTCCTCCTCGGGCTTCATCTTCTCAGCAATCAAATCTGTAATGGAGCATGATGGTGCCACCTGGTCTCTGTATCTTTGCAAAAATTTAGTCTTGATAATATCAAAATCTCCTGCCTCAAAGGGGTCGAGTGAGTAAAACCATTCCAATGCAGACCCTTCTAGTGATCGGTAGAACAAGAAAGCAAGAACCCTACAATCATTTTTCCAGGAATGAGGACTCATAAAAAAAATCTTTTAGGTGAATAAAAGGATTTCCAGTACCATTGTAGCGGTGATAAATTGGTAGTTCAGAAGGTGGCAAGTGGAGAACTGGCAAAGAAGGAATAGAGACCTCAGGATTTGACTTGGAGTCCAAGATACATCTTAGCTCTTCATAACGTTCATTCATTTGAGTGAGCTGATCCATGATTGCCTGGGTGAGAGCAAGTTCTTGGTTTACTGATGGGGGATGTGGTTAGATGTGTGATTTTGGAATTGAGGAGCATGACTTGGCAAATTCTCTGAGGATTGTCCCATGACTTGTTGGGCCAAGGGAGCAACATGGTTGAAATAGGGTGGCTGGACAATTGATGGTTGAACCACAGATGGTTGAACTATAGATAGTTGAACTACAAATGGTTGTACTAGTGATGGTTGAATCACAGATTGATAAACAATAGGTTGTTGAACAAAGGATGATTGAATGAGTGGTGGTCGAACCATAGGACAAGGAGATGAGGCAACTTGGTTGGCTTCAGCTTGATCAGACGAAATTTTGCCCTTCACCATGGATTGTATACGGGCGTAGGTTTCTGGGTCAATATAAAGAGACAACTCCCTAAAGAGCTGTTCAACATCACAGAGAGCAGATGGTTGAGGGACCTCTTGGGCTTCTGACTCAAACAAAGGATTAACATGACCGTCTGATGAAATTAGTTGGAGACCCATCTCATGCTCTCGACGTTCAGTGTGTTCTGCCATTCCAACGTGCCTTCCAAACCACAATTGCATTGTCACCTTTCAACTTCAAGGAGAAGGTAAAACAAACATGTTGGCAAAACAAACAAAGAACTTTTTTTTGGTTTTTAGTATCTTGCAAAAAATGTTAGAGGTTTGAATATTTGTTTGACAAACAAGTAATGCAAAGACTTGAAAACAAGATTACGCAATAATTTTGATTAAACCATAGGTTTATGGATTTGTTAAGAATTGTTCTCTCAATAAATGGGTTAGAATCCTAACTCGAATCTCCAATGACCTAGGTTTCACACAATCTCACCACGTGGTTCACGTGGGAACCGGGGTAAAAAGTGAAGGTGGTTCACGCGGGAACCTGTTTGAATGATTAAAAGAAGGCCATGTGGGGACAATTAAAGGTGAATAAGGATCTGATCCAAGTGGGGATAGATATGAAGTAAAGTGGTTTGGTTCACGTGGTAACTGAAGTAAAGAAAGAGATTGGTTCATGCGGGAACCGGTTTAAAAGAAAAAGGGGTGGTTCACGCGGGAACCGGTTTAAATGGCAACAAGAAATAAAAGAGGGTCACACGGTAACCAATTTGAGGGTGATAATCTGAAGCAAAGAGGGAAAATATGATTTGAATGACTGAAAATAAATGTTGGTTCATGTGGGAACCACTTTGTAGAAGATGGTTTGCGCAGGAACCGATTTTAAAGCAAAGGTGTGTTCACGTGGGAACCAGCTAAATTAAAATGACAGAAATTAAATGAGGTACTTGGAACTTCATATCTGATAAAATATGGGTGAAATCATAAATTTTGAGATGGCATGAAATTTAAGAGAGGTGGAAAGAAGGAAAGGCTCACGCGGGAACAGGTCTAGAACTAGAACTAGTTCCAAAGAAAACACTAATCACCCACGGTTAAAAACATTGCTTGTCCCACCATGGTCGCCACAAAGCTGTCAACTCAAAAAATTGAATGGGGCCTCTCCTTTTCAAGGAAGTCCATGAATCCAGATCGTCACCTCAAGACGGGATGAGAAAGGAAGGAAGATAATACGGAAAACAACTCTCACCTCGGTCCCACACTCACATTGATCCACGAACTTTCATCCATTGGCGTTGCTCGATCACCAAAGATATGGTTCGGGTCATGTGGGAGGATGATGAGAAGTATAAAATTAAGGCATGTGGTCACCAGGAACTGCGGGTTCCGATTTATGAAATAAGATTGACCGTGTGTACCATAGTGTGAAGAGTGCGGTTTAAAGCTTCTCCTTCTTCGGCCGGCCGATGAAGAAGAGTCCTCAACACATGGGTGCTTAATTTTTTATGCAAATAAACAAATAAACAAGTTAAAAATAAAATTAAAACTAAACAAAGTGGAGTATATGTAAATAAAATGATATAAAACACACAACTGACTAGAAAATGACTGGATTCGGGTTATCTCTAACCCCTCTTTTTTATTTTCGGATTAACAAACTAAAAATAATGCAAAAATATGTAAAAAAATAATAGGAAGATTTAGAATCATGAAACAAAGATATAGGAAAAAGAACATAAAGATTCTGATAAGAATAGAGAAAGATATGGCCAAATCTGGGTTGTTGAAAAAGCCGAGCAGCAGTCCAGGATCTGCCAGGCGCGACTTTGCTTATACACTTGTCACGACCAGTCCCGACCTCAGAATCATGTGCCGTGAATTGAAAACTGAAGAAGTCTCTGGGAGGAAGAACTTTGATGTTGATATCTCAGGTAGAATATGTCCAAACGCTGCTGTAAAAGCCGAATAAAAGAGACCTAGCAAAGCACCTGCAAACCAGCCTTCCTCTCTCCTGAACCGACTTTTCTCTCTCTAAAAATCACAAAATTGATGCAAGAGGGAGCTTTGACATCTTGAGATGCCCAAGGGATCATGAACCAGCCTCTGGAATGACCAGAATCAGCCTTAATTTATAGGATAAAAACGTCGTGATCCGTCCTCAAAAATAGGGGACCTTGCGATCCAGCCGAAAAATAGGGGACCTGGAGGGGGCGCAAGCTATCCACCCTACAAAGTCGGTCTGATCCGGCCGAAAAATTTGATCAGATCCAGTTAGAGGTAGAGTCCCGACTGAAAACTAGTTATCTCATGCCCCCAATTGGGGGCACATGGCCTCGTGACTCAGGGGTAGGGCGCATGGCCACGTGCCCTGGGTCCAGGGCACATGGGACAATTTTTGTGTGTCTTTCTTCCGGAAGCCATTGTGAACACTCCCGAACTCTGAATTTGATGCCATTTGTTGCGTTGGAAAGATAACAGGCTGAAGAAGCTTTCTACAGCAACATATCAGCCATAACACCCTTCAAAAATTCAGAATTTTGTCTAGAAATTAGGACAGTGAATAGAAGATCCGATATTGGTTGGAATGACTCCAACAGCCAACTGGAAAAACATGGTATGAAATAAAACTTGTCCGGGGCATGAATATAACCATAAAATTCAATGCATGATCATTAGGCATTGGTCATTCATCCAATTTCTATGTTTACATGATTTACGTGTGGCTTTCGCTCGAAAATTATAGCTTTGTGCAGAAAACTTCAAAAAACATCTAATTTCGTTTGGCGAAGCTCCAAATGAACTTTAAAAGACCCAACATCATTAGAAGATCAATCACACATGTTACCCTATAAAACATGAGTTTTATGCTCTGAATTAAACAAATTTGGCGTGTCTACACTCGTATCAATCCCATTAAGTTTCTGTTAGAGAAGACAGTTTTGACTGATCAGTTAGGGCGATGGCATAGTTTCTTATCCCAATTTGATATCACCTATGTTCCATAGAAGGCAATCAAGGGCTATGCTATTGCTGAACATCTGGCCCATCATCCCATACCCATCTTTGACCCAGTTCGGTCGAAGTTCCCGGATGATGAATTAATGTCAGTCCAATCTTCCAATCTTTGAACATTATATTTTGACGGGGCTCTGAACTCTCATGGTAGAGGGATAGGTATTGTCTTTCTGCCACCTGAATGTGTCACCATTCTACAGGCTTTCCAGCTCAACTTTCCAACAACCAACAACATAGCTGAGTATGAAGCCTTGTTGGCCGGGCTGGAGGCTGCTCACTTCCATGGTGCCATCGAATTGAGGGTGATAAGTGAAAGTCAATTGATCCTACGCCAAGTCCTATCCAAGTACCGAACTTCCCATCCAATCCTCAAACCCTACAAAGAGCTCACCACTTGCTACATCAAGCTATTTTTCAAACTCACCTTTGTCCATGTCCCCCATTCTCAGAATGTTATTGCCAATGCCTTAGCTTCACTAGCTTCATCTTTATTTGTCCCGCTAGGTAGGCAAGTGCAGACTATCCACGTTTGTAAGAAATCAATTCCAGCAATTGAGGATGGGCATTTTCTGAAGGTTAAGGAGAGGTTCAACAGAAAGGAATACCTGGAGCATAAAGAAGAAATCTTCTTAATTGAGTTGGAAGAATTAGAAGAAGGTGAGAGACCTTGGTATGATGAGATTGTGAGGTATTGCCAAGATCAGTCATACTCACCTGGATCAACCACCAAGAAAAATAAGGCAATTAGAAGGGTATCCCAGAGGTATACATTCCTAGGAGGAGTGCTCTACAAGAAGAGCTTAAGTGGAAATCTACTTAGGTGTCTTGATGAGGAAGAAGCCGAGTTGGTGCTAAAGGAAGCACATTCTGGAGTTTGTGGTGGTCATGTGAATGCTCAAGCACTTGCTAAGAAAATCATCAGACAAGGGTATTATTGGCCAACTCTAGAAGAAGACTGCTCCATCTTTGTCCAGCACTGTCATTGATTTCAACTCCATGCCAACAATATTTACTCTCCCGCATCCTCCCTTCATCCAATTCATGCCCCATGGCCTTTCTCCATGTGGGCTTTTGATATCATTGGCCCCTTACGTGACCTCAACGCCGAAATGTGCTCAAAATCATTCATTCTGATGACAATGGAGTACTTCACAAAGTTAGTTGAAGCAGAAGTATTCTTGGAGATTAAAGTGTCAACAGTTTGCTTCTTCATCAAGCGCAACATCATTCGTGTATATGTGTATAAAAAGTAAATCAATGACTGGGATGTCAGAAGCTTCTCACGCTCCTCCTTTACAATATATATATATATATATTTAATATACTTTTCACCAATCATCACCATGATAGTAGAAGAGCAATCCTATGTTTTATTTGGGCTTAATATCCTTGACTAACTTCTTGACTTTTAATTATGCCTTCATTTTCTCATCTCATGATCTCACTTCTTTTCATTGGTCTTACCAACAAGAAGTATTGAAGATGTATTGTTATTTTAATCTTGCCTTAAATTTTCTCATCACCATGAGCCATGATAGATCTCATATCCATCTGTCCATTTTGCCTCTAAACTTTATACAGAGACTAACATTTAATGTAAGGCAAACAATACATCTTTCTAATGAGATTAAGATCTCATCTTCTCTTACTACATTAGATGATTAGCAGGCACCCACTTCCCAAGTAGGTTAGTTACTTGGTCAATCATGAGAACACTTCTCATGATTCTAAACCAATCAAGAAAGTTAATGTTAATGAGCCTAATGACTTCTAGTATGCAAGATAACTAGTGGTTAAGAATCTAATTTTATAACAGAGATATAATTCTATTTAGAAAATATTGAAGACATTCAATGTAAATTAAGATATGGTCTTTTATCCTAATTTATGCTCCCACTAATTTTGACGAATTTGCATAACCTTCAGTATGCAAAGACGGGACATCTTGATGATGTCCTAGTGGAGACTAAGACACCATTAACCTTATGGTGATGACCTTATGGTAGCACAACAAATCATCTCACACTTAATAGGTAGGCAACTCTTGCCAATTGTAACAGTTACAATTCTTAGTCATGTTTAGCCTCTAGAGTCATGATCTTGTGGTAGCACAACAAACCATGTACTCTATTTAGGTCAAATCCACTTGCTGCGTTATGAGAATGGATTCTTCACATAGCCCTTGTGGTAGCACAACAAAGCTATGTATGTGATCCACCTCAAGGTTCGGTTAATAGCCTTGGCCATAGTCACCAATCTCTTGCTGAATGAGCCTTGTGGTAGCATAACAAACCCATCCAATCTAAGATTAGCTCACCAAAGCCATAGCAATGGAAGGCTACGTGATTCATTCTTAATGTCCTGCACTAATCAACCTAAATTAAACGAGGAGGGGTTTTTATTTTAGTCTAATCATAGTATGTGCTACATATATATATGTATACCTTTGAGTATTATATATTTAAGGTATCTAGCGCACACACTACATATCAAATATGCAAAATTTAAATAGATGATCATGGACTTTCATCACGTTAATGCATGACCGGAGCCAGATCGGTATGCATCAAAGGATTCAGCATCCTAAGCTGGTGTTAACAAGTCATTATGTCTTGAAGAACTCTTCTCCTTGCGTCTCACTCTCTCCTCCACCTCAATCGGTCTTCTTGTCACTACAAGAACATTAATAGTACGTAGACCCATAAATGTACATTAATCAAATAAGAAACCTTGATCTTAATCAAGGGGAGTACCTTTTTAGAGGGAGGTAGAATATACAATCAGAATTGATAAGCGAGAAGATTAGGCATGCAGGCCCTTAATTACAAGCCAACATTAAATAAGCATCATCACATGACAAACATTTAGTCCATGATCATCCAAGCATTCACACATACATACCATCACATGAACATAGTGCGAATACGTGATAATAATATGACACAACTATTATATTATAAAAATGTACATCACACATTTTTAAAATTTTCAATTGCATGCTAGTTGAATTATTCATGAAGTAGATAACATGAAATAACATATAAACAATTTATATGATACAAACAAGAAACTCAAACAATTTGCATAGATTTGGGAAAACATGAAATATATGAAATGACGTCGAAACAACATCGGATTCGAAAGAGACTTCAACCTGGCTCTGATACCACTGTTGGGAATCGATTCAATCAGATTGGCGCAGCAGAAAATTATTAATTCCCTACATATCATTGTCTCGGTCTCGATCGAAACCGAACAACGTTGCCAAATATGTACCTTTGCGGGATTCCAATAATCCCTAAAGACCGGAGAAGATCGAGCGTTCTCACGCTCGTTCAGCCACTCAAGTGTGCAGCCTCTAGTCGTATCCACACAAGCCACCTCCATAGTCGGGTTCTCCTTCACGTCGAACCTTCCGACTCATCCCGGATGAAGTCCCATCGACTCTCGACGATCTCTAGCATGGGAAAACGTGAAGGAGAGAGGTAGAGAAAATTTTTGCAGCCTTGGCTTGTGGGGCTCATGCTCAATTCTCTATTATATAGAGAATTTGGAGTTTTTTACAAAAACCTCTTCTTTCTCTATACTTACTCCCTTGCCCCCAAGCTTATGGATTATCCCTTATGTGTGTGACCCACTAGGCCCAATAGCTCATTTGGTTGAGGCCTAATTAAAAGAACAACTTCTTTTAAATTAAATCTATTATCTCATAATAGATTTAACGGCCAATCGATCATGAAGAGTGCAAGCCACATCCTATGATCCCAAACGGCTTCGGAGATGAACTCCTCTCCAAAGAGCCTTTCCATCATCGGTTACCACACGGCTATAAAACTTCGTCCATCCAATGTCCTGGTTGGATAGGAGTACAGCATTGACTATCAACTCCTATATATATTGACACTATGGAATCTTGTACTCGTAATTGGATCAATTGGAAAACCCTTTTCCAATTATCCTATCTACCTTGGCCAAGGATTTAGAGTACTATCCATAGGACATTCTCTCTCTCCTACCGAGAGTGGAAAGAGAGAATGTCCTATGGATAGGAGTACAGCATTGACTATCAACTCCTAAATATATCGACACTATGGAATCTTATACTCGTAATTGGATCAATTGGAAAACCCTTTTCCAATTATCCTATCTACCTTGGCCAAGGATTTAGAGTACTATCCATAGGACATTCTCTCTCTCCTACCGAGAGTGGACGATTCCCTATTGTCTGCTCAATTGCCTCCACCGGGTTTCCCATATACCCAATCCATTAACTATACAGGACCACAATACTAAGTGATCCATAAGTCAATAGTCAAAGTATATGGTACGCCCGGCAAGACATCTTTGGCAACTCATGTCAAAGATTCAACCATGCAACCGTGATGATAGAATACCCTGATCGACAGTTCGGTAAGATACCATTCAGGGATTCTGTACTAATCAGTTTAGTGAACTCATTCTTTTAATGAGCACTTGTACATGTATCTCAGTGTCCCCACACTGATGACCAATGAGATCGGTCATTCTCTTCATATGAGAAGATATCATATACACTAATTTTACCATATCCTTGATGTCCCGTCTCGAGGATCCTACAACTAGGAACATTTAGAGTACATGCTTCTAGATTGATCTCATTATCATGATCTCATCATGATTCAATCATCATTGCATGCAACTTAGGACTTCATTACAATAGACGTATCTAGATAGTGCAAGTAATGAAGATTATGCCATTTATACTAAATAAGATATTATAAGAAATGTAAAATCATATCACATATGATTGGCTTGTAGGGCACACATTTCTATCAGCCCCCACCTTGGACACTTCATCACAAATTGGTTCCCGCGCGAACCACCTTTTAGTTGTTAGTTTCTAGTTACTTGTTTTATTGCTTGTCTTATTTGTATACTCTTCCTTGCCTTATTTAATAGCTTTCTTTCATTTTTCATGCTTGTGCACATTGATTGCTTTTTCTCCTCGTACCCTCTATTTTTACTTTTGCATTAGTTTCTTGCATCGGTTACCGGACTTGTTCCGATCCGTAGGGCATTCGAGGTGGGGACTCTCTCTCCCAAAACACCCTCACCCTACAAACACCTTCTTGGTGGATTATAACCTCTCTTCTGAGATATTCCTTCCTAGTTGATTTGGTTGTTTCCATCAAAACCTCTATAAGTCCCCATCCGTGGAGTATTCCTCTCCACACGATTGGGCCAATTGTACCACTCTCCCAAAACCCAAATAACCCAAGTACCTACTCATTGTGATTGTGTGATAACCTTAGATCTTGAAGATTGAAGCAATAGAAACCATACCTACTTGAGTGAACAATTGCTAACAATCTATCTAATATAAGGTTTGAACCCAAAAATTGTTGAGTAGTCATTTTAAGAACTTGTTTGCATAACTTGCTTGCTCACCACAATTGAAAACAATCCAAAAAAAATTTAAAAACACTTAAAAAAACAAAAAAATCTTTAATTCTATGTTCAACTTGTTTGCCAAACAATAAAATTGAAACAAGCATAAAAATTGAAACAAAGAAAAAAAAAATTTCTTTTCATTTATACTTTTCACTTGCTTTCTTTCAACCATCTTGTTAGAAAGTTTGACAAGATGCCCATGGAGTTAAGGTCCAAAAGACACGTCGGGATGTTAGACTACTACAAGATAGGTCACTACGTGCTACAGCAACCCATGGTCCAACTAGAGGTCCATGTTAATGTCGTCAGGGAACCCGAAATTCAAGATCCCACCCATTAGCCTGCTCCACTTAGCATAGAGCAACTCCTCCAGGGTCTATCTCTCCACCTTGATCCTAAATCATTCTCAATCATGCAGTCCCTAGCAAAGGGTAAGACGCTTGTCAATCAAGGTCTAGCCAAAGTCAACCGAGCTGCCTCGCCTCCCAAATTGGCAATTCGACCTCTTACCAACCCCACCTGGGTAGTCCTGCCATGTTACTTTACCTACTCACCCCATTGTGGGTCATTCTTCAGCTAGCACACTAACCCACCTCTCTCCCATCAAAGTACCACGTGCATACCCCCTAGTGAATTTCTCTCCACCCATTGCTATGGATCAGGAAACCCTTGAATCTCTCATCCTTAGTATCTACATTCCTCGATCACAAACACCGGCCTACCTTCGCTACAATGGCTAAGGTGACCCCTTTAGCCATGTTAATCATTTTCTGAGCAAATCATCTCGATAGAAAGATGATCGAAGAGCTCTTGCTATTCTTTTTAGGCAATCATTGGATGGTGCAGCCCTAGAATGGTTTTTTTTCACTAGGGGAAATGAAAATATGGGATTTTGAAATTTTCAAGAAAAAATTCTTGCATTGATATGGGCTGGGCTATTTAATAATTGGGGAAGCAAGAGAAGATGTGGAATTATTACAATATTCTAATGAATTGAGGCCCATGGCCGAGAGGAGCATTGATGCTATGCACCAACCTAGGAGCCCTCCCCAACCCCATCTAGATCATCATCTTCGGCCGACTCCTCGATGTTAGTTGATTATGCCCCAACCTCAGCCGGTTCTACAGCCCATGTCAATGGCATAGCCAACTATGCATAATCAAGCTCTACATGTCATTTGTGCCAACACCTCATTATCAAAACTGGATCCCAGCCTTCGACTCCACCAACATTTCTAAAGGCCTCTTGGCCAATCATCCAACCCTTGGCTTCTCAACCTATTTCACCAACAACTCCTTGGCTAATCATCCGGCCCTTGGCTTCTCAGCCTATTCCACCAACAACTCCTTGGCCAACCATCCAAGCCATGACTCCTCAACCAATTACACTAATAGCTCCTCAGCCTGAACCGACTTCTATGCCAGCACCACTTCAATCAATCCCTCAACATAGGATTCCCCCCAATCAATCAAGCCAATTTTTTCGTCTATTGCTTCTGCCTCAGTAGAGGAACCAATCTCTCCAACCATTAACTAGTCACTCCTATCATTCATGCTCCTGCCCTAGCAAAGGAACCCAATAATCTGATCATCCCTACTCCTACTACAGTAAATGATTTAGTCACCACAATCCTTCATGCTCCTGCCATGGTAGAGGAACTAGTCACTCTGATTATCCATGCTCCTGCAATGGTAGATGATTCAGTCACTTTGACTCTTCAAGCTTCTACCCTTGTAGAGGAATCAATCGCTCCAACTATTTGTGCTCCTGCCCTGGCAGAGGAATCAATCACTCTAACTATTTGTGCTCCTGCCCTGGCAAAGGAATCAACTTCTTAACATATCATTGCTATATCTTAAAATCAAAATCAGCTACTAGGGGAGGTCGAGCCAAACTCTTCTATCTTTCTAGAATCCCCTAGGCTACACATGTCCTCTTCCATAGAATATCCTTAGGAGAAGCCTACTGTAGGGAGCTTAGATGAAAGAAAAATGAAATTAGTTGATTGTCAATTCAATAAAAGACTAGGCAAGGATTTGTTAGGTATTGATCAATTGCTACCATCATTGGAATTAATCATTGAATATGATCAGATTGAATTGACACCTGAACTGGGAAATAAGGAAACCAAATTAGTCAATGAAATCGGGAATGAATCAATGAGCCTCCAAAAGGGCATAGACCTTAGCAAAGGGATACTGGGACCTCCTCCAGCTAGACAGACAAATTCCTCAACATCAATCCTAGGGCCGCTGCCATATCTCATTCTACCCTCAATCAATAATTGAGCCCATGGGCCTACAATCAATCAATTTTAGGGCCACGACCCTTTCTTTATTCTTCTCTAAATCAATGATCGGTCCCATGGGCCCGCAATTGCTCAATCTTAGGATCACCACCCTTTCTTTATCCTACCCACAACCATCAAATGGGCCTATTGTAGACACGCCAAATTTTCCTAATTTAGAGAATAAAACTCATTTTTTATAGGGTAACATGTGTGATTGATCTTCTAATAATGTCGGGTCTTTTAAAGTTTATTTTGAGCTTCGCTGAGTGAAATCGGACATTTTCGAAGTTTTTCGCACAAAAGCTGTAATTTCTGAGCGAAAGCCGCATGTAAATCATGTAAACACAGAAATTGGCTGAATGACCAATGCCTAATGATCATGCATTGAAGGTTATGGTCATATTCACACTCCGGACAAGTTTTGATTCATGCCGTGTCTTTCCGGTTGACCGTCGGAGTCATTACGACCAGTATTGGATCTTCTGTTCACTTGCCTAAATTTGGGATAAATTTCTGAAGTTTTGGAGGGTTTTATGGCTTATCCTTTGCTATATAAAGCTTATTCATCTTGTTATCTTTCCAACACAACAAACGGTGTCAAATTCTAAGTTCGGCAGTGTCCGCAATGGCTTTCGGAAGAAGGATGCGCAGAATCAGTCCCTATGCGCCCTGGTCTTTGGGCACATGTGCCCTGGACCCAGGGCATGTGGCCATGTACCCCACCCTGAAGCACAAGGCCATGTGCCCCCGATCGAGGGCACTAGGGAACCAGTTTTTGACTAGGACTCTATCGGATCGAAATTTTCGATCGGATCGGATCTTTTTTGTAGGGAGGATCAGATGCGCCCCCTCCAGGAGGTGCATGTGCCCCTTAGTGGGGCACATGCGGCCTGCACCAGGGTTCTGCGCCCTGGGCTAGGGCGCAAATTTCCTGGCTTTAGCTTTGGATTGCGACATTCGTCTCAAATAAATTGAGACCGATTCCGGTCATTCCAGAGGCAGGAACATGACCCCCTGGGCATATCAAGATGTCCAAGCTTCCTCCTGCATCCATTTTTTGATTTTTAGAGAAAGAATTTCAAGTTTATAGAGAGAAAAAAGTCAGTTAAGGAGAGAGAAAGGCTGATCCATAGGTGATCTGCCAGGTCTCTCTTCTTCGGCTTCTACAAAAGCGTGTGGACATCTTCTGCTCTAGCTCTCAACATAAAAGTTCTTCCTCTCTGAGTCTTATTAAATTTTCAATCAACAGCACATGATTCTAAGGTTGGGGATGGTTGTGACGAGCACAAAAGCAAAGTCGCGCCTGGCAGATCCTAAATTGCTGCTCAACTTTCTAGACAACACAGATTTGGCCATATCTCTCTCTATTCTTATCAGAATCTTTCTGTTCTTCTTCCTATCTCTTTGTTTCATGATTATCCATCCTAATATAAGTTTTTTACTTTTTTTTTCATTATTTTTAGTTTTTTAATCCTAAAATAAAAAAGAGGGGTTAGAGATAACTCGAATCCGGTCAGTTTCTAGTCAGTTGTGTGTTTCATATCATTTTCCTTACATATACTCCACTTTGTATAGTTCTAATAGTCTTTTCATATATTTGTTTATCTATTTTCACATAAAATTAAGCACCCATGTGTTGAGGACTCTTCTTCATTGGCCGGTCAAAGAAGGAGAAGCTTCGACCCGCATGCTTCACACTATGGTACACATGGTCAATTTTATTTCATAAATCGGAACCCGTGGTTCATGGTGACCACATGTCTTAATTTTATACTTTTCATCCGCTTCCCACATGACTCAAACCATCTCTTTGGTGATCGAGTGACGCCAAGGGATGAAAGTTCGGGAATCAATGTGAGTGTGGGACTAAGGTGAGAGTTGCTTTCCGTGTTTTCTTCTTTCTTTCTCATCCCCTCTTGAGGTGATGATCCAGATTTATGAACTTCCCTAAAAAGGAGAGACCCCATCAAATTTTAGGAGTTGATAGCTTTGTGACGACCATGGTGGGACATGCAATGTCTTCAACCATGGGTGCTTAGTGTTTTCTTGCAACTAGTTCTAGTTCTATACCGGTTCCCGCGTGAGCCTTTCCTTCTTTCCACCTTTCTTAATTTCATGCCATCTCAAAATTTCTTATTTCACCCATCTTTCCTCAGATCTGAAGTGCCAAGTACATCATTTAATTTCTATCATTTTATTTCAATCGGTTCCTACTGTAAACACACCAAATTGGCATAATTCAGAGCCCCAGACTCTTATTCCATAGGCGATATCTTTTATTTGACCACTATCTGATCTGGATTACCTCGTGGACATGAGCTAAGGACATTGGTGGAGCCCCTTGTTAGTTGAGAATGGATCGATTATTTCCGAACAATGTCGAAACCTTCAAGCGAGAGCCGCACGTGAACTGTAAAAACACAAAGCCTGCTCGATGACCGACCTTGAATGGTCCATAATTGAAGGTCTTGGGGGTCCCGCATGTGTTCCGTAACATTCAGGGTTTCCGAGAAGTCATTTCGATAGGCGTCGGTCAATGACGACTTTCGTTATGGCTTTTTCAATCTGTACTGACACGGCTATCCCGGACCATGCATTAGGACTTTTCGGTCATCCCTGGGTCTTTTCGGGTCATCCAGGTCGATTCTAGCTGAATATTTTCATCAATCATGGCCATACATCCAGTTCGGTCAATTTTAGGGTTTCGCGGCTTTTCCGAGTTGCGGTTCACGTTTACCAGGTTAATCTCAGATTTTTCGATGACTTCGGGTTTTTCCATCATACCGTACATGTTAGGTCATCATTTTAAGTCATCCCGAGTTGACTCGAGATTTCTCGACCGGAACCGTGCTCTTTCGGATCTTCGCCACGGGTTTCAACTTTCCGCGAGAGGGTAAACCGGTAGAAAGCCCCGTGCATCTCGGGAGTCATGCCAGCTAGTTTAATGACTTGAGAAGGTGCGGTTGAAGGTCCTCTTTCCAATGCAACAAACGGGAGCCAAATCGGACATCACGTTTGCAAGATACGGCTCGCGAAACGCGCGCGCAGGAGAGAGAGTCTACCGCGCCCCCGCTCCTTTTGAAAAGGGAGGGTGCGCCCTGCGCGCCCTCAAACTGGGAGCGCACCCTGCGCACCCCCGGTCCCTTTGAAAAGCAAGGGTGTGGTCAGTTTCCAAAAATCGGAAATTGCCCCGATTAGTACCTTCTAAACCAGATTTTTGGAAGGTTTCCGCGGAGGATTTTCGATTATTTGTACCGCGCCCCCGACCGGGGGCGCGTTACGTATGTCAAGTCGTTTTTTAGCAATTTATGAAAGTTTCCGGCGAATTTTAGCAGTGAGATGTGTAACGTGCCCCCAGTTTCTAGAAACTGGGGGGCACGCAGACCACGCCCCCGAAGTGAGGGCGCGCCCTGCGCTCCCTTGTCCCCTTTGAAAAGCTGGGGCGCGGTCAGTCCAGTTTCTATTTTTTGCACCGGCTTCCTTCCCCTATAAATTGAGGGCCATTCTCAATGACCCAAGGTTAATCCCCCATGCCTAGCTCGTCCAGAGGTTGTCCAAGCTCTTCTCCAATGCCGTCCCGACGTCCAAAGGCGATCCGACATTGAGAGATCTATCCCGAAGTGAAGGAGAAAGCTCGATCCGGGCGTTCTGCATCAACCGACTTCATTGACTTATTAAAAAAATCTGGGACTCCTGATACAAAAGTCTTCAACATATAAGTTGTTCCTCTCTTCGTCCTCTTTCATCTTCAACTGACGGCACTCAATTCTGACTTGCCGTTTGATCGTGGCGATTGCTGCACTGAGGGCGCACATCTAGGTTCTATTTTGTATATCCTCCAACTTTCATAATTTTTACAGACTTCTACAGGAGTATTTCGGAGAAATTTTAAACATAGTAACTCTTTCTCTAAAAGTTTTCTGTCTACTCCAACAAACAGAACTTGATTTTGACATCGGGGTCGTCCGTAGCATTCTCTGCATCAAAGTCGCGCAAGAAGGGTGCAAAGCTACCCGAACCGGCTTGTTTTACTCATCTCGGCTTCAACTCAAGCCGTTTCATCCTATAAGTTTCTCTTAACTCAGTTTATTTACTATTTTAAAGCATCTTTTAGTTCATTTGCATCATTTTTACATGATTAAAAATACACAAAAAAGGGGTTAAGGCTCACCCCGAAGCCGGTGAGTCCAATTCCAATTGCTTCTTTCTCATCTTCTCTCTATAGTTACTACACTACCCATAGTTCTAATCATTTTCTTTCACTTGGTTTATTGTTCTGGTTGCACAGGTCTATCAAGCTAGCATCGGTTGGAGACTCTTCTTCATCGGCCGGCCGAGGAAGAAGAAGGTTGAACCGATATCCCGATCTCCCGCGCTAAGGTATACAGTCAAAACAACTCAATCTTGTTGTTATTCCATAAAGCGTAGCCCGTGGCTCCTGGAGACCACTTTTTATTTATGTTCTAATTTCATCTCCTCCCCACTCTCCTCCCACATGACCCGAACCATCTCCGGTGCTCGAGCGACGCCGTGAGATGAAAGTTCGGGGATCAATGTGAGTGTGGGATCGAGGTGAGGAGTCTTTACCGCTTTCCGAGTGTTTTCAATTCACTCCCTTTTTCCCATATTCCCTCTTTCACCTTCTTTTTGAGGTGCCAATCTGGAACCCGTTTCTGGAGTCGACACCTGCATGAACCCACTTTTTATTTAAAACCGGTTCCCGTGCGAACCAACTCTCTTCTACAAACCGGTTCCCACGTGAACCAACATTTATCTTCAGTTATTCAAATCAGATTTTTCCTCTTTTTCTGCAGGTTATCACCCTCAAATTGGTCACCAGATCACCCTCTTTTATTTTTTGTTGCCATTTAAACTGGTTCCCGCGTGAACCACTTTTTTTCCTTTTAAATCGGTTCCCGCGTGAACCAATCTCTTTCTTTACTTCGGTTCCCACGTAAACCAAACCACTTTTCTTCAGATATATCCTCACTTGGATCAGATCTTTATTCACCTTTATTTGGCCCCATGTGGGCCTCTGTTGATCATTCAAACCGGTTCCCGCGTGAACCACCCTTTCTACCCAAAATCGATTCCCGCGTGAACCACCTTTACTTTTTACCCCAGTTCCCACGTGAATCAGCTTATTCTTAAATCGGTCCCTGCGTGGACCACCCCTTTTGCTTGGCTATCAAATCTGAACCCTTTTCTTTTCATCACTTTTTACTACCTCCATTTGGCTCCCGTGTGAAATAAGGTCTAGATTCTTGTTTCTAGTTGCTTGTCTAGTTTCTAGTTACTTGTCTTGTGTGATTGCTTGTTTATTTAAGTTTATATTTTTATTATTAATTTATTTATTACTTGATTGCATTCTCTGCTCCTTCTCTCTACCTCCTTCTTTTACACTTTTTTTTGAGGCGGGAGCTCACTCTTCCATTTACCCCTCCCATCCAAAACACCCTCTTGGGGGATTCTAACCTCTCTTCTGGGATATTCCTTCCTAGTTGACTTGGTTGGTTTTCATCAATGCCTCCGTAATTCCTCATATGTGTAGTATTCCTCTTCACGATCGGGTTGGTTGTACCACTCCCCAAAACCCGAAGCATCCTATGTTACCTACACGTGGTGAGATTGTGCGAAACCTAGGTCATTGGAGATTGGAGTTAGGATCCTAACCCATTTGTTGAGAGAACAATTCTTAAAAAATCCATAAACCTAAGGTTTAATCAAAATCATTGCATAATCTTGTTTTCAAGTCTTTGCATCACTTGTTTGTCAAACAAAAATTAAAAACAAACATTTTTTTGCAAGATACTAATAACCAGAAAAAAAAGTTTTTTGTTTGTTTTGCCAACTTGTTTGTTTTACCTACTCCTTGAAGTTGAAAGGTGATAATGCAAATATGGTTTGGAAGGCACGTTGGAATGGCAGAACACGCTGAACGTCGAGAGCACGCGATGGGTCACCAACCAATTCCATCAAACGGTCATGTTAATCCTTTGCTTGAGTCAGAAGCCCAAGAGGTCCCACAACCATCTGCTCTCTGTGATGTTGAACAGCTCTTTAGGGAGTTGTCTCTTTATACTGACACAGAAACCTACGCCCGTATAAAATCCATGGTGAAGGGCAAAATTGCCTCTGATCAAGCTGAAGCCAACCAAGTTGCCTCATCTTCTTGTCCTATGGTTCGACCACCACTCATTCAATCATCCTTTGTTCAACCACCTATTGTTTATCAATCTGTGATTCAACCATCACTAGCACAAGATGGGTCGCCAACCAATTCCGTCAGATGGTCATGTTAATCCCTTGTTTGAGTCAGAAGCCCAAGAGGTCCCTTAACCATATGCTCTCCGAGGAATATGAAATAGCTTAGGATTGATTAGGAGGCTACAATTTGTCCGCTGGTTTATCTCACAACATTTGCAAAGGTGTTAACATTTCTATGAGTTAACCAAGGCAGGGGCTGAGTTTAAATGTGATTCGAAGTGCCAGGAGGCGTTTGATGGGGTTGAAAACATACCTGGCAAGTCCCCCTATACTTAGACCACCAATTCCCGACAAGCCCTTGGTCCTCTACATTTCGGTTCTTGAGAACTCTCTTGGGGCAGTCCTTGCACAAGTTGATGAAAAAGGGAATGAGCGAGCTACTTACTACTTGTCTAAGATGTTTGATGCTTGTGAGCTAAAGTACACTGTGGTAGAAAAGACCTGTGCTGCTCTTGTTTGGGTGGTTCAGAAACTCAAGCATTATTTTCTTACTCACCAAGTCAAGCTCATTGCTCGTATCAATCCTATCAAGTTTCTGTTAGAGAAGACAGTTTTGACTGATCGGTTAGGGCGGTGGCAGAGCTTCTTGTCCCAATTTAATATCACTTATATTCAGCAGAAGGCAATCAAGGGCTATGCTATTGCTGAACACCTTGCCCATCATCCCATACTTGTCTTTGACTTAGTCCGGTCGAAGTTCCTAGATGATGAACTAATGTCAGACCGATCTTCCAATCTTTGGACATTATATTCTGACGGGGCTCTGAAATCTCATGGTAGAGGGATAGGTATTGTTCTTCTGTCACCTGAAGGTGTCACCATTCCACAGGCTCTTCAGCTTGACTTTCCATCAACAAACAACATAGCTGAGTATGAAGCCTTGTTGATCATGCTGGAGGCTGCTCATTTCCATGGTGCCACCGAACTGATGGTGATAGGTGATAGTCAATTGATCCTACGCCAAATCCTATCCAAATACCAAACTTCCCATCCAATCCTCAAACCCTACCAAGAACTCACCACCTGCTACATCAAGCTATTCTTCAAACTCACCTTTGTCCATGTCCCCCGTGCTCAGAATATCCTTGTTGATGCCTTAGTTTCACTAGCTTCATCTTTATTTGTCCCGCTAGGCAGGCAAGTGCAAACTATCCACATCTGTAAGAGGTCAATTCCAGTAATTGATGATGGATGTTTTCTGAAGATTAAGGAGAGGTTCAACGGAAAGGAATACTTGGAACATAAAGAATAAATCTCCTTAATTGAGTTGGAAGAATTAGAAGAATGTGAGAAACCTTGGTATGATGAGATTGCGAGGTATTGCCAAGATCAGTCATATCCGCCTGGATCAACCACCAAGAAAAAGAAGGCAATTAGAGGAGTATTGTTGACTCTAAAAATTCGACAGGGCCCTCTCCTTTTTAGGGAAGTCCGGGAATCCATATTGTCACCTCAAGAGGGGATGATAAAGAAAGAAGAAAACATGGAAAGCAACTCTCACCTCAGTCCCACACTCACATTGGTCCCTGAACTTTCATCCCTTGGCATCGCTTGATCACCAAAGAGATGGTTCGGGTCATGTGGGAGGAGGGTGAGAAGAATGAAATTAAGACATGTGGTCTCCAGGAACCGCGGGTTCCGATTTATGAAATAAAAGATGACCGTGTGTACCTTAGCGTGAAGAATGTGGGTTAAAGCTTCTCCTTCTTTGGCCGGCCGATGAAGAAGAGTCCTCAATGCGTGGGTGCTTGATCTTCTGTGCAACTAGACAAAGAAACAAGTGAAAAGACTATTAGAACTAAACAAAGTGGAGTATATGTAAAGAAAATAACATGAAACACACAATTGACTAGAAACTGACCAGATTTGAGTTATCACTAACCCCTCTGTTTCTATTTTCGGATAAACAGACTAAAAATAATAAAAAAATGTAAAAAAATTTATAGGAGGATGTAGAATCATGAAACAAAGAGATAAAAAAAGGAATAGAAAGATTCTGAGTTGAATAGAGAGAGATATGGCCAAATCTGGGTTGTCGAAAAAGCCGAGCAGCAGTCCAGGATCTGCCAGACGTGAATTTGCTTCTGCACTCGTCACGACCACCCCTGACCTTGGAATCAAGTGCCTTTACTTGAAAACTGAAGAAGACTTGGAGAGGAAGAACTTTAATGAAGAGAGCTCGGGCAGCAGACGTCCACACGATGCTGTAGAGGCTGAAGAAGAGAGATCTGACAGATCACCTGCAGACCAGCCTTCCTCTCTCTTGAACCGACTTCTCTCTCTCTAAAAAACTCAAAATTCTTTCTCCGAAATCACAAAATCAATGCAGGAGGGAGGTTGGACGTCTTGAGATGCCTGGGGGGTTGTGCACATGCGTTTGGAATGACCGGAATCGGAGTTTATTTATAGGAGAAAACTGTCGCGATCAACACTACAAAATAGGAGACATTGTGCCCTACCCCACGGCGCATGTGCCCTACCCCCAAGGCGCATGTGCCTCCAAGTGGGGGCGCATGCTATCCATTCGAAAATTTTGGTCTTATCCGCTCGATCAATTCAGCGGTAGAGTCCCGGTGAAAAACTGGTTCTCTCGTGCCTCAAGGGTAGGGCGCATGTGCCCTCAAGTCAGGGCACATGGTCACGTGCCTCAGGGGTAGGGTGCATGGGCACGTGCCCTGGGTTCCGGGCGCATGTGACCAGGGCCGGGCGCATGGGACTATTTTTGCGCGTCCTTCTTCCGGAAGCCATTGCGAACACTCCCGAACTCGGAATTCGACACCGTTTGTTGCGTTGGAAAGATAACAGGCCGAAGAAGCTTTCTATAGCATCGTATCAGCCATCACACACTCAAAAACTTCAGAATTTAGGACAGTGAATAGAATATCCGATACTGGTCAAAATGACTTCAACGTCAAACTGTAAAGGCACACTATACAACAAAACTTGTCCGGAATGTGAATATGACCATAACCTTAAATGCATGATCATTAGGCATTGGTCATTCAGCCAATTTCTGTGTTTACACGATTTACGTGTGGCTTTCGCTCGGACATTACAGCTTTTTGCGAAAAACTTTGGAAAACATCCGATTTCGTTCGGCAAAGTTCCAAATTAATTTTAAAAGACCCAAAATCATTCTAAGGTCAATCACACATGTTACTCTATAAAACATGAGTTTTATGCTCTAAATTAGGCAAATTTGGCGTGTCTACAGCTTGCCTCACCTTGATGTCGGCTTTGTAAGGGAATGGCATGTAATGAAGCGGAGTGATTCGGAGTGAACTATAATGGAATGCAAGTGAGCGTAGATGAATGTAGCGGAATGGAATGATGATGGACTGAAAAGGTGGCATCAAGGTGTAGATATAGACACGCTTATCTACCCGATCCAGCAAAATGAATCTTACTAAGTATTCTAGATCACTTTCATGTTCCATCAAAACCTCATATAATTGACTGGTAAAAGACATGCCATTGGCACGAGAGATGAAAAATAAAGTATAAAGGATAAAGGATGTAGCCAACCCTCAGCGTGGTGAGGAGTCCTCGAATTCGTAGGTTCATCATCAGCCAGCAACCCGAACTTTGCGGTGTTCTTGTACTGTGATGGGCTAATGTTTTAAAAGAGAAATTGATTTTAAAATGAAAAGAATACCAATCCATAATATTTGGAATCTCAAGTTCATTTAAGTTTCACCAAAATACTTCGTTTAATTCTGAGTGGAATAATCTCAAATTCTAAAAGGGTTTATTTAAGCATAAAAAAATTGCTCAGGTATCGTGAAAACCATGAATCACGCTCTGGCAGAAAATCAAGTATTCAGGAAATGATAAAATAGACTTAAGCCATAGTGGGATTGAAAGATAATGGTGGGACTAACATAAAATGATGGGAAAGAAGAAACAATGGCATGATAATTGCCATGACACGGTGGGATAAAATAAAAGACACGGTGGGATAAAAAAGGAAAGAATAAAACATGGTGGGATAAAAGAAAGGAAAGAATAAAACATGAAGGGATAAAATCGGTAATGATGAAGAATGAAAAGGAGATGGATGTGAAAACATATAAAATTATATAGAAAATAGTTGAAGATATAGATTGTCTATTGGAGGTCAGGACACCCAATTAGGAACCATCGTCCCTCCAATGTTCAATTTTGTTGAAGGGGACCTCAGGCCTAGTCATTTTCACTCTCAAGGTCTTCAACATTAATGCATATAATATGTATCAAATGGACCTAACATAACTAAATGACAAATGATAAGAGTGATGTGAAGTGCAAAATGGAGTGCTGGTGATTATGTGAGATTGAGAATGTGGATTTAAGTGAAGTCTTCAGGAGAGGTCTATCAACTTGCATCGACTGCCTGATTCGTCAGCATCTCTGGTCCAATCTTGCCTTTTGACGGAATACAGCACTACGATAATGTTCAGTTGGGCGGCGCTTCCTCTCTTTTCGCCACAAGGTTGGCATGACGTTCCTTGAGAAACACCGATCTCACCATTCACCTGTTAGGACTTAAAAGATTGCCTGCACATTTCTGGTTAGTACCCAACAGGCAAAATTGTCATATGAAGCATATTTTTCTCGAAACGAACAACTGAAGTTTTTACTATTAAAACCATCATTTTGAGGTCAAAACAATGTTTTTGATGATGGTTTCTTTAGCAAAAATGTCATTCTTAACATTATGGACAATTTATGATTTTTTGAGATTTTTATGAATTTTTCGAATTTTTTTGGCCATGTGCCCTGGGGTAGGGCACCTGGCCATGCGCCCTGGGGTGGGGCACCTGGCCATGTGCCCCCAGATGAGGGCACATGCGCCTTGTGGCTCTTTTTTTTTGCAAAAGATGTACCTGATGGCCCTTCTCTTTTGCTTCTTCAGCTTCTGAAAACACTTAACAAAGATGATTAAATTTTCATCATGACTCATCCCTTGCCTGTATATCATTTGTCTTTATTTTGAGTCAAAGGGAGGAGCATTCTTAACAACGTGGAAGAAAAAAAATAACTAAAATGAAATGAGGGTAAGGATTAAGAGAACTTACCTACCATGGTGTGAATCCTCTCCTCTCCTACATTGAAATGCCTGAAACACTTGATAAAAGGGGATTAGATCTTCACCAGGACTCATCCCTTTGCCCATTATGGACAACTTTGACTTAGGTCAAAGGGAAGAGTCTTCTTAACAAGGTAATTAAAGCAAAAAATGGATATACAATGCAGGAATGGAAATATGCTTGACAGTCAAATAAACATGGATGTCACTAAGGCAATGATCATGACTGAGCATTTGTTTTTGGTTTTCTTAGTAATATTTATTTTTTTGGATTTTAAAAAATATTTAAATTTTTTTATATTTTTAAAATATGCATTTTTTTGGATTTTTGTAATATGCATTTTTTTGAATTTTTTTTAGAAATATGCATTTTTTGAGATTTTTTAAATATTCATTTTTTTGTTTTTTAAAATATTCATTTTTTGTGTGGAGAAAATGCTGGTATTTGAGACAATTTATTGATCTTTGGGGTTTGTCAAGACTCAAGTGGTAGATGCCACGTGCAAAACAAAGTTCCCTACCTAGAATCCTTCTAACCTTCTTCCTTTGATCGGCTTGAATTCCACCAGAATTTGGTCGGTTTACCCTGCCCAAGGGGTTTAAGGAGGAAGAGTATAGAAGAAGTCCTTGATAGGGTTTGAAGATGTTGAGAGGGATTTCTCTACTCTCACTTAAATTACCCATTGGGGTTCAGCCTCTTTGGGTCTTTCCTATTTTTTTACTCTTTTCTATGTGGTACATATTTGGACAGGTTTTTTGACCTGTGGGGACATTGCCCATCTTTTAGTGCCTATTGCCTTGACTATCATTCTAGGTACTCATTCAGACAGGTTGATCATTTTTTCTTTTCTAACCTGAGGGGTTCATTGCCCATCTTTTGGCACCCTTTTGCACCCTCTGAGACGGCCTCCTACTAGGGTGGCGAGTGTTTTCTATACTACCCCTCTCTAATCTTCTCTCCCTATCTTGGACCGAGTAGAAGATAATAGGGTAAGGGTACCCCTTCCATTTCTAGATTTCTGTCTTGCCTTTCACCAGTGTCGGGTTATCTGGATTCTAGGATCGGGAGGTGTTGTGTGTGTAGGATGGTACCTACCCTTGACTTCTCACGAACAACCTAGGATCGATGACTTGATATTATACCAGTGGTTTCTCCATTTTTATGGAAGTACTTTTTGAGGTAAACTCCATTCCAAGGTTGATTTAATTTTTCTCCATCTGCATTAGTCAATTCATATGCATTACCTGGATACTTTTCAGTGATTACAAAAGGCCCTTCCTAGTTAGGTTGCAACTTGGAGCGGGGACCCCCTGGCTGAATGAATATGCGTTTGACTACCATCTCACCGATCTAGAATTTTCTCCCGACTACCCGCTTTTGATAAAACTTTTTAAGTCTATTCTGATAAGTCCAGGCGTGCTCGGCGGCGGCTAGCCTTCTTACATCCAAGAGTTCTAGCTATGCAAGGAGAGATTCTCGTCTCTCATCAACAGGAATATCCCTGTCGAGCTGAACTCGGAGAGATGAAAGTAATACTTCGTAGGGGACCACTGCTTCCATCCCATATGCCAAAGCATGCGGGGTTTGTCCAGTGGGAGTCCTTATAAAAGTACGATAAGGCCAAAGAGCATCTACAAGCTTATCAGGCCAGTCAGCAAACTTGCTAGACTTACAAGATTTCTTGATGATTTTGATTAAGGTTTTGTTGGTGGCTTCTGCTTGACCATTGCCTTGAGGATAGTATGGTGATGAATAATGCAATGAAATGTAATACCTATTGCAAAGATCACACAGATCTTGAGAGAGAAATTGTGGCCCATTATCAGTGACGATGTCGCTGGGGATCCCGAACATTGCCAGGATGTTGCGGTTGATGAAGGAGCAGACTGTTGACACTTTAATCTCAACGAATGCTTCCACTTCAGCCCACTTTGTGAAGTACTCCGTTGCTGACAGAATGAATGATTTTGAGCGCATTTCGGAGTTTAGATCACTCAAGGGGCCAATGATATCAAAAGCCCACATGGCGAAAGGCCATGGGGCATGAATTGGATGAAGGGAAGATGTGGGAGAATGAATCTTGTCGGCATGGAGTTGACATGAATGGCAGTGCCGGACAAAGATGGAGCAGTCTTCTTCTAGAGTTGGCCAATAATACCCTTGTCGGATGATTTTCTTAGCAAGGGCTTGGGCATTCACATGACCACCACAAACTCCAAAATGTGCTTCCTTCAGCACCAACTCAGCTTCTTCTTCATCAAGACATCTGAGTAAGATTCCACTTAGGCTTTTTTTATAGAGCACTCCTCCTAGGATTGTATACCTCTGGGATACTCTTCAGATTGCCTTCTTTTCTTTGGTGGATGATCCAGGTAGGTATGACTGATCTTGGCAATACCTCGCAATCTCGTCATACCAAGGTCTCTCACCTTCTTCTAATTCTTCCAACTCAATTAAGGAGATTTCTTCTTTATGTTCTAAGTATTCCTTTCTATTGAACCTCTCCATAACCTTCATAAAATGTCCATCCTCTATTGCTGGAATTGTTTTCTTACAGATGAGGATAGTCCGCACTTGCCTGCCTAGCGGGACAGATAGAGATGAAGCTAGTAAAGCTAAGGCATCGGCGAGGATATTCTGAGAACGGGGGACATGGACAAATGTGAGTTTGAAGAATAGCTTGATGTAGCAGGTGGTGAGCTCCTGGTAGGGTTTGAGGTTTGGAAGGTAACTGCGGTATTTGGATAAGACTTGGCGTGATCAATTGACTATCACCTATCACCCTCAGTTCAGTGGCAGCATGGAAATGAGCAGCCTCTAGCCCGGCCAGCAAGGCTTCATACTCAGCTATATTGTTTGTTGCTAGAAAGTTGAGCTGAAAAGCTTGTGGAATGGTGACACCTTCAGGTGACAGGAGGACAATACCTATCCCTCTACCGTAAGAGTTTAGAGCCCCGTCAAAATATAATGTCCAAAGATTGGAAGATCGGACTAACATTAGTTCGTCATCTGGGAACTCCGACTGGATTGAGTCAAAGACGTGTATGGGATGATGGGCAAGGTGTTCATCAATAGCATAGCCCTTGATTGCCTTCTGTAGGACATAAGTGATATCAAATTGGGACAAGAGGCTCTGTCATCGCCCTAACCGATCAGTTAAAACTATCTTCTCTAACAAAAACTTGATAGGATTGATACGAGCAATGAGCTTGACTTGGTGAGCAAGAAAATAATGTTTGAGTTTCTGAACCACCCAAACAAGAACAGCACAGGTCTTTTCTATCACAGTGTACTTCAGTTCACAAGCATCAAACATCTTGGACAAGTAGTAAGTAGCTCGTTCTTTCCTCTCTTCATCAACTTGTGCAAGGACTGCCCCAAGAGAGTTCTCAAGAACCGAGATGTAGAGGACCAAGGGCACGTCGGGAATTGGTGGTCTAAGTACAGGGGGACTTGCCAGGTATGCTTTCAACCCATCAAACTCCTCCTGGCACTTCGAACCCCATTTAAACTCGGCCCCCACCTTGGTTAGCTCATAGAAAGGTTTACACCTTTTGGAATGTTGTGAGATAAACTGGAGGACAAATTGTAGCCTCCCAATCAATCCTCGAAGCTCCTTCATATTCTTTGGGGGAGGCATACCAATAATTGCTTTGGCCTTGTTTGGGTCAATCTCTATGCCCCTTTTGCTTACTATGAACCCAAGTAGTTTTCCTGATGAAACTCCAAATGTACACTTCTTAGGGTTCATTTTTAGCTTGTATTCTCTAGCTCATTGAAAAACTTTCCTTAGCACTTCAGAATGATCTTCCTGACTCTTGGACTTGATAACCAAATCATCCACATACAACTCTACAAGGGTATGCATCATGTCATGCAAGATATGTAGTGAACGAGGTCTTTTCTTGGTCCTCCTCAGCTAACCGAATCTGATTGTATCCAGAATAGCTGTCCATGAATGAAAGCATTTCAAATCCAGCTGCATTATCAACCAAAACATCGATATGAGGTAAAGGAAAATCATCCTTGGGACATGCTCGGTTCAAGTCCCTGAAATCTATGCAAATCCGAACCCGTCCATCCTTCTTCATAACAGGGACTATGTTAGCCACCCATTGAAAATATAGGACAATTTTAATAAATTTTTCTTGGTGTAGTTTGTCGACCTCCTCTTTCATTTTGAGTGCAATATCAGGGTGGAACCTCCTGAGCTTTTGTTTAACCGGGGTAGTTCTAGGTTTCAAGGTTAATCTATGTTCAACCAATGATTTATCTAATCCCGGCATGTCTTCATATGTCCATGCGAACGTGTCCTTATATTCCTCCAACACTTTGATCAAATGTTGTTCTTCTGAGGGAGTGAGGTTTGCACTAATGAGGATAGTCTTGGGATCTTCCAAGGTTCCTAAATTCAGTTCTTTGGTTGGTTCATTCCCTGTGGCTGATGGCTCCTCAAATCTTCTAAGCCCAGATGCATATGCATCAGCCAAATCCCCGATTTCATCCTCAAATTCGGGATCCTTCTCTGATACTACCTCATATGCTCCCAAAGTATGATCTATGTTATGCACATCCTCATATTGGATTTCATCTAGTTGGATGGTATTCTCTAAAAAGTTTGGCAGCCTTGCACACTCTATGCATTTCTGTGCCAATTGTTGCAGATACCTATTTAGAACTCGTTTACCTCTAACTTTCCTATTTCCTAACCTAACCTGACCTACTGAAGATAAAGCTGGAAAGGTGGTATTTACAATGGAGGGAGGATCGAGTAAGTCGATCAATGATTCAGAAAAGAGGGGTCCCTGATTGGGAGCGCCCTATGGGATGAGTAGAGATGTCTTCTCAATGGAAATGTGAGTTTCAGAGAAGACATTTTTTTTTGGGAATTTCAAGTAAAAAGATAGAAATAAATGGGCATGTGAGCCCATGTTGGGAAAAGCCCTCAGTTCTGAAGTTGATGAGGGAAGTAAATGGGCAAGCTGGCCCATAAGAGTGGAAGGTTGAAGAGGGCACATGGGCCCAAAGTGGGTAAGTGGGCTCTGAAGCCCATCCAAAAGATCTAGAAACAACGGTACGAGGTTCAAACATGGGATTGTTGTATTTGGGCCTCGTGGAATGGTTCTGACTTGAGTGGTATGCTCAACCAGATGATCCAAGATTGGTCTGCCCTCGAGTGGTTCCTGGTGCTCTTCCCCACTTGAGAACAGATGAGTCAAAGATAAGCATAGGTCTTCCAAGTCTTCTTCTTCATCTGGAGCCTTCCTTCTCTTGACAATTGTAACGAAACTCTTTTCATCTTCAGCCATCATCATGGTCTCCCCTTTGATAAAGAAGGTGTGGAGTCCCATGGCATATCCTGGCTGGAAGATCCTCCTTGGGATGGAATCCTCTTCATATCCCAACCCCTGCCTGCATGGATGGCTGAGTGATTCCTTGAAGATCCTTGCCTAAACCTCTTTCAGGATGATAGCCCAGTTTCATCATCATCCGCCATCCCACTGTGTCAGGTAGAGAGGTGGTCATGCATCTGACTTCTGGTAAATCTCCCATTGAGATCTGGGGCTGTATTGACAGTCCTAAGGGCAAAGAAGCATCATTCAGCACGTCCCTTACAGGCATGCTAGTCACCTTGACCACTTGTCCTTTAAAGGGAAACTTTATGCACTGGTGATTTGTTGAAGCCACAGTTCCTATTGCCTCCAAGTATGGCCTCCCAAGTATAGCCCGAAAAGTTGGATCCAATTCTAGAACATGAAAATCTGTTGTGACTATACTTGGTCCAAGTTTGACTTCTAAAGTGACCACCCCATGTGCAGACTTCTTGGAGTTGTCGTAAGCCATCACCATGACACAGGATGGCTTGATTTCTTGTTCAGAAATTCCGCACAACTGCAAAGTTTCTGGTGGCATAACGTTGATAGAAGCTCCAGTGTCAACCAAACATGATTTCACTTCGATATTATAGATGATAACAGCCACATGCAAAGCATATCTCCTGAACTCTGGATCTGCTAATTCTTCCTGAGAGAATGTGAGTGTTAGGTGCTCACTTCTACGGGCTAACACTGAAGTGATCTTCTCATGTGGGAGATCTTCACTCACCATGACCCTTTGCAAATATTGTTATAGAATCTCCTGGTGCACCTTTGATCTTTTGATCAACTCAAGTATGGAAATACGGGCCGGTGTCTTATCTAAATGTTTTAACAAATCATAGGCTGTGCCTGGTAATGGTTCTTCTACTTGTTCCTCCTCCACTGGATCCTGCGGTTGAGTACTAGCTTGAGGAAAGAGCCGCTGGAACATCCTCCCACTCCGAAGCACTGGGGCAATTTGGCGGTTAACTGGGGTGGGCTATGGTGGAACAGGTGGTGTAGGTACAAGTATGGTAGGCAATGGGATTGGTGGTTCTAGGATGATTGGGTTAGTAGGTAGAGGGGGTAGGATTTGGAGGTGGTAGTGATGGTGATACTGGTGGCCTGATAAGAAGAGGCCGGGGTGTAGGAGTGGCTGATGAAAGTGTTGGTAATGTGGTAGGTTGTGGGGTTGGTGGTATGATAGGTTGAGGTTTTGGAGAGACAGAGCTCATAGGCTGGGGATTCAGGTTTGGTAGTGATTGTGGTGGTCGGATGAGCAAGGGCCGGTGTCGACTCTGAAAATTCGACGGGGTCCTCTCCTTTTCAGGGAAGTCCGTGAATCCAGATCGTCACCTCAAGAGGGTATGAGAAAAGGAAGGAATAAAGCTCGGAAAGCAAATCTCACCTCGGTCCCACACTCACATTGATCCCCGAACTTTCATCCCTTGGCATCGCTCGATCACCAAAGAGATGGTTCGGGTCATGTGGGAGGAAAGTGAGAAATAGAAAATTAATACATGGTCGCCAGGAACCGCGGGTTCCTATTTATAGAATTAAAATTGACCGTGTGTACCTTAGCGTGAAGAGTGTGGGTTAAAGCTTCTTCTTCTTCGGCCGGCCGATGAAGAAGAGTCCTCAACGTGTGGGTGCTTGAATTTATGTGCAACTAGACAAACAAACAAGTTAAATAGACAATTATAACTAGACAAAGTGGAGTATATGTAAAGCGAATGACATGAAACACACAACTGACTAGAAACTGACCAGATTCGGGTTATCTCTAACCCCTCTTTTTCTATTTTAAGATTAACAGAGTAAAAGTAATTCAAAAAAATGTAAAAAAATAATGGGAGGATGTATAATCACGAAACAAAGAGATGGGAAAAAAAACATAAATATTCTTAGTTGAATAGAGAAAGATATAGGCAAATCTGTGTTGTCGAAATAGCCGAGCAGCAATCCAGGATCTGCCAGGCGCGACGTTGCTTCTGCGCTCATCACAACCAGCCCCGACCTCAGAATCAAATTCCGTTGATTGTAAACTCAAGAAGACTTGGAGAGGAAGCACTTTGATGAAGAGAGTTTGGACAGAATACGTCCACACACTGCTGTAGAAGTCAAAGAAGAGAGACCTGGCAGATCACCTATAGAACAGCCTTCCTCTCTCTTGAACAGACTTTTCTCTCTCTAAAAACTCGAAATTCTCTATCTAAAAATCACAAAATCAATTCAGGAGGGTGTTTGGATGTCTTGAGATTCCTTGGGAGTTGTGCTCATGCCTCTGGAATGACCAGAATCAGAGTCAATTTATAGGAGAACGAACGGCGCGATCAACACTAAAAAATAGGGCTCCTTACGCCCTACCCCAGGGCGCATGCGCCCTGGTGAAGGGTGCATGCGCCCCACTGAGGGGCGCATGTGCCTCCCAGTGAGGTGCATGGCACTGTTCCCGAAAAAAATGGTCTTATCTTATCGATCGGTTCAGTGGTAGAGTCCCGGTGAAAAACTGGTTCCCTCGTGCCTCAAGGGTAGGGCGCATGTGCCCTCAAGTGAGGGCACGAGGTCACGTGCCTCACTGGTAGGGCGCATGGGCACGTGCCCTGAGTCCTGGGCGCATGTGACCAGTAACCCAGGCACATGGGACTATTTTTGCGCATCCTTCTTCCAGAAGCCATTGCGAACACTCCCGAACTCGGAATTCAACATCGTTTGTTGCGTAGGAATGATAACAGGCCGAAGAAGCTTTATTTAGCATCAGATCAGCCATAAAACCCTCCAAAACTTCAGAAGTTTGACCGGAAGTTAGGACAGTGAATAGAAGATCCGATACAAGTCAAAATGACTCCGACGGCAAACCGGAAAGGCACGATATGCAAAAAAACTTGTCCGGGGTGTGAATATGACCATAACCTTCAATGCATGATCATTAGGAATTGGTCATTCAGCCAATTTCCATGTTTACACGATTTACGTGTGGCTTTCGCTTGGAAATTACAGCTTTTTGCGGAAAACTTCGAAAAGCATCCGATTTCGTTCGGCGAAGCTCCAAATAAACTTTAAAAGACCCGGCATCATTATAAGGTCAATCACATATGTTACCCTGTAAAACATGAGTTTTATGCTCTGAATTTGGCGAATTTGGCGTGTCTACAGCTTGCCTCACCTTGATGTCGACTTTGTAAGGGAGTGGCATGTAATGAAGCGGAGTGATTCGTAGTGAACTGTAATGGAATGGTGATGGACTAAAAATGTGGCATCAAGGTGTAGATATAGACACGCTTATCTACCTGATCCAGCAATATGAATCTCGCTGAGTATTCTAGATCGCTTTCATGTTCTATCAAAACCTCATATAATTGACTGGTAAAAGACATGCCCTTGGCACGAGAGATGAAAAAGTAAATGATAAAGGATAAAAGGATGTAGCCAACCCTCAGCGTGGTTAGGAGTCCCCGAATTCGTAGGTTCATCATCAGCCAGCAACCCAAACATTGCGGTGTTCTTGTACTGTGATGGGTGTCGACTCTGAAAATTCGACGGGGTCCTCTCCTTTTCGGGGAAGTCCGTGAACCCAGATCGTCACCTCAAGAGGGGATGAGAAAAGAAAGGAATAAAAACATCGGAAAGCAACTCTCACCTCGGTCCCACACTCACATTGATCCCCGAACTTTCATCCCTTGGCGTCGCTCGATCACCAAAGAGACGGTTCGGGTCATGTGGGAGGAAGGTGAGAAGAAATAAACGTGGTCACCAGGAACCGTGGGTTCCGATTTATAAAATTAAAATGACCGGGTGTACCTTAGCGTGAAGAATGTGAGTTAAAGCTTCTCCTTCTTCGGCCGGCCGATGAAGAAGAGTCCTCAACGCGGTGGGTGCTTGATATTCTGTGCAACTAGACAAATAAACAAGTGAAAGAGACTATTAGAACTAGACAAAGTGGAGTATATGTAAAGAGAATAACATAAAAACACACAATTGACTAGAAACTGACCGGATTCGGGTTATCTCTAACCCCCTTTTTTTATTTTCGGATTAACAGAGTAAAAGTAATGCAAAAAAATGTAAAAAAATGATAGGAATATGTAGAATCACTAAACAAAGAGGTAGGAAAAATAACTGAAAGATTATGAGTTGAATAGAAGAAGATATAGCCAAATCTGTGTTGTCGAAAAAGCCGAGCAGCAGTCCAGGATCTGCCAGGCGTGACTTTGCTTCTGCGCTCTTCACAACCAGCCCCGACCTCTGAATCAAGTGCCGTCTATTTCAAACTGAAGAAGACTTGGAGAGGAAGAACTTTTATGCAGAGAGCACTGGCAGCAGACGTCCACACACTGCTGTAGAGGCCGAAGAAGAGAGACTTAGCAGATCACCTGTAGAACAGCCTTCCTCTCTCTTGAACCAACTTTTATCTCTCTAAAAACTCGAAATTCTCTCTCTAAAAATCACAAAATCGATGCAGGAGGGTGTTTGGACATCTTGAGATGCCTGGGGAGTCATGATCATGCCCTTGGAACGACCGGAATCAGAGTCCATTTATAGGAGAACAGGAGGTCTTATCGGAGCTAAAAAATAGGGTCTATGCGCCCCACCCCTGGGCACATGCGCCCTGGTGCAGGGCACATGCGCCCCACTGAGGGGCGCATGTGCCCCCAATGAGGGCGCATGGGCACAGTTCTCGAGAAAAGAGGCCTTATCCAGTCCGTCCGATCAGTGGTAGAGTCCCGGTGAAAAACTGGGTCCCTCGTGCCTCAAAGTTGGGGCGCATGTGCCCTCAAGTGAGGGCACAAGGCCACGTGCCTCACTGGTAGGGCGCATGGCCATGTGCCCTGGGTCCCGGGCGCATGTGACCAGGAACCCGGGCGCATGGGACTGGTTTCGCGCATCTTTCTTCCGGAAGCCATTGCGAACACTCCCGAACTTGGAATTCGACGCCGTTTGTTGCGTTGGAAAGATAACAGGCCGAAGAAGCTTTCTATAGTATCGGATAAGCCATCACACTCTCCAAAACTTCAGAATTTTGTCCGGAAGTTAGGACAGTGAACAGAAGATCCGATACAAGTCAAAATGACTCCGATGGCAAACTGGAAAGGCACGGAATGCAACAAAACTTGTCCGGAGTGTGAATATGACCATAACCTTCAATGCATGATCATTAGGCATTGGTCATTCAGCCAATTTCCGTATTCACACGATTTACGTGCAGCTTTCGCTCGGAAATTACGGCTTTCTGCGGAAAACATCGGAAAACATCCGATTTCGTTCGGCGAAGCTCCAAATCAACTTAAAAGGACCCGGCATCATTATAAGGTCAATCATACTTGTTACCCTATAAAACATGAGTTTTATGCTCTGAATTAGGCGAATTTGGTGTGTCTACAGCTTGCCTCGCCTTGATGTCGGCTTTGTAAGGGAGTGGCATGTAATGAAGCGGAATGATTCAGAGTGAACTGTAATGGAATGCAAGTGAATGTAGATGAATGTAGCGGAATGGAATGGTGGTGGACTGAAAAGGTGGCATCAAGGTGTAGATATAGACACACTTATCTACCTGATCCAGCAAAATGAATCTCTCTGAGTATTCTAGATCGCTTTCATGTTCTATCAAAACCTCATATAATTGACTGGTAAAAGACATGCCCTTGGCACGAGAGATGAAAAAGTGAATGATAAAGGATAAAAGGATGTAGCCAACTCTCATCGTGGTAAGGAGTCCTCGAATTCGTAGGTTCATCATCAGCCAGCAACCCGAACTTTGCGGTGTTCTTGTACTGTGATGGGCTAAAGTTTGTAAAAGAGAAGTTGATCTTTAAAATGAAAAGAATACCAATCCATCATATTTGGAATCTCAAGTTCATTCAAGTTTCACCAAAATACTCAGTTTAATTCTGAGTGGAAGAACCTCAAGTTCTAAAAGGGTTCATTTAAGCATAACAAAATTGCTCGGGTATCGTGAAAACCATGAATCACGCTCAGGCAGAAAAATCAAGTATTCGGAAAATGACAAGACAGATTTAAGCCATAGTGGGATTGAAAGATAAAGGTGGGACTAACATAGAATGATGGGAAAAAAGAAACATTGGCATGACCAATATGACATGGTGGGATAAAATAAAAGACGCGGTGTGATAAAAGAAAGGACAGAATAAAATATGGTGGAATAAAAAGAAAGGAATAAAACATGAAGGGATAAAATTAGTAATGATGAAGAATGAAAAGGAGATGGATGTGAAAACATAGAAAATTATGTAGAAAATAGTTGAAGATATAGATTGTCTATTGGAGGTCAAGACACCTGATTAGGAACCATCGTCCCTCCAATGTTCAATTTTGGCTTATCCGTGAGTGTGAAGAAATGACCAAGCCGTCGTAGATTTTGTTGAAGGGGATCTCAGGCCCAGTCATCTTCATTCTCAAGGTCTTCAACATTAATGCATATAATATGTATCAAATGGACCTAACATAGCTAGGTGACCAAATGGTAGGAGTGATGTGAAGTGCAAAATGAAGTGATGGTGGTGATGTGATGTGAGATTGATGAGAAGCTGAGGATGAAATCTTCAGGTAAGCTGCATCGACCGCCTGGTTCAACAGCATCTCTGGTCCATCCTTGTCTTGCCTTCTGACGGAATACAACACCATGATAGGTAGCGCTTCCTCTCTTTTCGCCACAAGGTTGGCATGACGTTCCTTGGGGAACACTGATCTCGCCAATTCACCTGTTAGGACTAAAAAGGTTGCTTGCACATTTACGGTTAGTACCCAAACGAAATTGTCATATGAAGCAGATTGTTCATGAAATGATCAATTGAAGATTTTACTATTTGAACCATCATTTGGATGTCAAAACAAAGTTTCTAATGATGGTTCCTTTAGCAAAAATGTCATTTTTAACATTATAGACAATTTCTGAATTTTTTGAGATTTTTCTGATTTTTTTGAATTTTTTGTCCATGTGCCCCCGATCGGGGGCACCTGGCCATGCGCCCTGGGGTGGGGCACCTGGCCATGTGCCCCCAGATGAGGGCACATGCGCCCTGAGGCCAATTTTTTTTTTCTTTTTTTCAGAAAAAATTCTACTTGATCACCCTTCTCTTTTTGCTTCTTCAGCTCCTGCAAATACTCAATGAAAATGATTAAATTTTTATCATTACTCATCCCTTTGCCTGTATATCGTATGCCTTGAATTTGAGTCAAAGGGAGGAGCCTTCTTAACAAGGTGGAATAAAACAAATGACTTAAAATGAAATGGGGGTTGAGAGAACTTACCTGTCATGGTGTGAATCCTCTTCTCTCCTGTATTGAAATGCCTGAAACACTAGACAGAAGGAGATTAGATCTTCATCAGGACTCATCCCTTTGCCCATTATGGTCAACTTTGACTTAGGTCAAGGGGAAGAGCCTTCTTAACAAGGTAATTAAAGTAAAAATGGATATGCAATGCAGAAATGAAAATATGCATGACAATCAAATAAGCATGGATGCAACTAAGGCAATGATCATGACTAAGCAAATTTTTTTTTTGGATTTTCTTGAAAACAATCATTTGGATTTTCAAAAGTATTCAATTTTTTTGGATTTTTGAAATATGTGTTTTTTTTGAATTTTTGAATTATTCAATTTTTTTGGGTTTTTGAAATATTCAATTTTTTTGGGTTTTTGAAATATGCATTTTTTGTGGGTTTTTGAAATATGCATTTTTTGTGAATTTTGAAATATGTATTTTTTGTGGATTTTGAAATATGTATTTTTTGGATTTTTGAAATATGCATTTTTTGGGGTTTTTGAATTATGCATTTTTTTGAAATTTTGAAATATGCAACTTTTTTTGTGGAGAAAATGCTGGTATTTGAGACAGTTCATCGGTCTTTGGAGTTCGTCAAGACTCAAGTGGTAGATGCCACGTGCAAAAATAAAGTTCCCTACCTAGAATCCTTCTAACCTTCTTCCTTTGATCGGCTTGGATTCCACCTGGATTTGGTCGGTTTACCCTTCCCTAGGGGTTTAAGGAGGAAGAGTACAGAGGAAGTCCTTGATAGGGTTTGAAGATGTTGAGAGAGATTTCTCTACTCTCACTCAAATTACCCATTGGGGTTCGGCCTCTTTGGGTTTTTCTTCCTTTTCTTTTGCTCTTTTCTATATGGCACATATTTGGAAAGGTTTTTTTTGACCCGTGGGGACATTGCCCATCTTTTAATGCCATTTGCCTTGCCTATCATTCTGGGTACTCATTCAGACAGGTTGATCATTTTTCTTTTTCTAACCTGAGGGGTTCATTGCCCATCTTTTGGCACCCTTTTGCACCCTCTGAGATGGCCTCCTACTAGGGTGGCTAGTGTTTTCGATACTACCACACTCTAATCTTCTCTCCCTATCTTGGACCGAGTAGAAGAGAATAGGGTAAGGGTACTCCTTACATTTCTAGATTTCTGCCTTGCCTTTCGCAAGTGTCGGGTTGTCTGGATTCTAGGATCGGGAAGTGTTGTGTGTGTAGGATGGTACCTACCCTTGACTTCTCATGAACAACCTAGGATCGATGACTTGAGGTTATACCAGTGGTTTCTCCATTTTTATGGAAAGTACTTTTTGAGGTAAACTCCATTCCAAGGATGATTCAATTTTTCTCCATCTGCATTAGTCAATTCATATGCATTACCTAGATACTTTTCAATGATTACAAAAGGCCCTTCCCAGTTAGGTTGCAACTTGGAGCGGGGACCCCCTGGCTTAACGAATATGCGTTTGACTACCATCTCACCGATTTCAAACTTTCTCTCGACCACCCTCTTTTGATAAAACCTTTTGAGTCTATTCTGATAAGTTCGGGCAAGCTCGGCGGCGGCTAGCCTTCTTTCATCCAAGAGTTCAAGCTGTGCAGGGAGAGATTCTCGTCTCTCATCAACAGGAATATCCTTGTCGAGCTGAACTCGGAGAGATGGAAGTAATACTTTGTAAGGGACCACTGCTTCCATCCCATATGCCAAAGCATACGGGATTTGTTCAGTGGGAGTCCTTACAGAAGTACGATAAGCCCATAGAGCATCTACAAGCTTATCAGGCCAGTCGGCAAATTTGCTAGACTTACAAGATTTCTTGATGATTTTGGTTAAGGTCTTATTGGTGGCTTCTGCTTGACCATTGCCTTGAGGATAGTATGGTGATGAATGATGCAATGAAATGCAATACCTGTTGCAAAGATCACGCAGATCTTGATAAAGAAATTGTGGCCCATTATCAGTGACGATATCGCTGGGGATCCCGAACCTTGCCAGGATGTTGCGCTTGATGAAGGAGCAGACTGTTGACACTTTAATCTCGACGAATGCTTCCACTTCAGCCCACTTTGTGAAGTACTCCGTTGCTGTCAGAATGAATGATTTTGAGCACATTTCGGAGTTGAGATCACTCAAGGGGCCAATGATATCAAAAGCTCACATGGCGAAAGGCCATGGGGAATGAATTGGATGAAGCGAAGATGTGGGAGAATGAATCTTGTCGGCATGGAGTTGACATGAATGGCAGTGCCGGACAAAGATGGAGCAATCTTCTTCTAGAGTTGGCCAATAATATCCTTGTCGGATGATTTTCTTAGCAAGGGCTTGGGCATTCATATGACCACCACAAACTCCAGAATGTGCTTCTTTCAGCACCAACTCGGCTTCTTCTTCATCAAGACACCTGAGTAAGATTCCACTTAGGCTTCTCTTATAGAGCACTCCTCCTAGGATTGTATACCTCTGGGATACTCTTCTGATTGCCTTCTTTTCCTTGGTGGTTGATCCAGGTGGGTATGACTGATCTTGGCAATACCTCGCAATCTCGTCATACCAAGGTCTCTCACCTTCTTCTAATTCTTCAAACTCAATCAAGAAGATTTCTTCTTTATGTTGCAAGTATTCTTTTCTGTTGAATCTTTCCTTAACCTTTAGAAAACGTCCATCCTCAATTGCTGGAATTGTCCTCTTACAGATGTGGATACTTCGCACTTGCCTGCCTAGCGGGACAGATAGAGATGAAGCTAGTGAAGCTAAGGCATCGGCGAGGATATTCTGAGAGCGGGGGACATGAAGAAAGGTGAGTTTGAAGAATAGCTTGATGTAGCAGGTGGTGAGCTCCTGGTAGGGTTTGAGGTTTGGATGGGAAGTTCGGTATTTGGATAAGACTTGGCGTAGGATCAATTGACTATCACCTATCACCCGCAGTTCGGTGGCACCATGGAAATGAGCGGCCTCCAGCCCGGCCAGCAAGGCTTCATACTCAGCTATGTTGTTGGTTGCTGGAAAGTTAAGCTGAAAAGCCTTTGGAATGGTGACACCTTCAGGTGACAGAAGGACAATACCTATCCCTCTACCATGAGAGTTCAGAGCCCCGTCAAAATATAATGTCCAAAGATTGGAAGATCGGACTGACATTAGTTTGTCATCCGGGAACTCTGACCGGACTGGGTCAAAGACGGGTATGGGATGATGGGCAAGGTGTTCAGCAATAGCATAACCCTTGATTGCCTTCTGTGGGACATAAGTGATATCAAATTGGGATAAGAAACTCTGCCATCGCCCTAACCGATCAGTCAAAACTGTACACATTTCTGTGCCAATTGTTGCAGATATCTGTTTGGAACTCCTTTACCTCTGACTTTCCTATTTCCTAACCTAACTTGACCTACTGAAGATAAAGCTGAAAAGGTGGTATTTACGGTGGAGGGAGGATCGAGCAAATCGATCAATGATTCAGAAAAGGGGGATCCCTGATTGGGAGTACCCTCTGGGATGAGTAGAGAAGTCTCTTCGATGGAAATGTGAGTTTCAGAGAAGACGTTTTGGAATTTTCAAGTAAAAAGATAGAATGAGTCTGAGTGACTCGAGACTTGCTAGAAGATGATTGAATTAATAGAGAGAAAAACTTAAGAATAAAGGGGAAAAAGGAGCTCGTGGGCCCAATGGTAATAGAAAGTGGACACATGGGTCCAAAATTGATTAAAAAAGTAAACGGGTACGTGGACCCGATCTTAAAAATAAATGGGCATGTAAGCCCATGTTAGGAAAAGCCCTCAGTTCTGAAGTTGATGAGGGAAGCAAATGGGCAAGCAGGCCCAGTAAGAGTGGAAGGTTGAAGAGGGCACATGGGCCCAAAGTGGGTAAGTGGGCCCTGAAGCCCATCCAAAAGATCTAGAAACAACGGTACGAGGTTCAAACATGGCATTGTTATATTTGGGCCTCGTGGAATGGTTTTGACTTGGGTAGTATGCTTAACTAGATGATCCAAGATTGATCTGCCCTTGGGTGGTTCTTGATACTCTTCCCCACTTGAGAACAAACGAGTCAAAGATAAGCATAAGTCTTTCAAGTCTTCTTCTTCTTCATCTGGAGCCTTTCTTCTCTTGACAGCTATCATGGAACTTTTGCCATCTTCAGCCATCATCATGGTCTCCCCTTTAATAAAGAAGGTGTGGAGCCCCATGGCATATCCTGGCTGGAAGATCCTCCTTGGGATGGAACCCTCTTCATATCCCAACCCCTGCTCGCGTGGCCTTTTCACGGTTTCAATTGGCTGAGTCATCCCTTGAAGATCCTTGCCTAAACCTCTTCCAGGCTGATAGCCCAATTTCATCATCATCCGCCATCCCAGTGTGTCTGGTAGAGAGGCGGTCATGCATCTGACTTCTAGCAATTCTCCCACTGAGATCTGGGGTTGTATTGACAGACCTAGGGGTAAAGAAGCATCCTTCAACTCGTCCCTTATAGGCATGCTAGTCACTTTGACCACTTGTCCTTTAAAGGGAAATTTTATGCACTGGTGGTTTGTTGAAGCCACAGCTCCTATTGCCTCCAAGTATGGCCTCCCAAGTATAGCCCGAAAAGTTGGATCTATTTCTAGAACATGAAAATCTGTTGTGACCGTACATGGTCCAAGTTTGACTTCTAGTGTGACCACCCCATGTGCAGACTTCTTGGAGTTGTCGTAGGCCGTCACCATGGCACAAGATGGCTTGATTTCTTGCTCAGAAATACCGCACAACTGCAATGTTTCTGGCGGCATAACGTTGATGGAAGCTCCAGTGTCAACCAAACATGATTTCACTTCGACATTGCAGATGATAACAACCACATGCAAAGCATATCTCCTGAAGTCTGGATCTGCTAATTCTTCCTGTGAGAAAGTGAGTGTTGGGTGCTCACTTCTAGGGGCTAACACTGTAGTGATCTTCTCAGGTGGGAGATCTACATTCACCATGACCCTTTGCAAGTACTATTGTAGAATCTCCTGATGCACCTTTGATCTTTTGATCAACTCAAGTATGGAAATACGGGCCGGTGTTTTATCCAAATGCTTTAACAGATCATACGCCGTGCCTGGCAATGGTTCTTCCACTTGTTCCTCCTCCACTAGCTCCTGTGGTTGAGTTCCGGCTTGGGGAAAGAGCCGCTGGAACATCCTCCCACTCCGAAGCACCGGGGCTATTTGGCGGTCGGGTAGAGGTGACGGGTTAACTGGGGTGGGTTCTGGTGGAACAGGTGGTGTAGGTGCAGGTATGATAGGTAATGGGATTTTCTAGGATGATTGGGTTAGTTGGTAGAAGGGTAGGAATTGTAGGTGGTAGTGATGGTGATACCGGTTGCCTAATAAGAAGAGGCCGGGTGCAGGAGTGGTTGATGAAGGTGTAGGTTGTGGTGGTATGATAGGTTGGGGTTTTGGAGTGGTAGAGCTCGTAGGCTGGGGGTTCAGGTTTGGTGATGATTGTGGTGGTCGGATGAGCAAGGGCCGGTGTGTAGCAATGGTTGAAGGAGGCGTAGTTAGAGAGGGGCTGGCCTAATGATGGGCCGGCAAGAAGAAGTGGCGGCCAGTGGTTGGGTTATTGAGCTTTGTGGTAGTTGTGGAGTAGCAGGTGCACGGATTATCTGTCTAGCAGGGTTCATAGCAGGAGGCCTAGCCGGGTTGACAGGCATGGTTGTATTGTGGCTTTCTAGTTGCCAACCTTGAGCACGATCGGCATCTCCCGGGATAATGGAGTGTACTAGACCAATTCTTGGGTTTGGATGTGCTGGTGCCGGTGTTGGAGCGGGAGCATGTAATGGGAGCGGATTCTGGACAATCCCCAAGCCAGGTTGTTGTTGAGGTTGAGCCGGTGGACGCTGCCGCTGCTGCTGCCTAGCTTTCATAGCTTGTATGCATTCCCCCATTTGGACACAATCAATGCTGCCTTGGTCATTCAGATCATGGATGTAATCCTTGAATTGAAAGCACACTTCTACAGTGTGACCAGGACACCGGTGGTAAGCACAGTATCAGGACATATCTACATTTGTTGGCCAAACCTCTCTTTCCTTGGGCAATTCCAACTGTTTTTCTGCCATGAGTACATTGAATATGTCGGTCAAAGAGTAAGGGAGTTGCTGGTAGTTCTCTCTTCTAGGACCTCCCCTTCGTGGTGCCTGATTGGGTGGTGGTGGTGCCCTATTGTAGGTAGGTTGACAAGGTTGCTGGGGTTGTGCTACTGGTTGTGGGGGTTGTTGTGGTTGTCGTGGTTGTGGTGGCCTAACTTTGTTGAGGGGGTAATAGGAAGGGTTCTGTGGTGGGTTTCTGAACTGGTTTTGACGGTTCCCTCCCTGGTTCCCTACAATATTTACAGCTTCGTTGTTGACCACTCCCTCGGTTGTAGGCCCAACTGGTGTAGAGGGGGTCTTCCTGAAGTTTCTAGGTTTGGGATCAAATGGATTTATCATTGTGGCATCCTTGAAGTGGGCTTGCAAGTATCGGGCACTGTCATAGAGTTCATTCATTGTGGTAGGACGGTGCATGATCAAGACATTCCTCAAGGCAGGTGTAGTGTTGCCAATGAGCATCTTCACTTGTTCCCCTTCAGAAATCACATCTGTCAATTTTTCTGCCATTCCCCTCCAGCGATCAGCAAACTTTATGAAGTCCTCTTCGGGCTTCATCTTCTCAGCAATCAAATCCGTAATGGAGCATGCTGGTGCCACCCGGTCTCTGTATCTCTGCAAGAATTTTGTCTTCACAATATCGAAGTCTCCTGCCTCAAAGGAGTCGAGTGAGTAGAACCATTCCAATGCAGACCCTTCTAGTGATCGACGGAACAAGAAGGCAAGAACCCTACGATCATCTTTCCAGAATGAGGATTCATAGAGAAAATCTTTAAGGTGGAGAAAAGGGTTGCCAGTACCATTGTAGCGGCGATAAACTGGTAGCTCAGAAGGTGGCAGGTGTAGGACTGGCAGAGAAGGAATGGAGATCTCAGGCACTGACTTGGAGTCCAGGCAGCATCTCAGCTCTTCATAACGTTCATTCATCTGGGTGAGCTAATCCATGATTGCCCTGGTGAGAGCAGGTTCTTTGTTTACTGGTGGGGGTATGTGGTTAGAGACATGGTTCTGAAATTGAAAAGCATGACTTGGCAAATTTACTGAAGATTGTCCCATGACTTGATGGGCCAAGGGAGTAACATGGTTGAAATAAGATGGCTGAACAAATGAGGGTTGGACCACTGACGGTTGAACTACAGATGGTTGTGCTAGTGATGGTTGAATCATAGATTGTTGAACAACAGGTGGTTGAATCATAGATTGTTGAACAACAGGTGGTTGAACAAAGGGTGACTGAATGAGTGGTGGTTGAACTAGAGGACGAGGAGATAAGGCAACTTGGTTAACTTCAGCTTGATCTGAGGCCATTTTGCCCTTCACCATGGATTGTATGCGGGCATAGGTTTCTGGGTCGGTATAGAGAGACAACTCCCTAAAGAGTTGTTCAATATCACGAGGAGCAGATGGTTGAGGGACCTCTTGCGCTTCTGACTCAAACAATGGATTAACACGACTATCTGATGGATTTGGTTGATGACCCATCTCGTGCTCTCGATGTTCAGCTTGCTCCGCCATTCCAACGTGCCTTCCAGACCTTAGTTGCATTGAACTTCAAGGAACAAACAAGTTGACAAAGTAAACAAAGAACTTTTTTTTTTGGTTTTTTTTTTTTAGTATTTTGCAAAAAGTTAGAGGTTTGAATTTTTGTTTGACAAGCAAGTGATGCAAAGACTTGAAAGAAAAATTACGCAATGATTTTGATTAAACCTTAGGGGTTTATGAATTTTGTTAAGAATTGTTCTCTCAACAAATGGGTTAGGATCCTAACTCCAATATCCAATGACCTAGGTTTCACACAATCTCACCACGTGTAGGTAACGTAGGATGCTTCGGGTTTTGGGGAGTGGTACAAACAACCCGATCATGAAGAGGAATACTCCACGTATGAGGAATTACGGAGGCCTTGATGAAAGCCAACCAAGTCAACTAGGAAAGAATATGCCAGAAGAGAGGTCAGAATCCACCAAGAGGGTGTTTTGGATGGGAGGGGTAAATGGGAGAGTGAGCTCCCCCCTCAAAAAAGTGTAAAAGAAGGAGGTAGAGAGAAGGAGCAGAGAATGCAATCAAGTAATAAAGCAAGTAATAAGCAAAACATAAACTTAAATAAACAAGCAATGACACAAGACAAGCAATTAGAAACAAGATAAGCAACTAGAAACTAGAATCTAGACTTGTTTCTTATGTGAGCCAAATGGAGATAGTGAAAAGTGATGGAAAGAAGAGGGTTCAGATCTGATAGCCAAGCAAAAGGGTGGTCCACGTGGGGACCGATGTGGGAACTGGGGTAGAAAGTAAAGGTGGTTCACGTGGGAACCGGTTTTGGGTAAAAAGGGGTGGTTCACGTGGGAACCGGTTTGAATGATCAAAAGAGGGCCACGTGGGGCCAATTAAAGGTGAATAACGATCTGATCCAAGTGGGGATATATCTTAAGGAAAGTGGTTTGGTTCACGTGGGAACCGAAGTAAAGAAAGAGATTGGTTCACGTGGGAACCGATTTAAAAGGAAAAGGGTGGTTCACGTGGGAACCGGTTTAAATAAAATGCAGAAATTAAATGGCATACTTGGCACTTCAGATCTGAGGAAAGATGGGTGAAATCAGAAGTTTTGAGATGGCATGAAGTTTAAGAGAGGTGGAAAGAAGGAAAGGCTCACGTGGGAACCGGTCTACAACTAGAACTAGTTGCAAAACAAAACACTAAGCACCCACTGTTGAAGACATTGCTGGTCCCACCGTGGTCGCCACAAAGCTGTCGACTCTGAAAATTCGACGGGGTCCTCTCCTTTTCGGGGAAGTCCGTGAACCCAGATCGTCACCTCAAGAGGGGATGAGAAAAGAAAGGAATAAAAACATCGGAAAGCCACTCTCACATCGGTCCCACACTCACATTGATCCCCGAACTTTCATCCCCTGGCGTCGCTCAATCACCAAAGAGACGGTTCGGGTCATGTGGGAGGAAGGTGAGAAGAAATAAACGTGGTCGCCAGGAACCGTGGGTTCCGATTTATAAAATTAAAATAACCGGGTGTACCTTAGCGTGAAGAATGTGAGTTAAAGCTTCTCCTTCTTCGGCCGGCCGATGAAGAAGAGTCCTCAACGCGGTGGGTGCTTGATATTCTGTGCAACTAGACAAATAAACAAGTGAAAGAGACTATTAGAACTAGACAAAGTGGAGTATATGTAAATAGAATAACATAAAAACACACAATTGATTAGAAACTGACCGGATTCGGGTTATCTCTAACCCCCTTTTTTTTATTTTCGGATTAACAGAGTAAAAGTAATGCAAAAAAATGTAAAAAAATGATAGGAATATGTAGAATCACTAAACAAAGAGGTAGGAAAAAGAACTGAAAGATTATGAGTTGAATAGAAGAAGATATAGCCAAATCTGTGTTGTCGAAAAAGCCGAGCAGCAGTCCAGGATCTGCCAGGCGCGACTTTGCTTCTGCGCTCTTCACAACCAGCCCCGACCTCTGAATCAAGTGCCGTCTATTGCAAACTGAAGAAGACTTGGAGAGGAAGAACTTTTATGCAAAGAGCACTGGCAGCAGACGTCCACACACTGCTGTAGAGGCCGAAGAAGAGAGACTTGGCAGATCACCTGTAGAACAGCCTTCCTCTCTCTTGAACCGACTTTTCTCTCTCTAAAAACTCGAAATTCTCTCTCTAAAAATCACAAAATTGATGCAGGAGGGTGTTTGGACGTCTTGAGATGCCTGGGGAGTCGTGCTCATGCCCTTGGAACGACCGGAATCAGAGTCCATTTATAGGAGAACAGGCGGTCTTATCGGAGCTAAAAATAGGGTCTATGCGCCCCACTGAGGGGCGCATGTGCCCCCCAAGGAGGGCGCATGGGCACAGTTCCTGAGAAAAGAGGCCTTATCCAGTCCGTCCGTTCAGTGGTAGAGTCCCGGTGAAAAACTGGGTCCCTCGTGCCTCAAAGGTGGGGCGCATGTGCCCTCAAGTGAGGGCACAAGGCCACGTGCCTCACTGGTAGGGCGCATGGCCATGTGCCCTGGGTCCCGGGCGCATGTGACCAGGAACCCGGGCGCATGGGACTGGTTTCGCGCGTCTTTCTTCCGGAAGCCATTGCGAACACTCCCGAACTCGGAATTCGACGCCGTTTGTTGCGTTGGAAAGATAACAGGCCGAAGAAGCTTTCTATAGCATCGGATCAGCCATCACACCCTCCAAAACTTCAGAAGTTTGTCCGGAAGTTAGGGCAGTGAACAGAAGATCCGATACAAGTCAAAATGACTCCGACGACAAACCGGAAAGGCACGGAATGCAACAAAACTTGTCCGGAGTGTGAATATGACCATAACCTTCAATGCATGATCATTAGGCATTGGTCATTCAGCCAATTTCCGTATTCACACGATTTACGTGCAGCTTTCGCTCGGAAATTACGGCTTTCTGCGGAAAACGTCGGAAAACATCCGATTTCGTTCGGTGAAGCTCCAAATCAACTTAAAAGGACCCGGCATCATTATAAGGTCAATCATACATGTTACCCTATAAAACATGAGTTTTATGCTCTGAATTAGGCGAATTTGGCGTGTCTACAATGGGCTAAAGTTTTAAAAAGAGAAGTTGATCTTAAAATGAAAAGAATACCAATCAATCATATTTGGAATCTCAAGTTTATTTAAGTTTATTCAAGTTTCACCAAAATACTCAGTTTAATTCTGAGTGGAATAATCTCAAATTCTAAAAGGGTTCGTTTAAGCATAACAAAATTGCTCGGGTATCGTGAAAACCATGAATCACGCTCTGCAGAAAACCCGGTATTCGGAAAAAGACAAAACAGATTTAAGCCATAGTTGGTTTCAAAGATAATGGTGGGACTAACATAGAATGATGGGAAAGAAGAAATAATGGCATGACAATTGCCATGGTGGGATAAAATAAAAGACACAGTGGGATAAAAGGAAGGACAGAATAAAACATGGTGGAATAAAAAGAAAGGAATAAAACATTAAGGAATAAAATTGGTAATTATGAAGAATGAAAAGGAGAAAATTATGTAGAAAATAGTTGAAGATATAGATTGTCTATTGGAGGTCAAGACACCTGATTAGGAACCATCGTCCCTCCAATGTTCGATTTTGGCTTATCCATGAGTGTGAAGAAATGACCATGCCGTCGTAGATTTTGTTGAAGGGGACCTCGGGCCCAGTCATCTTCACTCTCAAGGTCTTCAACATTAATGCATATAATATGTATCAAATGGCCCTAATATAACTAGGTGACAGATAGTAGGAGTGATGTGAAGTGCAAAAATGAAGTGATGGTGATGATGTAAGATTGATGAGAATGTGGATTTGAGTGAAGTCTTCAGGCGTGGTCTATCGACTTGCATCGGCTGCCTGATTCATCAGCATCTCTGGTCCATCCTTGTCTTGTCCTTTTGACAGAATACAGCTCCACGATAATGTTTAGCTAGGTGGCGCTTCCTCTCTTTTCGCCCCAAGGTTGACATGACGTTCCTTGGGGAACACCGATCTCACCAATTCACCTGTTAGGACTTAAAAGATTGCCTACACATTTCTGGTTAGTACCCAACTGGCGAAATTGTCCTAAGAAGCATATTGTTCCTGAAATGAACAACTTAAGTTTTTACTATTAAAATCATCATTTGTAGGTCAAAACAATGTTTTTGATGATGGTTTATTTAGCAAAAATGTCATTCTTAACATTATAGACAATTTTTGATTTTTATGAAATTTTTGAATTTTTTGTCCATGTGCCCCCGATCGGGGGCACCTGGCCATGCGCCCTGGGGTGGGGCACCTGGCCATGTGCCCCCAGATGAGGGCACATGCGCCCTGAGGCAATTTTTTTTTTTTTACAGAAAAATTGTACCTAATGGGCCTTCTCTTTTGCTTCTTCAGCCCCTGCAAACACTTAGCAAAGATGATTAATTTTTCATCATGACTCATCCCTTTGTCTGTATATCGTTTGCCTTGATTTTGAGTCAAAGGAGGAGCCTTCTTAACAAGGTGGAATAAAACAAATGACTTAAATGAAATAGGGGTAAGGGTTAAGAGAACTTACCTGCCGTGGTGTGAATCTTCTCCTCTTCTACATTGAAATGCCTGAAACACTTGATAGAAAGGGGATTAGATCTTCACCGTGACTCATCCCTTTGCCTATTATGGTCAACTTTGACTTAAGTCAAAGGGGAGAGCCTTCTTAACAAGGTAATTAAAGTAAAAAAATGGATATGCAATACAGAAATGGAAATATGCATGACAGTCAAATAAACATGGATGCAATTAAGGCAATGATCATGACTGAGCAATTTTTTTTTTTTTGGGTTTTCTTAAAAACAATCACTTTTTTTTGGATTTTCAAAAGTATTCAATTTTTTTTATTTTTTGAAATATGTAATTTTTCTTGAATTTTTAAAATATTCATTCTTTTTGGGTTCTTGAAATATGCACTTTTTGGGTTTTTGAAATATGCATTTTTTGTAGAATTTTTGAAATATTCATGTTTTTTTAGAATTTTGAAATATGCAATTTTTTGTGGAGAAAATGTTGGTATTTGAGACAGTTCATCGATCTTTGGAGTTTGTCAAGACTCAAGTGGTAGATGCCACGTGCAAAAATAAAGTTCCCTACCTAGAATTCTTCTAACCTTCTTCCTTTGATCGGCTTGGATTCCACCTAGATTTGGTCGGTTTACCCTACCCAAGGGGTTTAAGGAGGAAGAGTATAGAGGAAGTCCTTGATAGGGTTTGGAGATGTTGAGACGGATTTCTCTACTCTCACTCAAATTACCCATTGGGGTTCGGCCTCTTTGGGTTTTTCTTTTATTTTTTTGCTCTTTTCTATGTGGCACATATTTGGACAGGTTTTTGACCCGTAGAGACATTGCCCATCTTTTAGTGCCTTTTGCCTTGACTATCATTCTGGGTACTCATTCAGACAGGTTGATCATTTTTTTCTTTTTCTAACCTGAGGGGTTCATTGCCCATATTTTGGCACCCTTTTGCATCCTCCGAGATGGCCTCCTACTAGGGTGGCGAGTGTTTTCGATACTATCCCTCTCTAATCTTCTCTCCCTATCTTGGACCGAGTAGAAGAGAATAGGGTAAGGGTACTCCTTCCATTTCTAGATTTCTGCCTTGCCTTTCGCAAGTGTCGGGTTGTCTGGATTCTAGGATCGGGAAGTGTTGTGTGCGTAGGATGGTACCTACCATTGACTTCTCACGAACAACCTAGGATCGATGACTTGAGGTTATACCAGTGGTTTCTCCATTTTTATGGAAAGTACTTTTTGAGGTAAACTCCATTCTAAGGATGATTCAATTTTTCTCCATCTACATTAGTCAATTCATATGCATTACCTGGATACTTTTCAGTGATTACAAAAGGCCCTTCCCAGTTAGGTTGTAACTTGGAGTGCGGACCCCCTGGCTTAACGAATATGCGTTTGACTACCATCTCACCTATCTCGAATTTTCTCTCGACCACCCTCTTTTGCTAAAACCTTTTGAGTCTATTCTGATAAGTCCGGGCATGCTCGGCAGTGGCTAGCCTTCTTTCATCCAAGAGTTCAAGTTGTGCATGGAGAGATTCTCTTCTCTCATCAACAGGAATATCCCTGTCGAGCTGAACTCGGAGAGATGGAAGTAATACTTCGTAAGGGACCACTGCTTCCATCCCATATGCCAAAGCATACGGAGTTTGTCCAGTGGGAGTCCTTACAGAAGTACGATAAGCCCATAGAGCATCAACAAGCTTATCAGGCCAGTCGGCAAATTTGCTAGACTTACAAGATTTCTTGATGATTTTGGTTAAGGTCTTATTGGTAGCTTCTGCTTGACCATTGCCTTGAGGATAGTATGGTGATGAATGATGCAATGAAATGCAATACCTGTTGCAAAGATCACGCAGATCTTGATAAAGAAATTGTGGCCCATTATCAGTGACGATATCGCTGGGGATCCCGAACCTTGCCAGGATGTTGCGCTTGATGAAGGAGCAGACTGTTGACACTTTAATCTCGACGAATGCTTCCACTTCAGCCCACTTTGTGAAGTACTCCGTTGCTGTCAGAATGAATGATTTTGAGCACATTTCGGAGTTGAGATCACTCAAGGGGCCAATGATATCAAAAGCTCACATGGCGAAAGGCCATGGGGAATGAATTGGATGAAGCGAAGATGTGGGAGAATGAATCTTGTCGGCATGGAGTTGACATGAATGGCAGTGCCGGACAAAGATGGAGCAATCTTCTTCTAGAGTTGGCCAATAATACCCTTGTCGGATGATTTTCTTAGCAAGGGCTTGGGCATTCACATGACCACCACAAACTCCAGAATGTGCTTCCTTCATCACCAACTCAGCTTCTTCTTCATCAAGACATCTGAGTAAGATTCCACTTAGGCTTCTTTTATAGAGCACTCCTCCTAGGATTGTATACCTCTGGGATACTCTTCTTATTGCCTTCTTTTCTTTGGTGGATGATCCAGGTAGGTATGACTGATCTTGGCAATACCTCGCAATCTCGTCATACCAAGGTCTCTCACCTTCTTCTAATTCTTCCAACTCAATTAAGGAGATTTCTTATTTATGTTCTAAGTATTCCTTTCTGTTGAACCTCTCCATAACCTTCAGAAAATGTCCATCCTCAATTGCTGGAATTGTTTTCTTACAGATGTGGATAGTCCGCACTTGCCTGCCTAGCGGGACAGATAGAGATGAAGCTAGTAAAGCTAAGGCATCGGCGAGGATATTTTGAGAACGGGGGACATGGACAAATGTGAGTTTGAAGAATAGCTTGATGTAGCAGGTGGTGAGCTCCTGGTAGGGTTTGAGGTTTGGATGGGAAGTTCGGTATTTGGATAAGACTTGGCGTAGGATCAATTGACTATCACCTATCACCCGCAGTTCGGTGGCACCATGGAAATGAGCGGCCTCCAGCCCGGCCAGCAAGGCTTCATACTCAGCTATGTTGTTGGTTGCTGGAAAGTTAAGCTGAAAAGCCTTTGGAATGGTGACACCTTCAGGTGACAGAAGGACAATACCTATCCCTCTACCATGAGAGTTCAGAGCCCCGTCAAAATATAATGTCCAAAGATTGGAAGATCGGACTGACATTAGTTTGTCAACCAGGAACTCCGACCGGACTAGGTCAAAGACAGGTATGGGATGATGGGCAAGGTGTTCTGCAATAGCATAACCCTTGATTGCCTTCTGTGGGACATAAGTGATGTCAAATTGGGATAAGAAACTCTGCCATCGCCCTAACCAATCAGTCAAGACTGTCTTCTCTAACAGAAACTTAATGGGATTGATACGAGCAATGAGCTTGACTTGGTGAGCAAGAAAATAGTGTTTAAGTTTCTGAACCACCCAAACAAGAGCAGCACAGGTCTTTTCTACCACAGTGTACTTCAGCTCACAAGCATCAAACATCTTAGACAAGTAGTAAGTAGCTCGTTCTTTCCCTTCTTCATCAACTTGTGCAAGGACTGCTCCAAGAGAGTTCTCAAGAACCGAAATGTAGAGGACCAAGGGCTTGTCGGGAATTGGTGGTCTAAGTACAGGGGGATCTGCCAGGTATGTTTTCAACCCATCAAACGCCTCCTGGCACTTTGAATCCCATTTAAACTCGGCCCCCGCCTTGGTTAACTCATAGAAAGGTTTACACCTTTGGGAATGTTGTGAGATAAACCGGTGGACAAATTGTAGCCTCCCAAACAAACCTCGAAGCTCTTTCATATTCTTCGGAGGAGGCATACCAATAATTGCTTTGGCTTTGTTTGGGTCGATCTCTATGCCCCTTTTACCTACTATGAACCCTAGTAGTTTTCATGATGAAACTCCAAATGTGCACTTCTTAGGGTTCATTTTCAGCTTATATTCTCTAGCTCGCTGCAAAACTTTCCTTAGCACTTTAGAATGATCTTCCCGACTCTTGGACTTGATAACCAAATCATCCACATACACCTCTACAAGGGTGTGCATCATGTCATGAAAGATAGCCATCATAGCCCTCTGTTATGTAGCACCAGCATTCTTTAACCCAAAGGGCATGACAACATAGCAATATGTTCTCCAAGGTGTAGTGAATGAGGTCTTCTCTTGGTCCTCCTCAGCTAACCGGATCTGATTGTATCCAGAATAGCCATCCATGAATGAAAGCATTTCAAATCTAGCTGTGTTATCAACCAAAACATCGATATGAGGTATTGGAAAATCATCCTTAGGACACGCTCGGTTCAAGTCCCTGAAGTCTATACAAATCCGAATTCGTCCATCCTTCTTCATAATAGGGACTATGTTAGCCACCCATTGTGGATATAGGACGACCTTAATAAATTTTGCTTGGTGTAGTTTGTCGATCTCTTCTTTCATTTTGATTGCAATATCAGGGTGGAATCTCCTGAGCTTTTGCTTAACCGAGGTAGTTCCAGGTTTCAAGGTTAATCTATGTTAAACTAATGAATTATCTAATCCCGGCATATCTTCATATGTCCATGCGAACGTGTCCTTATATTCTTCAAACACTTTGATCAAACGTTGTTCTTCTGAGGGAGTGAGATTTGCACTAATGAGGATAGTCTTAGGATCTTCCAGGGTTCCTAAATTCAGTTCCTTGGTTGGTTCATTCCCTGTGGCTGATGGTTCTTCAAATCTTCTAAGTCCAGATGCATATGCATCAGCCAAGTCCTCGATTTCATCCTCGGATTCGGGATCCTTCTCTGATACCACCTCATATACTCCCAAAGTATGATCTATGCTATGCTCATCCTAATATCGGATTTCATCTAGCTGGATGGTATTATCTAAAAAGTTTGGCAGTCTTGCACACTCTACGCATTTCTATGCCAATTGTTGCAGATACCTATTTGGAACTCGTTTACCTCTGACTTTCCTATTTCCTAACCTAATTTGACCTACCGAAGATAAAGCTGGAAAGGTGGTATTTACAGTGGAGGGAGGATCGAGTAAATCGATCAATGATTCAGAAAAGGGGGATCCCAGATTGGGAGCGCCCTCTGGGATGAGTAGAGACGTCTCCTCAATGGAAATGTGAGTTTCAGAGAAGACGTTTTTTTTTTAAATTTCAAGTAAAAAGATAGAATGAGTCAGCATGACTCGAGGTTTGCTGGAAACTGACTGAATTTACAGAGAGAAAAACTTAAGAATAAAAGGGAAAATGGGGATCGTGGGCCCAATGGTAACAGAAAGTGGACACATGGGTCCAAAACTGATGAAAAAAGTAAACGGGTACGTGGACCCGATCTTAAAAATAATTGGGTATGTGAGCCCATGTTGGGAAAAGCCCTCAGTTCTGAAGTTGGTGAGGGAAGCAAATGGGCAAGCTGGCCCAGTAAGAGTGGAAGGTTGAAGAGGGCACATGGGCCCAAAGTGAGTAAGTGGGCTCTGAAGCCCATCCAAAAGATATAGAAATAATGGTACGAGGTTCAAACATGGCATTGTTGTATTTGAGCCTCGTGGAATGGTATTCACTTGGGTAACATGTTTAACTGGATGATCCAAGATTGGTCTGCCCTTGGGTGGTTCTTGGTACTCTTCCCCACTTGAGAACAAACGAGTCAAAGATAAACATAGGTCTTCCAAGTCTTCTTCTTCATCTAGAGCCTTCCTTCTCTTGACAACTGTAATGAAACTCTTGTCATCTTCAGCCATCATCATGGTCTCCCCTTTGATAAAGAAGTTGTGGAGTCCCATGGCATATTCTGGCTGGAGGATCCTCCTTGGGATGGAATCCTCTTCGTATCCCAACCGACGTAGCCTTTTCACAGTTTGAATCGGCTGAGTGATCCCTTGAAGATCCTTGCCTAAACCTCTTCCAGGCTAATAGCCTAGTTTCATCATCATCCGCCATCCCACTGTGTCGGGTAGAGAGGCGGTCATACATCTGACTTCTGGTAAATCTCCCATTGAGATCTGGTGTTGTATTGACAAACCAAGGGGTGTAAAAGTAGGATCATTCATCTCATCCCTTATAGGCATACTAGTCACTTTGACCACTTGTCCTTTAAAAGGAAACTTTATGCATTGGTGGTTTGTTGAAGCCACAGCTCCTATTGCCTCCAAGTATGGCCTCCCAAGTATAGCCTGAAACGTCGGATCCAATTCTAGAACATGAAAATCCGTTGTGACTATACTTGGTCCAAGTTTGACTTCTAAAGTGACCACCCCATGTGCAGACTTCTTGGAGTTGTCGTAAGCCATCACCATGGCACAGGATGGCTTGATTTCTTGTTCAGAAATGCCGCACAACTGCAAAATTTCTGGCGGCATAACGTTGATAGAAGCTCCAGTGTAAACCAAACATGATTTCACTTCGATATTATAGATGATAACAGCCACATGCAAAGCATATCTCCTGAACTCTGGATCTGCTAATTCTTCCTGAGAGAATGTGAGTGTTAGGTAATCACTTCTAGAAGCTAACACTGAAGTGATCTTCTTAGGTGGGAGATCTTCACTCACCATGACCCTTTGCAAATATTGCTGTAGAATCTCCTGGTGCACCTTTGATCTTTTGATCAACTCAAGTATGGAAATACGGGCCGGTGTCTTATCTAAATGCTTTAACAGATCTTAGGTTGTGCCTGGCAATGGTTCTTCCACTTGTTCCTCCTCCACTGGATCCTACAGTTGAGTACTGGCTTGGGGAAAGAGCCGTTGGAACATCCTCCCACTCCGAAGCACCAGGGCTATTTGGCGGTCGGGTAGAGGTGACAAGTTAACTGGGCTGGATTGTGGTGGAACAGGTGGTGTAGGTGCAGGTATGATAGGTAATGGGATCGATGGTTCTAGGATGATGGGGTTAGTTGGTAGAGGGGTAGGATTTGGAGGTGGTAGTGATGGTGATACCGGTGGCCTCATAAGAAGAGGCCGGGGTGCAGAAGTGGTTGATGAGTTTAATGAAGGTGTAGGTTGTGAGATTGGTTGTATGATAGGTTGGATTTTTGGAGTGGTAGAGCTTGTAGGCTGGGGGTTCAGGTTTGGTGGTGATTGTGGTGGTCGGATGAGCAAGGGCCGGTGTGTAGCAATGGTTGAAGGAGGTGTAGTTAGAGAGGGGGTTGGCCTAATGATGGGTCGGCGAGAAGAAGTGGCGGCTAGTGGTTGGGTTATTGAGCTTTGTGGTAGTTATGGAGTAGAAGATGCACGAATTATTTGTCTAGGAGGATTCCTAGCAGGAGACCTAGCTGGGTTGACAGGCATGGTTGCATTTTGGTTTTCTAGTTGCCAACCTTGAGCACGACTGGCATCTCCCTAGACAATGGAGTGTACTAGACCAATTCCTGGGTTTGGATGTGCTGGTGCCGGTGCTGGAGCGGGAGCATGTAATGGGAGCGGATTCTGAACAAACCCCAAGCAAGGTTGTTGTTGAGGTTGAGCTGGTGGACGCTGCCGCTGCTGCTACCTAGCCCTCATAGCTTGTATGCATTCCCCCATTTGAGCCCAATCAATGCTACCTTGGTCATTCAGATCGTGGATGTAATCCTTGAATTGAAAGCACACTTCTACAGTGTGACCAAGAAATCGGTGGTAAGCACAATATCGGGACATATCTGCGTTTGTTGGCCAAACCTCTCTTTCCTTGGGCAATTCCAACTGTTTCTCCGCCATGAGTACATTGAAGATGTCGGTTAAGGAGTAAAGGAGTTGTTGGTAGTTCTCTCTCCTAGGACCTCCCCTTCGTGGTGCTTGATTGGGTGGTGGCGGTGCCCTATTGCACGTAGGTTGACGAGGTTGCTGAAGTTGTGATACTAGTTGCAGGGGTTGTTGTGGTTGTCGTGGTTGTTGTGGCCTAGCCTATTGTTGAAGGAGGTAATAGGAATGGTTTTGTGGTGGGTTTCTAAACTGGTTTTGACGGTTCCCTCCCTGGTTCCCCACAATGTTTACAGCTTCGTTGTTGACCACTCCCTCGGTTGTAGAACCAACTAGTGTACAGGGTGTTTTCCTGAAGTTTCTAGGTTTGGGATCAAAAGGGTTTATCATTGTGGCATCTTTGAAGTGGGCTTGCAAGTATCGAGCACTGTCATAGAGTTCATTCATGGTGGTAGGACGGTGCATGATCAATACATTCCTTAGAGCTGGTGTGATATTCCTGATAAGCAACTTTACTTGTTCCCCTTAAGAAATAACATCTGACAATTTCTCTGCCATTCCCCTCCAGCGATCAGCAAACTTTATGAAGACCTCTTCGGGCTTCATCTTCTCAGCAATCAAGTCTGTAATGGAGCATGATGGTGCCACCCGGTCTCTGTATCATTGCAAAAATTTGGTCTTCGCAATATCGAAGTCTCCTGCCTCAAAGGAGTCGAGCGAGTAGAACCATTCTAATGCAGACCCTTCTAGTGATCGGTGGAATAAGAAAGCAAGAACCCTACGATCATCTTTCCAGAATGAGGATTCCTAGAGAAAATCTTTAAGATGAAGAAAAGGATCGCCAGTACCATTGTAGCGGCGATAAACTGGTAGTTCAGAAGGTGGCAGGTGGAGAACTGGCAAAGAAGGAATAGAAATCTCAAGAACTGACTTGGAGACCAGGCGACATCTCAGCTCTTCATAATGTTCATTCATCTGGGTGAGCTGATCCATGAATGCCTGGGTGAGAGCAGGTTCTTAGTTTACTGGTTGGGGTATGTGGTTAGAGACATGATTCTGGAATTGAGGAGCATGACTTGGCAAATTTACTGAAGATTGTCCCATGACTTGATGGGTCAAGGGAGCAACATGGTTGAAATAAGATGGCTGAACAAATGAGGGTTGGACCACAGATGGTTTAACTATAGATAGTTGAACTACATATGGTTGTGCTAGTGCCAATGATACAATCACAGATTGTTGAACAATAGGTGGTTGAATGAGTGGTGGTCGAACCAGAGGATAAAGAGATGAGGCAACTTGGTTAACTTCAGCCTGATCTGAAGCCATTTTGCCCTTCACCATGGATTGTATGCGGGCGTAAGTTTCTAGGTCAGTATAGAGGGACAACTCCCTAAAGAGTTGTTCAACATCACGAGGAGCATATGGTAGAGGGACCTCTTGCGCTTCTGACTCAAACAATGGATTAACAAGACTGTCTGATGGAATTGGTTGGTGACCCTTCTCGCGCTCTTGATGTTCAGCTTGTTCCTCCATTCCAATGTGCCTTCCAGACCTTAGTTGCATTGAACTTCAAGGAACAAACAAGTTGACAAAGTAAACAAAGAATTTTTTTTTGTTTTTTTAAGTATTTTGCAAAAGTTTAGAGGATTGAATTTTTGTTTGACAAACAAGTGATGCAAAGACTTGAAAGCAAAATTACACAATGATTTTGATTAAACCTTAGGTTTATTTTAAGAATTGTTCTCTCAACAAATGGGTTAGGATCCTAACTCCAATCTCCAATGACCTAGGTTTCACACAATCTCACCATGTGTAGGTAACGTAGAATGCTTCGGGTTTTGGGGAGTGGTACAACCAACCCGATCGTGAAGAGTAATACTCCACGTATGAGGAATTACGGAGGCCTTGATGAAAGCCAACCATGTCAACTAGGAAGGAATATCCCAGAAGAGAGGTCAGAATCCACCAAGAGGGTGTTTTGGATGGGAGGGATAAATGGGAGAGTGAGCTCCCACCTCAAAAAAGTGTAAAAGAAGGAGGTAGAGAGAAGGAGTAGAGAATGCAATCAAGTAATAAATCAAGTAATAAGCAAAACATGAACTTAAATAAACAAGCAATGACACAAGACAAGCAATTAGAAACTAGATAAGCAACTAGAAACTATAATCCAGACCTTGTTTCTTATGTGAGCCAAATGGAGATAGTGAAAAGGTGATGGAAAGAAGAGAGTTCAAATCTGATAGCCATGAAAAAGGGTGGTCCACGTGGGGACCGATGTACGAATAAGCTGGTTCACGTGGGAACCAGGGTAAAAAGTAAAGGTGGTTCACGCGGGAACCGGTTTTGGGTAAAAAGGGTGGTTCACGTGGGAACCGGTTTGAATGGTCAAAAGAGGGCCACGTGGGGCCAATTAAAGATGAATAAAGATTTGATCCAAGTTGGGATAGATCAAAAAAAGTGGTTTGGTTCACGTGGGAACCAAAGTAAAGAAAGAGATTGGTTCACGTGGGAACCGGTTTAAAAGGAAAAGAATGGTTCACGTGGGAACCGGTTTAAATAAAATGACAGAAATTAAATGGCATACTTGGCACTTCAGATCTGATGAAAGATGGGTGAAATCATAAATTTTGAGATGGCATGAAGTTTAAGAGAGGTGGAAGGAAGGAAAGGCTCACGTGGGAACCGGTCTAGAACTAGAACTAGTTGCAAACAAAACACTTAGCACCCATGGTTGAAGACATTGCTTGTCCCACCGTGGTCGCCACAAAGCTGTCGACTCTGAAAATTTGACGGGGTCCTCTCCTTTTCAGGGAAGTCCGTGAATCCAGATCGTCACCTCAAGAGGAGATGAGAAAAGAAAGGAATAAAGCTCGGAAAGCAAATCTCACCTCGGTCCCACACTCACATTGATCCCCGAACTTTCATCCCTTGGCGTCGCTCGATCACCAAAGAGATGGTTTGGGTCATGTGGGAGGAGAGTGAGAAGTATAAAATTAATACATGTGGTCGCCAGGAACCGCGGGTTCCGATTTATAGAATTAAAATTGACCGTGTGTACCTTAGCGTGAAGAGTGTGGGTTAAAGCTTCTTCTTCTTCGGCCGGCCGATGAAAAAGAGTCCTCAACGTGTGGGTGCTTGATTTTCTGTGCAACTAGACAAACAAACAAGTGAAATAGACAATTAGAACTAGACAAACTGGAGTATATGTAAAGCGAATGACATGAAACACACAACTGACTAGAAACTGACCGGATTCGGGTTATCTCTAACCCCTCTTTTTATATTTTCGGATTAACAAAGTAAAAGTAATGAAAAAAAATGTAAAAAAATAATGGGAGGATGTAGAATCACAAAAAAAAGAGATAGGAAAAAAATAGAAAGATTCTGAGTTGAATAGAGAAAGATATAGGCAAATTTGTGTTATCAAAATAGCCGAGCAGTAGTCCAGGATCTGCCAGGCGCGAATTTGCTTCTGCGCTCATCACGACCAGCCCCGACCTTGGAATAAAATGCTGTTGATTTTAAACTCAAGAAGACTTGGAGAGGAAGAACTTTGATGAAGAGAGATTGGACAGCAGACGTCCACACATTGCAGTAGAGGTCGAAGAAGAGAGACCTAGCAGATCACCTGCAGAACAGCCTTCCTCTCTCTTGAACCGACTTTTATCTCTCTAAAAACTCGAAATTCTCTCTTTAAAAATCACAAAATAAATTCAGGAGGGTCGTTGGACGTCTTTATCTGCCTTGGGGGTCGTGCTCAAGCCTCTGGAACGACTAGAATCATAGTCAATTTTTAGGAGAACGAACGGCGCGATCAACGCTAAAAATAGGGCTCCTTGCGCCCTACCCCAGAGTGCATGCACCCTGGTGCAGGGCGCATGCGCCCCACTGAGGGGAGCATGTGCCTCCCAGTGGGGGTGCATGGCACTGTTCCTGAAAAAAATGGTCTTATCATGTCGATCGGTTCAGTGGTAGAGTTCCGGTGTAAAACTGGTTCCCTCGTGCCTCAAGGGTAGGGCGCATGTGCCCTCAAGTGAGGGCACGAGGTCACATGCCTCACTGGTAGGGTGCATGGGCACGTGCCCTGGGTCCCAGGCGCATGTGACCAGGAACCCGGGCGCATGGGACTATTTTTGCGCGTCCTTCTTCCGGAAGCCATTGCGAACACTCCCGAACTTGGAATTTGACGCCGTTTGTTGCGTTGGAAAGATAACAGGCCGAAGAAGCTTTATATAGCATCGTATCAGCCATCACACCCTCAAAAACTTCAGAAGTTTGTCCGGAAGTTAGGGAAGTGAACAGAAGATCCGATACAGGTCAAAATGACTCCAACGGAAAACCGGAAAGGCACGGTATGCAACAAAACTTGTCCGGGGTGTGAATATGACCATAACCTTCAATGCATGATCATTAGGCATTGGTAATTCAGCCAATTTCTGTGTTTACAAGATTTACGTGTGGCTTTCGCTCTGAAATTACGGCTTTTTGCAGAAAACTTCAGAAAGCATCCGATTTCGTTCGGCGAAGCTCCAAATCAACTTTAAAAGACCCGGCATCATTATAAGGTAAATCACATATGTTACCCTATAAAACATAAGTTTTATGCTCTAAATTAGGCGAATTTGGCGTGTCTATAGCCGGTGTGTAGCAATGGTGGAAGGAGGTGTAGTTAAGGCAGCGGCTGGCCTAATGATGGGTTGGCGAGAAGAAGTGGTGGCCAGTGCTTGGGTTATTGAGCTTGGTGGTGGTTGTGGAGAAGCAGGTGCATGGATTATTTGTCTAGGAGGGTTTCTAGAAGGAGGCCTAGCTGGGTTGACTGGCATTGTTGGATTTTGGTTTTCTAGTTGCCAACCTTGAGCACGGCTAGCATCTCCCGGGACAATGGAGTGTACTAGACCAATTCCTGGGTTTGGATGTGCTGGTGCCAGTGCTGGAGCAAGAGCATGTATTGGGAGCGGATTCTGAACAATCCCTAAGCCAGGTTGTTGTTGAGGTTGAGCCGATGGACGCTGCCGCTGTTGCTGCCTAGCCTTCATTGCCTTTATGCATTCCCCCATTTTGGCCCAATCAATGCTGCCTTGGTCATTCAGATCGTGGTTGTAATCCTTGAATTGAAAACACACTTCAACAGTGTGACCAGGACACCGGTGGTAAGCACAGTATCGGGACATATCAACATTTGTTGGCCAAACCTCTCTTTCCTTGGGCAATTCCAACTATTTCTCCACCATGAGTACATTGAATATGTAGGTCCAGGAGTAAGGGAGTTGTTGGTAGTTCTCTCTCCTAGGACCTCCCCTTCATAGTGCCTGATTGGATGGTGGCGGTGCCCTATTGTAGGTAGGTTGACGAGGTTGCTGGGGTTGTACTACTGGTTGAGGGGGATGTTGTGGTTGTCGTGGTTGTGGTAGCCTAACCTGTTGTTGAGGGGGGTAATAGGAAAGGTTTTGTGGTGGGTTTCTGAACTGTTTTTGACGGTTCCCTCCCTGGTTCCCCACAATGTTTACAGCTTCGTTGTTGACCACTCCCTCGGTTGTAGAACCAACTAGTGCACAGGGTGTTTTCCTGAAGTTTCTAGGTTTGGGATCAAAAGGGTTTATCATTGTGGCATCTTTGAAGTGGGCTTGCAAGTATCGAGCACTGTCATAGAGTTCATTCATGGTGGTAGGACGGTGCATGATCAATACATTCCTTAGAGCTGGTGTGGTATTCCCGATAAGCAACTTTACTTGTTCCCCTTAAGAAATAACATCTGACAATTTCTCTGCCATTCCCCTCCAGCGATCAGCAAACTTTATGAAGACTTCTTCGGGCTTCATCTTCTCAGCAATCAAGTCTGTAATGGAGCATGATGGTGCCACCCGATCTCTGTATCTTTGCAAAAATTTGGTCTTGACAATATCAAAGTCTCCTGCCTCAAAGGAGTCGAGCGAGTAGAACCATTCTAATGCAGACCCTTCTAGTGATCGGCGGAATAAGAAAGCAAGAACCCTACGATCATCTTTCCAGAATGAGGATTCCTAGAGAAAATCTTTAAGATGAAGAAAAGGATCGCCAGTACCATTGTAGCGGCGATAAACTGGTAGTTCAGAAGGTGGCAGGTGGAGAACTGGCAAAGAAGGAATGGAGATCTCAGGAACTGACTTGGAGTCCAGGCGACATCTCAGCTCTTCATAACGTTCATTCATTTGGGTGAGCTGATTCATGATTGCCTGGGTGAGAGCAAGTTCTCGGTTTATTGGTGGGGTATGTGGTTAGGGACATGATTTTGGAATCGAGGAGCATGACTTGGCAAATTTATTGAAGATTGTCCCATGACTTGATGGGCCAAGAGAGCAACATGTTTAAAATAAAATGGCTGAACAAATGATGGTTGAACTATAGATGGTTGTGTTAATGATGATTGAATCATAGATTGTTGAACAATAGGTGGGTGAAAAAAGGGTGATTGAATGAGTGGTGGTCGAACCATAGGACAAGGAGATGAGGCAATTTGATTGGCTACAGCCTGATCAGAGGCAATTTTGCCCTTCACCATGGATTGTATGCGGGCATAGGTTTCTGGGTCAGTATAGAGAGACAACTCCCTAAAAAGTTGATCAACATCACGGGGAGCAGATGGTTGAGAGACCTCTTGCGTTTCTGACTCAAACAATGGATTAACAAGAACGTCAGATGGAATTGGTTGGTGACCCATCTCGTGCTCTCGATATTCAGCTTGTTCCGCCATTCCAACGTGCCTTCCAGACCTTAATTGCATTGTTACCTTTCAACTTCAAGGAGAAGGAAAAACAAACAAGTTGGCAAAGCAAACAAAGAACTCTTTTCTGGTTTTTAGTATCTTACAAAAAAAATGTTAGAGGTTTGAGTTTTTATTTGACAAACAAGTGATGCAAAGACTTGAAAGCAAAATTACACAATGATTTTGATTAAACCTTAGGTTTATTTTAAGAATTGTTCTCTCAACAAATGGGTTAGGATCCTAACTCCAATCTCCAATGACCTAGGTTTCACACAATCTCACCATGTGTAGGTAACGTAGAATGCTTCGGGTTTTGGGGAGTGGTACAACCAACCCGATCGTGAAGAGTAATACTCCACGTATGAGGAATTACGGAGGCCTTGATGAAAGCCAACCAAGTCAACTAGGAAGGAATATCCCAGAAGAGAGGTCAGAATCCACCAAGAGGGTGTTTTGGATGGGAGGGATAAATGGGAGAGTGAGCTCCCACCTCAAAAAAGTGTAAAAGAAGGAGGTAGAGAGAAGGAGCAGAGAATGCAATCAAGTAATAAATCAAGTAATAAGCAAAACATGAACTTAAATAAATAAGCAATGACACAAGACAAGCAATTAGAAACTAGATAAGCAACTAGAAACTATAATCCAGACCTTGTTTCTTATGTGAGCCAAATGGAGATAGTGAAAAGGTGATGGAAAGAAGAGAGTTCAAATCTGATAGCCATGAAAAAGGGTGGTCCACGTGGGGACCGATGTAAGAATAAGCTGGTTCACGTGGGAACCGGGGTAAAAAGTAAAGGTGGTTCACGCGGGAACCGGTTTTGGGTAAAAAAAGGGTGGTTCACGTGGGAACCGGTTTGAATGATTGAGAGAAGGCCACGTGGGGCCAATTAAAGGTGAATAAGGATATGATCCAAGTGGGGATATATCTAAAGGAAAGTGGTTTGGTTCACGTTGGAACCGAAGTAAAGAAAGAGATTGGTTCACGCGGGAACCGGTTTAAAAGGAAAATGGTGGTTCACGTGGGAACCGGTTTAAATAAAATGAAAAAAATTAAATGAGGTACTTGGAATTTCATATCTGATGAAATATGGGTGAAATCAGAAATTTTGAGATGGCATGAAGTTAATAAAGGTGGAAAGAATGAAAGGCTCGCGTGGGAACTAGTCTAGAACTAGAACTAGTTGCAAACAAAACACTAAGCACCCACAGTTGAAGACATTGCTTATCCCACCGTGGTCGCCACAAAGCTGTCGACTCTGAAAATTTGATGGGGCCCTCTCCTTTTCAGGGAAGTCTGTGAATCCAGATTGTCACCTCAAGAGGGGATGATAAAGAAAGAAGAAAACATGGAAAGCAACTCTCACCTCGGTCCCACACTCACATTGGTCCCCAAACTTTCATCCCTTGGCGTCGCTCGATCACCAAAGAGATGGTTCTGGTCATGTGGGAGGAAGGTGAGAAGAATGAAATTAAGACATGTGGTCGCCAGGAACCGCGGGTTCCTATTTATGTACCTTAGCATGAAGAATGTGGGTTAAAACTTCTCCTTCTTCGGCCAGCCGATGAAGAAGAGTCCTCAATGCATGGGTGCTTGATATTCTGTGCAACTAGACAAACAAACAAGTGAAAAGACTATTAGAACTAAACAAAGTAGAGTATATGTAAAGAAAATAACATGAAACACACAATTGACTAGAAACTGACCAGATTCGGGTTATCTCTAACCCCTCTGTTTCTATTTTTGGATAAACAGATTAAAAATAAAAAAATGTAAAAAAAATGATAGGAGGATGGAGAATCATGAAACAAAGAGATAGGAAAAGGAACAGAAAGATTTTGAGTTGAATAGAGAAAGATATGGCCAAATCTGGGTTGTCGAAAAAATCGAGCAGCAGTCCAGGATCTGCCAGACGTGAATTTGCTTCTGCACTCGTCACGACCAGCCCTGACCTTGGAATCAAGTGCCTTCACTTGAAAACTGAAGAAGACTTGGAGCGGAAGAACTTTAATGAAGAGAGCTCGGGCAGCAGACATCCACACGATGCTGTAGAGGCTGAAGAAGAGAGATCTGACAGATCACCTGCAGACCAGCCTTCCTCTCTCTTGAACCGACTTCTCTCTCTCTAAAAAACTCGAAATTCTTTCTACGAAATCACAAAATCAATGCAGGAGGGAGGTTGGACGTCTTGAGATGCCTGGGGGGTTGTGCACATGTGTTTGGAATGACCGGAATCAGAGTTTATTTATAGGAGAAAACTATCGCGATCAACACTACAAAATAGGAGACATTGTGCCCTACCCCAGGGCGCATGTGCCCTACCCCCAAGGCGCATGTGCCTCCAAGTGGGGGCGCATGCTATCCATTCGAAAATTTTGGTCTTATCCGCCGATGCATTCAGCGGTAGAGTCCCGGTAAAAAACTGGTTCTCTCGTGCCTCAAGGGTAGGGCGCATGTGCCCTCAAGTCAGGGCACAAGGTCACGTGCCTCAGGGGTAGGGCGCATGGGCACGTGCCATGGGTTCCGGGGACATGTGACCAGGGACCCGGGCGCATGGGACTATTTTTGCGCGTCCTTCATCCGGAAGCCATTGCGAACACTCCCGAACTCGGAATTCGACGCCGTTTGTTGTGTTGGAAAGATAACAGGACGAAGAAGCTTTCTATAGCATAGTATCAGCCATCACACCCTCCAAAACTTCATAATTTTTTCCGGAAGTTAGGACAGTGAATAGAATATCCGATACTGGTCAAAATGACTTCGACGGCAAACCGGAAAGGCACGGTATACAACAAAACTTGTCCGGAATGTGAATATGACCATAACCTTCAATGAATGATCATTAGGCATTGCTCATTCAGCCAATTTCTGTGTTTACATGATTTACGTGTGGCTTTCACTTGGAAATTATGACTTTTGGCGGAAAACTTTGGAAAACATCCGATATCATTCGGCAAAGTTCCAAATCAACTTTAAAAGACATGGCATCATTCTAAGGTCAATCACACATGTTAACCTATAAAACATGAGTTTTATGCTCTAAATTAGGTGAATTTGACGTGTCTACAAGTATCCCAGAGGTATACAATCTTAGGAGGAGTGCTCTATAAAAGAAGCCTAAGTGGAATCTTACTCAGGTGTCTTGATGAAGAGGAAGCCGAGTTGGTGCTGAAGGAAGCGCATTCTATAGTTTGTGGTGGTCATGTGAATGCCCAAGCCCTTGCTAAGAAAATCATCTGACAAGGGTATTATTGGCCAACTATAAAAGAAGACTGATCCATCTTTGTCTGGCACTATCATTCAAGTCATTTCCATGATGACAAAATTTACTCTCCCGCATCTTCCCTTCATCCAATTCATTCCCCATGGCCTTTCGCCATGTGGGCTTTTGATATCATTGGCCCCTTAAGTGACCTCAACTCCGAAATGTGCTCAAAATCATTCATTCTGACGGCAACGGAGTACTTCACAAAGTGGGATGAAGCATAAGCATTCGTGGAGATTAAAGCATCAACAGTATGCTCCTTCATCAAACACAACATCATGGCAAGGGTCAAGATCCCCAGCGACATCGTCACTGATAATGGACCACAATTTCTCTCTCAAGATCTGTGTGATCTTTGCAATAGGTATCGCATTTCATTGCATCATTCATCACCATACTATCCTCAAGGCAATGGTCAAACAGAAGCCACCAACAAAACCTTAATCAAAATCATCAAGAAATCTTGTAAGTCTAGCAAGTTTGCCAACTGGCCTGATAAGCTTGTAGATGCTCTATGGACTTATCGTACTTCTATAAGGACTCCCACTGGACAAATCCCATATGCTTTCGCATATGAGATGGAAGCAGTGGTCCCCTACGAAGTATTACTTCCATCTCTTCGAGTTCAGCTCGACAGGGATATTCCTGTTGATGAGAGACGAGAATCTCTCCTTGCACAGCTTGAACTCTTGGAAGAAAGAAGGCTAGCCGCCGCCAAGCATGCTCGGACTTATCAGAACAGACTTAAAAGGTTTTATCAAAAGAGGGTGGTCAAGAGAAAATTCAAGATCGGTGATATGATCAATAAAAGAATTTTTGTTAAGCCAGGGGGTCCTCGCTCCAAATTGCAACCTAACTGAGAAGGGTCTTTTGTAATCACTGAAAAGTATCCAGGCAATGCATATGAATTGACTAATGCAAATGAATAAAAATTGAATCATCCTTGGAATGGAGTTTATCTTAAAAAGTATTTTCCATAAAAATGGAGAAACCACTGGTATAATTTCAAGTCAACAATCGTAGGTTTTTCTTAAGAAGTAAGGCAGAACTCGATCCAAGGATCCTAGAATCCTAGAATCTAGACAACTCGACACTGGCGAAAGGTAAGGCAGAAATCTAGAAACGGAATGAGTACCCTTACCCTATTCTCGTCTACTCGGTCCAAGATAGGGAGAAAATATTAGATAGGGGTAGTATCGAAAACACTCGTCACCCTAGTAGGAGGCCGTCTCGGAGGGTGCAAAAGGGTGCCAAAAGATGGGCAATGAACCCCTCAGGTTAGAAAAAGAAAATTGATCAACCTATCTGAATGAGTACCCAAAATGATAGTCAAGGCAAAATGCACTAAAAGATGGGCAATGTCCCTATGGGTCAAAAACCTGTCTAAATATGTACCACATAGAAAAAAGCAAAAAAAATTGGAAAGACCCAAAGAGGTCGAACCCCAACGGGCAATTTGAGTGTAAGTAAAGAAATCCCTCTCAACATCTCCACACCCTATCAAGGACTTCCTCTATACTCTTCCTTCTTAAACCCCTTGGGTATGGTAAACCGATCAAATCTAGGTGGAACCCAGGCCGATCAAAGGAAGAAGGTTAGAAGGATTCTAAGTAGGGAACTTTATTTTTGCACATGGCATCTACCACTTGAGTCTTAACAAACCCCAAAAATCGATGAATTGTCTCAAATACTAGCATTTTCTCCACAAAAAATAAATATTTCAAAAATCCAAAAAATGCATATTTCAAACATCCAAAAAAATGAAAAAATTTGAATATTTCGAAAAAAAATCAAGAAAATGAATATTTTGAAAATCCAAAAAAATGATTGTTTTCAAGAAAATCCAAAAAAAATGCTTAGTCAATGATCATTGCCTAAGTTGCATCCATGTTTATTTTTCTGTCATGCATATTTCTATCACTGCATTGCATGTTCATTTCTGACTTTAATTACCTTGTTAAGAAGGCTCTTCCCTTTGGCCTAAGTCAAAGTTGACCATAATAGGCAAAGGGATGAGTCATGATGAAGATCTAATCCCCTTTCTATTAAGTGTTTCAGGCATTTCAATGTTGGAGAGGAGAGGATTCACACCACGGCAGGTAAGTTCTCTCAACCCTTACCTCCATTTCATTTTAGTAATTTATTTTATTCCACCTTATTAAGAAGGCTCCCTCCTTTGACTCAAAATCAAGACAAATGATATACAGGCAAAGGGATGAGTTATGATGAAAATTTAATCATTTTTGTTAAGTCTTTTCAGGAGCTGAAGAAGCGAAAGAGAAGGCCATCAAGTACATTTTTTGCAAAAAAAAAAAATTTGCCTCAGGGCACATGTGCCCTCATCTGGGGGCACATGGCTAGGTGCCCCACCCCCCGGATGCATGGGCACGTGCCCCCGATCAAGGACACATGGACCAAAAATTCAAAAAATTCAAAAAAATCTCAAAAAATCAAAATTTGTCCAAAATGTTCAGAATGACATTTTTTGCTAAAAAACCGTCATTAAAAACATTGTTTTGACCTACAAATGATGATTTTAATAGTAAAAATTTCAGTTGTCCATTTCAGGAACAATATGCTTTATATGACAATTCCATCTATTAGGTACTAACTAGAAATGTGCAGGCAACCTTTTAAGTCCAACAGATAAATTGGTGAGAATGGTGTTCTGGAAGGAATGTCATGCCAGCCCTGCGGCAAAAAGAAAGGGAGTGCCACCTGGTCAAGTATTATCATAGTGCTGATAAATCAGGCGGTCGATGCAAGTTGATAAACCATGCCTAAAGACTTCACTCAGTTTCATATCAATCTCACATCATCACCAGCATTCCATTTTGCACTTCACATCACTCCTAACATTTGTCATTTAGTTATGTTAGGTTCATTTGATATGTATTATATACATTGATATTGAAGACCTTGAGGGTGAAGATGACTAGGCCCAGGATCTCCTTCAACAAAATCTACGATGGCTTGGTCATTTCTTTACACTCACGGGTAAGACAAAATTGACCATTGGAGAGATGATGGTTCCTAATCAGGTGTCTTGACCTCCAATAGACAATCTATATCTTCAACTATTTTTTACATAATTTTCTATGTTTTCATATTCAATCTCTTTTTCATTCCTCATCATTGTCATTGTTATCCCACCATGTTTTACTCTTTTATGTTATCCCATCATGTTTTATTCTTTCTTTTCTTTTATCACACCGTGTCTTTTATTTTATTCCACCGTGTCATGTTTCTCATGCTATTGTTTCTTCTGTCCCATTGTTCTATGTTAGTCCCACCATTATCTTTCAATCCCACTATGACTTAAGTCTGCTTCGTGGTTTCCCGAATACTCGATTTTCTGCCAGAGCATGATTCATGGTTTTCACGATACCCGAGCAATTTTGTTACGCTTAAACAAACCCTTTTAGAACTTGAGGTTATTCCACTCAGAATTAAACTAAGTATTTTGGTGAAACTTAAATGAACTTGAGATTCCGAATATGATGGATTGGTATTCTTTTCATTTTAAAATCAATTTCTCTTTTAAACTTTAGCCCATCACAGTACAAGAACACCGCAAAGTTTGGGTTGCTGGCTGATGATGAACCTACAAATTCGAGGACTCCTCACCGCGCTGAGGGTTGGCTACATCCTTTATCCTTTATTTTTCATCTCTCGTGCCAATGGCATGTCTTTTACCAATCAATTATATGAGGTTTTGATGGAACATGGAAGTGATCTAGAATACTTAGAGAGATTCATTTTGCTAGATCGGGTAGATAAGCGTGTCTATATCTACACCTTGATGCCACCTTTTCAATCCATCACCATTCCATTTCGCTACATTCATCTACGCACACTTGCATTCTATTACAGTTCACTACGAATCACTCCGCTTCATTACATGCCATTCCCTTATAAAGCCGCCATCAAGGCAAGGCAAGCTGTAGACACGCCAAATTTGCCTAATTTAGAGCATAAAACTCATATTTTATAGGGTAACATATTTGATTGATCTTCTAATAATTTCAGGTCTTTTAAAGTTGATTTGGAGCTTCACTGAGTGAAATAGAACGTTTTTCGAAGTTTTCCGCACAAAGTAGTAATTTCCGAGTGGAAGCCACACGTAAATCGTGTAAACACAAAAATTAGCTGAATGATCAATGCCTAATGATCATGCATTGAAGGTTATGGTCATATTCACACTCTGAACAAGTTTTGATTCATGCCGTATCTTTCCGGTTGGCCGTCGGAGTCATTCCGACCAGTATCGGATCTTCTATTCACTTGCCTAACTTTGGGATAAATTTATAAAGTTTTGGAGGTTTTGATGGCTGATACATTTTTTATAACACTTCTTTGGCTTGTCATCTTTCCAACGCAACAAACGGCATTGAATTCCGAGTTTGGGAGTGTCCGCAATGGCTTCTAGAAGAAGGATATGCAGAATCAGTCCCCATGCGCCCTGGTCCCTAGGCACACGTGCCCTAGACCCAAGGCACATGGCCATGCACCCCACCCTGAGGCACAAAGCCATGTGCTCGATCGGGGGCACAAGGGAACCAGTTTTTGACTAGGACTATATCAGATTAAAATTTTTGATCAAATCAGATCATTTTTGTAGGGAGCATAGGATGCGCCCCCTCCACGGGGTGCATGCGCCCTGCACCAGGGCACATGCGCCCTGGGCTAGGGCACAAATCTCCTATTTTTTAGCTTTGGATCGCGACTTCCCTCTCCTATAAATTGAGACCGATTCTGGCCATTCCAGAGGCAGGTACCTCACTCCCCGGGCATCTCAAGATGTCCAATCTCCCTCCTGCATCCATTTTGTGATTTTTACAGAGATAATTTCAAGTTTTTAGAGAGAGAATAGTCGGTTCAAGAGAGAGGAAGGCTGATCTACAGGTGATCTGCCAGGTCTCTCTTCTTCGGCTTCTACAGCAGCGTGTGGACATCTGCTGCTCGAGCTCTTATCATCAAAGTTCTTCCTCTCCGAGTCTTATTCAGTTTGCAATCAATGGCACGTGATGTACAGGTCAGATCTGGTCTTGACAAGCACATAAGCAAAGTTGCACCTGGCATATCCTGAACTGTTGCTCGACTTTTTCAACAACCCATATTTGGCCATATCTCTCTCTATTCTAATCAGAATCTTTCTGTTATTCTTTCTATCTCTTTGTTTCATGATTCTCCATCCTCCAATCATTTTTTTTACATTTTTTGCATTATTTTTAGTCTGTTAATCCAAAAATGAAGAAAAGAGGGGTTAGAGATAACCCAAATCTTGTCAGTTTCTAGTCAATTGTGTGTTTCATGTCATTTTCCTTACATATACTCCACTTTGTATAGTTCTAATAGTATTTTCATCTATTTGTTTATCTAGTTGCACAGAAAATCAAGCACCCACGTGTTGAGGACTCTTCTTCATAGGCCGACCGAAGAAGGAGAAGCTTTGACCCGCACTCTTCACGCTAAGGTACACACGGTCAATTTTATTTCATAAATCGAAACCCGTGGTTCCTAGCGACCACATGTCTTAATTTTATACTTCTCCTCCTCCTCCCACATGATCCAAACTATCTCTTTGGTGATCGAGTGATGCCAAGGGATAAAAGTTCGGGGATCAATGTGAGTGTGGGACCGAGGTGAGAGTTGTTTTCCGTGTTTCTTTCTTTCTTTCTCATCCCCTCTTGAGGTGACGATACAGATTCACGAACCTCCTTGAAAAGGAGACGCCCCATCGAATTTTCGGAGTTGACACCTATGGGCCCCCAATTCTTCAATCTTAGGTCCACGGCCCATATTTCATCTCACTCAATTGGACCCTTATGCCCCTTTCCTTCAACTGGGCCCACGTGTCCCCTTCATCCAACTGGGCTTGCATGCCCCTCTTCATCAACCCGGCTCTTATGCCCCTTTCCTTCAATCGGGCCCACGTGCCCCCTTTATCCAACTAGGCCTATGTGACCCTCTTCATCAACCGGGCTCTTATGTCCTTTTCCTTCAATCGGGCCCACATGCCCCCCTTTATCCAACTAGGCCCACATGACCCTCTTCATTAGATGAGCTCTTATGCCCCTTTTCTTCAACCAAACCCACGTGCCCCTTTTATCCAATCGGGCTTGCATGCCCCTCTTCATCAACTGGGCTTTTATGCCCCTTTCCTTCAACTGGGCCCGTACTCCCCTTTTTCCCAACCGGGCCTATACGCCCCTTTTTCCCCAACCAGGCCCGCATGCCCCTTTCATTCAATTGGGCCCACGTGCCCACAATTCTTCCCAATCGGGCCCATGTGCCCTTCATTTTTTAAAATCAGACCCACGTGCTTGCAATTCACCACAATCGGGCTCGCATGCCCACGTTTTGCTGCAACCAGGCCCATGTGCCTAAATTTCTTCTAAATCAGGCCCACATGCCCACCTTCCATCAACCTCGGGCATACATGCCCACACTCCTTTAACTTCAGGCACGCATGCCCCCATTCTTTCACAATCGGGCCCGCATGCCCAAACTTCTTTGAAATCGGACCCCCATGCCCCCACTTCTTCAAATCCAAGTTTGCATAGCCATACCCTTCAATGGTGCCCGTCAGTCCATCACCAATCTTCAAAATCACAACATGCTCCTAACCATCTAAATCAAGTTCGTGTGGCCACTCTTTTCGTTGGGTCCCTCGGACTCAACCTTCAATCAGGCCCTCGAGCCCATCACCTCCAATTGGGCCCTATGCCCATCAACTTCAACCGGGCCCTCTAGTCTGCATTCAACTCTTGGGCTCACGTGCCTCTTGATTCTAGCTATTCTTGGGTCTTCAAGCCCACCTTCAACTCACGAGCCCAAGAGCCCATTTTAACTCACTTTTGTCCAAGCATGTTTATTTCTTTTCAAATTCTATTTCATTCTCTAAATTTTACTTTCAACAAAAAAATCAAAGGTAGAGAAATTTCCTAAGTGATACCACAATCCTTGCCTTTTGCATCATCAATCTTGACTCCGCCATGTCAAATCAAACCTCCTGCACTTTACTCTCTATCATGACTCTTCAATTTAAAGCATATCAAAAGTGGAGGCAAGGCAAGCACAAGCAACGTCGTCACCAACAGTGAACTCCTCTCGGGTATTACATGAAATTGCATTCATCATCATTATGTCGTCTGCAAGGTAATGTTCTTTTGAAATGATTTTGAATCTCACATAACAATCTTACTTGTGAGAAATTTGTGATTGACGATAACTACTAATTGTTTTATCTTAAAAAATTCTTTACATTGCAAGGCATGCAAACAATTGATTTACCCCATGGAATGTAATTTACTTCCAAAAATGAAAAGAACTACCGGTATGACTTGAGAGTCCACATGTCCTAAGTTGTTCTCTAGGATTCGAGAGTAGATACCATTCTACACACACAACACGTCCCAATCCCAGAATCTGGATGACCTAACACCTAAGAAAAGCTAGGCAGGCTATGAGACGGAAGAAAAACCCTCACCCTATTCTCTTCTATTCATTCCAAGATAGGTGAAGAGGACTAGAGGGAAGAGTATCAAAAGTATCCGCCGCCCTAGTAGAAGGCCATCTCGGAAGGTCCAACTTCTCAAAATAAATAAAAAAGGGTGTCAAAAGATGGGCAATGAACCCTGTCGACTCTGGAAACAGGTTCCGGATCGGCACCTCAAGAGAGGGTGAAGATGGATAGAATAAGGGAAAAGGGGAGTGAATCGGAAAAAAACTCGGAAAGCTGTAAAGAGTCCTCACATCGGTACCACACTCACATTGATCCCCGAACTTTCATCTCACGGCGTCGCTCGAGCACCGGAGATGGTTCGGGTCATGTGGGAGGAGAGTGAGGAGGAGATGAACTTAAAACAAAAATAAAAGGTGGTCTTCAGGAGCCGAGGACTCCGCTTTATGGAATGAAAATAGAAAGAAAGTTGAATTTGACCGTGTACCGTAGCGCGGGAGATTGGGATGTGGGTTAAACCTTCTTATTCTTCGGCCGGCCGATGAAGAAGAGTCTCCAACCGATGCTAGCTTGATAGACCTGTGCAACTAGAACAATAAACCAAGTGAAAGAAACCGATTAGAACTATGGGAAGAGTAGAAACTATAGAAGAAGAGATGAAACAAAGGAGCAATTGGAATAGAACTCACCGGATTGGGGCGAGCCCTAACCCCTTTTTGTGTTTCTAGTTATGTAAAAAGGATACAAATGAAGTAAAAGATGTTCTAAGATAGTAAATAAACTTAATGAAATGAGTTAAGAAGGACTTATGACGTGTGTGGCTTGAGTTGAAGCCAAGTTGTTTGAAGAAGGCCGGTTTGGGTAGCTTTGCTCCCTTCTGGCGCGACTTTGGTGCATAAAATGTTACGGACGACCCCAATGTCAGAATTGAGTGCTGTTTGTTTATATGGATGGATAACTTGGATAGGAATATATATTATATTGATGACTTCTCCGGAATATATCTTTATAAGCCTATAAAAATTATGAAAGTGGGAGGATATGGAAAACAGAACCTGGATGTGCGACCTCAGTGAAGCAATCATCACGAACAAACGGCAAGTCGGAATTGAGTGCCGTCAGTTTCAGATGAAAGAGAACGAAGAGAGGAACAAATCCTATGTTGAAGACTTTTGCAGCATGAGCTATATATTTTCTGTAGAAGTCAATGAAGTCGGTTGATGCAGAACACCCGGATCGAGCCTTCTCCTTCACTTCAGTATCGATCTCTCGACGTCGGATTGGCTTTGGACGTTGGGACGGCCTTGGGAGAGAGCTTGGATGAACTCAGGACAAGCTAGGCATGGGGGATTAACCTTGGGTCATTGATAATGGCACTCAATTTATAGGGGAAGGAAGCCGGTGCAAAATATGGAAACTGGACCGACCACGCCCCCGCTCTTAAAAGCATACGAGGGCACGTAGGGCGCGCCCTCACCTAGGGGGTGCGGTCTGCGCGCCCCCCAGTTTCAAAGAAATAGGGGGTGTGGTACGCGTCTCACTGCTAAAAATCGACAGAATCTTTACGTAAATTGCTAAAAATTGACTTGACAAACGTAACGCGCCCCCGAACCGGGGGCGCGGTACAAATAATCAAAAATCATCCCCGGAAACCTTCCAAAAATCCAGTTTAGAAGGTGCTAATCGGGGAAACTTCCGATTTTGGGAAACCGACCATGCCCCCACTTTTCAAAGGAAGTGGGGGCGCTCAGGGCGCGCCCCCAGTTTGAGGGCGCGCCCTCCCTTTTCAAAGGGAGCGGGGGCGCGGTAGACTCTCTCTCCTGCGCGCGTGTTCCGCGAGCCGTATCTTGCAAACGGGATGTCCGATTCGGCTCCCGTTTGTTGCGTTGGAAAAAGGACCTTAAGCCGCACCTCCTCGTGTCAGTAAACCAGCCAGCATGACTCCCGAGATGTTCGCACGGGGCTTTCTACCAGTTTACCCTCACGCGGAAAGCTGAAACCCGTGGCGAAGATCCGAAAGAGCACGGTTCCGGTCGAGAAATCTCGGGTCAGCTCAAGATGACTTAAAATGATGACCGAACAAGTCCGGTACGATTGAAAAACCTGAAGTCATCGAAAAATCTGAGATTAACCCGGTAAACGTGAACCGAAACTCGGAAAAGCCGGGAAACCCAAAAATTGACCGAACCAGACGTATGACCATGATTGATGAAAAAATTAGGCTAGAATCGACCCGGATGACCCGAAAAGACCCGGTGATGACCGGAAAGGCCTAACGCATGGTCCGGGATAGCCGTGTCAGTACATATCGAAAAAGCCATAACGAAAGCCGTCATTGACCGACGCCTACCGAAATGACTTCTCGGAAACCCTGAATGTTACGGAACACGTGGGACTCCCGAGACCTTCAATTATGGACCATTCAAGGTCGGTCATAGAGCATGCTTCATGTTTTTATAGTTCACGCGCGGCTCTCGCTTGAAGGTTTTGGCATCATTCCGGAAATCATTGGTCCACTCTCAACTCACAAGGGGCTCCACCAATGTCCTTAGCTCATGTCCACAAGATAATCCAAATCAGGTAACGGTCAAATAAGAATATCGCCTATGGAATAAGAGTCTGGGGCTCCGAATCAGGCCAATTTGGCGTGTCTACAAACCCCACAAGTTTAAACAAATATGAGCCTGAATGATTACCCCAAAAAAATGTAGGAAATGGAAAAGGCACCAAAAGATGGGCAATGAACCTACAGGTCAAAGCACCTGTCCAAATGTGTGCCACAAAAATAGGTTTGTCAATAAAGAAGAAAAGACCCGAAGAGGCCAAACCCCAACAGGCAATTGGGTGCAAGTAGAGAAATCTCTCTTGACATCTCCAGAGCCTATCAGGGACTTCCTATCAATTCTTCGTTCTTAACCCCCAGGGTATGAATGGACCAACCAAATCGAAGCTCAACTCTAGCCAATCAAATGTTGAAGGTCATAAAGATTCTAGGTAAGGAACCCCATTTTGCACACGTGTCTACAAACGAACTTAGAAAAAACAACCAAGTGATGAGAACTTATGTCAATACTGATTTTTTCTATCCCCAAAAAAATATATTTTTTCAAAAACTCCAAAAAAGTTGAATATCTTCAAACTCCAAAAAAACTTAAGTATTTTCAAAACCCCAAAAGAAAATTGAATATTTTCAAAATCCCAAAAAAATTAAATCTTTTCACAAAACTTCTTTTTCAAAATCCAACAAAAATTTTCAAAATTTTAAAAATTTCATCACCATGTTTTTTTTTAATTCTCATCTTTACATTCATAATTATTCTTAATCTCTCATGTTTCAAATTTTTCATTGCATATTTGCTACTTTATTTTTACACCCTTAAGAAGGCTATTACCCCTTGACAAAGGTCAATACAGATTGCAACTTGCAAGGGGGATAAGCCATACTGGCATTCTAATCTCATTTTTTGAGTGTTTTAGGCACGAAGAACAAACAAGGAGAACTAAACAATAAGGCGATGCTCGCCACTTCCCTCTCCCAAGCATTCTTAGGAGGAGGTGCCACCATGACCCGGCCTCAACTTCGCCGAGGAGTGTTTTTTAAGATTTCAATAAGGCGATGCTCACCACTTCCCTTTTCTAAGGATTCTTAAGAGGAGGTGTCATCATCACCTCGGCCACAACTTTGCCAAGCCACCCATTGCAGATAAAGGAAAACTTTATTAAATTTTGCTTGGTGTAATTTGTCGACCTCTTCTTTCATTTTGAGTGCAATGTCAGCATGGAATCTCCTTAGCTTTTGTTTAACCGAGGTAGTTCCAGGTTTCAAAGTTAATCTATGTTAAACCAATGAATTATCTAATCCCGACATGTTTTCATATGTCCATGCAAACGTATCCTTGTATTCTTCCAAAACTTTGATCAAACGTTGTTGTTCTGAGGAGTGAGATTTGCACTGATGAGAATAGTCTTAGGATCTTCTAAGATTCCTAAATTCAGTTCCTAAGTCGGTTCATTCCCTGTGGCTGATGGTTCTTCAAATCTTTTTAACTCCAGATGCATATGCATCAGCTAAGTCCTCGATTTCATCCTTAGATTCATGATCCTTCTCTAATATGCTCATCCTCATATCAGATTTCATCTAGCTAGATGGTATTCTCTAAAAGGTTTGCCAGCCTTGCACATTCTACCCATTTTTATGCCAATTGTTGCAGATACCTACTTGGAACTTGTTTACCTTTAACTTTCTTATTTCCTAACCTAACCTGACCAACTAAAGACAAAGTTGGAAAGATGGTATTTACAATGGAGGGAGGATTGAGTAAATCAATCAATGATTCAGAAGAGAGGGATCCCTGATTGAGAGCACCCTCTGAGATGAGTAGAGATGTCTCCTAGATGGAAATGTGAGTTTTAGAGAAGACATTTTTTAGTATTTTCTAGTAAAAAGGTAGGATGGGTCGAAATGATTCGAGACTTGCTAGAAGCTGATGGAATTAGAAGAGAGAAAAACCTAATAATAAATGGAAAGAAGGGGCTCATGGGCCCAATGCTAACAGGAAGTGGACACATGAGTCCAAAACTAATGAAAAATGTGAACGGGTACGCGGACCTGGTTCTGGATATGGATGGGCATGTGAGCCAATGCTGGAAAGAGTTCTCAGTCCTAAAGTTGACGACGGAAGTAGGTGGACAAGAAAGCCCAGTGAGAATGGAGGGCTGAAAAGGGCACATGGGCCCAAAGTGAGTTGTTAGTTTGGTAAAAGAAAGTGGGCTCGGAAGCTAATCCAAAAGATCCAGAAACAACGACATGAGATTTAAACATGGGATTGTTGTTTACGAGCCTCATGGAATGATTTTGACTTGGCTGGTAGTTTGCTCGACAAGATGATCCAAGATTGGTCTATCCTTGTATGGTTCTTGGTGCTCTTCCTCGGTTGAAAATAGGCGCGTTAATGACAAGCATAGATCTTCTAAATCTTCTTCTTCATCTGGAGCCTTCCTTCTCTTGATAGTTGTTACTGATTGCTTATCATCCTCAGCCATTATCATGGTCTACCCTTTGATAAAGAATATGTGGAGTCCCATGGCATATCCTGGCTGGATGACCCTTCTTGGGATGAAATCTTTTTCATATCCCAGCCCCTACTTACATGGCCTTTTCAATGTTCTGATCGATTGAGTAATGCCTTGAAGGTCTTTGCCCAAACCTTTCCTTGGTTGATAACCCAATTTCATCATCATTCGCCATCCCACAGTGTCTGACAAAGAGGCAGTCATGCAACCAACTTCTGGCAACCATCCTACTAAGATTTGGAGTATTGATAACCCTAGGAGTGATGTAAAAGAAGTATCATTCATCTCATTCTTTATAGGCATGCTAGTCACCTTGACCACTTGTCCTTTAAAGGAAAATTTTATGCACTAGTGGTTTGTTGAAGCTACGGCTTCTATTGCTTCTAGATATGGCCTCCCAAGTATAGCCTGAAAAGTTGGATCCAAATCAATTGTGACCGTACATAGTCCAAGTTTAACTTCTAAAGTGACCACCCCATGTGCAGACTTCTTGGAGTTGTCGTAGGCTGTTACCGTGGCACAAGAGGGCTTGATTCTTTGTTCAGAAATGCCGCATAGCTACAAAGTTTCTGGCAGCATAACATTGATGGAACCTCCAGTGTCAACCAAACATGATTTTTCTTCAACATTGCAGATGATAATAGCCACATGCAAAGCATACCTCCTAACCTCTAGATCAGCTAATTCCTCCTGAGAGAAAGTAAGAGTTGGGTGCTCACTTCTAGGAGAAACACTATAGTAATATTCTCAAGTGGAAGATCTTCATTTACCATGACCCTTTGCAAATACTGCTGCAAAATATCCTAGTGTACCTTTGATCTTTTGATCAATTCAAGTATGAAAATACGGGTTAGTGTCTTATCCAAATGTTTCAATGAATCATAGGTCGTGCCCGTCAAAGGTTCTTCGACTTGTTCTTTCTCCACTGTATCCTACAGTTGAGTCCCGGCTTGAAGAAAGAGCCACTGGAACATCATCCCACTACGAAGCACCAGAGCTATTTGGCGGTCGGGTAGAGGTGATGGGTTAACTAGGGTGGGATGTGGTGGAACAGGTGGTGCAGGTGCAGGTATAGTGGACAATGGGATTGGTGGATCTGGGATGATTGGGTTCGTGGGTAGAGGGGTAGGATTTAGCGGTGGTAGTGATGGTGATGGTGGCGGCCTGATAAGAAGAGGCAGGGGTGCAGGAGTAGTTGATGGGTTTAATGAAGGTGTTGGTAATGTGGTAGGTTGTGGGGTTGATGGTATGATAGGTTGGGGTTTTGGAGTAACAGAGTTCATAGGCTGGGAGTACAGGTTTGGTGGTGATTGTGGTGGCCGGATGAGAAAGGGCTAGTGTATAGCAATAGTTGAAAAAGGTGTAGTTAATGTGGGGGTTGGCCTAATGATGAGTCGGCAAGAAGAAGTAGCGGCCAATGGTTGGGTTATTGAGCTTGGTGGTGGTTGTGGAGTATGTGGTGCACGGATTATCTGTCTAGTAGGGTTCCTGGTAGGAGGCCTAGCTGAGTTGACTGGCATAGTTGCATCATGGTTTTCTAGCTGCCAACCTTGAGCACAGCTGGTAGCTTCCTAGGCAATGGAGTGTACTAAACCAATTCCTAGGTTTAATTGTGCTGGTGTCAGTGTTGGAGCGGGAGCATGCAAGGGGAGCGGATTATGAACAATCCCCAAGCCAGGTTGTTGTTGAGGCTGAGCCGGTAGACACTGTCACTGCTGCTATCTAGACTTCATTGCCTGTATGCATTCCCCCATTTGGGCCTAATCAATGTTGTCTTGGTCATTGAGATCATAGATGTAATCTTTAAATTAAAAACATACTTTAACAGTGTGACCAGGGCACCGGTGGTAAGCGTAGTATCGGGACATATCTGCATTTGCTGACCAAACCTCTCTTTCCTTGGCAATTTTAATTGTTTCTCTGCCATGAGAACATTGAAGATGTTGGTCAAGGAGTAAGACAGTTGTCAGTAATTCTCTCTCCTAGGACCTCCCCTTCGTGGTGCTTGATTAGCTAGTGGTGGTACCCTATTATAGGTAGGTTGACGAGGTTGTTAGGGTTGCACTACTGGCTAAGGGGGTTGTTGCGGACTAACCTGCTATTGTGGGGGTGGTAAGAAGGCATCTGTGGTGGGTTTCTGTACTGGTTTTGACGGTTCCTTTATTGGTTCCCCACAATGTTCACATCTTCATTGTTGACTACTCCCTCAGTTGTAGGCCTAGCTAGTGCAGAGGTATTTTTCCTAATATTTCTAGGTTTGGGATCAAAAGGATTTATCATTGTAGTATCCTTAAAATGGGCTTGTAAGTATTGGGCACTATGATAAAGTTCATTCATGGTGGTAGGACGGTGCATAATCAAGACATTCCTCAGGGTAGGTGTAGTGTTTCCAATGAGCATCTTCACTTGTTCCCCTTCAGAAATAACATCTGTTAGTTTCACTGTCATTCCCCTCCAGCGATCAGCAAATATTATGAAGTCCTCCTAGAGCTTCATCTTCTCAGCAATCAAATCTGCAATTGAGCATGATGGTGCCACCCGATCTCTATATCTTTGTAAAAATTTGGTCTTGACAATATCAAAGTCTCCTGCCTCAAAGGGGTCGAGCGAGTAGAACCACTCCAATGTAGACTCCTCTAGTGATCGGCGGAACAAGAAAGCAAGGACTCTATGATCATTCTTCTAGAATGAGGACTCGTAGAGAAAATCTTTTAGGTGGAGAAAAGGATTGCTGGTACCATTGTAGCGGCAATAAACTGGTAATTAAGAAGGTGGCAGGTGAAAAACTGGCAAATAAGGAATAGGGACCTCAGGAGTTGACTTGGAATCCAAGCGACATCCCAGCTCTTCATAACATTCATTCATTTGGGTGAGCTGATCCATGATTGCCTAGGTGAGAGTAGGTTCTTGGTTTATTGGTGGGAGTATGTGATTAGATGTGTGATTCTAGAGTTCAGGAGCATGGATTGGCAAATTGTCTGATAATTGTCCCATGACCTAGTGGGCCAAGGGAGCAACATGGTTGAAATAAGGTGGCTGGACAAATGATGGTTGAACCACGGATGGTTTAACCATAGATGGTTGAGCTAGTGATGGTTGAATCACAGATGGCTGGACAATAAGTGGCTAAACAAAGGATGATTGATTGAGTGGTGGTTGAACCATAAGACAAGGAGATAAGGCAACTCGATTAGCTTCAACGTGATCAGAGGCAGTTTTGCCCTTCACCATGGATTGTATACGAGAAAAGGTTTCTAAGTTAGTATAAAAAGAGAACTCCCTAAAGAGTTGTTTAACATCTCAGGGAGCAGATGGTTGAGGGACCTCTTGTGCTTCTGACTTAAACAAGGGATTAACGTGACCATCTAATGAAATTTGTTGGTGACCGATCTCATTCTCTTTACATTTAGCGTGTTCCGCCATTCCAACATACCTTCTAGACCTTAATTGCATTGTCACCCTTCAACTTCAAGAAGAGGGTAAAACAAACAAGTTGGCAAAATAAACAAAAAACTCTTTTCTGGTCTTAGTATTTCCAAAAAAAAATTAGTGTTTTGAATTTTTGTTTGACAAACAGGTGATGCAAAGACTTAAAAACAAGATTATGCAATGATTTTTAATTAAACCTCAGGTTTTTGAATTTTTTTAAGAATTTTTCTCTCAACAAATGGGTTAGGATGCTTCAGGTTTTGGGGAGTGGTAACTCCAATCTCCAATGACCTAGGGTTCACACAATCTCACCACGTGTAGGTAACTTGGGATGCTTTGGGTTTTGGGGAGTGGTACAACCAACCCGATTGTGAAGAGGAATACTCCATGTATGAGGAATTATGGAAGCCTTGATGAAAGCCAACCAAGTCAACTAGGAAGGAATATCCCAGAAGAGAGGTTAGAATCCACCAAGAGGGTGTTTTGGATGGGAGGAGTAAATGGGAGAGTGAGCTCCCCGCCTCAAAAGAAAAGAAAAAAGTGTAAGAGAATGAGGTAGTGAGAAGGAGCATAGAATGCAATCAAGTAATAATGCAAGTAATAAGCAAAACATAAACTTAAATAAACAAGCAAACACACAAGAAAAATAACTAGAAACTAGACAAGCAACTAGAAACTAGAATCTAGACTTTGTTTCTCACGTGAGCCAAGTTGAAGTGATGAAAAAGTGATAGAAAAAAGAGGGTTCATATTTGATAGCCAAGTAAAAAGGTGGTCCACATGGGGACCTATGTAAGAATAAGTTGGTTCACATGGGAACCGGAGTGAAAAGTGAAGGTGGTTCACGTGGGAACCGGTTTTGGGTAGAAAAGGGGTGGTTCACGCGGGAACCGATTTGAATGATTAAAGAGGGCCATGTGGGATCAATTTAAAGGTGAATAAGGATCTGATCCAAGTGGGTATGGATCTGAAGAAAGAGGTTTGGTTCATGTGGGAACCGAAGTAAAGAAAGAAATTGGTTCACACAGGAACCGATTTGAAGTGGAAAAGGGTGGCTCACACGGGAACCGGTTTAAATGGTAACTAAAACTAAAATAGGGTCACGCGGTGACCAATTCTAGGGTGGGATAACCTGCAGAAAAGAGGAAAATTTGATTTGAATGGCTGAAAATAAAATTTGGTTCACGTGGGAACCAATTTATAGAAGAGAATTGGTTCGCACGGGAACCAGTTTTAAAAACAAAGGTGCGTTCATGCGGGCACCGACTGAAATAAAATGGCAAAAATTAAATGAGGTACTTATCACTTCATATCTAATTAAATAAAGATGAAATCGTTAAATTTGAGATGGAATCAAATTAGGAAAGGTGGAAAGAAAGGAGGGCTCACACAAGAACCGATCTAGAACTAGAACTAGTTGCAAAGAAACACTAAGCACCCACGTCAAAGATATTGCTTGTCCCACCATGGTCTCCACAAAGTTGTCGACTCCGAAAATGGGACTCTCTTTTGGGTCCATGAATTCGGATTGCCACCTCAAAAGGGGATGAGAAAGGAAGAGAAGAAAACATAGAAAATAACTAACCTTGGTCCCACACTCACATTGATCTCTGAACTTTCATCCCTGGACGTCGCTCGATCATAGAAGAGATGGTTCGGGTCAGGTGAGAGGAGGATGAGAATAAGGAAACTTAAGACATGATGTGGTTGCCAGAAACCATGGGTTCCGCTTTTTATGCAATAAAAATGACCGTGTGTACCTTAGCGGGAAAAGTGTGGGTTAAAGCTTCTCCTTCTTCGGCCAACCGATGAAGAAGAGTCCTCAATTCATAGGTGCTTGGTTTCTTGTGCAACTAGACAAACAAAATAGATGAAAAGACAATTAGAACTAAACAAATTGGAGTATGTGTGTAAATAAAATAACATGAAGCACACAACTGAAAGGAAACTGACCAGATTCGGGTTATCTCTAACCCCTTTTTTCTTATTTTTCATATTAAAAAACTAAAAATAATGTAAAAAATGTAAAAATTATAGGAGGAGGAGAGAGAACGACAAAACAAAGATATAAAAAAAGAACATAAAATTTTTGAGAAGGATTGAGAGAGATATGGCCAAATCTGTATAGTCAAAAAAGCCAAATAGCAGTCCAGAATATGTCAGGTGCGACTTTGCTTCAAAGCTCGCCACAACCAGCCCCAACCTTGGAATCATGTGCCGTCAATTGCAAACTAAATAAGACTCAAAGAGGAGGAACTTTTATGTTTAGATCTTGCGCAGAATACGTCCACATGCTTTTGTAGAGGCCGATGAAGAGAGACCTGTTAGACCACTTGCAAATCGGCCTTCCTCTCTCCTAAACCAACTTTTCACTCTCTAAAAACTTGAAATTCTCACTCTAAACATCACCAAATCGATGCAGGAGTGAGATTGGACTTCTTGATAAGCCTAGGAAGTCATGTACCAACCTCTGGAATGATCGAAAGTCACCTCAATTTATTGGAGAACAGCCATCGCGATGCAGGCGAAAAAATAGGAGCCTTGCGCCCTGGCCCAGGGTGCATGGAACTGGTTCCACGTGTCTGTGTTTCGGAAGCCATTGCGGACACTTTCGAACTCAAAATTCAATGTCGTTTGTTGCGTTGGAAAAATAACAGGCCAAAGAAGCTTTCTACAAAAATGCATCAGCCACCACACTCTCTAAACCTTTAGAATTTTATTCAGAAGTTAGGATAGTGAACGGAAGATCCGATACTGGTTTGAATGATTTCGACGACCAACCGAAAAGACACAGCATAAAACAGACATGTCCGAAACATGAATATAACCATAACCTTCAATGCATGATCATTAGATATTGGTCACTTGGTTAATTTCTATGTTTACATGATATACACGTGGCTTTCACTTGGAAATTATGGCTTTGTGTGGAAAACTCTAGAAAAGGTCCAATTTTATTCAACAAAACTCCAAATCAATATTAAAAGAACTCAAAAGCATTCTAAGATCAATCGTTCCTGTTACCTTATAAAATATGAGTTTTATGTTCTGAATTAGGTGAATTTGGCATGGCTACAGTTCCCGTATGAACCACCCCTTTCCTTCAAAAACTGGTTCCCACGTGAACCACCCACCTTTCCAAAACTTGGCTCCCGCATAAGCCACTCTATTTTCATATCAATCCCCACATGGACCACCCTTTTCCTTCCACTTCATATCTACCCCCACGTGGGCACTCATTCACAAATCAGTTTCCGTGTGAACCACTTTTTAGTTACTAGTTTCAAGTTACTTGTCTTGTTCTATGATTACTTTTGATTTTAAATTTTCTCTCAACCACCCTCTTATGATAAAATCTTTTAAGTCTATTCTGATTAGTTCAGGCATGTTCAACAGTAACTAACCTTATTTTGTCCAAGAGTTCAAGAGCACTTCATATGGGACTATTGCCTCTATTATGTGGGTTTTGGCATCAAATTTTTCTGCTTAGCTTGCCTAATACAAGTTTTAGTAATGCCGAAGCCGATGCAGAAAATCTGACCCAGATTCAAAAAATTCATGAATAGATGATGTAAACAGGCTTCGGAAATGCCTTGGCATGGCCTTACATGCTACAAATGTCCAATATAATGTTCTCATTACATAGCCCCGGTCAAGAGCTTCGCAATGGTGCCCAAAACATGAAAAACGGACACCAGAAGGCCGAAATGACCATTTTGCCCCTGACACTTTGGGACAAATTGGGACTCTAACATGTAATTACAACTTTAGCACATTGTCAAGGTTATATAGAGCTAGGCAACGCTCAAAACGGATCGAAAATCCGACCCCCGGATGAAGAGATATGCAAGAAAGAGCAAATCCGGACGGAAAGCCGTATGTCCTCGCACCAGGGGCATAATGGTCCGATTAGCTCTGGATCGACCCATGGGCTGAAAATTTCAATTTTCATGACCCAAAAATTTGATCTCATGAATATTGATGCATGAAAAATAAATTTGGCCAATGGGAGGAGGCAATTGCATTCAATTACAGTTTCTGACATTATCGACGGTCGAAATCACACCGATCGGAGAAATTGGTAAAATCAGAGATCCTGGGCATTTAGGGAGATCTCAGCCACACATTTGGATGGATCATAAGATCAATGGTCATCAATGATTGTCCCATATTTTTCTGATTTAATTTTGGGTGTGTTTAATCACTTTCTGGCCAGAATTAATAGTAGCCGTCGGATTGGGAGTCTTTTAGATGAATAGACTAGATTGGGTCTCTGTCTCTTCCCTCCACATGCTTTGGTCGAACCTACCAGATTTCTCTCTCCTTACTTGTGCGCAAGAAGCCCTAGAAAATAGGGGAGGGAGGCGCACCCACCTCCTCCTTCTTTGGCTGGTGGGTCCCACTCAACCACTTCCCTCAACCACCTCCTATGGCTTATCCCTATCTCTCCCTTGGTTTATCTTCATCCTAACTAATCCTACAACTAACCAAGCCTATCCTCATACAAGCCTTGGTCGAACCAGCCTTCTTGCCACATGTCATGTGCGCACACCTCCTTGAAAGGAGGAGATGGTGCGCACCCTTCTCTCCCTCTCTTTCTAGTTGGCGCACAATCATCCTCAACAACCAACTATGGGTTATCCTTATCATCCCCAACCTCCCTTGAGTTATCCTTATCTCCTCTCAACAACCTCCAGCCTTATCTTCTCCTGGAGATGGCGCCCCTCAGCCCCTATAAAAGCCCCCTCAGCTGGCCATGTGCAGGACAAGCTGATCACCCTGCGGAAGCCTTGCCTCTCCTCCCTCTACCCTGCTCCAAGACAGCTTCTCCTTGCTTGGACATCTTCATCAGCAAGTCAGAAACCTCTCCATCCCCCTTGTGGTGTTCTAAGTGAAGAAGAAGAAGGAGAAAAGGCCTCCCTCCAGCAGGTGCGCCAGCAGCAACTCAATCGGTGGTGCACCGATTCCAACAGCAGGTGTTCCTTCTTGGAGCACTGATTCCAGTCCCATTTTCAGCAACAAAAGAAGAAGAAGAAGAAGAATAAGAAGAAGAAGGGTATAAGTCCAGCCATCTTCTCCTTCAAATATCCAACAAGGATTGTGCCAAAAAGGTGAGGGAAGATGTAGTACTTTCTAGTTCTTTCCCTCCCTTCTTCTTTCTCTTCCCCTCGGCCTCCTCTATGGCCATTCAAGAAGCTCCAAAAACCCAGCCTTGTTTGTACCACCTAAAGCCCATGTTCAACCTTCTTATGTTGGTCCCACAAGCCATCAAAAATCAGCCTCTTTGAGCCCTTCATTTCAGACCCCTGCTGTCCTAATTCTGGCTCCTCATTGCCCATGTGCACACAGCCCATAGGTGGCCTATAAACAGCCCATTTGGCACCCCCAAACAAACCAATCACCCTCTTTGATGTATGGAAGGAAGGGTGACAGCCCGGGCCTCTTGGAATCCGCCGGACGGGCCAAGAGTTAAGCCGGGTGGTCCTGATTTCTACATGTCAAGATGCCCTTTGTGCATTCCTAAACTAGTCCTAGTTCACACCTAAACCTGCCCCTTGTGCAGTCCTACCAAAAGCCCACCTAAACAGCACCTTAGCCAACCCATTCCAGCCCCTCTGAGGTTTACCTACCCTACTGCGATAGCAAGATTTCAAGGTGCAAAAAATGGAGTGCAAATCAGGCCAACCGGGCCATGGAGGTGCAAATCAGGCCCATTAGGTCATGGAGTGCAAATCAGGCCGCCAAGGCCCACGAAGCTCAAGAATGAGCCTTACCAGGCTGACATGACATGAAGAACAGCCCATTATGCTGATGAAGCTGGCCCATTGGACCTTGGACATTTATAAAGCACACTTAATTAAATCTGAAGGCGAAATGCCAAAATTAAAGAAGGAATTAGTCCACAACTGGACGCTTCATTGGGTGGCTCATCCGGCATGCACCGGAATGCTGACCCAGGCGTAGGCATGGGACACGCTTCCCACTACAGACGGACCCTTCCCACTACTTGGAAAGTCAAATGACTATGCTTTGTAGGATAGGTAAAATTTCACACCGATCGGAAAATAAGGCGGCATGCTGCTAAAATTCTCCTGGTCAAGTGGGATTTTACACCAAGGGAAGGACTTTGACACTTCAACAAGCATTATGGCATATGAACTGCCACATCTGATGTACACCAGCATGAACATGAATATTCAATGAACATTTCAACTGCCGAGTTGATTGCATGTGACTGGGCATCGACACTAGCCCGACAGACTGGATGTGATGCAAACCGAACAAGAGTTAACCAAATCTGAAGTAAACTCAATTAAATCTGAAAATACATTCAAACCAACCTTAAAACATGCTTAAAACAGATCATTAAAGCTTTAACATTCAACAAAAATCAGATTTAACACAATCTGGAAGAATTGATTCAATGCATTTAATCCATTGTAGTTCAATTTCCTAAACCAGTGCAAATCAAATAAGTCACAACCAATTGAAAAGAACAACATAAAGAAAACATTAATGCATATGAAATTCATCTTAAAACATGTCAAATTCATATCATTAACAATTTGAAGTTCAAGTTTAATCACTTTAAACCAAACTTAAAAATATCTAAAACATACCGAACACATCCAAATCGGTATTAAAACACCAACCAATATGAGAAAATCACATGAAAATGACTCAACACATGTCAATTAAACTTAAACAAGTCAAAATTGATCAACACATCTAAAATATCAAGTTCAAACAAAAAATAAAATAAACTTCAACCAATTAAAGTAAAACAAACCTAACAAATCAAACAAGCTCAAAACACTTAACATTCAAATCCAAGTCAAATAAAAATTTAAAATTAACATTTAAAATCACATTAAAATCAGTTCATAAATCAACATAAGTCAACTCAAAACCAACTCTAATCAAACTTGTTTGCATCTCATCGGGCTTGAAAGGCCAGGGCCCTTTGTGTTCTTTATACGTTGTGGATGTGCACGCTTTCGTCAAACAAGATCGCTATGGCAGTTAATCAAGGGTGTTCGAGTGTTTGCTCGATGTAAATGAACATTGGATATTCGCACCATCCGATGGAGAGAGGTCAAAAAATATTTTCACAGAACCCGAACCTCGGTTCTATACTCTTTTAATATCACCCGACTATCTGGTATTTTTATGGTCTATCACCTACTTTACTAGAAAAATCGGATGTCGATATTTTAAAACAAGAAAAAAAAATCTTTTTGAAGAATAAAAATGATTCCCTAGGTTCCCACAGTGGGCAAAGGGGGTCTGACCCATAGGGGTTTGAACTAAAGTGCAGTAGGCTCATAGAGCCTCAATCAACTGATCTAGCCAATCTACGAACTTGTAGAACTCATATGTTTTCATAATAATTTTTGATTAGAGTTGTATTGGTGGCTTCTTCTTGACCATTGTCTTTCAGGTAATATGGAGATGAATGATGCAATTTTATACAGTACTTATCGCAAAGGTCTTGTAGACTGAGAGACAAATTGGGGCCCTTTATCCATATCCCATCTGAGCCTTATCATCTAAGGCTTATCTTAACCATTAGATGGGCATTGTTTGGCCGAACTTCAACCTATGCTCACCTGGCTTTTGCACACACTCACCTAAAAGGTAGGAAATGGTGCACCAAATTGCATCTTGCACACACCTTAAATTGGTTGGATGTCTAGCCCAATTAGAAGTCTAGTAAAATTAGAACTCTTTGGGCTTTAGGACTCTCAACCTCCCTGCCTTATCCCCAACTGCATATGGCACCATTTTTTTTCTATAAATAGGCCCCGTATCTGGCCTTGGTTAATGCTAGCTCACCTGACCTATGTGCCAGCTCTGTTCCAGCCCACTCCTCTCTTTGGTGCGCCATCAGTCTTTCTTAATTCCTCTTCTTCTTGCTTGGAAATCTTCAACATCAAGTCAAAAAGCTTTCCTGCCCATTTGGGGTGTGCCAAGTGAAGAAGAAGAATGAGAAAAGAGCTTTCTCCTGTAGGTGCACCAGCGGCAAGTGCTGCCAACCCATCTGACTTGTGCACCAACTCCAGCAGCGATAGCAGGCTTCTTCATCCTTGGTGAGGCATTCAACTCCTTCATCGTCAGCCAAACATCTTCATGTCTCTTCCAGCAACACCTAAAACTAAAGAGAATAAGAAACAAGGAGAAGAAGGGCTCCCTCCATTTGCTGGTGTGCCAACTCCATCAGTAACACCTGCAGCAACCCTGTTCTTCCTCTGTGCAGTCTCCATTCTAATTTCACCAAAAGTTTCAGAAAAAATAGGTAAGGATAAGATGTAAAATTAAGGTCAGTCTCTCCTCCTTCTCCTCTCCTCATCTCTTTTTAACCTTCTTCAGAAGCTTTGAAAAATCAGACCTGCAGAGTCTTTCTTGCCCTCCTGTCTGGCCATCTAAACCAGCCCCTTCAGCCTCCATTTTGGCCATTCAGAATGCCCCTACACAAGCCCTTGAGCTACCCATTAGACAATCCAAAAATATATCCTTGATGCCCCCTAATCAGGCCCAAGATGACATAAAAATCAGACCTCTACTCAGGTCCTGAACCTGCCCCTTTGTGCAGCCCAAAAAAACTCCTGGATTGACCATCAAAATAGCCCCTTTGGCCATATCCAAACAGCCCCATGATGTCACCAACATCAGGCTCCCTTTTTTCCATCCCTCTATCAGCTAATTAGGCTTCTGAACCTGCCCTTAATCAGGCCATGTTCGGCCCCTTTCTGCTGTCCAATTGGACAGATATCAGAATACACCCAAATCAGGTCCCTCTAATGGCTTTGAAACCAGTACCTGTTTAACCCCTATGATGGTCACCTAAATAGGTCTTAAAACACTCCATTCCTATCCTTAATCAGGCCCTTTGAGTGCCCGTAAGCCTGCCCTTTACCAGACCTTGTCTGATCCCCTAATTAGGCTCCCTTGCACAGCCCCTTGGCTTCCCTAGTTGGCCATCCAAATAGCTCAAGTTCTGCCCACCTGAGCAGTAGCTGAACATAAGCCTCTTTAAGCCCATGTTTGGCCTATCAAAACACGCCTTAATCAGGTCCTTGTATGCCCCTTTGTTGGATCCCTTCAATAGCTTCATCTTAGTCTCAAAACAGTACCAAAAACAGATCCTTCTTCAAGCTCTTTCCATGGTGGTTTGCACCACCCACAGCTGCTGCAAGAAAGCATAAAAAATGACTAAGGCATACAGGTTGTGAAGCTGGCCTTGCTGGCCTTGAAGAGAAAGGACAGGCCTTGCTAGCCCATGAAGACAAGAACAGGCCTCTTTGGCCCAAGAACTTGAAGACCGGCCCATTGTGCCGATGAGACATGAACTGGCCCATTGAGCATTGGATAAAATGACTAAGTCTAGGGAGTTAATCCACAACTGGATCCTGCCCTAGACACTTCAACTTGAACCTTAAAATTGACTAAGTCTAAGGAGTTAGCCCACCACTAGGCACTGCCTTATGCTCTGTTTGGTTAGAGTTTCATTTTTGATACTACATCAATATTGATATTAATATTTTTAAATGTTAGAATATCAATATCAAAAGTAATACAAGTTGACACTTGTATATGTAATATACTTTGTTTGCACTACAAATTTTAAAATTGATACAATTAACCAAACACCTTTTAATAGCTCCTATCAATATCAATTTTAAAATTGATAGTGATAGAGGTACCTAATAGTGTTACCGAACAGGGCGTTAGACTTCACACTTAAATTTGACTAAGTATGGGGAGTTAGCCCACAAATGGGTGCTATCCCAAGCTTTGGTATTAAAAGAAACTAAGTCTATGGAGTTAGCCCACCAGTAGGTGCTGCCTCAGGCTTCACACCTAAAAAAAACTAAGTCTAGGGAGTTAATCCACCACTGAACGTTGTCTCAGACTTAGAGAAAAAAAAACTAAGTTTGGGGAGCTAGCCCACCATTGGACACTGCCTCAAGCTTCACATCTAAAAAAACTAAGTCTAGGGAGTTAGTTCACCACTAGACACTGCCTCAGACTTAGACAAAAAACTAAGTTAAGATGTTAGTCCACAATTGGATGCTTCATTGGGTAGCTAGTCTAGACATGATTCCGGTATGCTGACCCGGGTGTACGTATAGGACATGCTTCCTATGCAGATGGACCCTTCCCACTATGTGGAAAAGTCAAAAAGACTTAACCATATAGCATGGGTAAATTTCAATATTAATTGAAAATAAGCCGGCATGTTGCTAAAAAATTTCTGATCCTGTGAAAGTTTACTCCTTGGGAAGGAATCTCCTTTGATAGGTTGAAGGCTTCAACACTTAATCATTTTTTTGACGTGGCATATGAACTGCCGTCATTGATGAATTGGGCATATGAACTGCCTATGTACCATGCACTCGGACATGAACAAATACTGTAAACTTCAATGATGAATTGACTTGATGTGATTGGGCATCAATGCTAGCCCGACAGACCAGACAGGATGCAGACCGAACATAAAACTAAGTATGAAATTACTTCATCACATCTAAAAAATACTTAACCAAATTTGAAAATAGACTTAATCAAATCTTTACATAAGATCTAAGTCTAAAAAACACCAAACATGAAAACACTTAGACAATTTTGAACCATCTAAGTCAACACACTTAACTCAAATAAGAGTTAACTTCTTAAAGAAAACAAGTAAAACATGACGAAAACACTTCAAAACACTTAGAATTTATTTCAAGACAAATGTGAAATTACATCATTAGCAATCTTGACTTAAACTTAACCAAGTTGAGTTAAAGTTCAAAACACTTAAAATATACTAAACACACTTAAATTGGTATAAAAACACCAACCAACGTAAAAAAAAGACTTAACACATGTTAACCAGACTTAGACAAATCAGATGGCTTAAAACATCTTAAATTTATCAACACTTAAACAATTTCATCAACTACTTCAATCAAAACCAATTCAAACTTTACCTAAGTCAAAATCAAGTCATTCAACTTGAACACAGAAACCAACACTTAACATTTAAACTTAAATCAACACTTCAAACTTAAACCCAAACCAATTCCAAACAACTCAAACTTTTAACAAGCATTCAACATTCTTAAAAGACAATGTACCCAAAATTGTTTGCATCTCATTGGGCCCAAAGGGCCTGCACTCTTTGTGTTCTTTACATGTTGTGGATGTGCACTTTCTCAACAAAAAAAATCGCTATGACAGTTAACCAAGAGTATTTGAGTAGTTGTTTAATGTAAAAGAATATTGGATATTCACACCATCCGATGGAGAGGGTCAAAAATATTTTCGCAGAACTCAAACTTCGGTTCTATACTCTTTTAAAATTACCCAACTATCTAGTATCTTTATAGTCTATATAACCTATTTTGCTAGAAAACTCAAATGACGATATTTTCAAACACAAAAAACAAACTCTCATTCTCAAAACACTTAAGATAGATCTTCTCGAGGTTCCCACAGGTAATCATCACAAAGATGACTCATCAAATATTATATTTTGGGAAATATAACATCATGTATGTAGAGTCATCATGTATGTAATGAATGACTCCCAATTGATTAATGAATCAAGTTTGAACAAGGCTTTAGCATACTTGTAAAAGCTTGAGCTCGAACTTGTGTAAAATAAATGAGTTGAGCTTGAACATCATATTACTCACTGGGTTTGACTCATTTGCACCCATATATTTTGATGTTTCCTCATAAATGATTAGTTATATAATAACATCAATTTCAATTAGAGAGGCATTTGCATACCTGGGATTTGATTCCCATAATCTTGCTAGCCAACAAAGTTGTTGAGGATTCTTGTTTAACCTTTTCTTCTTCACTTTGTGTCTATTCTTCTAAATGTCTTATGTGTACTCATGTACATAGTAGATTATTCATTTTTATGATATTTGATTCACTACCTTTTTCAAGGTCATCCTTCTCCTTTGACATGCCTTATATCTTATCTTCTATCTCTTTTGTATAAATAATAATGATGCTTGATATAACCATCACAAATATAACTCATCAAATATTATATTTTGAGAAATATAACATCTTGTATGTAGAAGGGATCGCAACATGTACATGCTTTTTTTCTTTTGTTTTCATAACCAAGTTATATGTAGCGAATGACTCCTGATTAATTAACGAACCAAGATTGAACAAAGGTTCATCATACTTGCAAAAGCTTAAACTCTAACTCTAACTCCTGTAAAATAAATGAGTCAAATTTGGGCATCATATTATTCGGCTTGGCTCAACTACTTTGCATCCCTATTTGTGACACTTCCTGATAAATGATTACTTTATAATATCATCAATTTCAACTAGAGTGGCATTTGCATACCTAGGTTTTGATTTTTGTAATCATGCTAGCTGACAAAGTTGTTGAGGATACTTGTTCGACCTCTTCTTGTTCATGTGGTGTCTATTATTCTGAATTTCTTATGTGTACTCATGTACACCATAGATTTTTTTACGATATTTTCTTTCATTATCTTTTTCAAGGTCATCCTTCTCCTTCATCATGCCTCTTAGCTTATCTTCTATCTCTTCTGTATCAAACACTAATGTTGTTTGACATAATCATGATGAAGATGACTCATCAAATATTATAGTTTGGAAATTTTAACATCTGTACGTACAAGGGATCATAACATGTCCATCCTTTTTTTAGGTTGTCATAACCTACCTATATGTAATGAATGACTCTCATATCACTTATTGAGTAAGTGCCCCCTTAGTGCACCACGCTATAAAATGATTTCTTAGTATCAACTTTACTCGGAATTGCAAATAAAAAGAATATTCTTCAAAACAAATCTGGCATAACTAAATTTTGCCGAGTAAAAGTTTTGATAATGTTTGGTTCTCGACAAATTATAACCAACTTGGCTATGACACCAATGAAGGAGAAGCAAAGAGCTTTGATAAAATATTTATTCACTTATGAACATGTGGATCATACAAGATTCTCACAAAGATCACTTTATTTCTCTTTTATAAGCACCTACACAACTCTTATGGGGTGTTTGGTTGCATGATAAAATTTTGTACACTTTCATGATAAAAAATTGTATTAAAATAAAAAGTGAACCAACTCATGACATAAATTTATCATGTTTGGAGGGATGTGATTACAAAAAAGAGTAACTACCACACATGACCAAACAAAGTGGGGGACCACAAGAAAAAAGAAAGAGGTGGGACCCTCTTTTTTTGTTTAAGAAGAAAATCACTTTTAAAACATAAAATTGTCATGGTTACCAAACACCTCTTTTAACAAGTTTTCTTACAATTTTTAAAAATTAAAACAAAAACCCTCATTATGATGCAACCAAACACCCCAGTAGCTCATTTAAGCTCTCAATCTACGCACCTCATTTTTCATGAAAGCAGGAGCGGATGAAAAATCTCTTATTTATAGATTACCAAAGAAGCTTCAAGATCTTTATTCTATGTTAGTGGACGGTCACAGTAATCAGAGAAGTTATAAATATTCTAGAAAAAGACGAGTTCAGAAAGAAGATTACAAAACAATCGTTGTTTTGTTGTCCTCTCTCTCTCTCTCTCTCTCTCTCTCTACAAGAACGTCGTTGGTTTCAATGATGTCGACGGCTATGTTGTAGCTGGTGATGCTAGAGTTCAAGGACAAGTTAGAGGTATTGAAGATCTAGGAGATGTTAGAGTTGGCTGAGTCAAAAATATATATTGAAAGACGTATATATATGAATATATATATATTTGAGTGTTTGTGTTTTGACAAAGAAGGTAAAAGGATTTCATGGGTTTGAAAAATCAAGAATAAAATAATTATTTAAATTTGAGATAAATTGTAAAGAGAAATTTATACGAAATGTTCTAAAATTAAAATCTAGCACATCAAATCAATGTATGAATATTAAAACTATATTGTATTTGATATGACACTGACCAAACAGAATATTAAGTAGGAGTAAGTTATATCTTTGTCAGCTGCAAAGTTAAATAAGAACAGGGTTAACTCAAATTTTCTATCTAACAGGTTCTATAATAGGTACTTGAGTTATTATGAAAATAAACTTACAAATCACTCCAACTTGATTATGCTAGCCAAGTGCAACCTCTACAGTTATATGCTATTTCTAGAGCCAATAGATGGGACCGTAGACAATGGTCTACTTGGTTGAGTATTAAAAACGATGCTGTATCATTTTTCCCATATTGATATTTCTACAAATAAGAGCATCAATAACAAAATTGATAAAGTAAACATTTATATTACAATTAGTATCAACATCTTATCAATATTAATGTCATTCTAAAAATCAATAATGATAGCAATAGTTAATACTAAGTTTTTGAAATAGTACTAGAGGCATACAACTTTGAAATTAGCCAGTCTGAGATATTTACATAAATCAGATTACCTTTTTTTATTGCCCTGTTATTTTCCCAAACCACTTTTTCTTTCTGTTTTTTCCCTTCATCCGAATTAGACCTCATAAATATTGAATTAATTTTGCATTCAACTTAAGTAAAACGTGAAAATACGTGATCACTTTGAATACCTTACTCTTTTATAATATTGAAAGAATGGTCCACATGGATCAAATTAGGTCACCTATAACTGTTGGAGCACGTGGTTGGGATCAATTTAAGCTATCTCTGACATAAGGTCAACAAATCCAAGGTGCCGCACCCTCGTTGTATTTTGTCTAACCTTGAACCAGATCAAAATAGAAACAATTCTAGAAAAGAGCTTAAAGATGTCCAAAAACCCATCTTAAATATTACACATAGATTACACATAATCCATGATTAATCATGACATTGTATATGATGATATGCAGCTGAGCTTGCTCATATATGTCGGACATGAGTATCTTGGCACAAGTATCTTGTTTCTTCCTTCGATCCCTTTGAGAGAAATTAAAGTTAGAAAGTTCAAACAACAGTTTCAATCGTTTATGCCCTATTTGATAACATTATCGGGTACCTCTCACTGTCAATTTTAAAATTGATATTGATAAGAACCTTTAAGAGATGTTTGATTAATTGTATCAATTTTAAAATTTGTGGTGCAAACAAAACATGTTATATAATACAAGTGTCAACTTGTATTACTTTTGATATAGATATTCCAACATTTGAAAATATTAATATCAATATTGATATAGTATCAAAAATGAAACTCTAACCAAACAGGGACGCTTGACCAGCCATGAACAACAGAAACCAGTACACGAAACAACAAAAGGAAACTAGTACACGCACGACAATAAACTAGGTAGCAAGCAACCATCAAACAAGAGACGTTTCATCTCATGTACACACTGAAGTGTAAGTATGTTAGATTTTACTTTTTCTAGGCATGGCAAGAGCCGTAAGAGGATGTTTGCAAGCCTAATAATTGTTCCATCCACCCAACATATGAAGTGTCGCACAAACAATCCTTTCTGCAACATAAACCATGTGTCAATACCTAGAATAACGTAAAGTATCAATGGAGAATCATCAAACTTTAACTAGAAGAGTATCTTGATAATCAGTTTCACCTTAGATGTATCAATACAACAAAAGCAATGCAGGATCTGGTCACCAAGCCAGTACCCATGAATCTTTACCTTTGATGGTAGCTCATATTCCGTAATGTCTGCATTTACAGGTGAAAGAAAATCTAGAGACCACCCCAAACCAATTTGAAGATGTTCCTGCTAGCAACTCCACTGATCAGGTTACTGTTAGACTTCAACATCTCTTCCTGAGCATGGAGATCACCTTCCTGCTTAAAATGCATTCAACAAACTTGTTCAAAGTCAAAACTCCAACAACCAATCACCACATTGACACTCAATTCACTATGAATAATGTTCCTGAGCCAAAGTCAATGAATCTGAATTATGACTATATACAGTAAATAGAAACAAGAGTGTTTCAAATGATACTAAATGGACAATAAATAAAGCATCTAAATTTGCCAAATATATTTAGAAATTATGTTGTTTGGGGTGTAAGGCACCTGAAGTGGAGAAGTCACGTCACCTAAGGCACCACAGGTGACTGCCTCAGCGGTGAAGACAAGAAAAAAGGCTCAGCCATCGCATGGTGCATAGGAGGCCTTACTGACTATGCTGGAGGCGGGACACAGATGCCAGTTGCCACCAAATGGAGAATGTTGGATGCCCACCCCACACAACCACGATGGCACCCTTATCAGACACAGGAGACAGGACCCACTACGGGTCCAAATATTTGCCTTACCCAGCCGGTACATAACTTTTGAATTCTGCATGCCAGTTTGATACCTTATGAGGAAGGCAGATCTTAGGACTGACAATGGGTACCATCTCCCCTGTCCAATTAAGTTGGGGTTGGCATCTGATATTTCATCTGTCCTCTTGCAGACATTGGTGACTCCATTCCATCTCTAGCTAGTCTTTAAGGGTCTCATAAGAACCTAAAATGTCTTTCCTCGGCAAAAGTGGTGATGAAAGCAATTGTGTAGGGCATTCTAGGCCGACACCAGGCAAGGAGAATCCTGTAGCCTCACCTCACTCTCTAGGTTGTCAGCTCAAGTGCCTTTGGTAATAGTTTAGAAATGGTGATCCTTGTAATCTAGATTGCATAAATTAGTATTGGAAGCATTAAAAGAGATAGCACTGACAAGTGACAAGTAAGCACGGGCGAGTGCAGCAAGTGTTGGGTATAGTTTTACCACACCAAGTGCAATTTCTTCAGTGACTTGTGGCACCTGTAATTTTACAAGGCATGGTTAGTGTATGATCAAGCAGGAAAAAAATTGCGTACATGACTAGATAGCCATCACGAACAATAAATTGTGAATCCATAAAAAGAAACCATTAAGGTTTTCAAAGACATCAATGTCTGAATTGAAAATGGAAAACGGAGAGAAAAGTACAGATAGAATAGCTGATACTGTCAAAAGCAGAAATTCTCGTTATTTTACCATTTATGAAAGATATACCTGCATTAGTTGGAGAGCAAAGACATCAGTCACTGTCATTTTCTCAAGATCTTGACACCTCTTAACAAACTCCTCAAAGGAAGGGCAAAGACGCACAGTTTCATTATTCATGGAGGGGAAGTGTTCCACATAATAGCAATTTATTGACTGCGTAAGATAAGCATATTTCTTCACAGTATCTGTGATGCCACTGGTCCTCTGTACGTCAAAACCTTCAAGAATTTCTGTTGTAAAGCAACTGAAACAGAACATGAAGCTCTTATTAGTTGCAATGAATTTCAATGAATTGACATGAATTTCAAGGAATTGACATGAAGCTTGGCAGAAATTTCATCATTTGATGTTTCATCAGAAGATATCAGCATCTTGCATCATAGAAGATAGCTTGAATTTAATTATTGTTGAGATTCAAGAACCCCGACTACTATGGACTTGTAGTCCATATGTGAGAAAACTCCCTTAAGCATAAGAATCCTTTAATCAAAATCTAATGACCATCCCTATAAATTCCTCTAATCATGTTACCTCTGATACATAATAACTTTCAACCGATATTCTGTCAAAATTTTCTCGATTCCTAATCCTCAAAATGTTAGTCAATGAGTTTAGAACTATCAAGAGGCAGAATCTAGCAGAAAGAACAATTTATTACAGTTCCCAAAACAATAAAGTTGTGTTTTTAATGATATATCAAAAGCAATAGATACAATGAATAATAATGATACCTAGAGTCTTGAGTAGAATCTTGGCTTTGTCTATAAATGGAGAAAAAGTTATCCATAGTCTTTTTATGTCCAAATTTGAGAACTGCATCAATTTCAAAGAGAACATATATTTCTATAAAAACAATAATTAAAGTATTTTAGTTCTCATATCTGAGTATGTTTCTGGACAGAGTATAGTTACTTCTACAGTTCTGCATACTTGTTAACTTATTCCTTATATTAATTAACCTACAACTGAACATAGGCCAGATATGAAACCTTGTAAAGTTCCATATATTTTTTCAAACCTTCCTCCCCAAGAATAGCAGGGAACTGAAGAGTTGACCCAGGAATACTTCAAAGCCAATAGTCTACTTAATGTGCTTAAGGGTTGTAGGTTGTTTACACAGGTTCTCACATTTATGATGGTCTAACAGCTCCATTACGCTTAGTACTATTATTTTGATAATGACAAAGTCCTAATTATCACAGAAACCAAGATACAAAAGAATGCAAATGAATTAAAAATAATATTAATCAATTTACCAACACAAAACATGAAGCTTACGCAGTTTTTATGCTTTCAGCTGCCTCGGATGAATTAGGATCTCCTTCAACTAGATATATAAGCTTTTGGAGACCACATCTCTGCAAAAGGTTAGAAAGAAAGAAAAAAAGATAGCATTATTCAAATACAAGAAACTTGACGACATGGATATTCTAGTTTAAACCATTTGCAAACTTGTGAGCAACCAAAGAGATGATAATAATTATTTCCGATGATTGAAAAGTCTACAGTAAATGTTCCAAAAGTAAAAATCTCCATTAATGAATGATGTATGTTGCTGATTTGCTATCAAGACATATTCTACTAGAGGTGTCAATGGGCCACTGATGTCTGAAAACCCAACCTGATCTAAGGTATGAGCATCAGGCCTATGCAAGATTATTTAGCCCATTTACGAAATACAGCTCGGGCTTAAAGAAGAGAAAAAAAAAAACAACTCATTTTATCAGGCCAGGTTCTGGCTCAAACCAGAGCCTGTAACATTCAACCAGCATGTTTCAAACAAAAAGTTACAAAAAACATTGAAATCTGCAGCTGTGTGCACTGTGCTGGGAAGCTGCATGTGTGAGCGTACCCTGAACACAGCAGCTGCATATGTGACCATGACACAACATGCATTTTGAAATTTCCCAGACCACTTTCAAAATATGCATTCTGCCTTGGCATCTCCATGAATATGCCGTGGCACCACCACAACACTCTGCTCCATGTTGCCTCCTCCAATTACACTCTATACTCCACCTTCAAGTGCCTTGAACCTTCGTGTGCCACCTTTTCCTAGTCCAAGTGCCTCACCTCCATATGACTCGTTGATGGGGAACGGGTCCAAAATAGTTTAGGGTCTTTGTATTTCGTTCCTTAGAAGGACCCGTTTGTAAATACTTTGAGCTTCATTTGCCGTTATGTCCTTTATGGACATGTTTGTAAATATTTTATTTTTAGGGATCTTGCTACATTTTGTGCACTATAAATAGAGCATGGCACTGATGAAATGGAAACAACAATAGAAGAGATATTTTTGGATCATGTTTGTGTGCTTTGTCCAGTAGGGGGCTCAGCCCAGATAGTCTCTCCTTCACCTCTACTCCAGCCAAGGTGGCCATTCTAGGATCTCCACCCTCTGGCCAGCAAGCCTTCAACTCCTCACCCTTCGGCCTCTATGCCAATCATCCATCATTCTCCTTCACCTTGGTTCGACACCACCTCCCTTGGTTCCATCATAGACATCGCCTCCACTCGTCTCTAGCCGGCTCAATGGCATCATTTCATCAGCCTCCCAGTCATCTCCGGCAGTTCCAGTTCTGCATGATGGCAGCCCGGTAGTGGAGAGTCCGGCGATCCCTAGACTTCCTCCTAGTTGTATCCTCGTCGCACAACAACCTTGACGAATCGCAGAGTTGCCTCAGCCATCACGCGTGACTGCCAGCCTTCGGACGGCAACAGCTTCCATCGGTTCCAATGCAGCCTTCAGGACAATCTGGCAATCCCTGAACCCTTCCCCACAGCTCCTCTATTTCAAGTCTTCTCCCCGGAGTGTCTGCTGTCGTCTACACACCTCCGCTTCCCCCCTTCGCCTGTCACCCATTCATGTTCCTCCGGAATGCACCGCGGAGCCTCCACCCTGTCCTCCTTCCTCCTGGTAACGGGTAACCCCACCCACAACTGGTCTCCCCTCCCCTGGCTCCCTTCCCCTTTCCTGGACCCCCACAACCTGCACCTTCCCTGCCTCGACCGTCTCCGGCTTGATAGACCCATTTGAATGGCAGCAACACCACAACATTCCTCATTTTCCCTGCACCTTCCCTTCCTTGATCCAAGTGCATAACCAGCCCCCGCCCACCATCAACCATCTTGAGCCCCCATCATGGCCTCCCCACCCCTCCCCTCCTTCCCAACAATGACAAAAATGATGGAGATAGAAGTAGGAGCGTGAAGATAAAGTTGGAATCCACCCGAGTCTTCCCTTCTCCTCATCACTAGCCACCTCCGGCTGCCATGACCCCCTTTGGGGTCTCGCAGCCTTGCACGCTATGGGTTTGCCTTCACGCACCATTTAGGCACAGCCATGCTTCCACCAAGACACCCTAGTTGGGGTTGACACAACGTTCGAAACTCATTGACAAGGTTTCTCCCAATATGGAACAATGATGGGGGAACTTATTCAAGAAATTTTAGGGTCCCTGTATTTCTGTCCTTAGGACACGTTTGTAAATATTTTGAGCTTTATTTGCTATTATGTCTTTTATGGACATGTTTGTATATATTTATTTTTAGGACTTTTGTTACATCTTGTGCTATATAAATAGAGCATCGCACCAATAGAATGAAAATGACAATAGAAGAGAAATTTATGAAGCATGTTAGTGTGATTTGCCTAGTAGGGGCGTGAGACCATTCCAGGATCTCCACCCTTCAGCCTACGAACCTTCACCTCCTCCTCACCCCTCAACCTTTGCGCCATTCATCTATCATTCTCGTTCACCATGGTTTGACAGCACCTCCCTTGACTCCGTCATAGACATCGCCTCCGCTCGTCTCTAGCTAGCTCAGTGGCATCATCTTCACCGCCCTCCCAGTCATCTCTAGTGGTTCTAGTTCTGTGCAATGGTAGCCTGGCAGTGGGGAGTCCGACAATCCCTGGACTTTTTCCCAGTCATCTCCTCGTCACACATCAAGCTTGACAAATTGTGGAGTCGCATCGCCATCGTAAGTGATCGCCAACCTTCATATGGCAGCAACTTCCATCAGCTTCAGTGTAGCCTTCGGGAGGATCCAATGATCTCTGAACCTTCTCGTCGTTCCATGTTTCAAGTCTTCCCCCTAAAATGTCTATCGTCATGTACTCTCCACTTCCCCTCTTCATTGGTCACCCATTCCAATTCCTTTGGAATGCACCGCATGTAGGAAGATCAAAGAGGGGGATTTCGAAGTGACCTTGTTTTGGGACTTTGACAAAGAGTAACTTCAGGAACCTTCCACGATTGTATGAAGTATTCCTTATATAAAGGGCTTCTACCTCTTCCCCTTCATCCAAAACACTAACTACTCCCATTATTTCCTCTCCTTAATTCTAAAAAGAATTATGTACCATCAATAACATATTTAAAAGTGGAATATTTCTTAATTTAATTCTTATTTATTGGCATTGGTTTCTATTTATTGGCAATTCATGTAAACGTTATCTCATAGCGTTTTTACATCTCCCACTTGGCCAATAAATAAGTATATTCTCTCTTTGTGTGAAGTAAAAATATTTCTATACTTCACCTATCTTCGATACACATACACTTTCCTATGTATTCTCACTATTTGTGAAATACAAATATGTTTTTATATACTCTCACTATCTGTGAGATAAGAAAGCTATGAGATAAATATATATTCTTATCTCACTATCCATGAGATACATAATATTCATATGCATTTCCATTATTCACAAGATATATAAATATTTCATGTGCTTCCACTATCTATGGGATACATATATATTCCAATACATTCTTATTATTCGTGGGATGCAAAATTATTTCTTTGATTCATATGTTCTTGAGAGTTGAGTCTCATCAAACCTACATGCTTAATGAAATTTTTTGCCAACATTCTTTTTATCAAAGGATCGACAATCATATCGTTGGTAGGGATATGAGTTACATTTAATTCCCCTTTTTGTATAATATCCAAAATATGATGATATTGTATTTCTATTATGTTTCCTTTAAAGCTATTTGTTCAACTATTAATCAGGCTAATGACAGCTTGATTAAAACAATAGATCTCAATTGGCCCATTAACCAAATTAAGACTTAAATCTATCAAAAATCATCAAATCTAGACAGTATGAGTAACAGTCACACTATAAACTATCTATGGGATACAATCGATCTTGTCGCACACCCTTTTTTTTACTTCCCAAGACACAATCGCACCACCAAAAATAAACAAGTTCCCCAAAGTGAACTTTCTGTCATCTTTATTCCCTTCGAAATCTGCATTGGAGTAATCAATCACATCAAGTGTTTCCATTTAATAAATTAACTATGGTGCACTGTATCCTTTAGGTACTTTATAATTCTCTTAACAACTTCCCAATGTGTTGAACCAAGATTTCATGATATATGCTCATCAAGCTTACTTTAAATGCTGCATCAGACCTGTTATAAGCATTATAAGCATTAAGCTTTCAACTTACCTGAGCATATGTCATGTTAAGTGAGTCTTGTCCCTCTCTGAGACATTGCTCTTAACATCCTCCCATAAATCTTCTTAGTACGAACCATATGTACTTTTCCTAATTTATGCATAATAATCTAGCTTTTTGTCCCTTTCTATATGGACACTAAGAACATAGAACGCCTCTCCCATATCCTTCATCTCAAATTTTTCACAGAGCTCAAATTTTGTCTTATTCAACTTTCCATTGTCATTTTCAACAAGCAATACATCATCCACATATGAGGATAATGTAATTACCATACTCACAATTTTCATAACATATATATAGCTATCCAACGAATTTAGAACAAAGTTGAGTTGAGCAACAACATCATGAAATTTGAGAAACGATTGTTTAGATGACTATTTCAAACCATAAATTGATTTTTTAAATTTATATTTTTTCCTTTTGACGTTCCTCCTGAAATCCTTTAAGCTGTAACATATAAATATTGATGGGGAAAAAAATTTATAAATATTTGTTTAATCGTTTTTAGGTTTATTTTTTCTGCTTATGTCATTTTTTTTACGTCTTTAAGGAGTCCTATAAATATTTTCCTCAAGTCCTGAAATGGACATGTCTGTAAATACTTTTAAGTCTGTCCAATCTTGTAATCGGACTCCTCTTTATAAGAGGAGGAGCTCCATCGATGGAAAAACATAGCGATTGGAATTTTTGGAAACCTTGGCTAGGTCGTTCCCGAGCAGGGGCGTTGCCCCATCTTCTTCCTCTTCATTCCCCCTATGGCGATATCCCCCTTTTCCTTCCACCCTCTGGCAAGGCCATTCCCTTCCTTCTCCTCACCCTCCGGCCTCCGCACCGTTCTTCCCTCTTCCCCTTCACGGTTCGACGACGACGCGTCACAGGCCCTTGTTGAGTACAAACGGCGCCTCCGCCGTTCCAGCGACCCCCAGAAGGCTCTCCATTAGGTTCCCTTACTCCCGTAGTCCTCTCCCAGAGTCGTCTTCGCGATCTACACTTCGACGACTCCCTCCCACGGCCACGGCGATGGCGGATCCATCCTCCGGTGTCGCAGCGGTCGCGATCTGCCTCCAGGGACTTCCGGGGACCCTAGACTCCGGACGGTGTTGAGGAAGCTCTCCGGCGATCCTCGGTGAAGCTCTCCCATGGTCCCCCTCACTTCCGCAGCTCCTCCAAATCCACCTTCGCAGAGCAGGCCTCCCCCAAACAACGCAGGAGAAGAAGAAACGGAAGAAGAAGACAGTGAAGAAGCGTGCGGGAGGGGGCAGATCTAGCGTTCCCCGGATCTGCGTCCCTTTTCTCCTCTTCCCATCGTCCCCGCCTGCCTCCCTTTGGCCCGCAGAGCTTGGTTGCCCCGGCCGGACAACGTCGAGGCCTCGGGCTCCTGTTCCCCTGCTCCCCTGCTCCACCGGCTGCGCGCGGCTCCGTCCGGATGATGACAACGACGACGACGCCACGAATCGCGGGCGAGAACGACGCAGCTCGCCCCTTTTGTCGTGGCGTGTGTCTACATGGGCATCCGGCGATGTTGCCATGGCGCCAAACGAGAGACGGCGAGTAGGTGGCCACGCGACCACCTCGGCAGCGAGTAGAGGACCGCCACGACCCCCTCCCAGTTACGCAGGCGAGCGGCCTCGCGCAGACGCACGACTGCGGTTTGCCGCGGCGGGTGGTCTGGTCGCCGGTCCACGGTTCAGACCAGGTTCAGAGCCGGTTCTGGCCGATTCAGGCACTAAACCGGCCAGTTCAAGGTGTTTTGAGCCGGTTTAGATCGGTTCAGGGTGGGCCGACTTGGTTGGGTCTGGCTCGGGCCTGTTTTGATCGGTTTGAACCCGGTCCGCCTCATTTTGGGTTTGTTTAGGTCGTTTAGCAGCGATTAGCGCCGGTCCATTTATTTTTTCGTTCCGTTTAGTCCTTTTAACCGGTTTGTCCCGCATCAAATATCCTCCTTTAACTCTCAATTAAGGAATGTAATCTTGACATCTATCTGGTGCAACTTCGGGTCAAGATGCACTACAATAGCCAAGATTATTCTTATGGATGCAAATTTTGCAACCAGTGAGTATGTTTCTAGATAATCAATACCTACTTTTTAATTATAACATTGACAACTAACCGGGTCTTATAGTTTTTTTTATAAGCCCATCAGTTTAAAGCTTTTTCTTTAATATCCATCCATTTACACCCAATAGCATTTATATTCTTAGGTAAATCACAACTCTCACACTACATTAATTTCTATAGAGTTCATTTTTTCTTTCATGGCATCCAACAATAATTCTAATTCACGTGATTTCATTACACCAATATAGTTTATCGAATCTATGTGATTTTCCTCATCTATGTCTACTGTCAGACATGAAGGTTTACATGAGTATAAATAGTAACCATTCATCCGTACAAGTGAAGTTTTAGTTCTTTTGTACGTACATTGAGTTGTGCTTCTATCATAGGATTATCTTGTTCCTTAACTATTTCTTGTTAAGATGGTTATACAATCATAGGTTCTTATTCAACAATTGGATCATTGGAATATTTTTAGAACTATCTAACAGACATCAGATATCACAATTAGAGGTTCTTTCTTGATTTCATGAGATTCCTCTTCCTCTAGACTTTCTAAGAATGTAGCATACGTATATTTTATAATCCCATTTTCCTTATGAAAAAACCTATAGCCAAAGATTTTTCACAATATCCTATGAATTTACACTTTAAAGTTTTTAGTTCTAACTTATCTCTAAGTTGTTCTAAAATGAGAACATGGGTTGTAGACCCCTATTTCTTGAGGTGACTTAGATCTGGTTTCCTCTTATTCACAATTCATAAGGTGTACATTCGATATATTTGATGGGTATTCTATTCAATATATAATTTGCTGTGAGTAATACTTCTTCCTAAAACTTGTTGTGAAGACTAGAATGTGATAGCATACACCAAACCACATTCATCAAAGTGCTATTTTTCTTTTCTACCACACCATTCTGTTGTGTCGTATACAACAATATTACATGTCGTTTTATTCAATGCTCTTGGCAATATAACTCAAACTCTTTCAAGTTATATTCTTCAGTTCAATATATTCTTAACACCTTAATATCTCTACTCAATTGTCTTTCTATTTCTACGCTATATCTTTTAAAACAACTAAATGCCTCAAACTTAACAGAATTAAAATACACATAGACCTTGAGTAGATATCTATGAAACTTATAAAATATTCCTTGTTATCATATGTCTTTGTGTATAATAGGTTACAAATATTCGAGTGAATCAATTCTAATAATTCTTGTGATATATGTCCAACTAAGCGACTAAGGTGATAAGTCAACCTAAGTTAAACTCAGTAGAAAATTCATCTTTATTAATTTTTTAATTTTAATTTTTTCGAGATTGACTCAATCTAAAATGTCAAAGGTCACATTTAGACAAGACACAAAATATAATCATAAGTTTCTATATCATTTACATAGATACAAAATAAATAATGCTTGAGAACAAATTTTTACAAATTTTCTCATTCTAAGCACTTTCTTGTCTTTTCTATAGATACTTTTAAATCATGGAATCTAACTTCTAGACCATTCTTTACCAATACTGGAACATATATGAGATTCTACCGGATTTTAGGTGCATAAAGCACATCCTTGATGATTATGATGTTATCTTCAAAATCTAGCATTTATGTGCCAACACCTTCTACATCAATATAGGTGTTATTTCCCATAATATCCTCTACTCCCCTTCATTGAATTTCTTTAAGGACACAAGCCATTTCTTCGTCTTTGCAATATGACAAGTAGCCCCTGAATCGACCTCCCATTCATTTGAATTTGACAAACCAACATTACATTCAATAACGCCGACAAATTCTTTCTTTTTGGTTCCTTTATTTTTCAGGTGTAGATTTTCACTCACATTTCCATGCATGCTAGAAGAGTTGGCCTTGAAAAAAATCAAACTCCCCACAACTATAGCAAACATATCTAGGAACCCTCGTGTGGTGTCGATATTGAGTAATTAGCTTCCTATTTATTGCATTGACCTCTTTTAAATTCACCTCTAATCCATTCTTGTTAGCCATGTCATAGAATTATATTGCTAACCTTGAAGGCAACTTGATGATAATTAAAACCAAATTAACAATTCAAAAGATTGTGACAACTATATCCATCGAGGATAATAGGCTAAATAATACAATGGTGACTTATATTTTGTCTGCAATCTCTTTTTTAAGTGTGACTAAATTCTTGGTCCTAACTATCATCTTATTTTTTATGTTCTACCACATTTCTTTGCTTTTGCACTATACAAGTATCATACTTGTTTAGCAACCATTGGGCATTATTTTCTGGGGTAATGGCACATTTTTCCATGATAGTTTGCCATAGTTTATTCATAGTCTCACAAGTTTCGAGAAACCTAATAAGATTATCCTCCATAAACATTATCATTATTTTCCTAGCATTCTTATCATCCATTTCCCCGTGCCTTCTCTTCCTTGTTCTGGCTCTGTAACCAACCCCTACCCACAATTAACCACCTCGAGCTCTCGTCGTGGCCCCTCCACCTCTGCCCTTCTTGACAACAATGAAAATGACAAAGGAGATAGAAGAAGGAGCGCGAAGATGACACTGGAGTACACCCGAGTCTTCCCCTCACCACCCGACCGCCCCAGCCACGTGAAAATTTTGCTGCCACTGCTATTGTGCTCACCAGCATCTCTTGTCAACTACACTCACACTATCGCTTGGACGAAGGTAGGTTGCAAGGACGAAAGGAACCCTCACCCAAGTCTGGATCACCTTAGTCCCACGGTGAAGGGAACACCCTTAGTCTCCAATTAGAACATGTCACAACTCCCATGCCACTTAAGTGGCAGTTCAATAACAATTGGTTCATTGTTACTGAACCGTTACTGAATCGGTTCACCGTTATTGAACCCTCACTAAGCCATTACCGAAATGATTCAGAAACAATTCAGTAACAGGTTACACTGACTTCAGTAACGGTTCAGCAAAGCTTCAATAATAGTTTAGTACCAAGTCACAATGGCTTTAGTAACAGTTCAATAAAACTTCAATAACGAATTCCATTGGCTTCAGTAATGTTCAATAATGAGTTACACTGATTTCAGTAAGACTTCAGTAACGTTCAGTAAGGTTTCAGTAATATTCAGTAACGGCTCAATAAGGCTTCAGTAACGATTCAGTGTAAGGCTTCAGTAATGGTGAACCAGTTTAATAACAGTTCAATAATGATGAACCGATTGTTACTGAACCATCACTTAAGTGGCATGGGAGTTGTGGTATATTCTGTTTGGGGACTGAGGGTGTTCCATTCACCTTAAGATTAAGGTGATCTGTACTCCTCTCGCCCAGGCTTATCGTGACCTGCGCTCACGTGGAAGTAAGGCTATAAACGGGTCGAATTCGATAGCGAAATCACCAGAATCCGATTTCGATTCCGATAATGGTTAAGAGGTTCCGATTCCGATTTCGATTCTGATAATTTCAAAATCACTATGTTCCGATTTAGGTCCGATTATAATTCTGTTATCGAAATCGGAACCGAATCTGATAATTTCTGAAATACATATTAAATATTAATTTTTATTCAAAATAAGTTAATTATTCACATATAATTACTAAAATTTGATATAATCTCTTTAAAACTTTATTCTTATCATTTTATATATTATATCTTATAATTTATTTTATTTATTTTTATTTATTTATTTATTTATTATCGAAATCGGATTAACGGAAACGAAATTAACTAATTTTGATTCCGATTCTAATAAGCTACCGGAATATCCGATTCCGATTCCGATAACTTATAGGATACAAAAACAAGTTCCAAACCCGTTAATTTTTATCGAAATCAAATTGGAATATCGGATTCCGTTTACACCCCTACGTGGTAGGCATGGGTCTTCAATCAATCGAGTCGCAGGAGGGCCCTTCACGACCCCCTCCTCTTCAAGCAGGCCACCTTTGGCTACCACGACCGCCTTTGGAGTCTCGCTGCCTCATGCACTCGAAGTTTACCTTCACACGCTGTTCGGACACAGCCGCACTCTGCAAGACACCTTTGCCTTGGTCCACCGAAGAGACTCCACGATCCCACCAAGAGAATCTACTTTACAGGGACATGATCGCGCTGCCCTGTCAGCCCAGAGGCCCCAGACCCACCAAATGACACAACGGTCCCCCAGCAGATACTTCTTCACTCGCCTCCAACCATGCGCAGATGGCTGCCTCTAACTATCACAACCACCCCATCCCCCCCCAACAGGGACCCTTCTTCGCGTGGCTCCCTCTCTCCACGCCACCTCCACTTTGCCTCCACCCCATGCCCTGGTCATGCTTCTTCAGATCATTCGCAAGAGTGCAGCTGCAGCCTCCACAAACCCCTGCCGGGAAGCCTTCTCACGTGCCTGTCGGGCACATCCATTGATGTCCATGACTCCGCCAAGACCAGGCCCAACAGTTTTGGCTCCGGCCAAGTTGCTGCCACATCCCCCCTCACCTAAGCACGGCCAGCTGACAATCTCATTTTAACCATTTTGTCTGTTTCCATTTCGTTTTAGCATTCTAATCCCAATTTTGTAGTGTTAGCACGGTCCACCATGCCGTCCCGCCTCACCCATGCTGCCTTTGTGACTGTGACTGTGCTCAGCATCTCTCGCAGTGGTGCTGACTCCACCAACCCCAAGCTGCCTTGGCACCTCTTGACACAGTATTCTGTACTCTTTAGACATTTATCTTCTTGATGAAAAAAGGATCTGTTTACTATATTTTGACATTGTCAGCCAAAATCAAGATTCACTAGTGCCTTTATGCCTTACAGGTCACATAGTTTTTGAATTGTTAACACATGTCTGCCATGAGAAATAAGTGGCTTTAAGTCCATAACAGGGAACCAATAATGAGAACAATCAAATTCTGAAAAAAAAATGTTAATAAAAATCCATGGATTATCTATAGTAGTGGGTTGGCAAATAAGTGCATAATTGTCTATGCATAAGAATGTCAAGAAACTTGATAATAAGAAAGATCAACTCCTAAGTTCTAAAAAGGCATCTTTATTTTTAAGTTCCCCTGGTAGCAACCCACTACCAATGGGAGGCAGTGATCCCACCAGCATGGCCCTGGATTGGTTCAGAATCAGCTGATATGAACAAATTGAGCCCGATACTGACAGAAATCGACCTCAAGATCAGGCTCTCTCCCCAAAGAATTGGGTCGGCACCTAGTGCATTTAAGCTAGCTGGTAGCCCAGTACATTCAAGCACTTAATGTAGTTGGCAAAATGACAAGCGACCATGGCAGCCAAAGGACCTTTGATTGCTGAAAAGTAATGCACCGTATTATCTGGTAAAATGTATTTTTTAAGATGTTAGTTTGAATAGTCATATTTTGTAAATGGCATATCTGTAATTAGTTTTGTTAAATGGTTTAGATTGCATGTTGGCTCTGTTTAGGAATTCGTTTTGTTTAGGAAAAAATATATCTTGCAACCCAAGATAAGTAAAAATAAAAGAGTTGGAAATTGGAACCCTATGACCTTGGTCCCTATCCCTCCAATCTGTTGTTGACCAAGGAAATGTTGGCACCAAATTTTTCCACTTAACTCGTTTGATACATATTTCAGCAATGTCGAAGTCGGTGCAAAAACTCTGACCCAGATTTAGAAAATTCAAGAATAGATGATGCAAACAGGTTCTGGAAATGCCTGGGCATGGCTTTACATGCTACAAATGGCCAAGATAATGTGCTCATTGCATAGCCCCGGTCAAGAGCTTCGCAACGGTGCCCAAAACATGGAAAACGGACACCGAAAAGCAGAAATGACCATTTTGCCACCGATACTTTGGGACAAGTTGGGACTCTAACATGGAATTTCAACTTTACCACATTGTCAAGGTTGGATAGATCTAGGCAACGCTCGAAACGGATTGAAAATCCGACCACCGGATGAAGAGAAATGCAAGAAAAATCAAATCTGGATGAAAAGCCGTATGTCATCGCACCAAGAGCATAATGGTCCGATCAGCTCCCAGATCGACCCATGGACTGAAATTTTCAATTTCCGTGGCCCAAAACATTGATCTCATGAATATTGATACATAAAAAATAAATTTGGCCAATGGGAGGAGGTAATTGCATTGAATTACAGTTTTCGGCATTATCGATGACCGAGATCGCACCGATCAGAGAAATTGGTAAAATCAGAGATCCTGGGCAATTTGGGAGATCTCAGCCACACATTTGGATGGATCATAAGATCAATGGTCATCAATGATTGTCCCATATTTTTCTGATTTAATTTTGGCTGTGTTTAATAAATTTTCGGCCGAAATTAATGATAGTCGTCGGATCGGGAGTCTTTTAGATGAACGGTCTAGATTGAATCACTCTCTCTCTCTTCCCTCCACTTGGCTAGCTGAACTCCTCCCCATCTGTCATGCACACAATCCCCTACAAGTTAGGGAGCTGGCCGAACTCACCATCTGATGGCATGGCTAGCAACTTTGGCTTATCTCCCTCAACCACCTCAACAAGCTCAACAACCCCCATGGTTTATCCTTATCCCTCTCAACAACCCGTGGCCTATCCCCACCTGATGGCTGGCCGAACCAGCCTTCTCACTCCCTTATGCGTTCAATCCCTTAGAATATAGGGGCTGGCCGAACCAGCCTTCCCACTCCCTTGTGTGTTCAATCTCCTAGAAGATAGGGGCTGGCCGAACACCCTTCTCTCCCTCTCATTCTAGTTGACGCACAACCTCAACAACCTCAACCATCTTGCCTTACTCCACTCAACAACCTCAACCATCTTGCCTTAATCCACTCAACAACCTCAACAGCCCTAGCCTTATCCCCTTCTACAGATGGCGCCCTCAGCCCCTATAAAAGCCCCCCTCAGCTGGCCATGTGGAGGACAAGCTGATCACCCTGCAGAAGCTCTGCCTTTCCTTCCCCTTACCATCTCTGGCCGAACCAGACCCCACCTCCTCTTGCTTGGACGTCTTCAGCAGCAAGTTAGCAAGCTTTTCTTCCTCCCTTTGATGTGCCAAGTGAAGGAGAAGAAGGGGGAATCAGGCTAGCTCCAGCAGGTGCGCCAGCAGCAGGTGCAACCAACCCACCTGGTTGGTGCGCCAACTCCAGCAAGAGCAACAGGCTTCTTCATAATTGGTGAGGCCTTCAACATCACCAGGACCTTCATCTTCCTCCTCCAGCACCATCTGCACAAGGAGAAGAAGAAAGAATAAGGAGAATAAGGGCATACAGTCCTTCCATCTTCAACACCACCTGCAGCACAAGAGAAAAAGAGAAATGAAACAAGGTAAGTAGAGAAATAAAAGATGTAGCATTTCATTTCTCTTCCTCCACTCTTCTTTCTCTACCCTTCAGCCTCTCCTTTGGCCATTCAAAATGCCTCAAAACCCAGCTGTTCTGGTCCCTTTAAAAGCCCATGTGCTTCCCCTCAATTAGCCCCTTATTGGCCACCTGAATGTGCTCTAGAAAAACAGCCTTGTTGTCTTTTCAATCAACCCCTATGTGTCTCCTTGAAACTCACCCACAATCAGGCCCCTTGAGTGCCCCTAAACACATCCACAATCAGGCCCCTTGTGTGCCTTAAAACCCTTAGCAATCAGGCCCCCTGAGTGCCCATGAACCTGTCCCTAATCAAGTCATTTAAACAGCCCCTTTGCTGGCCACCCAAACAGATCCTTGCATAGTCTGACATCAGTCCCCTTGTTGATCATCTAAGCAACACACCCAATACAGCTCCTACGACACCCCCAAACAAACCAAATATCCTCTTTGATGTGTGGAAAGAAGGGTGACAGCCCGAGCCTCTTGGAATCCGTCGGACGGGCCAAGAGTTAAGCCGGGTGGCCCTGATTTCTACATGTCAAAATGCCCTTGTGCTACTCTTAAATCAAACCCCATGTGGCTTGTTCTCCTTCCCCTTAGAGTATAAGATGAAGGTCGACGCTTTGAGACTCTCGGAATCCGCCGGACGAACAGAGACTACTCGGGCAGGCCTTCAATTCTCATGCCCTTTGTGCAGTCCTAAGCCAGTCCTAGTTCACACCTAAACCTGCCCCTTGTGTAGTCCTACCAAAAGCTCACCTAAACAGCATCTTAGCCAACCTATTCCAGCCCCTCTGAGGCTCATCTACCCCGCTACTACAACAAGATGTCAAGGTGCAAAAATGGAATATAAATCAGGCCAACCGGGCCATGGAGGTGCAAATCAGGCCCATTGGGTAATGAAGCTCAAAACAGGCCGCCAGGGCCCATGAAGCTCAAGATTGGGCCAACCGGACCGACACGATATGAAGCCAGGCCATGAGACATGAAGACCAGCCCATTGTGCTGATGAAGCTGGCCCATTGGGGCTTGGACACTTAAAATAAACCTTAATTAAATTTGAGGGCGAGATGCCAAAATTAAATAAGGAGTTAGCACCACCACGTGGGCGCTCCACCTTGGACAGCTAGCCCGGACCCGTATCCGGTATGTTGACCCGAGCGTAGGCATGGGACACGCTTCCCACTGCAGACAGACCCTTCCCACTACTTAGAAAATCAAATGACTATGCCTTGTAGGATGGGTAAAATTCCACACCGATTTGAAAATAAGGCGACATGCTGCCAAAATTTTCCCAATCAAGTGGATTTTACACCAAGGGAAGGACATTCACACATTTGCACCATTAACAGCATTGAACATGGCAAATGAACTACCACATCTGATGTACATTGACATGGAATACATTGAACATGAACATTTCAAGTGCTGAGTTGATTGCATGTGACTGGGCATCGACACCAGCCCGACAGACCAGATGTGATGCAAACCGAACAAGAGTTAACCAAATCTAAAGTTAACTTAATTAAATCTGAAAATACGTTCAAACCAACCTTAAAACAGATCATTAAATCTTTAACATTCAACCAAAATCAGATCTAACACAATCTAGAAGAATTGATTCAATGCATTTAATCCATTATAGTTCAATTTCCTAAACAAGTGCAAATCAAATAGTTCACAACCAATTGAAAAGAACACATAAAGAAAACATTAATGCATATGAAATTCATCTTAAAACATGTCAAATTCAGATCATTAACAATTTGAAGTTCAAGTTTAATCAATTTGAACCAAACTTCAAAACATTTAAAACATACCGAACGCACCCGAATCGGTATTAAAACACCAACCGACATGAGAAAATCACATGAAAATGACTCAACACATGTCAATTAAACTTAAACAAGTCAAAATTGATCAACACATCTAAAATATCAAATTAAAACAAAAAAAAACTTCAACCAATTGAAGTAAAATAAACCAATTCAAAACAATATCATTCAAATCCTAGTCAAATCAAAATCTGAAATCAACATTTCAAACCACATCAAAATCAATTCATAAATCAACATAGGTCAACTCCAAACCAAATCTAATCAAACTTGTTTGCATCTCATCGGGCCTGAAAGGCCAGGGCCCTTTGTGTTCTTTATACGTTGTGGATGTGTACGCTCTCATCAAACAAGATCGCTATGACAGTTAATCAAGGGTGTTCGAGTGTTTGCTCGATGTAAATGAACATTAGATATTCGCACCATCTGATGGAGAGAGGTCAAAAATATTTTCATAGAACCCGAACCTCGGTTCTATACTCTTTTAATATCACCCAGAGTCCAGACTATCTAGTATTTTTATGGTCTATCACCTACTTTACTAGAAAATTCGGATATCGATATTTCAAAACATACAAAAACAAAGAATATGTTCGAAGAATCAAAAAGATTCCCGAGGTTCCCACAAGAGACCAATGTCACTCCCTCCTTTTCTCCTCCCCTCACCTTGGTGGTTAACACCATTCAGTCCCTCAATCTCCTCCATTCTGCAGCCCACCATCCCCCTCCTTCCAACACCAGGCAACCTGTGCAACTCATCACCCTGGCAATCATCTCTTGTTACCCAACTCAACAGCTTGGCCTCCTTCCGCAGCCACCACCTGTGATCTACGGAGCTGCTAGCTCATGTCCATGCCATGCCCCCTTGAGCTTCACCTCCAACTCAGCCTCACCTGTTTGAGTACAACATTCATCACTCACAGTGGTTGTTACCACCACAGGCCCTCTATGACAGTAGTCTCCACAAGCACTTCCATTGGTTATTGCTCCAAGCTAATGGAGACTGCACCTTCAGTGCTAGACTTGAAAAAGTTCCAATTACAAAAGTAAAAAATATGAAGATAGTAATAACCAGGGAAGAATCAAGGGTTGGGTCAGGATCAGGTCCGCCCTAGGCTGATTGAGTCAAGTTGGATCGTCTAACCCAATCGGGTCAGATTCCATTAAAAAATTTCATTATTTAAAAATAAAAATATTAAAATTTATTATAAATAATAATAAGTATAAATATTAAAAAATATTTTTTAAATATTTCATAATTAATATATATTAAAAAATATTAAATAAAAACTAAAAAATGAAACACTATTACGTAGGACCGTGCTGGTTTCTAGATTGGGGAAACTAGATCGGGGTCGGAGTGGTTGCTCAGAAAATCGACCAAGTTGGACGACCCGGCCCAACTCAATCCCGATCCGGCAAACCATGGTAATAACAAACAAAAGGATGTGATAGACCTAAGCTAATTTGGTTTAAACATCTATAGGGAAATAACTTAATATCAACATTAGTAGGAAAAGATAATTCATAAAACTAACCCCAATTAATTTAGGATAATGATTAGAGTTGATTATAAACACATGCATAGAGACATTAATATACACAAATAGCCTGATCAATAATTTAAAAAGTAATAGTAACAGGATCATATCTAATAATACGCTACCGCATTCCAATTTACCTAGGCTGATTTCTATGCAAGCATTATGGTGCCAAAAGGTGTCAGTACCTTAAGTTCGATGAAACCTTGTCTAAGAACCACTAAATTTAAATAATTAGCAGCGAATGAAAAAATAAATGTTTACATATAACAGCAAAACACAAATGGTATACATAGAGCATGCTCAGATGTACACGTGTTTGATACACTACACCACATTCTAGACCAGGATCAGGGTGTCATATGTCAGATAAGTACCAGCATTCTCAATTTCTGGTCTCTGTAGCGATTGTCTCTGATCGAACTGCATAAATCATCAATTCTTTTTCTTTCAACAATAAAGTCAAGAACATACTCATGGCCAGAGTCTCTGTGTCTCGCAAGCCAAATACCATCCCCAACAGGTAAACGCCTGACCTGAAGAGAAATTTCAAAGGTGTCATTGACCAACGGTGACTTGTAAAGAAGAGAGCACAACAAAGGAAATGCAGTTAGGATCAAGTTGAACAGCAATTTAACTCTTTATTTTCCAATTTGGCTTCAGCTTTTCTTGCACTATACTAACATTTTATTATTGTAAAATGGTAAAGGTACAAGGAAATTTCACCACAAGGCCAATCACAAAGAATCCTAATGCATAGACCTGATTCCAGTTAATCGATATGAAAACCCTTACCACATAATAAACATTTTAAGTTGGGAAGTCACATAGCTCACAGAAATTATAATTTGGTCAACTTGGAGTTAGAATCCATTTGTGCCAAAAAGTACATATAAAAGGATAATTCAATCTTTGATGACAAAATTTGCACTTCCAAAATCAGACTGTGAATCAGAGGACAGTATGGAAACTTACATGGATCGGCAAGATCAGTAAAAAAATCATATTAGCCCAAGAATTATTGGGTCGGGAATGGCCCCTGGATAGGCCAGGATGATCCCAATCCAGATTGACATTGGAATGGACAAGCAAAGAAATCTTATCTAAGATTGGCCTGAATCAGTTCTTCCAAAACTAGTAAAAAATGACCATACAAATGAAAAATCAGTAAGAAAACAGATATGCCGGCGATGCCGGACAAAGTTTATCCAAATACCAATGAAAGTTTCTTCTAAGATCATCGCCAACAAGATCCAAGGATCGCAAAATCAGAATCAGGACTATTGACACCCATATTTAAAAAAAAAAAAAGAGGGGGACCAATTGATGCGGGACAAACCGGCTAATACGGGCTAAACCGACCAAAAACGACTTAAACCGGCGCTAATCGCCCTAAACAGACCTAAACGAGCCCAAAATGGCCTAAACCGATCCAAAACCGGTCTAAACAGGTCCGAACCGGGCCCAAGACGGTCTGAACCGGTCAAAACCGGCCCAAAACGCACTGAACCGGGCTGAACCGGCCGGTTCAGGCGCTGAACCGGCCTGAACCGGGTGAACCGGGTCTGGACCCGGTCGAACCGGCCAGACCAACGTTCTGGTCTGCGGTCCAACGATGGCGGACCGGCCGCGGTGAGCCGGCGGGCTGACCGCGTGCGTGAACGCGGTCGCGGACGCGAGGGGGGGTCGTGGCGGCCTCCGGGACTCCCGCGTCGTGGTCGCGTGGCAGCGATCGAGCCGTCGCCTCCCATCGACGTGGCGGCATCGCCGCGGACTCGCGAGGCCGCGTGCCGCGACAAAACCCGAGCCCGCGGGCGAGGGCGAACGGCTTCCGCGTCGTCTTCGTCCGAGCGGCCGCGCGGGTGGAATAAGCAAGGCCAGCGGTTGCAACGGCGTCGTCCGGCTGGCGCAAGTGGATGGGTGAGGAGCAGACAAGTCGACGGCGACAGCAGGTGGAACAGACACAGTGGCGGGAGTCGATCGCGAGTTGTCGTTCTCGCGGGAGGAAGCCGCAAAGGGAAACAGAGCCGGATCTGCCCCTCCTGCAACCTCCTCTTCTTCAGCTTCTTCTTCTTTCTTCGCCATCTTTGCGATGTGTGCGAAGGGGCAAAGGTTAGGCGGCGGCTTCCGGATTCCGCGTGTGAACGGACAACCCCGGTTGGAGACGGCCCTGCCAGGGAATCACCAGACTGGCAGCAGGAGGCAGACATGTCCAGGGATCGCCGGACTGTCGTCACTGTTGCGATGTCATCGGGGATGAAGAACTTCGAAGGAGAGAACCACCGTCGAGTTGCTGTCGAAGGGGAACCGAGAAGGGGAAGAGAGGATGAATGGCACGGAGGCCAGAGGATGAGGAGGGAGAGGGAAGACGGCGCACCTCGCCGGTTCTGGAGGGTGGAAGAGATGACCTACCTGGCCGATCGGAGGAGGGGTGAGGAAGAAACCGGCCACCTGCCGGAGGTGAAGGAGAAACGGCCCTCTTGGCCGGGGTTGGAGGAGAAGACGGGGGGCCGCAGCCCCCTGCGCGGGAGAACACCAATGCCTTCCGGCGTTTCCAAAAATTCACTATATTACTTACTTGCTTGTGCGCACAGACATCTTCTCCTTATATAGGGAGAAGAGTCCAGACGTAATTACAAAAAGGTCCTCAATAAAAGGAATATTTACAAACTTGGACCAAATTTTAAAAGACTAATAAAATTGTCCCCATCACCAATCCTCCGAATATCTGAATTCCAGCCAATAATGCTGTCAAAAAATAAAAAAAAGAAAGGAAATGCTGAGGTGACAAATGAGACACTTATTTCATGCCTAAGTGTAAGCTGTCGATGGGACTGTAGGGAGAACGGGTATCTCTGTTTAAAAAAAAAAGAGGAAAGAAGAAGAAAGGAACTTACAAATTGATCGACCAGCTGGCCTGGAATGGTCCGATGAAATGGCCTGCGTAGAGCAGCTCCAACAATAGCGATCGCGCGGCACCCGGTAAAAGCGGAGAGACAAGGCGACTAGAGCTCCCGATGGCCGAGTCCACTTACGAACAGTCCTCACGATGGATCGGATCCACCCAAAGGAGAGAGATGCTATGGAAGTAGAAGGGTCGCTCAACTGATCCTCCGGAGCCGTTGAGGGCGAGGGAAACTGAATCCCGTAAACTATGGATCCGTTCGAGCTCGTCTCGGGACAGAATCCTACCGTACAGAAGCTCCCGACATGGTAGGAAGGATGGGAAGAAGAAGGGAATTAATCCCGCAAATCCCGGACCTCCCCGAGTCCGGCTCGAGGCCGGAACCGCCTGGTCGGCAGATCTTCTAACGGAGAAAGGGGGGTGTAATCCTACTCTACGCGGCAGAGAGAGTTGGAAAGGAGAACGGGAGTGAATCCCATAAATCCCGGATCTCTCCGAGTTCGGCTGGAGCCCGGAAGTTCTTCTTCGGCAGGTATCCTGCGGAAGAAGGGAGAGCGGAGGGACCTATAAAATCCCATCGGAGTAGTCGCGCGAGAGAGAGAAGAAGGTGGGATCAACCATGAGATCGAAAAGAGAGAAAGGAGAAGAGCATTGAGCAGGGGGGATTTACCGGAGCCGCGGAGCGTCCCTTTCTTCCCCCGCCGGTTTCTTCTCCCGCCGGACGCCGTAGCCTCCGCCGCACACCGCAGAAGGCACCGTAGAAGTCCAAATCTCCTCCTGTGACCACCGGTGAGAACTTCTTCTTCTTCCCCTAGGGCCGACAGCTTCTTCTCCCTCCCCTGCCGGCGCTGTTGCCGTCGAATGACACCGGAGTCCGCCGGAGAAGGCTGCGCTGCCGTCGGGTGCCGGAGAGGGTCGAATGGAGCACTGTAGCAGCCGAGAAGGGGGGGAAATAACACCCATGGAACTATGCTCCACGGTGGAAATAGGTGGGGCCCGCAAAAAAAGAAGGTGAAAAAAAAAGAGGAAGAGAACCCGTGGCGGTCGACCGCATGAGAGGGCCGCACACCCGCGCGCGGGTGGCCGCGCGTGAGGAGTGTTGACCCGCGGGTCAAAGGTGGTGGGGCCCACCTTCAAAAGTTGTTAAAAAAAAGAGAAGAAGAAGAAGAAGAGGAGGAGGAGGAGGAGATCCGCGAGGGCCCATTTGCCCCCCCCCCCCCTGATGAACAGTGTCATGGCCTTAAAAATTTAAATTTTTAAATCAATTTAATTTAAACAAACCGAGGCAAGCATAAGGCCGGTTCTAAACCCACCTCATGGCTTCGACATAACTTAAAAGAATTCAAAATAATTGGGAAACCAGGAGGCCGGTTCTAAACCCACCTCCTAACCCATGATTAATTCAAAAAATAAAAATAAAACAAAAAATCAATGTAAATTAAATAAAAATCAATTTAATTCAAACAAACCGAGGCAAGCATAAGGCCGGTTCTAAACCCACCTCATGGCTTTGGCTCAACTTAAAAGAATTCAAAAACAAAGGGAAACCAGGAGGCCGGTTCTAAACCCACCTCTTGACCCTCTTTTTAAGGTGGACATACAAAGGTCATTGACAGACCCCAATGTCTCACCGGTTTGACAAACAGCTCATCAATTCATGAAGGAGCCGGAGGAATCGACATGAGCTAATTTCCGACAAGTCTATCAAAGACCGGGACATGCTCAAGACATTGAACAAATTTCAGGATGCCTATTAAAGGCTGGGACATGTTCAAGACAAATTCAAATTGATCTCAAGATCAACAGATGATTGATAGCAAGTTGATAGAATGGATGTCATGATATTGTATTATGTTCGGTGCAAATTCAATGAAAAAAGGGAGTGCAATGACCTCATGAAATGATCGGAATGCAAACATAAGAAATGGGGGGAAAATCTGTAATCCGAAAGCCTGAAAAACTGTAAAAATTCTGAGCCTGAACTAAATCTGAAATCCGTCAATCTGTAAAAATCACAAACCGAAAACAGACTTGAAACTGAAATCTAAAACAGAATCTGAAATCAGCGGGGGGGGATCCGAAATAAGAAGAAACCCTGAAGATCTGAAAATCTTAAATTGGAATTTATGCAGAACCCATTTAAAAAATCTGGAAATCAATTAAGGGTGCAGAACTGCAGGCTCTGGAGTCTGAAATTTGAAGAGGATCAAAAATCTGAACTTTGCAGGGAGACGAGGGCTGCAAACAGGTCTCTGCATAAGGTAAAAACCGAAATCTGAAATTTGAATAAAAAAAATCTGAAGTCTGAATTCAATCCACTTAAAAATCTGTAATCTGAAATCTGAGAATTGAGGTGCAGAATCCACATAAAAATCTGAAATCTGCAGGGGATCCGAACATCTGAAATCTGCAATCTGAAAATTGAAGCTTCAACAAAAATCTGAACTCCACATTTCTGAAATCTGAAACATACAACAACAAAAAAAAGCTGAAATCTATAAGATCTGGGGTTTTTAAATCTGAAACATGTGTAAAAATCTGGAGTCTGGACCTGAAAATTTTGGAATATATAGAATCTGAATTCTGAACCTGAATTGAGATCTGAAATTTGGAACAGAATATGAATTCAGAATCCGAACTTCACATTTAGAGATGAAAATCTGAACTTTACTCAGGTAACAAGCAGAAAATTCTGAAAAGTGAACCTAAATTGAAATTGGAGAATCACAAACCCCAATCCGCAAATTTCCAACTTGTCCCAAATACCATCTTCAACAAAATCAGATGACAAGCCATAATCAAGACCTCCAACAAAAATCCGAAATGGGAAGTGCAGCAAGATCCGGAAACTGTGAAAATTCAGAAAGGGGCCCAAATATGTAAAGAAAGGAAGTCCAAACCTAAAGAAACCAAATGAATCACCAATCTGAAGTTCACCGAACCCTTGAGCCAAATTCAAAACAGAACTCAAATCAAATAATTGAATAAGTCAAATCTTAAATCCACAATCCACTCAGGTCCGAAATCTGCAAGCTTCAAGAAATCTGAATGTACCTACTCAAATTAAATCCAATTTTCGCCAAACTCAGCTTTAACTAAATTAAAAAGTAAAATCTACTGCAAACTAGATCCGAGTCAAAACCAAAGCAAGCCCAATAAATTTAAACCCACAAAACAAGATGATGCGGGACGAGGCGGGACGGACCGGCGACGTGGGCGCTGCAGCGGACCGTGGAGGTGCTCAAAAGACCTAAGAATGCATGAAACAAGCAAAACCGGACTTAAACCGGTCAAAACGGGCCCAAAATGTGTCGAACCGTGCCCGAAACCGGCCCCAAAACGGGCCTGAACCGGCCCCAAAATGGCTTGAACCGGCCTGAACCGGCCCCAAACAGCTTGAACCGGCCGGTTTAAGGCCCAAACCGGCCTCTGGAGGGTCAAACCGGGCCGAACCGGCCCTGAACCGGCCTGAACCGGCGGTCGGGCCGGCCTGGGAGGTGAACCGGCGGCTTGGCTCGATGGCGGGCGAACCGGGCGGGCGGGAGGCACGAACCGCTGCGCCGGCCGGCCGGGCGGAGGCGAACCGGCGCCGGTTCGCCCGGCCGCGACTTAAGCGGAGGGGGGGGGGCGGGGCCCCGCGCGGGTGGCCGCGGGGGGGGGAAACGCGGCTGGCTCGCCGGCCGCCGCGTACCTCGTCGAGGCCTCGATCGCGAGCGGGCGCTCGCGAGGGCTTCGGCGCGCGCGGCTTCGGCCGCGGGGGCCGGAGGCGGAGGCGGTCGCGGCCGGCGGAGGCCGCCGTCGCCGGAGGGGAGCCGGTGGGGCTCCATCGCCGCCGTCGACACCGGCAGCACGGGGGGGCCGTCTTCGAGCGCGGGGGGGGGGGGGGGGTTCGCGCGGAGTCGTCCGCGGCGGGCGTTAGAGGCAGGCGCCGGAAGCGGCGCCGGGCGTCGCCTCCACCGCTGCCGGAGGGGAAGGGGACCTCCAGCGGCACCGTTGGCACCTCCTTCGTCTTCCTCTAGTCTCCTTAGGACGCCGGAGTGGAGGGAGCCGCACCGGAGCCCTAGCGGGGCTGTGCGCACCGACGAGGCTGCGGACGCGGGGCTTCTTCTTCCTCTCTCTTCTCCGTCTGACAGGGGTCCGAGGGAGGGCTTCTAGCATCGGGATGGTGGGTGGAGGTACTCCGGGGATCGCCGGAGGTGGGGGTGGACGGAGGGGTGGAGATCGACGCCGTCGGAGGTGTCGAAACGGACGTAAACGGGGGGTGAACGGTGTCGATAGGGCTGCAAAACGAACCGGTGAAGGGGGAAGGGGCAAGAATGGCTCGAAGGCCGCTGGACGGAGGAGAAGGGGAAGGCACCCACGCCGGAGGGTCGCGAAGGAGACCGGTCCTCACCGGAGGTGGAGTCGGAAGACCTCCATCGTGGAGGGGGTGAAGAGGAAGGGGCAGCGCCCCAGCACGAGGGGCAGCCCCTAGGGTTCCAAAAATTGGACAATAAACTCTCTCTCTATTCCAAACAATGAGCTCACTCTTAAATAGAGGAGCTAATAGGGTGTTTGGTAGCGCTTTTAATTTTAAGACAGCTTCATTTTTGAAATCAAGATTATTTGACTTCTCAATTTTATTTTTAAAATCAAAACAGTCTAATTATTTGGTGTTTGGCAAAATTATCATAATTTTTAAAAATTAGACAGTAGTGTTTGGTTATGACCGGTGACTCTACGAAACTCTCTCGGACTCCCTTCGCAGAGAGGACCTGCTAGGGCTGTAAACGGGTCGGATTCGGTAATAGGTTCACCAGAATCCGATTCCGATTCCGATAAGGGTTAAGGGGTTCCGATTCCGATAATTTTGGAATCACTATCTTCCGATTTCGATCCGATTTCGATTCCGTTATCGAAATCGGAACCGAATTTGATTAAATCCGAAATACATATTAAATATTAATTTTTATTCAAAAGTGAGTCAATAATTTACATATAATTATTAAAATTTGATATAATCTTCTTAAAATTTTATTTTTATTATTTTATCAATTTATATATTATATTTAATATTTAATTTAATTTAATTTATATATAATTATTTTTTTATCGAAATCAGATTAATGGAAATGGAACCAACTGAGATTCCGATAAGCTACCGGAATATCCGATTCCGATTCCGATAGCTTATAGGATACAAAAACAAGTTCCAAACCCGTTAATTTTTATCGAAATCGAATCGGAATATCGGATTCCGTTTACACCTCTAGGACCTGCAGCTTCGCGAAGGCTCTCCCGCAGTGTCATCCACCTCCCTCCCCCCGGCGGCGGCGATGGCCAGCAAAAGGCTACCTCACCGGCGAAGTCCTGGGAAAATAATCGGTCGAGGGATGTCGGACAGGGAAGAAAGAAACCAGAAAAAAAAAGAATAGTACGGGGAGAGAGAGAGAGAGGGAAAGGTGTGTGCGTACCGTCTCCCACGTCCCACGCCGCATCTCTCTTGAAAAAAAAACAAGGCTTGACTTGTTTTTATTTCAAAAGAGATTACATGCGTAACTATCTTGTTTTTAAAAATGAGGAAGTAATAAAAAGATCATAACCAAACACGGTAGTTCTTTCATTTTTAAAATTGAGATTAAAAAGAAGAAAAAAAGGGTATCCAAACACCCTATAAGTTTACAAAGAGACCTTAAAGACGACTAATTACATACATGGACGAAAAATAAAAGACATGGACTCAAAAGACTTCAAATAATTACAAATATGTCCAAATGGACATAAATACAAATAGACCCTAAAATGGACCGGACCGGGTCCCCATCACAAGATCAAATCATTGTTAACTTAAACAAATTCAAGACAGTTAAAAAAATCAATTCACATGACCCATCAATAAAAATCTCAGTCGGTTTCTTAATCCAAATCCCAAACAGAATCTGAGGAATAAGATAATTCAAACCAAATCTCCCAAGTTAGGTCAATTTCACTCAATCCAAGCCAATTTCCCAAGTCGAACATTAAAACAAATTAACCTTAAACTAAACAAATTTAAAATAAACCAAACTCAAAATCAAACAATAAATAACTGTCCTAAACTTAAACCCAATCAACCCAATCAACTTGAATGAACTTCCCAAATAAAATTCAACTCAAGCTTAATGAAATCCAAATAAAGTTCGAATGAACTCATTCCAAACAGATTTAAATCAATTAATCAAACCAATCAAAATTCAAACCAAATTGAATCAAACTTAAATTAATAAGCAACTCAAAAAAATGAATAACTCAAACCCAAATCAGTTTATAAATCTGAAAGTTGTATAAAACTCCCAAAATATCAAATTCACCCCAAACTCAATTGAATCTAACTCAACAGATCTAACTCCAACCCAAACCAGAAACAATTAAATTCAACCAATTAAACTCAAGTCAAATTTAATAAAACAGATCCAAATTCATCAAACAGCCAACAAACTGAATTTAACTCAAACAGAATCTAAATTAGCCAAACAAATCTAAAGCAAAACTGAAATTAAATCAATCCCTAATAAATTTTCAAACTCAAATCTTAAAACAGTTTGCTTCAAACTCAAACCAAAAATTTAATCAAAACCAAATTGAGTGCTTGCATTCCATCAATTGCATGGGATTGTTTTCTCCTATGTCCATATGTGTGTGAATGTTTATTTTTGTGGATGCATGTTTTCTATTTCCAATGGATTGCTATGACGCTTAATCAAGGGTATTCGAGTTATCTCGATGTAATTAACGTCGGATCTTCGCACCATCCGACGGGGAGAGGTCAAAATCAATTTTCAAAGAACCTAACAACCTCAACATATAATTTTGACCCTAGTTAGTACTTTTATGGAATACCATCTATTTTCCTAAAAAGTCAATCTAAGGTCTAATCAAATCTAATTCAAATTCAAAAAGGAAAATGAATTTCCAAAAGTTAAATCTTTTGAGATTTTTGAGGTTACATCAAGGACCCAGATCAGTAGGTCACAATCCAATCTAAATTAGATTGGCTTGATCCCAGCCGATTCTCTGGGAGAAAAACCGATCTAGATTGGTTCTTCAAAAGTTATAAAAACCAAAAGTATGGACCTATATCAGATTTTGATACGATCCAGGCCCTTTTGGGACCAAAATCGGCCCCAAAATGGACCGCAAGGGCCCCCCTCGGCGATGTTGTGCCTCCACTGAGGTCTTCCCGGCCCTATCAGGGTGGGGAAGCCGGACCCAGTAACCCTAGATCCATACATGTTGGGTCCTGCGGTGGTGGCTCCGATTCCGGTCCCGATTTGGCTGTTCTAGGCCGATTCCACCAGAATCTTTATACCGCATTGGTTCTCCAGCCAAAAATCGGATCGGAAGGGGTCAATTCAATGCAAGAATTGGCCTATCCCAATCCAGATCGACTGATTCTACAAATTATGCCTGAATTAGATCGGCAAGTGCCAATTCTACAAACCATGGATTGGCCAGGTTGGATCAGGCAATCTGCACTGTTCTCAAGCATTGAATTGCCAGATCTGGCCCAATCCAATGCATATCTACTGTGGCAACACCATGCCATTATCGTCATTGCTGCCACCATAGCAATACTGTCATCCACTGCTGCTTCCACTGGCCTTCTATTCTGTCAACACCTTTGCTACTTCCACAACCCACCAGGCATGCTACTGCAGCTGTGCTGTTGCTTCTGGCCAACCAACCTGCCACAGCTACCTCTTCCATCTTGCCACTACTGCTTTTGTTGTTGTCAAGCTGCTTCTGGGTCAGTGAGGACCAGACAATCTTTGCCTGATCATCAATCCAACATGCCTTGGTTTTCTCAATGCTCACACTCCATGTCTAACAACAACATTTAAAGCTTTTACGAGAAGTTTAGACTTTAGATGATTCTACATATCATAGTGGCTGTGGGAGTCAGGGACTAGCTATGGCCTGTTCACTTCAGGCATTCTGCAGGCCATTCATAGATCCCGTGCTGACCCCAGTAGTGATTGGATGGATAACCTGATTTAGAAAGGAAATGGCTGTCATGAGTCCGGAAGAATATCCCCAGACTAGAATGCCAGCTGATCCTGATGACTCCTTGGCAATTCAGGCTTCGCCTGGAACAGGCACTTTAATGAATTATGATTTTGAGTGGGATCATATCTGGCTGATGGAGATCTGCTCCAGATAATGAATCTTTCTAGATGGCATAATAGACTCAGTCAACTAAGAAAGATGAACAGAAATTGACAACACCAAAGAGCAACTAGTATATGAAGAGTAAAGAATTAGATTAGAGAAGCTGCTCGACAGAGACCAAAAACAAGGTGCTACATTTTATGTAACAAAGAGAAATTGCAGCTTTCCATCTATTAAATTAGAGCCACAGTTTACATAATTATAGAACAATAAAGCCCCGGTGACTAATTAGAAACAACAAACTTCAGAACCCAATACCAGATTCTATAATGTAGATCGATCATCGAATTAAATCAGAACATGCTGTTTGTAGTTTAAATTAAATACAATACTCAACATTTGTGCTCAAAAAAGATCCATTAAAATCAAATCAGAAAATAAAAATGCCCTCTAACTAGCACCAAAACTTCAATAACCCTCATAAGATGAGTATATATGCCATATATGCACAGCTTGACAAAGATGTTCAAAAATTAGCACCATTTGCCTTTTTGTGAAAAAATAGATTGATCATGAGATTTGGCATGTGACATAAAATGCAATCTCTAGAAAACCTTTGAGAAACAAGATCTCTGGTATCAACCTTTACCGCTTGTCCTTTATTTTCAACCTTCCATTTATACCTATCTTAATTCTTCAGAACTCTAGAATAGCACAATCTGTCTATAGTATCCATACACCATCATATCCTATTTTTGTTCTCATTTCAAACTCTCACCTTGTCATACATACTCTATGTTATTTGAGGCGAGGCGAGGCAAGGTAAAAACGCCTCGCCTCGCCTTGGTGAGGACCCTATGAAAGTCAAATTTAGTAACTTAAATCCTCTTTCCCCACCCCAAAACCCCCAATGCCCTGTCTTCCACCTTGAGACTCCAATATCTTGATGCATTATAGGTCCTAGAAGTAAATTTTTTGTATTTTTTATGTTCTTCTTCAAAAGTTTCAATGTTATATGTATATTTCTTGAGAAGTTCTTCAATAAAAAAAATGTAGCCTCGGGCACCTAAGGCCTAAGGCGAGACGAGCCCTCCCTCGCCTCGGTCGCCTCTCGCCTCTGACTACATAGTACATACTTTACATGTATGACCTTGCTATCGTCCTATCCTTTTGTTGTCGTCATATGTTTCCTCTATATTGGTAAGTCAAAGCATTTTATCATTGTAAATGTCAAAAGTTCACCCAAGAGCTAATGCTAATCTTCCAAGATTTTATCCAAATCTCTCCAGGATTTCTCCTCTCCCTTTTGCCCAAGAAGAAGCAAAGATTAAAGCTGACATTTCTTGACACATCGTATACAGATTTCCAGATAATCTAATTACTCTTGCAAAAAAAGATAATCAAATCACCCTATTCGTCACATAATGTTTAATTGGGTTCCTAACAATGCTTAAAGAGGTCATGTTACCACAAAGTACCTCCACTGAAGAGTGAAGATAGTTTCTACTCCAAGGTACTGAAAGAAAAAACTTTAACCAATATACACTGCAATTGAACAAGTAATATCTTTATAGCTACCTCTGCACTTGATATTGAATATACAATATGCATCTTATTCCAAGTACCAAGGCTTGTAAAGAAAAATAGAATGCAGCATGGATCCGCCAGTCCTGGATCAATAGGTGCTAATGCTGACCCAACCTTGGTAGGAGCCCAATGCTAAGAGGACGGACACACAGACACATAGATCGCGGAATCGGCCGATCCGGATCGGAATCAACCGATTCTTGGATCGGATCAGTCATTGCCAATCCGATTCTTGGCCAAAGGACCGATCCGGAAAAAAGTTCCGACAGAATAGGTCGGGATCGGCCGGATTGGTCGGAATCGGAATCGGATCGACCGAATCGGTCGGAATCGAAATCAGAATCGGATCATTTTTTTCCTTTTTTGCTATTCCAATCGGATCGACCAAGATCGGCCAGAATCGGCCCGAAATCAGAATCATATGGTTTTTTTTCTTTTTTTTTATTACAGATTCTGAATCAATTTTCTTCCATTGGATCGGTCGAAATCGGTCCGATCCGATCCGGATCGGATCGGTACCCACTAATCCCGATTCTGATTCCAATCCCGCGATCCTTGCACAGACATGTCTCCAACATGTACTGATCATGGACAGGTGGATGGACACACCCCCATGTTACACTGATCATTCCCTCCAAAGTAGAGTATCAATTTTTATTTATTAAGTGAGGTAAATCCCACTAATTTGAGAGGTCATGCATGTCATCATGATAAAACAAACATTAAATTAAGAATCCTACTAGGGAATGATATGTCATGTTAAATCAAGTAGGAATTATGGCTCCCTTGTGCCTTTCCACATGCATGTCGATGTAACATGCACCATGTATGACTTATCATATTGCATTTTCATAATCTTGAGGCTAGGGGAAAGGCCAATCATGGGTTTTTCCATGCCGATATGCCCATACCTAACCGAAAAGGTCAATTTAGTAGATTGATCCTCTAATGCATATCAAAGGCTAACAAGGTTATGTCCTACTTATCTGATGGGAAGTGATGGATCTCTATGCCTCTTTCCCTATGCTTATGTATTCCACATATTCCATGCTATATGAAGGACATTATTTTGTTAATGTACCTTGTGTTTATGGATGGGGAGTCTTTTGATAGCCCTCATAAACTAAGATGGAATGCAAAAACATAAAGAGGAGAATAAAATCTCCAATGTAAAACCAAAATGACATATGTGGCTATGCCCATCACCCAAACCTAGAAGCTGGGAACAAGATCTCAAAATGATGAAATGTCAAATTTCAAATTAGATAAACTTATTAATCTCAGAATCAAATGACTATCTAAACATCATATGCTGATATAAGAATTGGAGATATTGATGTTCATAATCCATAAAGATATCAAATCTGAATATAACATGAACTTAGATTCAAATGCCGGATCTGGAGTTTAAGGGAATGTCAAGTTTGAAATCTGAACATGATTGAGCTTAAGTGTTAATGCCAATCTCTATCCTAAGATGCCTAATGTTGTGAAATCAGACCCTTTTGATCCCAATGTCCCATGTATGCCTAATCAACTTTAAGATCAAAGTGTTTAAATGGCACATATCCTAAATAAAAGGAATTCAAATATGATGCTCAAATCATATAAAATATGACTTTAAAATGAGGAATCATGTCTGAAAATGCCATTAAATGTAGTTGGATTTCTCAAGCTAAATATGTTAAAAATGAATATGATGCCCAAAGTAATGTCAATATGTTGAATGATTGATTCTAAATGACCCACATGTCCACATGAACATTGTAATCGAAATCAACATGAAAGATAAGATGCCTAATGGATAAGCTTGGATAGTGTAAAATTTTCAAAGTTTTAAGGCCTCATATCCAAAATGGCAAAAACATAGTCTGATGTCTAGACTAGATAAAACTTAGAATCGGAGCTAATCAAAATGATAATCCTCAGATCAAATGTACCTGGATCTAAAAAGTTGATGAATAAAATCTGATGCTCAGTCTAAAGTCATCTAAACTCAAGCTGTCAGAGGATGATTTCAGATATAATGAATCCTACTATGTCCAAAGGGATATGAAAGGATCAAACATGAATGTGGCAACTAAGGAAAACACTACGTCCAGATGACCCAAGTCTCAAATGCTTAAGATGTCCGAAATAAGGACTTCAAAATCATCGAAGTCCTAATAGCCCAAGTCTCAAATACTTAAGATGCCCAATTGAGAAATTTAAAAATGCCGTGCCTAAATAAAAAATGCAATCTGGATGACATGTCAGTAATGTCATAAGATCAACATCAACCCCAAAGTGTCAATCTGCCAAATCAGAATGTCTAAGTCTAAATATGAAAAGGATAAGATGAGGACTTCAAAATATCCCGAGTCCTAAAATCTCCTATTATGCTTAAATGAAATATGACCTGATTTTAATAATCAAAATATCATGAAATCAAACCTTAATGTGTTAAACTCCTGACTGATGTCAAGGCATTGCATGGAGAAACGATGATCCTAATGAACTCCTAAGTCCAATTGTCTAATGCCAAGACTTAGATAAAAAATTGAAATTGGAATAAAATACAGTTCTCATGAACAAAATAAAAACTCCAACGTGAAATTGAATCCAAAATATCTCAATGTTAGACCTTGGATCCCATGAACTCTAAAATTCAACAACTTTGAATAAAAAGAGTTAAATCCACATGGCAAATACAGTTAAATCTCAGTACATGACTTTCATGAAACCAAATGATCAAGGATGATTACAAGGCTCCTTGAGTCTAGAATGTCAAAAAAGACATCCTTAAAATTGGAATCTTAAAATGCACCGTCCATAAAACACAGATTAAACTCAAATCAAACTAAAACTACTAACTACTAAGTGATCACTCTGTTAAGTTTAGGGGTTATAGCTCCTGTGTTATTTTGTGAATGTATGTTTCCATTTTAAGAGTTGCCCGTGATGGTTAATCAAGGGTGTTCAAATATATATTCGATATAATTAACATCGGAAATTCTCAAGTTTGATGGAGAGAGGTCCAAAGACATTTAAATGAACCCAAAATCTCAATATATATATTTATGCATATCATGTATTTGCTAATACACCGATAAGAAATCATCTATTTTCATAGTAGCCAACACTAGTCCAATATTTAATAAAAACTCTTTCCCAAATAAATAAAAACCAAATGAATTTTGAATTATTTATAAAATCAATGTTTCATACTGAACTAATGCATAAAAAAACTAGAACTAGCACAATTAATAGCTCCACATTGCCCAACAAAGATTATTTCAAAACCTTTGACTGAAGTAAATGTGAAACCTCGAAGAGAAAATAAAATATAAAGGGATATGTATGGTGTGACATAGTTTGAAAATTCATTTGATTTTCCGTTTATTTGAGAAATGAACTTTCATTATCTTTTCTTTGGCTACTATGAAAATATATGATATTTCATAGAAAATATTAGCCGAAATATATAAATATATGTCGAGGTTAGGGTTCATAAAGTTTGTCTTTGGACCTCTCTCCATCGGAAGTTGCGAATTTCCGATGTTAATTACACCGAGACTCTCGGACACCCTTGATTAACTGTCGTAGCAATTCGTATATGAAATAAAACATTCATCCACAAAATGTCAACATCTGGGGATTATGACCTATAAAAGCAATGGAATGCAAGCTGATAATATAACGACCATATAAGGTCAAATGCCAATGCCAGAACTAAGCTTGAGGATATGGGCAAGGATTTTTAACAATACCTTGCAAATAGGTTAGTTTCTTGACTTAATGTCTTATATTAAGACATAGGTTGAAGTATGGAAACTAACCAAGCTCTGAATCTAAATGGATTTCATATAAGTTCTCTTATTTCGAACAAAGTGAAATCCTGGCCACCAGTACCGATTTTATGATCCAAACTCCTTTTTAAGTCTTTATTCCTAGACTTAGTGGGTGTTTGAGAAATGGCCTTACCCACCAAATTCGGAGGGTCCAGGTATGATATATATCTAGATTTGGGAAGAGACTATGTTCTCCTCTCATGGGTTTTCGGGTTATCCTAGTTTAAGGTAGTTAGGTCACCCCAAATTCCAAGTCTTGGTATCCTAGACTTGGTGAGATGGCATATTGCACAAAGCCATGTCCAAAATCCAATACTTAGAAGCCCTTAGCCTCTTCAGCCCCATCCGGTTTAGCTCAAGATTTTGATATATCTCCTGACCTAAAACTCAAATTTCATATGGCAAGATGACCTGTACATGAACCGGTATATGGGTTAACATATGACCTGTATATGGGCCAATGGGGGGGCTGATATGTGACCTGTATATGGGTCAATATGAATTGGATATATGACATGTTTATGAGTGGTTGGAATGGCTATATGTGGCCTGACATATGATTGTTTACATGGGCATATGGTCATCGGATGTGGATATGCAAAGGGGTGTACGCCCTGCACATGGGTTGGTATAGGGTCACGTATATATAGATGAATCGGGTCAGATTGAAAGGGCATTGTGTAACATAATATGGCACTGATAGGGAGATTGGTGGATGGCCTATATGGGGACCACATATGGGGCCGACAGGTGGCCTATTGTGGGATCTGTATGGGCTGAAGGGGGTGATCTATATATGGATCGGATAGAGGGGATTTAAAGGGTGACATGTATATGGGTCAGATAGAGACTGTTTTTTGCATAGATTATTATAGGCCGGAATGTGATTTGAAAATGGAGCGGTATGGAGGGAGCAACAGCCTCTTCTTCCTCTCTCTAGTCTGGTCCGGATCATACACAGGATTCTGTCATCTTCCTGGGTTGTCCCGGATTTAAACCTGGTTTATGACCCAGATTAGACCGGAGCTAGGATCTGATATATGTATACACATTATATGGGGTCAGGTAAGGGATTAAATGTAGCCAGGTATGAGGCCAATATGTATCATATCGAGGACTGCAATATGGTCCTGCATGGGGTGTTAATAGAAGACTGAATGGGCAGCTATGCGGCTGTATAACATCTGTTATGTGATGGGTGGTAACTCATGTGAGGGTCCAGGCTTGTATGGGCCTGAAACGCATGTCCCTTAAGGCACTTATATGGCCTCTTTCACAAACTGTCCGTGGCCTGCTTACATTCAGATCCAAGACCAATCTCATCCATCTATACCCCTTGGGCTGGCCATACTTAGAATTAAAATCCCGGAGGGGTAACCATGTTATCTATGGTTGGAGGCTTCCTAGAAATTTTCTAGAATATAAACCTCTGGGATGGGGTCTCAAATTTCAGGGTTCTGCACCGAACCCTGTCTCAGGCTCTGTCCAATAATGGAGATTATATCTGCCTTCTACAGAGCCTGAAATATGCTAGGATCAGTTAAGTTTGGTCCTCATCCTATCATAGGGATGACCTGATTATGTTCAGATCCGAGGCCAGGCTTAGGATCAAACTCTAGAGGGCTAAATCATATATCTATGTGGATTTCCGAAGCACCAAGTTATGCATTGGAGCTTCTTACTGAGGGTTGTCACATTCCCCCCATATATGAAGTCTGAAACCTCACACCTAGACCCGGGCTTATATAAACCTGAAATGTACGATATTGAGACAACATAAGTCTGATTATAAGTTTGCCATATGGGACCTACATATACATATGTGTATATGCTACAAGCTCTCCCTCTCAACCTTCTGCACAATCCAGATCAGAGTTGGATACCTCTCTGCTTATCCCTTGGACAAATAAAATCCTGGGCAGGCCCATTATACATCCGGTCTTCAGTGTATGAGACCACTCTCTCTTTATTCCTAAGGGATGGTCCGGCACCTAGGTGTCTTGGATATAAGCCTGAAATTTAGGAATGAAGGCCCTGATTGACTTATCTTTTATGGCAATTCAGCTCTTATAATGTTCATCACATGAATATCCATGGATGCATGTTACTTATGTCAAGATTTTGAGCAAGATCTGATTATGCTCAGATCTAAGGGTGATCCGGAACCTAGACATCTGAAATCGGGTTCATAAGCCTGAAATCCGAGGGTTAAAATTCAGTCCCTCATTCTCACAAATCCAGATTTATCATCGCATCCTCTCACCATTTCATCTCGGTGATTAAGCCTATTAGCTCCCTCTCTATTGGGAGATGAGTCAAGTGAATGAATACGTATATAGCTTCAGCCTTCTATTGACATAGAAGTTTGGTTTATGATGGACTTCCTCTCCATATGAATTTTTTTGTTCTCACCATGAACCGAGCTCATATGCTCTCTTCATGATGGAATCACTTAAGAGGAATGGGCATATTGCCCCCACTCTGCCCAAGACAGGTGGACTGAGTTATATTTCACCCCATCATGCTTCGGATTGGGAATTATCTCCCATAGGTCTCTCCGGCCTTGGTCCCCAAACCTTGATGTACATATATTGGAGATCAACTTCTTACCTTGTCCAATTATGTCCGGACTTGGTTCATTTTCTTGCGGATCATCTATATGTATAAGATGAGATCCTTGCTCACTATCCTATGTTTGGTTGAAACCATAGGATGGTGGAATCAAACTTCAATTATTCCTTTTCCATATAGGTCTGCCTTATAATAGGCTGTTCATGCCTATGACATGGACTGAAATTTGGCCCAATATTAGGCCTTAATCATAACCGGAATATAAACATATAGGTATGCACTGGTTTTTTTGCCCATCTTTCCATGAATTTCATCATATGTATATTAATCATGCCATATGGCAATTTACATATCTTCATGTGGTGGGATATGCATATGTCCATAGCCTCTATATTCAAGGCTCCTTGTCATAAAATCTGCCCCTCACTTTGTCTTCTTCATCATAAGATAGACCAAAAGGACCATATATTTGATCTTATCCGAGACAGATTTATGGAACCATGTCCAATATTGGGCTCTGATCAGCCCCCTTGGCATCCTCGGACCATGAATTATATCCTTCCATGGTCGGATGTCATAGCTTATGTCAAAGGCCCGGTTGGCCATCTCCTTCCAATTCCTTTGCATTGGCTAAGGCTACCCGGGGAATCTTTGGTCCATCATGTGGGTCCCAAAGAGGCCGGGTATAACCTTCTTCCTTGCTTGCCTCATTGTACCGCCGATGAAGTAGTGGGACCTTAAGAGGTATCTTCCATAAGTTCAAAGCCCGGGGGACTGTTTAGGAGGGAAAACTGAGGGAGGAAGGGAAGGCTCACTCAACAGGTTTATGACCCCAGTAGGAGAGCACATCCCGGCCGCAATATGAGCTTAAGTGTGCCTTGTATGAGCTTTTGGACATATCCTTCCTCATGCTCCGGGACTAGGCCCAAAAATATATATCCGACAAGCTTGAGGAATGGGGGTCTTCTCCATAATTCCAAGACCGGAGGGGACTGTTATGAGGGAAATGAGGGAGAAATGACAGGTCCGTCCAACAGGTTTATAAAGATATATGGGAATGTATCCGGAGAGCAATGTGGGCTCGGTGGACATGGCCTTCCTCATATTTCAAGAATAGGCCTAAATATGTCCGAGCGGGTGAAGAAAGAGGGCTTGCGGAGTCCTAGTGTATGCCTAGGAATTGCAGGTTTAGGCAAGGAGATATCTTGCTAAAATGGGAGGGGAATTGAGGGAATTGACCTCAAGATGAGTATAGCATCAAGAGGAGGGGACGGCTTAGGTAATAGCTATGACATCTTACCTTGGATCCCTTGGAGACTTGGAGTTTCCCTTCGACTCTCGAGCCGTGCGGCTATCTTCTTTGGTGGGGTTTCGCAGTCCGTCTCCTCTTCCTCCGCCTCTTCTCCGACCCCCGAACATAGGCGGGGGCTGGCCCTTTTATAGGCCTGCGGATGGGTGGTGTTCACCCGGGAGATAGGCTGTAAACGTGCAGTGTATGCATGGGGAAAGTGGGGCCACTTCTCCTTGAACGTGGGGAGAGTGGGGGCTTGACCAAGTCTTGGCTGTTGATGGAGGATCTGGACCCTTGATTAGATGCCCTCGGATCCCATTTGATAGCTCCATCCGAGCCTCTCTTCCACTGGTCCTGTCGATGGCAGATTATTGGCCATCCGAGGCTTAAATTGAAGCTAGGCTTTATTGCCTACGCCCAAAGGATTAATCTATCTTAATCAAATATCCAATTAGAGATGGATCCAATGGATATTATCCTATTAAGGATCCAATTAGCCATCTCAATGGACCGGGGAGCATCTATGTTCTAATAAACCTGTCAATTGATCCATCTCGGCCCTTGATTACATGTTATCCCAATCAATCAAGACCTCGATCACTTAATGGATATTAATCCTATTAAGGATCCAAGAAGACTTATCATCCGGTAATTAACTCTGCTTATAGGCAGCTACCGGATATCCCATTATGAGGGATCCAATGGATATTATCCCACTAAGGATCCAATTGGGTCATCTCAATGGACCGGGGAGCATCCATATACAGATTGGCCAATCCCGGCCATTGAATGGCCTTGGCTTCCCTCTCGGATCCATTTTGAATTCTCTAGATTGTTCTCTTCCCCGCGGATCAACCTCCTCTTCCTTTTTTGTTGCAAATTCTGTTAAGTCTCCTATGGGAGACAGATTTGTCTAACCGCGGCCTCTTTTTAAACAGTCCCTCCTCTTTCTCTTGTCGCACCATCCTCTTCTTATCAAGGTCTACCACCGCTTGGATATTGCCAAACGAGATCACCGTCCCCGCCGCTTGGAGCTCCCGGGTGTCGCCTCTTCCATTCGGGATCAAGCCGAGAAGGTGAACCTCCCCCTAGCTATTCCCGGGTAAGCAAAGTATATGCATTTGTCTCTTCAATTATATATAGTGATTTCCCTTCTTTCCTCCCTGTCGGTGCATCATGTGTGCTAGCTTCCTTTATTATTTAAGATTGGCAGCACCCTAATTGCCCCAACATTCCATATCACACCACATATATATGGCCGGCTGTATGGAGATGTCTAATTTAAGGGGGCATGATTGTCATGTGCAGGGGGCTTAGCTTCCTCCTATGCCATCCTTGGTCGGGGGTATCATTAGTTTCTCTTCTTGTTTGGTGTTGATTTACATGTGAAGGCCCGGCTTCTTAATGTGTTGAATTGGGCCTTCTTCCAATTCTCGGGTCAATTGGCTGCCCTCTACATATGTTTAGTCCATCGGCAGTATGTCTTTGAAGTGGTTACTGTCGGACCTGTTAAACAGGAGACAGTTTGGCTTCTGCTTGCTATTTCCGGCCCTTTCCCTCTTCAAATTTTTTTGCATAGGAACATGTCTTCATATCACTAATTAAACACATATCTAGCTGGGTGTATACATGTACATATCCGAAGCCTCCAAATAGGAGCCAGCACGGCTTCTGTTGGCTGTCTCTGACCTCCCCCTTTTCATGGGCCGGGGGTGTTATCAAAGCTTCTGGAGGGCTTATTGCTATTTGGACAGGGGGTCAAATATTGGTCCTTCCTTGGACTAGATAGGCATTGAATTCCCCTTATGCGCTCCCCTCTGATTACACATATCCGGTGCTGTATGTATGGGCTTGATCCCCTCCCCTTGATTCATATATGTCAAGGGAAAAGTTATAGAGAAATTAAGCACTTCTATGCTCTTATATCAAAGGGTTCGGGTGATGCAGAGGGTGCTAATTGTGGGCCTCCTTTGTGCTCACTATCTTCTGCCTTTTGCTTGGTTGGACACCTGTGTACCAAGCCTATCCTAGCCTTATGTGGCGTTGTTTCTTTCATGACTTTGCCATCCTCTATTCTCTGGATTCTTTCAAATTCTGCCCATATGTGAACTGGATTTCATATATTTGCATCCACCCTAATTTGTTCCATGTAATGGTATTGGGATGGGGGGATTAAGCATTTTTAATTCCCTCCCTCTTATGTCTATGCTTCGAGTGAAATTTTGAGTGCCAACAGTAAACTTTTGAGTTGTATAGAGAAAGATATTAAACAAAAATTGATATCATATGAAAAGAAGATAGGTTAAAACATAAGCCTAAGCATCTTAGAAAATAATGAATATTAGAAACACAAAATATAAGAAAAAGAATAATAAATAACAATGAAGCTTTGAAACAACATAAGGAGAAAGAAATTGCAGCTGCAAGTACTTTAAGTCCTACCTCAACCACAATTTTGAATTGCGAATGTATACCATCAACAATCTTTCTAAAGCGGGACCTAAAAAGCCAGCAAAGAACAATTGACTACATTATGAAAAGGGCCTCTACATGGCAGAAAAATTAATGGTAGAACGGAAATAAATTGCAAAGATAAAAGATACTGTTCAGAAGAAAACTACAGATAATGAGCGGCTGCAAGGTGATAAAAATGGGAAAAAAATTTCGTCGAGAACAGAGAAGTGACTTGTTTTGTTCTTAGATAGGATTTAGGAATTAACATAAGGATAAGCAATGCAAAAGTGATTTTATCACACTATGAAAACAGGCATGTTCAGTCATCCCAAACACTAAACAACAATGATCACAGCCACAAAACAAGTATAGGAAATCCATACTAACCCAAAATTCTCACGGTCATCCAACACCAATATCACATCATATATGTCTTCGAATTTTAATCCATGTGTTAGTGGTGGCATGGCAAGTGTGTTTGCTCTTTCCTCTAGCTTGACAGCAGTTTCTGAATAACAGGAAGGTAAACCCTAATAACAGGACATATAAGTTATGCTGGCGACTAGTGAAATCAGTCGGTCAAAAGCTCTAAATTCACCCCATGCAGAGTGCAATGCAAGAACTACAATGAACAGAAAACATATACATACAGATGTTGTACAAGCCTGTAACTTAAAAGAACTTCGTCTTGCATCCAAAACTGAAGAGCCTACACCATGCAGCCAATCATCAAGAATAAAGACTAGTATTTACTAATCTAATAAACACAAGTGTGACACAGCTAGTGTTTAGAAGAACCCTATATGAATGTAAAAGAAACACCTTCTGTAGTTAGAGGAAATGCTCCTTACCTGAAGTTATGTGAACTATTTTCGTCATAGGTTGCTCCTTTTCTAACTGGATGTGATCTGAGGCAGAAATATCTATGAGGTCATCTCTGATAACCTACAAATTTTGAAAACCGAAGTTTACAAGTCAAAAGCTCCTTCAACTTAACAGAAAAAAAAGATGAATAATGTGCATAAATATTTCTTATTAATATATTATTGAAACCTTGCTTTTCATTTAAAAAATCAATTTTATCGTCATTTTTAAAATAGATAATGTGTGAAGTGATATGGAAACATATATATATTAATTTGGTGTGGTATGTATAGGTAGGAACATACAATGAGTTGCAAAATCTTCCAAGTGTTGGAATAGGGAAATCCTTGTATGTTGGAAGATCCAAACCACATTTTTATATCTGAGGTTATTATGTGGGTATAGTAAATTCTTTTGACACCGGCGAGGCTTGTAAACAATATAATGTGGGCTAACATGACATCAAAGATTAAGACGATAAGAAAAAAATATTTATGGTGAGTCTACAAGACGACATGAAGGAATCATGGTGGTGGAAAGTTGAAGTGTAGCAAGGCCTTTAAACAATAGAAGAGAGCTAAGAGCGATGTAAAAATAGCAGTTACTCGAGCTATAGAGTTAGCATATAGCAAGTTATATGACAAATTGGAAATAAATGAAAATGAGAAAGATATTTACCGACTATCTAGGTTGAGGAAGAGGAGATCTCGGGACCTAAGATAGGTTTGATGTATTAAAGATAGGGAGGGGAGGGTGTTGACCAAAGATGTGGACATCCAAGAGCAGTGGAATGTTACTTTGAAATGCTCTTCAATGAACATATTTCGAAAAGTACAATGAAGTTAGAAAGGGACCGGAGGCAACGGGTGGAGTTCTCCCTAAAAAATTACCCCTCTAGAAGTGCATATGGCACGTTGGGAAGAATAATGACCACAAAAGTGTGTGATCCTTATAACAACTCAATTGAAGTTTGGAAGTGTTTGGGTGAGAAGAGTGGAGTGACTAACTCTTCTCTATAATAAAATAGCTTCCTCCATAAAGATGCCAAATGAATGAAAAAAAAATGTCATTATCCTGCTATTTATAAGAAAATGGGATGTTCAAGATTTTAGGAACTATAGAGGCGTCAAGCTCATGTATCATACTATAAAGTTGTAAAAGAACATTACACAGAGTAGGCTCGAGAGTGTAATGAAATCTCAACAAACCAATTTGGATTCATGTCAGGTAGAACGACTACGGAAGTCATATTTCTAACTTGATCATTAGTAGAGAGATACAAAATTTGAAGATAGATCTTAATATGATTTTTCTCGATTTAAAAAAAAAAACATATGATCATTGATTGCAGAATCGCCGGAATCAGGTCGGAATCGGCCGATTCTGGAATCGGATCGGTGGATTCCATGCGGAAGGGCCAATTCCAGCAGGAATACCGTGCAATCAGTCAGAATCGATCTGATTCTGGCGATTCTGTCTGGAATTGGTCGATCACCGGAGATTGTTCTAGCCGGTCCAGTTTGATTCCCGGTTAGATTTCAGACTGGGAATCGAACCGATTCGGCCCTTTTAAATCCAGAATCAACCACTGTTAGTCGATTCCGGCGATTCCAGCAGCACGGCGAGAAGCCTTTCCACGATTCTGGGCGATATCAACCCTCAAAATCGAGCATTCCGGCAATTCCGAGGTTGATCTCAACTCCCTACGCTAATTCCGGCGCGATCGATTCCAACAGCGATTCCGGCAATTCCAGCGATTACGACGATTCTAGCCGATTTCTTCAAGGGATTCCGCCGATCCAAGCTCTGATCGGCCTAGATTCAACCTCTTCTTCGATCCTTAGAAGACTATTGGTAAGATTTCTTCGCCAAAAACCCTGTACACCCATTCTTACGCGTTTTCAACGACTCCGAGCATGGTTAAACTCGGTGATTTCTGACCAAACAACTCCGTTTAAGTTCTAAACTAATCGATTGAATGTTCTTTGCATGGGAAAAATTCCGGATATCCCGTACGCCTATTTTTACGTATTTCCGACGACTCCGAGTATGGTTAAACTCAATGATTTTTGATCGAACAACTCCGTTCAAGTTGTAAGAACATGGATTGGATGTTCTTTGTACAGGAAAAATTCCGGATACACCGTACGTCGATTTACGACCATTTTTGGCAAATACGTAACCCTCTAAACATACCGAATAGTGTGTTTGATGGGCTGTCTGCTTCCCGACCACCTACACAACAAGCAAGATCAACAGGAAATTCTTGCCAGGTCTGGGAAGTAGATCACTGACAAAAGATTTTGGGAGAGGATTGCCTACTACTTGGCAATCATTGAGCCATTGGTAGTTGTCTTGAGGTTAGTAGACTCAGATGACAGGAACTAAATGGGCACATTCTACGATGCCATAGACCGGGCAAAATTGAAAATAAAAGAGAAGAATCTTAGAGGTTACAAAAGGTGGTGGAAGATCATAGATGACCGATGGGGCAAGACTTTGCACCACAATGTCCATGTCGCAGGTTAGTAGGTTCAAAAAATATTTGTGCTTACCTACTTTAAATTTATTCAATAATTGTCTTATTCATAATGTTAACTATTAAATTCTTGCAAGATATTTTTTGAACCCCCGCATCCAATATGGAGGACAGGTGGTAAACGACAACGAGGTGATGCGGGGTACACTAACTGTTATTCAGTGTCTCTGCCGATCTCAGCAGGACAGGATAGAGGCTGAGATAGAAGTAAGTTGGAGTTTATTCAATACTTTGGAGTAGTTAATTATTAGACAACTAATGATTTTTTTTTAAATTTTTTCAGATGCAGAAGTATAAGATGAGGGTCGACGTATACTCAGATGCTGATCTGAGATATTCGTGCGACGAAGTGTCACGGAATCCACTTGCTGTCATCAGTATTACTCAGCCAGAGCACCAGTTCCTCTTATATGAGAGGAACTAGAGTACATTCAACCTGATACATACAAAAAGGAGGAATAGGTTGACCTCAGACCGGCTGGAGAAGCTGGTCTTCTGTCATTACAATATGAGGCTATGCATCAAAAATATCAAGAATTGACAGAAGATCAGTGAGGAGCGATTTGCACGGTTCGCAGGTGGTCCATACGAGCAGAGGCATACCTCTACCACACCACCACCTGAAGAGGTGGACATGAATCAGATATTTCAGGAAGAGCATGCACTTGAAACATGGATAGAGGAGAGGGCAGCTAGGGATCATCCAGCTGAGTTTGATCCCGATGACCGTGCATGAGTTGAAGGAGAGTTGGATGGTGTTGAAGCCGAGAAGGATGCTCCAGCTCCACCTCCACCTACTTCTCAAGCTCAGGCAGAGCCTTCTTCTGCCCCAGCAACTATGGAGAAGCCATCTCCAGCTTTAGCCCCAACTCCAGCCCCAGCTGCCGCTACCCAGCTCATTCGTAATCCAAGAAAAACGAAAACAAAAGTGACTGCACGAAAAATGGGCAGATTTGCAAAGCTAAAAAAAACTTTGGGTTTTATTACTTCAGAGATAGCTGAAGAGGTGAAGAGAAGGAAGCTAGAGATCAAGCATCCTGTGAGCCCAGATGACAGCACGCAGACTCTTTCTCACTCCTCAGTTGATGATGACGAAGAGTGCATACCAACGACGCAACCATCAGTTGCAACCCAGTCACCTGATTCACAGCAGCCAAAGCCGTATTACACGCTGGATGAGTAGATATCACAACATCATTTTATGGAGCCATAGTATCCAGCATTTGGCGAGGCTCAACAAGAGTGGATTCCTCCACCACCACCACTAACTCCACCAGAGTCTATCTATGTCCCGATCGTCCCGCAGTCCGATGCCTACGATCTTGATAGCATGGCATCGACATTATTTTCATATGGATATGGCCCCGGACAATATACAAGACTGGACACAACTCAAAAGCATCGACAGCAACAGGAAGAGGAGGAAGGCCAATATTCATATCCTAAATATTGGTATTAGATTGATATCATGTAAATTCTTTTTTTTATATTTTCATGATGTATCAATTAATTGGTTTTTGAATCAAGGGAATATGTACTTAACTTCATTTCATGTGTATTACTCATTAATAATTATTCGATGTGGATAAATGCTTATCTTATTTTTAGAATTTTTATAACTCATTTCCTATTTTTAAAAACTTTTTTTGATTTTTTTAAAATTTTTTGATGAAATAAAAAATTCAAAAAAAATCGATCCAGGCCGATTCCAGGATCAATTTTCTTCTCAAGAATCGGCCGATTCTAACCGATTCCTGGGAATCAAAATCAGATCGGTCCCCATCGATTCCGATTCAGCGATCCATGTCCACACAGGACATTCGTCATATGACTACCAAAAAGGAAGAAGAAGAAGACACCTAAGGGAGTAGCCTCCGACACCTCCTCCACCGCATACACCAACTTCCTTCGCCTCCACAAACGGTCGTCATCGGGAGGAGAAGCCATCAGAAGAAGCATTGTCATCAAGAGGAGGAACCCTCAAGGTTTCTTGTGAGCTACAATAGAGAGAAAAGAGAAAATAGAAGGAGCCAAGCTCGATAAAAATGGAGGAGAAGGGGAGGCATCGTTGCCATCATCAATGTTTCCCGAAGCCGGCACTATAACTACACCACCATTGTCATATAAGAAAGAAAACTGTGGGGGCTCCAATAACGTGATATTAGGGAGAGAGAAAATAAGTCATGATTAACAAAAAAATTAAGAAAAGAGACCCAGTGAAACCCCATCCTCCATCCCTTGAAACTAGCCCGAAGAATTCGGACACATGCACCCATGTGCCCACACACGCAACCCAACCAAGTCAGCTAAAATCCAGCCACTCCCCGGTGACCTCACTACCCTCATTTGACTAGCAATCAAACAGAACCAAGAAAGATGATAATCTCACCCCTTACACACTCCACCTCCCCACTCACACGTAAATGGAGTAGGGAGAGTTCATATTTTGGGACCAAAATATACCTAAAAATCCTCTATAATTAGGCCTTGAAGGTCACTTATGTAAGAGATTGGCTTAGCTGACAAGGAGTAAAAGTAGAAGAGAGAAGCTCTACTTCTTTCAAAGCACTTCAGCCAACTAGAAGAAGAACGGCCTAATATTGAAATTGGCTTGATTTTACCCTACCTTTCCATAAAAAGGAGATGACTTTGTCCTATATTTCCATAAAAGAGGTAGTTTTATTCTGCCTTTCATCAAAAGGGAACAAAAATAGCTTATTATTTTAGATGATTTTATTCTACCTTTCCATAAAAAGCGGACCGAAATAACTTAAATTTTGGATAGAAACAACTAATTCAAGTTTGTTCTAGCTAAAATACTGCCGAAATTTAATAATTTTACTCTACATTTCCATAAAAAAAACCAAACTAACTTGCTATTTTGGATAGAAACCAGCCAATCAAACTCGGTCCAACCAGAGTACTGCCGAAACTTTAAAAGAAAAAGATAAAGTTATGCATCGCAAATATGCATAAACACTCTAACATTGTACGGCAGAAATCAATTCCACTCATCAATGAACAAAGATTCTATGTCCACTAATTTATTATACTCCTATGTACTATGTACTCAAGTTGAAATAAAATAAATTCAAGTTCACTTGAAGTGATGTGATGTTGTAGAAATAACAATAAATCTCTATAGACTATAAAGACAATGATGAAAATAAATAAGTTACACCAATTACTTAAAATTTAAATAAACAAACAAACATAATTAAATACTAACTAAAAAATAATATAATCATTAACAAAAATGTCAAGATAATCAAATTAACTGCACTTTAAAAAATAATATATAAAAAATGACTAATAACGATTATAAAACATGTTAAGTTAAATCTAATTTAACCAAAAAATTAAATGAGTAATACTACTTAATAAAATTCAAACCAAATATCAACTTAAACATTAATAAAATATTAACATAATCAAACTAAAATCATTCCATAAAATAATACATAAAATGTGTACCACAAGGTACAAAACATGTTAAATTGGATTAAATTTTACCATAAAATTAAGTGGATAACGTTAATAAGAACAATTTTAATAACAAAAGTCACTTAAATCATAACAAAATACGTAAAAATGAGAAGTAATTCCAATAAAAACACAAACAAATGTAATAACTTATAAAAAGTTAATGAAAATAGATAACAAAACAGCAAACAAACACAAAAAAATCTCAATGCAAAGTCAAATGAATGACAAATGACACAAAAAAACAAATAGACAAATTAAACAAAACTCCACAAATCAAATAACCACTTAATGTCTTAATAATTTAATTAAGATGATCTCCAAACCCAAAACAAAGCAAATTACAAAATTAAATTCATGAACTTAAAACAAATTAAACCAAAACAAAATCCAATCTCATAAGACTAGGGATATGTCTTACAGCCTTGTATTTTATGTGGATAAATAACTTCCAATCAATGTGTTATTGCAATAGTTAATCGAGAGTGTTCAGGTAGTTGCTCGATGTAATTAACACTAAAATATCGCTAGTTTGGTAGGGAGAGGATAAAATTTATTTTCAAGGAACTTAGATAACTTCAATATATAAAAATATGGTTCAGATCATCTAGATGATGGGCAATCCCATGGCAACACTTAAATCTACAGAGTTGTTTTTGTTCCTATATTTAAATATCACACACCAAACAACTAATACTTCTATTTCTATGCAAGGAAGGAAAACCCGGGTCGTCGGCCCCGGGTCGTCGGCCCCCAACCTGGCCTGGTCTAACCAGGTCGCCGATTTGGTCGGGTTTTTTTGAAAATGTTGAGAAAATGAAAAACAATCAGAAAACATCAAGAAAAATCAGGAAAATTGCCCAAAAATTCACAAAAAAGAGAAGACATGTTAGCAAAATAATTCACAATATAAATAACACCAACCAAAGTAGAGTGAAAGTTGAGAGTGTAAGAAAGTGAACAAGATTTGACAATAAGAGAGTGAGATTTGATAGACTAAAATATTTGAGAGGGTCAGAGACACCGCTAGAGAAAACAATTGGGAGCTGACAGAGGGGTGAGCTATTGAAGGGTGAGGACTAGGTGGAGGGATGAGCTGTTGATGAGTGAGGACTGAGGACTAGGTGGAAGAGTAAAGTGTTGAAGGCTGAAGATCGAAAGAGTGATGAGTGAGGTGGCCTCGTTGAACAATAACGCTAAAAGCAAATTAAATCCTCAAACAGACCCCTTAACCTATTCAAATCAAAAGCACGATCAGAATAACAAACCAAACTCCAAAATCATCAATTGACCAACTCGAAACAAATATAACAACTCATAAACCTCAAATTGATCCGTAATTAAGATTAATACAATCCTTAGTAAAAGAAACTTCAAACTAGAAAGTTAAAATCTTGAATGGAGCAAACTCAAAATCTCAAATTCCAAATCTATAACTGAAACCAAAAATATTAAATTCCAAAAGAACATAAGAAACTCCAAATCAAAACACTTTCAAGCAGATCATGAACTTAATCAAATCCACAAACAGAACCTGGGGGAAGGGGGGGCAACGGCCATTTGGCGGAGTCAATCTGAAAACCGGCCAGATCGGATGGCCCAGCAAACCATGTTCTATGAATACTTTCATTTTCATAATCGATAATGCTAAAAATTTAAAACTAAAAAACAAATAAATTTTTCCATAAAAGAAAGTTTTATTTAAAATATTTTGAAAAAAAAGGTTTCAACACCGCCACATGCCTTGCCCTTCTCGACCATACCTCACATACAAGTTTGTCAAGATTCTCCAAAGTTCTGTCTATGGTGCAATTGGCACTCACCTAGTAAGCACTTTCATTTCTATTACTATGCTTCATATCTCAGTCCACCGGAAGATACTCCGTAGTCCACACTTTCCCTTGCTTTGTCGGTCTCCAACACCATTGTTTCCATCTTTGGTAGATGTTTCTTCCACTGCAAAATCAGGCATCAACTTCTCTCTCCCTCATTTTCTTGTGCTTCTTGTGCATTGATGATGTATCAAGTAGACATCATCACCTTCTCACGCACTCTACCCCCTCTCCCTCACCACAAAAGATAGATTGTCCCTGTTTTCCCAGCCACACAAATAAAGAATTTTCCATCCAAAGCTACAGGGCCATAACTTCACGAAGCTATAGTAAACCCGTTGTTTCTTGTATGCTATCTCTTATTTGTCGACATCTATCCCGCTTGAGATATAGTGAGGGCACCATAGGAAGAGATCATTTTGAAAAGACTTATCGGCGTAGACGACACCGACTGGAGTCCATTTGACTAAGCGAATAAATTTTTAAAACCATTAATGTTCAGAACATATTTTAGATAAATTTTGTAAATTTTCTAGAATTTTAAGGGTCTAAATATTTTTTTAGTCATTTACTAAGTCCTAGTGATTTGCTTTTTAATTCTCAGCAATTTCTTGTATTTTTGGCATTTTTCCCTGAGCCTTTTCCATTTCTGAGCATTTCCAGCATTTTGTTTAGATTTTCTTCCCTATAAATAGGGCCCTGGTTCATCGTACAGACCACGGTTGAATGAAATGAAAATTTCAGGTTTTATTTATCCCATTTTGCCCCTGAGCCCCTTTCTGGTGCTGTCCCCGAAGGATACTATGTCCGGAACCCTCCATCGATGAGGTGTAAAGTGGCCGAGTCTTCTCTCTCTGGTAGGAGTGTAAACGGGTTGGATTCGGTAGCGGAATCACAGAATCCGATTCTGATAAGGGATAAGGTGTTCCGATTTTGATTCCGATAATTTCGGAATCACCATGTTCCGATTTCTATCCGATTCCGATTTCGTTATCGAAATCGGAATCGAATCCGATAATTTCCGATTCCGATATTAAATATTAATTTTTATTCAAAAAATCATTAATAATTTACATATAATTAATAAATTTGATATAATATTTTAAAACTTTATTTTTATCATTTTATCAATTTATATATTATATTTTATGATTTATTTGACTTTATTTTGATTATTTTTACTTATATTTATTTATTTATTATCAAAATCGGATAAACGGAAACGGAATCACCTAATTCCGATTCCGATTCCGATAAACTATCGGAATATCCGATTCCGATTCCAATAGTTTATAGGCATAGTTGTCAAGGCGGTCGCCTAAGCGGCGCCTAGGCGCCGCTTAGGCGACAAGGCGTTTTTGGATCCTCGCCTGGGCCGTCCGCCTTGCGGGACCTGGAAAACGCGTACGCCTTAACCGCTTAAGCGGCCAAGGCGCCACTTAGGCGCCGCTCGGACGCCTGGTCCGGAGAGCCCGCCGGTTCAGCATTGAACCGGTTCCACCGGTTCATGCCAACATAGGCCAGCCGGCCTCTTTAGTCAGCCCGGGCCGCTCGGGCCCCCTGCATTCGCCCGAAGACGGCCGACGACGCCTCCCGCGGACGCGACGCCGCAGTTCCCAGCCCGACGCCGCAGCACTTCGTCCCCGACAGCTTCCTGCGGCCCTAGCTCGACGCCTCACAACTCCTTCCACCCCGCGGCTGGTTTCTACGTGGCATTTTCATCTCCAAGAGAAGCCCTAGCCGCTCAGCTCTCCGTACGGTCCTCCAACTCTCTCTAAAACCTAGTTTTTTATTTCTTTTGTTATTCTTATCATTTATTCTCGCTGATTTGTTGTCATAGCATCTTTTACGATGCCTTAAGTCTTCTTAAGTATTATCTATGTATGAATATGTAAAATTTTTCATGTTTAAACATCTTCAGTGCGTCGTTAACTTCCGATTCCCTTGTTCTTGCTTCTTCAAGTATATTTATATATTCTAAATAGATCATTGACATTGTGTAATGTACGGAGATTGTTATATTATACGTAATAGAGTTGAAATCCTCTCAATCTCCGCCGGAGTCATTTATGCTACGGTTTGAGATCGAAAAATTCTGTTTTCTCTTATTTCAACTATTTCTATTGTTGTCTAATTGTTTATGTCGATTTATATAATCTGGATGTGTTACATTGATAATTTTTTTATGTCTTCAGCCGGTGAGTTTTTTCTTTGGTTGATTGATGGAATCTGGATCAGGATCAGTCAACATGAATGTTGTTGAAAAAAGAAAGCGAAGTCGAACGATCCGGGTTGGAAATATGCTTTTTGGCCGGATGATAAGGACAAGAATAGAGTTCAATGTGAACTTTGTGGCTTGGTGACAAATGGTGGAATCAAGAGACAAAAGGAACATTTGATTGGAGGATTCAGCGATGTTAAGAAATGTCCAAAAACTACCAAGGAAATTGCTGATGAGATGTTAAGTTGGTTGAATAAAAGTAAGAAGAGAAAATTGTCATCTTCAAGAACAAATGACTTTCTTGCATGTTCTGAAAGTGATGAAGATGCCCAAGAGGGTGACATACAACGTTCAGAGAAAGGAAGTGGGAGTACTAAATCTACAAATTTAGTTTCACTTCCAGATAAAAGCAAGAAAAATAAGGGTCCTATGGATGTCTTTACAAGAATGTCGGCTGAGGATTTTGTTGATGCAAGAAGAAGTGGCAAAAAATATCAAAGCACTTTGAATAGTCAATTGAAGAAAGAAGAACAAGCATTGTTTGAAGAACATGCAGCCACTGTTCTATGAAGCCGGCATTTCATTCAATGCTACAAAGCCGAGAAGTTTCGAGGTCATGTGTGAACGCAGGTCGAGTTGGGCCGGGTTGTAGGCCTCCGAGTTATCATAGCTTGAGGGTGCCTTTGCTTAAGAAAGCGGTGGAAAAAATTGCCGCAATGCGTTCGGAGTATGAGCAATGTTGGAAAGTTTATGGTTGTACCAGAATGTGCGATGGCTGGACTGATAGAAGACAACGAAAATTACTTAATTTCTTGGTCAATTGTCCAGAGGGGACCTACTTTCTAGAGTCCATAGATGTCTCTGACCGCAAAGAAGATGCCATACTTATTTATGAACTTTTGGACAAAGTTGTTGAGAAAATTGGTGAGCAATATGTGCTCCAAATTGTGACTGACAATGCATCATACAACGTTTCAGCTGCGAGATTGTTAATGGAAAAAAGAAAACATTTGTATTGGACACTGTGTGCAGCACATTGTCTTGATTTAATGTTGGAGGATATCAGAAAGATGAAAGCTTATGCAGGTACAATTTCAAAAGCCAAGAATGTAACTAATTACATGTATAATCATTCACGTTTATTGGATTTCATGAGGAAGGAAACAAAAGGAAAAGAACTTGTAAGGTGCGGGGTAACACGGTTTGCTACATCTTTTCTCACATTGCATGATTAAATGATGATGTGGTAAAAAGAGGATTGAGGAGATTATTTTCTTCGGATGCTTGGCATAGAAGTGTGTGGGCAAAGACAAACATGGAAAAAAATGTGCAGTCCATTGTGTTTCAAATCAAGTTTTGGCATGGAGTAGAAGAAATCTTGAGAGCATGTCAACCAATTTTACAAGTTTTAAGGATAGTGGATGGGGATGAAAAGCCAGCAATGGGCTATTTGTATCTCGCAATGGAATGCGCAAAGCAGAAAATTATTGAAAACTTTGCGGGAAAGGAAACAAAATACACTCCTATCTTAAAAATTGTGGATCGACGATGGGAGGTACAAATGCAACGCCCTCTACATTTAACCGGCTATTTTCTGAATCCTAAGTTTTACTTTGATGCTAAAGCAAGAGATCCAACTTCAACCGCCAAGATGGAAGGTGCTTTTTACACTTGTATGGAGAGAATTGTGGGAGATTATGATTTACAAGAAAAAATAGATGAACAACTTTCCTCTTATATGGAAGCAAAAGGCACATTTGGCATATCATTCGCTATCAAGTCACGTCATAAAAAGCTTCCAAGTAAGGGCACAAGTATCATTATATTTTTTTTTGATTAACACTATTTGTACATCTTGTGGTTAATATCTCTTTGTCAATATAGTTGATTGGTGGACACAATATGGTGGACAAACACCTGAGTTGAGAGCTTTTGCATTGAAGGTTCTAAGCCTTTGTTGTAGCTCATCGGGTTGTGAGCGGAATTGGAGCACTTTTGAATTTGTAAGATTTCTAAAATTGTGATACATATAACTAGCATGATCTACATTAAATGATTTATATTTCAACTCATAATTTTATATTCATTTTTTTCAGCTTCATACTAAGAAGAGGAACCGCTTGGAACATAAGCGGTTGAATGATTTGGTGTATGTGCAATACAACCGGCGTCTTCGTGATAGATTTATAGCACGAAAAAAAGATCCTCAAAAGTATGATCCTATTTGTTTTGAAGATCTAGATTGGGGAAATGAATGGATGACAAAGGGAGATGAAGATTTAGTGCAAGAAGGGGAAGATCTCACATGGAGAGATGTGGATGATGCTATGGGAGCTTCAGAGGGTAGACCTCAAAGAATAATTGGACAATCAAGTGCATCACATTTTACGCCATCAAGGGATGAAAATAGTGATGAAGAGCTTCCAGAGGATGATATAGATGATCATGATGATGATGATGATGGAGGTGCATCATGGGAGAGTCAAGAGACACATGAAGAAGACAACGAAGAAGAGGAAACTAATGCACCTAATGTTGACATTTTAGAAAATGTTGTGTTCGATTTTAAACTTTGAGTTGGTGATGTAACTTTTAAATATTTTTGTCTTTTAAGTTTTATCTTTCAACTTTCATGTTTTAAGTACTCTTTTGATGTTACTTATGTTTTTAGTAAATGGTGATGTTAGTTGTATTGTCTTTTGATGTATTTTTAATGTTTTGAATTTGATTACTTCATATCTCACTATGTTAGTGCCATATGTTGTGATAATGTGGAATGTTTAGTGCTTGTATTTTGCAAATATATTGTGAACACTATTATGCAGGTTCTTAAAGAAAAAAGAAGTTCAAACAATGTTTACATTATTTGGTAAGTTCATTTGGTTTAAATTGTCTTAAGTTTATATTTTTTTGTACATGTTATGTTCTTGATCTTATTCAAGTTTGGTTATGAATGTATGTCAATTTGATTAGATTTGTAAGTTTCATTTCAATTTTTATATATTTCAATGTCATGATAGTTTCAAAAAATGCCATATACACTCCACTCCCCTTCATACCTCGCCTTAACGCCTAGGCGACGCCTAGGCTTACGCCTTGTCGCCTAAGCTGTAAAATACCCTTCGGGCGCCTTGGACGCCTTGTCGCCTTGACAACTATGTTTATAGGATACAAAAACAGTTTCCAAACCCGTTAATTTTTATCGGAATTGAATCGAAATTTTGGATTATCGAATTCCGTTTACACCCCTACTCTCTGGTCAATTTGGATTCATTCCCGACCTCGATCTTCCATCGCCCTCTAGCGATGGTGAAACCCTAGCTTCCCCTCTCTAGCTCTAATCTCCTTCTTTACTGCTCTTTTCCGGTGGTTCCTTCTGAGGAAAATGCTCACCATCCTCCAATCTATCTTTTCCCCATTTGTCCGAGCTCCATTGAGCAGTGTCACTTAGGTTACAAGCAACCAAAGTTGTTGGTGTGTTCCTCTTTCTCAGTTCTTCTTCCTGCTTCTTCCTACTACCCCTGAAGGAAGGTTCTACAGCTGGAATTATAATTATGATGTCTATTTCAACGTCCGATCTAAAGAGGAGCTCTCCTAAGAAGTTGCTAGTGCCGGATCTGTTCATTTTCAGTGTGTTCAGCTCCTGCAAGTGGATCTTCTCTCTGGTTTGAGCATTTTCTGACGACTAATGGTAAACCCTAACCTAAGATGCCATCTCTGAGTTTTTGCTCGTAGATCTGGTGTCGCGGTTGTATTTGAAGGATTGAAAGCTATTTTCACCGTCATTTCTTGAGATATTTCGGTCCTTTTGAGAAGTCAATTTAGCTTCTATTGTTGCCCGGATCTACCAGTTCCGAAGGTAGCCTCATCTGTTCAGAGATATTTTCATTTTATTTTCTTACTGTTTGGTGAAGCTTACATTAAAATCGCCTCAGTTTGATTACGTATGTTGGAATAATCTCGAAGACTGGTCCAACTCCAGTCCATGGTTCAGTTTCAAATCTGTTGATATCTATTTCTGTTTGAAGCCAAAATGTTTTTGTTGATATGTTTTCTTTGATGAAGACTGGTCCGTCTTCCAGTTCAGTTCGAAGCATGAGTTTAAGAGAACTGACCTGTTGAATTTATTTTGAAATAAATTCTGATTGACGATTACCTGTTGATCCTTACTGAACTAGTTGTCCCTACATTCTGATCCGTTGCTAGAATAGAGCTAGTTGTTGTGATATTCTTGAGCAACTTAGGTTAATTTTGTTAAGATAGTGTCCTACTCTATCCATGATTTACAACCAGGTCTATCTGGCTGAGAATGGTTTATAATTCTTGAAGATGATGAGTGAGTTTTCCTATTGAGGTGTCCAGGTGACTTGGCATGCAAGGCCAAGATGCCGATGCCTAGTGAAGTGCCCTACTAGTGAATTCTGATTTGATGAATTCTGAATAATAAGGGAAAGGAAAGTAAAACTCTGATTCTGCAGCTATGATGACAGCTGAGCCCATCTTTGGAAAGAACATTTTCTAAGACTTGTTCTCGTGAATGATATTGTTTGGCTGCTGTTTTCTCTATTCATTTAGCTGTCAGGTAACAGCTTACGATGATTTCTGGTGGACATAAAACTATTAGAAGTAGATAAATTCTTTCTATTCCTAAGGCGTCAAGGTAATTATGTGAACAATCCACTTCCCGTTTGCATTGTCTGTTCCTTTATTATACCGATCAACACTGCCATGCTCTTGAGTGAATAAATCCTAGCCATGATAAGCAATGTTGTTGGTACATTTTATAAATATTAAGTAGCAAATCTTGTTTACTTAAATCTGTTCTATTAATTGTTTGAACAATTCGGTTAATGTGGTTAATTCTTTCTGTATTTGCATAGTTTAAAATTCTTAAAATCACTCTTGACTGAAACAGTTTCTTAGTCCAATTTCTAGTGGTAACTGAATTAAGTCTTGCTTGTTGTTTTCTTTAACTTTCTGGATTGAAGCAACATTTAATTCTTTCATGTGCATTGAGTTTATTAAAATTCTCTAAGTCTAGGTCCTTGTCCCCCATCAAGCTATATCCCAATGTGAACCCGTACCCGTGTGGCAATCATTGAACCAACGAATTAGCATAATGGCACCCCACCGTTTGAACCATCCGGCTCAGCATGAACCACTTGTTCACCTAGGCATCAATGGACCTCTGCAGCCAGTGTTGAGACAGCCGTACCTTTATATCAGTTTATAGCTTATTTGGTGGTTAGCATCATGTAGGGCCTGGCCCACTTATCATGCTGGTCTAGTCAGTCCACCCTCTTACTGCCAGTGCAGCTATCTATCAATTCGATATATTTTAAACGAGGTTTAACCCAATTTAATCTGATTCAAATGGTTTAGTGAATCAGTACTAGTCCATTAAGTCATATAAATCTTTCTAGTCAAGATGAATGAGATAACGCAGTTCAACTGGCTGGGTTCAGTCAAGTTTAGACGGTTTATTGAATAATCTTCAGCCAACCAGTTCAATTTATTGGCACATAGATGGAACTTTTTTTCCCACATCAAAAGGATAGTGCACGCAAGTGACAAAAGACGTTTGATAGAGTAACAACTAGTGAATGCACAACTAGAGAAGAAACAAAAAATTTTCCAAATTCAATCAACTCACATCAAGTTTCTACAAAATGTCCTTACCTTTTTATATTAGTTTTGAATAAATAAAAAAGAATAAATAAATGATATACCATGGTGTATAATATTTGCAAACAATGTAATATTAATAGATGAAAAACATTGAGTTAATAGGAAGCTAAAACTATGGATAAACACTTTAGAAACTAAAAATTTCAATATTAAGTAGAACTAAGAAAAACTATTTGCATTGTAAAATTAATAAAAATCAAAGAGAATAAAATTAGAGAGTTAGTTTGCATACGGTAATATTATCTCAAAGTACTCAATTTAAATATATTGAATCAATTATTCAAAAATATGGAGAATGTTATAAAAGATGTTAACTAGAGAATTAAAGCATGATGAATGAAGCAAAGATTAGCTATCAAGTTTCTATATGATTATAAGATTCCACTAAAATTGAAAGAAAAATTTCATTGTACAACTATAAGATTTACAAAGTCGTACGGTAGTGAGTATTAAACAATAAAAAAATGCTTCCAAAATAAATGTTACTGAAATTAGAATGTTAAGATAGATAGGTGGTCATTGTGAAAAAAAAAGATTGAGATGGTTTGAGCATACGAAACATGGATCTAAGGAAGCTCTGGTTAAAAAAATAAAAAATAACAAAATAAAAAAAACAAAAAAGAATGCACTAGGCCTAAGTTATTTGGTAGAGAATAATTCAATATGATTTGAATGATTTAAATACTTTTGAGAAGGTAACTCAAAATCGACTTGAGTGAAGAAAGAAAATCCACATTGATAACCCCAAATAATTTGGTATTAAGGCTTAAGCTGAGTTGAATATGTAAAAAAACAAATGGATACACTCTCATACTGCAGGAAACGGGAAAAAGAATGACATGGAAGCATAATTTTGAAAAGCAAAAAATGTAAAAGAGGTGGACCATGTAGATTCAGAAATATCAAAGGATTCTTTTAAAGGAAACAAATTGATGGGGGACAGACTAGACTTAACCAAAATTGTGGCTAACACAGTCTAAAAATTTGACTCCCAAAATCAGGCTCTAGGTTTCTCAATTTTAGAGTTTCTAGTTAAGAAATTTTCAACTATGGTTACTTTCTCTTTTAATGAATCATAATTGAGATAGAAGAGTGAGAAAGAGAACGCTGGTTTTGAAAATCTAATTAGATTTCGAAAATCGGTTCTAACTATTAACAAATCAGATTTTAATTATCGGGAGGTGATTCTCTCTAATATCCTCGCCAATACCAACAATAATGAATTTCAGATGGCTAGGACCTACTACGCACCAGGCATGGCATCACGAGATGGATAATAGACAAACAAAATTATAACCATACAAGGAAAGAATAAATCAGAAATTACCTCCATACTTAGGTGTGGGAAAGATATTCTTCGGCTGAGAGATAGGTGTCCCCCCTTAATACATGAATTTTATCAAATAAGTACAACACTGATATTCGACCCACACCTCACAGGGTGGTAAAAAGTCTACAAAACTTTGGGGGATGCCTATCTTCAGGTTGACAGAAATACTGGCAACAACCTTTAATGTCAATCTTTCAGCAAATCAATGCCGTCATTACTGAACTTTGGGGAATTATCCAGTTTAGCCCAGGGGAATCAGGGGACTCAGAGGACTCAGACTTAGTCAACAGTCAGTCACCAGCAACTGAGAACAGCTACCAAGGCACTATATGAACTGTGATCCTCATCATTTTCCCATTCTTAAAATGTAGGCAGACCGGAGACCTGCCATTACTGTGGGCTCCAAATTCTCACGGGCACTGGAATAAAATCAGATCAATAATCCAAACAGGAAACAACTAGAACTGTCTGAACTCAAAACAATAAGATAGCAGGTCACATTTAACTGGAGCAAGGACCAGTCACAATAACAACAAAACTAAAATGTGACTCAAAAGAAGATCAACATGATAGATCCAGAGTGCCAGAACAGAACGCGATCCTTGACTGGAAGGGGACCAGTCTCGGCTCCAATCCGAACTCAGGAGGAGTCAACAATCAGCAATAATGCAGAGCCGTTAGGGTAATCCGAGTTGTATACAAATCGCAGCTGGAATAGAGCCAATCTCGGCACCACTATACCCAATATGAACTTCAACAAATCAACATAGCAGATCTGGGAGATCAGAACAACAATTGAACGTAGACTGGAAAGGACCAATCCCACAGATATATCTCAACTAATCGAGCAACCAGACAGCAATAAGTTCGACCACAGAGCAATCTAAGGAGAATCAATCCAACCTAGAGTTAACTCTGAAACACATCAGCTTGCGTGGCCTTCTCAAACTCCAGATCAGATAGAAGCCCCAGTGGAAATACAGCAAATGAGGTAGCCAGACTGGAAGGGACCAATTCCTCTTAACAGATCATAGCACCAGACAGATGAGTAAAACTGTTAATCAACCTCGCCAGAATGAATCACAGAGAACGGGATGAATCCAAAAAAAAATTCATTCGAATGGAGCTGAATTGGAAGGGGACCAGTTCATCAATCGAAGGAGCCTCAGTGTTAAACCATGGGATGATAGCCTATCGCAGCCGGAGAGTAGCAAGGAAAACTTCGCGGGGAGGAGCTTAATAGGGGAGAGGGTCAGAGACCATTCCAGCCTCGGAAGGACAAGATACACCACCGATCTTCTCAGAGAGAAGAGAAACCCCAACGATTGGGACCTCAAAGAACTAACAATGGAACCCAAACCTCAAGTGGTCGCTACTAACCTTCTATGGAGATCAGACCAAGATAAACTAGGGTCATAAGAGAGAAGGAGATCGAAGATCTCGTCGTCATTGGCTTCACGTCTCAGTTAAGACCTTACGAACCAGGGACTAACTCTGGGAGGACTTGCAGAGCACCAATAACAGTAGCAATGAGGTACGGAACCTCAGGAACTACAGCACCGCGATCAGAGAGGGACCGTACTGGGAGCACACTGCACCAGAGAAGAGAGGAAGGATCTGACCGAGTGAAGAAGCCACTTCACAGGAGCTCGTCCAAAACCACCTCCGGAGGAAGATCCAGCCGATCTCATAGAGGGAGAGGGGCTGCCGTTGAGTAGAGAATCCACAGGAGCTCGTCGGAGATGACCGGAGACCTCAATCACCAATGGGATTGAAAAAGGACATGTAGAGGAGAACGAGGGGAGAAGAACTCTTCTCATGCGCCAGGCGAAATCACCACGGGAGGAGGTGGATCGAAGGAGGTGACCGGTTAGGGTTTCGCCATCGGGAGGGGAGGGGAGGGGCGATGAACATAGCCAAACAGCTATCGACTGAGGGGGGGAAGGAAGAGAGAGTCGCCCGCAAGGGTTTAAGCACTCGGTGGGGAGGAGGGGCAGAACCAGAAAAAAAACATTTCTACGGGATTTTCAAATAGACTGTAACATACTCAGCATCCGGGGGGGGCTGGCCCTTTAAATAGGGTCGACCCAATTTACATCAAAACAACAAGAAAACACCAGGAAAATGAAAAATAGAGTAAAAATAAATTCTAAAATGCCTAAAAATCAAGAAAATGATATATATTCTAAAATATTCTAAAAAAATGAAATGTGACATCTAAGTCTCTAAAGAAAATATGGACCAATGTCCCCTAGCCGGATGGAATCAAGTCATCTCTTGCGTTGCCCATAAACACGACTGAACCGAGGCCAATGTCTAGTGTCCTCACTACAAATGTTCACATTTTCATGGAAGAACAAATCTAAACATAATGGTGTCCAATAAAATGTTGTGTTCTTATATGGACATTTATCTGCATGCATATTTATGTTCAGTTGTCAAGCTCAAATATGTTTTCTGATAAACCTGGAAACATAGAAACCAAGAGTTATAAGCTTCTAGACAAGGAAAGTACCCTAGTACGAAAATCTTTAGAAATATCACTCGGTTCTTTTTTCTGGCTTGTATCAAAAGATGGCAATCCCATGTCTCGATTGAACTCAGCAGCATAGGAAGGTCCAGAACTAGATGGTCTTTGCTCTTTTCGGGAACTATCAGATGCATCAACAGGAACTGCAAGTTTAACGGGAGAACTTAAGCCTGACCTCAAAAGGCTATCACGTGCAGCTTCCTTCCCTTCTTCCGTTAGCATATATCTATATTAAATAAAGAATTTCAGTCTCACAATCATAAACATCATTAGCACAAAAATGAACACGTATAGTGAACTTTCTAAACTGTAAATGGAAGCAGGATAGTCAGCTGAGATAGGTATTACCAGATTCAATACAAAGAAGAGCATTACAATGTGAAACATAAAAATAACTAAATGAAGGATGAAAGCTAAATAACATGAATATAGTCTGACAATTCTACCAGTCATTTCATAAAGATCGCATGAAAATCTCCCTTTTGAAGTTGCTCAATACTTGTTCAGTTTTCTTCACAACCCAGGGATAATTCATCACTTTATTAAACCTCATTACTCAGCAACTCATGTAAGCTGAACTTCAGCTATTTACATAACAAGAAGAATATAGTTTCAAAATGTGAAAATAAGTAAAAAAAAAACATCAGGTGACAAGCATAGAAACTAGAAATCAACAAGATTTCACTCAGCTTTACAAATGTGTTTTTGTATTATTCAAGCCTTGAAACTAGTATTTTTCACATAGTAGACATTTCTCTCTCTTCTGTTATGCTTAAATATGACAAGAAAACTATTCATTTCTACAAAACTCAGGAATAGCATATTAAAGCATAATTACATGATAGTTATCATGCATAATCTGTTAATTGGTCATTATCAGTCTTTTACGTGCATAGTCAATAAAATGTCAATGAAGTTTGCAAATTAATTGGTTAAATTATTGGTTACCTCAATTGCTTTATCGAAATATATTGGCGTGATTTTTGTGTTTACCATAAACCATAATTTTTTTGCCTCTAACAATTGTGAGAAGACAGGTATACCGTATACATAATCCAAAAGCTCAAATTGGGAGCCTCTAGAGATTAAGGATACTCACTTTGATCCCTATCTCTCTCTCTTATGTCATTGGTTATAAGCATAGTTATCAAGACGCTCACCTAGGCACCGCCAGACACTATTCTGCAAGCACCATGCCAGGGCACCTTTTGGGAGACCAAAAGGCACTCAAGACGCCCACCTTGGTACCCAAGGTGCTTGGGCTGGGCACCCCAGGCACTGATTCACAATTAAAAAAAATAAGAGGCTTTGCTTGCTGATACCCCCACAAGTGACGTTGATCTCTCTCTCTCTCTCTCTCTCTCTCTCTCTCTCTCTCTCTCTCTCTCTATCAAAATTACTTGTTTCTCAAAATATATATACACCCTTATGTAACATCTTTTACCTCTATAAAAAAATATATTTAAGTTTTAATTAACTTTAACAACTAGAAAGATAGATGGTATTCCATATAAGTATAGCTACTTCAATAATATGTATAAAAATATATACTGAGGTTTTGGATTCTTTTGAAATTTTTTAGTTTGACCTCTCTCCATCGGACTTACTAAGTACCGATGTTAATTACATCGAACAACGACTCGAATACCCTTAATTAACCACTATAACAATCCGTAGACAACCGATATACATCCACAAAATAAACATTAGGGAACAACGGCTCTGTGGGAACCTCGGGAATCATTTTTTATTCTTGGAAAAGATTTTTTGTTTTTTGTATGTTTTGAAATATCGACATCCGAATTTTCTAATAAAGTAGGTGATAGACCATAAAAACTACTAGATAGTCCAGGTGATATTAGAAGAGTATAGAACCGAGGTTCGGGTTCTGTGAAAATATTTTTTGACCTCTCTCCATTGGATGGTGCGAATATCCAATGTTCATTTACATCGAGCAAACACTCGAACACTCTTGATTAACTGCCATAGCGATCTTGTTTGACGAGAGCGTGCACATCCACAACATACAAAGAACACAAAGGGCCCTGGCCTTTTAGGCCCGATGAGATGCAAACAAGTTTGATTAGATTTTGTTTGAAGTTGATTTATGTTTGATTTAAGAATGGATTTTGATGTGGCTTGAAATGTTGATTTCAGATTTCCACTTGACTTGGATTTGAATGTTAAGTGTTTTGAGCTTGTTTGATTTGTTTGGTTTGTTTTACTTTAATTGGTTGAAGTTTATTTTATTTTTTGTTTGAACTTGATATTTTAGATGTGTTGATCAATTTGACTTGTTTAAGTTTAGTTGACATGTACTGAGTCATTTTAATGTGGTTTTCTCATGTCGGTTGGTGTTTTCATACCAATTCGGGTGTGTTCGGTATGTTTTAAATGTTTTGAAGTTTGGTTTAAATTAATTAAACTTGAACTTCAAATTGTTAATGATCTGAATTTGACATGTTTTAAGATGAATTTCATATGCATTAATATTTTCTTTATGTGTTCTTTTCAGTTGGTTGTGAATTATTTGATTTGCACTAGTTTAAGCATTTAAATTCAAATAAATTAAGTGTATTGAATCAATTTTTCCAGATTGTATTAAATCTGATTTTTGTTGAATGTTAAAGCTTTAATGATCTGTTTTAAGCATGTTTTAAGATTAATTTGAATGTATTTTCAGATTTAATTAAGTTAACTTCAGATTTGGTTAACTCTTGTTCGGTTTGCATCACATCCGGTCTGTCGGGCTAGTGTCGATGCCCAGTCACTTGCAATCAACTCGGCACTTGAAATGTTCATTGAATATTCATGTTCATGCTGGTGTACATCAGATGTGGCAGTTCATATGCCAAGAATAATGCTTGTCGAAGTGCAAATGTGTGAATGTCCTTCCCTTGTTGTAAAATCCCACTTGACCAGGAAAATTTTGGCAGCATGCCACCTTATTTTCCGATCGGTGTGGAATTTTTACCCGTCCTACATGGCATAGTCTTTTGACTTTCCAAGTAGTGGGAAGGATCGTCTGCAACGGGAGCCGGCCCGCGCCTACGTCCGGGTCAACATACCGGATACGTGTTCGGGCTAGCTGCCCAAGGTGGAGCGCCCACATGGTGGTGCTAACTCCTTATTTAATTTTGGCATTTCGCCTTCAGATTTAATTAAGGTTTATTTTAAGTGTCCAAGGCCCAATGGGCCAGCTTCATCAGTACAATGGGCTGGTCTTCATGCTATGTCGGCCCAGTTGGCCCAATCTTGTGCTTCATGGGTCCTAGCGGCCTGCTTTGAACTTCATGACCCAATGGGCCTGCTTTGCACCTCCATGGCCCGGTTGGCCTGATTTGCCCTCCATTTTTACACCTTGACATCTTGCTGTAGCAGCAGGCTAGGTGAGCCTCAGAGGGGCTGGAATGGGTTGGCTAAGGTGCTGTTTAGGTGAGCTTTGGTAGGACTGCACAAGGGGTAGGTTTAGGTGTGAACTAGGACTGGTTTTAGGAATGCACAAAGGGCATGAGAATTGAAGGCCCGCCACAGTAGTCTCGGTCCGTCTGACGGATTCCGAGAGTCTCAAAGCGTCGACCCTCCTTCCACACATCAAAGAGGATGTTTGATTTGTTTGGGGGTGCTGTAGAAGCTGTATTGGGTGTGTTGCACATAGGGCAAACTAGGTGACCATCAAAGGGGCCTGACATGGGTGCTCACAAGGGGGCGTAACTTGGGCCAGCAAGGGGGCCTGTTTTGCATGCCATTCGGGGCCTGATTGGGAAAGGCAGGAGGTGCATGTCCAAGTGACCATCAGTGGGGTCAAACCAAGCATGATAGTAGAAGGTTTAAAGGCCAACATGGAGGGCCAAAAGGGTGGACAAAGGGGCTGGTTCAGAGGCCTGCTTTAAGGGGCAGCAAGGGGCTGTTTTTGTGATGGCCAAATAGAGGGTATACTTGGGGCTTTCTGTAGACAAACATGAAGGGCACTCAAAGGGGGATGAATGGGCATTACTCAGAGGGTATGTAGACAATCTGATTTCTTGATTCTGATTTTTCGGAAATGTATTTGTTTTTCTTCAAAATTTATTTCTGTTTACGGTTGTTAATGCTAGTTAGATTTCTTAAATCTGATTCCTTAAATCTGATTCCTTGAATCTGATTTCTTATTGTTAAATCTGATTTTTTTAAATCAGATGTCTGAAATCAGAGTTTTTGTTAAATCAGATTTATTAAATCAGATTTCTTATTGTTAAATCTTCTTATTGTTAAATCAGATTTCTTAAAAGTTAAAACAGATTTCTTAAATCTGATTTCTTAAAATAGATTTCTTAAATATAATTTCTTAAATCTGATTTCTTATTGTTCTTAATGTATTTCATTTACAATCTGATTTTGGTAGATCCGTTTTTTATTTTTTTTCTGATTTATACTATTTTTAATGTTTTTGATTTTATGTATTTTGTATGAAGATGTCTCAAACTGTGGAGCAAGCTTCGGGGAAAGGGTCAAACACCCAAACAACTTCATCGGACCCCATTATCTCAAGACATCCTCCAAGTCAAAGGATGTTGGTTGAAAATATAAAATTTTGGTGGATCCGAAAAATCGGGATCTTGTTAGATGTTCATTTTGCAACAAGGATTGCAAAGGTGGGATATATATGTTGAAGCAACATATAGCCGGTTTATCCACCAATGTGACAAGTTGCAAGAAGGCTACACCGGAGGCCAAAGAAGAGGTTAAACAACATATGAAGCAAGCTAAACAAATTTGCTTTGAAAAGGTTGCAATGATAAGAGAGATTGAAGGAATAGACAATCTTCTTGGTGTGAACACTTCGGAGACAAGCATGGAAGCTGAAGACACATTATTTGTTTGTGATCCAGCATTTTTGCCTCCTTGTTTGAGACGTCCTATAGACCATTTTATGAGACAAAATCCAGAAGTTTCCAAAGAGGAGTGTGAAAGACAAAAAGCATTTGAAGGAAGAGAGGGAAAAAGTTGTGCAATACATTGCTCGGTGGATGTACCAAGTAGGTATTCATTTCAACAGCATACGCTTGAATAGTTTTCAGACCATGTTAGAGGCTATTGGTCAATTTGGCTCGGGATTGAAGGTCCATCATATCATGAAGTGCATGAAAACTTTCTTGTGAAAGAGCTTCAAACAACTAAAGAATTAGTTGGAAGAAAAAAGGAAGTGGGGTGAAATATGGATGCACTATCATGTCCGATGCTTGGACAAATAGAAGAGGGAGAACATTAATAAAATTTTTAGTCAACACACCTATGGGCACAGTCTTTCTAAAATCAATAGATGTATCTTCACAAGTCAGATGCAAGGTTGTTGGCCGATTTGTTGGACAAAATAGTTGTTGAAGTTGGAGAGAAAAATGTTATCCAAATTATAACGGATAACGAGGCAAGTTACGTAGCTACAGAGAGATTGTTGATGTCTATGCATCCTCGTTTATTTTGGACACCATGTGCAGCCCATTGCATTGATTTGATACTAGAAGATATTTCTAAATTGTCAGGTATCAAATCCACAATTAGACATGCCAAGTATGTGACGACATTTATTTATGGGCATACAAAGGTTCTTGCCATGATGAGGAAGTTCACCAATGGAAGAAATTTGTGCAGGGCAGCAGTCACAAGGTAAAATCTCAATTTGAAATGTATTTTTATAATGTTTCAAATTGGTTTGTAAATTGACTTGTGATAGTGAATGCCATCAACATGTTTATTTTTTTTTTCATGCAAGGTTTGCAACAAACTATCTAAATTTAGAGAGCCCATACAACTTGAAGGCTGAATTGAGAAGGATGTTTACATCTGAAGAGTGGACTGGCTCTAGCAACCGATGGGCTAAGCAAACTGAAGGAAAGAAATCATGTGACATCATTTTAAAAACAACTTTCCGGAGAGGTGTAGCATATGCTCTTTCAATCTTCAAGCCTCTTGTGATTGTCTTACGCCTAGTGAATGGTGAGAAACCAGCAATGGGCTACATATATGAAGCAATGGACCAAGCAAAAAAAGGCATTAAGAGTGCCTTGGATGATAAGTTTGACAAATACGGTCCAATTTGGGACATTATTGATAGAAGGTGGGACAATCAACTCCGCCGTCCATTACATGCAGTGGTTATTATCTTAACCTCCAATTCTTTTACTCAAATTCGGATGTTGAGAGTGATGGAGAAATTAAACAAGGACTGTATGATACCATTGAGAGGCTAATTGAAAGTCCTGATGAGCAAGATTTGATTACCAAGTAACTAAATACATATAGAGATGCTGAGAGCCATATTTGGTAGAGATAAGTGCACACAAAGAAAAGGAATAGATTGGAACAAAAAAGGCTAAACGATCTTGTCTATGTCCAATACAATCAAAGGCTTCGAGATTGCCATTTTAAGATGAAGAAGTTCAATCATGATCCTATTTCTTTGGATGATATTGATAAGGCTGATGAGTGGATCACTAAAGAGGACGACGACTATGTGCATGAAGGAGAGGACCTCACATGGAGGGAAGTTGAAGTGTTGAACTAGCAGTCAGTATTGATGAAGAAGAAGGTCCATCCACTAGAGCAGAGGCCTCTAAAAGGCAAAGGCTTGAGAAGGGAAAGAGTGTGGCCATGGATGAAGATACCTCAGAATCGGATGGGGAAATTCATGTTCATATTACTGATGATGATGACTCTTACTCTTCGGATTGATAATTGATATTTATGTTAACTGATTGGAGATATTAGATAAATGTACTTTTTAATGTTGTTTTGAACTAATCGTTATTTATGTACTTCTATGTTTGGTTTATCATTATTATTCAAATGTTGTCTACTTGATGTATTGCATTTTTTGTTTTTGGTGATGTGTTCAATTTTTAAGCATGCTTATGAAAATGAAATGAAAAAAGGTACTTCTTTCAACTTATTTTTGTAGTAATCATTTTATGCATGTTTAATATAATTTCTGCTGTTTTTTATATTTTTCACAATTTTTTAGATATGTTCAGCATTTTAGATAATTTTATCTGCATTTTCGAACATAATTTTTATTTTTCCTGCAATTTTAAATATATTCCTTGTATTTTCATATATATTTCATATATTTATGATGCATTCATTGTATTTTTTTATATTTTTTCACCTTCTTATATATATTTTCCAGTTATGAAAATAAATATCATAATAATAAAAAATGTCGCCTCGGGCACCTGAGGCGAGACGAGGGGTCCCTCGCCTCGATCGCCTCACGTCTTTGACTACATGGACTCAAATTGGTATCAAGATACCAACTGACATAAAAACAACAACAAAAATGCCTTAATTCACATGTCAATTGAACGCAATCAGATTTCTTAAAACATCAAAATCCATCAAATTTCAAACTCAAAAAAAAAATTCAACCAATTGAAATAAAAGCAACTGAAATCAAATCAAATCGAATTAAATCAAGTAATTCAACTTGAACATAAATTTCAAACCGAACTCAAATCCGAAACCCATTTCAAACCAAATGAAACCAACATCAAGCTAAATAAAAATCAACTCCAAATCAAATAAAATCAACTCCCAACAAATTTAAAACAACTTATTCACATCTCATCTAGTCCAAAAGACCAGGGCCCTTTTGAGTTCATTTTGATATGTGGATGTGTACGCTCTCAAATAAGATTGCTATGGCAATTAATGAAAGATCCTCGAGTGGTTGCTTGATATAAATGAATGTCGGATATTCACACTATCCAACAGAGAAGGGTCAAAATAAAGCTTTCACAAAAGCCGAACTTCGGTTCTATATTTTTTGTAATATCACTGGACTATTTAACATTTTTATAGGATATCACCTATTTTCTTAAGAAGTCCGCGACATTGATATTTCTTCTTAAAAATTAAAAAAATGAGGTTCTCACAACAAGATTGATATTTGGTAGTGTCAATAATTAGGAGTTGTTGTAAGAAGCCAAGATCGTGTGACATACCCCAATATTTTAAAATTTTCAGATACTTATAGTAGAGCAGCAGAACAATGCTGGAATTAGAACTCAAAAAGTTGGTTGATTCTTGGTTTTGAGATTATCATGAATTTTATTTTATAGGTTAGCTTGAATTATTCAATTTGTAAACATTTTGGGCATATTGTGATCTTTTGTATGCATCTTGAATATTATTCTACGGAAAAATTGATGTTATCATCTCTATTTACAAACCGATATGTTTCTAAGGAGTTATTTTCCCAAACTACAATGCCGGACATATTACGTTGTGTATCCCCATCTAGATCATGACATATTTATATTTATCATATATCTATTTAGGTTCTTGAATGTAAGCACAATTAATCTTTCTATTCTTCGTACTATCCATAATTTCCATAAATTTTTTGCAAAAGACCCAATATTTCAAGCACTTACTCACCTTTCATATTTCTTAACAGAGTTTACCCCACTATTATTTGTAAAAATTGTTCATCCATATTGAAGATAAATGCATGGAATGAGATTTCCAGCATGCAATCATTTGATACTAACAATTTGACATCCCATAAAAAAACAAAAATAAATGTGCATAATAACATGCTTGAGGATAACATACTTTGCTGGACAGCTAGACTTCACGACCAGCCCTTTGTCAATTAATGTCTTCATGCAACTCCACCCGGTGTACCAGTCTCTTGGTGAGCTTCCAATTTGACCAGGTCTAACCTGTCCCTTCTCTCGTCTACTGGCAATTGGGCAAATACAATGCTAGTATTGACTCTCTCTTCAACGAGGAATGATCATTAAAAACATCAACGTGAAGAAAATGACTTATCACCTTATTGACGTTCGCGAAAGACCACTTGCTTCTGCCTCATCAATAAGTTCATGTTTCTTCATAAAGCCACTACCCTTTACAGACCCCCTGAGAAAGAGCGAACATTAAATCCCAAGAACATCAAATGATGCAACTAAAGAAGCGAATGTTATCTGTAAGAACCATAAAATGACCTATACAGAGTAATCAACAAAGCATAGGCAACAGAGTTCTTCTGTGGTACATATCGTTTGAGACCCCTGGTTTTCTTTCCTGCAGAAGAATAAGAACACAGAAATTAGAAAACAAGTGTCATGTGTACCCTAACACAATTACGATTTACCCTTTTCAGCGACTTTCTCAGACTTCTCTGAGTATAGTTCCTCCGGAAAGACCCCTTGCATGAGTCGGAGGACCCATTTTCCAACACCCCTATGAGAATAAACACAAACAGATACATGGAATCAAATTCCCAAGCTACTGGAATGGTAGAAAACATTGAGAGAAAATATTTTTTTAATGTTCACTTGATCTGGGAGAGCTCCTTAAGAGTCTTGATAGGGTTCTTGGCGCCACAGATGTTTCGGTAGGCAGAGGCAAGCGTTACGTCTTGATTCTCCGATACCCCACCGGGCTGCGCCGCCATCTCCTGCCGCTTGGTCCAAAGGTAGAGCGCCACCACCTCGTTCTCACCGCAGCGGACAGGCCGCTGAGCCTCCATCCCCGGTTACTCCCACAGGACAAGGCCAAGAGCTTGGTGAAAATATTGGGACCAGCTGCAGTCGACTGGATCGACAATGGGCCCGAATTGAGCTAGGGTTCCGACTCTTTCCGACGAAATACGACGTCGTCGGCCCCCGCGGTGCCGGCGGCAAATAGAGACCGAGTATTCGAAAATGCGCGGCCGAGGGAAATTTGTTCGTTTGTTCACCGCAAGCTCCCGGACCCCCGGTTCAGCCGGGGACTCGGCTACTTTCTTGCAAATTCAATTTGATTTTGTTGACATTTTAGAAACATTATTCGGTTCGTATATTTTTACCTGTGACCACTTTCATTAGTTTCATATCTCACAAGTCACAAGCCAGACAAAAAACAATAGATACGTAATTATTACAGTGCTTTTAATTTACGTTGAGATAATAGATTCGGTAACAATTATTTTGTTACCGATTTCATTAACATCCTAATAGGGGCCAGGGAGTCATTTTCCTCTGACATTAAAAAATCATTTTCTGCTATTCGCCGAAGCGTAAAAACCGGAGTGTATCTGACTCGGTTAAAAGGATTTTCAGATGGGGTGTTGCACCTCGGACGGAGAAAATGAGATCAGGTAACGAAGATAAATAATTTTAAAATAGAAAAAATAATATGTAATTATAATTATTAAACTTTAAATTTTAAATTTTGATATAAAAATATATATTGAGCCTATTATTAAACTTTAATTTTTAAATTTTGATATAAAAAATATATATTGAGCCTAAATATTTACAACCTAAATAGTTCAAACTAGTATAATAATTATAAATATAAATACTAGTCGGTTCATCAAATTCAATTTTACTTAGATTTTGTTACGTTACTTTGATTGTTTGAAAATTTTTAAACAACTAATGACACGTTATTGTAACTTGTTAAACTCATCACTAACTCTTATTTATGTCCAATATAAAGTACATATAATCATAATTTTCAAAAAAATATTTGATAATATAAAAAATTAGTGACACATTCAAAAGTAGTCAATTTTACTCTGAGCTGACAAATTAAGTAATACAAATACTATAATTTGAACTCAAGCACACACATAGGGGCCATTTGGATCCATGTAAAAATTAAAAAAATAAAACATTTTCTAAAGAGTATTTATTTCCAAAGAAATCGAAAACATAATCCACGGTTTAGTTAAGTGTATTCACTTTCCTTAAAATCATGATTAAATTTATTATTTAAATATATTTAAATTTGTAAAAAGTTAATTTAATCATCTAGTTATTTTTAATTATTTTCTAAGATTTCAAGTTTTATATCTTAATTCAGATAGAGTATTAAAATAATATAAATTTTAAATAAAGTATTTTCTGCGTTTAGTAGTTATAGAGTTTATCATTTCAAAATAATTTTATAATAATATTTTTTGAAATTTAAATTTTAACAAAATTATTATTTAAGAATTTAAATATTTATTAATAGCTAAAAATACACAACTCACAATATCTAACTAAGGACAAACTAGGTAAAATGATTGGTAGCCTTCGAAAAATGGCGTCAAATGGAGAAGGCCGACGCCAAAATTAACGATTAGAGGAGTCAACAAGTTATATTTTAGGTTGACTCTCATTATTCTAGACTTTCAAACAAGAGTGGCCAGTGGTCAGAGATTTTGAGAACAAGATGGTGGCCTGTTTCACCGACAACCAAATAGGCTCACAGTGTCTTGCATCTTATACCTTTGTGACTTACCTTACACTCACATATCTTTTCAGACAATTAAATTAAAGAGTTTTTATAGATAGATTTTCAAAATTATTACTAATTCTGCACATATTTTGTAAGCTTAATAAGATTTTAAACTCTCTAAAATCTTAACTTCATAAACCTCTACCATTAGTTATAATGTCCAGATTTCCTCATATGGGAGCTCCCACCGTTACCAATGGGAGGGGTTCACGCTCTCCGTCCCGTACCGACGGGGCCCATTTTAGGGGGGCAGTGGGAGCTCTCGCCACCTGCGGCGGCAATCCGGACCCTTAGTTAGCCATAAAATTAATAAAAATGCTGTTTATTTTTCTTCTCTCTTCTCTCTCTTTCTCTCCTTTCAACTCTATTTTATATGACATTAGTTCAACTCTGTTAAATTCTATCTTTAATGAAAACGACTAAACTAATGAAAATGCCAAAATATATTAACGTTCAGAGAGAGAGAGAGAGAGGAGAAAAAGATAGAAAAGTTTAGAGTGAGAATTTACGGACAGAGAGTTTTGGAAGATTCCAGAGAGAGAGAGGGGGGTTTGGAGATGGTAAGAGTCTGGAAAGAGATAAGAGAGTGTGTTTTTATAAAGATAGAGATGAGTTACATTTTATTTTTTTATATGATTTCATGATAAAAAAATTGATATCACATGTGGAAACATGACAAACTTTAAAATTAAAAATTATAAAAATATAATGTTTGGCAAAAATATTATCATTTTTAGAAATGATGATAAAATGTTCGGTGCATAAATGAAAAGTCACTATTATAACATATGGGTTAGGCTTGTCCACTATGTGTTGTGGCTGTGCACTTTTGTAATGTTACGTTTTTTTAGTTAATTAAAAAAAATTCTAATTAATAATTATTTATTAATATTTTTATCCTCTCCTCCCCTATTTATTTCCTCTTTCTCCCCGTCGAAACCCTCCCCCGTGCGCACCCTCCCCGGCGCCGCTTTCTCTCCCCCGCGAGAAAACCCTTTTCTTCCCCCCCTCCTTTTCCCCTCCTCGGTCGTGCCACCTCGCAAGAGCACCGCCGCCCGCTGCCGGGTGGCCAGCCGGCGCCGTCGCGCGTCTCCGCGCTTCCCTCGCCTCGGTCCCCGCGTCGCGCCCGCCGCCCGGGTGACGCCACTTCATCGTACCTTGGCCGCCGCGACTCGCCCGCCTCGGCCCCGCGTCGTCACCACCTCGCCCGAGCGCAGCCGCCGTCGACACGTGCGCCGACCGCCGCCTCGGCCCTCCCGCGCTCGCCGCGGTGACGGCCCCGCCGCCCCGTTGGCCGCGTGGCCGTTGACGCCTCGCGCTCGCGCCGCCACGCCCCGTCGGCCACCGCCCCGTGCGCCCGCCTGCGCCACCGCCGCGCGGCCCCGCCGCTGTGCGCCGCCGTGCGCCGGTCTCTCCCGCGCGGTACCCCTTCTCTCTCCTCTCTCCTATCGCCCTCTCTCCTATTATCTTCTATCAAGCTCCCTAGTTTATTATTGAGGAAATTCACACCCGGTCCGGTTCAAAGAAGAGCCTTCAATGTACAGTCCCATACTCCCATGTCACAATTGCTATAACGACAGGTCCTGTTTTACCAAATGCTACAACTCCCGCCCCAATCTGAACCACTGTCGTTAGTATGATGGTAAAATGGATGTAAATTGACCTCTTTAGCCCTCACAGAGCACGTAAGGATGGCATCGGATGTCAGGTTTCAAAATCGAATGGCTGGCCGCAATGCCCATTTAATTTTTAAAACTAATACAGTGAAGTAATAAACACTTATATGTAAATGTCGATAAAGAAATTGAAAGGTGGATAGTTTTGTACGGAATTTCAATTCGACAAGTAAGCACTATTTTCCAATAAGAAATGATATTAAATAATTTATGCAAATAGTTTTATTTCTACGAATACTCTCCTGGCTGTGTGCGTAAAGATAAAAATAATTAAAATTAAAATAAATAGAAATATAAAAAATACTTAAAAATATAATTTTATATGATCACATTTCAATAGTACGGATTATGTAAGACACCAGATACAAACTAAATTAAATATAAAAATAAATAAGATATTTTTATCTAAAACAGTCAAATGTTCATCAACTATTTAAAAATATCAAATTTATGTCATAAATTTAACATAATAAATAAGGATATATATATAAAATAAAATAATTAAATAAATAATATTATTTTTGAAGATGGATTTAATATATGTAATATTATGTGAGATGGATTCTGTGAGTAACAGTGTCTAAGATATTTTTGTTTATCTTAAATATAATATTTTTAACATTGTATCAAATAAGTTAATATTTATTAACTCGTGAAGAGTAAATTTATATTTCTTCTTGATAGTAAAATAATAAGATAAAATACTAAGCCTGCATTTATGCCAACGTAGAACATTTTGTCAAAATTTACGATAGTTTTGAAATTTACATCTCGAAGCAACGTTAGATCGGCAAGAGCTCAATGGGAAAAAGGCTCCATTGCGGAAGGGTATTTTTGACATTTTAAAATCATGTAACGCCCACTTAACCGAGGCTGACGGAAACGGATCACGTGTTAAAAATTTCTTGAATGCCGGACTATCCATCAAACAGACTTGGTCAACGGATTGATTGTTAAACCGATTTTCTTAAACGGAGCGGTAGTTAATTTTCCCTTTATTATTTCCCTTCTACCGGCAGATTTTAAGAACACCTACCCGGCTTGATTTTTCGTCGCCGACGCAACCGCAGCAGTTTCGTCGCCAAATTCAATTTCCTTGGAATTCCGTGTGCCGTTCGCCGTTGCCGTCAAGGTAGGCGTCTCGGCTATCCTTAGCACTTTATATATTTAAATTAAATCGTAAAAATTATATTTGGATCATCATGATTGATAAGTTAGAAATAATGGGTTGTTTTTTATTTATTTGCATATTTGGATAGAGTTAGATTAATTGTTTAAATTGTGCATGCTTAGATTAATTTGGTTAATCATGTATGTTAGACATCATGATAGGATGTGTATGTCTAAATTTAGCTAATTTAGTATGTTTGCATCGCGATGAACCTTAATCATGTATATTCCGATTTGATAAAAAGCCGATGTAAGGTTTAGGCATAATGTTGTTAGAATTTAGTTTGTTGTCTTTTATGTGATAGGTAGTTCTGTTTAAGCATGTAATTGTCATGGTTAGGTTGTATATTGCATGATCTTATTTATATGCATTAGTTGTGATAGACTGTGGTATGGTATGCAAATATGTAGTGCATAGAACCATGGGTGTTCATCTATGTATTTCATGTTTGATTGCCAATTAAATGTTCTTGTTTTACTGTCTGAGTTATTTATATGCTTGCATGGTGTGGAATGTGGTTAGTGCAGTGAGCTGCATTGTGGTTGGTTTGTACTTCACTAGACTAAATTAGTGGCCCGTGGGCAGCGGAGATTAGTTGAATCTGGAGCATCCTTCAATCTCAGATACTGCGGTTTATCCTAAGTACTCCCCTGCCTAGGGGTACTATGGGATTTAGTTACTATATGTTACTTCCTACTATATGGTAAATCTGGTACTAGTTTTGTGATGTGATTACATTTTATCAGATGAAGCATGGTATTTACTCAGACAGGTATTTAGTTGTGTATGTTGGCATAGATGGTAGTGTTATAGATGTGTCATTGGTTTTATGTCAGGTTGTGTATATTGTGAGCATACCTAGAGTAGTCTAATGAGCAGGTTGTGATGGTTTTTAATGCATATAGAGTCTGGTTATCATATGGGGTAGTTGAATGACTTTGTAATCAATTAATTAAAGATATATGATTAGTTTAAACCCTATGTATTAAATCTGATTTTTTTTGTCTTAATATGTATTGGTTACCACTAGAAATCACTAGTATAGTAGGGTAGTTCGGGTGTAAGACCTACTGAGTCTGTGGTGACTCACCCCTTTCCATTATTAAATTTTTTTCAGCAGATTTCGAGGAGCCTCTCCCTGAGGAGGTCTTTGGAGAAGATTTCGAGGAAGACCTTGGAGTTGATCCAGAGCCGTTCGAGGACCCTGAACAGGAGGAGTTTGGTGAAGAGTGATCACCTCATATCTTCTAGGTTGCTTGAGTTTCCTTTCTGTTGTTAGTTTAGTATTTGTTTGGTGTGATTTTCAGAGGTTATTTGGACTATGTGTTAAGTCCTCTTAGTTGTTTGGTTGTGGTTGTTTACAGTGTTTTCTTGGAGTTTGAGTTTAATTGGAGCATTACAGGTTGTTTTGATTATTCATATTTGATGATAGTGTGAATTGGATGTTGTGTTCTCCTAAACTGTCTCGATATTTCGGAATTATTTTTCGCTGCGCAATTGTATATTCTGGGTCGTGACAACTTTTGAAACAAATTTTGTCCACTATCTCTTTTTTTCTCTATCACGTGAAGGAGGGACGAAAAAACTTTTAAGATACAAAATTGTAGGACATGTCAAACACTTTTAAAATGTACATTTGTTACAATTCTTAAAAATTAAAATAAAAGTACTCATTATCATACAACCAAACACCCCTTAAGTTAAGTTTAATGTTATGAGTCAATGGGAGGACTTGTTTTTAAACAAAGTAAGATTTAGGGGAGCTTAAAATTTTATTATGATTACATTAACAATAATTCTATGAGCGTATTTGTAAAAGATAAATAAATAATTCTCAGTGTTGCTTCGCCCCCTTGTGCATCACTACCACCCCTACCAATCTCACCTCCACCTCCTCTTCATGTTGTGATGAGTACTGCCATCACTCTACAACATAGCCACAACATCCTCGTGCCGTCAAGTCCACTTATGTCACCCTGTTCCTTACATTATAGCTGTTTTGCCCAAACTATCGAATCATCAAGCACCATCAAGTTCCCCCCTCATGCAAGCATCCGATTGCGAGGCCCCTACATCCCTTCTCCAGCACCCCTCATCAATGTCAGGCACCCACTTTTCTTGCCACTTGGCCCTACGCAGACGCTCGCACCCAACACATGTCTATCAGCTGCATCCATGCGAGCTTGCCCCTCCCATGGTCACTTTTGACCAATCACCAACTGATCATCTAATCAGCAACGTATATGATCAGCAACCCAGTTACAATTTGAACATCTGATCATTGACCCAATTGACATCTACCCATCGAACCGGCTGGCCTCACGGATCAATGACATCCATTTATTCAAAATCGATGGACCATCAATTCGATCATTGTTACATCACCCAACCAGTAGCTTGATCATGGCATAATATATGATTTGTTGACTCCTAACCACATTTTGATATGACCTCAGAACTAAATCATCAAATAGGATAAGCTCTTCCTACTTACTTTCATTTATAATGCCATACATATTAGTTTGAATTGTGTATAAATATGTTACATGTCATGATTCAAATTTATTTTATATTACACTCATGTCTTAATCATGTTTTATGGGATTACTTGTCAATAATTTGATAAAGAAAAGAACAAAACTTGATCTTGGCTATATGGTCCATTCAAGTCAAAATATATATAAAAGAGCATGTTATATGAATTAACCAGAAGAAGAGGTCACATTTAATTAAATTATTTAATTGTAATCTTCAATTATGACAAGCATATTTTGAGGATATACAAATCCCTCGATATATGTCTAGTGTTAGGACCATTGCATGTGATTTGATCTTTTTAGGTGCTCTTCTTACTTATATTCATATTAAGTATTTAGATTCATTTGTCATGCATATGGCTAGAGTTATTTGTTTAGATTTTTATGCTTATGTTGGTCATCAGAATTATGACATGTATGTTATATAGATTTCTCAAGCTCGCTTACCTATTTGAATCGAAAAATATGGAAAACTTGCATGAAGCAATAGGGATCATGGTAAGGAATTCAGTGGGTCAACCACTATCTTGGCTTGCTTATACCTCTGAATATGATGACCCTTAACTGTCAGCAGTTGAAGCCATTTTTTAAGCTTTCTCTTGGGCATTGGATCAACCTCAACCCACCATTGCGAAAGTAACATGAAAGTTATGATCGACATGATCAATGGGATAGGTCCATTGTTGCATGCCCGGGTCTTCATCTCCATTTATCATTGCAGCTTCTCAACATCTCTTTTAGTTCGTAGGAGAGCAATCGGGTTGCTTATCTCTTTGAAAATGGGTGTTGGAGTTATCAAAGTCTATTGTATCATTGTATATAATGTGTACCTAGCTGGTCTTTTTAATGGATCAACTTTGTAATGATTTGATAGATTAATAGCTAACTTAATGACATGTCTTTATGAAAAAGAATACATTGTCTTTTCAATTGACATTTTATTTTACTATTTTCTAGTTGTCACATGTCAATGTGTTTTAATACCTTTCTAATGCCTTTTATTAGGGTCATGAGAGAGATCTTCATTATACGTTGTGTTTGAGTATCTTTTTTACAAAAAGATTGTCATATTCACAAGATATTTATCTTATTTAGCAAAAAAATATCATGTTTGCAAGGTATTTATTGTCTTACTTTACCTAGATAGCACCTAACATAAACCATAGTATCCATTTGAATGTAGTCACATCATTTGCACATTGATATAAAAGTCTACGTTCATACAATACCATCTTAAGGATTTACCTTCTACTCATTGGTTTGAGTTAGCAAGTAAAAACACAATTGAAGGAATCAAGTGTTGAGTACTTAGAAAATTATAACTAATGAGCAAGTTATCTCTTTGTAGCCAATCCAAGAGGCAACAAGGATTTCCATAGACTAAGCAACAACAATGGCGTCAATGAGGACAACAACAACATCCACAAAGCTAGAATTCTCAACAATTGGTATTCCACCTTCCATAACAAGTATAATTTGGGTGACAAGTTCCACCTCAATTGTAATGTCAAGAGTATATTTTTATTATTAAATATTATTTATTATAATTGTCACATCCCGGATTTCCTAACCTACGCAGTGAAATAAATCTGGGTACGAGACCGGGGAATTAACCTCTAAACTACATCGGTTTGGAAAAATAAATAATAATAGGTCCCATTTCATAAAAAAATGATTCAATTCAAAAATAAATCATACCTGGATTTCAATATAAACCATTCATAAACTAAATTTTCTAAACCTCTTCTGCACTAAACCTGATCCACTACGTTTTTGCTGCGCTACCTGATTTCCTGAAAAATGTTAAAAGATTTGGAATGAGTCACACGGACTTAGTGGGACTTATACTCAACTTTTCTATTATATTAATCATCCTAAATGATATCAATAAATAATAAAACCAACACAAATCATATCATAATACATTCAGTAAACTATTTATCTGAGTTCAATTATTTAGTCATTCCTCTTTTTTTTAAAAACAAAAAAAACATTGCCAATTTAACCTGACTCTATATGAACCAAACTAATAACCACTTAACCAATTGATCTATTCTATATGCCATGCCACCTAGACTTGCATGAATCTATTGTGCATGTTTTAATACCATTTCAGTTCCATTTGTATGAGTAGATCATATGCTATACTTGGCGATCCTCACTCCAGCTCTAAATATATATAAGAAGTACCATATAGTAAGCTAAATCCCAAAGTACGTCTAGGCAGGGGCGTACTTAGGATAAACCGCGGTATCCGGGATCGAAGGATGCACCGGATCAATCTATTTCCACCACTGCCCACGGGCGATTATATCATAGGCTGGAGGAGCAAATATTACATCACATGCATCACAACATCAATAAAATTTCACAAGCAAGCCATATAATTACTCAGACAATATCAATTTAATAACCAATTATGCAATTTAACTCAATCAAATAGCCAAATCATTAAGCTATGCAATTCATTCTATACATTCACAAAATTATGCACTTAACCATCATCATACCAGTAATCACAATCATGTCAACACATGCAAACTATTCAATTAATGCAAATATTCATGCAATAGACCCAATCAGGAACAATAATTCAATTATATTCCAATTCATGCAATTGACCCAATTAGAATAGAATATGCAACATAATTAAACATGCTAACTTCAATTAATCCCAATTCAATATCAATTTATCAAATAATGCACTTTACAACTTTATGTTATTTAAAAAATAAGTTAATTAATTATGTTAATGAATTATCATGTTAATTCAAATTCTGATTCAATTTATCAATTAATAAATCTTAAGATCATACATAACATGAATCGGATATAATTATAATATTAACGGGTCATAATTCAATTTCCACAATTACCTATTTATTTTTCTAGTAATTTTCAAACCATAAATGAATCAATAAACATCTAACTATTACTACACATAAAAATGCATAAACTATGCATGAATGACAAAAATAATATTTAAATGAACCCATGTACACAATTAAACAATTACACCATCATTTATTCACTAATTTCTAATTATCTATCTAATAAACATATTTTAACATATTAATTAATATATCGATATGCTAAAGATAAGTTGGGATGCCTATCTCGATGAAGACGATAGTTAACCGAAGTCCAAAGAACATCAGCCGACAATAGCTACGAAATGGCAACTTTTCCGTATGCCCGCCTCCCGCCAGCACGCCGGTTGGCCTCTATGTGTCGCCTTTTCAACGCGATATTTTTTCTCTCCTCTATTCTTCTCTCTCTCCTATCATTGATCATCCTATTCTCTCTATTTTTTCTATTTTATTCTTTTATATATTTTCAGAAAATTATTAAAAAATCTATCCACTCATTTTTGCGTCGTCGTCATAATTACAACATATTTTTTATCATCGTCGTAACTACAACATACTTGTCATTCAGTCAAATCTCTTTAAAATTTCATGCACCGTTCGTCATCGCCGTTAAGATAGACATTTTGACTATTCTTAGCACTCTTATATGATTGATTAAACTGTAAAAATATGTTAGATCACAAAGATTAATAAAATATGATTAGTGGGTTGTTCTTGGTTTAATAGCATAGTTAAATAGAGTTAGATTAACTTAGATTAACTTGTTTAATCATGCATATTGCATATTGCTAAAATCTAAAGTTTTGCTCTATAATGATCTGTATTTAAACTCATTGACATTATTTGAAGAATCATTGCAATTAATTAGTAGCTGCTTAAAATAATTTATTTACCTCAAGATCTCAGAAGAATTTATTTATCTCATGCCTTAGAAGATAACTTCTTCTCAGGTGGGAGAGTAATGCAATTTTTTTGCCATAAATTATAATCTACTATTATGTTGCATATTACAAGGAAAGTCTTAAAATCATGGCATATCTGATTGATAGTCGAGTCCCCTATTGAATTGACTGGCAAGATTTACATCCTTAGAGCGTCTGCTTTTGTAGGATGTCCCCCACGTCTAGTAGAGGTGACTAAATAAACATAAAAGATAAAAGATAATTAATATATATGTATAAATGTTTGACATTTGTAGTGTATATATACCTGAAGTATGCGAAGATGGACTGTCAGAATGGTGACGTGCTAGATATAGAGTAGCTTGAGAGGCACCTAGCTAAGAGAGACCTAACCGAGAACAATCAAACTAAGATGGATATGGTCAAGACTGAGATTGACATTAGGATCCAACAAATGAGTGTTGGATCCATCGGGCTGAGACTATTGACCTATGAAATCCGTCGACTTTGATTGAATCTTGACATCTACAAAATAATATAAATTAATTATTATTAATTTATAATATAATAATTAATTTAATTTTTAAGGTTCATGAGGCATGATCCAACCCCAATCTAGCCGATTCGATCCTGATTTGGGTTTGGATCAGCTTTTATCATTTGGATTGGCCTTAAAGAGCTATTTTTAGGTTTATTAGGCATGATTTTGGCTTTGATTCGGTTGATTCGATCCAAATCAAAGTTTGGAGCGGCCTATTTGGTTCATGTTGATGTTAAGGGCTAGTTTTATGTTTCATTAGGCATGATTTAGCCCTGATCCAGCTGATCCTAACCAGATATAGGTTCAGATGGGCCTTAAGGGATTGTTTTAAAGTTCATTTGGCATGATTCAACCCCAATCTTGTCGATCTGATCCCAATCAAGATTTTGGATAGGCCGAATTTAAATATTTGACTTGCTTTAAGTTCTATTAAAATTTTATTTGTATTAGTTGAGTTTCTTGAAATAGTATATCTTCAACTTTTAAGCCAAACATTATTGATACATTAACAATGTGTTCTTGATATAGTTTCGATTCATCATCACTTTCTTTTTTAGATATATTATGATAGAGTAGAGATAGAGATTTTACCAATTTTACCCATCCCTTATTTGTATTTTTTGTATACATAAAAAACTTGTTCCATTTGACTTGCAAGTGCAAATGGTTGACTAGTCCCTAATTTTATTTGTGTGGTGAGGATATAAATCCATGTTCATTATTTGTAAATCCTCCATTTGTTCTATACACATCCCATATTTCACACTTGAAAATTATTAAAGAGATATTCATACGATACCTCAAGTATATCTAATATTCATTTATAATATCCATCACAACTAAATTGAAGTTCAATATTTACAATGACACTACATAATTGAGTTGATTTGGTGAAACCTGAATCTATCATGTGAAATCTGAATCTATTGCAAATGTATCTAGATAATAATGATGCAAGTCTTGAGGGACTAAATGATAAAATTTCAAGCTCTTAAACTTTGAACACATGATCTAAACCATACTGAAAAATTATGTTCTATACTCATTTCATTCCAAAAAGCAACACTATACTCTTGATGGAAATAGTCTATATCATCAATTTGATTGAAGACATGTGTATAAATTAAATCTTATTCTCTTGTTGTCTGAATTTTTGGCACACATTTGCATCTTAATGAACAACAAATTAGTTTAAATATTTAACTATCTTCGTGATAATCTTCATATTATGTACTATCATAATTATGATCCCTTTTATGATCGCTCACATCTTACATATAAGTTGAAATAAATTGAGTATATTCCTCAATCAAGTAACCTTGGATAATTGAAACTTCAACCCTCACCTTGTTACTCACATAATCTTTAAGTTTTTTAAAATATTTTTCAATTGGATATATCTAATAGTATTGAACCAGTATAGATGTTCTTCTCTGATATGCCAAATGCACAACCAGATAGATCATAACATTAATGATGGTGGGAAAGGTTTTTATAATTTACATAATGTTATTGTAATTTTATATTCACATTCTTTTAATATGCTACTATCTAACACTTTATTACAAATGATCTTAAAGTACTAGCACAACTCTACTATAAGACTAATCATATCTTTTGATACGATGCCTTGAAAATTTGAAATGCTAGATGAATAATGACCTACATAATGACATGACAATCATGAATTTTTAATCCACTAATTGTTTTACTAGTTATATCTACACACTTACTCAAATTTAAAGAATTACCTTCTAACACTCGAATATTCTTAATGAAGTCAAGCATTTGAGATTTTTGTTCATTGCTATGCTTATAAATAGCATTTGAAAACCACAGTGAACCTTGTGTGGATGTAATCTAGATGATTCTTAAGATCTACCAAATCCTTTGTTGAGTAGAGATTATCTTTATCATGTATTGATATGTTAAACATATTCATTATATTATCACACATATTCTTCTCAACATGAACAACATTCAAATGATATCCAATACGGTAGGTGTTTAAAAATATACTTCTTTTATTTCAACTTATATTCTTTGATGAATTCTTTTTAAATTTTATAAATATTTTTTAAATTCTTTTCCAAATCTAATGGCATCCATTTCTTGTGTTGTCTCCATATCTCATTTCCAGTTAACATTTTTGGTGTTCCTTCCTTACATTGTCAACCGACAAACAAATACTTGAATTGGTTCTTTTTTCAGTGATGCTATTGGTAAGAATTGACGATGTCTTAGATAACATTGCTTTTGACTGTAATCAAGTTGAGTAGAATTTGTTTCTTCATTACAAATTGAACATGTTAATTTCACTTTAGCACTTCATCCATGCAAATGTACATATCCCACAAAATCATTTATTATACACAAGAGTATGGCTCTCATTGTAATTTTTGTTTAATGCATCTTGTGTTTTCAAGCCATTGTCCAATAAATCTTTTAACTTTTCCACCAACGGTTGTAAGAATATATCAATATCATTTCCAATGCTCTTATATGAGGAATGAACAATGATTTCATTTGTATGTTGTTTTCATAGACATCTATGGTGATAAATGTAAGGAATCGTCCAAAAAAGTTTGGTGCAGCGGAAGTGACGATTCCTATGGGTTCTTTTAGAATCCGTCTCAATCAGAACCGAACGACGAAAATCGAAAACTGATCAAATCGGGTTCGAATATACCTGATAGGGATTCATATAATCCCATGGAGAGGAAGGAGATGGGTTTCTTAAGATCTTCAAACCGTTCAAGTGTCCGGTCTCCAGCAGTATCCACACGAACTTCATCCACAGCAGGTTCTCCCTTCGCGCCGGCCTCGAGAACTCTTCCCGAACGGAGCTCCATCGACCATGGACACCTTCTTGAGAGAGGAGGAGGTAGGGAGGAGGCTTGGGACGTGGTTTTCACCCTTGGCTTGATTGAGTTTGGCTGAAACCATTAGTATTTATAGAGAATTATGGAATTTTTCATAAAAACCCAAAATCTCTATAAATTACGCCCTTGCCCCTGTACTTGTGGATAAGTCCTTTTGTGTGTGACCCACTAGGCCCAATAACCTATTTGGTTTAGGCCTAAATAAAATAGAACAATTCTATTTAATTTAATTAAATCCGTTATCCGATAACAGATTAATCGGCCTACCGATCATGAAGGGTACAAGCCACATCCCATGATCCCAAATGGCTATGGGGATAATCTCATCTCTATTGAGCCTTTCCATCATCAGTTACCACATGGATATAAACCCTCATCCATCCAATGTCTCGGTCGGAAAGGAGTACGGCATCGACTGTCAATTCCTTAGTGTACTGACTCTATAGGATCATGTGCTCGGAATTGGATCAATTGGAAAACTCCTTTTCCAATTATCCTATCTACCCTAGCCAGGGATTTAGAGTACTATCCCATAGGACATTCACTCTCACTTACTGAGAGTGGACGATCCCTTGTTATCCGCTCAATTGCCTCCATCGGATTTTCCTTGTACCTGATCCATCGCTATATAGGACCATCTTAATTGTGATCCATAAGTCAATGGTCTAAGCACAAGTTCCACCCAACAAGGCATCTTTGGCGACTTAGGTCAAAGGTCCAACCATGCAACCGTGATGATAGAAAACCCTGATAGACAGTTCGGTAAGATACCATTCAGGGTTTCTAATTCGGTCATTTCAATGAACTCATTCAACTAATGAGCACCTGTATGTGTATCTCAGTGTCTCCACACTAATGACCAATGAGATCGGTCGTCCTCATCACATGAGAAGACATCACATACACTAGTTTATCCGGATCCTTGATGTCCCGTCTCAAGTATCCTATGACTAGGAACATTTAGATCAAATACCTCTAGATGATCAATCTCATTATCATGATCTCATCATGATTTAATCATCATTGTATTTGATCAAGAACTTCATTATGATATTCGCATCTAATAAGAGCTTATAATGAATATTTGCCTAATTAATTGAATGAGATATTTCTAGAAATGTCAAATCATATCATATATGATTGGCTTGTAGGGCATACATTTCTATCAATAAATTATAAACTAATGTAACAACATGCCACACACTATACTTTGAAGCAATGTTACCAAAAAGGGTTAAAGTCATCTAAATACAACCCAAGCTGAATGTTGTGTTTCTCCATCGTGAAATATATATACACGTCATCTACTCTTTTCCAAGTGAGAGAATCAATATGTTGATGTAATTCAATAGATAACCGGTAAGACCATTGTTAGCTATGCCATGTCATCCACTTAGTTATTTTAGTTGATACAAATGAACATTACATCCAATCTTTTAACAGAAAATCATGTAAAGCTTTTTATGCTACATTTTACTCTTATTTTTAGAATCATTTTTATATCTAGGAGTACCATATTGTGGACAAATATATTTTTTTAAAAAACAAGTACAATCATTTTTCTATGCATTAATTTTTTCATAACTAAGGTTTAAGTCTTTAACAAACTTTTTAAGTTCATACCAATTATCAGGAACACTTGCATTATTAGGTAAGGCATTTTACAATAAAGCTAATATCACATCCATACCTATTCCAATGAGCCTATTTATTAAATTTAGTTGAATCAATTCTAAAATAAATTTTAATTCAAATAGATATTTGTAACCTTCGTATAGAATTGTTTCTATATATTTTAGTAACTTAAAATATTTTTTTTGTGTTTCATCATTTGGTTCATCTTCATTATATCAGGTGAAAGTTTGATTTTTTTGAACATTTTGGAGCATTTCCATTAATTCATCTTGTGGTTCATTTAAGTGTGCATCATCATAACTAATAAAATTAAGTTCATCTTTACTATAGTGTATCAAAGTTCATTAATTTAATAATATGTTGTCACATATTAATTTTTCTTTCACAACATCTCTTTCTAAAATGAAGATGTTACAATAATTTTACAAGGGCATTGGATTTAATCATTATGTTGTCCATATCTATATTGGTCTTAAATTCTTAAATAGCATAGTTTAAGAATTCTTCAATCACTCAAAGATACTTAAGATATAATCTATTAGAACTATGTCACATTCAAGTTTGTTAATTTAACCATATGTTATCACATGTTAATTGTTCTTTCACAACATCTTATTTTAAAAATAACGGTGTTATAACAATTTTACATGGGCATTAGATTAAATCTTTATGTTGTCCATGTCTATATTATGTCTTACATTCATAAAAAGCATAATTTAAGAATTCTTTGATCTCTTGAAGATACCTAGGATATAATCTATTAGAAATATCAATCCAAGATTGTCCAAGCTATTTATTTTGTCTAATAGAAAAAATGTAGACAGAAGAATATGTTTGATAAATAATTTAAAAAATGATGTTTATAAAATTAAAATCTAAACAATAGTTCTATACAAAAATAAATTTAAAAATATAACATTATACCTAATTGAACCTTCTTGAGATGAACTATGTTTTAAATGCTGATATAGTTTGAAACTTCCTTGTAAGAAGAAGAAAAATAATATGATCAAATAAATGCTCGATTAGTTTGTTTTGGAAGACCATAGAAATCAAAATTCTTTTTTTATTTGTGGTTTATCGATTGGTTTAATTTGAAAGAGCTTAGAAACTAAACTAAACTTGTCATCAATTTCGTTTGGTTTGAAAGGCTACTTTGGTTTAAAAGGCCTTAGAAATCAACCAAAGTAATCTATTTGGTTTACCATTTTGTTTTTATTTCAAAGGCTTTGGAAATCAAATCAGTTTCCCAATTTATCATTGTTTTGTTTCAACTCCTCATTGTAGACACGCCAAATTCGCCTAATTCAGAGCATAAAACTCATGTTTTATAGGGTAACACGTGTGATTGACCTTATAATGATGCCGGGTCTTTTTAAAGTTGATTTGGAACTTCGCCGAACAAAATCGGATGTTTTCCGAAGTTTTCCGCAAAAAGCCGTAATTTCCGAGCGAAAGCCACACGTAAATCGTGAGAACACGGAAATTGGCTGAATGACCAATGCCTAATGATCATTCATTGAAGGTTATGGTCATATTCACACTCCGGACAAGTTTTGTTGCATTCCGTGCCTTTCCGGTTTGCCGTCGGAGTCATTTTGACCTGTATCGGATCTTCTGTTCACTGCCCTAACTTCCGGATAAAATTCTGAAGTTTTGGAGGGTGTGATGGCTTATCCGATGCTATAGAAAGCTTCTTCGGCCTGTTATCTTTCCAACGCAACAAACGGCGTCGAATTCCGAGTTCGGGAGTGTTCGCAATGGCTTCCGGAAGAAGGACGCGCGAAACCAGTCCCATGCGCCCGGGTTCCTGGTCACATGCGCCCGGGACCCAGGGCACATGGCCATGCGCCCTACCAGTGAGGCACGTGGCCTTGTGCCCTCAAGTGAGGGCACATGCGCTGGCACCTTTGAGGCACGAGGGACCCAGTCTTTCACCGGGACTCTACTGCTCAACCGACGGACCGGATAAGGCCGAAATTTTTGAAAAGATAGGATGCGCCCCCACTTTAGGGCACATGTGCCCTGGGGGTAGGGCACCCTGGGGGTAGGGCACATGTGCCCTGGGGTAGGGCACATGCGCCCAGAACCAGGGCGCAATGAGCCTGTTTTTTAGCGCAGGTCGCGACAGTTTTCTCCTATAAATTAACTCCGATTCTGGTCGTTCCAGAGGCATGAGTACGACCCCCCAGGCATCTCAAGACGTCCTATCACCCTCCTGCATCGATTTTGTGATTTTTAGAGAGAGAATTTCGAGTTTTTAGAGAGAGAAAAGTCGGTTCAAGAGAGAGGAAGGCTATTCTACAGGTGATCTGCCAAGTCTCTCTTCCTCGGCCTCTACAGCAGTGTGTGGACGTCTGATGCCAGAGCTCTCTTCATCAAAGTTCTTCCTCTCCAAGTTTTATTGAGTTTACAATCAACGGAACTCAATTCCGAGGTCGGGGCTGGTCGTGACAAGCGCAGAAGCAAAGTCGCGCCTGGCAGATCCTGCACTGCTACTCGGCTTTTTCGACAATACAGATTTGGCTATATCTTCCTCTATTCAACTCAGAATCTTGCTGTTCTTTTTCCTATCTCTTTGTTTAGTGATTCTCCATCCTCCTATCATTTTTTTACATTTTTTTGCATTGATTTTACTCTGTTAATCCGAAAATAAAAAAGGGGTTAGAGATAACCCGAATCCGGTCAGTTCCTAGTCAATTGTGTGTTTTATGTCATTCTCTTTACATATACTCCACTTTGTCTAGTTCTAATTGTCTATTTCACTTGTTTATTTGTCTAGTTGCACAGAACATCAAGCACCCACCGCGTTGAGGACTCTTCTTCATCGGCCGGCCGAAGAAGGAGAAGCTTTAACTCACATTCTTCACGCTAAGGTACACACGGTCAATTTTAATTCTATAAATCGGAACCCACGGTTCCTGGCGACCACGTTTATTTCTTCTCACCCTCCTCCCACATGACCCGAACCGTCTCTTTGGTGATCAAGCGACGCCAAGGGATGAAAGTTCGGGGATCAATGTGAGTGTGGGACCGAGGTGAGAGTTGCTTTCCGATGTTTTTATTCCTTTCTTTCCTCATCCCCTCTTGAGGTGACGATCTGGGTTCACGGACTTCCCCGAAAAGGAGAGGACCTCGTCGAATTTTCAGAGTCGACACTCATCATTTAATTTTAAAAAAACCATTTTTTAAAAATATAATATTTTTTAATCTAAAATTGAGGAATTTTTGTTTGTTAAATTTATAAAGTAAAGTATAGACCATACATGACTAATTCATTTTTACAACTAAATCATACGATGAAATTAAGAAACTAAAAAATGTAACATTTTCAAGTCATATTGAGATAAACCTTAAACTAGTGAAATTATAAACTCACACTCAAATAAATACTGAAATAGCTAAATTGTAAAAAAAACTACACTAAAAAATTAAACCAAATATGTTTGGTTGTAGGTACCTTAGTAGGCACGAGGAAGGCGGGAGTGACAATGACAATAACGCAGCAATGGTGGCATCATGCTAGCAAGGGAGCAACACTAATGGCCTGTTTGGCACCGAAATTTTTTGGGGATAAACCAGGTTTATCCCCACAATTTAAGGGATAAACCTGGTTTATCCCCAAGTTATCCTCCTACCAAACATGCCCTAAGTGTCCATTTGGTTCCATGTAACTAAAATTTCTGAATATGTTTTATGTGGAGTGACTTTTCCACTGAATTCAAAATCAAGTTATTGTTTATTGTATCATCAATAAGTAAATAATATTATATTCATGAAAATAGGTTTGCTTAAATTTTAAATAAAACATGATAAATAAATGAACTTTTTTCTAACATATTAAATGGTTTAAATACATTTTTTATAAAATTAGCACTTTAACTTTGATAAATTATTTTAAATAAAAATTTTATTGTAATTAGTCTTTTTTTAACTTAAACTCATCTGACTTGTACTCTACAAATTATTTTTATTTAAAAATTAGAATTCTACATATATATATATTTTATTAAGTTCATGATGAAAAATACTTAAAAACAACGTACCAGAAATTGGCTTTCGCTCTTTTTTTATGGATGCCAAAATCTTTGGTTTTGGCCACATCCAGGGAAAGCAAAATATGCCACGTCCCTGCTACATGCAACTAAATGGCTAAAAAAATTTTATTTTTCCGAAAACTTCCGCATGAATCTAGTTTTATTGGGAAACAAATGGACCCTTAAGGGTCTATTTGGTTTGATGTAAAACCAAAACCAACGAAAAAGTCTCTCGGGGAATACTATTTCCAAGAAAAGTGAAAACACTAGTAGATATTTGGTTGTGTGTAATTACTTTTCTAGAAATTTTCATCAATTACTTTCATGAGAACATCCATAGATGATTTTATTAATATTTATATAATTATATTATTTATTTTTAACAAAATATTGATGCATAAATAAATCAAGTAAATTATTTTGCATGAAGTTATTTTTAATGAAATTAAAATATAGTTTATTATTTAGATATTAGTCAAATATTTTCTTGGAGAACAAGACCTATTATTTTGTTATTTTTTAAATTATTTTTAATCATTTGGATAGCTGTACATTATTAAAAAATTTCATGTAAAATTTTATTGTATTATTCTCATTTATTTACTTGAATATTTAAAAATAATTACTAAATTTCAAGTAACATTCTCAAATTAAGCATACGATAAAACTTTGTTTAAAACTAATAATTTTCACAAAAAATTGGTTTGCTAAAATTGGTTTGTTATCGTAATTTCTATCTAAAATAATTTAGTTAAAAATTAGTTCAAGCACTTGAAAAACTCAAGTTTCAGTCAATTTTTTGTTAATAAATTAGTTAAATTAATATTTTGTACGTAAAATATCTTTTATTTTTAAACACACAAGAATAAAATAAAATTTCTATCTATTGATATATATTTTTAAAAAATTAATTTTAAATAGTAAACTCATTACGTGTACTATCTATTTAATAATATTTTATTTAATATCATATATTTAAAAAAAACTCCACCCGCCATTGATGGAAAACGGCTTCAGCCACATTCTGGCGGATGCCAAAATCCGGATGGATACGCAATCATACGTAATTCATTTTCCATGAGGCAATTTTTCCGGACAACCAAATAAGTTCACTGAGGGTCATTTCGGAAAAATTGGCGCATGGAGCAAGTTCTCCTTGCAAACAAACGGACCCTAAGGTTCATGCGCGCGAGATAGAGGCAGAGGCCAAATGCATCAGTTGTGGCGATGCTAGTTGTTGTTAGTGATGGAAGCAACGGAGGCAGTGGGGAAAGAGAGAAGGCAGGGGCATAGCAAAGTTTGGAAGAGAGAGAGAGAGAGCGAGAGAGCAAAAATGAGAGGGGGGGGGAGAGAGAAAGGGGATCACAACTTTTAAAGATAAAAGATTATTGGTGACGGTGGGGGGAGAAAGGGGATCACAACTTTTAAAAATAAAAGATTATTGGTGACAACGCCAACCATCTCCAGTGGTTCACTTAAAGTCAGTGGAATGTTCGCCACCGAGATCTAACCATTGAGCGATGTACTTTTTGCATGTCGCTACTATATTTTATCGGCAAAGGCTTTTCTGCTGTAGCCACTATCTTGTAAATATGCCAAATTTTGAGGATTTTTATTGTGCATTAGAAATGGCTGTTGCTTGCCATCGTAGGCATGTGGTTATTTGTGACAACTTTTTTTATAGCTGTTGTCAAAATACCTTTATTTTGGATGGCGTTTGGGAGCCATCACCAATGTCCACGATCACGACCACTTTTTTATAGCCGTTGCTAATAACTATCTTTATTGTAGTGAGTGTTCCAATGACAAATTAATTCAGTGAACACATTCTCCAATGACTTGCACAGTGTAATTGTTAATAGTTGTGGCCACCACAATATTTATGCCTACATTGTGGCCGGCTAACAGGATGATCTTTGTACTAGATGTAAGGTACTTGAAAAGTGGTATAAGCACTGTAACGCAGGCAATGGTGCAGTCCTTGGCAGCATACAAATTGATCAAGCCCTCCACTATAGTTGGCTTGAAAATCATGCTAAAGATGGATTATCAACCTTGTTAATGACTAGAAGGGAATTTGTAAGGAATAGTTGGATTATCAACCTTGTAAATAACTAGGAGGGAATTTGTAAAGGATAGTTAAGTCTAAAAAAAATACCCTAGTCCAGTCTAAAAAATGTGTGAAGTGCTTAAATCAGTGGACTATCACTATCTTTAGTCAACTCTTTTTAGAAGATTGAGTGGAAAAAACTACCAAATTAGGCATACTTTGTTGGGAATGGTCCGAAAATTCTTGACTGGAAAATTGTACTTTTTTTGAACTGAACTGGAAAATTGTACTAAATAGTACAATTGTTGGGCTTGTCAGCTGCAGTCGCTACATTTGTTGGATAATTCTACTTACATAATGGACCTTTTAAGTTTACATAAGGCGCCGGACTTGTAGGACGTCCAACCAAGGTTGAGACATGAGAGTACTCGGGTGTCAACGGAAATCCTCCATTTAACAAGCTTCAAGAAATATATATTATGTATACCTGTAACGATTTTTTTCCGGTTCAAACAAACATCCGATAAAAATACCTCATAAACAAGAACGCTCACGCAATGCGAACATGCATACGGCATTTACACAGTTACTTCTCATACAAATCATATGCATATTTTGAGATTGTCAATTATCTTTGAAAAATATTTTGTTACATTTGCAGGGTAATGAGGGATAAAAAGCCTATGCATTTCAAATTATCCTAACTACCTGTGTAACATCTATAATACTGTAACGGTTCTTAATTAATAGTATAACTGATGATGACGTTGTCAGTGATTGAGGTAGACACGCTCATGATAACACATTTAACTCCTGTATCTTTAAAAATAAGAAATTCAAACAGCCTTTGCAATGGCATGAAAGCACTTGAATAGAAGAATGACGAGCTTGTTCTATATCACTATATGCATCCACACGAAAGACATACCTATTAGAAATATAGCACATTGTTCACTCGCATTTGTATTTACATAAAAATTACGCCAAGTCTTCTCAAATATTTCATAGGCATGGAGATATCTCAGCAGATTTTGTTTAATAAACAGACAAAATACGTAGAATATGTGCATTGTACCCTTTCAATGATAACAGAACAATGAATTGGAGAAAGCTGCAACGAGGACTTTGCCATGGTCATTAGTCAAGTAAATTTATATTTGAGTTACGAATCAGTGAGAAGAACTCCACTAATTGCTTCTCACCAATAACAATACCCAATTTTCTGATAGTGAAAGAGTCAACTAAACTGGTCAAATCTTCTACTCTGTCTGCAGCATGGATGCGGATGTATTCATCGATGTTGTTGACAGTGCCATCTGCAAACAAAGAAAAGAAGAATTAAGTAAGGTTTGGAAGAGTTTAAATTCTAGATAAGAAGCTGCAGTGTGTAAATTATGTCTGGGAAAGAACAGAAACAAGTATTCCACATTCACTATATCTTGAGCATTTGAAAGATAAAGTTGAGAAAATTTAATAGATGAGACGAATCAGTTCTGAGTTCAGTAAGTTGTGCATCAGGGAAGTTTGAATCAACTGCTGTTAAGTTTCAAAAAATTCTGCCCCACGGATGCATGTACAAGAGCAAGGATAGATGGCACACACTACTAGGACAAGAACAAATACTAGTAGACAAGATAATCCTCAAATATAAATAATTATTCACATACATGCTAGTAATCCAAATTCCATATACTTGAGCAAAGTAAGGACATAGGTAATAGGTCAGTAAAAAAAAGTAGACGTTATTACTTGTAAGGAATTAAAAATCATCGAACTGAAGGAACGAAGAAAATATACCATATAGGGTCACTTGCAAAAAGAAAGCTCCATTCAAGGTCTGTCTATTGTAGCCCCACATAGGTTCATCATGTCTAAGATTTTCACATCATTGCAGGGCCATTAGGTGGATCATGATTGATGTGAAATGCAGGTGTACCAATCATCTTGGATTAAAGCCAAAAATTGGAGCAGCACGTATAGCTTATTTGTCAGAGTATACCACACGTCCATCTATAAGACTATAACTGCATTTTTACCAGACTTGGCACGATGACGTATGTCAAGGCGTCTGGTACACATGCTCAACAGAGTTATCCATGAAACAAGCTTAGCCTATAGTTGTCAGTGAAAAGAATGTGAGATAGGATTATTAAAGTAAAAATGATTATATAAAAAAGATAATTAATATAGTTAATACATATGCTCCATAAATTATATTAAGTGTGATTAAAAAAAGGGAAGATATACATGACCTTCTGTAGAGTATATTAAATGAAGAGAATATATTTAATGGAGATCAGAATGAACATATTGGAAATGAATGCCATGGATATGAGAAAGTCTATGAAGATTTTAGATATGAAAATTTAAATAGAAAGAGAAAAGGTATCTTTGGCTTTGCTATCACCTATGATCTCATACTAACAAATACACATTTTATTAAAAGTGATTCTCATTTAATAATGTTGAAAGTGGACAAAATAAAGCCAAATCAACTTCATTGTTACAAAAAAAGACCAATTGTGTCTTTTGCAAAGATTATTAAATTATTCCAAGTACAATTTTAACAAGTCAACATAGGTTAGTAATTTTAGATGTTAAAATCTAAAATCTACAGTCAAACACATTTAAAAAAAGATTTCTCCAATAATAAAATAGTAAAAATTAAAAGAGACAATACAATAAACATTTAATAATAAACTTCACAAGATAAATGATTAGATGTGATATGTAGAAACTAATGCTATATGGATGAAAGTGACTACATAGATTGGAGAGAGCTAAAAAATTCCTTAGATATTCTAAAGAATGCCATCTAGAAAAATATATGGCAGTAGAATAAAGAAATGCAAAAAGTGATAATAATAAGAGATTGGTTTAAAATATTACCTGAGTGTGATAACAATGATGCTTATGAACATTATAAGTTAGTGAAAAGAGAGACACAAAATACTATTAGACGAGCAAGAGATAATACTTACAAGTATATGTGTGAGAAACTTGAAACTAAAGAAGATAAAAATATATTTATAAATTAACAAAGATATGAGATAGAAGACCCTCTATATATCAAAAATAAAAAAAACTATTTTAATCAAAGATGGTGACATTAAATACACGTGAAAAAGTGATTTTGATACTCGTAACAATGGCAATTTTGTAAGAAATATATAAGACAGAGAATGTAATAAAACTTAATGTGAATTATAATACAAAGAAAATTAAAATTTCATTCAGTTATACAAGAAAGGAAGAAGATGAAAACAAGCAAGACATGACCTCGAAAGCATCTCTATCAAAGTATAAAAATGTTTAGAAGATTTAAAGGTGAAATGGTTAACTTAATATTTTAAAAAATATAAAAAATATAGAAAACTACTGAATGAATGTAGAAAAGCATCATCATGCCCATTTATACAAAAAAGGATATACATAATTATTCAAATTATACAGAGATAAAACTCATGGATAATTTTTTAAAATTGTGGAAAAGAGTTATAAAGCTATGTGTTGGCACTCATTTTTTTTTTATGAAACTTAGGCATATAAAAAAAATGGGGAGTTAGAAATACTTAATTCCCTCCACCCCAACACCATTATATGGAGCAAACTAGGTGAAGGGGTCCATAAAGAATGAAATTCAGCATATACACAGGCAGAAATTGGGAGGAATCCAGGAAATAGGGGATTAGAAAGTCATAAAGAGGATGAGACCATATAAGGGTATACCCGATCAGCTTAGGCAGATACATGTCCAAGCAAGGGTAAAGGGTTATGGACCCAAAAGAGGCCCATGATCGGTACAAGCTGCAGCACCTGATCACTATAAGATCAGTGTGTAATGGAAGGGTGAAGAAAAGGAAATAAGAAGCAAGGAAACACTTGGTTCCCTATACTTCACCACCTTTGTATAGAGCAAAATAAGAAAAGGGGCCTGCTAAAAAAAGAAGAAGAAGGGAATCAAACATATATATTTGAGATCGGATATGCATAATTGGATACACAAGGGTAACTCATCCCCCTGCTGACCAAGGAAGGATCAATGAGCAGTCCCGGATGTGTTCGGCCATACATACATTTACAAGAGATAGAAAGAGGGCCGCCAATAGATTGCTTACAGCCAGAGGTGAATGAAGATTGGGCATAAATTCAGAAATAGAAGAAGAAGAAAGAGGGTAGCCTTTAGACCCAATTCAGCTTGAAAGAAGACCCAATTCATCACATGGATAAGCCAGGTCTCTGAACATATGTTCTGGTTGACACAAACAGAGGGGAAATTGAGAAGAAGCTCCGGCCCATGGTGCTATATGGAGGAGCTGCACCCTTGCACATAAATTTGGCCAACCAGCCATACATATAATTGCAAGAAAAAGCATGGCATAGGATAGGGAGACATGCTCCCAACAGGAATCTGAAGAAGGGGGAAGGCCGGAGACAGCCCTCAAAAGCCAAATTGGCTCCTGTTTGAAGCCCCCGGAGATGCATGCTTACAGCTGGACATATGGACCAGCCAAGGGTTCCAATCCAGCATAGAAGAGACCGGATCCTCTAACACATCTATATGTGTATATAAACAGGAAGGGAGGGGGGAATTGATGACATCCCCGACCAAGAATGACATGTGAGAAAGCCAAGCCTCCGCACACAATAAATGTGCCCTTCCAAATCAGCCATCTCCATACAACCGGCCACTCATCTATATGGAAATGCAAGTGTAATATGGGACATTGAGGATGCTGCCGATAGAAAAAATAAATAGAAGAAGAGGAAAGCATGAGGAAAGCTACCTTCACAAGGAGAAGAAGAGGGGCACCTAAGTGCTCCAATCAGCAGGATCAATGATCTCCCTTGGCAATCTCCAAGCTGCAGCAGACCTGGTGCGATAGAAGAAGGTGGACAGGTCAGATAGAAGAAGGCCCCCGCGGGTGGAGAGTTTATCTCCAACTAGGAGACTTAACAAGAAAATTGTTTGGAGGATGATCCGCGAGAGGGAAAACAGTCTAGAGGATTCAAAACAGGTCCGAGAAGGAAGCCAAGGCCATCCAATGGCCGGGATTGGTTGATTTATAAGTTAATTGGATCCTAATCCTCATCGGTTCATTAAGATGGCCTACCGGATCCTTAATAGGATAATATCCAATGGATCCTTCATAATGGGATATCCGGTAGATGCCCATAAGCAAGACAAATTACCGGATGATAAACCCTCCTGGATCCTTAACAGGATTAATGTCCATTAAGGGATTGATAGCTCGGATTAAATGGGATCTCCATCAACCGGATGGACCATATATCCAATAGAGGGCTGAGATGGAAAGGACATGCATCCGAGGGTCAGATTTGGCCGTCGGATGGCTTGATTGGGGTCATAATGTTCTGGATTCAGATCTGACAGTATATTGGGATGGTTCAATTGGAACCTCTCCATTGGATCCATCCTTAATTGGATATTTGATTAAATGAGATGATCCCCTTCACGTAGGCAACAAGGCCTAGCTCCAATTAATCAATGGATGGGATCTAATTTGCCATCTACAGGCTGATCAATGGAGGGCTTGGATTTGACTGTCAAGAGAGGATCCGGGGCATCTAATCAAAGGCAGGGATCTATACTTAATGTGAGATGGACTCACTACAAATCAGGGAGCAACCGAGGGCCAAGACCTTTCACCTCTCGGCCCTGACTTGGTAAAACCCCACTCTCCCCACGTTCAGGGAGGAGTGGCCCCACTTCCTCCATGCGCACAATGCCTTGCAGCCCACTCCTCCTTGGGTGAACAACACCCATCCGAGAGCCTATAAAAGGGACAGTCCCTGCACATGTGAAGAAGGGGGGGGGGGAGAGGAGACAAGAGGAGAAGGAGAAGCTCTGCAGAAATTCTGTTAAAGAGGTTCCCGCGCAGCTCAGAAAAGGGGCAGTGAGTAGAGAGGCTCTGCAGGAGAATCAAGGGCAAGTCTTGAGGGACTCGAGGTAAGATATCATGGCCATTATCAAAGCCGTCCCCTCCCTTAGATGATATGACCATCAGGAGCTCAATCCCCTCAATTGCTCTCCTATATCAGTAGGTTATCTCCCTGCTTAAACCTGCAATTCCTAGATATATACTAGGACCCCACAGACCTCCTCTCTTCACCTTCTCGGACATATTTGGGCCTAGTCTCGGGACAGGAGGAAGGTCATGCCCAAATACTCAAATTGACCCCATATTTGAGCTTATATTGCTCCCCGGATACCCTCCCATATATCTTTATAGACCTGCTGAACAGACCTACCATCTCTCCCTCATTTTCCCCCATAACAGTCCCCCTTCCGGCCTGGAAATTATGGAGAAGGTCTCCCAAAGTTCAACTACAGCAACAGTACAGTAAGGCAAGTGAAGATGAGGTTATACCCGGCCTATTTGGAACCCACATGATGGACCAAATATTCCCCGGGTAGCCTTGGATATGGGAAGAAGAGATGGCCAGCCGGGCTGTTGGCACCCAAAAAATGTCATGACATCCAGAACTAGCAAGTTTTGGGCAAAATACATGAAAGAAAATTGAACAGGCAAGTGTGATCCACTTTTCATCACATTTAGGGCCAACGGGCCAAATGGGCCCAATAAGCCTTATTGGGCCTGACCAGCTAGATGATGACTTGATAACGGTCAGACATCACCACCTTGTCCGTCTAGCTCAAACTTGAGCAACGACGAAGTCAGATCGAAAATCCGACTTGAATTCAACAAGTTATAGGTCAAACGGTGAAAACACTCCCGAATGGCCTTTGGTAGGCTTAATGGGCCCAAATAACAAAACAAGTGGGCTCACAGCACTGTACCAGTCAAGACATTTCCAACGGCACCTCACATGTCAAAATCTGGCTTCGGACAGTAAAATGACCGTTTTGCCCTTGTGGGATTCAAGCAATCTGGGGAAGGTCCAAAGAAAAGTGGCACCTCCAAAAGGTCTACTTGACTTTCAGATAAGCAATGACAGAGTCAGATCGGCAATCCGACCCATATTTGGAAAGTTATGAGGAAAACACTGAAAGTCAATTTTCGAATGGCCTTAATAAGGGCATATCAAGTCCGAAAAACAAAACAAGTGGGTCCATGGGTACATGTACCGATTGAGAGCTTCGCAACGGTACTTTGAATGTCAGAATCCGATTTCGGATGGTACCCGAACGGTAAAATGACCTCTTTCGCCATTGGTAGGTTTGGACAATTCGGGATAGGCCCGATAATATCTTGGTGCATCATTAAGTCCGCCAAGCTCCATATTGAGCAACATTAAAGTCAGATCAGAAATCTGACTTGTATTCGGCAAGATATGGGCAAAACAATGAAAGTGGACTTTTAGGCGGTCCTTACTGGGCTTGGTGGGCCCAAATGACCAAACCAGTGTGTCAACAGTATTGCCTCGACAGAGAGCTTCACAACGGTGCCTTGAATGTCAAAATCCGACTCCGGACGGAAAAATGACCGTTTTGCTCCTATTGGGCCTGAACAAATCCAGACAGGCCCATTAACATATGGCGTCACCAGAAAGTCCGCCTGACTTCCAGATGAACAACATCAAAGTCGGATCATCAATCCAATCTATATGTGGAAAGTTGTGGACAATTTAAAAAATTGCAAAGTCGGCACACACTTTGAAACAGATGGGTCAAATGAGAAGAGGATCGAACCTGTTTAGGTTATTAGGTTCTCTTGTGCTGCTGCTTCAATAATAATTAGATTATGGGAGATAAAGAAGGGCCAGGATGCCATCTCATGATCAGATTTAGATCAAGGGCCCAGATTTGATATAACTTAAGTTATTGGATCCTGTCTTAGTGGGTCTTAATGGTATCAAGTATTTGAATGGGAGAAAGCCACGTACAACCCATCTCTTGGCCAAGTCAAATGTTGACTTCCCAGAATTTTCAAGAGGGCTTAAAAGAAAAAGAAAAAAAAGGAACGTGGGGGAGGTTAGCAAACTGAATTTCCCCCCACTACGCCCACTACTCCCATGACTCTCACTTCCTCCATGATGGGGGGAGGTTACGCTGGACTTTTTTCCTCTCTTTAAGAGAGACCTGCCAGAGAGAGAGAAGGTTGGTTGGAGCATTCTCACGTGAAGAGTAGGGCTCTGGTGGGAAGAAGAAAGAGGCTGGGTGACAGGCTCAAGAAGGCTGCGTACTGCTGCCGAGGAGCCAAGGAAGGTGAAGAAGAAGAAGAAAAAGGTAAGGTTAAAGGGTCCGGTTACACCCTTCATCCTCTTTCTTCAAGCCTCCTCTATAAACCTTCTCCAAAACCCCTCTGGATAAGCCCTCCAACCATGCCATTCGACCCCTTTTAACACCCCATTCAGATTCCATAAACCTGTCCATATATCAGTCCCCTCGGATCCTAAACTCCCCCCACATTGAAATCCTGTTCGGACAGGGTATATTTCACATATCATTCCACTTAGTACCTTGATCAGGCCCCTTAATCCGGTCCTAAATCACCCTGAAATATCACCCGGTTAAGCTGTCTAGACAGGTCTTTAGGCACCCCAAGAATATCATACCGAAATGTCCTGTTTAAAAGTCCTTAAAACAAACCTTGAGCAGGCGGTAGCTAGGGCCTGATTTCCTCCTTAAATCAGTCCCCCAAACTCACCTCTAAACAGCCCCTCAATCTCCCAATCCGGTCCCATCTTCTGGATCAGATGAGGGTCAAGTGCTGCGGATCTCTTTAAGGCATGTCAGAGTCCAGTCCTGGCCAGGGTCAATCAGGCCGTCAGGGCCTTGTTTCAGCAGGAGGATCCACCCAATTTCAGGTCAGAATCAGAGAGGCCACAGGGCCAAGAGAGCTGGCCGACAGGGCCTAGATGAAGCCCAAACAGGCCTTTAAGGCCCAATAAGAACAGTTTGGCCGCCAGGGCCTTCAAAGCTTCAAGTGGTCACCTTGGCCCAATGAGGATTGAACTGGCCATCAAGGCCTTAAAAAAAAACTTAATCAAAATTTGAGAAAAGAAGTCCAATTAAGAGCTAGTCTATTCCATATAGGCTACCTCAAAGGACGGGCACTCGGGCATGTCCCCGGTGTGTTTGATCCCGGACGGGGAAATGGGCAAGCTCCCATCTTCCACCGATCCTTTTCCCCCAAAGTAGAGAGTATCAAACTTCACCTACTAAGAGGGGTATGTCTCAACAATTGGAGGGAAAGGGGTCATGCTAAAATTTCTCATGAGCCTATGTGTAATATGTATTCAGATCTGCTAATAAATGGAATTTCTGAATTGTGCATGTCATCGTTGCCATTTGAGCCTATAGAATGGTCCATGGAATTGAAGGAATGCAAGTCTAAAGTTGGCATTGTAAAAAAAAAAGTTACAACATTTAGATTTTAATAATTCTGGAAGATTTTGAAATCTGTAAAAAGACTTAAAAAAATTCTGAAACCTGTAAGTCTAAAAATCTGAATTTTCACACAACCAAATCCCCAAATCAAAACACTCTCAAACAAATCACAAACTTGATTGAATTCATAAGCAAGAGAATCTGAATTCTGGATCTGTACACCTAATCCGGATTCTCAAACCTTTAAGGCCAGACATAGGTTTGTGACCCAAATCTGCAACAAACAAAAACCAGAAATTAGAGCCTGGGCGCCAGAAGCCAGAACCCATCTCAAAATCTGAAATCTGGGAGATCTGAAATGGTGAAATATAGAGTCTATAATTAAAACATCCGAAAAAATCCGAAGGATTGAAGTTCTGAAAATCTGTTTTGGTGCAGAAATCCACTTAAGAAAACCTGCAATTTGGAAAAAGATGCAAAATCTGCAGGAAGTCTGGAATTTGGAAAAATAAAAAAATCTGAACTTTGCAAGGATCTAAGGGCTGCGAAATGTGCAGAATGTAAGATCCAAAATTTGAAATTTGAAATTTGAGGTCTGTAAGTGCAGAAATCTGAAAGTCTGAGGTTTAATGAATCTGAATTTGTGCAGAGCATAAAAAAATCCAAAATCTGAAGTTTGAATTGATAAAATTTGGAGTTTGATGATTGAAGAGGTCAGAATTTGAGCTTTGCGTCCAAAACAAGGAACAGAGGGATGAGTAGAATTTAAAATGTAGAAACTTGGGGACAGAAAGTGCAGAATTTGAACTCCAAAAAAAATCTGAAATCCAAGTCAACTTTGAAATCTATATAAACTTGATAATAGCTAGCTAAAATCTGAAAATTGCATAAGAGAACCCAGAAGCTGTCAGAATCTGCAGGTTTAACTGAAATCTAAATCAAACAAAATTGAAATCAAATCAAACTCAACTCTAATTTCCCTAAGCAAATCTGAAAATTGTAAAAATCCGGACTTGGAAACATTCAATTAAATTTCTCTCCAACTAAACCAAATTCAGATCAAGTTTAAAAATCAATCAACCCAACTCAAACTGAATCCCCCAGATCAAATAAATTTCAGCTGAATTCTAACAGATTTAACAAATATAAATTGAATCAAATCCGATATAACCCAGAATTTCTCAAATTAAACCCTTTCCAACAAACTATATTTCATAGGTCAAACAAACTGTCCAAAACTCAAATTAAACTTAAAATCAACTAACCAATTCAAACTGAATTAAACATAACTCAATTTCCAAGCTCAAACCCAAATCATTTTAAAAGTCCGAAATCTACATAAACCTACAGAGCATCAAATTCATCCAAAAACAAATTCAACTTCAATCAATTTTAACCAAACCAAACTGAAATTCAAATCCAATTCCAATAAAATCCATTCCAAATAAACTTAAACCAATTAATTAAGTTCAAATTAAATTAAATCAAATCAAATCAAATTAAAACTCACACACCAAATCTAAATTTCAGCCGATTTAAACAAACTCAAATTCAAGCTAAATCAAATCCAAGTCAAACTTAATCAATCAAATTCAAATGAAAATCAACTCAAATCAAATTCAAAACCAGATTAAGTTCTTGCATTCCACTAACTTCATGGGGCTGTTTTCTCCTATGTGTGAATGTTTATTTTCATAGATGCATGTTTTTCCGTTCCAATGGATTGTTATGGCAGTTAATCAAGGGTATTCGAGAAATCTCGATGTAATTAACGTCGGATCTTCGCACCATCCGACGGGGAGAGGTCAAAACAAATTTTCAAAGAACCCGACAACCTCAACAAATAAATTTCGACCCTAGTTAGTACTTTTATGGAATACCATCTATTTTCCTAATAAGTCAATACTAAGGTCTAATCAAAAATCAAAATCAAATTCAAAAGGAAAATGAATTTCCAAAACAAAAAGATATCAAAATCTTTTGAGATTTTTGTTAGATTTTTGAGGTTACTACAATTGACTGAAAGGTCATGATATCCGACTATGAATTGTACAAGATATGATGAAGCACCCCCTGATTATAAAAAATCAGGAGGCCGAGGATGTCAAGAGACTGATTGGTGCCTAATATTGGGCACAGTTCCATGAATATGTCTCGGATAAGATTATATATATACATGGTCCTTTTGATCTATCTTGTAATGGAGAAAACAAAGTATGGGGCAGATTTTATGACAAAGAGCCTTGATATGAAGAGGCTATGGACATGTGTGTATCCCACCATATGAGGATATGTAATATGCCATATGGCATGATTAAGACATACATGATGATACTCATAGAAAGATAAGCCAAAATCCGTGCATACTTATATGTCTATATCCCGGTTGTGAGAACCTTATGTGATATGGAGTCTATGCCCATAGCAGGACACCATGGAGGCCTAATATTGGGTCTAGTCCAATGTATTTATCCTAAGCAAGAACATGTACAGCCCAGAGTTCGGGTCATAGGGCTGATTTATGCCCATAACAAGTCATCATGGAGGCCTAATAGTAGGTCTAATTCAGTGCACTTGCCCCAAATAGGGTCATAAGCTAGAACAGCCCTTTGGCTTATCTCATAGAGAAGGGTCGGCTATAAGGCAGACCCATGTGAAGAAGGGGGGAGGGGTGACTTTAATTAAAGTTCAACTCCACCAACATGCCCTATTGTTTCAACCAAAAACATATGATAGTGATCAAGCAAGGGATCCTCTTATACATATGAGTGATCCATAAGAAAATGAACCAAGTCCTAATACAAGAGGACAAGGTAAGCAGGCAGGTCCATTAAATTTGACTCCCGGACCTAGACATTAATGAAATCTGTTAAGGAAAAACAGATTGCAAAGCCCGGACTTAATTTGGCCAAATCCCCATCATATCAAGGCCGGAGCATGATCGGATAGAGCACAGACCTATACACCCATTCTAGACAGAAGTTGGGGCAATATGCCCATTCCTTATTGATTTATCCCATAATTAAGAGAGCTCATGAGCTCGGCTCAGGGTTGGAACAAAGAAATTTTCATATATGAATGATATCCGCATGTCCTGGGTAATAGCCGAAGCCATATCTTCACTCCCTTGGTCCATCTCACAATGGAGAGGAAGCAAATAAGTCTACTTACCAAGAGGGGGATGGTCTGCAGAAACCTATACCCTTGAGAGATACAAAGTGGTCCCGATAGGCTAAGGGCATGTTTTGTACCATACGGCCTGGGTGATCAAATACCATCACATGCATACAATTGAAGGTTCAGTCTGACAATGAGGGGGCTGGATTTTAACCCTTGGATCTCAGACTCATGGGCCTGATTTCAGACCTCTAGATAGAGGAAAAAGGGGTCTCATATTAGAGACCGACCAGAATCTGGCCATTTCATATTTCTAAGCCTGTGTCTTTGCAATCCCGACCAGGATATGGAGAGAATCCCATAAGATTCCACTCTAAGTATCCTAGACCTTGAAATCCTAGTTGGAATTCAGAGATTTCTAATATGTAGAAATCAAAATTTTGGGCCTCCGGCCCTTGGTTCCAACTTGCCTAAAGCAAGGGCAAAAGAGGGGCTCTTGATTTGGATTGTGTGAAGGGTCGCGAGGGGTATCTCATAATCCTATATGAGTTTTGTATGGCAGAATCATAACCGGACTCAGTTGTTTCAGTGTCATATCCTATGGGTCCTATACAATAGACCTATAGCCGGACTTAGCTATCCTAGCATATGCAGATTTCAATGTATGGTTGGATGCCAACCTCTGACCATTCTAAGGGTCAATTTCAGGGTGAGCCATAAAACTGAAGCCTAATGTCCATATCCGGGCTTTTGAATTCCAGTTTTTGGGTTCGATTACACAAATTCTATAATGGCTGGGACCATCGTCCCTGAGCATCCAGGATCCCGGGGGTATAGGCTAAGATCCTTAGTCAGGTCCAGGCACTGAATTTGAAGGGTGAATAAGGGAGGTCCCGGCTTTGAATTCACCTATAAGATGGATTTAATATCTACCATAGGGCAGGCCTTAGTATGTAGTCCAGCCCCGGGTAATGTCCAGTATGAGGTCAATATCAGGATTCCAGCTTCGGAAGGTTTCAATTAGAGGTCCAGATAGTCCTTCCCTGGTCCATGAAAAGAGTTTGCATGGTGAGTATGTGGGCCGAACCAGAGTAGATAGGGTAGGGGGATCCTAGAGGTAAATGGGCCTTATATCACTTGACCAATAGCATAACTATCATGAGACAAGTTTCAGGGCATGGTTCAATATAGGTTCATGATCAGTCTATATGGGCCTGAACTTAATTGGAGTTTATGTCAAGCCGGCCGGGGTCTTCATCTATAGTTAAGGCCCATAGCCCACATGTGAATAATGTCTGGCATAAATAGAGTTCTCAATGATGGCAGAAATAAGGAACCTTGATTATTAGGAGTGACTAAGTGTGAAATCTAAACAATGGCCCTAACGTGCCAAGACTCGGGAAGAGAGGAATAATGTGCATAGATACCCTTGAAACATACCTTGACATATGATTAGAATCTGATCCCTAATGGACTCATCCTCATTTAAATTTGGCAATTGATCGCAACTATGCTTAACCCAGCAACATAAGGACTAGGTTTAAGCAGATTTTATCAAGTCTTAGACATTGGGAAGTGGAGTCCAATCATTATCACCTAGATCCGGCACATCCCTATGAATTTCATACTTGGGTAAAACATGAGTCTAAGTGTCAATTTTCTGAACACCCTACCCAGTGGCCTTAGTAGAATAGTACCATAATGCATCAAGACCCAAGTCTTAGTCATAGTTATGTTACTTTCAACCAGACTTGTGTTTATAGCATGGTATGAGCCCTATGCGTAAAACATAAAGACTTGGGCCCAAATAAAAGTTTGTTTTCATCATCAAGTCTAATATAATAGACTTAAATATGGATAACACAAGTCCAATAAGGAAGGTACATGAGGTCAGATTTCATTTTCGACATAGAATTTGATCCAAATAGGCTCGGATCTTATTTCGAATAATCCAACATATGTTGAAATAGTTAACCTCATGCAAAGTAGGTTGATCCTTACTCATATTTCATACATCAAACCTGAATGTCAAGTTGGCATTCTATTGATGATATGGGCTAGAATTCCCATATATTAAAAATCTGCGGATGTATGTCTTCTTTCGTATACGAGTTGCTACGACAGTTAATCAAGGGTGTTCGAGAGTCTCGATGTAATTAACATCGGAAATTCGCAACTTCCGATGGAGAGAGGTCTAAAGACAAATTTTATGAACCCTAACCTCGATATATGTTTTATATACGCATATCACATATTTTGGCTAATATTTTCTATGAAATATCATATATTTTCATAGTAGCCAAAGATAAGATATCGAGAATTCATTTTTCAAAACAAATGAAAGTTAAATGAATTTTCAAAACCATGTCATATATTTTTATATACCATACCTATATCTTTATCTTTATATAATATCCTCGAGGTTTCACACTATGATAAAAAAATTGTACAAATATTTTAGCCAATTAATTTAGATTTATGCTTAGTTGATGCACAAAAGAAACTAATTTTCTTATTATAAACATGATCGATAAATATTAAGATATAAAGAAAGATTTACATATGGCACTTATTGACTAAGAAAATACTTATAATAAAGTTTTAAGATATATTTTGTGGTGGGCATTGGAAGTGAAAGATGATAGTTGTTAGGTATATATAAATGATAAAAGATATGTACAAAAACATATTCACTAACCTATACACAAATGGAAGAGAAAAAAATATTTTTCTATTTCAATTGACTTACAACAAGAGTCTATAATAATTTATTACCATATTTTGTTTTATTTATATATAACTTAAAATAATACAAGAATACCATGGTGTATAATTTTTGCAGACAATAACGTATTGATAGATGGAGACAAGGAATGAATATGAAGCTAGAATTGTGAAGAAACACTTTGAAAAGTAAAAGTTTTAAGATAAAGTAGAACTAAAACAAAATATATACATTATAAATTAATGACAACTAAAAATAAGAAAATGAGAAAGTTAGTTTAGATGAGGTCAAAATTATCTTAAAGTACTCAATTCAAATATGTTAAATTAATTATTCAAAAAGAAAAGAATGTGATGAGGATGTTATCCTATTCTTAATCATAAAATAATTGAGGTCGGCCACAAGGATACTTTTTCTCCATTCACGTTGATTTTGAATTATTTTTTCAGAGATATTAAGTCATCCAAATTATATGGAATTATCCTCCTCCATGTTAACTTGAGTCTATATGTCCTTTTTGTTTCAATTATTTTCATATTTTCTACTTTTCTAACTAGAACTACTTTCTTAGGTCTACATTTGATATGTCCAAACCATTTTAATCTCCTTTCAATTTGTCTACGATTGCCACTATTCTCACATTTTACCTTATGTATTCATTACTAATTCTACCTTAGTATGGCCACACACCTATCTTAGCATTCTTATTTCATCGACACTTAATTTGAATGTATATTTTTCCTTTAATGTCTAACATTTACTACCATATAACATTATAGGTCTTATAGTCATCTAACAAAATTTTCTCTTCACCATTATTGGAATCTCTCTTGTAGTCAATCTCCACTTCATTCATCTTAAGTTGAATCCTACGGTTAACGTCTTCATCACAAACATTGTGTTTTTGAATAATTGGTCTAAGATATTTAAATAGAGTACTTTGAGATAATATTAGTCCATTTAAACTAACTCATCTTTTTTTCCCTTCAATTTTCATTAAATTTATAACGCTATATTATGTCTTAATTTTACTTATTTTGAAACTCTTTGACTTGAGTATTTCTCCAAAGTTTTATCTTCCTATTAACTCTTTATTGTGTCTTATCTACTAATAGAATGTCATCTACAAACATCATATACTATGGTATGCCATTTTGTATAATTTTTGTTAATTCATCGATAACAAATACAAAAAGATAATGACTTATTACATATCCTTGATATAAACTAATTGAAATAGAAAATTCTTTTGTTTCTACTCCAATTATATAGACATTAGTGGTTGCTTCATATAAATCTTTTATTACTTGTATATACCTAATAGGGACTATGTTTTGTTCTAACACCCACTATAAAACATTTGTATTTATGTATGCATATGTGACTTAGACACCTTGTTATGGAAAGAAGAATATGTCAGGTCAAAGGTTAGGGCCTTCGGTGTACATTCCATGTAGCTCCAATCACTCTGGTATTTTAAGGGTCAAAGAAATGTTATAAACTAGAAGAACCTTGCCACAAGATACTAACTAAGAGGCTAGGAAACAATGAGGATAATTCCATAAGAAATATACCACACAAGTGAAAGTTAGACATCTTGATAACCAACTTGTTTATAATTATGACTATATTTTACTTAAGATGTGTATTTTAACTCAACTCCGCCATGGCCGGTCCCAAGTCCGGATGAGAAAGGAGGAGGGTTGCGGTAGGTGACAACCAACGTAAAAATAAAATCACATCTCATGATATGGATTCAAATGATATAAACATTGACGCGTTACACCGGAGCCTGGGTGTGACGAAAAATACAGCAAGGGTGAGGGAGTTCCCCACATGCGACGCGCCACATAAGCATCCTATTGTGGTGTTAAATAAGCAAGGGTTCCCACATCAAAGACGGGTGTGGGTAAAGAAGTTAGTCCATAATAAAGAGCAAGATATGAGTTCTAGAATAAACTCAAATACAAATAATCATTATTATAAAAAGAAATGTAAAAAATAAAATATTGAAAGAAAGATAAGAATAGGCACTTGGAATATTGAATCTCTTATAGGAAAACTTATGGAACTTGTTGATAGTATGGAGAGGAGAAGGATTAATATTATGTGTATCCAAGAAATCAAATGGATAGGAGAACAAGGTAAAGAAGTAGGAAATATAGGATATAAACTATAATATACAGGAAAAGAGAGAAATAAAAATGGGGTAGGTATCATTGTTGATAAAACATTAAAGGATGCAATAGTTTTAATACAAAGAGTAGGAGATAGCATTATTATGGTAAAAATGATTATAGAATGAGAAATAATTAATGTAATTAGTGCATATACTCCACAAATTGGATTAAGTAGCGAGATTAAAGAAAATTTTTGGGAGGATATAGATGATCTTATGTAGAGTATACCAAATGAAGAAAATATATTTATTAGAGGAGATCTCAATGAACATGTTGGAAACAAATGTTATGAATATGGAAATGTTCATGGAGGTTTTGGATATGGAAATGAAGAGGGGAAGAATATTTTAGATTTTGCTATGGCTTATGATCTTATCCTCACAAATACTCATTTTATTAAAAGAGAATCTCATCTAATAACATTTAAAAGTGGACAAAATAAAAGTCAAATTGATTTCATTCTCATTAGAAAATCCAACCGTACTATTTGCAAAGATTATAAAGTAATTCCGAGTGAAACTTTAGCAAGCCAACATAGGTTAGTGATTTTAGATGTTAAGATTAAAACACAAACAAACACATATAAAAGAAAGTCTACTCCTAAAATAAAATGATGGGAGTTAAAAGGAATGAAACAACAAATATTTAAGACTGAACTTTTAAAGATAAATGATTGAAAGTTAGACATAGACGTTAATGTTATGTGGATGAATATGACTATAAAAATTAGAGAGAGAGCTAAAAAAGTATTTGGAGAGTCTAAAGGACAAGGTCCACTTAAAATAGAAACTTGGTGGTGGAATGAAGAAGTGCAAAAAGTGATAAAGAATAAGAGAGATTGTTATAAGAGATTGCCGAAATGTGATAACAATCAAGCTTATGAACAATACAAAATAGCAAAAAAAGAAGCAAAAAAGGTTATTAAAAGAGCAAGAGATGATGCTTTTAACATATGTATGAGAAACCTGGAACTAAAGAAGGTGAAAAAAATATTTATAAATTAGCAAGAATGAGAGAGAGACGGTCTCAAGATCTTAATCAAATTAGATGCATAAAGGATAAAGAAGGAAAAATTTTATTTAAAGATGATGAAATCAAAGAACGATGAAAAAATTATTTTGATACTCTTTTTAATGACAACTTTGCTAAAAACATAGACGACATAGAGAATGTGACAAACTTTAATTTAAATTATATTATAAAAATTTAATTTTGAGAAGTTAAAGAAGCATTGAAAATGATGAAAAAAAGAAGGCATGTGGTCCGGATAATATTCCTATTGAAGTGTGGAAGTGTTTAAAAGATTTAGGAGGAGAATTGTTAACTCGACTTTTTAACAAAATTCTAATATCGGAAAGAATGCCGAATGAATGGAGAAAGAGCATCATTATACCTATTTTTAAGAAAAAATGAGATATACAAGATTGTGCAAATTATAGAGGGATCAGACTCATGAGTCATACTATGAAATTATGGGAAAGAGTTATTGAGCGGCGATTACGAAGTTGTACAAATATTTTAGCTAATCAATTTGGATTTATGCCTGGTTGATCTACAACTGGAACTATTTTTCTTATTAGAAGTTTGATAAAAAAATATCGAGATATGAAGAAAGATTTACATATGATGTTCAATGATTTAGAAAAGGCTTATGATAGAGTACCAAAAGAGGTTCTATGGTGGGTGTTTGAATGAAGGATGGTGCTTGTTAAGTATATACAAATGATAAAAGACATGTATGATGATGCAACTACTAGCGTATGTATAATTGGTGGAGAAATAAGAGATTTTCCTATTTCAATTGGCTTACATCAAGGGTTTGCAATAAGTCCTTATCTTTTTATATTAATTATAGATGAATTAAAAAAGACTATACAAGATGATATACCTTGATGTATGATATTTGCAGACGATATCGTATTGATAGATGAAACACAAAAATGAGTGAATAGAAAGTTAGAAATGTGGAGAAATATTTTGCAGACTAAAGATTTCAAGATAAGTAGAACTAAAACATAATATATGTATTGTAAATTTAATGAAAACTAAAAAGAAGTAGGTGATGGCGTCAGTTTATATGGGATAATATTGTCTCAAAAAACTCAGTTCTAGTATCTTGGATCAATTATTCAAAAATATAGAGAATGTGATGAAGACATTAATAATAAGATTAAAACAGGTTGGATGAAGTAGAGATTGACTTCAGGGGTTCTATGTGATCGTAAAATTTCACTAAAGTTGAAAGGAAAATTGATGCGGGACGGGAAGGGAGGTGCCGCCATCCCCGCGCGCGTCGGCGGGCCCGAGGAGGCAGTACCGAGCTGATGGGGTGCTGAACCGTTTCAAACGGAGCTGGACCGACCCGGGACAGTGCTGGACCGCGTCGAACCGTGCTGGAAACTGCTGAACGGGGCTTGAAATCCACCGAATTGGACCTCACGGCCGTTGAACCGGGCCCACAAGTACTGAACCGGTCCAAAACGGCCCTGAACCGGCCTTAGAAGGGCTGAACCGGCCTTAGAAGGGCTGAACCGGCGCTGAACCGGCCTGAACCGGCGGTCGGGCCGGCCTGGGAGGCGAACCGGCGGCTTGGCTCGATGGCGGGCGAACCGGGCGGGCGGGAGGCTCGAACCGCTGCGCCGGCCGGCCGGGCGGAGGCGAACCGGCGCCGGTTCGCCCGGCCGAGACTAAGTGGGGGGGGGACGTGTCCGGCGGCGGTTGGCGGCGGGGCGGGGAGACGCGGCCGGCGCCGTTGGCGCCGCGTACCCCCGTCGGGGTCTCGACCGCGAGCGGGCGCTCGCGAGGGCTTCGGCGCGCGCGGCTTCGGCCGCGGGGGCCGGAGGCGGAGGCGGTCGCGGCCGGCGGAGGCCGCCGTCGCCGGAGGGGAAGGGGAGCCGGTGGGGCTCCATCGCCGCCGTCGACGCCGACGGCACGGGGGGCGTCTTCGAGCGCGGGGGTTCGCGCGGAGTCGTCCGCGGCGGCCGCGGCGGGCGGAAGAGGCGGCGCCGGAAGCGGCGCCGGGCGTCGCCTTCGCCGCTGCCGGAGGGGAAGGGGACCTCCAGCGGCACCGTTGGCACCTCCTTCGTCTTCCTCTAGTCTCCTTAGGACGCCGGAGTGGAGGGAGCCGCACCGGAGCCCTAGCGGGGCTGTGCGCACCGACGGGGCTGCGGACGCGGGGCTTCTTCTTCCTCTTTCTTCTCCGTCTGACAGGGGTCCGAGGGAGGGCTTCTAGCATCGGGATGGTGGGTGGAGGTACTCCGGGGATCGCCGGAGGTGGGGGTGGACGGAGGGGTGGAGATCGACGCCGTCGGAGGTGTCGAAACGGACGTAGACGGGGGTGAACGGAGTCGGTAAGGGTCGAACTCGAACCGGTGAAGGGGGAAGGGGCAAGAATGGCTCGGAGGCCGCTGGACGGAGGAGAAGGAGAAGGCACCCACGCCGGAGGGTCGCGAAGAGACCGGTCTACACCGGAGGTGGAGTCGGACGACCTCCATCGTGGAGGGGGTGAAGAGGAAGGGGCAGCGCCCCGGCACAAGGGGCAGCCCCTAGGGTTCCAAAAATTGGACAATAACACTCTCTCTCTCTCCTTCATTCAACAAGTGGCCCTCTTAAATAGAGGAGCCTATTACAAACAAGACATCATAAATGACTAATTACATACATGTCCTCGTAAGGACCCAAAGAAAAAGAAAAGACCACAAATAAAACTCAAATATTTACAAACAAGTCCAAATGGACGTTAATCCAAAATAAACCCCAAAATGGACCGGACCGGGACGTAAATGCAAATGCCCCTTCCCCGTTCACCGGTTCGAGTTCGACCCTTACCGACTCCGTTCACCCCCGTCTACGTCCGTTTCGACACCTCCGACGGCGTCGATCTCCACCCCTCCGTCCACCCCCACCTCCGGCGATCCCCGGAGTACCTCCACCCACCATCCCGATGCTAGAAGCCCTCCCTCGGACCCCTGTCAGACGGAGAAGAAAGAGGAAGAAGAAGCCCCGTCGGTGCGCACAGCCCCGCTAGGGCTCCGGTGCGGCTCCCTCCACTCCGGCGTCCTAAGGAGACTAGAGGAAGACGAAGGAGGTGCCAACGGTGCCGCTGGAGGTCCCCTTCCCCTCCGGCAGCGGCGAAGGCGACGCCCGGCGCCGCTTCCGGCGCCGCCTCTTCCGCCCGCCGCGGCCGCCGCGGACGACTCCGCGCGAACCCCCGCGCTCGAAGACGCCCCCGCTCTTGTCGGCGTCGACGGCGGCGATGGAGCCCCACCGGCTCCCCTTCCCCTCCGGCGACGGCGGCCTCCGCCGGCTGCGACCGCCTCCGCCTCCGGCCCCCGCGGTCGAAGCCGCGCGCGCCGAAGCCCTCGCGAGCGCCCGCTCGCGGTCGAGACCCCGACGGGGGTACGCGGCGCCAACGGCGCCGGCCGCGTCTCCCCGCCCCGCCGCCAACCGCCGGCGGACACGTCCCCCCCCCCCCCCCCCCCCCCACTTAAGTCTCGGCCGGGCGAACCGGCGCCTGTTCGCCTCCGCCCGGCCGGCCGGCGCAGCGGTTCGAGCCTCCCGCCCGCCCGGTTCGCCCGCCATCGAGCCAAGCCGCCGGTTCGCCTCCCAGGCCGGCCCGACCGCCGGTTCAGGGCCGGTTCGGCCCGGTTTGACCCTCCAGAGGCCGGTTTGGGCCTTAAACCGGCCGGTTCAAGCTGTTTGGGGCCGGTTCAGGCCGGTTCAAGCCATTTTGGGGCCGGTTCAGTCCCGTTTTGAGGGTTTCGGGCACGGTTCGACACATTTTGGGCCCGTTTTGACCGGTTTAAGTCCGGTTTTGCTTGTTTCCCGCATTTCTAGGTCGTCTGAGCTCCTTTTCGGTCCGCTGCAGCGCCGCGTCGCCGGTCCGTCCCGCCTCGTCCCGCATCACTACGAAGTGCAAAGAGATCTGGAATTTGTAGGACTCGTTGTTGAGTGATCTCCATTCAACTAAATCATATGAGTTTGTTTTGAAAAAAATTGAATGTTTGGGCAAGAACTAGAAGATGTCAATATAATGTTTTTAGAATTGTCATTAGAGTTGTTTATCTAGTTGGAATTTAACTATGTTGAACAATTTGGTCATTTTGATAGTTTAGATTGATGTGCTTGTCCAATCCAAATCTCGTATGTTGTGGGTTGGAGCCCAGGGTCACGTCATTGGAGTGTCCACTGCTTGATTTCTTTTTTCGGGTCATGACATCCATCTTTGGAAATAACCAACAGTAAGTGCCCATATGTAATAGCTGTCCATCCTTGACCTACTTGCCAGAAAGTGGAAGCATCAATTGGTACCTTTCCTCAACCAAGCCCAAACTACACCCAATTGCCTCCGTTGGCATCTCTCCCTGGTAATAGCAACACCTCCCTCTCTTCTAGTTAGGTGTGTAAATGGAATCAGAAATTTCAAAATTCCGATTAGATTTCAAAAAAATAATAATGGGTTTGAAATTCCCATTAATTCATCCTATAAGTTATCAAGATCATAACTAAGATCATATATTCCTATAGCTTATCAACAATAGAATCAAAATAAGTTAATTCTGTATATATTATCTAGACCTCGATAAAGTTTTAATATTGTGAAATTTATTGGCCATCTAGATCCAGACCTTAAGACAATGAGACATCTTATATTTTGATAGATGTTTTTTGCACAAGTCTATCTGAAAATATTCTACCGAACAATTATATATAAAAAATATTATGATAATAAAAATAGGTAAATTATAAAAAACATGACATATGAAGTTATAATAAAATAAGATTAAAATTATAAAGCCTAGTTCAAAATTTAGTGGTTATAAAGGATTTATTAGCTTTGTTTTAAAATAAAAAATTAATAAATAGAGAAAGAGAATCTATATGGTTGATCTTAAATAATTTGGGATTGGGTTGAGATATTTTTGAAATTATTGATTTTGGTTCCAATTTTGATAATAGATCGAAAATAGAACAAAATTGGAATATAATGATGTCGATTTGATAGGAATAAAAATAGAAATGCCTTGACCCATATCAAATTGAACTAGGAAATAGAAAATTCTACTAGTGAACGACCTGTTTGCAGCCCTAGCTCTATCGCATTGGCAGCAAAATCTTACCTCCAAAGCATTAAAAAGAACAACTAACAACCATCTCACTCCCATTAATTAGTGTCTTGTCATTTTCATAGTAAAAATGCTTATCAAATGACTGCTTAGAATCAATCTTAGGACAAGAACAAAAAATGAAGTAACTAAAAAATATTCAGCTTAATGGAGCATTAAGCATTTATTAAAATAAAGGTAAAATGAAAGAAAGTCAAACAGATCCTACCTTCTGCAACAATGGCACTATATGCAGGTGGAGGAGAAATCCAGTTTCCAGTGGCATCTTTCATATGTGTTCTATCAGAAGCAAAGCTGAGCAAAAAGATAGGAGCATGAACAATACGGAAGTACCTGAACAATAAAACTTAATCAAAAACAAATTTAAGTAGAAGAGGTATAAGAAAAGGCAACAAATTTACATGAACCAACACCTGATGAATCTTTCCAGTGGATATCATTGGATAAGGAAAAAGAAGAAGAGATAAAAGCACTGTAAGCTGCTTTTGGAGGACAATACAATGGCATGCCCCAGATGGATGCTGGGCATTTGCTGAGCATTCAAAATAGTAGAACTTTGCTATTAATCCAAAATGTTGGATTGGAAAAGAGAAAATCACGGTAACCTGCTTTTAGAGGACCAATACAATAAGTTGTTCTAGATGGGTGCTGGGACTAACCAAGTAATGAAAATAGATAAAACTTTGCTATCAATCCAAAGCGTTGGATGTATTATAAAAAGTATGATCATACCTACGGTGAATCTCAGAAATATTCAAGTCCATACAAGGTCTTATTTTATGTAGAAAATCATGATTCCATGTGGGCACCACAGCATTGAGACAAAAATAACATGGCATCGCTAGGATGGATCTAATGGCCGCATGACTGCCAAGTTAGTTATATTAATAGATGAGTTTAGGCTTAGTTAGGCTCCTTCTACATTGACATATGTTTAAATGCCCGATCCATTTTCCTACAACATCCACAGATGGGTACAACACTAAGCACAGGTTCCGATGGCAAGAAAAAAAAATGCACGCCAAGTGGGGGATATCAAAATCAAGGAACATGTTAGGCACAGAATCTGATGACATTAATGTAGATAGATGACCCACTACAGGCCTTGATGACCTCAACCAACTATATGATCGGCACTAACTTTGTAAACATTCAGCTATGCACCTGTGTGAACCTCTTTTTTACGTCTGTTCTTTAGAAAGAAAGACTTTTGCGATACCCTGGACTTATCTAAGAAAATAGATGATACCTAAAATATTAGGTAGTCCAGTGATAGTTTTAAAAAATATTAAACCCGAGGTTCAGGCTTTTTGAAAATTTTATTTTTAACCCTTCTCCGCCGGATGGTGCGAGTATCCGGTGTTACTTTACATCGAGCAACGGCTCGAACAACTTTGATTAACCGTCGCGGTAACCTGTGTTCGGAGACGTGCACATCCACAAAATAAAGTGAACTCAAAAGGGCAGTGGCCTTTTGGGTCCGATGAGATGTAAACCAATTTGGTTCGGGTTGATTTTTTATTTGTTGGGTTGTTTGACTTTTTGATCGACTTTGAGTCGGTTTGGTTGATTTTGGGTTCAAATCAATTTGTATGATTTGGTTTGTTTGTTGTTTATTTTTGGTTTCGGTTTGGCTTTTTGGTTTGTTTTGTTTTGAATCTGTGTTCATTTGGATTTGCTTAAAAAAATTTAAGCATGTTTGGATTTTTGATTTGGTTGGTTTTTCTGAATTTTCAGATTTCTGAATTTTCTGTTTTATGTTGGTTTTGAATCATTTTTGAATGTTTGGAATGTTGTTTGTTTGGTTTCTTTTGAAAAAAGGTTAATTTTGTCATTTATTAAAACAAGGTTTGGTGTCTTTTTGAATGGATTTTCAGATTGCTAAAACCAGATTTTTGAAGTCAGTTAGAATCTGTTTTTTGGTAGATTGTTCAAATCTGATTTTTTTTGTTTGCAGATTTAATTGAAATCTGATTTTTTTGGTGGTTAACAGATTTGACTTAAATCTGAATTTTATCTGTTTTGACTTGATCAAAATCTAATTTTAGTTTGATGTGTTTCAAAACCGGTTCGACTGTTGGATTAAACCGGGATAAGTTGAATTTCAGATTTTCTTTAATTCTGATTTTCTGTTTTGACTTTCAGATTTTTGTTTAGTTCTGTTTCTTGTTTGAATTTTCAGATTTGGTTTTGTTCTGTTTTTTATTTTATTTTTTTTAGTTTGGCGGTTTGCATCGCCTCCGACCCATCGGGCTACCATTGGGTGCCCGGTTTCATGCACCAATGTAGACATCAAAATTTCATTTCATTGAAAAAAGGGGTACATCGGTGTACAATATGGTCAATCCTTCCCCCAACATAGGTTTTTTCACTACTTTGGAAAATTTCGGTATTACGACGGCATGCCGGTCATTTTCCAACTTAGTGAAATTTACCCATTAGAAAGACCAGCTTTTACTTAGCCAAATTGGGGGAAGGATCGACGGCTACGGGAACTTGCCCACGCCCCTGTCTGGATCGACGGCTACGGGAACATGCCCGCACCCCCGTCCAAGGTGGAGTTCCCCGCTAGGGGTGAAGCTCCTTAATTTAGATGTTGCTTTCGCTTTTTGATTTTTATTTTATTTTTTTGAAGGCCACTTCAGGCCGGTTCATTCCTTCGGCGTTCAAAGCCGGGCTTCAATTTGCTTGAGTTGGAAGGACAGCTTCTTGGAGGCCAAGCCGGACCTGTGAAAGGGCCGTTGAGGCTCACTCCTCCCTTGATGTGTTGAGAGGAGAACCAGACCCGTGAAAGGGCCGTTGAGGTTCGTCCCTCCCTTGATGAGTTGAGGGGAGAACCAGATCCGTGAAAGGGCCGTTGAAGTTCATCCATCTCTTTGCCAGTTCAAGCTACAAGGGGGCTGCTGCGACCTTCTTTTTCTTCATTCTTTTTGCACTGCTGCAAAGGAGCTGCTGGTGGGCTTCTTGGGAAGCGGATTGGACCCGTGAAAGGGCCACTAGGTTGAGCCTCAATGGGGTTGGAACCTGGCTGCAAGGGAGCCGAAAATGGTCCTGTTTTGAGCCTGAATTGGGTGCCGAACATGGGCTGGAAATGGACCGGTTTGGGGTCTGCTTAGAGTGCCTGCAAGTGGGCTGGAACCGGGCCACAAAGGGACCGGTCATGGGCTGTATATGGGCCTGTTTGGAGGTCTGCTGGATGGGCTACAAAGGGCCGAAAATGGGCTGCATGAAGGCCTGTTTTGGGCCAGCTTTGGGTAAACTACAAGGGGCTGGAAGACTGGAAGTTAACCACGTGAAGGCTGCCAGACTTGGGCTGAATTAGGGACAGTTCAAGGCCTGGGTAAGGACCAGGAAATGGGCCGATTATGGACCAGTATGGGGTCTGCTGGATGGTCTGAACCATAGATTGCAGAATCGGCGGATCGGTCCGATTCCGACCGATTCCAGAATCGGATCGGTGGATTCCGATCCGATTCCCGGCGTAAGGACCGATTCCGGGGGGAATTCCGCGGAATCGGTATGAATCGACTGGAATCGGTCGGAATCGATCCGATTCCAGGCGATTCCTTGTGGAATCGGTCGATCCGACCGATTCCTTCGGAAGACCGGGTCAACCGGCCCGGTTCGATTCCCGGTTCGATTCTGGACCGGGAATCGAACCGATTCCGGCCCTTTTAGGGCCGGAATCGACCCGCGGGGGTCGATTCTCTCGATCCCGCGGCGGCAGAAGCAGGCGCAGGCGATTCCGGCGCGATTCCGGCGATTCAGCGTCGATCCAGCGTCGATTCCGGCCGATTCCGTCGATCCAGCGTCGATTCCTGCCCGATTCCACCGATTCCGGCGATTCCGGCGATTCCAAGCTAGGTCCTCAAGGGAATCCGCCGATTCAAGCTCGGACCGGCATCGAATCAACCTCTTCTTCGATCTTTGACTGGTTTTTGGTAAGATTTCTTCGCCGAAAGTTTCGTACGTCCATTCTTACGCGTTTCTGACGAGTCCGAGCATCGTTAAACGTTGTGATTTCCGACCGAATAAGTCCGTCCAAGTTTTGAACTATCCGTTTAAGTCCATTTTGCACGGAAAAAATTCCGGATATCCCGTACGTTAATTTACGACCGTTTCCGACAAATACGTAACCCTTTAAACATACCGAATGGTGTGTTACTTGGGTTGTCTGTTTCCCGAACAGCGTCTAAATCAATTTTTATGTTATCTAATCATTTTAGTGCATTGTTTACAATTTTTGCAGGACAGGATAGAGGCTGAGATAAAAGTAAGTTAGAGTTCATTAAATACCTTGGAGTAGCCTTACCAGGCAACTAATATTTTTTTTTATAAATTTTTCAGATGCAGAAGTACAAGATGAGGGTCGGCGTATACTCAGATGCTGACCTTAAATATTCAGTTGACAAAGTGTCACCTGGTATAGTAATAACTTGATGAAGATTTTATTTTCTTTTCATATAAGTTATGGTAGATGATGGGCTAATTGTTTACCTTTTCTCTTCTTGTTTTTTTTTCTTGCAGCTGAGTGGTGGGTTCAGGTGAACACTAGGAGTGGATGGAATCCACTTGCTGCCATCGGTATCAGGATACTCAGCCAGAGCACCAGTTCCTCCCATTGTGAGAGGAACTGGAGTACATTCAACCTGATACATACGAAAAGGAGGAACAGGTTGACCTCAGACCGGCTGGAGAAGCTGGTCTTCTGTCATTACAACATGAGGCTGCGCATAAAGAACATCAAGGATCGACAGAAGATCAGCGAGGCACGATTGTACGATTCGCAGGTGACCCGTACGAGCAGAGGCATTCCTCCGCCACACCACCACCCGAGGAGGTGGATATGGACCAGATATTCCAGGAGGAGCATGCACTTGCCTCCTGGATAGAGGAGAGGGAAGCCAGAGATCGTACGGTGAGTTTGATCCCGATGACCGTGCATGGGCTGAAGGAGAGTTGGATGGTGTTGAAGCCGAGGAGGATGCTCCAGCTCCACCTCCGTCTACTTCTCAGGCTCAGGCATGGCCTTCTTCTGCCCCAGCATCTATGGAGCAGCCACCTGCAGCTTTAGCCCCAGCTCCAGCTCCAGTCCCCCCAGCAGCCGCTACCCAACCCACTCGCAGTCCGGGGAAAACGAAAACAAAGATGACTGCACGGAAAATGGGAGGATTTGCAAAGTTGAAAAAAACTTTGGGTTCCGGTCCTTCTGGTACTTCAGAGATGGCTGAAGAGGTGAAAAGAAGGAAGCTAGAGGTCAGGCGTCTGTCGGCCCGGATGACAAAGACGCGAGCTCCTTCTCACTCCTCGGGTGATGATGACGAGGAGTGCATACGCCGACGCGGCCATCGGCAAAGAATCGAGTCTCCCGATTCACGGCTTCCAAAGCCGTATTACACGCCGGGATGAGCAGACACCGCATTCTTATATTATGGAGCCACAGTATCCAGCATTTGGCCAGGTTGACCAGCAGTGGATTACACCACTAGCTCCACCATCCTCTGCTTACGTCCCGGTCGTCCCGCAGTCCGATCCATACGACCTTGATGGCATGGCATCGGCATTATTTTCATATAGATATGGTCCCGGACAGTATACAAGACTGAGCACGAGGGAGGAGCATCACGAGCAGCAGGGAGAGGAGGAAGACCCATATCTATATCCTGGATATTGGTAGTAGATTGATATGATGTAATTTTTTTTTATGATGTATCAACTCTTTGATTTTTGAATCAATGGAATTGGAATATGTTCTTAACTTTAAGTCTTCAATTGGAGTTCATTAGTATTTATTCGATGTGGTCCTGTGGATGAATGCATTGGTTATTTTTAAAAATTTTTCTAACTCATTTCCTATTTTTTTAGATTTTTTTATGAATTTTTTGAATTTTTTGACGGAAAAAAAATCAAAAAAAAAAAATGATTCCGGACCGATCCGGAATTGATTCCCTTCCCAGGAATCGGAATCGAAATCCTTGGTCTGAACAGGTCCTGAATTGGACTGGGCAAGGGCCAGATTTTGAGCCTGATATGTGGGCTCGGACTGGGCCTGTAGAAGGGCCAGCAGGTGGGCCAGACAGGGGCTATCCGTGGGCCTGGATTGGGGGTACCTGCAGGTGGTTTAAACCGGGTCAGATAGGGACTGGATATGGGCTTAACCTGGGCCTGCAGGTGGGCGGTTATAGGCCTGATGGTAGGTCTGGAAATGGGCCGAAATGGGGCTCTTTTGGGCCTTGATTGGGGCTGAAACCGGGTCACAAGGGGACTGCTTTTTTTGCTCCGGACAAGGGCCAGAAAGGGCCAGATTTATGGGTTCGGCTCAAGGGGATTACAGTCCAATCTAGGGGGGTTTGAATGGACTGAAATGGAGCATTTTGTGAAGGTGGATAAGGGTAGGAGATAGCAGGTAGAATCAATAGAAAGAAGTCCCTTTAAAGGGCTACATGGACATACCAACTATCCCTTCTTACCTTGTCTTCTTCTCCTCCTCTTCTCCTTCTCTCTCCTGGCAGCAGGTGACAGGCGCAGCAGCAGGGCACAGCAGGTGACACTTCGGCAGCCTGACGGCCTCCTCCAGCAGTCTCCCCCCTGGTGGCTGGCATGCCCCTCTTCTCTTATAGAGAGCGGGGGGGGCAGATGAAGGGCCAGCAGGTGCACAATAACCGGTGGCCTTTGGCCTCCCCATTGGGAGTTACACCATTTAACCCAATTAATTGATTGGCTGTCTCTTGGTGTCCTCCTGGCCTCTTCAACTTCCCTCTCCCATAACCTGACCAATTGATGGCTTGGCATGGTGCGCCTGGGGGTGGCAGGTGGGCCAGGTGCGCTGGCAGGCTGGAAGGAGCCAAAATGGGCCTCCATTGGGCAGCCGCGGCCCAGCCAGGTCCAGCTTCTGCTGGGCTGTGCGCCAGCCTCCACATGGGCTGGACTTTTTTCTGATTTGCATGGGCTCATGGGCTGGCTGACCAGAACAGCTATTGGAGTACCCAATTGGGCCTGATTTGACTAAATCATGGGCTGTCTGCCCTACACTTAAGCCCACTTTTTCTTTGGCCTGATTTCCTTTTTTTTTAAAAAAAAAAATCTGGACGCCAACAGCACCTAATAGGGGTTCTGATGATAACACGAAGTTATATGCCAGCCATGTGCCACAATAATCACAGTTATCAAGACGACCAAGGTGACAAAGTTCTTTATACACTTAAGCAGCAAGGTGCCGCTTAAGCGGTAGAGTCAAGTCATATGACACAAGATAATGAATCTTAGATAGAATACCTGATGGAGAATTAATGTGTGCCTTTTTGAAATTTTAGTTTCTTTTTGTCATTAGGGTATGTTTGTAAATATCTTTTATTTTGAAGGATCTAATTGTAATACTGACTCTATAAATAGAGCTCATCTCTTGTACTCCTGTATGAAGGGAATAGAGAAGAAATTTAGGAATTGGAGGGCTCACTGGGGGCTCAGCCTGGTAGGTCTTCCCCCCCATTCCACCGGGGCCTCCCTCCATCTTCCACTTCTAGAGTGTTATTCCCTCATCACTCCAGTGATCTGCACCGCTCATTCCTCTCTTCTTCCACATCTCCTGGTTCTACTATTCTTCTCCAATCTTCTCTAGTGGTTTGTCTTTGACATCGTCAGCATCGTCTAGTCAATCGACATCCACAAATGCTGGATGATGGGGTTGACCTGTCTCCAGCAACATGGTAGGCATCTCAGCAGCGCATCAGCACTGTAGAGACCTCCAGTGATCCCAGAGGTGCAAGCTTGGTCAGCTGGTGCGAAGATCCATCATTGCCGATGTTGCATCCTCATGCCAGCATTGCACTTGATGCCGGTCTCCAGCATCTACCAGCCAGCAACTTCTGACAACAATGACTCACCCCTACTCCTGATCATCACTTCCTCTAGATCTGGCTGGTCTCCAGCATCTATCAGCCGGCAACTTCTGACAATGATGCCTTGCCCCAACTTCTAATTAATGTTATATGTGATGGAAGAATTTCAGTAAGTGATGGCCATGCATGTTATGATGGTGGATATGAAATTGATATTAACATTAGTCTTTTGAAAATTGTTGTTGATGATCAATCATGCAAGATTATGATAGAAAGATAAGAAGCATAATATTATATTATATGTAGAAAAATATTGATATGATTTATGATTCAGTGTGTACAACATACACTTATCACTTGAATTGGAATTTATATACATGTTATGCACCAAACATGACTCGATTATTAAGTTAATATCACTCTAATGTCACTGTGGAGTTTTGAAGCTAGACCGAGTAGCACATAAAAAATGCAAATGCATAGTCAACATCGGTGTGAGTGTGAAGATATTTTAGTGTACTTGACAAGTGATAATGATGAAATACCGAATGAAATGCTCAATAATATTGAGGTTGTTGATAATTTTCATAAAAATAATGATACAATTTAGATTAACAATGCTTTTGCAAATAAAAATTCATTGAGAATGATGACAAAGATGAGAACTAGAAGATAGTTCATTAGCTACTAAAGGTGAAGGCCAACATTTGATAAAATCATGGCAGAAGATGTTTTCACTTGTAAAGAAGATATTATATTTTCTGTTGTCACTTATTCTTTGAACTATAACGTGCAACACCAAATCGATAGATTTACAAAATCAAAAATTACCATAATATACCACACAAAAGATCAAGGTTGAAATGAGGATTGGAATACTGGATACCAGAACCCACTACCACCAGACAACACCCCCCCACGATGTCTTTTGTGAGGATGCCCACTACTCTTGTTGCTGCTTCCCCTGCCCCTTGCCACCGAAAGACGACCAAGATTAGGCAAAGGAGGAGATGAGCGGGGAAGATGACATAGGAGGTCCTTGAGCCTTCTCGTTTCCTCCTGACCATGCTGCAGTTGGCAATGCTGCATCATCTGTTTGCCTGCACCCTGTTGTACCTCTGCCATCCGGACAAGCGATGTGGCCAGATGTGCGAGAATGAAGAAGCTCACAGCCCTTGCAGTGCATTTTGTGAGCCACCGGGCACTGCCAGATCATGCCACAGCCCCTATCTAGATGCCGCGATAAGTGGCCACGGCCCCTTCACTTGGGAGCTGCCAGCAGACCCCTGTGGGGGAGACCAGGGGCAGTTCGGGCCATCTTTAGACTGGTTTAAGCCCAGTCTGCTTTGTTTGACTTAGTTTGGTTTATTTTGAGCATTTTATACTCAGCGTTTTAACCCAGTTCCACCGTGCCATCCCACAGAAACAGAAATCCAAATCATCTTTTGCAATTTTCTTTGTGCACTGACTGGACTGGACAACCCCATAACTATGACAATCATATTTCACATATCATGCTGATGTAACCTCAAAAATCTCAAAAAAGATTTATTCTCTTGGAAATTCATTTTCCATTTCGAATTTGGATTAGATTTGATTAGACCTTAGCATTGACTTTGTAAGAAAATAGATGATATTTCATAAAAGTACTAGCTAGGGTCAAAATTATATGTTGAGGTTGTTAGGTTCTTTGAAATTTTATTTTGACCTCTCCCCGTCGGATGGTGCGAAGATCCGACGTTAATCACATCGAGATAACTCGAATACCCTTGATTATCGTCATAGCAATCCATTGAAGTAGAAGACATACATCCACAAAAATAAGCATTCACACATAGGAGAAAACAACCCCATGAATTTGATGGAAGGCAAGCACTTAATTTGGTTTGAGTTTGGTTTGAATTGAATTGGTTAAAATTGATTTTGAGTTAAATTGGTTTGATTTGCATTAATTTAAGTTGAATTGAATTGATTTGAATTTTGGTTTGAATTTGAATTGGTTTGATTTAGAATGTTTTGATTTGTATTTGAATTGATTTGATTTAGTTTGAATTTGATTGATTTGTTTAGATTGGTTGCAATTTAGATTTGGTGTGTGAGTTTTAATTTTATTTGAATTTGATTTAATTTGAGTTGATTAATTGGTTTAAGTTTGTTTGGAATGAATTTGTTTGGAATTTGAATTTTGGCTTGTTTGATTAATTTGAATTTGTTAATAAGTTTTAACTTAATTTGTGTTGAATCTGGTAGGTTTAATTTGGGCAAGTGTTTGGTGGATTATTTTCAGGTTTGTGTTTGATTTGAGTTGAAATTATTTGGGAGATTTAAATTTGTTGATTAGGATTGGTTTACAAGTTCAATTTGATTTAGTTTGAATTGAATTTTTTTTTCATTTGAAGTTATTTAGTTGAAATTGAATTGAATTTTTTTTTCATTTGAAGTTATTTAGTTGAGATTGTTTAAATTTGGAGACATATTTGTTTATCAAGATTTATTTGGATTTGTGGTTTGCTTTATGGCTCGGTTCAGATTCTGTTTGTTTGATTGATTCCACCTAATTTGAATTAAGTTTGTCTGACTTAAATATTGATTTGGATTGATTTAAAGATTTTGATTTGAGTTTGATTTCAGAAATTTAGAGTTCAGTCTCCTCAGATTTCTTGCAGATTCTCCGAAATCCAGATTTTGAAATGGGCTGACCTTGTACAGATCACAGATTTTCAGGTTTCGGATTTTTACAGATTTCAGATTTTCTGATTTCAAATTTTAGATTTCAGATTTTCAGGTTTTAGATTTTCAACGTGCAGTTCAAGCTCTTGGACCTAATGCAGACTTCGGATTTTACAGTTTTGGATTTTTGCTTGGGTTTCGGATCTCAGACTTGGGGTTTTAGATTCTTAAGAATTAAGTGCCTCCCAGGTTTTCACATTTTTAAGCTCAGATTCTGCATTTTTCATTTTGGTCCAGGAAACATGAATTGGCTTGTTGGTTGACTTAAATTTGTCCTGTTTTTTAAAAAAAAATTAACTTTGACAGATTATATTCTTCGGATTTTTTTTCCTGGATTGGTTATAGTTCTATTAAAACCTTGGTTCAACTTGAATTTAAGATGTTCGGATTCTTGGAGTTCAGATTCCAGACAGATTCCAGATCTTTACACATGTTTCAGATTCTAAATCTCCAGATTTTGGTTCCAAAGTTATATTTCAGATTGGTGGTTTATTTGATTTCTTTAAGTTCAGATTTTTTTCTTTACAGATTCTGTCGGAACATGAATTTTCTGAGTTAGGTAGCAGTTTCAGATTTATGTGATTTGATTTTGAATTTCAGACTTAGCAGGTTTTAATTTCTGATTTGAAATTCTACAGACTTTACGGACTTCAGTTTTCTTGCAGATTCTGCACTTTAATTGATTTTCGGACTGCAGGTCCCTCATTTTCTTAAACAGGTTTCTGCACCAAAACAGATTTTCAGATTTATGCACATTTGCAGATTTTTAATTTCAGATTTATATATGTTTCAGATTTTGGTTTTTCAGAATTTTCTTCTTGTTGTCTTGCCTTCCAAAACTTCACCAGCGGCTCTCTCCTTGTAACATAAGTCCGTTGCACCAAACATGAAATTTCTTTTCTCTTTTTTTTACTTGTTCTCTCAAAACGAGACATGATTTACATCTTGACCATAAATTCGGTCCTTTGAGTCCTTGATGAACCTGTCAATCCATGGGCGGCATGTACCCGGTCTTGATAGACTTATGGGCATCCCCCACTGTTTTGAGATTGAAAATACCCGACTTTTGACAAGCTTATGGGCAATCAACTCACTGATTTGAGATTGAGCACACCCGACTTTTGATAAGCTTGTGGGGACTCATATCATACCTCATGAACCTCATTAGCTCATAGTTTGGCATATCGGCATGCTGATCATGCACAGCCTTCCCATGGCATAACGGGCAAGTAACTCCCTCTTGGTTTATGGTAAGATATTGGGGTCTTTTTCATAGACCTTTGTATGTCCACCTTAAAGGGTCAAGGGGCGTGCTTAAAGCCGGCCCATTGCTTTCCCTATTTGTTTTGAATTATTTTAAATTAAGCCAAGACCATGAGGCGGGTTTTTAGCCGGCCGGATGCTCGTCTCGGTTTGTTGATTAATTAGGTGAATTGTTATTTAATTTCTGTTTATTGTTTGTTTTACCACAATTTTTGAATTGTGGGTCAATAGGCGTGATTAAAGCCGGCCTATTACTTTTTCATTTATTTTAATTCTTTTAAGTTATGCCGAGACCATGAGGCGGGTTTTTAGCCGGCCGGATGCTCTCCTCGGTTTGTTTAATTAATTAGGTACATTTTTATTTAATTTTTCACTTGATTGTGTCTTTTAAAAATCTTTTATTCTTTTAGCTCCTGTCGGAGCACTGTTCACCGGAGAATAATGGGCCTCTAGCCTTCGGACGCACAACCCATCTTCTTCTTCCCCTTCTTTTCTTCTTTTTTTTTTTTTAAACCCCTTCATAAGGTGGGCCCCACCATAAGGTTGACCTGCGGGTCAACCTTCTCCCCCTCCGTGGCTCGCGCGCGCGCGGCTCCTGGCCGCGGCCTTTTCATTTTTTTTTTGCTTCTTTCTTATCCGGTGGGCCCCACCCCAATTTTGACCTGAGTTCGCGGCGGACTCGCTCCCCTCTTCTCCTGTTCATGTGCCAACGTGGACTATAGTATGCAAAAAATAAAACCGGCGGCCCTCTTCTCTCCCCCCGACCAGACGACGGCAGCGGCGGGGCTCTCCAGCGGCAGCGGTTGAAGGCGGAGGCTCCGGGCTTCTCCAGCGGCAGCGGAGGAAGGGACAGGGTGCTCCGGGCTCCTCCAACGGGGCTCCTCTTGCGGTCGAATGCCTCGGACGGCGACGGTTGCTGCTGCTGGAGGAGGTTCCGGTGACGGCGTCTTCCGGAAGAGATGGCTTCGAGCAACGGTACCAGGGGACGACTCCGGTAAGCCTTCTGGCACCTCCCTCTCTCGGTCTCCCGACTGCTCTCCCTGGAGGGTCTTTCACGCGGGGTGTTCACACACGGGGGGGGGGGGGTATTCACGCAGTCTCTCTGTCTTCTCTCTTCCTCCTCCCTTCTCTTGGATCCCCCCGGCTGCTCTCCGCCTCCGTTCCCTTCTCTTATAGGCCTCGAAGACCCCTTCTTCCATTTAGATACCTCCCGAACATGGCATCCAGCTCCGATACGGAATCGGAGGACTCCCAAAATATTCGGAATTGATTCCCTCCTTCACCGGCCTGCCTATTTTCGGTAGATTTCCTCTCCTTACGGGACTCCCTCCCTTTTGAGGAGTTTGGCATGTAAAGGGCTCCGGGATAGAGTCCGATGGGGAGTCGATTTCCTTCCCCACTCCGACAGCTTCTCTTCCTTTAATTTTTTTTTTTTGAACTCCTCTTGAATGGGCCAGTCAGAAGAGATGGGCGTGAATGGGCCGGCTTTAGCTACCTCCGTGGATGGCTAGTTTTATTGGGCCATGTCCGCCAGCTCCCTCTCCTCCTTTTTTTTTCTGACGTAAGGACTCTTACTTCCATTTTTTGTATGACAAATTTGTGTGCCAACACATGCATAACAACAAATGTGGTTGAAGATGTAACAACAATATTATAATGGTTATGTGATTCCCTGGATGACGTAAACAACCTTACCTGTTAGGCAGAAACCAGGAAGAATACATTGGCTGAAAAGTTTCAGCAACATATTCATTCAAGGGTGAGGGAAAAGGAAGAGTTGAATCCAAATCCCATACAAGATGGCATACGTCATCCTCTCCATGTATCCTGGACTTCAGAAGTTAATATGAAGGATGATTAAAGAGCATATCTTCTTTTAGAATGCATGTTTCTTCCATACATAATCAGCAAGCATTAGAGAGTTTCTGACCTGAACACAAATCACATGATAATCCCAGAAAACTAATCCATCATTTCTCTTGCTTGCCTTCTGATGCCACAAGGGAACCTTGAAAATGAAAAACAAGGATTATATATTAGTTACATTTAGTCCAGCATTAAAAATAGCCAACAATGATTTAGGACTTTTATTAGAGACTAAGCCAAGCCCTCAAGGTAACAGTACAAACATTAATCACAATAATCACAATGATTTAGGACTTTTATTAGAGACTACCAGAATTTCTTTGGCTTCTGCTCGCATTAATCACCATAATTAATCAACATAAGAGATCTCAAATTTCTCTATTCCTCTCTTCTTGGCAAGGAGCAGATGGTTGATCTACAATCAGTCAAGCACAATAAGCTAACAAACAAGGCCAAGAAACACAGAAATCCTAAGGCTGAAAGCATGTGACCTCTGGGAGAGAACAGTCTACCCTGTGTAAAAGTCTACCACAATAGGTTGATACCATAGGCATTGAGGTTTTAAAGATTGTCTGATGGGCCCTAGTTAGTCCTTCACCCCTTCATGACGGAGGCCATCTTCCTCACCCCCGGCAGGAGGCTGGTTCCAAGCGTTCCCCCTACCTCCAGTCAGCCTCCGTGTTGTTCTTTCCCCTTTCCCCTTCTAGTCCTGGTTGTGCAGCTTTGTCATCTCCTCCTCCTCCGATCTGGTTCTTCGTTGTCAACCCATGCTCTCTCTTGACTTCACCATAGCCATCAACATCTCTCAGTCTTGCTTGGCAACGAGGAGACGGTTCCAGCACACAATTCTGGCAATCCCCGGGTGTGTACAACCAGTCCTACAGTATCATCGCCATCAACCCATGCACTGTACGATGGCATCTGGCAGCACTCGAAGAGGGGCCGGAGATCCCCGGACCCCTCCCAAACCCCCCGGCACCCACAACACTGTGTCAAGGTGGAGATGGACAGGTAGACAGACATAATTGTGAAGGCCATCGGCAACACATAGAAGTGGAAGGTATCACTACCCTTATTATCAGTGTCCCAACCATACTACATGTCATGTAGTGTTAGTATCAGGAAGAGAAGAGTAATACAAAGGATGTGTGTTATCCGCTGAAAGTACTCAATATTCTGGATATGGAGTTCATTTACTATTAGGCACACCAAAGAGCACTCAACATACGAGATACAGAGGTGCTATTTTCCTCTCTTTAAACAAGACATGGAATAGAGTTTTAAGAGATGACACTAAATTTATTTGGATATGGATAGGAAGACATTATAAAATTTCATATCAACCATGATGAATGTAAAGATTATATGATCCTTATTAGCCATTTTGGTGATATAAATGTTGCATTTGTAAATTACTTAGAAATTAAAGAAATGATATATTTTCAGATTTGTGTACTTCAATTTTTCATAAAAGTAGTATATGATAGATATCTACATGGCTTGAAAAGACTTCGTCATGGCTAAAATTACCTCTATTTTTTAATTTTTTAAAATTTTATTAATTTTTCTAATTTTTTATGATTTTTTCATTAAAATTTACAAAGACCCCAATCCATGTTGATCTTGGATTCGACTTTTTTGTCTGACTGGCTGATTTGGCCTATCTGATCTGGATCGGTATCAGTGCTAGCCAATCCTGATCCAGCCTACCTAAGAGGCATGAGGCGAAAAAGAGTCACCTTGTGTCAGCACTCACTCATCATGGGTTACAGGATATGATTCCCACCTGGTATTGAACCAGAAGTAATATTCAAAAAAATCAAACCAGAAGAATATGAAACTGAAATGGTACCTAGGGCCTCCTTTGAGATGTCTAAGGCTCTGGACATGTTGCATCGATCTCAGTGGAAGTGATAACTAGGTGATCTGAGCCATATTGAGATGGAGAGGAGCCACCTCACCTCACCTCGTTGCCTAGGCGGTTGCCTCAACCACCTTTGATAGCATGACTTCTTAAGGTTAGGGTCTACACAACGTTGACAGAAAACCAGCAGTATGTATTTCAATGTCTTGCTAATATTGCCTATTAGCGCTACACCAGCCAATATCTCCAACAATCTAAAACTATTTATGAATGTCTAACACTTTAGACCTAGTTCCACCACCTATCTTCCAGCACCTATGATGCAGTCTTCTAAAAGAATATTGTCTAACATAATCCAATTCTTCTAAGTATCTGTACATGTGTATCCATATATATATATATGAGGCGGTGTACCTAGCCTAGAACCATTAAAAAAAGCCTACAGGATGAGCACCCAAGATACCAGACCTTGATTTAAACAAAAAATAATGCATGAACAAATCAGTCCAGGACGTTGCTTGACCATGTGTAACATAGATTATAACATCAACACATATTTTTGATCATCATCCATGTTAGGGTAGTGATAATCTCACATTGATTAGTGACTATGTATAGTGCTCATGTGTGACCATGGCCCATAGGCCTCACGGATGCCTTCATCATCTGATTACCTTGGTTCCCATTTAATTTCCACAGCTATTTAGGCATGAGGATAGTGTTGTAGTAGAGATAGAACCATGGAATGCCGGGTCGGCGACCCGGTCGGCCGGGTCGCCCGACCCGGTCGCTTTTTGGGCCGACCGACCCCGACCCGGCTCCGACCCCCCGACCCGGTTATTATTTTAAAATGATTTTTTTATTATTTTTTTTCCCGACCCCGACCCGACCCTGACCCGACCCGGGTCGCGACCCCAACCGACCCGGGTCGGTTTTGGGGCCGACCGACCCGAGGCCGACCCCCGAGTTTTCCTTCCTTGGATAGAACATTAGCTTACATGATTGGGTATAGTGCTTATGATACCAAGTCTCCCAACTTAACCCCAGTGTTAAGGTTCTTAGGATAGTAAATAATGGGTTTCTGTCCGGCAATGATCATTTGATTACCTTACACTGTTTATTTTTAATGGTGCACATTTTTATGGTGAGGGCTGGAGTTAAAAATAGGCCCATGTTGGTTATTCATAACTACACATGCTACTTACGATCATCAGTCTATCAATTTTGATATCATAGTTTTTAGTTTAAATTATTGGGTCATCCAACTCAAAACCTTGAGATAATAGATGAAGAGGGCACATTTGCTTTTATTTTTATCCAATATGAAATCTTTCATAAGTGCACTGTGAAACCTTGTATTTTTAGTCATATAAAAAATATAAATCATTTTGTTTGAAAATCCATTTGATTGCCATTCATTATCTTTGGCAAACATATATTGCATATAAAAATACATGATATCTCGTAAGAGTATTATCCAAAATATATGATATACATAAATATATAATTATATTGAGACACTCAATACCCTTGATTAACTATCAAGGCAACTCATTGAAATAGAAACATACATCCAAAACATAAACACGTGGAAACTGTAACCTCATAAACTCAATGACATGCAAACTTAATATGCTAAGTTTAATTTGAGTTTGTTATGTTTCAGGGAGAGTGTATTTTAAGATTCCGGCATATCAAGGATATATTCCTTACTGAGTGAATTCTTAACATATTTATTATATTTGATATGGATTTAACTCTTTTAATTCAAGATCTTATCATTAAAACATATTTTGAATTATTAGAGTTAATTTGGATTTGAGATCTAGAAAATACATAATTTGGAAAGAACTATGGATTTTGATTATGTTTTTTCATTCTCATTTCATTTTTTTTGATATCTAAGTCTTGACATTTTACATTTAGTGAGATTTTCTTAAGTTTGATTTTTATGAAATCAGATATAAAGCATGTTCATGATTATTTAATTATCATTTATATTCATATTTTATTCATTTAAAGTCTAGCATCTTAGACTTAATCAGATTTTTGTGGTATCCGATTGAGGTAGGTTCATTCTCATTTGATTTCCATGTTTTAAGTCTTAGCATCAAATTTATGATTCATTGTAATTTGCTAAGTTTTAAGTCTTAGCATCATTTGGTAATTTTTAGATTTATAATTATTTTAGATATATTAGGATTAAGATTTCATCAAGTTCAAATGATGGTTATATATATTTGATTGGATTAAATCTAAAAATTACCATTTTGAATTGTGATTTAATGATTCAAGTTCATATCTTTATATTTGCATTCCATATGATTAATGTAGATTATATAAATGCCCCTACTTACAACATAAGGCATTTTACACATAAATGTCATTCAACATAATATTTGATTACACCAAAATATGGGGAGGCTTATATAGTCATAATCCCCTCAAAATAATATCATATAGTATATCTCCATAGCCTTATGTAGACATGAGATTTCAATTTCTTAAATTTTAAAGATTGGTCTAGTATTGTGACAATCATGACCTCCCCTTAAATTAAGTGAAATTTTCCCTAGTAGGTTTGAGTGTATATACTTCCCCTACATCAGAAAGGGTTGGTTATGATGGGTGCATACCCACATCCCAGTCTAGTGTCGATCCACACTGGGGACATGGCCATATGTTTATCAAAAATTATATGGGGGCTTACGTAAATAAGTTGACATCCTAAATATTTTGTATGTTAAATATTTAAGATATATTTTTTATGTCATTTATGCCACATTTGGCCTGTATCCACATCATTGTCATATCGGCCAGATAAGGCCCATAGCATGTCATTTTTGGTATATGGCTTGATTTGCTTTGTTTTGGCCTGGATGGCCCATCATCATGTCTTATAGGCCCACCAAAGATTGTTGTCTCAGATCTTGACTTCGTCTTAAGGGGTGATGAAAATGGAGATTTCAAAAAAATCTCGGGAGATCAGATCTCGGATTCTCATATCAAAATACATATATGTATGAAACATAACATAATATTTTGCAAAGATGGGAGTACATCAATGAATTTACATGGAAGTATAAAACACATTTGCACATCAACTGTGTGAATAAACAATTATAAAAAACTCAATACCAAAAAGATAGTTTTTGTGCTTCTAAAAGATTTAAACTTTTATATAATCTTATTTAAATATTAATATGGTATTAACATTATTTTTTATGTTCTTATTCTTGATTGTTTATTACGAATTGATGATTAAATATTTGTGAAATTGAATTGATATAATCTATTTATTACATAAGATATAATCTTTGTACGATAAATTGATGATTAATATCCGAATTTGAAGTTTGAATAGATTAAGAGCATTATTTGACTTATGTTATAATTAAATGTGTATGTTTATGTGTTCATACATTTAAATGTGATTTCATTTATGTAATTATATATGGATAGGTATATATTTATTTTGAGAAATAACTAATCAGGACAAACTTGATGTGTGTGAAAGATAATAGAGTTAAAATAGATCTTTATAAAATTTAAGTATATAACACATATTCATGATTATGAATCTTATATATGTGAAAGTATAAGTAATAGTGAAATATTGTTATACTATTATTAAATGTGGCACTGAGTAGTCGTGGATCGACGTCAGGTCGTGGGGGTCAAGGAGGTAGTATCCTTTGTGGGGAAGGGGGAGGTATCAGAAGGGCAAAACCCCTCAAAGAAAATTTTTTATGGACCAATCTAAGTGGGGCAAGATCTCTGCGATCTCGTTTCTCGGCTCTTTGGTGAGACCGAGAATCTCACGAGATCTCGGCGAGATGGCATTCCATGAAGCTTGCATGGCCTGATTTACATCATCTAAGTTCTGATGATCTATTCATTTCTTTGTTTTTGCCTTGGTCTTCCTCCATTGCAGATCACCAAAGTCTCTTAGGATGCACTTCGTTAGGTAGTGGGCTGGTCAGTTTCATGGGAGGTACGGTCATGCTATGGGGGGTCAGATAGGCCATATATGTGCCAGACAGAGGGCTGTTTTGTAACCATTATGGGGCCAAACAGTATGTATGGGGGCTGTTATATGGCCATGGAGGATGAGCCGAAGAGGGGACTCTTTTGCATGGGAATAGAAGGGCAGTCATATGTCCGAACATAGAGTCATGTATGGGCTGTTATAAGGATTGCTATGTGGGTTAAGAAAAAAGTTGAATATAGGTGCACAAAAGGGCTGTCATATGACCTTATAGTGAAGGTTGGGTAGCGAGTTAGAGGCTGTGCAAATGACCATAACGTGAAGATCGCATGGGAGATATTTAGGGATTGTTACATGACAAAAATGAAAGACTGAATAGTGGCATGAGATAGCTGCCATTTGGCTTTGGAAGGAAGATGGGCTAAAAAGTGAATGCCATTGGGCTATAGGCATTAGGCATGTCAGGAGATGCATAGGTGTTGGCGTCCAATTTTTTACAAACAAAAAATGGGTAATGGGGCAGGCCTAGGAGCAGGCCGGACAGCCCACAATTCAGCCAAATTGGGCCCAATCAGGGGCCCACGTATGTCCAATCAGAAGCCCATCATCTCATCTTAAAATTGAGCCAAATTCCATCCTAAAACCAGGCCCTGCGTAGCCCACAGCAGAACATGGGCCGTAGCCTCCAGCTGGCCCAATTGGCCCATGTAAAGAAGCCCTGCGCAGCCCATCTCTAAGGCCCACCTGCGGCCTAGTGTGAACAGGCCACACTGGCCCACCTGCCACCTCAGCACTTCCTGCGCACCACCTGTCACCCCATCAGCCAGCCGCACCATGCAGCCAACCCAGCCCTGCAGTCAGCTCAAGAAAGGGGGAGGAAGAAGAGGCAGCCAATTAAATGCAATGGCTGCATGGGGGGAGGCCAAGAGACCTGCACACAACCCAGGCCCATGCGCAGCCCCCTGCTGGCCCTTCACCTCCCCTCCAGCCCCTATAAAAGGAGGGGTGCGCACCAGCATTGGAGGGGGCTGCTGAAGACGCCGCCAGGCTACTGGTTTGAGCCCTCATCCTGCTGCCACCTGCTGCCTGCGACCAGGAAGGAGAAGAAGAGAAGAAGAAGAAGAAGAAGAAGAGAAGAAGAAGAAGACAAGGTAGGGAGGAGGCAATATATGTATGCTTATCGTATAGCCCTCTAAGGGCTCCTCTTTCTACCTATTCCAGCGACCACCTTCAGCCCCTGCCCTGTCTGCAGAAAATGCCCCATTTCGGCCTGGTTAAACCACCCTGATATGGACTGCACCGGCCTTCTCTCCAAGTCCAGAAATCTGGCCCCTACGCAGATCTCTGCGGCCCACCAGGACAGCCCATATGCAGGCCCAGACACAGGCCCATAACCAGCCCACGCCTGACCCCAATCTGGTCCCAAATCAGGTCCCCAAAGTGCCCATGCGCAGGCCTGCTTCGGCCCAACCAGAGCCCCATCAATCAGGCCCCAGCCGGTCTCCAAACCAGACCCCGTCCAGCCCAAACCAGGACCCCAAAACCAGCTAGAAACCAGGCCCTCGCCAGGCCCATTCCGGCCCAACCAGAGCCCCATCAATCAGGCCCCAACCGGTCTCCAAACCAGACCCCAAACAGGTCCATATACAGCCCATATCTGGCCCTCTACATAGGTCTCCAAACCAGGCCCCTGCAAACCTCAGATTATCCCTTGTTCAGGCCCAAACCGGTCCACTCAAAGCCACCTGAACAGCCCCTTCATACAGGCCCAAAGCTGCCCTTGTTCAGCCCATGTTCAGGCCCCAAAACCGGTCCCAAACCTGATCTCCAAAACAGCCCTTTGTGAAGGCCCATTTTGGCCCACCTAAACCCAAACCAAATAGCCCCTTCTGGCTCAACCGAACAGGCCTCAAACAGGTCCTGTTTCCCCACAAAAAAATGCTTGAAGTCTTCTTTCAGCGGCCCCCCTTGTGGCACAAGATGCAGCACATGTGCGGTTCAGCAGAAGTGCAGAAATTCAGCAATGGTGGGTAGGGGCGATGTCCCGGACCCTCTCGGAATCCGTACGACAGGCCGATTGTTTTGTCCGGGCGGGTCCTTACCCTACCATCAAGACGGAGGAAGGGCGTACAAGTCCAACAGACTCTTCCGGCCCAAGAACATTCCAAAAACAGGCCCTTCCGGCCCAAGAAGACCGAAGACCGGCTTTGAACGCCGATGGAACTCAAAACTGGCCCGAGTGGCATTTTAAAATAATAAAAACAGAAACAAAACTAAAAAGAAATGGACGGCTCCCCCGGGTACGTCCTGGGATGTCGATCCGGACGTCGGCGCGGGCATGCTCCCGTAGGCGATGATCCTTCCCCCAAATTTGGCTAAGTCATTGGCTAGCCTTGTTGGACGGGTAAACTTTGCCAAGTTAGAAACTTGTCGGCATGCCGTTGTAATGCCGAAATTTTTCTAAGTCGGTGAAGAACCTAAGTTGGGGGAAGGATAACCACTCCTTGTACACCGATGTACTTCCCTCCATCTTTCAATGAAATGAAGTTCGATGTCGACTTGAGATGTTTAAAAACCGGGCATTCAAAAGTGGCCCGATGGGTCAGAGGCGATGCAAACCGCCAAATAAAAATAATAAAAATCAAAACAGAAAACTAGGTCTGAAAATTCAAACAGGAAATTAAACCTGAAATTCAAATTTAACTCAATCCGGTTCAACAAAAACCGATCTTTAACAACATTGAACCTGTTTTGAAACAAATCAAACCAAAATTATATTTCAAACAAAAAATCTGCCAAAACAAAATCAGATTTCAACTAAATCTGTCAACATAAAGAAGAAATCAGATAACCTGCCAAAAAAATCAGATTTTGATTAAACACAAAAAAATCAGATTTAAATAAATCTGCCCAAAAGAAAAAACCGGTTCTAATCAACTCCGATTGCGCATATAAAACTGGTTTAATGAACCCGGAAATCCACCGAACTTCATTTAAATGAACAATCAAATGCTTAACCCCGAAGAAACCAAATAAGCACTATTTTCAAACACTCAAACATGGATCACAATCCACCTAAAACACAAAAATCCAGAATCTGAAATTCAGAAAACCAACCAAATTAAAAAACCCAAAACATGCTTAAAACTTTAAGCATATCAAAACTGAAATCAAAACAAAAACTTGAACCAATCAAGTCCAAAATTAGACAAATCAAAACTAAACCAAAACATTAAAACCAAATCAATCAAACAAATTGATTCAAACTCAAACCCTCAAAAATCGACTTTCAAGTCAGCCAACAAACAAATCAACAAACCCAAGCAAATAGGTTTGCATCTGATCGGACCCAAAAGGCCGCTGCCCTTTTGAGTTCTTTACTTTATTTTGTGGATGTGCACGTCTCCAAAAACAGGTTGCCGCGACGGTTAATCAAAGGCGTTCGAGCCGTTGCTCGATATAAGTTAATGCCGGATACTCGCACCATCTGGCGGAGAAGGGTCAAAAAATGAAATTTTCAAAGAACCCGAACCTCGGTCCTGATATTTTTAAACTATCACCGGACTACCTAATATTTTTTTAGGATATCACCTATTTTCCTAGAAAAAAGTCCGGAGATGTCATTCTTTCTAAAGAACAGACGCGTAAAAAAAAAGAGGTTCACACAATAGGATATATCAACATATAGAGGAGAAGAAAGAAAAGGGGTCGAGAGGCTCATTTAGGCATATGCTATGGCTCACCTACTTCATCTTTTTCTCCTTCTCCCATGCAGATAAAGACCACGGCAGCAGCAACAACTTTAGTAGTCGGCTCTCTCTCCTTTCTTCTTCTCAAGCCTCCCTTTCTCTCTATCTCTCAGATTGTAGACCTCTACCAAACATAGAACAAGTGGCTTTGGGTCTAATTTTCTAAGGAGATGGTTAAGAAGAGCTAGCTCCACTAGGGACTTCTTTGTTTGCACACGAAGGTAGGGAGTGAGAGAATCTGATGGAACCCTTCCTATTTTCTAGCTTCTCTTGCGACTTCATTTGAATTCCAGTTGAGCTCTTAGCCTATGTAGAGAGTCCTCATTGGAGTGTGACTTCCCAAGACCCGTTCAAGCTTATGCTATCGTCGATGATGCGCTGGCTCCACTTCCTTATCCTCCTACTTTGTAGTAGTATCCAATAAAAGATTTTTTTATGAGCTTGTGCAGTCATGATTGACCTACATTCTCATCATAAGACATATGATCCACTGGTTCAAACTACATTGCACAAGGAGTCATCCAAATGAGCCATATCCAGCTGCTATGTGGGCTCGACCATGTGTAGAATATAGCCCGGTTAACATAAAATTTGAACTTGCAAGGATGACTTTCATATTCAAACCAAATTGGGCTCTTATCTCATGTCAATTCAGCCCATTTAACCTTGTGCAAATGAATTTCCCATGACTATCCTCATTTTTAAATGTAATCCGTTCATAAGCCAATTACAATATAACTAGGATCCGGATCTTATTAAGGACCCATTATCAATATGATCCATTACTTGAGTCATTGACATATCTTGATCCTTGGATTTTGTGCCATCATCACCATAATCTCTTTCATTTAATTATGACCGATCATAATTAAGATCCAATATCTTATTAAGGACTCAATAGGAGTAGGATCCATAATAAGTCATTGACCTATCATGACCATAGGATCTTGTGTCCTCATCATTGCTAGATCCTTTTCTTTATTTAAATGGGTCAACCCTAGCCCCACTAGGGGTAAAAAGATGTGGTAACAACATCTTCTTTGGGATCGACAAGGACCCAGGCTAGCTTTTGACTCCAAAGAAGATTTAAAAGACCGATTGACCCTTTTTAAAGCTGCCCTTCGCATATTCCAGTGCACATGCACTCATTGGACTGCTCTTTTATCCCCTTCTTCTCTTCCTACCGTAGCAACTTCTATAGGTAGTAGACCCATCGGGGTCTTGTTCTTGCTGCTATAAAAAAGAATAGGTTTCCATCAGGCCTAATTTGAAGAGCATATGATGAACTTAGCAGGTATGTGAATTCTTCATTTTTTTTCATCTTCTCCCTCTCTCCCAGCCGAAATCATCATTTGCAAGTGCTAGATTCATTGGACCCCAATTCTATCATCTCTGACCCTTTGTCAACCATCTATCGATCTTGGATTGAATGGAACTCATTGCTCTTTGATCCATATAGCCATCAAGGCAATCGGGTAAGATTCATATTTCTTCCACCTTTTCCCTTGTCTATGTTCAACATATGTATGCATACAGATTTCTGATTGGGGCTTGCAAATCTTCTCACAACAGACCTTTGTTTGAGCTCTTGGTGGTGTCAAAACAAAGAGGTCATCATCTCCTTTATTTTGTTGACATCATCCAGTCCGACGCCTATATGTTGGCACTCAATCTATATTGAATCTGAGCACAGCCACCTACCCTCCTATTTGGCGTAGGCAGTGACCGGTGGATCGTTCCTTCTATTTTGCTGCCATGGCTTTGGGGGACATCCCAAACATCTAACTTATATATTCTGCATCTTCTTGCCCTCGGCTATATTAGGTATACATCTTTGACTTTTTTTTGCTATCACATGTTAGGTGTACAACCAAACCCTCAATATATTTAAGATTTAAGATGCCATCTTCCTCTTCAATCTTAGCAACATGAACTTGTCAAACATATGTATTTTCTTTCATCTTTGTCCTCTTTGGCATCAGCAGTAGCATGCATGTACCTTATTCAACATGACTAGATCAAAGAGGACATCCCTTCATGCATATATCTGAACATGTTTCAGATTTGATAGTCTTTCGGATATCCATCAAAGAAGACATCCCTTCAAAGTCCTATTGAGATATCCATTTTTATTGTCATTTATTATACGCGTTGGCTAGCATGTGTGTTATCTTGCATTAGCCATATCCATGTTGTCATATATATGTCTTCGACTGCCCACTGTGTGCTTGGACTTGTATACATCCCATTGGAACCATAAAGAGGGTCGATTCCTCATTGTTTATATAATATGTCCAAGTCCTTATGTGAGCCTAGAAGATTCCATGACTTCATTTTATGGTGCTAAGTGTCATCACTTCATAAGTTGCAGCCAAAGGTAGTCCACTCATGCATGTGGGACATCCCATAGGCTGAAAATACAAAGATCCTAATTCATCTAGGACCTGGGTCCCATATAAGATCACATATTCTTGAATGCAAATTTTAGGTGCCAACATGCACTTTCAGCATGGAAGTGAGTTTCTTCTCTATCACATGGATCATAAATGTTCAGAATGTACAAAAGGCAAACTGAACCATGGGCCTGATGTCTAGATGAAATTTGATTTGTCCAAATCAAAATATTAAGATATTGAGTGAAGAGGGCTTCACAATACTATTATTTAAAAAAACACTATAAAATATTGGACATACTGTTTGTTTTTCTACATGCATCTCATGTTGGTCAAACATTAATTGCATATAATTTGATTGTCATCCAAATCAAATATAGGAACATTTATGATGGGGACCGGTATGGACCAAATTGACCGATTTTTCGGAGACAACGTTATCCAGGTCTGAAGGAGATCCCACCTCTATTTCTTGCATTAAGTAATTTTATTTTATTTGATGTATTTTCTTTTGGTATTTAGAGTGTTTCAAGTCCTTTTCATTTTAGTCCTTTGGAGGACATATATGTAATTACAACTTTTAGGGTCCTTCCTGTAATGCCAAGCTCTATATACAGAGCCTTGATGTCAATAGAAGAGAGGATGAATATTTGAAGAAGCTCACCTCTCTCATTGACGTCACCTTCTCACCTCTGGGTATTCTTGGTTCTCCCCCCTTTCTGTGCTCCTTACCCACATCTGGAGCTAGGTCTGGCATTCATTGCCCCTTCCCGTTCGGCTTTCCCTTTACCTATGACACTCATCGACACCCTATTGCCCCTTCCCTAGGTCCGTCTGGACCTCTTGTCTCACCCCCTCACCTTCCCTCAACCTAGCAGAACACCCCTTGGCCCCCTGGTGGATGTCCCCTGGGTCTTCTTCCCATCCCCTTCCCCTCCTCCTCCGGATGCAGCCACACAACCCCCCATGTTAACCGTTGTCCCCTTCTCCTCCCTCTCGCACACCCTTAGCCCCGTACGAAGACAACCCCACCTCCCACCTTCAACCTCCCCCTTGGTAGATCCTAACGACGATGACGGAGAGGAAGGAAGAAGAAAAGGAAGTTGACAGCAACAGCGGAGGGTTCCCTCCGGCTCCACCCTTTGGCTTCCTCGACGACGATGGTGACGACGACGACGACGACAGTGGTGTTGACCTCTGCTCATGTCCTCCTCTCGTGCGAAGATGGCATCATGGCCGCCGAAGACATGAAGACTCCCCCGCTCGTGTGATCGAGGCGTGAAGACGGCCAGGGTACGTGGCACTCAGCTGCTTGCCCATGACCCCTCCCCCAGCGGCCACCCTAGCGCTGCCCCCCCCACCCGTTAGTTGTGTGCGGCCATATGACCGGCCGACATAGGTTAGCCCTATCTGCAAGGGCTGGCCGGCAAACCACCTGGTTCACACCAGTTCGACTACTTCAGGGTCCAGACTGCTGGTTCAAGATGGTTCGACCCCGGTTCGGGCTGGTTTAAGCCACCAGAGATCAGTTCAGGGCCAGTTCAGAGGCCTAGGGGCTGGTTCAGGCCAGTCTGAACCTGGTTTAGGAATTTTAAGGCTGGTTCACAGCTGTTTGGGACTGGTTCAGCTCCTGTTGGTCCAGTTCAGCGACTTTGGGGTTCGGTTCGGTGGATTTTCCGTGTGGTTCAGCAGTTTTCACTCCGGATCAGCTTGGTTCCGGTTTGGTTCAGCTCCCGTTCGGTCATTTCAGGCCAGTTCAGCTCAGTTCGGATAGTTTTCAGCTCGGTACTTTCCCGATCGGCCCATTTCGGTACACAACCTTACTCTAGTCATCTATTTGGGCCCGCCAATGCGCGGATGGTGGCACCTCTGCCCTCATCCCACATCAATTTAGCTCTATCATTTTCTATCTAAACAACTTAAATAACTACATATTTCATTATGATCCCATTAGTGATGATTAATGTACTAACAGATAAGTATTAACATACCTTTAAACAGGGGAAGCCAAGCAAATCAAAGCTAGATATGATCCTTTGGAGCCTGAGGCTATAGTATGTTCAATACTTGTATCGGTTACAGAAAAGAGAACCATAAATCCACATTCCATCAGTTGTAAAGAGAACAAGAATCTTATTACGGTTAAGATGAAGTATGATTTTCCTGATGAGAACAACTAATTTTTGTAATATAGTTGATGATTGTAGCTTGATGCACTTTGACCAAATTCAATATAATTTCTCATAAACAATTGATGCAGCCAATCAAAAGTTTAATGGTCCTTTAGAATCCTTAATTTCTGGTCAAGATTTTATTCAGAAGGGTGAAAGAAAAGCATCCTTTTGAAAATTCCTATAGCACGTGATGAAAATGGTAAACTGCGAATATAACATGCAGGCTCTCCGTTCTCAACATCTTAAGGTTTTGAGATAGATGGCCCAATAAATTAATGGCATTAAGGATCATGGATAAAAAAGGGCCTTGTTAAGCATACCTTATTTGTGATAACCAGATGGTTCAAAGCCAGCATGCAGCTAAGAGGGCATATTAAGAATAGTCCCAGTGTCCCACATCACGTGATGAAAATAGTTAATTGTGAACATAAAGTGAAGATGATGCGGGACGAGGCGGGACGGACCGGCGACGTGACGCTGCAGCGGGCCGTCGGGAGGCGCAAAAGACCTAGAAATGCATCAAACAAGCAAAACCGGACTTAAACCGGTCAAAACGGGCCCAAAATATGTCGAACCGTGCCCGAATCGCTCAAAACGGGCCTGAACCGGCCCCAAAATAAGATGAACCGGCCTGAACCGGCCCAAACCATGGTGAACCGGCCGGTTTAGGCCTTGAACCAGCCTCTGGAGGGTCAAACCGGGCCGAACCGGCCTTGAACCGGGATGAACCGGCGGCCTGACCCGGTCTGGGGACGAACCGGCGGCTTGGCTCGATGGAGGGCGAACCGTCGCGAGGCCGGCCGGGCGGAGGCGAACCGGCGGCGGTTCGCTCGAACCGCCACTTAACGGGGGGTGTCGTGGCCCTCCGCGGTTGGCCGCGGAGAAGGGTGACGCGGCCGGCTCGCCGGCCGCCGCGTACCCCCCCCCCCCCCCGGGGGTGTCGTCGACCTCGCGAGCGCGAGGGTTCGATCGGGGGGGGGGTCCTTCGCTCGTCCTCCGTCTCGTCGACGGCCGCGGTGGAGCCGCGGGCGGGAGAAGGCCCAGCCGTCGCCGCCGGGGAAGGAGGAAGAGAGGGAAGGCCGGAGGGGCCGCCGTCATCGCCGGACGCCGTCGCGGGAGGAGGGCCAGGCGCCGGAGGCAACTGGTGGTGCCGAAAGCACGCGGAAGCTGGGGGTCCAGCCGGCGGAAGCAGGGGGCCGTCGATGGCCTTGCGGAAGCCGGCTCCTCCACTGGATGACGATGGAAGGCAGCCCAAAGTAGCCCTGCAGTTGTGGAAGGGGGGGGCAGCTGCCGGTCGCCGGAGCCCTAGCTGCGCACGGACGGGGCTGTGGACGCGGGACCTCTTTCTTCCTCCTCCGTTCTTCTCCGTCTAACAGGGGCCCAAATGGGAGCAAGGAGATGGATGGAGGTACTCCGGGGATCGCCGGAGGTGGGGGTGGACGGAGGGGTGGAGATCGACGCCGTCGGAGGGGTCGAAACGGACGGAGACGGGGTTGAACGGTGTCGATAGGGCTGCAAAACGAACCGGTGAAGGGGGGAAGGGGTAAGAATAGCTCGGAGGCCGCTAGACGGAGGAGGGGGATGAAGGCACCCATGCCGGAGGGTCGCGAAGGAGACCGGTCCTCACCGGAGGTGGAGTCGGAAGACCTCCATCGTGGAGGGGGTGAAGGGGAAGGGGCAGCGCCCCAGCACAAGGGGCAGCCCCTAGGGTTCCAAAAATTCCAACTAAAACTTCTCTCTCTATTCCAAACAATGAGCTCACTCTTAAATAGAGGAGCTAAGTTTACAAAGAGACCTTAAAGACGACTAATTACATACATGGACGAAAAATAAAAGACATGGACTCAAAAGACTTCAAATAATTACAAATATGTCCAAATGGACGTAAATACAAATAGACCCCAAAATGGACCGGACCGGGTCCCCATCAGAAGACCTCCGCACTCATCATCTCATCACCTTGAGCTTTGATCATGAATCGTGTAACCAGGAAAAGATATAGAAATCATTGGAGGAAGAAGACAAATCAGAAAAAAATTATCACTATTATCCAAGTCCAGATGAAGCTTATTGTGAGAATCTTGTTTTTAATAAAGAAGAAAACTATCTCCTTTGGTCTACTTAGAAAAATAGGTGACAACCTATATAAATATAAAAGTATAAAACTGAGGTTTGGGTTCAATGAAAATTTATTTGTTGATCCCTCTTTGCTGGATGGTGCGGATCATGGTTCGCCGGGTCGGCGACCCGGTCGGCCGGGTGGCCCGACCCGGTCGCTTTTTGGGCCGACCGGCCCCGACCCGGCCCCGACCCCCCGACCCGACTATTATTTTAAATTGATTTTTTTATTATATTTTTTCCCGACCCCGACCCGACCCCGACCCGACCCGGGTCGCGACCCCAACCGACCCGGGTCGGTTTTGGGACCGACCGACCCGGGGCCGACCCCCGACTATTCCTTCCTTGGTGCGGATATCTGGTTTTAACTTACATTTAGCAACTACTCAAATGCCCTAAATTAATTGCCATGGCATCCTATTTTGCAGAGGGTGCACATCCACATAAAACAATAAACTTAAGAGCTGTAGCCTTGCGAGCCCAATGAGATGCAAACAAATTATATTATGTTTGATTGATGTTGATTTTATGTGGTTGGAATGTAATTCTCAGATCTGATATTTTGACTTGAATTTCATATTCAAGTTGTTCATTTTGATTTGATTTAGTGCTTTGATTTGGTTTGATAGATTTCAATTTGATTATATTGTTTCAATTTGGATTTGGATATAAATGAATTCAATGTTTTGTGATTTAATTTCATTTGATAGACATTGATTGAGACACTTTAATTCTCTTTTTTATGTCGATTTGTGTTTTGATGTCGGTTTGGGTGTGTTCGATATCTTTTAATTGTTTTGAGACTTTTTGATTGACATGTTTAAATATGTTTTGGAGTTGTATTTTGAACTTCATTCAATTTCATGATCTCATTTTTAGTGCTTAAGGACTGTTTTTGGTTAGTTTTAAATATTTTAAATGTTGTTTATTTAAATTTCTTTGAAGTTATTTAATTATCACTTGATTAGAAATTTAATTCCATGGATTAAGTAATTTTTTAAGTGAATTTCAAATTGCTTAAATCTAATTTTATAATTTTCAAATTTAATGAAACATTTTTTAAATTGATTTTGTCTCATTTATTTAATTCAGGATCACATCCCATCCGGTCCATTGGACTAACATTCAATGTCTAGCTTCAAACATTCAAATCACAATTGAATTGTATTCTTAATTTCATTCCATGTCGGGATACATCAAGTTAGTGTCATGAGCCGAAATCTAAAAATGAAGGTTTCCTTCCCTTGAAATGTATTTTCCATAAAATCAAAAGAAAAATTGTCATTATGATGACATGCCGAACTATTCTTGATCGAATGGAATTTACCTCCAACATGAAATCTTGACTTGTCACACCGGGGGGAAAGACTACCTCCCTATTGGAGCGTGCCCATGCCTACGTCCAGGAGTGACTAACCAGGATGTACCCGAATTCGCCGTCCAATAGGACGCTCAAAATTTGAGCTCACCTTTTATTTAATTTTTATTTTGTATTTTGTATTTTTATTAAGTTTATTTTTTTGTTCAAGACCCGTTGGGCCAGTTCAAATCACATCGGCTCGGTTGCTGGCCTTCAAGTCTTCTGGGGCCTGATGGACCTGTTTTGTATTTCTTTGGGCCCGGTGGGCCTGTTTTAAACTTCTTGAGCCATATGGGCCTGTTGTGAGCTTTGTTTGGACTAGAATTGAGATTCACCCTTTCAGCCCTTGACCCGTCATTGCGAGCCGAAGGGGGCCAGATTGGGGCCGGACCGCCACCCCCAACCTGGTCCTGGCAAGGAACTGTTTTTAAGCTGAACCAACACCTGTTTTGGAGCACCTTTCAAGGGCGGTAACAGTAGACCGAGCAGACCGAAATGGGCTGCTTTGGGAGCCTGTTTGAGGGACTGCACAAGGGGCAGATTCGCGGTCTGTTTGGGAGTCTAAACAGTAGCTGAAAGTGAGCCAAATGGGCCTGAAACAGAAGTGTTGTTCAGGACTGTTTTGGGGAACCGATCCAAAACCTGTTTGGGGTCCACATGAGAGACTGTGCAGGGGCTGATCGGGATCTGTTTTGGTGTTCGAACAGTGACTGTTTCAAAAGAGTTTATGGGGTCCGGTCAGGGGCAAAAGTAGGGCTGCAAAGGGGCTGAAGCTGAAATGGATTTGATTTTGGGACCACACAGAGGGGGTAGAATAAGGGGCCGCAGAGGGGTTGTTGGAGGGCTGTTTAGGAGTCAGTTTAAGGGGACCTGTTTGGACCTGCAAATAGGCTGTTGGAGGATCTGTCGGTGACATGTTCAAGGGGATGGTGTAGGACTGTTTATGACTTGTTTGGGGACTGGTTCAGGGCCAGTTTAGGAGTCATGAAGGGTCTGTTTTAGATAGGGAACTGAGGGTCCAGCCAAGTAGACTCGGCCCATCCGGCAGATTCCGAGAATCTCAAAGATCTGACCCTCACCTTAAACTCTAAGGAGAAGTAAAGAAAAGGGATTTCGGTCCTCTTTTTGTTTTTTTTTTGACTGTTTTGGGTCGGCCAAGGGAGGGTACACTGAGGGGTCTGCAGCAGGAGGAAGCTTTGAGCAGTGGATAGTGCATGGGTGTCCATCGACATCTCCCTTGGGCGCTGCAGTAGGGCTGTAAACGGAGCGGATACGGAGCAGGTATGACAATTCCGAATCCGCTTAGCTAGACAATTCGGATATCGGATATTCTCTCCGATTAGAATTCGAATACGGAGCGGATCTTCAAAATCAGATACCTCTCGGATACGGAGCGGATACGGATAATATCCGCTTCACACAGGACCTCCTGCATATGCTAAAAGAAATCTGAAAAAAATATCAAAAAATCTATAAATTCACGACAAAATATGATCAACCTTTTACACACAAGTACGCATTACCAATTTATCTCAACCCACTATCTATTACATCTCAAGATCTTAAAAACTAATGCAAAAACTAATCCAAAGTTGTTTCAACCATCAATCCACTTGCAATCAACCTCAAAGAAGAAAACAATATTCAACCACAGAATAGTCATTTGAAAATGATAACAATAATAAGTAATGTCAACTCTTGAGTACAAATTAATGTCTAAATTCATGAATAAACAATGTGATGACTCACCTTTCTTTTTCGTTGAAAGCAACCAATCTTGGGTACAAATTAATGCTTGAATGGTTTCAGGAAGCAAAGATGATCTACTATCATCTACAACTCGTGAACCTGTGCTAAAAGCTGCCTCAGAAGCAACACTCGTGACTGGAATTGCAAAAATATCCTTTGCTATTTTTGAGAAAATAAAAAATTTCTTGCCATAACATTTCCACCATGTTAACACATCAAATTGTCCTTCATCAGGAGAATGAGACTCTTCTAAATACACATCCAACTCAGTTTTCTGACAAGTCATAGAAGTTCTTTCACTCAAACGCTTTTTAAAAATATTTTTCAACTCATCTATTGTGTCATTGCATTTCTTCTCTAATATGCAAGTTTTGTTAAGAGCATTGGATGATGTGGTATGCTCATCACAACTTTTCATTGCATACTCATTATAAAGTTCATGAAGAAACAATTTCACATTTTCAATATAAATATGTGCACTATCACCATAGATTTGTTCATAAAGAACAATAATAAAATCAAACTTCCAACGAGGATCAAGAATGCAAGCCACGGTCAACAATAGACTACATTCATCCCAATATTTAGTAAATTTTGCTAACATCACAATAGCCATGCTGCGTATGTAATCTACATCACTTTTAATCCAAGTACGCAACTTGATATGCACCGCACAAATGTCACCAAAATATAAATTGGCAGTAACATATTTTGTCCCAGAAAGTGTCAATGTTGCTTGGTAAAAAACTTTTAGACATTGAAGAACATTTGAAGCTATTTGCCAATCAAGTGGAGAAGGACAATCACAATAATCATGATCAATTTCAGCAAGACGAATAAAAGCATTTTTCAACTCAAGAGCAATTAGTAACATCAAATAAGTAGAATTCCATCTTGTTGGTACATCCAAACATAGGCCCTTTCGAGGTTGATAGATGCTCACGCAACAAAGTTGTTTTGAACATATCCTTTTTCTTAGGTGTCTTTCTCACATATGCCACACTTTTTCGAATCTTTTCAATGAATTTAGATATCACACCTAACCCATCTTGAACAATCAGATTAAGAATATGAGCAGAACACCTAATATGAAAGAACCGACCTTGACATATCAATAAATTCTTTTCACCAAGCCAACTTTTAAGATCTTTAACCATTGCATTGTTGGTAGAAGCATTATCCAAGGTTAGTGTACACAATTTCTTATCAATATTCCACGTTAACAGTTGATTTTTCACAACTTTAAAAAGCACATCAGCAGTATGTGGAGTAGGAACATACTCAAATGCAATAATCTTTTTCTGCAACAACCACTGCTCATCTATAAAATGTGCTGTCAAACATGCATAACCCATAGTCTGTCCTGAAGTCTACAAATCTGTAGTGAGAGCAATTCGGGATCCTAAGTTGTCAAAAAGTTTGTACATCTTCTCCTTCTCTTCTTCATAAATCTTCATGACCTCATTTTTAATAGTTGTTCTACAAGAATGCTTAAATTGAGGCTGAAGATTTGAAACAAATGTACCAAAATACTCATACTCAACAAAACTAAAAGGTAATTCATGCTTGATGATCATATTTGCAAGATCTCTACGACTGCGTTGTTGATCAAATTTAAAATTGATAATTTTCATATTTGATTCATTCGCTGATTTAGACATCGTCAACATGTGTTGCTTGATGTCACCATGAAGCTTTTGTGGACATCTCTTAGCATGATTGCTCAAGTGAGTGGTGCCTTTTAAGCTAGAACAATCAAATTGTCTTTTACAATGAAGACATTTTGCAATATCCCTACCATCAGGGGTTCTACTCTTCTCAAAATCTTTCCAAACAGCTGAACATAATTTTCTCTTTTTGGGTAATGGGGGTTTTGTAACATCTCCTTCAACAATTTGAATTTCATCACCTGCCGTGTGATGTGTGGTTTGTGTACCATCACTACTCTCAGTGACATTATTACCATTTGCACTAGGAAGAACTGCATTTAGACTTGATGACCCAACATTACTATCTACGGAGAGAGGCAACAAATTTGCTTCCATTGACATCTACAAACATACATTAAACAAGTCAAATAAGTTTACGTCGATTACAAATATTTGAGTAAAACCTAAAGTGACATGCAATCTATACATCATAGATATAAATTATATATAACATGGATTAAAAAAATCTGATTACGAACAAACTATTGAAACATTATCAAAAAATCAGATTATCAAAAATCTGATTACATTAAAAGAAATCTGATTACGAACAAACTATTCAAACAAAATCAAACATGGATATATATTATACAATTTTTTTTCCAACTCAATTATAACAAACCGTGATGCTGTGTCCACTGTCCAGACTCCAGAATCCGTCGGCCAGCAAAGAGCTGGGCTGCTGGAGATTCCTCACGCGAACAGCAGTCTCTGGAGCTAGAAGGGTTCCGGGATGATACAGGCGTCTGGTGGAGAAAGGAGATGGATCTGGTAGGCGCGGTTGAGCTTCCTGGAGAGGTGACCTGTGCAGACTTCTTACGGTGCTGTGAGGCTGCGAAATTTGATATGCAGAGTTGGTTTCTTCACCAAGCGAACTTGGCTGCGAATATGAGCAGAACACCTGTTCTTTTCACCAAGCCTGTGATGGTGCGGGAGAAGAAGTAGAGATTGAAGACCGCAGTTGCTGAGTTCAGCTTCCTGCGGAGTGCGGAGTGCAGGCCTGCGGACTGCGGCCGCTGCGAAGGTGCTGTGAAGGTGCGGCTGCGGCCCTACGTGCGTCGCCTTGCCCTCACTGCGAAGGTGCCCAAGCTTGGATGGAGGGAGCGAACAGGGAAGTTCGGGATGCCGGATGGGGAATAGGCGCGACGCCGCGATGTCCCAGCGGCAGCGGCCAGCGATTAAGGATTTGAGCTTCGGTTGGGGGTGAGCCGATGAGGCTGCCGGCGACTAGGGATAGAATAGTCAGGTTCAAAACTCACCGTTGGATCTTATATCCAACGGTTCATGTCGAAGCGGATTTTATTTGGAGCGGATCCAGTGATTCCGAATCCGCTCCGTTTAAAATTCGGATGATATCCGAATCCGATTTTAATATCCGACGGAGTGCTTTAATCGGATAATATTCGACTATTCGAATACGGATTCGAACCGAATCCGGATAAAATCCGAATTCGTTTTCAGCCCTATGCTGCAGCAGATAGAATTGGGAGGAGGAGTAGGCTTCTTCATCTCCTCCATCTGTTGGTGTGGCAGGTGAGGCGTGGCACAACAGGGAACAGGTGCTACAGCGGTTGGGCCTTCCCCCATGGGCACATGCAGCAGGGGTGGGGTGGGGAGGGGCTTGGGCAGGCTGTGAAGAGGTCGGTTGGTGACCTGTTTGGAGTCCGGTGGAGGGCTGTTGGCAAGAGCAGCATCGATCTCATCAGCATCCTTTTCTTCCTCTTCTTTCACTGGCATCAGCAGTAGGAGCATCTTGAAAGTGGCTCGGCAATGGGATGTTCATATGAAGGAAGCCTGGACAGCAGCATCACCATGGGCTGTCTACCACTCCCACTTTCTCCATAAGGCGCTACAGCATCTGGTGCGTGAACGGCAGCACCAGAACATCGTACAGCATCGGCAGTGGGGTTTCATCTTGCTATATTGCATGCTGCAGTGTAGATAGAAGGGTGGAGAAGAATGTGGGACAGATGGATGATGAAGATGTGATGACAGGTTGGAGGTGAAGAACATGGGAAGCCCCTCTCTCCCTCTTGTGTTGGTGACTGCCCGCCGAACTCTAGATGCCTTTTGGCCTTTTGATTTCTTTTTTTTGGTATGTGATCTGCTGCCAACAGGCAACGTACGTGGGCAGGGGGGAGGGAGGGAGAGAGAGAGAGAGAAGAAAAGAGAGAGATAAGGGTGGAGAAAATTTATCCACCTTCAACCATCCAAGGCTTATCCAGGCAATGACTTAGCTTTGAAGTAAGCTATGACGGTTGGAGATTAGGTCAATCTTTTGACCTCATTCTCATCAAGATGTCCCGGATCCAATGGCCAATATTGATTTCGGATTAGAATTATTAAACTAACTTTAAAAAAATGGTCAGAATTATCTAGAAGATGTCCCGATGGTCATTGATCTTGTGATCTCTCAGATCTACAGTCGAGAGTCTTCAATTTGTTTCAAGATCACCAAATTGATAGATTTTTTGATTGGTGTCAGCTCAACTATCGAAAATTCTAAAAATTACATCTAAACTGTAATTAAATAATTATGCACTGGAACTTTGATCTTCACACACAAATAGGCCTGTTCATGATTTGGACGGATTTGCCCCTACCTCGAAGTGCATGCAAGCTTTGCAATTTTTTGAATTTCGTCAATAACTTTCCAAATATAGGTCGGAACGATGATTTGACTTCAGCAGTGTTTATCTGGAAGTCAGGCGGACATTTTAATGGTGTTGGATGCTAGTGGACATGTCCCAATTTATCTAGGCCCGGCAGGGACAAAATGGTCATTTTGACCTCTGGAATCGGATTTCGTCATTCAAGACACCATTGCAAAGATCTCGACTAGTACAATTATGTGAGTCCACTTGTTTGGTCATTCGAGTCCATTAAACTTACCAAAAGATGTATGGAATCCCAGTTTCTTTAACTACTCCACATTTCGTTGAATATGAGTTAGACTTTGGATCTGACTCCAAAATTATTCAAGTATGAGGTGTACAGACCAAGTGGGGGTGCCAATCTATTATCGAGCATGCCTCTGGTCGCTTGGGCCCAATAGGGGCAAAATGGTCATTTCAACTCTCGAAAATAGATTTTGACGTTCCGAACACTGTTGAGGAGCCTCAACCGAGTCAATACTGTGAGCTTGCCGACTTGTCATTTGGACCCATTGAACCTAGCACAGATTGTCCTGAAGTCTACTTTCATTGTTTTGCCTATGTCGGACAGAATATGAGTCCAATTTTCGATCTAACTTCAACGTGCTCAAGTTGGAGTTGGGCAGATCCAATAATGCGTCAATATGTTATCAGGTTTGTCCCGAATTACTCGGACCCACCCAAGATGAAAGAGGTCATTTTACCGTCTGGGGTCCCTCTGAAGCCGGATTCTGACATTCGGGATATTGTCATGAAGGCCTTGACTAGTACAATCCAATAGAGCCACTTGTTTTGCCTTTCCAGCCTGATATGCCCTTGATTAGGCCATTAGAAAGTCAGCTTTCAGTGTTTTTCCCATAATTTTCTGAATATGAGTCGGATTTTCGATCCGACTCTGGTGTTTCTCAAATTTGAGTTGGGCCGATCCAATGTTGGTGCCAATCCATTATTTGGCCGACTCTCGATTGGTTAGGCCCAATAAGGTTTATTGGACCCATTCGTCCCATTGGTCCCAAATATGATTCAAAGCGAGTCCCACATGTCTGTTCAATTTTCTTTCATGTATTTTACACAAGACATGACATTTTTGTGTACATGGGCAAAATTTGATGCCTCTTTTCTTACTATATGCTGACGAGCCATGATCTGGAGGATAAAGAAGAAATTCTACGTTACTGTTGGCGTCTGTTTGTTGCATAAAAAAAACAAAAAAATGGAGGACCAAACCCAAAACAGGCTAGGCCACCCCCTCAATTGGGTCAAATCAGACCCCTGAAGACCCATCAGCACATAATTAGCCGGCCCAACCCCCATTTTTATTTAATTGGACAATTTCTCAGCTCTCCCATAGCCCACCTACGTACAGCCCATGGAAAGAGAGGATTGGGCTGCGGTCAAGGCCAATTGGCCCAGTCAACAAGCCAGCCGACTGCCCAGCTCAGCGACCACCTCAGCGGGTCCCACCGCCCAATCCACCTCAGCTTTGACTCATGTATGGTGTCGGAAAGACCAAGGGACAGCTTAACACTTAATGCCATGGAAGAACTCAAAGGTCAAGTCAAAAATTGAATGACCTAGGAGAATTCAAGGAATTAATTTTAATTAAAATTATCTAGCACAGACCAATGGCCATCTCACGTACACCACTAGCCTGTCCCTTGATCTCCCCCCAACTTCTATAAAAGAGGGAAGGACGCCCAAGGCCAGCAGACCAGTTGAAAGAGGCCGATAGGCTGCCCCTCTGCCTGCTGCTGTACGTCTGCACCTACTCCAAGTCCTGCCAGCAGCCAAGAGAAAAAGAGAAGAAGAAGAAGAAGAAGAGAGCTGCTGGAGATGCCAACAGGCTGCTGGAATTCGGCCCCAACTGCGCACCAGCTCCAGTCCTGCCCGCAGCCAGAAGAAGGGAAGAAGAAGAAGAGAAGAAGAAGAAAAAGGAACCCCATCGGCGCCTCCTCCCCTTGCTGGAGGGACCTCTTCGGCTGTATTCTGCATCCCCATTCCATCCAACATCAAAGAAAACAGGTGAGTGAAAGCAAATATATAATTATGTAGTCCTTATGGACACCCCTCCCACCTCCTTCCAAATTTCTCTTCTCAATCCTTCTCATGGCCTGACTGGCCTTCATCGACATCGGCAACCCAAAAGACCATCCAATGCCTGGTCGACCCACAAAAAATCTTCCAAACAGGACCTGTTCTGGCCCTCTTTGCACAGCCACCCTAACAGGTCATATTCCCCTCTGATCAGCCTCCTGTCGGCCCACGAGAAAACCCCCCAAACAGGCCCCCAATCAGATCGTTTGCAGGCCCTGAATAGCCCCTTTTCAGCCCCCTCTATCGGCACACCTAAAAAACCACTAAACAGGTCCCAAAAACAGGTCCATGTTCACCCCATGTCCTGACCCCAAAACAGGTCCTTGTTCACCCCATGTTGAAACCTCAAAACAGGTTCCTAATCAGGTCCCCTTTCAGACCCTAAACAGGACCCACTTCATATCGGTTTCAGGCCCTAATTGGCCCTCCTGTTCAGTCCATTTTCAGACCTCCAAACAGGTCACCTGCAGTCCCCTTTGCGGCACCCATTAGAGCCCTAGGTGAGGGTGATGATCCGGAGAATCTTGGAGACGGTCCGACGGGCCAAGTCTACTCCGGATGGACTCTCGATTTTCCTACCCAAATAGTCCCCTTGTGGCTATCCTTGACACCCCATTTCGGCCTCCCTTGGGGCACCTCCAAACCTCCTGTTTTTCCTGCCCCTTGAGCAAAGTAAAACGAATTCCAAATTCCCCTTTGTGCAGAGCAAAAACAGGCCACCAAACTGTCCCTTGTACAGTCTCATCTCAGCACCTAGAACAGGCCACTTTCAGCCCCGTTTGGCCCACAGTACATGCCGCCGCAGCAAGGAAGGAGAATCCCCAAACAGGTGCTGCATAAGCAAAACAAAAGCGGAGGACAGTGGTTTGAATGTAGGCCGGCTTGAAGGTGACGGCCCGGCACCCCTAGGAAACCGTCCGACGGGCCAAGGGCATAGCCGGGTGGCCTTCCAAGTCGGTCCTACCAAGAATGCTCCAGCAAGACGGCAAATTTTCAACGATCCCTCACGGCCTAAAATAGTTCAAAACAGGCCCGTTGAGCCTATGAAGATTGAAGGCCGGTGTTGGCACCAAAAAAATGTCATGACATCCAGAACTAGCAAGTTTTGGGTAAAATACATGAAAGAAAATCGAACAGGCAAGTGTGATCCACTTTTCATCACATTTAGGGCCAACGGGCCTAACGGGCTCAATAAGGCCCGACCAACCGGGTGATGGCTCGATAATGGTTAGACATCACCATCTTGTCTGTCTAGCTCAAACTTGAGCAACAACGAAGTCGGATCGAAAATCCGACTTGAATTCAACAAGTTATGGGTCAAACGGTGAAAACACTCTCGAATGGTCTTTGGTTGGCCTAATGGGACCAAATGACAAAACAAGTGAGCCTACGGTACTGTACCAGTTAAGACATTTCCAACGACGCCCAAAATGTCAAAATCTGACTCCGGACAGCAAAATGACCATTTTGTCCTTATGTGATTCAGGCAATCTGGGGAAGGTCCAAGAAAAAGTGGCATCACCAGAAGGTCTACTTGACTTCCAGATAAACAATGACAGAGTCAGATCGGCAATCCGACCCATATTTGGAAAGTTATGAGGAAAACACTGAAAGTCAATTTCCAAATGGCCTTAACAAGGGCATATCAGGTCCGAAAGACAAAACAAGTGGGTCCATGGGATTATATCAGTTGAGGGCTTCGCAACAGTGCCCCGAATGTCAGAATTCGATTTCGGATGGTACCCGAACAGTAAAATGACCTCTTTCACCCTTGGTAGGTTTGAGCAATTCGGGATAGGCCTGATAATATCTTGATGCATCATTAAGTCCGCCAAGCTGGGGAAGGTCCAAAGAAAAGTGGCACCTCCAAAAGGTCTACTTGACTTTCAGATAAGCAATGACAGAGTCAGATCGGCAATCCGACCCATATTTGGAAAGTTATGAGGAAAACACTGAAAGTCAATTTTCGAATGGCCTTAATAAGGGCATATCAAGTCCGAAAAACAAAACAAGTGGGTCCATGGGGCTGTACCAGTTGAGAGCTTCGCAACGGTACTTTGAATGTCAGAATCCGATTTCGGATGGTACCCGAACGGTAAAATGACCTCTTTCGCCATTGGTAGGTTTGGACAATTCGGGATAGGCCCGATAATATCTTGGTGCATCATTAAGTCCGCCAAGCTCCATATTGAGCAACATTAAAGTCAGATCAGAAATCTGACTTGTATTCGGCAAGATATGGGCAAAACAATGAAAGTGGACTTCCAGACGGTCTTTACTGGGCTTGGTGGGCCCAAATGACCAAACCAGTGTGTCAACAGTATTGCCTTGACAGAGAGCTTCACAACGGTGCCTTGAATGTCAAAATCCGACTCCGGACGAAAAAATGAACGTTTTGCCCCTATTGGACCTAAACAAATCTAGACAGGCCTATTAACATCTGGTATCACCAGAAAGTCCGTCTGACTTCCAGATGAACAACATCGAAGTTGGATCATCAATCCAATATATATTCGGAAAGTTATGGACAAATTTTAAAAAATTGCAAAGTCGACACGCACAGTAAAATTGTCCAAATAATTTTGACCAGCTAGATCTATGCACGGAAGTCAAAGTTTAGGTGTATAGATATTTAATTGTATTTCAAATACAATTTTTAACAATTTCAAAGGCCGAAAGTGCACCGATCGAAAAAAATTGCTAAATCGGTGATCTCCGGTCAAATTGAGAATTCTCAACCATTAATATGATGGAGCATGTATTTGATACACCCACTGAGATGAGATTCAATCTTAGCCATTGCTTCATTTAAAAGGCTAGTAAAATGAATGGGCGTGATGCTGGCAGCTAGCCATCTGTTCCCTCCGTGACCCGGTCAAAGGTTATATCCTCCGGAATCTTCAAGAGACCTGAAGAAGGAATGTGGGGGTAAACCTGCCTCCCCTGGCCCACGACAGCTAATGATTCCACTCCCCACGTTCTGAAGGACGGGGGATAACCGTCGGAGCTTCCTCCTCCAAAAAAAGGAGAAGGACCGTCGTAGGAAGATGGGGGGGTAGAGATTTTTCTCCGTGTGGAGCAAAAGGAAGAATAGGCGACAACATCAGTCGAGGTAGAAGAAGGCTGCTGCAACTCTTGTAGATTTTCCTACGTGTCAAGGAAGGAGAAGCAAGAGCATCAATTGAAGAAGGATCTGCTGCTGCTGCGTACCTGCTGCCTGGAGACCAAGAAGAGAAAAAGAAGGAAGGGAAAAAGAAGAGAAGAGGTAAGGATAGATGGTCTAATCACATCCTCTCTCTCCCCTTTAAGTCTTCTCTACAAACCTTCTTCAAAACCCCCCTCTCGACAGACCCTCGTGATAGCTCCTTGATCTGTCCTATGAAGGTCTCATGATCGGACCCTTCATTCATGCTATTTAACCCTTTCTGGTACCCATTCATACCCCCAAATTGGTCATATACCAGTCCTATGCAGGCCTCCCCAAATCTGTCCACGAAATAGTCCCTTTCAACTCCTAAAATCAGCCCCACATTGAAATCTTGTTCGGACCTGTCATACTTCATATGCAGTCCCACAAGACACCCTGTTCAGACCCTTAATCCTGTCCTAAATCATCCTAAAACAGTACCCTGTTAGGCTGCTTAAACAAATCCTCAAATATTCCAGAAAACCAAACAAAAAAGCCCTGTTCAGAAATCCCCCAAGCAGACCCCGAACAGACATTAGCCAGAACCTGTTTTCTCTTTAAACCAACCCCCAAACTTGCTTCTAGACAGTCCCTGAATCGCCCTAATCCGGTTCAATCTTCCGGGTCAAATGAGGGCCAAGTGCTGCAAAGTTTTCAAGGCCGCCAGGGCCCACTTTCTGGTCAGAACAAGCAAGGCCGTCAGGGCCTTATTTCATCAAGACTATCAAGGCCGCCGGGGCCCAGATTCTGTTCAAAATCAGCAAGGCCACCAGGGCCACTTTCTGTAAGAGATTGCAAGGCCGCCAAGGCCAGATTCTGCGAGAGATCTGGTAGCCAGGGCCCCCACTTGTCAAGGTTGCCAAGGCCACCCGGGCCCATTTTGCCAAGTCTTCCTAAGGCCGACAGGGCCCAGCTGGGAAGGCGAAGGAAGAATTAAGGCCTGTTACGGCTTGAAAGATATAAACTGATCTTCATAAATGAATTTAAACAAAAGAAAATTATCTAAGAGTTAGCCTATTTCACATAGGTTACTGAAAGGACGGGCACTCGGGCATGTCCCCGGCGTGTTTGATCCTGGATGGGGAAATGGGCAAGCTCCCATATTCTACCGATCCTTCCTCCAAAGTAAGGAGTATCAAACTCCACCTACTAAAAGGAGGTATATCTCATCAATTTAAGGGGAGGTCATGTCAAAATTTTCCCTTAAATTAAAAATGAGAGAAATATGTCAAGGAAAGATCATCCTATGTCCATCAAGGACTAAGGGAAATTTATCAATGGGAAACACGACATTTTATGTCCCCCACATGTAATTTGCATTCAAATTTGTCGATAAATGGAATTTCGAATTTTGCATGTCATTATTGTCACCGGAACTTATGAAAAACCCCATAGACTTGGAAGAATGTAAAAATATATATATATAATAAAATAAATCTGAAAATAACAATATTCTGGTCAAACCCGTCAACATAAATTTTTTTTCCATCTCAAAAATAATTTTCAGATAATCAAAACATAAAAAATAGATTTTATGAATCAAAATGCCAATTAAAATAAAATAAATCAAATAAACCCAATAAAAATAATAAAATATAGCCAAATAAATCAAAATACCCCAAACAGGTTCAAAACCCCAAATTCATTAAGTTATTCCACAACATAAAAAAATGGCAAAGAATCTCAAATAAAAAATCGAAGTCAACTCAAAATCAAATCCAAAACAAAAAATAATTGTGGAACAGATCCTCAATTAAAAAAAAATGTGTTAAATCCTAACTTGAAATGACATTTAAATGAAATGCATCCTAAACAAAAATCACAATTTGGATTCAACCAAAAGATATCAAGTCCTAATTAAAAAAAACAAAAAAAATAATAACAAATCAAACTTTTAAAACAAATCCAAATCAAGTTGAAACCAAATCACTCACTTAAAAGACATTAAGTCTTAATTAATTCAAATCTTGAAAATCCCCAAATCTAAAATTTCAAACGCAAAACCTAACCAAATAAAAAATTAAATAAAAAATGAACATCCATCAAATTTCAAACCCTATTAAAAATTCTCAACCTAAACAAAAACAAATCTTAACAACAAACCTAATTCAAACAATTCAAATAAATTCAAATCAAATCAAACCATAGTTCAAAACACTAAGTTTTGCATTCCCACGAGTGTATGGGACTATTGCTCCTATGTGTTGATTGCATGGATGTATGTCTTCTATTCACAAAATTGTTATGGTGGCTAATCAAGGGTATTCAAGTATTCTCGATATAATTAACATCGGATTTTCGCACCATCCGATGAGGAGAGGTCAAAACAAATTTTCAAAGAACTTAATAACCTCAACATATATTTTTATGCATACCACTGACCTAGCTAATGCTGTTATGAAATAAGACATATTTTCCTAATAGTCAAGTCTAAGTCAAAAGTTAAATCAAAATGGGAAAATGAATTCCGAAATTATATATAAAATTTGAGGTTCCAACAGCCGGCTAGGAACACCGACGAAACTTGAACTGCCTAAATGACCTTGCTTCAAAAAAAAACAACAAATAAAAATCAAAACGCGAAAGTCAAATTTAATTAAGAAGCTTCACCCTTCCATGGGTACTCCACCTTTGATAACTCTCCTGGGTTCACCCCGGAATGTCGATCCGGACGGTGGCATAGGCATGCTCCCGTAGCCGGTGATCCTTCCCCTAATATGGCTAAGTAAAAGTTGCCCACTTTGGATAGGTAAAACTTCACTAAGTTGGAAATGATCGGCATGTCGTCGCAATACCGAAATTTTTCTAAATTGATGGAGAGCCTATGTTGGGGGAAGGAATGCCTATCTTTTTCACTTCATTGTACTCATTATCTATGAAATTGATTGACCTTCAATGACAATTTGGAACATATGAAGTCGGGTACCGAACAGTAGCCTACAAGGGCCGAATGTGATGCAAACCTCCAAGCCAAAAAAAGACATAACAAAAAAAACAATATGAACAAAATCTGAAAATATAATAAAAATAAAAAAAATCAGAATTAAAGCAAGCCTAAAATTTAACCCAAAATCATCTCGATTTAATAAAAACCGAACCACAACAAAAAAGGTATCAAAATCCATCTTAACCCCCCAAAAAAATTCAGATTTTATCAATCCAAAACACATAAGAAATTAGATTTAAACAATACGTGAACTCAAAAAATTGCTAAAGTCCCATTCAAAAAAAATCAAAATCCCAAAAAAAAATCAGATTATAATCAACTTATAAAAAAACTAGTATTGACAATCTGAAATTTTATTTAAAAGTCGTCCAACCTTGCCTAATTGAATTCCTAAATCAAACAACAAAAGACTAATTTCAAAGAAAACTAAACAAACAATATTTCAAGCATTCAAAATACACCAACATCAGCTTAAAACAAAAAAAATCAGATTGTCAAATAATTTGAAACCTCAAAATCAAGTCAATCAAACCAAAATCCACAATGTTTAAAACACTTCAACCTCATCAAAAATTAAAAACAAAACAACTTGAACCGAACAAAGCCAACTTAAAACAAATCGAAACCAAACCGAAACCTATTCGAATACGAAAAAAAATCAAACAACTTCACTTAAACCTATAAAAACAATTCTAAGCCAACTAAAATCAACCAACAAACACAAACAAACAAATAAAATCAACCCCAAACAAACCGGTTTGTATTTCATCGGGCCCAAAAAGTCACTGCCATTTCGAGTTCATTACTTTTCTGTGGATGTGCACGTTTTTCAAAATAGGTTGCTACGACGATTAATCAAGGACGTTCGAGCCGTTGCTCAATATAAGTCAATGCCGGATATTCGCACCATTCGATGGAGAAGGGTCAAAAATCAAATTTTCAAAGAACCCGAAACTCAGTTCTAATATCTTTTAAATAACACTGGACTATCTAATATTTTATGGATACCACCTATTTTCCAAGATGAGTCCGGGACATCCATATTTCCCCCCAAAATAACATGAAAACTTGTTTTTTTACAAAATGAAAAGAAACGGAAAAATGAGGTTCACACAAATGGCATACCCGGTGGGACCCTTCTCTCCCATCATCTGTCCGTCATAGCAACCTAGAGATGTGCACATCCACCATCTTCAATAAAAAACATCTCTGCATTTGATCGAGCCAGTCTTGTTGTCTACAAGACTCTTGGAGCTCAACAACGATGTCACCCATTTGAAGGCATACGTCGAAAGACGCGACATTGGTGCAATCACTCCCAGTATCGCCTTTGGCAACTTCCCGAGAGTCGTCCTGCTCCTCGACCGGCTGGGGGCAATACTAGAAACTCCAATCGCCACCGAGGAGAAGAGATACCCTTCCTGCTGCTTCGAGCTACCTTTAAGGCTCACTGCTTGCCCACAAAGACATTACAATCGGGGGCATTGCAACTGACTCTCCTAAAGGAGTCACTTCCGGTGGACCAAGTCCTCGACAGCTTTGGGCCTGCACCCGCACCACAACCATGGACCATCAAGAAGCTCAGGCTCGAGCGCAGTTCCTACCGAACTCTCAAAGTCAGGAACATCCAATGCCCAGGGATGAGGCGCACCCTCCAACCTTTGATGAAACATCTACCGTGTTTGCGAAAGACAAATGCTGCCGACTACAGCTTGACGTCTTACCGATGCACAACTGATTCTCTGTTCTAGATCGGTTGAAAGGGATCGACAGGGTTATAATTAAGCCCGCTGCTGCACTTAACTGCTATCGGGCGAGGAAAGCCCTTCACTCACTCCAAAAAGATTAGCCGACCAACGGCTGACAAAGCAAAGGAAAGGGGGTAGCCCTTTCATATGAAGAACCAAAGCTCAAGCTGACCATCAACTCAACAAAAAAGTGCTACTAGGGCAAGGTAGTAGCCCTTGGCCACTATTCCGGAGACAGACCAGCCAGCGGTCCAAATCAAGGAAAACCGATAGGGGCAGTCACCTGCCATCTAGAAAACTCCATCAAATGGTCGGTCCGCTAACCAATCTTATCAGCACCTCATACTGCCAAATGGGGACAAACTCCCCAATCAATCCTCGTGTCGAGCCAATGACTCAGCAAGCACTTTGCCAAATGGGGGCAAGCTTCCTAACAAGTTCACGCCACAACGGGCCGATAAATCAGAAAACGCTCGTGATGACTGGGGACAAGGTCCCAAGCCCTCTGCCTCGAAGCTCAAACATGCCAATATAACTCAGCCAAAGGGGACAGGGGTAGGATGCAGATCTTCACTTGCTACACTTCTGAAACCAACTGTTCGGATATCTTAAAAGCTCCAAAGATCGAAGTCCATCTCGGACTGGTGGCATGTAGCCAGGATAGTCAACCATCAACAGCTGCTGTCAAATCAACACAACATGAAGACACTGAAAAGGCCACTTGACACGATGAACGCGAGGACATACCACCCAACTTGACAATGGCAGATCTCTGGCGGGCGAATTAACAGCTCAAGGCTCTTTTAGCCAATATGAGCCTACTTCAAGCACAGTTAGAACAAAATTTAATTGTTGCTAAAATTTTTAATGAGCCCCACGTTGTTTTAAATGGGCCACCCTTTGCGGTGTCACCTCAACCTGCCATCTATCAATAGCCGACTCCTAAGTTACCACCGAACGATGAGGTGTTTGTGGTACCCCAACATACGCCGGCACCTCTTCTACCTCAACAATATATGAAGCCCCCTACCACATGGCCATGATTGAGCAGCTACATAAAGCTGGCTCGATATGAAGAAAGACACAACATGGTGGCACCCTACCTAGTCACCTACCCTCAATCTACGTCGCGTCACCGGTGACAACACTCATATAATAATAGCCCACTGATGGCAGCGGCTAAATCAAGACCGGTCAAGGACAAGTGACCAACAGCTCTAGGCATCAACCCAATTAACGTCCCTTCTTCTTCAAGCCATAATGGGGGCAAGAATGCCACTATGGCTCCCCCTCATAAAAGATTTGCTAATCTTGTGTCAAGGCCAACTTAGGAAGAGCGTGCAATGAAACCGTACTCCTTCCCATGAAAATTCATGCCAAAAATGTTCAATGCCTGTAACCTGTATGAAAAATGGGCTAATCTGCCTACCAAAAAGTAGACGCCTAGAAGACGCCACCAGAAGTCAGAAGTCAAACTTCTGGCCATACCACAGGCTAGTAGGGCATGAAATCGAGAACTACTATCAGTTGAAAGATTTGACTGAAGTCCTAATCCGTGGTAGGGTCCTCATCTTGGGAGAACATTTGGTAAACCACCACAACCCCACTGTAAGCCCCGACGGCAAATAAACTTTGTTGTCAACATTGTACAAGACTGATGACAATCCTATTGCATCAATGTTATGGTTGAGACCACGGCCTTATCAGAATTGCCACGAAGGTATCAGCCTTGAACCGGCTTGTTGCCCTAGGGTGTGCACCCGAAAAACAAGTGACACAGGAGGCAGAAGATAAGACAGATTTTTGCCTGCTATGTTGCTTCAGCAAGCAACCATCATGATGACGCCTCAAAAGTTTCCAAGACCACGACCTGACCGGGACCTACGACACGCAGCCACTCGATACAATAGTCGGCTGCAGCTGCTGAGTCATCTTGACACATTGATAATATGAGGTTGCATGGAACGAGGCGCGGGAGGTTGCACCCTCCACTCTCACACTAGAGAATTTGCAGAGAGAAAACCAATAGTTGAAGGCTCTCATTGCCAGTGCCGGTTTACTTCGACTTCAGCCGGCTCAAGATTTAAGGGCAGACGAAACTATTGACGACCATTGCGTCGCTTAGGTCGAGCAACCACCTTCCCCACCACAACCTCAGGTTCACTAGCCATAGCACCAAGGCCCCACTCGTGGATGACGACATACTGGTAATGCACCATTACCAGCCTCCACCTCCTCTGCAAAATTTTATGAAGCCCGCTCAATGGGATATGATTGAACAACTCATTGCCTCTAGGTTGGCACAACATGATGAAGGCCATAACATGATGGGCTTATACCAGGTTCCCTATCCACTGCACCACCAATACATGAGGCTGCCCCAGGACATTTATAAAGTTCCGAAATGTTCCAAATTCGACGGGCATAGATCCCCAAGGGGACATCTAGCTCTCTATTTTATTCATATGAGGGAGCTGACATACAGCGAGTCATATCTTCTCAAATACTTTGTCACCACCCTTACTGGCACTGCCTTTGAATGGTACTCAAAGCTGAAACCAAATTCGGTAGCCGACTGGGCAAACATGCAACGGAATTTCGTTGAAAGATTTAACTTCTCAGAATGACCACACACTCTGGTTGAACTAACCACAATGTTCCAAGGACAGAATGAAACGACGGTCGATTACATACGCTGCTGGAGAGATGCTTGCATGACATGTGCCAATCCACCACTAAATGAAGAAGCAGTGGGAACTAGAATTCAGACCTTAGATGATTTAAACATCACAGTGACAGAAATTGAACACTTTTGCTTCAATAACCCACCAACGACGACGGCCAGGTCAAAGCTAACAAAAGACAAACAATCGACAGATGTCAATACGGTCAATGTTCTCTCCTCAAGAAACAAGAACTACAATGGGGACAGAAAAGATACCACGACATCTTATTCTACGTCAGAAATTCTCGACAACACAAGGACGAGGATCTTAGTAGAACAACGCCGGTCTAAACTGTAGTCATTTCGACAAGAGTACATAAGAAAGTTGTCCGATACTTGTATGGAGAACAACTTAATCAACCTTCCATAAAATAAATGCCCTGAAGAGGTTGGAAGGACTGGGGAATCCAATTTTTGTCCCTACCATAGAATGTTGGGACACACAATTGAAGATTGCTTCTGTTTCAAGGACCAGGTCGAAGCTATGATCCACGACAAGGTCATCAACATAGGAGAACAATTGGTATACCCCCTTCAGGTCCACACAAAACTGGCACTCAAGCAACTACACCGTAAACACAGCACATCATGCCCTCACGACATAGGGCCAGCCAATTCATTATAGGATGTTTTGCCACACGAAGGTGGAATACAAAAACGGTGATAAATCAAAGGCAATTCACAAAGTTCTGTACATCTTCAAAAAAACAAAAAACAAAAAACAAAAATTGACTGACTTGGTTAGCTAGGCATAAACAACTAACCGAGGGAAAAAGTGTCAAAGAAAAAGAAAGAAAGAAATAAAAAAATCGGTCGAGGCAAAAAAAAACCCGTGAAGGTGTCTCAGGCAAAATCAGATAACCTCGTTGTGTGAAAATCCCGCAAAGAGGTGCACAAACAAAATACAAAAGGGGGGTGGCCTAGGTGAAAACACTATAAAGGAGCAGTCAGGTCGATGAAAAAATAAAACAAATAAAAAAATAAAAAAATATCAACCAAGGTAAGCCCTCTAACCTGACAGGATGGATGAGTTCTTCTCCTTAATTTTATTAGGGGGGAGGTTTGAGTTTCTTATGACGACACGGCTCCCATAAAGTCTATCTACCTTGTAATAGAAATATGCTGGGGAGACCATATCCAAGACGACGAGGAAGACCACCTCCCGCCTATAAAATTGGGAAAAGTTCCTGTATGCTATCTTGAACAGAACAAAGGGCAAATCCAACTCCCCTCTTCACGAACACTCACACCTTCGGTCATCCCGACCTTGGTAATCGTAAAGTCATCTTGTTCAGACTTTCATGCCAAGTTCCCTTTTGCACCAATAGTGGTTCAACCCTTAAGAAACCCCGACCAACTTGACCATTCCGATCCTAGTGGTTTACAAAAATTCTCACCATCCTAATCATTCTGGTCTCGATTGTCTAGAAAAATTTCTCACCGTCTTGACTATTTCAGTCTTGATGGTCCACCACAAATTTTCATCATAAACATTCTCTGAAGGACTGAGCGGACATATAGATCCGCTCATATGTTTATTAGAACTTTTTCAAACAAAAATTCTCACCATCTTGATTATTCCAGTCTTAATATTCCATAAAAAAATTTCATCATAAACATTCTCCAAAGAACCGAGCGGACACATAGATCCACTCACATGTTTCTTAGGACTTTTTCAAACAAAAATTCTCACCATCCTGACTATTCCAGTCTTCATGGTCCACCAAAAAAAATTCTCATCATAAACATTCTCTGAAGGACTGAGTGGACACATAGACTCACTCACATGTTCCCTAGGACCATAAAATTTTTCGAATGACTGAGTGGTCACACAACCCCACTCACACGTTCCTTAGGGCTATCCGAAGCGCCCTCGCTTTAGATGATTCTAAAAAAAAAGATAAAAGAAGAAACTCCCATCATCCTAACCATTCTAGTCTTAATGATCTACAGAAACTTCCATCATTTTGACCATTTCGGTCTTGATGACCTACACAAATTCTTATCATTCTGACCATTCCCACCATAATGACTATGCCAGTCTTGATGGTCTACCAAAAATGTCACATCATATTGACTACTCCAATTTTGATAATCTACCAAAATTTCACACCGTCTTGACCCTTCAGGTCTCAGCGGTCATCAAACCCTTCTCCGAAGGACCGAGTGGACATATAACTAGGGGTGTCAATGGGCCGGGTCGGGCCGGGCCCGAAGTCGACCCAATAAAGGCCCATTTTAAATTATAACGGGCCGGCCCGACCCGGCCCGCATTATATTCTTGCCCGGCCCGGCCCGGCCCGCATAAAAATTAAATTTGGCCCGGCCCGACCCGGCCCGGCCCGACCCGGCCCGGCCCGATCTTTCTAATATAAAAATATATATAATTCAAAATAAAAAATAATAAAAAATGATAAAATTTTTATAAATATGACAAAAAATGTATAAATATTTATAATATGATATAGCATAATTATCTATGTTCATGTGATGAAAATAACACTCAACACCTCTTAATTTGAAAATAAAAAATAGTTATCTTTTTTTTGGGTTGGATGGTCGAGTGGCCGAAGCACGCACAGTGCAGTGCGTCGATGGACGATCGAGCCCCAGCGCTCGATCATCACCCGATCGTCAGTGCCCCCTGGGACAGACGGCGTTCGAGCGGCAGACAAAATGACGTTTGAGCTGCCGCTCGTACGCGAGAACGCTACACCCCATGAAGACGTCTATTGTTCTGACCTAGCTCAGCTCGTATAATAAAATATAGATTTGGCCCGGCCTAGTCTGACCTAGCTCGATTTTTCAAATATATACTATTTTTAAAATTTTTAAAATATCTCCTATCAAAGTCTTGATATGACATACAAAATTAAAACTAAGATTTTTTTAAATATTAAGGTACGGTGAGTTTGATAAAAAATTGAAACATGATTAAAATAAGAATAGTAGATACAATGTATTATACGCATTCATAATTTTTTAATTTATAATAAAATATATAAATTAATTTGGATCGCTTAAATTTTCTATGTATATCATATTTTTAAAATTTTTAAACATCAAACCAACTACCAAAGAAATATTTTGAATCTAGAAATAAAAATAAATACACAGATAGAAACATACTATTTAACACCCAAATAATCATAGATATGTAATCAGAGTTAAAGCAAAGTATATATTTTATTATTTTAAATTATTACTCTTTTTTTAAAATTTATTTGATAAGCTACGTATCTTGTTCTTACTCATGCATACAAAAAGTTCTATAAAAAATAAAATATGACTTTTGCATGTCTCCTTGGGACTATGGGACGGCGGACATTGCTTGGAACGAGGCCCGCGGGCCTGGTTTCTGGGCCCACGTAACCAGTGAGGGCTGGTTGCTCTGCCCCGAAACGATGCCCAGGGCTGGCCCGGCCCTAGGGCCCGCGGGCCAACCCTGTCCACTGCCGCCCCTACATATAACCCCACTTATATGTTCCCTAGGACCCAAAACATTCCTCCGAAGGATTGAGTGGACACAACCCCGCTTATATATTCCTTAGGATCCAAGCCTTTTTCGAAGGACTGAGTGGACACATAGCCCCACTCATATGCTCCCTAGGATCTTTTCATTCTTGCTTCACGAGGTGAAATCCAGACTCAGCAAGAAACCCCCACAATTCATAGGTCAAGTTGAAATCCATACTTGTTACAAACTTTTTTCGAAGGACCGAGTAGGCACATAGCCCTACTCACATGTTTCTTAGGATTCAAACCTCCTCTAAAAGATCGAGTGGACACATAGCCTCGGTCATATGCTCTTTAGGATCAAAAAAAAAACTTCCTCCAAAAGACCGAGTGGACATATAGCCCTACTCACATGTTCCTTAGTATTCAAACCTCTTCCGAATGATCGAGTGGACACATAACCCCGCTCATATGCTCTTTAGGATAAAAAAAAAACTTCCTTCAACGGACCGAGTGGACACATAGCCCTGCTTACGTATTCTTTAGGATTCAAACCTCCTTCAAAAGATCGAGTGGACACATAGCCCTGCTTATATGCTCTTTAGGATCCAAAAAAAAAACTTCCTCCGAAGGACCGAGTGGACACATAATCCTACTCACATGATCCTTAGGATCTAAACCCCCTCTAAAGGACTGAGTAGACACATAGTCCTGCTCACATGTTCCTTAGGATTCAAACCTCCTTCGAAAGACTGAGTGGACACATAGCCCCACTCATATGTTCTTTAAGATTAAAAAAAAACTATTTCTGAAGGACCGAGTAGACACATAGCCCAGCTCACATGTTCCTTAAGATCCAAACTTCCTCCGAAAGATCGAGTGGGCACACAACCTCACTCACATGTTCCCTAGGCAAACATTCTCTGAAGGACCGAGTGAACACATAGCCCTGCTCACATGTTCCCTATAATTAAAACATTAAATTTTTTCGAAGGACCGAGTGGACACATATTCCTCACTCACATGTTCCTTAAGATCTTTCGACTCTTGTTTCACGAGGTGAAATCCAGACTCGGAAAGTAGGGGTGGGCACAAAATGGTTCAAACTGAGAAACCAAACCGAACCAGTCCATTCGGTTCGGTTTGGAACCCATTTCGGTTTGGTTCGGTTTAGAAATTCTCCAAACCGATTTAAACCAAACCAAACTGTTTAAACTGATTTAATCAATAAATATAAGAAATTATTATAATATTAATAAAAATGATATTTTTATAAATTTTATAATAAAATAATATTTATTTTCATTATTTTTAACTTAAAAATTAGTATATATATGTAAAAATTAATTAATTTAAATGTTTTTATTTATTTTTGGTTTAAACCGAACCAAACCGAATTGTGCCCACCCCTATCAGCAAGGGATCCCCACAATCCACAGGTCAAGTCGAAATCCACACTTAACCAAGACCTTTTTCGATGGACCGAGTGGACACATAGCCCCACTCGCATATTCCCTAGAATTAGACCTACTTCACAGGACCGAGTGGACCCATAACTCCAGTCATATGCTCCTCAGAACCAAACACCTATCCAGTGGACCTTCATGCTCCTTGATACCCAAACTTCTCCTTTGAATCTTAACGCTCCTGAGGACTTCAACCCCGCATCCACAATTAATCCTCAGTCAAGTCAAGAACTCATTCCTGACTTGATCTATCCAAACCCTTCGCATACGGCTTAAGGAAAGTCTTAATTCCCTGAGAAAAAAAAAGAAAAAAAGAAGAAAAAAACAAAAGAGAAAAGAAAAAAAGAAAGAATGAAAAAAAATGAAAGAAAGAATAAAAATGAAAAGATAAAAGAAAAAGGAAAGCAACTTCATACCATCTTAACAATTCCGGTAATGATGGTTCACAAACCTTATGCCATCTTGACCATCCCGATCTTGATGGTGCCACCAGAACTTCGCACCGTCTTGATTCCTCTAGTCTTGACGATTCACAAAAAATTTTGCCATTAGAATTTCTTCGACCTCGGTCACATTCAAAACTCACATCATCCCAACCTTTTCTCTCTCTACAATTGTCAAGCCTTACCATGACGGCCGCTCCAGCCCACTGCAGTCTACAAATAGCCTATGACCCACTCGCCATACCAAACAAGCCTTGTTTTTCTACAAGCCGGGTCTCCCCGACAAGTTGAACTCACAAGTCCTTCTAAAGGATCGAGCAGACACATAGCCCCGCTCACGAGGCCCTAAAGATGCAAAGCACCCATGTCGCTGACCAAGTCGAAATCCATACTTGATAAAGTCCACAACAAAACTTTCTTGCCTTTGGGTTGAGATTTATACCCATACAAGAAACCCATACAAAATGACCCTTGCTTTTGAGTTGAAATCCACACTCGGCAAGCCCTTTTATTGTCAAATTGAAAACCGCACTTGATCATGTTTACCGCAAAACTTTCACACCTTCGAGTTGAAATCCACACCTACACAAAAATCCATATAGAATGTTCCTTGTTTTCGAGTTGAAATCCTTACTCGACAGGCTTTTACCATCAAGTTACAAAAAAATGATATTTGATCAAATTCACCATTAAACTTCCTGACATTGAGTTGAAATCCATACCCCTACAGGAAATTCACACTCCATACTGACTATGTTGAAATTCATACCTAGTAAGACCCAACGACGCACTCGGCTGGAGGAAAGCTTTGATTCCCTACAAAAAAAAGGCTGAAAAGAAAGGTGCTCGACGGGCTTGGTCGATCGCCTACATAGCGACTAGTCAAAAGCAAAAAATGTCAAAAAAAAGAGAAGCCTTGCTAGAGTGAAAACATGAAAAGACGCTCTAGATAAAATCAGACAACCCCGCTACATGAAAGCCTCTTCGGAGGCATGTAGGCAAAATATCAAGGGGGCCGACCCAGGTGAAAGTCTAGAAAATAGGCAATCGGGCCAGTAAAAAAAAAAGAAAAGAAAACAAAGCAAGCAAAAAGAGAAATTTTCAAAAAGACTGGACGAAAGAGATGTGATGACAAGTCTACATGAACCCTGTACGGCTCCTCTAAAGCCCAGTTCCATTGAAGAACTCCAAGTCATACCTGATTACTTCCAAAAAAACTGCTGTCAATACAACTGGCCAGAGAAATCTGAGTAAACCCCCGCACATCAAGGGAGATCAACAACCGAGCTCAAAATACAGAAGATCAATCACCTCTTAGGGCCCAAGCCCTTCTCGACCCAAAAGACATCTAAACAACACCGTGCTAGCTAGCGCCAGTCACAGAAGATAGAGACGTCCAAGTGCCAACTTACACAGGCGATGCCTTGCTGGCTCTTCTCTCCCATGTCGACACTCGCCTCCAAGGAACCACCCGTGGGGGGCATTTGTTAGCATCTGTTTCTTGCATAAAAAAATAAAAAAATGGAGGACTAGACCCAAAACAGGCTAGGCCACCCCCTCAATTGGGTCAAATCAGACCCCTGACAGACCCATCAGCACATAATTAGCTGGCCCAACCCCTATTTTTATTTAATTGGACAATTTCTCAGCTCTCTCATAGCCCACCTACGTACAGCCCATGAAAAGAGAGGATTGGGCTGCAGTCAAGGCCAATTGGCCCAGTCAACAGGCCCAGCCGACCTGTCCAGCTCAACTGCCACCTCAGTGGGTCCCACCGCCCAGTCAACCTCAGCTTTGACTCATTTATGGTGTGAGGAAGGTAAAGGAACAGCTTAACACTTAATGCCATGGGAGAACTCAAAGGTCAAGTCAAAAATTGAATGACAGGAGAATTCAAGGAGTTAAGTTTAATTAAAATTACCTAGGATAGACCAACAACCATCTCACGTACACCACTAGCCTGTCCCTTGATCTTCCCCCAGCTCCTATAAAAGAGGGAAGGATGCCCAAGGCCAGCAGACCAGCTGAAAGAGGCCGACAGGCTGTCCCTCGGTCTACTGCTGTACGTCTGCACCTACTCCAAGTCCTGCCAGCAGCCAAGAGAAGAAGAAGAAGAAGAAGAAGAAGAAGAAGAAGAAGAAGAGAGCTGCTGGAGACACCGATAGGATGCTGGAATTCAGCCCCAACTGTGCACCTGCTCCAGTCCTGCCCGCAGCCAGAAGAAGGGAAGAAGAAGAGAAGAAGAAGAAAAAGGAACCCGATCGGCGCCTATTCCCCTTGCTGGAGGGGCCTCTTCGGCTGTATTCTTCATCCCCATTCCATCCAACATCAAAGAAAACAGAAGGGTGAAAGCAAATATATAATTATGTAGTCCTTATGAACACTCCTCCCACCTCTTTCCAAATTTCTCTTCTCAATCCTTCTCATGGCCTGAGCCGGCCTTCATCGACAACGGCAACCCAAAAGACCATCCAATGCCTGGTCAACCCATACAAAATCTTCCAAACAGGACCTGTTCTGCCCCCCTTTGCGCAGCCTCCCTAAACAGGTCATATTCCACTCTGATCAGCCTCCTGTTGGCCCACCAGAAAACCCCCCAAACAAGTCCCTAATCAGATCGTTTGCAGGCCCTGAATAGCCCCTTTTCAGCCCCCTGTCGGCACACATAAAAAACCACTAAACAGGTCCCAAAAACAGGTCCATGTTCACCCCATGTCCCGACCCCAAAACAGGTCCTTGTTCACCCCATGTTGAAACCTCAAAACAGGTTCCTAATCAGGTCCCCTTTCAGACCCTAAACAGGACCCACTTCATATCGGTTTCAGGCCCTAATTGGCCCTCCTGTTTGGTCCGTTTTCAGACCTCCAAACAGCTCACCTGCAGTCCCATTTGCGGCACCCATTAGAGCCCTAGGTGAGGGTGATGATCCGGAGATTCTTGGAGACCGTCCGACGGGCCAAGTCTACTCTGGATGGACTCTCGATTTTCCTACCCAAATAGCCCCCTTGTGGCTATCCTTGACACCCCATTTTGGCCTCCCTTGGGGCACCTCCAAACCTCCTGTTTTTCCTGCTCCTTGAGCAAAGCAAAACAGGTTCCAAATTCCCCTTTGTGCAGAGCAAAAACAGGCCACCAAACTGTCCCTTGCACAGTCCCATCTCGGCCCTTAGAACAGGTCACTTTCAGCCCCTTTTGGCCCACAGTACATGCCGCCGCAGCAAGGAAGGAGAATCCCTAAACAGGTGCTGCAAAAGCAAAACAAAAGCGGATACATGGCGCCACAGCAAGGAAGGAGAATCCCCAAACAGGTGCTGCAGAAGAAAAACAAAAGCGGAGGACAATGGAATGAAATGGAATGAGCTTCAATGTCAATTTGGAACATATGAAGTCGGGCACCGAACTGTAGCCTACAAGGGCCGGATGTGATGCAAACCTCCAAACCAAAAAAAGACATAACAAAAAGACAATATGAAAAAATCTGAAAGTCTAATAAAAAATAAAAAAATCAGAATTAAAGCAAGCCTAAAACTTAACATAAAATCATCCCTATTTAATAAAAACAGAACCACAACAAAAAAAATATCTAAATCCATGTTAACAAAAAAAAATCATATTTTATCATTCCAAAACACATAAGAAATCAGATTTAAACAATCTATGAACTCAAAAAATCACCAAAGTCCCATTCAAAAAAATCATAATCCAAAAAAAAAAAAAGATTCTAATCAACTTTAAAAAAAACCTAGAATTGACAATCTGAAATTTTATTTAAAAGTCGTCCAACCTTGCCTAATTGAATCCCTAAATCAAACAACAAAAGACTAATTTCAAAAAAAACTAAACAAACAATATTTCAAGTATTCAAAATACACCAAAATCAGCTTAAAACAAAAAAAATCAGATTGTCAAATAATCTGAAATCTCAAAATCAAATCAATCAAACCAAAATGCAAAATGTTTAAAACACTTCAAACTCGTCAAAAATTGAAAACAAAACAATTTGCACCGATCAAACCCAACTTAAAACAAATCGAAACCAAACCGAAACCTATTCGAATTAAAAAGAATCAAACAACTTCACTTAAACCCATAAAACCAATTTAAGCAACTAAAATCAATAAACAAACATAAACAATACAAACAAAATCAACCCGAAACAAATTAGTTTGCATTTCATCGGGCCCAAAAAGCCGCAATCATTTTGAGTTCATTACTTTTCTGTGGATGTGCACGCTCTTCAAAACAGGTTGCTACAACGGTTAATCAAGGGCGTTCAAGCCGTTACTCTATGTAAGTTAACGTCGGATATTTGCACCATTCGGTGGAGAAGAGTCAAAAATTAAATTTTCAAAGAATCCGAACTTCGGTTATAATATCTTTTAAATAGCACCGGACTATCTAATATTTTATGGATACCACCTATTTTCTTAGATGAGTCCGGGACATCCATATTTCCCCCAAAATAACATAAAAACTTTTTTTCCAAAATGAAAAGAAACGAAAAAACGAGGTTCACACAGTTACAATAGCTTAATAGAATCGAAAAGCTTAGGTGAAAAAAAGAGAGTATAGCATGATAAGCACTAATTGTAAGGGAAAAATTGCACCATAGGTCCATAGCAGTCAAGATGCAGAAACACAATGATATTAACACCGCTAGCAATATAAGAAAATGGAAGGAACTTGCCTGTTTCTCCTCATTGGAAATGAAGACAACAAAAAGATCTTTCCCCTTTTCTTCTGAAACTGCTAGTAGGCTTAGTTGCTTGCAAAGCAAATACGCATTTTCCTCACTAACAGAATGCTAGTAATATGTTAGTTTTCTATTGTACTTACTAGTTCTTTTCATGCAGCAATGTAAATAGTTCACATAAAAAAATCTAAAAAGCAGACCCGATGTCATATCCATATAAACCATGCAAACAAAAAAAGCCATTAAAGAATGAAGGAATAAACAATAGAAATTTGCAAAAAATGATGCAAATCACAATGTCCATTATCTGTCAGATTGCATAATCAAGTCGCCTCTGAAAGATCACAGCAGTCACTGAGAAACATTCTGTTATTTATTAAGCTAATAAAGTTACATGTTTCAAAGTATTATAGAGATCATATGACAAGAGCACACCACATTATCTTGAAAAAACAAGATAACACATGAAACATGCATTATCAAGTGTAATAAAATATTCAAGTAGCTTATAAAAGAATCAAGAAAAATTTGACAGATTGTCTACAAGAGTATTGTTGGCACCTAAAATTTACATGCAAGGATATATGATCCTATATAGATTCAAATCCTAAATGAACTAGGATCTATGTACAACAGCTTATGAGATATGAATCCTTGCCCTTAGCATCAAAATAGGGATCTTCACGTGGCCGGCAGTGGATTTAACACATATGCTAAGTTTCATATAAGCAAAATAAAAAGTGATCATGATAATACATGACAGTGCTTGACATTACCAACCAAATCAGGCAAAACAGATGATGACTGGTCCTTGATAGGCTTAAAAATTATTAAAGTAGTGGGGTTGATGCCTTACCACCCTGATAGCATGTGGAGATCCGAGCATAGCCGAAGGATCATATGATAAAGAGAGAATGAAACAAGCAAGGTCCTGACGGGGACGAAATTTTAATTTTACAAGTCTTTTAAAATTTTCATCCAAGTCTGTAAATAGAAAAAGGTTAAAGGTCTTTTTTAAAATTTTGTCCATCCTCTATATAAAGAGGGTCCGATGTACATATTATTCAGTTAGTTCAATTGAATCAACATTGAAATGTTTTGGAAGGCCCTTTGGGCATGTCTCCTGCATAGGGGGCTGCGGCCCCCGTTCTCCCTCCAACCCCGGTGACGAGCGCCGCTCTCCTCCTCTACCTCCGACAGGTGGCTGGCCTTCTTCCTCCAACCCCGGCAACAAGCACCGCTTCTCCTCCAACCTCCGGCAGGTGGCTGGTTATTCATCCTGTTCGTCTTTCCTCCCTGAATCGGCTGCGTGCCTTTCCCCTTCTAATTCTCTATCTCCGGCGAGGTCGTCGTTCTCTTCCCCTCATCTTCTGGCCTCCGTGCCTTCCTCAAATCTTTCCCCTTCTCGATTACTTCTCATCAGCAAGTTGTTCAAGATGAATCGACAACAGATCTGGTGTCGGCGACTCATGGACGTCTTCGACAACAGAAGATCGCCTTCTCGAGATCCGGACCGTGTGGACAGAGATGGACCCCAGCAATCCCTGGGTTCCGTCCTCCGGAAACCCATCCAGCAGATCCTGCAACCACTTCCGTCTTCCTCCGATCTGGTCATTGACGGAGATTGTTTCAGAGCTTTGTTGGAGCCCCCGGAACCAGCACCAGCAATCCACAATCGGTTCTCCCGTTCGCGCCATTTGTCCAGAAGCTCGCCATGGCCATGTGAACAGGCCCGCACGACTGGAAGACCTCCTTCACCTTCTCTTGTGCACATCTGCCCTCCGAAGTTCCCTGTCTCGACTTCTCGCACGGCATCAATTTTGTTCCTTTGTTTGTAGGGCACTGCTTCCCATGCGCCGGCCATCATCCAGAAGCTTCCACCACGGCCATGCAAACAGGCCCGCACGCGCTTCGGTTTCAGCACATGCACAGTCTAGCGGGAACAAGTCACCCCGCTGGTTCGTCCATCTCCACGTGCACATACGCCCGTTTGCGAGTTTGTGGACTCCCTTTGCATGTGTGCCTCACATGAATGGTGCCTTCTGTTGGACTACGGGCTTTTCCGAAACCCTGCAATCAGTTTGGGTAGCAAGCCACTCCAGCAGCTAAGGCCCAAACACAGGCCCATTTCGGCAAAATAAACAGTATCTTCAGACGTTTATGCATTTTAGTTGGTCTTAATTAGTTTTAAAATTCAATTTGGTCATCTTAGTCATTTTGTTCGGTTTTCGTCGATATCGTCCCGCATCAGGTCTGAGGGTGGTGGCAGATGCTCAAACCTGAGAAGATGTGTTTCCTTTAGTTTTGGTATGTTAGATAAAGGAGCCATACCAATCAGACAATAATCAATAATCAAAGATCAAAATCTGATCCTATCAGATTCAGAAAAGTCCAAAATATGTTGAAGACTAGGAGGAGATGCCCCTTCTTTAGTCTTAATATCATAGATGTTTAATGATACATCTAATATGTCATGGTATTAAAGCAAAGGCAATAGGAGGTAATTGAGCCCTCGAAGGATGAAGCATGCAGGATCAGATGATGATCAGATCAGGAGCCAAGTATTCCTCCTCTAACACAGATCCAATAGATTGTGGACTGCACACCAGAACTGCAGCAAACAGATCCCGACGGACCTGTCAAGATGAGTCAGTACCTGCAGCAGAAAGAAAGGCAGAAATCAGGAAAATTTCCCACCTGACCCTGGCCGGAACTGCAGAGCAATGGGTCTTCCTCAATTTAAGACCAGCGGACAGCTGATCAAGGCATTGGAGAAGGCAGAATTGGAGTTTGATGACTCCCTCGTAGAAAATGGGCACCATGGCAGGTTGAGAAGAAGAAGAGAAACGGATCAATGGGAATTATTGTGCCAAAATCTTCAAAGAATAAGGCCACATAGGGCAATATACCACCTGCACTCGTGGATTGCGGAATCGGCTAATCCAGATCAAAATTAGCCAATTCCTGGATCGGATTGGCCATTGCCAATCCAATTCTCGGCCGAAAGACCGATCCAGAAAATTGGTCCGGATTGGCCGGAATAGGAATCAGATCATTTGTTTTTTGCTATTCTAGTTGGATCGACCGGGATCGCCTAGAATAGGTCCAAATCGGCCAGGATTAGTCTAGAATCGGATCGGAATCAAAAATCGGAATCATTTTTTTGCGTACCGATTCTAGATTAGTTTTCTTCCATTGGATCGGTCGGAATCGGTCCGATCTGATCTGATCTGATCCGGATCAGATCGGTACCCACCGATCCCGATCTTGATTCCGATCCCGCGATCCTTGACTGCACTTGACTTAAGGTCAAAGTAGAATCTGATCATAGGTTGACCCCAAAAAGATACTGCCACCATCTTCTCGTGGGAGTTGATATTTATTTAGATAATAGAAAAAATTCTCCAATGCTTGGCACATGATCCAATGGCTAGGATCTCCAATCATTTAAGTTATGGATCCTACACTTATTAGGTCCTTAATGAGATATTAGATACTACTTGATTATTATTGGTCATAATTAACTGAAGGAGATGATGAGATGATGATGATGGCACAAGAATTAATGGTCAAGATGTGTTTTTGACTTAAGTTATGGATCCTATGCTTAATGGGTCCTTAATAGGATCCAGATCCCACTTATGTTTAAAGTGGGGACTGCCTGTCTCTTTGCCCTAATTGGATTAGGACTTCATATTCAAGTAACGATGCACCAAGGGCAATTAAATGGAGTTGGCCCAACACCTATTCCTTAATGAGCCTGATTTGCATGTGATATGGCCTAATAAGCCTAATCGGCTCAATATGATTGATGAGAGGCCCGATGTCAAATTCACTACTATATTTCAGGTCTATTGGGTCACAAATGATACAAAATGGGTCTAGATGGCTAAATTCATGTTTATTGGGTCACAATTAGCATAAAAGTGGGCCCAGAAGGCATATTCACTATATTTAAAGTTTATTGGGCCATAGGCTTAGATGCAAAAATCAACAAAAATTCCAATTATTTGGTCTCGTGTTTGAAAAGGGACCTGGATATCAAAATTCCATGTTTTATACTTATTAGGTCTGAATAGCATAATTAAGGTCTAATACCAAGATGACGACGACGTATGATTGGGATGGGCCAATGATGATGAAAGTCATGCCTAATTAAGAATTCAGATGATATAGGGTATGATATACACAATATCAAATTTTGACCCCTAAAGCACAATTGAATTATTTGACTAATAGAGTCATTTAATTACATGCTCCATATAAAAATGGTTTGAATTATGTATCAACCATTGATGCAATTTTCGCATGATTCAAGAACTAAGGCTTAATGATGGAAATTAAGTCAATTTTGTCATAGTTTCAATGCAATTTATGTGCTTATAAAAATGGGCCATGAAGATACATAAAATCAGGCCCATATGATGTTCAATTCCAACCCAAATCATGGTTACTTCAGCATTTATTTAATGATCCTAAAATGCAGAATCAATGGCTAATTAAGTACCTTTGGATCTTGCGCTACAAGATAAGATCTTAGGTTAAGTTGACAGCCACCAAAGCTCCTCAATAGGAGGATGATCTGATGGATCTCATGGCCACTTGGCAGCCATCAGGAATGCATATGAGCCAGCCCATATCCGCACATACTTGGAAGCAAAAGAAGCTCCATTGGATACTCCTACAATGTAGAGAGAGAGGGTAGCACATCCGGCACATCTTTTCCTCCACCCCAGGCTAGGCTTGGTCTTGAAGGAACTCTCTGCCAATGGGAGACATCCAGCACAGCAAGGAACCAATGAAAATTCAAAGCGGATGCTTGAGATGCTGGAAAATAAGGAGTTATGACCAGTTCTTCCTCCCACTACCTTCATCTTGTGTTGGAATCCAAGGAGGACTAGAGGAGTCCGCATCGAGTGGACTCTCTATCTGATCTTCTATAAGAAGAACCCATTGGCTTGCTGTTCAGGGTTCTGAGACAGGGCAACAAGGTGGTGACCAACAAGAGAAAGATCACCAGGTCTTGACAGTCAGCAAGGAGCTGGAGAAGCCATCTTCATCAGCTGCTGCCACCTGCACAGGGAGAAGGAACCAAGAGAAAAAAGAGGTGAGGTAACCTGCATACAAGGTCATATGTTTGGCCACACCCCCCTTCCCATATATATTCATGGCTTAATCCCATAAAAATGAGCCACTCGATTCTCCTCTCTTCCTCTCTATATTCTAGCATGTCCCTTATATCTCCTAATATGCCTATAAATTCCACAGACCCTCTCCTCCTATGCCTATGGACAAACCCAATGTCTAAGCCCATACAATCCCATGTTTGGCCCCCCTTACCTCATGGCTGTATATGTTTAGCCCATGATCATTTCCTAAAGCAGTGTTCGACCTTATAACAACCCCATCTGCCATATAATAGCCATGTTCGACCTTATAACATGTATATCTTCAGCCATTTAATACCCCATGTTCATCCATTGTTCGCCGCCATATGGGCTCACATTACAGACTCTTGTCCGACCCTACCACATGGTCACATGACAGCCCATGTTCACCCAGTGTTCAGCCCCCATAATAGTCACATAACAGTCCCCTATCCAGCCCATATACATGGCCTGTTCGACCCCTTATCTAAGCCACATGATGACCACCATAATCCATTGCGTGGCACCCCAATGCACAGCCTATAACAGCCCCTATATTCACATTCAGATCCATAGGAAAAGCTAAGTGTGACTAGCCTCTTTCAATGCTCAAAATGGTGAACTTAAAAAGAGTGTCTGGTCACCTTGGTATCATGTTCCCTTCATACTAGATGAGCCAATATCCAATCCCCATATGGCCTGTTCTATGATCCATCTTGGGTACTCCATTATGTGATATGAAAAATGACCTAAATACATGTCTATATCAGGTCAAAATAACCTGAATGCACCCCTCATGAAAACAACCAGTCTACTGCTCATTTGAATCATTCATAAATGGGAGCTTGGTGGCTCAGCAGTGGGAAGAGGTTAAGGCAAAGAATGAGCAGACCACCATGGCCAAGATTTAGCTATGACAGGCCATCCAGGCCAAGATGACATGAAGATAGGCCATCTAGGTCAGAGATAATACAAACATCCCATATCAACGATACCTGCATTGCTTGTCAGGCAGTCTAACAATCTTCAGACCTACCTATCGGTAGCTGCAAACCAGATTGTCGCTTCCGTCGCACAGCCTTTACGTCGGTTTTTGACACATGAGGAGATAGATTTGGCATTTCCCAGAACTTGCGCAACTAATCCCAACTTGTTGCTAGATCTAGCACCATGCACGTCCTTTCCACCGTCCATCAATCCTTGGCGGCACTGACTTCCTCTCCGACACTTCTCTTCTCTATGCTTTCCTTCCTCTCCAGTGCCAACCTTCTTCTCCTTCTCTGCTTCCAATCGTCTCCGTTTCCATTTCTCTTGGTCACCACACGAGGATGAATAGTGTGCCATGAAGAAGCTTTGGCCATGCCCTCACTAGAGCTAAAACATCCATGTGAATTCCTATTCCATTTTGTCTTCTACCATTGAACTAACCTTCAATGTAATCTGGGTCAAGACAGAAACTGCGTGGTGCAACATAGTTCGCGTGCTCCATATAGACATGTGTTCACTTCCTAGCTCAAACGCAGTGCACACTGGAATGGTCCACGATGGCCCAACCGAGCTAACACACTCCTCATGCAACCGAACACCAGCTAGTCCTACTAAATAAATCAAATTTTAGTCATTTTAATTATGTTTCTCCATTTTAATTCTAATTTTTAATTTCTTTGGTTCCACATCAACATTGGTATCAGAATCCGGATCAGTTCGTTCTTAGAAGCTTACTCTTTGAATAATTCAAAGAAGAAAAACTCAAGGATAAAATTTTTCCCATTATGAGAGAATGATGAGGACCAATTTTAGAGAGCTTTAATAGATTTTTTTTCAAGTTTGTTAATACTATGTTTTGATGGCCTTTTTGTAAAAAACAAAGTCCTATAAATAGAGTCACATGTAATCTTGAAAACCAGTTGACTAATAAAAATTTTGGAGCCAAATTTTGGTGATTCATTTGCAGAGGGGCACGGCCCATTGTTTCCCCATCTTCTCCCGAGCGACCACAATGGTCTTCTCTTTGCTATATCCTTTGGCCAGAGAGCTATTCTCTCTCTCTCTCCTCACCTTTCGACCTCTGAGCTTTCTCCTTCTCCCCCTTCCCAAGTTCGACAACACTGGCAGCATAGTCTTCATCTTCTTCATCCGATCGTCTTCCTATCAAATGTGTATCTGGAGATCACAAACGGATCACATAGAGCTTCTTCATCAACAACGGTACCTGTGCAACCTGTCCAGTAGTCTAGCGATCCCCGGACCTGTCCATCGGCAACTACAAACTAGAGTGTCGCTTCTGTCGCACAACCCCTACTTCGGTCTTTGGCACACGAGGAGATAGATTCGGCATTTCCCAAAACCTATGCAATTGTTCCCAACTCATCATTGAATGTAGCACCGCGCAACATCATCTACATCATCCGGCAAAGTCGACAGCTACTTCCTCCCCAGCACCGACTATCTCCGACACTTCTCGTCTCTATGCTCTCCTTTCTCTTCGGCATCAAATGAATCACAAGAGCTTCTTTGTCAACAACGGTACCTATGTAACCCACCGGTGGTTTGGCAATCCTCAAACCTATTGGTCAGCACCTACAAACCAGAGCGTTGCTTCCATCGCACAGTGCCTACTTTGGTCTTCAACACACGAGGAGATAGATCTGGCATTTCCCAGAACTTGGGCAACTGTTTCCAACTTGTCGCTGGATCCGGCATTGAACAACATCCTTTACACTATCCAATGATCCTCAACGCCGACTTTTTGTCATATGCTTCTCATCTCCGTGCTCTCCTTCCTCTCTGGCATCGACCTTCTTCTCCTTCTTTGCTTCCAATTGTCTTCATTTCTGTTTCTCTTATTCACTATGCGAAGATGAATAGTGCACCACAAAGAAGCTTTTGTTCATGCCCTCATTGGGCTATAGTAACCCCATGAACTCTTATTCCGTTTTGCCTTCTACTGCTGAACTGGCCTTCAATGCAATCCAGGTCAACACAGGAACTGCACACTGCACCCATGTTCGCGTGTGCCACACAAACCTCCATTCACTTCCTGGCTCCAACTAAATACACACTGGAACAGTCCACAATAACCCAACCAAACTAGGCCTTAAGCTGTTCACGTAGACACATTCCTCATACGACTGAGCCACTGCCAATCCTGCTGAATAAATTGTACTTTAGTCATTTTAATTCCATTTTGCCATCTTCTGATTTAAGTTTCTTCGGTTCCACGTCATAAGCCCCTTTTCCAAGCCCCATAAGGGCTGTAGGGGTGCCCTATGGCCTGTGTCTGTCCCTTCCTGTAAACTCAAGATCTATGACCATTTTTCATCAAATCCAAGCCTAAACAAAGCAAAAAACTTCTTTCCAAGACTGACCTGCACCCCCTACATACCCCAGCAAAAAAATCATCAAATGACACCAAAATATGCCCCAAAACTCAGGTTTGGGTGCCCTCTTTTTCTTCCCTGAGATCCCCCACCAAACAGATCCTGAAAACACCCAAAACTATACCTGAAAGTATTCAAAAAAACAGGTCTTGTGCACTATTAGCACCTAAAGTTTTTATTATCCATGGGGAGGGATTAAGTATAGTTCAATCCCCATCATTTAAAGACTTAAATGCATCCTTTACACGGTCCAGATCCTGCTTAAAGCACAAATAGCCATGATTAAAAGAAGAGATGATAAGATTGCGCCGAATCCAATCTTTAGGATGTGTTCTTCACTTAAGTTTTGGATCTAGTGCTTATTGGGGACCGGATCCTACGTAAGTAATGGACAAACATGATTGGATGATGGAAATGAGATCCAATGGATGAGATCTCATCATCACTTAAGTGCTAGATCCTATTCTTAATGGGTCCTTAAGAGGACGTGGATCCTACTTAATTTAAAATGAATATTAGCCGTTGGATATATGATGTGTGATGAGATGCTAGGACAAAGAATGCAGCTGTGCACCCTCTTCCCATGGTCACCCAAGACCAAGTCTCTCTCTCTCCACTATCCCCATGATGGCAAGGATGAGGCACACAAATCAAGATTGTTGCCACCTGTCCCCAAAAGTGGAGAAGATGCCTAAAATCTAGTGAGGTGCACCCATCCTTGCCAACATCAATATTGTAGGCATAGAAGAGGAAGTTGGCAATGAGGCAAACGAAGCCATGGAGATCCTCTTTTCCAGCCACCCCCTCCACCTGGCTCTACCCCTCCTCCTGGCTCTACCCCTCTTCCTGGCTGTTGTTACTGGGTTTTACACATGAAGAAGTTGCTGCCACCACTTTTCCCACTCAGTCTCATCTGCTACAGGCAAAGAAGAGGAAGTTGGCAATGAGGCAAATGAAGCCATGGAGATCCTCTCTTCTAGCCCCAGCCATTGCTACCCCCTCCTCCTGGCTCTACTTGCTGTGCCTACAGATGAAGAGAAAGGTGTTGTTGCCGCCACCTGTCCAAGAAGGGGAGGCTGAAGCCTCTCCCCCCACCCATAGCTACAGATGTCTTCCCTTGATGCCCTCCCCATGTTGCTGTACACCCAAGGAGAATAAGAACAAAGATGAACAGGAGCTTCTCCCCTTGCTACTGATGTGTTGTTGCGCAGGGAGGAAAAGAATGACCGATGCACTTCCCAAAGGTGCTGCTATTGGTGCCCATGGAAGGAGATGGAGGACCGGAGAAGAATCAAAAATCACCATGCTCACCTACCCGCACCCTTGAGCCTACACATATTCATGGATAAACCCACATCCCACAACTCCATAGTAAGCAACCAAAATATACACTTAGACCCAAACGACAAGGATGAATCGGCTCCCTTTATGCCCATGATGTTTAAGAATACCCAATCCACTTGTATATTATGCCTATATTCCGCATGCTCCATGGCCATACATGTTTATACCACACGTCCATGGGCCCATATCCAGACCATATACAAGTCATCAATACTCACTAAATCAGATCTAGTTTTGAACACAAATCAGCCACCTATACCCATAATCAGACATGTTATGAGCCTAAAAAAATAGTCCCAAACCCCCCTGTTTTGGCCAACCTAAACAAAATAACCTTATGGCAGCGGGTTTAGAGTCTAGAAGCAATAGGATAGCAGGTCTACATGAGCAAGGAGGTGCTGGATGATGGGTCCACATGGCCCGAATTCGATACCTATTGCTATAGATGTCGTCTTCCCTTGATGCCCTCTCCATGTTGCCGTACACCCAAGGAGAATAAGAACAAAGAAGAACTGAAGCTTCTCCCATTGCTGCTGCTGTGTTGTTGCGCAGGGAGAAAAAGAATGACCGATGCCCCCTTCTTCCCCCCATGATGCTGGCCTTATTCTCGCTGTCGCAGACTATGAAAAAGGAGGAGATGCTGCCACTTCACAAAGGTGCTGCTATTGGTGCCTATGGAAGGAGATGAAGGAGGACTGGAGAAAAATCAAAAATCACCATGCTTACCTACCTGCACCCTTGAGCCTACACATACTCATGGATAAACCCATATCCCACAACTCCATAGTAAGCATCTAAAATATACACTTAGACCCATACGGCAAGGAGGATTCGGCTCCCTTTATGCCCATGAGGTTTAAGAATACCCAATCCACTTGTATATTATGCCTATATTCCGCTTGCTCCATGGCCATACATGTTTATACCACATATGTCCATGGGCCCATATCCAGACATTATACAAGTCATCAGTACTCCCTAAATCAGATCTAGTTTTGACCGAAAATCAGCCACCTATACCCCATAATCAGACCTGTTTTTTAGCATAAAAAATAGTCCCAAACCCCCCTATTTTGGCTATTTTAAACAAAATAACCTTATGGCAGCGGGTTTAGAGTCTAGAAGCAATAGGACAGCAAGTCTACATGAGCAAGGAGGCGTTGGATCATGGATCCACATGGGCCAAATTCGATACCTATTATTGCTATAGATGTCATCTTCCCTTGATGCCCTCTACATGTTGCTGTACACCCAAGGAGAATAAGAGCAAAGATGAACTAGAGCTTCTCCCCTTGCTTCTGCTGTGTTGTTGCGCAGGGAGGAAAAGAATGACCGATGCCCTCTTCTTCCCCCCATGATGCTGGCCTTATTCTCGCTGTCGCAGACTATGAAAAGGGAGGAGATGCTGCCACTTCCCAAAAGCGTTGCTATTGGTGCCCATGGAAGGAGATGAAGGAGGACGGGAGGAGAATCAAAAATCACCATGCTCACCTACCCGCACCCTTGAGCCTACACATATTCATGGATAAACCCATATCCCACAAATCCATAGTAAGCATCTAAAATATACACTTAGACCCATACGGCAAGGAGGATTCGGCTCCCTTTATGCCCATGAGGTTTAAGAACACCCAATCCACTTGTATATTATGCCTATATTCCGCATGCTCCATGACCATACATGTTTATAGCACACATGTCCATGGGCCCATATCCAGACATTATACAAGTCATCAGTACACCCTAAATCAGATCTAGTTTTGACCGAAAATCAGCCACCTATACCCCATAATCAGGCCTGTTTTGAGCCTAAAAAATATTCCCAAACCCCCTGTTTTGGCCATCCTAAATAAAATAACCTTATGGCAGCGTTTAGAGTCTAGACGCAATAGGACAGCAGGTCTACATGAGCAAGGAGGTGCTGGTTGATGGGTCCACATGGCCGGAATTCGATACCTATTGCTACAGATGTCGTCTTCCCTTGATGCTGATGCGGGACGGTAGGGAGCGGCGGGCCTGTCTCTCTAGGTCGGACTTGACTGATCCGTCCAATTGGTCCATACGTCGAATCAAGTCATCTCGATCTACATGCATCACGTGTTATGTCGCACACGTCTTTTCGTGATTTGACTGATTTGACGTACAATTAATATTCCTCGATATATGTTCGTAAAAAGACAAGTTGAACTTGAATTCTTGTAATACGTACACAATTTGAACCTGACTACTTGAATAAAGTGTACGAATTGAATTTGACTTCTCGAAACATGTGCACAACTTGAACTTGACAACTTGTAAAAAGTGCACGAATTGAACTTGACTTGTTGAAATAAGTGTACAAAATGAACTTGACTTCTTGAAATAAGTACACGAAATGAACTTGACTTCTTAAAATAAGTGCACAAATTGAACTTGTCTTTTTGAGTTCAACGAACCTTAATTATTACCTTGAACTACATGAAATCTTGAGCCACGTGCACTGTCGCTTGGAGGTGGTGACAACGGCGGCGAACGGAGAGGGAGGCGTCGATGGTGATAGCAGCAGGAGGCGACGACGGTGGCGAACGACAGAAGGGGCGGAGGCGACGGAGGCAAGAGGCGACAGCGACGTCAGGAGGTGGAGGCGGCGGCGGCGACGACCGGTGGAGGGGGAGGCGGCAGCGGCTGCGGCGAGAGGCAGAGGAAGCGGAGATGGTAGGGCGTGGGAATGGCGATGGCGGAGAGAGACAGGAGGATGGCACAGTTCGCGGCGGCTTGACGGAAGGGGTGACGATGATGGCCGAATGGTGCAGCGTCGAGATGGGGAAGGCAGACTTCGAAGAGGAGATGAAGCTGGTGGTGACCTCGGGAGGAGGAGGAGGAGGAAGAAGAAGGAAGAAGAAACCAGACAGGGTTCTTCCGGGGATGGAGGGGAAAACTGGACAACACTCCGGAGGTGGAGGGGAAGGCGCTGGACCTGGTCCGGGGAAGGAGAAGGCACACAACAACTTTTTTTTTCACTCAAAATTCAACATCATCATGCGTACATGGGAGGGGGTGGGGGTCTTTATATAGGGGTGTGGGTTACAAAATTTCATATAAACCCAAAATTTTCCCACACTTATATACATACCTATACTTGACATAATTAAAGACATCCTATCTTAATTTAAGACTCCTAAAAGACACCTAATTTAAACTTTTAACTAGATATCCTAAGATTATTAAAATAATCTAATTTTTCCGATGTCGATCCGATTGAACTAGCGACGTCCATTCTTCTCGAATCCACTTTTCGTATGGATCACCCGGTCGGATCTCCACCATTCCCCCCAAGTTGCGAAAAACTCATCCTCGAGTTTTGTAGTGTCGTATAATCATTACGACCACTACAAAGAAAAGAGGTGATTTTGTCGCAACCCGGATAAGGATAAAACGAGATCCAAATTCTTCAAAGTTGTAGCAAAAATTAATCCAAACTGTGTCATAGTGTCCATCAAATGTCAAAATTGGCGACTCTACAAGTATCTCGTTCTCTGACTCTACTGAAATTGGCACTGTTTCCAACTCGGTCATGTAGCCCAAAAACTGCTCAGTCAAGTCATCTTCAATCATCTTATCTTCTTCATATTGTAAGACACTCGATTTGCACAATCAACTCAACTTTAATAAGTTGGTCAGCCTCTATCTTAAAAATGTGTCGCTCTTCAGTGGTAAGCTTGATGAGTATTTTGGTAAGTTGCTCGGTTAATTCAATCTCGATGGCTCTAGCTGTTTCATCCTCTTCATACTCAACAATAAGCTCTGAACTAGGTACATAAGTCATCTCAATAAGCATATCAGTCCGTTTCTTGATATTCAGTTGCTGAAGATAAGAGTTGTTGATGTAGATCGGTTCCCCAAAGAAATGATAGTCATCAGGTTGTAAAATAAGTTCCTGGATATTATCATCTAGATTGACATGTCGATCAAGGAGCTTGTCACGACCTAAAATAATATAGTGTCCATAGGGAATTATTTGACACCACACATCCTCTACATATCGAAGACTAGAGCGTTTTGTTCTGCTTCTAATGATTTGATCAAATTGAATATAAGTCAAACTGTTTTCAATCACCTGATATCCTGGAGAAATCTTCTTAAAAAGAGACCACGAGATATAACTGCTTGATGAACTAGACAAGTAGATTGTGGCAGATACTTCACGCGGTAAAGTAACATTAAACCCGAAATGATGATGTTATCATGCACAATATAAGGATCCCAATTTGTTAAAACAAGTCGGAGCTGGCTCTGATACCAAACTGATGCGGGACGGGAAGGAGCGGCGGGCCCGTCTCTCCAGGTCGGACTTGACTGATCCGTCTAATTGGTCCATACGTCGAATCAAGTCATCTCGATCTACGTGCATCACGTGTTATGTCGCACACGTCTTTTCGTGATTTGACTGATTTGACGTACAATTAATATTCTTCAAGAAATGTTCACAAGAAGACAAGTTGAACTTGAATTCTTGTAATACGTGCACAATTTGAACCTGACTACTTGAATAAAGTGTACGAATTGAATTTGACTTCTCGAAACATGTGCACAACTTGAACTTGACAACTTGTAAAAAGTGCACAATTTGAACTTGACTTCTTGAAATAAGTGCACAAAATGAACTTGACTTCTTGAAATAAGTGCACAAAATGAACTTGACTTCTTAAAATAAGTGCACAAATTGAACTTGTCTTCTTGAGTTCAACGAACCTTAATTATTACCTTGAACTATGTGAAATCTCGAGCCACGTGTACTGTCGCTTGGAGGTGGTGACGGCGGCGGCGAACGGAGAGGGAGGTGTCGGCGGTGATAGCGGCAGGAGGCGACGACGGTGGTGAACGACGGAAGGGGCGGAGGCGACAGAGGCAAGAGGCGACAGCGACGTCAGGAGGTGGAGGCGGCGGCGGCGACTGGAGGAGGGGGAGGCGGCAGCGGCTGCGGCGAGAGGCGGAGGAAGCAACGATGGCAGAGCGTGGGAACGGCAATGGCGGGAGAGATACAGGAGAACAGTGCGGTTCACGGCGGCTTGACGGAAGGGGTGACGACGATGGCCGAATAGTGCAGCGTCGAGACGGGGAAGGCAGACATCAAAGAGGAGATGAAGCTGGTGGTGACCTCGGGAGGAGGAGGAGGAGGAGGAGGAGGAAGAAGACGGAAGGAGAAACCAAACAGGGTTCTTTCGGGGATGGAGGGGAAAACCGAATAGCACTCCGGAGGTGGAGGGGAAGGCGCCGGACCTGGTCCGGGGAAGGAGAAGGCACACAGCAACTTTTTTTTTCACTCAAAATTCAACATCATGCGTACATGGGAGGGGGTGGGGGTCTTTATATAGGGGTGTGGGTTACAAAATTTCATATAAACCCAAAATTTTCCCACTTACATGCATACGTATACTTGACATAATTAAAGACATCCTATCTTAATTTAAGACTCCTAAAAGACACCTAATTTAAACTTTTAACTATATATCCTAAGATTATTAAAATAATCTAATTTTTCTGATGTCGATCCGATTGAACTAACGACGTCCATTCTTCCCGAATCCACTTTTCGTATGGATCGCCCGGTCGGATCCCCATCAGATGCCCTCTCCATGTTGCTGTACACCCAAGGAGAATAAGAACAAAGATGAACTGGAGCTTCTCCCCTTGCTGTTGCTGTGTTGTTGCGCAGGGAGGAAAAGAATGACCGATGCACTTCCCAAAGGTGCTTCTATTGGTGCCCATGGAAGCAAATGGAGGACTGGAGAAGAATCTAAAATCACCATGCTCACCTACCCGCACCCTTGAGCCTACACATATTCATGGATAAACCCATATACCACAATTCCATACTAAGCATCTAAAATATACACTTAGACCCAAACGGCAAGGAGGATTCGGCTCCCTTTCTGCCCATGAGGTTTAAGAATACCCAATCCACTTGTATATCATGCCTATATTCCACATGCTCCATGGCCATACATGTTTATACCACACGTCCATGGGCCCATATCCAGACCATATACAAGTCATCAATACTCACTAAATCAGATCTAGTTTTGAACACAAATCAGCCACCTATACCCATAATCAGACATGTTATGAGCCTAAAAAAATAGTCCCAAACCCCCCTGTTTTGGCCAACCTAAACAAAATAACCTTATGGCAGCGGGTTTAGAGTCTAGAAGCAATAGGATAGCAGGTCTACATGAGCAAGGAGGTGCTGGATGATGGGTCCACATGGCCCGAATTCGACACCTATTGCTATAGATGCCGTCTTCCCTTGATGCCCTCCCCATGTTGCCGTACACCCAAGGAGAATAAAAACAAAGATGAACTGGAGCTTCTCCCCTTGCTGCTGCTGTGTTGCGCAGGGAGAAAAAGAATGACTGATGCCCCCTTCTTCCCCCCATGATGCTGGCCTTATTCTTGCTGTCGCAGACTATGAAAAAGAAGGAGATGCTGCCACTTCCCAAAGGTGCTGCTATTGGTGCCCATGGAAGGAGATGAAGGAGGACTGGAGGAAAATAAAAAACCACCATGCTTACCTACCCGCACCCTTGAGCCTACACATATTCATGGATAAACCCATATCCCACAACTCCATAGTAAGCATCTAAAATATACACTTAGACCCATATGGCAAGGAGGATTCGGCTCCCTTTATGCCCATGAGGTTTAAGAATACCCAATCCACTTGTATATTATGCCTATATTCCGCATGCTCCATGGCCATACATGTTTATACCACACATGTTCATGGGCCCATATCCAGACATTATACAAGTCATCAGTACTCCCTAAATCAGATCTAGTTTTGACCGAAAATCAGCCACCTATACCCCATAATCAGACCTGTTTTTGAGCATAAAAAATAGTCCCAAACCCCCCTATTTTGGCTATTTTAAACAAAATAACCTTATGGCAGCGGGTTTAGAGTCTAGAAGCAATAGGACAGCAAGTCTACATGAGCAAGGAGGCGTTGGATCATGGATCCACATGGGCCAAATTCGATACCTATTATTGCTATAGATGTCATCTTCCCTTGATGCCCTCTACATGTTGCTGTACACCTGTTGGACCTCAAATTCTATATGCAAGGTACCCCAATGCAATCAATTGAGACACGAGTACCACCGGTCAATATGCAATCATAGCTAAGGTAGGACCTCGGTATACACTTAAAATCAGAAATTACACATGCCTTACATGAGCCAAGGCCCTCCCTAGCATGAGCATGTCATCATGGTGCCAGCAGGGAGGAAGAATAATAGCCAAGAGAAGGGAGAATAAGTCACGACAGAAAAAAAAAGAGAAGGGGAAACCGCACCTTCTGCAGCAGAATATCATTAAGGTTAAGTAAAAAAAAAGAAGGCAAAGAAAGAGGGAATGAAGGATAGGTACAAGCCTGTTAATATTAACCCAAGAGGGCTATATACTTGAGCCTTGCAATGGTGGCAGCGGTGAGGGCCTTAGCTGGTCGCAAGGGCACCTGCAACCCCTAGTCAGACAGGTCCGATGGCAGCAACAGCACCATGGTTGGATGATCTCATCCAATGGACTGTTTGATGGCAGCAGCAGCACCTAATGGCAGGAGGGAGAAGAAGAGGAAGAAGAGGGAGTCCGGCAGCAGGCCTGTTGGCGGCAGAATCTCCTTCAAAACAGGATGGTCCCGATGGAGAGACCAAGCGGGTCTTCAAAGAGAGAGAAGCAGCTGGTCGTGAGGTGAACTCCCCAAATATATGCAGGCTAGGGTAAGATTGATCCGATGGACAAGATTGGCCAATGGGTAAGTCAATTGGATCTAACCATATCGGGTCCTTGGTAAGATCAATATCCGATTGCAATCCTATTGGATCCTTATTAGGATCAATGTCCAATAAGGTAAGGAAGGGGCGAGACCAAGAGGACACCAAATCAATGGATGGAATTTATACTTATTGTACGGTGGACCCATGGTTGGATGATCTCATCCAATGGACTTGGATCACATCCATCAAATGGAGATCAAGACTCATCTAATCAATGGATAAGATCCATACTTATTCTACGGTGGACCCTGGCTAGGTGGACTTTGATCCCATCCGTCTGTTACTATCTGGAATGCTCTCATATAAAAAAAAAAGAGAAGCAAGGGGGAAATAAATATGGACGCCCCATCCCCTCCAGGGGCTTGCTCGGTCAAGGCAGCCACTCCCCACGTCCCAAGAAAACGTGGCCCCACTCCCAAGAGAGCATGAGCAGCACGTAGGGAGGTCTCTCCATTGACATCCTTCCACCCAGCAGTCTATAAAAGGGCCTCTCCACGGAATATGAAAAGGTTGGCTGGAGCATTCTCACGTGAAGAGGAGAAGCACCGGTGTGAAGAAGAGGAAGAAGGGTGACAGGCTCAAGGCTGCTGCTGCGCACTGCTGCTGAGGAGCCAAGGAATGTGAAGAAGAGGAGGAAAAAGGTAAGGTTAAAGGGTTCGGTCACATCCCCTCTCCCTCTTCAAGCCCTCTCTTTAAGCCCTTCTTTAAAACCCCTCTGGACAAGCCTTCCAACCATGCCATTCGACCCCCTTCAATACCCCATCCAGATCCCATGAATCTGTCCATATATCAGTCCCCTCAAATCCTAAAACCACCCCTATACTGAAATTCCGTTCAGGCTAGGCACACTTCCTATATAATGCCACATAAACACCTTGTTCAGGCCTCTAATACAGCCCTAAATCCCCTGAAATAGCATCCGGTTAGGCTGTCAAAACAGGTCTTTAGGTATCCCAAGAAAGTCATGCCAAAACGTCCTGTTTAGAAGTCCTCAAAACAGACCTTGAGTAGGCAACAGCTAGAGCCTGTCTTCTTCCTTAAATCAGTCCCCAAGCTCACCTCTAAACAGTCCCTTAATCTCCCAATCCGGTCCCATTTTCTGAATCAAAGGGGAGCCAGGTGCTGCGGATCCTTTTAAGGACAACCAGAGCTCAGTTTTTCTGGCTGAGCTCAATTAGGCCGCCAGGGCCTTATTTCAGCAAGTCACTAAAGCCCAATTTCAGGTCAGAATTAGAGAGGCCACCAGGGCCAAGAGAGCTGGCCGACAGGGCCTAGATGAAGCCCAAACAGGCCTTTAAGGCCCAATAAGAACAGTTTGGCCGCCAGGGACTTCAAAGCTTCAAGTGGTCACCTTGGCCCAATGAGGATTGAACCGGCCATCAAGGCCTTAAAAAAAACTTAATCAAAATTTGAGAAAAGAAGTTCAATTAAGAGCTAGTCTATTCCATATAGGCTACCTCAAAGGACGGGCACTCGGGCATGTCCCCGGTGTGTTTGATCCCGGACGGGGAAATGGGCAAGCTCCCATCTTCCACCGATCCTTTTCCCCCAAAGTAGGGAGTATCAAACTCCACCTACTAAGAGGGGTATGTCTCAACAATTGGAGGAAAAGGGGTCATGCTAAAATTTCTTATGATCCCATGTGTAATATGTATTCAGATTTGCCAATAAATGGAATTTCTGAATTGTGCATGTCATCGTTGCCATTTGAGCCTATAGAATGGCCCTTGAAATTGAAGGAATGCAAGTCTAAAGTTGACATTGTAAAAAAAAGAAGGTTATAACATTTAGATTTCAATAATTCTGGAAGATTTTGAAATCTGTAAAAATACTTAAAAAAAATTCTGAAACCTGTAAGTCTAAAAATCTGAATTTTCATACAACCAAATCCCCAAATCAAAACACTCTCAAACAAATCACAAACTCGATTGAATTCATAAGTAAGAGAATCTGAATTCTGGATCTGTACACCTAATCCGGATTCTCAAACCTTTAAGGCCAGACTTAGATTTGTGACCCAAATCTGCAACAAACCAAAACCAGAAATTAGAGCCTGGGCGCCAGAGGCCAGAACCCATCTCAAAAATCTGAAATCTGGGAGATCTGAAATGTTGGAATATAAAGTCTGTAGTAAAAAAAATCCGAAATATGAAAGATTGAAGTGTTGGAAATCTGTTTTGGTGCAGAAATCCATTTAAGAAAACCTGCAATTAGAAAAGATGTAGGATCTGCAGGGAGTCTGGAATTTGGAGAAGCCAAAAATCTGGACTTTACAAAGAGCCGAGGGCTGTGAAAATGTGCAGAATATAGGATCTATAAATTTGAAATTTGAAATTTGGGGTTTGTAGGTGTAGGAATCTAACAGTCTGAGGTTTAATGAATCTGAATTTGTGCAGGGCATAAAAAAATTCAAAATCTGAAGTTTGAATTGATAAAGTTTGAAGTCTAATGATTGAAGAGGTCAGAACTTGAGTTTTGCGTCCAAAACAAGGAACAGAGGGCTGAGCAAAATTCAGAATATAGAAATTTGGGGACTGAAAGTGCAGAATTTGAACTCCAAAAATCTGAAATCCAAGTCAACTTTGAAAACTATATAAACTTGATAATAGCTAGCTAAAAATCTGAAAATTGCATAAGAGAACCCAGAAGCTGTCAAAACCCGCAGGTTTAACTGAAATCTAACAAAATTGAACTCAAATCAAATTCAACTCTTATTTCTCTAAATAAATCTGAAACAGTAAAAATCCGGACTTGGAAACATTCAATTAAATTTCTCTCCAACTAAACCAAATTCAGATCAAGTTTAAAAATCAATCAACCCAACTCAAACTGAATCCCCCAGATCAAATAAATTTCAGCTGAATTCTAACAGATTTAACAAATATAAATTGAATCAAATCCGATATAACCCAGAATTTCTCAAATTAAACCCTTTCCAACAAACTATATTTCATAGGTCAAACAAACTGTCCAAAACTCAAATTAAACTTAAAATCAACTAACCAATTCAAACTGAATTAAACGTAATTCAATTTCCAAGCTCAAACCCAAATCATTTTAAAAGTCTGAAATCTACATAAACCTACAGAGCATCAAATTCATCCAAAAACAAATTCAACTTCAATCAATTTTAACCAAACCAAACTGAAATTCAAATCCAATTCCAATAAAATCCATTCCAAATAAACTTAAACCAATTAATTAAGTTCAAATTAAATTAAATCAAATCAAATCAAATTAAAACTCACACACCAAATCTAAATTTCAGCCAATTTAAACAAACTCAAATTCAAGCTAAATCAAATCCAAGTCAAACTTAATCAATCAAATTCAAATGAAATTCAACTCAAATCAAATTCAAAACCAGATTAAGTTCTTGCATTCCACTAATTTCATGGGGCTGTTTTCTCCTATGTGTGAATGTTTATTTTCATAGATGCATGTTTTTCCGTTCCAATGGATTGTTATGGCAGTTAATCAAGGGTATTCGAGAAATCTCGATGTAATTAACGTCGGATCTTCGCACCATCCGACGGGGAGAGGTCAAAACAAATTTTCAAAGAACCCGACAACCTCAACAAATAAATTTTGACCCTAGTTAGTACTTTTATGGAATACCATCTATTTTCCTAATAAGTCAATACTAAGGTCTAATCAAACTCACAAACTCAAATTCAAATTCAAAAGGAAAATAAATTTCCAAAACAAAAAGATACCAAATCTTTTGAGATTTTTGTTAAATATTGAGGTTCCAACAACACCCAAGGAGAATAAGAGCAAAGATGAACTAGAGCTTCTCCCCTTGCTTCTGCTGTGTTGTTGCGCAGGGAGGAAAAGATTGACCGATGCCCTCTTCTTCCCAAATATCATATCATACCAAATATAAAAATTATAATCTAGAACATAATAAGATCTTAATGGATCCAAATATGCATGTCAAATTCAGTTTCGGGTAGATTTTAGTTGAGCATACAGTCTTGTCTTTAGAAATAAAATAAAGGCAAGGATTTCAATTCCCAAACAGGAAGACTTTAAGATCCAAAAGTCTAATGTATAGATTATGGTGCAAAAATCAAATTTCCCCTTCCAAGTCTTAGGAGCGGGTCCCTTAAGTTCATGTTCAGCCTAAGGTCATGTAGATCTGAAATATCTAAGATAAAAGAGAGCATCTCCAGGTTTGAATATTCAAATACTAGTCCATGCATTATTAAGAGTTTGATGATAAGATAACCCAAATCTTTTAGGAATCGAGATTATGGACTCTGACAATGTTTTAATTCCTAGCCCCGGTCACATCAAGAATGAGAAAAGAGCTACATGATCTATATACTTCAAATCAGATTTTTGACATGATGGTTTTGGAATTGGGGATGTCATATGTCCATATAAAACATAATGTTAAGAATGAGGGATTGCCATTGTCTTAAGTAACCCATAAGTTCACTAGATCGAGGATCTCTAGATATGTTAAGTCCTAGGCCTCAATCATGGTTAATGGAAGAAATATTTCAAATCAAATTCTGACATGTGTATTTTGAATCCACAGAAACCTAAGTCTAATGCTAAGGCTTAAAATGAATGAAAAAAATGAATTCCAAGTCTAATATACCCAAGGATCGCGGGATCGGAATCGGAATCGGGATCGGTGGGTACCGATCCGATCCGGATCGGATCGGATCGGACCGATTCCGACCGATTCAATGGAAGAAAATCGATCCAGAATCGGTAAGAAAAAAAAAGCAAAAAAAAAAAAAACGATCCGATTCCGATTCCGATTCCGATCCGATTCCGGACCGATTCCGGCCGATTCGGACCGATTCTGGCCGATCCGACTGGAATAGCAAAAAAAGAAAAAAAATGATCCGATTCCGATTCCGATTCCGGACCGATTCCGGCCGATTCCGGACCGATTCCGACCGATTCCGGACCGATTCCACCGATCCGATTCCGGAATTGGTCGGAATCGGTCCGATTCCACCGATTCCGTAAACAATGAATATACCTAATGAAAAGACTTGGAACGTAATAAATGAAATAATAGTGAACATGTTCTAAACAGATGTTATTAAAATCTGATTTCACTGAATCAGATTTTAATGAAATTGGATTAAGATATTATGATCGAAATACATAATTTCATAATGAATTAAATCCGAAACATGTCTTTAATAGATCTCAGAATTAATGAACTCTAATGATTCAAAGTGTGTCTAATATTAAGGCTTTAAATTGAAAGAGCTAAATCCATAATAATAAAATATGATTCCACTAAGTGTAAGATGTTAAGGCTTAAATAAAAAATGATGATTTGAAATAAAGATCATATGATCGAAATACGGTTGTCCTAGACCTCAGATCCAAATTAATTCGAATAATTTTAAATGTCTTAATGCTAAGACTGTGAATTGAAATAGTTAAACTCATATCAAACATGTAAAATATGTTTAAAAATCCACTAAGACGTTAGAATCTTAAAATACATTTTCATGAAATATTAATCAAACTCAAATCAAATTTAAAATACTAAGTTTACATTCCATTGAGTTTATGAGAATATAACTCCCATATGCATGTGTTTTATGAATGTATGTTTCCATTATTATGAGTTTCTATGACAGTTAATCAAGAGTTTTCGAGTATCTTGATATAATTAACATTGAAAATTCGTATCTTCCGATGGAGAGAGATCCAAAGACATTTTAATGAACGCCAAATCTCATATATTTATATTTTTATGCATATCATGTATTTTGGCAAATACTATTATGAGATATCATGTATTTTGATAAGTAGTACATGTTATCCAAAATGATAAAGATCTTTTCGTCAAATAAATGAAAATAAAATAAAATTTCAAACCATACCACATATATTTTGCATTTTAACAAAAAAAATATTTTTTATGTTTTATAAAAAAAAATGAGGTTTCTCATGCACCGATATACAGGCCTCCAAAACACCTCAAAACAGTCCATTGTTCGATTCTGGATGCCCCCAAAAAACAGGCTTGCGCAGCCCCTCAAAAACTGCCCTAACTTGTCCCTTAAAACAAGTTCATAAACCTCCATAAACCCACCCTGAAACAATTCATGTTCAGGCCCTGAATCAGTCCTAGGATGCCCCCTCTACGCTACCTGAACACCCTCCTAGAACAGGCCCCAACACCCACTTCAAAACTAGGTCCAAAAAGCCCCAAACATCCCCTGAAGCTATAAAACAGGCTCTGAAACAGTCTTTGCCCCAGTTGAAACAGTTTGAAAATCCCCAATACCCAGGCCTTGAACCAGTACTAAAAATCCCTTAAAACATGTCACCAAAATGCCCCCTATACAGGCCATCAAACTCCGCCATCCCTGCCTGAAGCAAGTCTGAAAACAGTCCTTGTTTAGTTCTGAGAAACCCCTGAAAAATAGTCCACAAACACCCTTAAACTAATTATGAAAAGCCCACAAAAATCAGTCCAGGGCATCCTCGGAAATGAGTCCTAACCCCCCCTCCTAAAACAAGATTCTGAACTTACCTCAGAACAGGCCTAATATGGACCCTGAACCATCCCTTAAACACGTACTAGACCTGTCCCCAAATCAGATCCAAACCAACCCCCAAAGCTTCCCTAAAGCAGGAGGTAGCAAAGCCCTCTCGTGTCACAGAAAGAACACATCCCAAACAGGGGAAGAAGAGGCTGCGCACAGGCCTCATATCAGGCTCATAATAGACCTCTGATCTGGCCTCTTACTAGGGCCCACAAATGCCCAAATTCAGCTTTCCAACAGGCCTCAGACAGCGGCCTAAAAGCTGCAGTAATGCAAGCTCTGAAATGAGGCTCAAAAAGAGTCTGAAGCAGCACCAAATCAGGCTCAAATCAGACCCGTATCGGGCCCAGGGCAGCAAGCCCAATCAAGACCCAGGATCATGCCACATCAGGCCCACGTTAACCAGCAGAACAAAGTTCTGACAGACCTAGGACAGCACTCTCAACAGCAGGTTCATGAAGGCCCAGGACAGGCTAGTACAGGCCAGAGCCGCAAGGCTCAGCAAGCCCAACAACCAACCTTGAACAGCCCAAAAGAAAAAATAAAATTCTAAAATATACAAATATAAACAAGACTAGTGGAAAGCGACCCTTCGCGTCTTAAAAATTAAATAAAAAATAGCAGAAGATGACTCTTCACGCCTTGAAACCAAAATAAAATGACTAGTAGAAGGTGACTCTTCATATCTCAAAAAAACACCAAAACTAACAGAATGTGACTTTTCACGCTTGTAAAAAAAATCAGAGCAAGCAAAATTCAACCATAAAGACCTCGTGCTATGCCATCCTCCATTCACGGAGAAATCTAGTCAAGAGGACAAGTTAAGAGGAACCTTTGTCGAAGATAAGGCTTTTATACTGCCCAAATCAGCTCCTATGTAAGGTGTATAAAACTTTAAATATCAAAGGAGATAGCCCATTGATCTAAGAAAAGGCCATGTATGATTCATGCTAACAAGTCCCAACTTTGTTGTCCATGAGATCAAATTCAACTTACGGGACATGCCCCCAATGAGAAGAGAAGCATGAGACCTATCAAAGGCCCAAGGGATTCATTTCACTTCACTCTATACAAGTAGAGAAAATGCAAAGATCATTAAGTCAAAGCTAAAAGGGTCTATCCACCAAGAATAGGACTCCCTGGCTAAAAGGACTCAAGAAGACGCCAAGGGCAATAAGTTGAAGCAAAAAAAGGTCTATCCACCGAAAATGGGACCTTGTGCCTTAAAGAATTCTAAGCGACATAAAGACAAGCTAGTAACAAGTCATTCCACAAAGGAAAAGCCTCAAGGCTTTCAAGCTATCTTGTAATGAAAAAAAAAGTAAGCTCAAAAGGCAAGCCCCATGTTTCCCCCAAACCCATGTTTCCCCTTAAGGCTAATTCTTGTATCAGATCAACCCATGTTAATCCGATCTATTAGTTGGATAATCGATCCAAGATTAGCATCGGTTTTGAAGACAACTGGGGCATTACGAGACATTCCTTCTTGGGTCTACCTTTTATCCATTTGTCCTTACATTCTTTTTATTATGGGCCTTGGATTGGCCAATTTGCCACAATTGCCAATTCTCTAGGAGTTCGTAAGTTACGGATCCTCTAAGAACAAACCTTATTCCAATCCGATTCTCTCTCTCTCCACCCCGATTCCACTCCCCTTCCCATCGATCTTAGGGCTCCCTCCCTAATTCTCATCCGCTCCCCTTCTGGCCGTCCCCTCCAACATCCCCTTAAGCAACGGTGAAGAAACCCCTTAGGAGGTATGTTTTACCCCCTCTCCTCTTCTCCCTCCCCTACAATGGTTGCGGCATCCTCACAGTCCCCCCCCCCTACATAACCAATCTGTCGAGGGTGCCTCCCCTGTGATGTTGTTTGGGGGTACCCCTTGCATACGCACACATAATCCCCCCATAGTGGGGAAACAGTCATTCCGAGGAAAGGGGTAAGGGGTAATTGTACAGTCGAAAGGGGGGTGCGGGGGCTTTGGGGGGTGGAGGTGAGGGGAAGGGGTGGGGTGGGGGACTGTTTGGATGGTTTAATTGTTTGTTCCCGTTCTAGATGGTCAGATTATCTAGACCATCAGATTGTCAGATACATTTTTTTTAAATATGAACTAAATTTTTTGGTAAGAAAATGTCAAATGAGGAGCAACGTATCCTTACACATCATGACATTAGATGGCAATGTGAACACATGTTTGATGTTGAGAAGAAAAGAGGTAAATGTAAATGGTGCGGGAAAGAATGAATGGATGTGTCTATCACCTCAAACAACATATTGGTGGGTCAGTGGAAACGTAAAGAAATGTGATAAGGTATCGGAGGAGCTTAGAAAAAAATAAGGGCATCATTAACCGAGAGATCATCACAAAGGGAGATCCGAATTGAGTAAAGATAATGTTTGTACGATAAGTTGATGGGGATGGCGAAACAAAAATCTCATCGCGGGAAGTAAGAAAAAAAGTGGGCAGAGTAGGTTGAGGTGCCGTCATTAAGTTTTGATGATGAAGAGGCATAAATTATAAAAGCAATGCAAGCAAGTCGAGCTCAGGTCAGCAAAGATGAGAGGAGAAAGTGGACAGGAGGATCTTCCACTAGATGTTTAGATGTGAATCCTACTACTTGCCCTACTGCCGGATACTAACATGTATTGGCAATGTGACCAAGGGCAAAGGAATATCAAGTAAGTCTTGAAAATATTTAAAACTTCATCGGGGGGCTACAAAGAAATTAGTGAAGCACATATCTAAATAGTTTATATATGCAGTTATATACAATACTTCACTTATTTTAAATGTCCCTTTATGTTAATGAAATTTCAATCAAATATTAACAATGTTATCTTATATTGACTTGACGTAGACATCTTGTCAATGCCGCTAAGGGTCCATATTTTCAAATAAAAGTTGATGCTATCAATGAGACTAGACTAGGATTAAGAGTTCTGACTTTGAAATATATCTATGAGCATGTGTTGGATGATGAGATCGATGAGTTAATCTCATGAATAGATAAGTCCAAAGTCATATGGAAGGAGAGGAGTTGCTTCGTGATGTACGACATATGAATAAGAATCACAAAAAGGTCAATAATAAACTTTCTTATTTACTGTTACGAGGTCATGACATTTTTTAAACATGTTGATGTATCTAGACAAATCAATAATGCAGAGTACTTGTTTGGTCTTATGAATGATATCGTTGAAAAAATAGGTAAAGACAACATGTTAGTTTGTCACTAACAATGAACATTCTTATAAGACTATAAGGAAGAAGTAGATGCAGCAAGACCACACTTGTTTTAGGTGCCATGTGCTGCATATTTCATCGACTTGATGTTGGAGAACCTTGGAAAGGAAGCATCTGTTAGGTCCATGGTGAACCAAAGACAATTGATTACATCATTTATACATGAGTATCATAAACTTTTGTATATTATAAGAGAACATAGTGATAGTTATGATCTAGTGTTACCTAGTCCAATAAAATTTGCTATGCATTTCCTTCCATTAAAAAAGCATGTTTAGACAATGACATGACTTGAAGAGATTTATACTTTTATTAGCATATATCAATTACTTGGCTGGCCTTCATGACAGAATGAACCAATTTGATATACTGACAAAGATATAGCATATTATTGAGAACAATAGGTGGTGGGAAACAGTACAATATTACTTGTCTGTGACAGAACCCTTAGTACATGTGTTCAGATTGGTAGATTAAAATAACAAAACCAAATGTGATACTTATACGATGCAATGGGCAAAGCCAAGATGAAAATAAAAAAGAAACATCTAACAAATTACAAGAAATGGCGGAATATAATAAATAACAAATGAGATAAGACACTTCATCACAATATTCATATTGTAGGTATTTATTTTTTATATTATATTTCATGTATTTCATCATGGTTAATGTGTAAAAATGTCATTTATAAATATATTTCTCTTTTGTCAAAATATTTCTTGAACCCAAGAATACAATATGGTGGAGGAGTATCCAATAACTTAAAAGTTATATAGGACTCCACAAGACAAAACAAAAGCAAAAATTAAAGTGAATGATTAAGGGTTTATGACTTTTCAAGATTCCTACAATAATTTTTTGTAAAAGTGTCAAATCAATAAATTTATCATTTCCATGCACTTCTTATGTGGTATGGGGCTGCTGAAAAGCCTCATGACTTTAAAAGAATGCAAGAAAAAAAATAAGAATAAAGAAAAATAATATCTTATTAATTTATCTAAAAAAATAAAATTTAGTCAAACAAAATTTTATCAATTCAAAATAGCCTAAGATGTAACTTTCATTAATCAAGTCATTTAATAATGATTTTCAAGTCAAATAATCAATCAATAACCAAATAAATAAAAAATAGCCAATAAACCACAAAAGAAACAAGTTAAGGTTGGATGGGGGCTTCGGCAATTCCGGACACGATGACAAATGTGCGGTGGGCTTTGCCATTGCCAGTGGGGTTTCGTGGGGTGCTGTTTCCAGGGGAGGTCAGAGTGGTGTAACCTCTGGATTTTAGGGTCATGGTGGCAGGATTATCGCAGCGGAGGCTCTTGCTGGTGGGGGCTTTGTGTCGTCTGCAAGCTTTTTCTCTTTTGATAGCCGGGTTCCTCCCAAGTTTCAGGTGGCTAAGGGTGCTCGTGACAATGGGATTTCCGTTGCTAAGAGATCCTATAGTGAAGTCGTGGCGGAGGGCAAGATTGGCACCATGGTTGGTTCCATGGGAGGTGTTATGGCTCTAATCACACCATAGGGAACTACCGGGATAGTTTTCTGTGTCATCAAATTTTTTTTGGGGGGTCACAAAGAACATGGATGCTTGGCTATAATAGTGATGCCTTATGCTTAAGCGCATGTTGCTCCTCCTTTGGTTTCTAGGGCCACTTTGCTTGGTTTAGGGGCTAAAAGCATTCATTCATCCACTATGATGAGGGAAAAGAAATGATGGTTGATTCAATGCAGATTGATGACCATTCTCCGGCATGGAATGCCATCTCGCGAGATCTCGCCGAGATCTCGCGAGATCTCGGTCTCGCCAAGGAGGCCGAGAAACGAGATCGCCGAGATCTCGTCCTATGTAGACTGGTCCATCTGCGACTACTCTGCGCCAAGGAGGCCGAGAAACGAGGTCGATCCGCGACTACTCTGCGCCCCGTTTATGATAGTGTAAACACATTTAATATATTTCACTATCACTTATACTATCACATAAAAATGTGTTACAAGTTTAATACCATACTAATATTTAAATAAGATTACATACAAGTTTAAATCTTTTAGAAGCACAAAAATTATCTTTTTGGTATTAAAAGTGCTTGTAATTGTTCATTCACATAGTTGATGTACAAAATGTGTTATATATTTTCATGTAAATTCATTTATGTACTCCTATTTTTATAAGATATTATGTTATGTTTCATACATATATACATTTTGATATGAGAATCCGAAATTCGATCTCCCGAGATTTTTCCGAGATCTCTTCTCTTTCACCCCCCCCCCCCGAGACGAAGCCGAGATCCGAGATGGCAATCCTTGTTCTCCGGGACTCTAAAAATTCTTGAAATAAGAAATTTATGGTGGTCTTCATAAGACACCATCGATGTTATGTTGGAGACTTTGATTTTAGTTCAATATTTTGCCACCTTGTTGTCATAGATGGGGACCTTTGTCTGATTAAATTGAGTAAAGGAGATACACTAGTGATCTTTGGTGATGGTGTTGTGGCTACAAAGTTGTCAGAGGATTTTTTCTGCCTTCAAAATTTGAAATCCGATTTTTCAGGGGAATTGAGCTTTATGCAGTAGGTTCTAGCTGGTCAGACGGCCATGTTTAGGAAGTTCAGGGGCCAATATTGAAAATAGAGGTTGATAATCTTAACTGTTGGGTTGGTGGGCTGTTCGAGTGGAGAAGAAGGATTTGATAGGCCATCAGACCCGCTTGAGAGCCGTGAGTGTCTGGATCCAATTGGCTTATCTTTGGACCAGGCATCAGTTCACCCAACGGGGTAGTTCGAATGTCTCTCTCAACTGCTGGTTGATGAGGCATTGATCATCTAAGGACCAATTCAGGATGCTTTAAAGGCAAACCAGGTTGGTCTATTAGGGGCCGCCGAACTGACGCTCGGCTCTGATGTTTCAGATGGTAGGTAGTTTTGCGATTTAGGCAAGGTTCTCACCTCTCCTTCATCTTCTTCTCTGGCACTATGTTGTCTTGCTCAAAGTATGATGGCGTCAATCTTTTTTACAAAACAAAAAAGATGATACCTAAAAAAAAGGAGTTCGGGCCAATGTCCATCTGGTCTGACCCCCAATTGGGCCAATTCACAACCAGTCCAACCACTCAATTGGGTCAAGTTAGGTCATTAGCTGACCTATGGGTGCAAATCCTAGCAGGCCCAGCCTTTGTTTTCATTTGAATAATTGTTTCCCAACCTTCTTTGAAGCCCACTTGCGCACAACCCATTAGGAAGAAGGATGGGTGGGCCGCAGTCAACCCAATTGGCCCAGTCAATGCCACATCAGCTGCCAAGTCAGCTGGCCACATCAGCTGACCCCACCGCCCAGGTCAGCTCAGCCACCACCTCATCTTTGACTCATTTATGACATGGAGAAAACCAAAGGGCAAGTTAATGTGGTAGAACTCAAAGGGTGGTTCAAACCATTAAAATCCTAAAAGAATTCAAGGAGCTAGGCGAATTTACCTACCTAGGAGAAGTCAATAGTCATCCCCACATTCATTCCCATGCTGTCTTTCGATATCCCACCCATTCCTATAAAAGGTAGAGTGTGCCAAGGTGAGAGGGGGATCGCCTGGAGACGCTGACAGGCTGCTGCATCGGTTGTTGCCCCACCTGTGCGCACCTGCCTTCCAGCTCCCGCCCACAGCCAAGAAGAAGAAGAAGAAGAAGAAGAAGAAGAAAAAGAAGGAGAACAAAAAAGACACCCTACGGCTTACCTTGTGTATCAATCCCCATCGGTGCAGGGGTTTCTACAGCATCCTTCTCTGTCCTCTCTTGCATCCAAAGTAAAAAACAAAAAAATAGGGGATGTACAAATATTAGCTATGTAGCCCTCTAAAAGCACCTCCCCTATCTCTTCTAGAATCTAAATTCTCTTCTCAATCCCTCTCAAGGCCTAAACCGGCCTTCATCTACATTGGCAACCCAAAAAGAGCTCTCCAAGGCCTAGTTGGCCCTACCTAAATCTCTCTTAAACAGGTCATTTTTAAACCCTTTGAACAGCCCCCGTTCAGCCCTTGCGCAGCCCCCCTAAACAGACCACCGAAGGACCCTCATTGCCATCTGTTTGGCCCACATAAGTAACCCCTAAGCAGGTCCTTAATCAGGTCATTTCCAGCCTCTGTCAACCCACTTGACAGACCCCTAAACAGGTCCTTGTTGAACCGATTATTCTAATAAGAAATAAACCGACAAGTAACACATTTTTTTTGAAATAACTCAACGTGCATATATATTCCTTTACAAATATGTTCGTACAACTTGCCGGAATTTAAATCCGAGGACACAAACCCCTCGAAATTCATCCGGATTGTGGTCGGAAAAAAAAAGAATGATGGCCATCGAATACAATAGGAATAAAAAAGGAAGAAGAGAAAAAGACGATGTCATCACCCTTTCTGATGTCATCGCACTGTCGCTGGGGTTGTCGGTCAAGAGGGAACAAATGCACGGAGCACCGCACAACAATAGGAGACCGCTGTCGTTGATCCGTTTCCCCGACCGGTGTCGTCACAGTCTGTCGGGACAAATTCCACAATCGTACAAACTGCCGTTGACATCGGAAGGGCTTCGACGCCGCTGCCAGAAACCTACCGCCGGTAGGTTTGTTGCGCGCAGGTCTGTCGACGAATAGGAGAGAAGAAGAATAAGAGCCAGGGGAGCCCTCGCCGAAGTCTGCCGAGGAAAGCTCTGCCGCGAAGGCACGCCGCCTCTGCAGAGCCCTCCCACCATCGAGAGTGCTTACGTGCACGTGAAGGGCCGCCTCAAGCAGAGGAGACCAAGGCAAGGACCGCCAGGTCCCTTCGCGCACGCTAGCACCGCTTGGAGGAGCTGTCGCTGCGAAGCCCTTCACCACCAGAGTCTCCTGCGCACACACACATAGAGCGAGAGCAAAATGGGAGAGAGCAAGAGGAGAGAGAGACGACAGTGATTCCACGGCTGACGCTAGCAAAAAAAACAAAAAAAGAAGGAAAAAAAGAAGACACCCGCACGGGCATGACCGACCGTGTGGGCCGGTGCGCCGCGCGCGGCTGCTGCGCGAAACCCTGGTCAAACCGGGTTCTTCCCAGTTGACCGGGGAAGATATTCAAAAAAAAGAGAAAAAAAGGACCGCCCGAGTGGGCGGTCGTGGCTCACGCGCGCACATGGGCGTCCTCGGGTGAAGACCCGGTCAGCAACCGGTCTTTCAACTGGGGTGAACTTACCCCCAGTTTGACTTTGGTCAAATAGAACTTTAAAAAATCAGGAAAAATAGAAAAAGAGGAAGTAACTCCACCCATTCCGATCACCCCCCACTCCCACGAAAATGGACTTAGTGGGGTGACTTTTTGGGACCAAAATACACCTAAACATTTCCTATAAAAGGGCTTGACATGCTGCACGTACATAGGGTTGGCCAGTGTGAGAAAGAGAGAGTTGAGAAGAGAGAGAAGCTCTGAGTACTCACATCCTAGCAGGTAAGAAATACCTCGGTTTTGTGCTACCTTACTGTAAAAAGGGATTGATTTTGCGCTACATTTCCATAAAAAAGGGCCCAAAATAGTGAACTATTTTGGATAGAAAAAAGCTAACCTAACTTCGGTCTAACCAAAATGCTGCCGAAATTAAATAGTTTTGCGCTACTTTTCCATTAAAAGGGACCCAAAATAGCTTGCTATTTTGGATAGAAATAGAAAATCTGAATCGATAAAGCCGAAATGCCAGTCAAACAGAACGGAAATTCAAATAGAAAACCCGAATCGGTAAAGCCAAAATGCCGGTCAAACCGAACGGGAATTCAAATAGAAAACCCGAATCGGTAAAACCGAAATGTCGATCAAACCGAATGGGAATTCTAAATGAAAACTCAGATCGGTAAAGTCGAAACGCCGATTAAACCGAATGGGGGTCTAAAAGAAAACCTAGATCAGTAAAGTCGTAATGCTAGCTAAACCGAATAAACTTTGGCATGTATTGAGGAAAAAGGCTTGAATGCCCCCTCATTTGTTATACTTCTATGTACTCAGATCGACATGAAATAAAATTCAAGTTTGACTGATATGTTATGTTACTACAATATGTGACATCAAATCCCCGTGGACTTTAAATTGATAAATAAAACTAAATAAATTATTTAAATAATTTTTCAACTTAATCAAATTATCAAATTTGATTAAATAAAATCAAATAATCACTTATTTATTAACAAAAATGTCATCATAATCAAATTAAATCCATGCCATAAAATCATACATAAAAAATAACCACAAACGGTTACAAAACATGTTAAGTTTGAATCTGACTTAACCATGGAAAAATTAAATCAACCCAAATAGATAATGCTACTTAAATAAATAAGTACGCATTACAAAATTCAAATCAAATAAATGATCAAAACGTTAATAAAATGTTAACATAATCCAACCAAAATTATGCCATTAAATAATGTATAAAAAATGTCAATCAATGACTAAAAAAACAAGTTATGTTGGATTAAAATCAATCATAAAAAAATAAAGTGATCAATATTATTAAGAAAAATCTTAATAATAAAAAAAAATTCATTTAAATCAAGCAAAAAATGCTAACAAACACACTAAAAACTGAAAATTAATTCTTATAAACAAATAACAAAGGAGATCAACTCAAAAAAATTGTCTAAGTCAACAAATGACCAAAGAAGTGAACAAATCAAATCAAATTTTAAGCCAAACATAAGATCAATGAACCTAAACTAAAAAGTTCGAATTAAAGTTCAACCAAATTCCATCTCACAAAACCATGAGGATATGTCTTCTAGCCTTGCGTTTATGTGGATGAATGATTTCCGTTCAATATGTTGCTGTGACAGTCAATCAAGAGTGTTCGAGTGTTTGCTCGATGTAATTAACCCCGGAATATCGCAAGTCCGGTGGAGAGAGGTCAAAATTTATTTTCAAAGAACTCAGAAAACCTCACAAAATTAAATTGTGGTTCAGATCATCTAAGTGGTGGGTGATACCCATGTCGACACTTAGCAAATCTGTGGAACCATCGGTATTCCTATAAAATAATACCACACCAAATTAGCTAATACTCCTATGAATACTACAAATTTTCATAGTAGTCAATACTAGCCCAAAAGAAAGAAAAGAATTTCAAAAAGAAATTCTAATCCCATCAATAAAATTTTCTTTTAAAAAGAGAGAAAAATGAGGTTTCAACAGTCCTTAATCAGGTCATTTCAGCCCCTGTTTGGCACCATGTCTGACACTTGAACATCCCCCACAGCAGTCCCTAAAGCCGTTCATGTAGATCTCAAAATCGGCCCTTGTCTGGAACCCCAAAATAGGTTGATGGGGACCAGTATGGACCGGATCGTCCGTTTGTTCAGAGATAGCATCTTCCGGGTCCTCAGGAAACAATGTAGTTATTTCTTTTATTTCGTAGTGTTAGGATTTTATTTTTATGCATTTTATTTGAATATTTAGAGTCTTTAAAGTCCTTTTTATTTTAGTCCTTTAAAGGACATATATGTAATTAGGGTTTTTAGTTGTCCATCTTGTAATGTCCAGCTCTATTTAAAGAGCTCAAACCTAGTGAATGAGATAGAGATGGATGTTTGCAACAAGGAGAGAAGCTCCTCCCGTTTTCCCCCTTTCCCCCTCTGATGTCGGCGTCGTTCCCTCACCTCCGGGTGCTCCCGGTTCTCCCCTCCCCTTCCCGGTGTTCCTCCTCACCTCCGGAGCTAGGTCTGGTCCCCTCTTCCCCTATCCCGTCCTGTTTCCGACCTACGTCGACGTCTCCGTCGACGCTGCCCTAGGTCCATCCGGACCTCCCACCTCCTTCACCTCACCCCTACGGTTCTCATCCCCTGCTGAAGTACCCTTACGTGCCACCCCCCTGCTAGAAGCAGTGCGGCATCACCCCCTCCCCCTTTTTCTGGTCCCGCTCGCACCCGCGTGCACACACGCGCCCTAAACCGAACCCCTCCACCTTGTGCGACTCCCCTACCCCGCAAGCACCCTCCCACAGGGCCTTTGGCCTCCCATGGAGCCTCCCCGAACCCGCTTCCTCAGCCACCGCTGCCGAGGCCTCCCCCTCCGCCTTCTGGCTTCCGAGTCCACCGCGACCGCCGGACACCCGCCGCGCTCGAGGACGAAGACGAGCCCCCCCATTCAGCCGTCGGGCGCGCCGAGGAGACGCCACAACCCCGCGGCCGCCCGCCCTCTCTCTCTCTTCTCGAGCGGGCTCCCGGCGGCACGCCACAACCCCCCCGGGGGGATTAGTCACGCGGTCGCGCGGCGTCGCCTTCGGCGGCCATGTACCCGCGCCGTTCCGCCCTCATGCGCGGCTGAGCGAGCACAGCCGGGCGGTCCGATCCAAGCCGGCCCGCTCACCCGCCGGTTCGACCCGCCAGAGCCGGTTTGACCGTGACTCACGTCCAGACCGCCAGTTCAGGCCGGTTCAGGCCCTGTTCACCCATCCAGAGGCCGATTCAGGGCCGGTTCAGTGGGTTTTGACCCGATTCAGGCATGTTTGACCCGGGTTCAGGCATTTTAAGGCCGGTTCAGCGCCGTTTGGGACCGGTTCAGCAGTTGTGGACCCGGTTCAGTGGCCGTGGGGACCGGTTCGGTGGATTTCAGGCCCGGTTCAGCAATTTCCAGCCCCGTTTGAAGCGGTTAATCACGGTTCGGGATCGGTTCAGCACCCCATCACCTCGGTACAGCCTCCTCGGGCACGCCGACGCGCATGGGAATGACGGCACGTCCTCTCCAGTCCTGCATCACAGGTCCATTTCGCTTCCTCTTTAGACCCCAAAGTAAACCAATCCTGGCCCGTCTCTAGGCCTTAAAACCGAGTACCCTCAGCTCCATTTTCGAACCACCTAAAAGGGCCCTTAAGCAGTCATTTGTTCGGCCCCTAAACAGTCCTTACACAGGTCCTTTTAGGACACCAAAAAGACCCCCAATCGGACCTCAATAATAGTCTCATTTCGGACCCCCAAACAGTCACCTAGTTGGCCTATTTAAACAGCCCCATGTCGGCTCCCTCAACCAGTCCTAAACATGCCCAGCAGGTTTCTAAACATTTTTCCGGCTCATTCCCTTGGGGGCCTAGGTGAGGGTGATGACCAGGAGATTCTTAGAATCCGTCCGACGGGCCAAGTCTACTCTGGGTGGGCTCTCAACCTGACAGCACCCTTGTGGCTCCTATTCAAAAAAATAAATAAATATGTTCAAGCCCCCCTTGTGGCTCCTCTTAAAAATCCCACTTTAGCCCCTTTGTGGCATCCCGAAACCCCATGTTTTTCTATCCCTTGAGCAGTCCCAAACAGATCCAAAACTGTCCATTGAATAGTCCCCTAAACAGCTCTCAAAACAGATCCTTTTCGGCCCCTCCACGGCCCACACTTGCTATTCTCATAGCCGATGGAAGCAAGTATCTCAAAACAGGTACTACAAAAAAAATAAAAAAGGACAGCAATCCCTTTGCATGGACCGGCTTGGGAGTGATGGCCCAACATCCCTTGGAAACCGTGTGATGGGCCAAGGACATAGCCTGGTGGCCTTCAAAGTTGGCCCAAACAAGGATTCTACAGTAAGGCACCAGCTCCCATAACAGGCCCTTCCGACCCAAAATAGTCCAAGATGAGCCTACCGAGTTCAAGAAGATCAAAGGCCGGCTGATAATGCCGATGGAACTTGAACTGACCCAAGCGACCTTTGACCAAAAAAATAAAAAATGCAAAGGCAAAACTAAAATAAGGAGTGAAACACCATTTCATGGGTACTCTACTTTTGAATGGCTCTTCCCGGTCCACCCCGAGATGTCTATCCAAACAATGGCGCAGGCCAGTTCCGTAACCGGCGATCCTTCCCCTGATATGGCAAGCCAAACACTTATCATCTTGAATGGAAAACTTCCATATCGGTTGGAATAAATTGACATACCGTTGTAATGCTGAAATTTTTTCGACCTTATGAAAATTTACATCGGGGGAAGGAACGTTGGTCTCTCCACCCAACATTAATGTATTCAAATCATTTTGCACCCTAACTTATGAAAATAAATGCCATTCAAGTATTGTTTCAATTGAATGCAGTCAGTCATCGAATAACGGTCCAATGGACTCGATGGGGAGTGAAGCTAAGGAAAACTAGATTAATGGCAATCTATAAATTCAATTAAAGGACACTTTTTTTTGACACAATTAAAGGACACTTAATCTAATGAATTTGAACCTTTAAACTAAGTAACCAATAAATCAAACCCTAAGTGACATCTAAGAACAACAAAGGACATTAAAATCGATCCTTAAACAAAAAAACAGATTTTAATCAATTTGAAAACACATGTAGAAATCATATTTACACAACCCAAAAAACCATTTAAAATCACTTAATCTCACCAAATTAAATTCTTAATCAAATAATTTCAAAGGGAACTAAATAGACAACATCTTAAACACTTAAAATACATCGAAATCAACTATAAAAAATTAGATTATTAAAATCTAAAACTTCAAAATCAAACAAGTCGAAACCAATATTCAAAATGTTTAAAATATACCGAACCCCCTTAAACCGGTACCAAAAGATCAACCAACATAAAAATAACAAAAAGCTCCATAATTCATACACCAAACAAGTAAAAAAACAGATTGTCTAAAAACATCGAATCTAAATAGGATGACTTCAACCAATCAATAACAACAAAAAAATAAGCAAACAAACAAACAAAAAAATCAAAATCAACCAAAACGAAAGCAAACCAAAACCAAATCAAACAGAAAGAAAATCAAACTAAAAAATGAACAACCAAGACTTAAATCCGAAATTTTAAAACCAACCAAAATCAATCTCAAACAAATGCTTTGCATCTCATTGGGTCCAAAGGCCGTTGCCTCTTTTGAGTACATTATTGTTCTATGGATGCACACTCTCCAAAACAAGTTGCTATGATACTTAATCAAGGACATTCAAGTCATTGCTCAATGTAAGTTAATACCAAATATTCGCATCATCCGACAGAAAAGGAGTCAAAAAATAATTTTCAAAGAACATGAATCTTAAATCTACATATTTTTTTACAAGTATCGTCGGACCACTTAATATAAAATATCACCTATTTTCTAAGTAGTCCGAAGGAGATACTTAAAACTTTTTCAAAAATCATAAAAAATTAAGGTTCACACACGATACCTCCACGGCACTGACAACCTTCCCAATTGAAGAAGAAATGTTTGTTCTTGTTGTCGAGACAGATGATGAGACTGAGGTTGTCGCTCAGCACCTCCTAACTGTAGGTTCACCACCTCCGTCTTCTTCTGAGGTTAGTCTTTATGGTAATGGGGCTCTGTCCATTATCTCGGAGCCAATCGGGGCAGCATAACAGCATCCACCTTGGGTGGAGGAGGTTAATGGTACCTGACATTTAACATATGAGACTATTACATCAATCAGCACCATTAACGGATTGAGTTTCTTGGGTTGTGAACATGTGGTAAAGACTTTCTTTGACAACTTGAGGAAAGAGACAAAGTACGAGAAGGTTCTTCCAAGAAGTAAAAGGTTCACCAACCAGAGAGTTGGATCGAGGGATTTGAACTTCATCTTGAGCAATGAGTTAGTCATGGAGAGCAGTAGGAAGAGGAAGGAGGGTAAGTGATGGGGATCCGATCCGATCTATTTTGGGGGTTATTTGCATTTACGTCCATTTGGACATGTTTGTAAATATTTGAGTTTTATTTGTGGTTTTTTCTTTTTATTTGAGTCCTCAAGAGGACATGTATGTAAATAGTCATTTAGGGTGTCTTATTTGTAATAGACTCCTCTAGAGGGCACATTGTTGGAATGAAAAGAGAGAGTTTTAGTGTTCAATTTTTGGACCCCTAGGGGGGCTACCCCTTATGCTGGGGCGCTGCCCCTTTCCCCTTCACCCCCTCCACGATAGACGTCGTCCAGCTCCACCTCCGGTGAAGACCGGTCTCTTCGCGACCCTCCGGCGTGGGTGCCTTCTCCTTCTCCTTCTCCTCCGTCCAGCGGCCTCCGAGCCATTCATTCCCCTTTCCCCCTTCACCGGTTCGAGTTGAAGCCCTATCGACACCGTTCACCTCCGTCTCCGTCCGTTTCGACGTCTTCGACGGCGTCGATCACCACCCCTCCGTCCACCCCCACCTCCGGCGATCTCCGGAGTACCTTCATCCCGTTTTCCCCACCTGTTTGGGATGCCCTAGCCCCTTGTCGGACCTGTTAAACCCCACCCCCACTGCGGGTTCTTCTCTCCGTCGGATCCTCCCTCCGGAAGTTGACCCCGATGGAGATGGAAGAAGAAGGGGGCGAGAGGAAGGCGAAGACGGTGCCGATGGCGCCTTTGGAGGCTCCCTATCCCTCCGACGACGGCGACGGCGATGGCGGCATCCGGCGCCGATTACGGCGTCTCCTCCTCCCGCAGGGCCGTGCCACCGCGGCCGCGTCCGCGCAACGAAACCCTCGCGCTCGCGAGGTCGAAGACGGCCCACCCCCGACGCCCGAGCGCGTTAGCGAGCACCTCCCGACGGGGGGTACGCGGCGCCAAAAGCGCCGGCTGCGCCTCTTACCCCCGCCGCCAACCACAGGCGGCCACGCCCCCCCCCCCCCGGGTAAGTCGCACGGCGGTTCGCCAGCCCGCCGCGACAGTTCGCCCGCCCGGACGGCGCAGCCAGCCCGGCTCACCCTCCAGACCGGGTCCAGAGCCGGCTCGGCCCGGTTCAGCCCAGTTTAGGCCGGTTCATGGCCGGTTCGGCCCGGTTCGACGGTCCAGAGGCCGGTTCAGGGTCTAAACCGGCTGGTTCACCCCGTTTTGGGCCGGTTTAGGCCGGTTCAAGCCATTTTGGGGCTGGTTTAGGCCCGTTTTGAGTGGTTCGGGCATGGTTCGACATATTTTGGGCCCGTTTTGACCGGTTTAAGCCCGGTTTTGTTTGTTTACTGCATTTTTAGGATATTTTATGCCTCTTGAAGGCTTGCTGCAGCGTCACATCGCCGGTCCATCCCGCCTCGTCCCGCATCAAATGGTATCAGAGCCTAGGATCGGCCTATTCTCATGAGCCAACTCTTGGGATGCTTCCGATGAAGTGCGGCGCTTAGTGGAACGTGACGGCAACATTTGAAGACATCAAAACTCGAGGATGAATTTTCTCCTGGTAGAGGAGAATGATGGGGATCCGATCCGGTCTATTTTGGGGTTATTTGCATTTACATCCATTTGGACATGTTTGTAAATATTTGAGTTTTATTTGTGGTCTTTTCTTTTTATTTTAGTACTCAAGAGGACATGTATGTAAATAGTCATTTAGGGTGTCTTATTTGTAATAGGCTCCTCTATTTAAGAGGGCACATTGTTGGAATGAAGAGAGAGAGTTTTAGTGTTCAATTTTTGGAACCCTAGGGGGGCTGCCCCTTGTGCTGTGGCGCTGCCCCTTTCCCCTTCACCCCCTCCACGATGGAGGTCGTCCGGCTCCACCTCCGGTGAAGACCGGTCTCTTCACGACCCTTCGGCGTGGGTGCCTTCTCCTTCTCCTCCGTCTAACGGCCTCCGAGCCATTCATCCCCCTTTCCCCCTTCACCGGTTCGAGTTGAAACCCTATCGACACCGTTCACCTCCGTCTTCGTCTGTTTCGACGTCTTCGACGGCGTCGATCACCACCCCTCCGTCCACCCCCACCTCCGGCGATCTCCGGAGTACCTTCATCCCGTTTTCCCCACCTGTTTGGGATGCCCTAGCCCCTTGTCGGACCTGTTAAACCCCCACCCCCCTGTGGGTTCTCTCCGCCGGATCCTCCCTCCGGAAGTCGACCCCGACAGAGATGGAAGAAGAAGGGGACGAGAGGAAGGCAAAGACGGCGCCGACGGCGCCTTTGGAGGCTCCCTACCCCTCCGACGACAGCGATGGCGGCGGCAGCGTCCGGCGCCGATTACGGCGTCTCCTCCTCCCGCAAGCCGTGCCACCGCGGCCGCAGCCGTGTCCGCGCAACGAAACCCTCTCGCTCGCGAGGTCGAAGACGGCCCACCCCCGACACCCGAGCGCGTTCGCGGGCACCTCCCGACGGGGGGTACACGGCGCCAAAAGTGCCGGCCGCGCCTCTCGCCCCCGCTGCCAACCACAGGCGGCCACCCCCCCCCCCGGTTAAGTCGCACGGCGGTTCGCCGGCCCACAGCGACGGTTCGCCCGCCCGGACGGCGCAGCCAACCCGACTCACCCTCCAGACCGGGTCCAGAGCCGGCTCGGCCCGGTTTAGGCCGGTTCAGGGCCAGTTCAGCCCGGTTCGACGGTCCAGAGGCCGGTTCAGGGTCTAAACCGGCCGGTTCACCCTGTTTTGGGCCGGCTCAGGCCGGTTCAAGCCATTTTGGGGCTGGTTCAGGCCCGTTTTGAGCGGTTTGGGCATGATTCGACATATTTTGGGCCCGTTTTGACCGGTTTAAGCCTGATTTTGTTTATTTACTGCATTTTTAGGATATTTTGAGCCTCTTGAAGGCTTGCTGCAGCGTCACGTCGCCGGTCCGTCCCGCCTCGTCCCGCATCAGTAAGGGTCTAGTTATTTACCATGATTAGTTTCATCATGTGAAATTGTCAAGGTATCATGAGCAAATAAAAGATTAGAGAACTCTAGAATACCATTGATGCTCGAAAACCAGATGTGATTCTTTTGCAGTAAACTAAAACATAGTTTGAAAACACTCAAGATAAAAAAGTATTTAATATCGGCAGACTTACAGGTTGTTCATTTATGCCTTCAATGAGAAGGAGTGGAGGGTTGGCTGCATTATGTGACAAACAACTATTCTCTGTGGTAGACATCTTCAAGGCAGACACATACATGTTCTTAAATTCTCTACGGGAGATGACAATCATTGGTTTGTTTTCAAATGTGTATAGTTCAGTGAACGAAGTGGAGAAACCTATCTTCTTTTCAAATCTCAAGGATTTGATTTTTAATTCAATCAACGATGCTTAGTGCATTTGTGGTGACTTTAATGCAATTTTAAAACCAGGAGAGAGACATGGTCATGAGGGCTAGTCTCAGAAAATGACAGTATTCAGTGACTGGGTTAATGATTGCAGGCTTATTAAAATTTATGGCTATGAGATTGATTTTGCAAAGTCTAACTATAGATCCAACTCTAAATTAAACAAATTCTTCATCTCCACATCCTAGGTGCAGGTTTTCGGGGTTCTAAAATATTTCCATTTACCCAGCTGGTCTCAGATCACTTTGCTATTGGCATTGTTTATTACAGTACGAACAAAGAGAGTTACAACAAAAAATTTTGCTTTGAATTAGCTTGGTGTAGAGAGCCAGGTTTAAAAGACTTTGATTAAGAACCAGGTTTAAAAGACTTTGATTAAGCAATGGTGAAAGGAGCAGAAGTCATCTTCTATGCCAGCTACATGGAAATTTTTTTGCGAACTCAAATGGGTTAAAAGTCATCTAAAGAGTTGAGAAACTACATCCTTCAGGACATCCAGTCTTGTTAGAAAAGAATGGATGCCTAAGATAGATCATCATGAGCAATTGAATGATAAAGGTATGATCAATGATATTCTTATGAAGGATTGGGAGGCAGCTAAAAGGGCTTACAAAGAATAGAGTCTCAAAGAAAAGATCAAATGGAAACAAAGGGCCAAGGAGACTTGGCTCAAGGGGGATAAGAATACCAAGTTTTTCATACTCATGCTACTTTATGAAAGAAAAGGAACACTTTATCAATGTTGAAAATCAATGGTTTTGATTGTGCTAGGACTGACCAAATTGGCCATCACGTCATAGAATTCTACAAGAATTTATTCCGAGAAAACCAGAGCTGGAGTCTGCTTTTGAACTTCCCTTCACCTAATGTACTTGATGAGGAGGAAGTTGAGGCTTCGCTGCTTTGGTGGATACTATTTCTGAGCAGGAGGTGTTAGAAGCAATCAAGGGGATAGATCCTTGTAAAGTTCCAGGTCATGATGGTTTTTCTGCATGTTTCTACTCTTACTATTAGGATTTATTAAGAAGGATTTCCTAGCCATTATTAGAGAATTTGAGGAGAACCAGCACCAAACTCTTGACCCCAACCACTTTGATTCTGTGGCCAAAGAAAGAGTTAGTTGAAGATATTAAAAATGTTAGCCGATCAGTCTCTTATGATATAGCTATAAAATTGTCACCAATGTTTTAGATACGAGACTCAGCAAGATTTTAGATAAGTTGATTAATTTGTCTCAATCTGCATTTATCTTAAGCAGATACATCCTAGACACTTTTATGGTTGCCCACGAATGTCTTCATAACATAACCAAAGGAATAGACATAAGGAGCGTATTCTTCTGAAGCTAGACTTCGAGAAAACTTAAGATACAATGAGATGGTCTGCCTTGTTCAGAATTTTGTAGCTCATGGATTTCAGTAATAAATGGATCAAATGGATCAGATGTTGTGTCAACACGACTAAATCCTATGTTGATATTAATGTAAAAACCTTTGGGTTCTTCGATTTTTCAAGGGGTCTGAGGCAAGGAGATCCGATGTCCCCCTTGCTCTTTGTTCTTGTTGATCAAATTCTTAATATCATGGGGGGCAAGGCCAAGGATCGCGAGATCAAAATTGGAATCGGGATCGGTAGGTACCGATCCAATCTGGATCGGATCGGATTAAAATGATCCCGAATGATTCACTAGAACAAAACCAATCCAAAATCAGTAAATAAAAAAAAATCCAATTCTGATCCGATTCAGACAGATCATAACCGATCCCGGCTGATCCAATTGGAATAGCAAAAAAAACGATCAAATTCCGATTCCGATCCGATCTTGACCAATCCGGCTGATCCCTGCCTATTCTATCGGAACTATTTTTCGGATCGGTTCTTCAGCCGAGAATTGGATCAGCAATGGTCAATCTGATCTAGAAATTGGCCGATCACGATTTGGATCGGCCGATTCCACAATCTATGGGCAAGACTGAGTAGGTAAGTTTGATTAAAAGCACAGAAGTGGGAACTAACACAGAACATGCTACCATTTACAATTTGTTTATGATACCTTATTGTTCTCCTCTGCAAGTCCCGATAAATGTTTTCACTTAAGAATCATGTTGTTCTTGTTGCAAGTAGTGATGGACTTTAAAATAAAAAAAGAGAAATGTGAACTTATTGGTCTTAACCTTAATGAGGCACAACACAACAAGTTGAAAAATATCTTGGGTATTTCATGGGCCTCTTTTCCAATCAAGTATCTTGGTTTACCACTCTCAGTCAGATAGACGAGAAGCGGGGACTACAAATGTGTGATCATGAAGATTGAAAGTAAGCTCAAAGGCTGGAAACGTAGAATGCTATCTGCTGGTGGAAGATGGATGTTGTCTAAAGTTATCTTACAAAGCATCCCCTTGTTTTCTTTCTCCATCCCCAAGATACCCAAAGGTATTTGTTGCAAATTAAAAAGAAACAAGGCTAGATTTTTTTGGCATGATAATAGCGAGAAGAAAAGTTTTCATCTCATCAAGTGGGACTATGCTTGTAGGTCAACCAAATGAAGGTGGGGTAGGTCTGATTGCCCTGGAAGTTATCAACATTGCTCACTCTAAATGGCTGTAGAAATTAAATTATAACAAGAATTTTCTTTGGGCCAGAGACGTTGATGCAAAATATAGATATCGAAAGAATAATCAGTGGGTCAAGGATTTCAGACACAAAGGGAGGCTTTCTAGCATTATCGAGTTATCAACTCTTCCTCCATTTATTGAGTTGGGAGATTGTAGTAAGACCTCCTTCGAGAAAGACCATTAGGTTGAGCATGCTCCTTTGGCCATCATGCTTCCCAAGCTTTCAGTGTATATCGTGATCCTCACGTCATGGTCCGATGCAGCTGAGATGGTAGATGTAACTGGTGCCTTTCTTTCATAAGAAACCTGAAGAATGAGAAAATTTATGAGTTATCTTCTTTGTTGTTGCTCCTTATGACAAATTGATTTGGCTACCACGTAAACATTCACTCTTTACTATGAGATCAGCCGTTAGAAAGTTGACATTGTGAGGTGTGCAGGTTTCGTGGCATAGGGCTGTTTGGTACCTATTTTTCCTTTGAAGATCAGAGTTTTCTTATGGAAAGTCTAAAAGCAGAAACTTTCAATGAGAAGTTTTCTCCGTAAAAGCCTTTCTATCAACCCATCAACTTGCATATTCACCATGGACCATCTCTTTATTTATTATGAGGTTATCAACTTGTGTGAACCTCTTTTTTACGTCGTCTGTTCTTTTGAAAGAAAGACATTCCCGGACTTATCTAAGAAAATAGATGATATCCTAAAAATATTAGGTAGTCCAGTGATAGTTTAAAAGTAATAGAACCAAGGTTCGGGTTCTTTGAAAATTTCATTTTTGACCCTTCTCCGCCGGATGGTGCGAGTATCTGACGTTAGCTTACATCGAGCAACGGCTCGAACGCCTTAGATTAACCGTCGTGGCAACTTGTTTTTTTGGAGACATGCACATCCACAAAAAGTAAAGAACTCAAAAGGGCAGTGGCCTTTTGGGTCCGATCATATGCAAACCGATTTGTTCGGATTTGTTTTGTTTGTTGGTTGGTTGACTTTTGGATTGACTTGAAAGTCGGTTTTGAGGGTTTGAGTTTGAATCAATTATTTTGATTGATTTGGTTTGTTTAATTTTTTGGACTTGATTGGTTCGAGTTTTGTTTTGATTTCAGTTTCGATGTGCTTAAAGTTTTAAGCATGTTTGGATTTTTGATTTGGTTGATTTTTCTGAATTTTCAGATTCTGGATTTTTTAGTTTTGAGTGGATTTTGATCCATGTTTTGAGATGTCGAAACATTGCTTATATAGTTTCTTTTTGGGATTGATCTTTTGTTTGGTTGAAGGTTTAATTGAATAGGATTGAATGACTTTTTAAATGAATTTTCCAAATTATTGAAATCTGATTTTTTTTGATTTGACAGATTTAATTTGGATCTGAATTTTATCTGTTTTGGATTCGGTCAAAATCTGATTTTTCCTTTTGGTTTAATGAGTTTCAAGACCGGTTCGGTTGTTGGATTTAACCGGGATGAGTTTCAAGTTTGTTTTCATATTTCTTTTGATTCTGCTTTTTGTATTGTTTTGATTTTTAGATTTTATTTAGTTCCGTTTTTGTTTGAATTTTCAGATTTGATTCTGTTTTTGGTTTTCTGTTTGAATTTTCAGACCGGGTTTGAAATGATTTTATTTTCGGTTTGGCGGTTTGCATCGCCTCCGGCCCATTGGGCTACCATTGGGCGCCCGGAATCAAACATCTCAAGTCGACATTGGAGTCGCTTCATTTCATTGGAAGATGGAGTACATTGGAGTACATCGATGTATGATATGATTGATCCTTCCCTCAACTTAGGTTCTTCACCGACTTAGAAAATTTTCGGCATTACGACGGCATGCCGACGAGTTTCTGACTTGGCGAAGTTTACCCGTCCAATCAAGGCTAGTCGGTGACTTAGCCAAAATTGGGGGAAGGATCATCGGTTACGGGAGCATGCCCGCGCCGACGTCCGGATCGACATCCCAGGACGTACCCGGGGGAGCCGTCCATTTCTTTTTAGTTTTATTTCTGTTTTTTATTATTTTAAAAGGCCACTCGGGCCGATTTTGAGTTCCATCGGCGTTCAAAGCTGGTCTTCGGTCTTCTTGGGCCGGAAGAGCCTGTTTTGGACTGTTCTTGGGCCGGAAGGACCCATCTTGGACTTGTGCGCCTCCCTCCATCTTGATGGTAGGGTAAGGACCCGTCCGGACAAAACAATCGGCCCGTCGTACGGATTCCGAGAGGGTCCGGGACATCGCCCCTACCCACCATTGCTGAAAATGGCAGATTTTGTAGCTTCTGCTGAACCGCAAGTATGCTGCATCTTGAGCCACAAGGGGGCTGCTGTTTGCCTTCTTTTTGGTATGCCGCAAAGGGGGCTGGACAGAACCTGTTTTGGGGTTGTCGGTCATGCCACAAGGGGGCTGTTTGGGACCTGTTTTGGTGTCAGTTTTGATGGGCCACAAGGGGGCTGATCAGATGGCCTTAATTAGGCTGAAAGTAGGCCTGCACAAGGGGCATTTTTGGGCCTGATTTGGGACCGATTTGGGGTCTGTTTGAGTGGGCTCAGGTGGGCCGGAATGAGCCTGCACAAGGGGCGTTTGGCTAAACCCAAAGTGGACCTGCGGGGTTTGTTAGCAGGTCTGAAATGGGGACCGAACAGGACCTGTGCAGAGCTCTGAAGTGGGACTGGGTGAGGTCTGTACATGGGTCTGGTTTGGAGACCGGACAGGGCCTGCTGGGGTCTGATTTTGGAGGCATTTCAGGGCCTGAATGAGTGCTGAACAGGGGTCCAATTTGGGGTGTCCTGGCAGACTAAGAGGGATCTAAATGGGGCCTGTTTGAGGGGCCTACACAGAGAGTTTTTTGTTTGGCCTGTTCAGTGGGGTGCACAAAGGGCCAGAACAGGGACTGTTTAGGTGATCCGAACAGGGGCTGGTAGGGACCAATCTTCTGGGTCATGGGTTGCCGATGACGATGAAGACCGGTTTAGGTCATGAGAGGGGTTGAGAAGAGAACTTAGAAGGGGAGGAAGGGGTGCCCTTAGAGGGCTACATAGTTAGTATGTGTATGCCCCTACCTCTTCTTCTCCTTCTCTTCTCCTTCTTTCCTTCTTCTTTGACCGCTGGCAAGTATGCACGTGAGCAGGAGGAGAGCAGCAGCTCTCTTCTTCTTTTTCTTCTTCTTCTTCTTCTTCTTCTTCTTCTCTTGGCTGCTGGCAGGTGCAGGTGCAGACGTACAGCAGTCAGCAGCAGGCAGAGGGGCAGTAGTCCAGCAGCCTGACGGCGTCTTCAGCCAGCCTTCTTTCCCTTGGGCGGTCCTCTCTTTTTATAGGAGATGAGAGGATATGAAAGGCCAGGTGGTGGTGTACGTAAGATGCCTTGGGTGGTGGTCAATAGGCTTTAATTTCTTGAATTTCTCCTAGGCCATTCAATATTTGACTTGACCTTTGAGTTCTCCCATGGCATTAAGTGTTGAGCTGTCCCTTGGCTTTCCCCATGCAATTAATGGGTCAAAGATGAGGTGGCAGCTGAGGTGGACTGAGTGGTGGGACCCGCTGAGGTGGAGGCTGAGCTGGACAGGTCGGCTGGGCCTGAATTGGGCCTGCTTTCTTCCTCCCATGGGCTGGACGTAGGTGCACCATGAGAGGGCTGAGAAAAATTTTTTTTTTAAATAAGAAAATGGGCTGGGCCAGCTGTGGATTGTGCCTACGGGCCAGTTTATGGCCTGTTTTGGCCCAATTAAGGATTGGGCCAGCTGAAACTTGGTCCGATCACGCCATTACCCCTTTTTTGCTGCTTTATTTTTTTTGAAAAATCTGACGCCAACACAACTCTCTCTAGAGAACCACTTTTAGGGCTTGGAAGATTCATTAGGTTGAACCTTCAAATACAACATCGCTAATGCTAGAGTGGTCTCAATTGGAATCCCTGGCCGTTTGAGTTCAATGTCCGAAAGTTTATTCTGCCTAACACGTTTTGGTCCATCTGACACACAAGGAATAAAAGAATGTTTGAAGATCACCTTGAGAATCCGAGGATAATTATTTCTACTGTGTTTACTTATGAGAGATTGGTGGTTCACTCATTTCAGCTTACCTTTGGAGGAGAAGATTTCAGTTCTTAACTCTTTTTACCTGTAGTCCTTCGGTCCGTCTACCTCCTAGGTAGAAGATCCTGTTTTTCACACTTTTCTCTTTACCACTTTGGTATTCTACTTTCTGAATCAATAGAATTTTTGGCCATTTAAACATACTAAAATAACCACAAAAGAAACATAAAAATAACAAAAAAACAGAAAACATGCCAGAAATTGATAAAAAAACAGAAAGTAAAGAAACTTATAACAAAAACGAAAGCCTTTAAATGTTAAAATTTGCTAATTTTCCAACCAAAATCAAGTTAAAACGGAAAAACAACAAATAAAAAGAAAACCAAAGACAAAAAAAAGACAAAGCAGCAAACAGAAAACTGAAGGAAAAATCAGAAAACTGCAAACTAAGAAATAATAAAAAAACTGCAAAGCTGAGAAAGTCAGCAAACTGCAGAACAAAAACAGGAAAACCTGAAAACGACAAAGCTGAGGTGTAGAAATCTGAAGCTTATGACAAATCAGAAACCTGAATGTTCCAAAATCCAGAAAACCAAGAAAACAGAAAAAAAAATCCAGACACCAGGAAATCTGAAAATTGCAGTAAGTTGTTAAGTCCAAGAAATCTGCCGAAAGCTGTAAAAATAAGAATTGCTGAAATCTGAAATGAAACCTGAAGCTTACGCAAAACTGTAAAAATCAATAAGTCTGCAGAAAGATGCAAATCTGAAGATTGCACACAAGAAACAAAAAAAATAGAAGCCTGCAGAAAACCAGAAGGATGCAGAAATTGCAAACTGTAAAAATTGCAAAGCCTGAAAATTGCAGAAAGCTGAGATTGGGAAAACTAAAATAAAAGTAAATGGTGGACAGTGAATAGAGAAATCAGGAAGCCATAAAATATGAAATCTCTTAAGTCTGAGAAATTTGGAATCTCTAAGTCCCAAAGTCTGAAATCTGAGTCCTGAAATCTGAAAGAGAGAATGAAAGATCTAAAATCCATAAATCTCAAAACTGAAATCTTAAGTCTCAAACTCCCAAATCTGAAAAGGTTGTGTTGGCACCTTAAATATTCAAGAGTCATTGGACGAGTGAGATAAAAAAGGTCACAATGGAAACAATGTGCATCCCCAATAAAGGAGTGATATCCTGATGGGCTAGAGAATTATGGCTATTAAATTTCAGCTGACCCAGCTGAAGCCCAATAGCTCTTCACCCACCCTCTGTCACCTATGCAAATGGGAAAGGAATCCCAATAAAAGAAAGGAGGACGTGTAGTCTTGGCCAGCTTACCCTCGTAAAAATAAAGGGGACAGTAAACAAAGCAATAATGATATCAACTTGCTAAGATGAGCTCAAGAGTCCACAAGCCCCACGATGCCACGTAGATGGGCAGCCCTTCCAGCAGTTGCAAGAGGATGTATGTAATCCGTAAAATCAGAGGCAGGCCGGATGCACTAGGATAGCTAGACCAGAAATATTGCAAGGATCATCACGATTACCTTTCAAGGAAGAGAAGAAATCAGGAAACTTCTCCCGAAGTAGGAATTGGTCCCGAGTTCGACTTCTAGTCGAACCAGTGCGAGGAAGATGCTCCACAGCCTTCTAAAGTATGTGATAGGCCAGTGGCGCGATGACAAAATTTTGGAAAGGCCCCACTGGTTTGCAGGAAAGGATAGCCTCGACTCCAACTACGAATCAGACTCCTCTTCCGATGGCCGGAGACCTCCAGAGCCTATAAAGAGGGCATGCGGCATCGTGATGAAAGAGAGAGAAGGGAAAAAAGATGGGGAAGCCCGAGAAAGAGCAGAAGAGAAGACTGGGGAGGAGCGGCCGTCACCTTCCATTGTCGTCGACGCCATGATCTCCAGCTCCATAGTTTCAATCACGACTATCACCGTCCGGAGCTTCCCCCCCCCCTCTGGCACTGTCGTCGCCTCCTGTCTCTCCAGTTGCCATCATTGTCGGGAACCCCTCCTTGGTCCACTGCAGTCACCGAGGTCATCCCTAGCTCGTCCTACTACAGTTGAGAAGGCCGAAGGCCTTATCGGCCTTGTCTGTTGAGGACCTCAAAGCCATCTGCCACCGTCGAGAAGGCCTAAGGCCTCGTCAACCTTGCCCGTTGGAGGCCTTGAAGCCGCCTACCGCTGCCAAGAGCCCCGCCGGGCTATAGGGTCGCCGCCGAAGCAAGCTTATCCTGCATTAACGCATGGTCTTCGAGCTCACAACTGTGCAAGACCCCATCCTTCCCCTTCACTAGCAGGATCGAAGGCTAGTTGGTCCACAGCTTCGTGGACGGTCAAGCCTGCTTCTTTCTCCGGCTGGTTCAGGTCAATTAGTGGGGCCCACTATTTGAAGATGTTAAACAAAAGAGAAAACAAGGGCTCCACCGGATGTAGTAGGCGGGAGGCAAAGCCCACTTAGGACTCAATGGGCCAGCAAGCCTATTGGGCCCCAGAGGCACTGTTCATGTACTGCTCAACAAAAAATTTTAAGTGCATAGTCAACTGAAAATGTAAATAAAAATCTATTAATTTAATTAAACAAACCGAGACGAGTATCTGGCAGATTAAAAACCTGCCACGTGGTCTCGACATAATTAAAAAGAATGTCAAAATAAATGGAAAACCAATAAACCGACTTTAAGCACACCTCTTGACACTCAATTAAAAAATAAACTAAAACAAACAACAAATAGAAATCTAAATAAAAATTCATCAAATTAATTTAACAAACCAAGACGAACATCCGGCCGGCTAAAAAATCGCCTCATGATTTTGGCTTAACTTAAAAAAATATAAGATATGAGAAACCAATGGGCCGGCTTTAAGCACGCCTCTTGACCCTCAAAGGAAGACATACAAAGGTCTATTAAAAGACCCTAATATCTTACCATACCTCAAGAGAGAGTCATTTAGCCATGAAAAGGCTATGCATGATCAATATACCGACATGCCAAACTATGAATTAATAACATTCATCGACTTTGAGGCGAGTCCCCACATGCTTATCAAAAGCTAGGTGTGCTTGATCTTAAGTCATAGGAAGAATTCCCACATGCCTATCAAAGGCTGGATGTATTCCATCCTAACCAATGAAAATGAAGTTCACAATATCTATCAAAGGTCATATGGATTTAACCCTAAATTCATTCATGCTCCGGGAATTATGGCTTCCATTGCCTTCCCTCATTTATATGTATTTCATGTCATTTAAGCAATGCAATTTCATATTCCATGCACTGTCAAGGTTAAGGGAAATCTAACCAACCCTATGAACGTGAAGGGATGCAAAAAAAGGGTTAAGAATGACAAAATTTTAGCCAATCCTTACTTTGGAAGCGAAGTCAAATCTGAAGATCAAATTAAAATTTAAATCTCCCATTCCCCAATGACCCAATCTGATATCTTAAACAAGAAAACACAAACAATCATTCATAGAATCTTTAACCCAAATGAAGTACAAGCAAGGAATTCATCAAACTCAAAGCCAATGTTCAAACTGAACAGGCAATCAGATCTTAACCAGATCCAATCTTCAAATTAGTAATTCATCAAATGACAAATCTTAATAACGAATAAACACTAAATCCACTCCTAACAGAGTACATCAATTTAAACTAAGCCCAAATCTAAAAAAATCTCAAGTTAAATTTCAAACAGAAGTCAAACCAAAATTTAATGAAATTCTCAGCATTGTAAGCCTTGAATAAACTCATGTTAAAGCCTTAAAAACCAATTCAAATTGAACATGATGTCAAATCATGCCAGATTTCAAACAGTTTCAAAAGATGATAAAATAATGTAATAAAAGGCACTAAGTCTTGACTGAACCTTAACCAAACCAAATTCAATCCTAATAACATACATCCAAACCAAATCTTCTTCAAATCGAACAAATCCAAATCAAAACTCAAGCAAACCAGAAATCTGATAGTTTCAAAGGAAACCTGGAAATTCCAATCAAATTTAAATCAAACTTTCAAATCAGAAAGATCAACAAGTTTTAATTAACCCACTAAATCTCAAAACAGATATCAAAACCCAAAACCTGAAACCTAAATCTTCTTACAATCAAATTCCCAAATCAAAACACTCTCAAACAAACCACAAACACAATTAAATCCATAAACAGAGTCTAAACCAAGCAAAATATGATGATATCGAGCTCAAATAAACTCCCAACAAACCTGCAGGTTCCAACCAAACCCCAGCCAAGATTTCATTAAAAAAAAAAAAAACTCTCTCTCTCTCTATTCAGATCAACTAACATCCAATCAGGTCCATCTCATTTAAAAAAAAATCAAAACATGAGGTGCATCAAATCTTAACTCAAAGAGCAGAAATTTAAATAGCATCAAACGCCAAACAGAACTCCATGTTAAATCTCAGTTAAACTAGACCCCAATCTGAACAGTATGCATCTAGAACAGAAGGTCTCAATCAGAAGATTTTAAACAGAATATTTAATTAGAGAATCAATCACTTCACATCTTAGATGATTCCCTACTATAAGCTTTCCCTCAGACGTTCAATTTCTTTTGTTAATCAAAATGCAAATCAAAAAATAATCACGAATCATTCGATTGTCATCTCTCTGTTCTTCATTTTAACCTTCATCACTGGATTATGTGCATCATTCACCCATCCAGCATTCATAGAAGTTTTCTTTTAATCAAATCAAAGTCATCACCAATGCTCAGCACCACATCAGTTCCTCTTGGTTTACTTTGGTTGAAAATCTAGCTAATGCCTTCAACCACGCCACTAAATAGAAAATTTTCCCATAGGTTGTTTGAACTTAAAGCACCTAACTGAGGTAACTGAGGTGACAAAGATGGCGAAGCCATGTTAATTCTGTTCATCTTTTATACAGTAAAAACAAAAATCTTGATCTCTGTCGGTGTTCATCTAGCCATAAGTAATAAAAACATCCTTTAGCGCCACTTGGACTGATGTGCAATCATCCAGTAGTCAAACATCAGCCAGCCAATGAACCAAATCACACACTTTCTAAAGACAAAGGGCATGACATTTTGCGGTTTAATTCTAATCATAGTTTAACCAATAAGTCATATTTGTCCACATCAAGATTGTAGCAATGTGATCTAGCAACTCCAGTGTACACTGCGGAATAAAGTTATGTTAGTATTAGTAGTAACCCCTAACTCCCGCCACCTAGAATCAGATGTTCAGTGCTTCACCCGCTGAATCTTTGCAAGCTTAAGTTACTAAATGTCAATCCAATATCTTTAAGAAAATATTCGCCATTGTTCCGTTCAAGTGAAGGGAAACTCCCGGCATAACTACACAGATAAATTGATAATATAACTCGCTTGAAATTCCAACAAGCATGCCAGACGTTTTCGGTTTTTCCACTTTGCCACATAAAGATCGAATTCCGAGTACGATGAGCTCACAAATTGGTAAATCATTACAGTTAAGTCATGAATCTCGGGTAACAGAGTCTGGCTTGTTGCATGTAGGGGTACTGGAGATGGATAGACTAACCAGTAGCAGGGGTTGTAAGTGAACGACGAAGCTGTCACAACCTGATGAGCGGAAGCAGCGACTCGGGGAATGGGACCTGTCGCTGGACGAAAGAGAGGAAGAGCAGAGGCGCCGAGGGCTGAGATGCTCCTGCTGGCGGTGCCATTTTTAGTCTCCGGGGAGGCGTCGACATTGGAGTCCATCTACGATCTTCGAAGTCGGGATGACTGGGCCGACCGGTTGCGCCTGAGCGGTAAGCCGGGCAACCCGCGGGAGATGACTACCCGGCCCATAAAAATGGTAGTTGTTTCTCGGTCTCAGGCAGGAAGTGCTCCTCATGAGGCTACAGCGGCACAGCGCCATATGTCAAAGAAAGAAATTTTAGTAAAAATAGCAAACTTAATTATTAAATATCATGGTTATTTTTTATTTAATGATTAAAAAATATTTTTCTAATGACATATCTAATCTAGGTAATTTTTTACCTTTTTTATTATTTGGGTTGGTTTAGTTAATTCTTCTGTCCATATGAATAGAATATTTTCTTAAGAAGTTTTTGTAAATGATTTCTTAGTTTAGAATGATTTTTTATAAATTATTCGGCATAATTTAAACATTATAAAAACTTTTGTAATTGATTTTTATTTATTAATTGGTCTGAGAATTTACATATTTTTTTACATATATGTGGTTGTAGTTCTATACCAGTAGAATCTAATGTCAATCCTAAATATTTTATATTTTCTTTTCCTAATTCAGTTTTCTTTTCAGACAAAACTATTCCATATTCTTTGCATTTGTCAGAACTAGGTGTTCTTCATGTTCTTTCCAACTATTCAAACATATTAAGACATCATCAACATATACTAAACAAAATTTATTAAGACATTCAAATACTTTATTTATTTTTCTTTGAAATATTTGTGTTGCATTTTTTTAATTCAAATGGCATTACTAACCATTCATAATGTCCTTGAGAAGATAAAAGATATGATGTCCCAACAACAATAAAATTCATACATATAACATTCAAAGGAATTGTAGAAGATTGGTGAAAGAATCTGTCTAAAGTTGATAAAAATATATATAAATGGAAATAATACAACAATATTAGAAGTCATAAATAATTATGAAAATACAATAAAAATATAATTTTTAGCAGAAAATTAGAAATTACAAAAATATTTAACAAGAACAATAAAAAAAGATAAATTTTATAATTTAATAGTAAACTTAAGACAGTGTGACATATGTCAATTAAAACAATATAATTGTATATTCTAAAAATATTATTTTAAACTATTTGATAAAAATAAACAATATTCTTATATAGGATTATATTTTTCTAAAATACTAAAATCTTGAGGATCTAAATTATGGAAAGATTATCAAGAAGAATTAAAAATGTGGATAAGTATGTACTTGTCTATAAGTAAAGAACTAGTTAAAGAAAATGCTAGAGGAAGAATGAACACATTAGGTGTAAGAATAAAATTTACTAGAAAAAGATATATGATTATTATTATGAAGCTAGATTAATGCGACAATCTAAGAGATTAAAATATTTTAAAAAATAAAAAATTTTATGTTGCCAGAATATACCTTATCCTATAGGTTGTGAATATCCTAGAAAGAGGAAGAAATTTCAAAAAAAAAGGATACAAGATTAAATCTCTTAAGAAATCACAAAAAAAGTACAAGAAGGTATTCAAAAAGAAAAAACAAACTGATAAAAAAGCTAAAGAATGTAAATATTTTATATGTCAGAAACCAGGACACTATGCAAATCAATATCCACAAAAACGAGTAAATCATAAACAATTTCAACAAATAATAGAATATTTAACTCTTGTTAATTCATTTGCTTTCTTTCAACCATTTTGTAAGAAAATTTGACAGGATGCCCATGACACTAAGGTCAGGAAGACACGTCGGGATGTCGGACTACTACGGCCAAGAAGAGGAGTACGAGACGGGTCACTACGAGCTTCAGCAACCCATGGTCCAACCAGATGGCCATGTTAATGCCGTGATGGAACCTGAGGTCCAAGATCCCGCTCACCGATCCGCCTCACATAGTATAGAACAAGCTCTCAAGGATCTATCTCTTCACCTTGATCCCGAGACCTTTGCAATTATCCAATATGCCACTAAGGGAAAGATGCCCACCAATCAAGCTTCGATCGAGGGAAATCAAGCCCCCTCACCACCCCAACTGGCAGTCAGGCCCCTAATCATTTCTTCTCCTGGGCAACCCTGCCGTGTCTCCACTCACCCCGTTGTGGGGCATTCACATAACACTATTCCAGTTTCTGTTTCCAACTTACCTCTTCTAACTCAGTCACCTAAACACTTTGCTCCCGTGGCTCAGGAATCCAGCCTCACTTAGGCATTAATGAACAAACTCAACCAGATGGATGAGCGCTTTGAAGAAATGAGGCACCGCCTCGATTCTAAAGCCATCCCTGAAATCTCTGTCCCATTATTACCAGTTCTACACCTTCCTCCTTCAGAGATACCAGTCTTCCAACGTTACAATGGGACTGGTAATCCTTTCAACCATCTAAAGAGCATTCTCTATGACTCCACATTCTGGAAAAATGACCGCAAAGCCCTTGCCTTCCTATTCCGTCGGTCATTGGAGGGATCCACCCTGGACTGGTTCTATTCTCTTGATTCCATTGAGGCGGCATATTTTGACATTGTCAAGGCAAAGTTTCTACAGAGGTACAAGGATCGGGTGGGGCCAGCCTGCTCAATAACTGATTTAATTGCCGAAAAGATGAGGCCGGATGAGGACTTTTCCAGATTTGCTGATCGGTGGAGGAGAATGGCTGAGAGGCTAGTAGATACCATCTTAGAGGGGGAGCAGGTGAGGATGCTCATAGGGAACACCACGCCCAACCTTCGCAACCTCCTGATCATGCACCGCCTAACAACCATGAGTGAGTTGTGTGATAGCGCCCGCTACCTCCAAGCCCACTTTAAGGATGCATCCATGATCAACCCATTCGACACCAAGCCCCGTAACACTAGAAAGCCTACACCTATAGGACCCACCACCAAAGGGGTAGTAAACAATGAGAGCATCAATGCCATGGGTAACATGGGTGGGTATCGCCAAAGCCAATACCATAACCCACCACCCAATCAACAATACCGCCCAGCTCCTCAACCAGCTCCTCAGCCCCAGTAGCAACTTGCATACAACCGAGTACCACCACAGCAACCCACCTACAACTGAGTGCCCCAGCAACCAAATGCCTACAACCGAGCGCCTCAACATCAACCTACATACAACTGACCACAACCACAACAACAAGCTTACAACCAAGTGCCACCACCAGCCAATCGACCTAGGAGGGGGGACCCAAGAGAGAATACTATCCTCAACTGCCATTCCCTCTCACCGATATCTTTAATGCATTGATGGCGGAACAACAGTTGGAGCTTCCAAAGGAGAGAGAAGGATGGCCAGCGAATGTTGACACAACAAAGTACTGCGCTTACCATCGGTATCTTGGGCACACGGTGGATGTCTGTTTCCATTTTAAAGACTACATTCATGACCTCAATGATCAAGGGAACATTGACTGGGCACAGATGGGAGAATCTATTCAAGCGATGAAGGCACGTCAGAATCAACCACGGCGACAACAACCACAACAGCAGCCCAGCCTGGGCATAGTCCAAGATCCGCTCCTGGTACATGCACCCGTACAAGCACCGGCACCAGCACCACCAAACTAACGACTCGGCCTCGTCCACTCCACCATCGAGGAGTCAACCCACCATTCCCGGGGTTGGCAGGTCGAGGATCAAATCACCTCCATGCCCGCCAGACCAACCGCACCTACCAATCGCACCATACTCTCCATACCGAGAGCTGCCCCGAGCCCACAAACTACCCAAACACCACTACCCTCACCAACCATTAACCCCCATGGCACCTAATCATTAGACCGCCGCCAGCCTCCCAATCAGCACCCCAACCATCACTCCAACCTAACCCACCAACCACCATTAATCCTCTGCGGCGTCTAATCATTAGACCGCCACCAACACCCCAAACATCACCTAACCTACCGACCACCGCCACCCCACGACCCCTCATCATTAGACCGTCACCACCAACACCCCAACCATCACCCAACATACCGGCCTCCACCACTCCACGACCCCTCATCATTAGACTGTCACCACCAACACCCCAACCATCACCCAACATATCGGCCTCCACCAATCCACGACCCCTCATCATCCAATCCTCACCACCCCTACCTACCACGGGCTCCTCAACATACCAATCAACCCTACCATCACCATCATCACCACTCCCCCCAACCATGCTGGCGCCGGTACTTCGTAGCGGGAGGATGTTCCAAAGGGTCTTCCCCCAGGCCGGGATGCAACCACAAGAGTAAGTAGAAGAGGAGGTAGTGGAAGAACCGTTGCCCGGCACGGCATATGACTTATTGAAGCACTTGGACAAAATGCCGGCACGGATTTCAATTCTGGAGCTGATAAAGAGGTCGAAGAACCATCAGGACATTCTAGAACAATACTTGCAGCGGGTCATGGTCAATGAGGACCTCCCGCCCGAGAAGATCATTACTGTCCTGACCCCGAGGAGTGAACATACGGCACTCACATTTACACAGGAGGAGTTGGCACGGCCAGAGATCAGAAAGTATGCCTTGCGTGTTGCAGTAGTCATCCGAGGCGTGGAGATTAAATCTTGCTTGATTGACACCGGAGCGTCGATAAATGTCATGCCGCCAGAAACATTGCAACTTTGCGGCATCTTTGATGAAGAAATCGAGCCTTCTGCCATCACGGTGACAGCTTATGACAACTCCCGGAAGCCGGCACGAGGGGTGGTTACGTTGGAAGTAGGGCTTGGGCCGTGTGCTATCACCACCGAGTTTCATGTTCTAGAACTGGACCCTACATTTAAAGCTATCTTGGGACGCCCATATCTGGAGGCAATAGGGGCTGTCGCCTCCACTAATCATCAATGTCTGAAGTTCCCATACAAGGGTCAGGTGATTAAAGTAACCAACATCCCCATTCTAAATGACGTGGATGACCCCTCCTCTGCACTACCAATATCAAAATCTGTCCAGCCGTTGGTTTCAACTACAGAGCTACCTAAGGTCATGGTGTTGCGACGCCTCCAGAAACAGTTGCATGGCGGATAATGAAAGGGATGGGCTATCAGCCAGGAAAGGGGTTGGGAAAGGAGCTGCAGGGGGTTGTGCACCCCATTAAAGCCGTACAAATACCAAAGAGACACGGGCTTGGCTACGAGCCCAATTTCACTTCGAGGATGGTCTACCGGCCAAAAAATGCCATGGGACTCCAAAAATTCTTTATCAAAGGGGAGACCATGATGATGACTGGGGACGAAGAAGAAGAACCAGTCAAGAGGAAGAAGGCACCATAGCAAGAGGAGGAAGTGGACAACCTAAGTTCATCTTTGGCTCGGTTGTTCACAGAGGAGGAAGAACCAGTCAAGGGTAAGTCCATTCTTAAACAACTTGTCCAATCAAACTCACCTCCAGATAACTTTCCGCGTGAGCCGTATCCTACGGTCACGTATTTTAAAATCCTTACACTCTCCCTCTTAGATTCACTCGATGGGCTGTCTAGCCCAATTCCTACTTCTAGGCCAAAATGGCCACTTGAACTGATCACTGGGCTTGAGAGCCCATTTAAATCTTCTTACTCCACTGGGGTTTTATGCCCATCCAACAACATTGGGCCCACGTGCCCACCAATTGGGCCCACGTGCCCTTTAGATTTATTTTCTTGCTTTGGGCCCACGTGACCACCATTTGGGCCCACGTGCCCCTTAGATCTTTTCACTAGCTTTGGGCCTATCTGCCCATTTCTTGTCATCATCGGGCCCGCGAGCCCATTTTTCTCCCATTTTCTTAAGCTTTCTACTTCTGCTTGAGCCCCACCGGCTCATTTTTTTCTGTTATTGAAAACACAAAAAAATGCCTTCTCGCAAATTTAGTTTTTTGTTGAAGAGACGTCTCTACTTGTCTCAGAGGGTGCTCCCAACCAGGGACCCCTCTTCTCCAACTCACTGATCGATCTGCTCGATCCTTCACCCACTGTAGATACCACCTTTTCAATTCCATCTTCTTTAGGAGTAGTTAGGATAGAAAGAAGAAAACCCGAGGTAAATGTGTTCTATAAAGGTATCTCCAACAAATAGCTCAAAAATGTAAGGATTATGCAAGGCTGCCAAGTTTTTTAGAAAATGCTATCCAGCTTGATGAAATCCAATATGAGGATGAATTCAATGTACATCATACACTCGGAGGTTACGAGGTTTTAACGGAAAAGGATCCTGATTTCGAGGATGGAATTGAGGACTTGGCTGATGCGTATGCATCTGGACTTAAAAGGTTTGAAGAATCATCAGCCACGGTGGATGAACCGACAAAAGAATTGAATCTCGGAACACCGGAAGATCCCAAGACAGTCCTCCTAAGTGCAAACCTTACTCCCACTGAGGAACAGAGCTTAATTAAAATTTTGGAAGAATACAAGGACACGTTCGCATGGACATACGAAGATATGCTGGGGTTAGACAACTCGTTAGTTGAACATCGTCTAACTTTGAAACCTGGAGCTATCCCGGTCAAACAAAAATTAAAGAGATTCCACCCAGATGTTGCACTTAAGATGAAAGAAGAGGTCGACAAGTTACATCAAGCAAAATTCATTAAGGTTGTTCTTTATCCGCAATGAGTGGCAAACATAGTCCCTGTAATGAAGAAGGATGGACGAGTTCGGATCTGTATAGATTTCAGGGACTTAAACCGAGCATGTCCTAAAGATGACTTTCCTCTACCTCATATTGACGTACTGGTTGATAACACTGCTGGATTAGAGATGTTATCATTCATGGATGGCTATTCTGGATATAACCAAATCTGGTTGGCCGAAGACGACCAGGAGAAGACCTCGTTCACTACACCTTGGGGAACCTACTGCTATGTCATCATGCCATTTGGACTAAAGAATGCTGGTGCTACCTATCAGAATGCCATGATGGCTATCTTCCATGACATGATGCATACCCTTGTAGAGGTGTAAGTGGACAACCTGGTCGTTAAGTCCAAAAGCTGAGAAGATCACCCGGAAGTGTTAAGAAAGGTCTTGCAAAGGGCTAAGGAATTTAAATTGAAAATGAACCCAAAGAAATGTACATTTGGAGTATCCTCAGGAAAGTTATTGGGGTTTATAGTGAGCAAAAGGGGCATAGAGATCGACCCAAACAAAGCCAAAGAAATCATTGGTATACCTCCTCCAAGAAATATGAAAGAACTTCGAGGATTAATCGGGAGGCTACAGTTTGTCCGCCGGTTCATCTCACAACACTCCCAAAGGTGTAAACCTTTCTATGAGTTGACCAAGGTGGGGGCCGAGTTCAAATGGGATTCGAAGTGCCAGGATGCATTCGATGGATTGAAAAGATACCTGGCTAGTCCCCCTGTTCTTAGACCACCAGTCCCTGGCAAGCCCTTAGCTCTATATATCTCGGTTTTGGAGAATTCACTTGGGGCAGTCCTTGCACAAGTGGATGAAGAAGGGAAAGAGAGGGCAACCTACTACCTGTCAAAGATCTTTGATCCATGTGAGCAGAAGTATACTGTAGTGGAGAAGACTTTGTGGCCGCGCTAGTCTGGGTAGTTCAGAAGCTTAAACACTATTTCTTAGCTCATGAGGTCAATCTTATTGCCCGCATCAATCCCATCAAATTCCTTCTAGAGAAAACTGTTCTAACTGATCAGTTAGGTCGTTGGCAGAGCTTCCTTTCCTAGTTTGATATCACCTATGTCCCCCAGAAGGCAATTAAGGGCTATGCCATTGCCGAACATCTAGCCCATCACCCTATACCCCTCTTCGATCCGATCCAATCAGAGCTCCCGGATGACGAACTAATGTTGATCCGATCTTCCCACCTTTGGACATTATATTTTGACGGGGCTCTGAATTCACACGGTAAGGGAATAGGAATTGTCCTTCTATCACCCGAGGGTGTCACCATTCCACAGGCATTTCAGCTTGACTTCTCAGCAACCAACAATATAGTTGAATACGAAGCCCTGCTGGCTGGGCTGGAGGCCGCTCATTTCTATGGTGCCACGGAATTGAGGGTGATAGGTGATAGCCAACTAATTCTTCGCCAAGTCCTAACCAAATACCGAACTTCTCATCCAAACCTTAAACCTTGCCAAGAACTCACCTCTTGCTACATCAAACTCTTTTCCAAACTCACTTTTGTCCATGTTCCTCGAGCTCAGAACATCCTTGTTGATGCCCTAGCCTCCTTAGCTTCATCTCTATCAGTCCCGCTAGGTAGACAGATGCGGACTATCCATGTCCGTAGAAGGTCGATACCGGCGATTAAGGTTGGTCGATTTCTGAAAGTCAAGGAGAGATTTGGCAGGAAGGAATATCTAATGCAGAAAGAGGAGATTTCTTTGGTCGAGTTGGAAGAGTTAGATGAGGGTGAGAGGCCTTGGTTTGATGAGATTGCAAGGTATTGTCAAGATCAGACATATCCACCTGTATCAAATACAAAAGAAAAGAAGGCCATCAGGAGAGTATCCCAGAGGTATACCATCCTAGGGGGGGTGCTCTACAAGAGGAGCTTGAGTGGGATCTTTCTTAGATGTGTTGATGAAGAAGAGGTAGAATTGGTGCTTAAGGAAGCACATTCTGGGGTCTGTGGGGGCCATGTCAATGCTCAAGCTCTTGCCAAGAAAATCATCAGGTAGGGGTATTATTGGCCAACCCTAGAAGAGGATTGCTCCATCTTTGTCCGGCACTGTCATTCTTGCCAACTCCATGCCAACAAGATCCGTTCTCCCACATCTTCCCTTCATCCAATTCATGCCCCATGGCCCTTCGCCATGTGGGCTTTCGATATCATTGGCCCTCTAAGTGATCTTAACTCTGAAATCCGTTCCAAATCGTTCATCCTGACGGCAATAGAGTACTTCACCAAGTGGGCAGAAGTGGAAGCGTTCGTGGAGATCAAGGCATCAACACTGCGCTCCTTCATCAAACGCAACATCATCGCCAGGTTCGGGATACCCAGCGACATTATCACCGACAACGGACCACAATTTCTCTCTCAAGATCTGCATGATCTTTGCAACAGGTACCGCATTGCATTGCATCATTCATCTCCTTATTACCCGCAAGGTAACGGTCAAGCAGAAGACACCAACAAAACTTTGATTAAAATCATTAAGAAAACCTGTAAGTCTAGCAAGTTCGCAGATTGGCCAGATAAGCTTGTAGATGCCCTATGGGCTTATCGTACTTCTGTACGGACCCCCACTAGTCAAACCCCGTATGCTCTTGCATATGGGATGAAAGCGGTGGTCCCGTACGATGTACTCCTTCCATCACTCCGAGTTCAACTCGATAGGGACATCCCTGTTGATGAGAGGCGAGAATCTTTCCTTGCACAACTTGAACTCCTGGATGAAAGAAGGTTGGCCGCCTCCGAGCATGCCCGGACTTATCAGAACCGATTGAAAAGATTTTATCAAAAGAGGGTGGTAGAGAGAAAGTTCAAAATCGGTGAGATGGTAGTAAAACGCATATTCGTTAAGCCGGGTGGTCCCCGCTCCAAGTTGCAACCTAACTGGGAAGGGCCTTTAGTTATAACGAAAAAATATTAAGGCAATGCATATGAGCTAACCAACGCCAATGGAGAAAAATTGAACCATCCATGGAACGGCGTTTACCTCAAACAATATTTTCCTTAGAAAAGAAAATGGAGAATTTCTGGTATGATATTAAGTCATCGATCCAAGGGTGTTAGCTAGAAGTCAAGGGTAGGCATCACCTTGCACACACAACACCTCCCGATCCCAGAATCTAGATAGCCCAACACTCGAGAGAGTCAAGGCAGAACCCTGAAGGCGGAAATGAAACCTTACCCTGTTCTCTTCTATTCGGTCCAAAATAGGTGAAAGGGGACTAGAGGAGGATAGTATCGAAAATGCCCGCCGCCTTAGTAGGAGGCCGTCTCATAGGGTGCAAAAGGGTACCAAAAGATGGGCAATGAACCCCATAGGTTTAAACAAATATGGGCCTATCTGAATGAGTACCCGGAAGAATAGAAAATGAAGAAAAGGCACCAAAAGATGGGCAATGACCCCACAGGTCAAAGACTTGTCTAAGTAAGTGCCACATGTAGAAAAGACCCGAAGAGGCTGAACCCCAACGGGCAATTTGGGCATGAGTAGAGAAACCCTCCTCAATACCCCCAAATCCTATCAAAGACTTCCTCTATTAATCTTCTATCTTAAAACCCTAGGGTAGGGTGAATTATCCAAACTCAGGGGAAATTCAAACCGATCAAGAGAAGAGGGCAAGAAAGATTCTGGGTAAGGAACCTTATTTTCACGTGGTGTTTATCGCTTGAATCTCGATTAACACTCGAAGATCGATGAATTGTTTCGATACCGGCACATTCTTCACAAAAATAAAAAAAAAATGAATATTTTCAAAAATAAAAAAATGAATATTTTCAAAAATAAAAAAATTAAATATTTTCAAAAAATTTTAAAAAAATGAATATTTTCAAAAATCCAAAAAAAATGTTGAATATTTTCAAAAAAAACAAACAAACAAAAAAGAAGATGAATACTTTCTAAAAATCCAAAAAAAAAATGCATCATTTAACTTGACATAACCTTGATTTTTGTCTTTGCTAGCATTCATATTTATTCTTAGTTTTGCATGTTTCATTTCTGCATTGCATATTTATCTTCATTATCACCCCATTAAGAGGGCTCCTCCCTTTGACCTAAGTCAAAGTTGGCCATAATAGGCAAAGGGATGAGTCGTTGTGAAGATCTAATCATCTTTTATCAAGTGTTTTCAGGGACTTTAAAATAAGAGGAGAAGGTTCTCTTAACGACAGTGTTTCAGGATTCTAAGATCAAGAAGGGAGTGACTCTCACCATAGCAGGTAAGCTTTCTTAACCCTTATCTTATTCATTTTCAGTCATTTTGTTCATATTACCTTGTTAATAAGGCTACCCCCCTTGACATGTAAGCAAGGCAAGATGACAATAGGCAAGGGGGTAAGCCATAGAGCAGATCTGACCCCTTTATTAAGTATTCCAGGAAATAAACATGAGTTAAAAAGGGGGAAATCTCGCCAACAGGTAAGTTTCTTAACCTTACTGTCTTCTTTATTAACAGTTACCATCTTCAAGAGGCTTCCGCCCCTTGACAAGGTAATTTTCTGAAACAAGGTAAGATTCTATTGAATTTTCACTCAAACTTGCTACAAAAAATTCATTGTTTATTCAAAATAAAAACAACATGTCTGACAAGCTAAAGCAGGAAAAGAAGACCCTCAAGCAAGCAAAAGCTTCAACACGGAGATGTAGCGACGCTTCTGATCAAGGTCCTCCTCGATCAGGAGGCCTGGGTGGCACACCCGACTCATCTCCCACAAGGCAATGGCTGAGATCGCCTCCTCCTCGTTATCCGCTGAGCCAAGCTTCCTGCCCTTGATAGGTGGAAGGTGGGATAGCTTGGGCAACTCGTACCGAGGCAAGCCGATCTGAGAATGGCAACGATGGGCGTTGTATAGCACAAAGGCCAAACCGGTAACCAAGCGGAGATCAACGCCGGGCATAAAGCACACCTGGAAGTCCTTCTGCATCAGGGCAGTAGAAGAGTGCAAGAAGCTGGAACGGTTCATGGAGGCAAAGTGAGCACGGCACTCTGGCCTCTTCTTCACCGATGCACACCTGTTGTCAACTCTCTCGCCGAAGCCGAGTGCATCAACATATGGGAACAAGGGGCTACGGTGGAAGAGCTGCGACCTGGTGGCCACCTCGCCGGCTGGATCGAACTTGAAGTAAAGATCGGCCCAACAAGCCAGTAGAAGCGCACTGCCGAAGGGAGGATGACCCACACAAGCTGCGGACAGTCCGCAGTACAAGAAGCCCAAAACTGAAGGCCCCAACCACGCACCGCTCCAGATGCCGCGGATGCACGAAAGCTGATCAACCTCCAGGAAACCATCCTCCGCAGGAAACAAGAACACCGCGGCAAGGCAAGCCGTGAAACACTTTGCACCGCGTAGAATCCGGTCCTCGTCCAGACCAGGAGCCGTCAGAAGAGAAACTGTCTAGGCCGCCAACTTGGGAACACTAATTCGCTTGCCAGCCAACAAGGTGCTGATCTGCCGAGCCTCGACAAAATCCTGCAAGAATTCCAAGCAAGAGAGGGGTCCTGAAGGGATGAACATACCTTCGGTTTCTCCCTTCTTAGTCCGAGGGAGGCCAAGAAGGAGCTCCGCCTCTTCAAGAAGAACCGTACACTCAAAGCTGCTGAACACGAGCGTATGAATGTCGGGATGCCACAACTCAACAAGAGCTCCCATCAAGCCGAAGTCAAGGGAGTAGCCTGAATATTGCTTAGCATGGATCAAGAGCCCAGTTAAGCCCCAATCTCGAAGAATCGCTCTGACCGACAAGCCAAGGATGTCAAGCAAGCCGGAAAGCCAGGGAGGAGAGCAATACCGGCGAGGCCCAGGGAAGTTTGGGTAATCCTACACCCAAACAGGAGGTAAAAGATAATTCTTTAAGGAAAAAGAAGAAGAAAATGGTTGAAAGCTAAAATTGGCAGCGAACTTACCAAGTCGGCGCCGATTCTAGCCTTCAAATGACCCGGTACACTTGAAACACCTCGAACCGAGCCAACACGCTGCTTTTTCGAAGGAGGAGCCATCCTGGGTGTTGGTAGGACGATCTGGTCGTCCTAAGAGGTGTTTATATAGGGGAAATCAGTCCCGATTTGAATTGGATTCGGATCCGGTCAAAACAGGAAACTGGGATCGAACGCTCCCCCGAAGTGGGGGCGTGCAGGCCGCGCCCCCAAACATAGGGCGCGCTGGCCGCGCCCCCCAACTGAGGGCGCGCAGGCCGCGCCCCCAGTTCGGGGGCACGTTCGGTCAAATTCTTTGAAAATTCTTCAAAAATTCAAAAAAAAATCAGCAAAATTTGTTAAATCAAATATATTTATGTTTGATCTTTATTAAGGTCGAGTGAACATCATTGTTCATTCGGAACTAACATTTTGATGAAAGACAAGAATTGCTTGCAGAAACAGAAGAACGGACATGGGAAACCCCCATAACTTGTCGACTAGCATATATGTCGCTAGTCATGTGTTATTATCTTATGCATTATTTGTTGAAGACCATGAGCATGGAGAAGACTTGACCCGAGATCCCCTTCATCAAAATCTATGACGGTCGGGTCATCTCTAATGCTCACGGATAAGCCAAAGTTGTGTTGTGAGGGACGATGGTTCCTGAATGGGTATCTTGACCTCATAGACAATCTATATCTTCAACTATTTGTTATACAAGTTTTGTTTTTGTTTTCTTGAGCCCAACATGCATCATATAGTATTAGTTGCATTGCATTTTTCATTATCATTGCATACATCCTTTTAAAAGTTTCACCTTCTCACCCTCTTGTATCATAATTCCGATCATTCTGAATCCCATCATGTTTTATAATCCCACCGTGTTCTCTAATCCCACCATGATCTCTAGTCCCACCAACCTCTCTAATATCCCACCATGTCTATTAATCCCACCGTGTTCGGTAATCACTTTGTACCCTCAAATCTTTCATTTCTTTTCACCACTGTGGCCATTGCAACTTCTTTGCTATTCATCCCACCATGGCAGCCAATTCGTCCCGCCAAGGGCCTTCTATTTGATTATAACTTGCACCGTCACTATCTTCACGGTCTATGCTTAAACATTTGCCTTTCGGAATCTGAGATCATTCCATTCCGAATCAAATCTTGTCTCTTGGAAGACTTAAATGAATCAGAGAGCCTGAATGTGCTTGATTGGTATTCTTTTACTTTTTCAAAACAAATCTCTTTCTAAAATTTTAGCCCATCAAAGTACAGGAACACCGCAAAGATCGAGTTACCGGTTGATGATGAACCTACGAGCCCATGTTTCGGGGACTCCCCACCGCATTGGGGGTTGGCTATTCTTCTCTCGTGCCAATGGCACATCTCTTACCGATCGAACATAGGAAGACTTGATGAAACATGGCGGTTAACCAGGAGACTTGAGGAGATTCGTCTTGCCGAATCTGATCGTTAAGCGTGACTATATCTACACCTTGATGCCACCTTTTCAGTCTATCACCATTTCGTTCCACTACGTTCCACTACGTTCCACTACGATCCATCTCGCATCGCTACGCTTTCTCTATGTTTCACTCCGCTCCGTTACATGCCATTCCCTTGCAAAGCCGACATCAAGGCGAGGCAAGCTGTAGACACGCCAAATTGGCCTAATTCGGAGCCTCAGACTCTTATTCCATAGGCGATATTCTTTTACTTAACCGTTATTTGATCTGGATTACCTCGTGGACATGAGCTAAGGACATTGGTGGAGCCCCTTGTGAGTTGAGAATGGACCAATGATTTCCGGAATATTGTCGTAACCATCAAGCGAGAGCCGCACGAGAACTATAAAAACATGAAGCCTGCTCGATGACCGACCTTGAATGGTCCATAATTGAAGGTCTCGGGAGTCCTGCATGTGTTCCGTACTATTCAGGGTTTCCGAGAAGTCATTTTGGTAGGCGCCAGTTAATGACGGCCTTCGTTACGGCTTTTTCAATCTGTACTGACACGGCTATCCCGGACCACACGTTAGGCCTTTCCGGTCATCACCGGGTCTTTTCGGGTCATCCGGGTCGATTCTAGCCGAATATTTTCATTAACCGGGGCCATACGGAAATTTCGGTCAATTTTAGGGTTTCCCCGCTTTTTCGAGTTTCGGTTCACGTTTACCAGGTTAATCTCAGATTTTTCGATGATTTCGGGTTTTCCGATCGTACCGGACTTGTTCGGTCATCATTTTAAGTCATCCCGAGTTGACCCGAGATTTCTCGATCGGAACCGTGCACTTTCGGATCTTCGCCACGGGTTTCAGCTTTCTACGAGAGGGTAAATCGGTAGAAAGCCCCGTGTGAACATCTCACGAGTCATGCCGGCTGGTTTACCGACTTGAGGAGGTGCGTTTGAAGGCCCTCTTTCCAATGCGACAAACGGGAGCTGAATCGGCCATCCCGTTTGCAAGATACGGCTCGCGGAACACGCGCGCAGGAGAGAGAGAGAGTACCGCGTCCCCACTCCGCTTGAAAGGGGTCTGCGCACTCTCAACCCGGGGGCGCGCCCTGCGCGCCCTCAAACTTGGGGCACGTCCTGCGCGCCCCCGGTTCCTTTGAAAAGCGGTGGCGCGGTTGGTTTCTGAAAATCGAAAATTGCCCCGATTAGCACCTTCTAAACCGGATTTTTAGAAAGTTTCCGCGGTTGATTTTCGATTATTTGTACCGCACCCCCGGTTCGGGGGTGCGTTACGTATGTCAAGTCGAATTTTAGCAATTTCCGGAAGTTTCCGGCGATTTTTAGCAGTGAGACGCGTAACGCGCCCCCGCTCCCTTTGAAACAGGGGCCACGTAGACCGCACCCCCTAAGTGGGGGCGCGCCTTGCGCGCCCTTGGTTTGAGGGCGCGCCCTGTGTGCCCTCGTCCCCTTTGAAAAGCGGGGGCACAGCCGGTCCAGTTTCCATTTTTTGCACCGGCTTCCTTCCCCTATAAATTGAGGGCCATTCTCAACGACCCAAGGTTAACTCCCCGTGCCTAGCTCGTCTAGAGGTCGTCCAAGCTCTTCTCCAAAGCCGTCCCAACGTCTAAAGGCGATCCGACATTGAGAGATCGATCCCGAAGTGAAGGAGAAGGCTCGATCCGGGTGTTCTGCATCAGCTAACTTCATCGACTTCTGAATAAAATCCGGGACTTCATCTGCAAAAGTCTTCAACATAGAAGTCGTTTATCTCTTCATCCTCTTTCACCTCTAACTGACGGTACTCAATTCTGACTTTCCTTTCGTTTGTGGCTATTGCTGCACTGAGGGCACGCATCCAGGTTCTGTTTTCCACATCCTCTTAATTTCAGAATTTTTACAGACTTATACAGAAGAATTTCGGAGAAATCATCAACATAGTAACTCTTCCTCTCCGAGTCTTCTGTCTACTCCAACAAACGGCACTCTATTCTAACATCAGGGTCGTTCGTAGCATCCTCTTCACCAAAGTCGCGCCAGAAGGGTGCAAAGCTACCCGAACCGGCCTTCTTCAACCAACTCGGCTTCAACTCAAGCCGATCCATTCCATAAGCTTCCTCAACTCATTTAACTCAGTTCATTTACTGTTTTAAAGCATATTTTAGTTCATTTGCATCATTTTTTACATAATCAAAAATACAAAAAAAGGGGTTAAGGCTCACCCCGAAGCCGGTGAGTCCAATTCCAATTGCTTCTTTCTCATCTTTTTACTACAGTTACTACACTTCCCATAGTTCTAATCGTTTTCTTTCACTTGGTTTATTGTTCTAGTTGCATAGGTCTATCAAGCTAGCATCGGTTGGAGACTCTTCTTCATCGGCCGGCCGAGGAAGAAGAAGGTTGAACCCATATCCCGATCTCCCGCGCTAGCCGCTAAGGTACATGGTCAAATCAACTCATATCTTGTTTTTATTCTATAAAGCGGAGCCCGCGGCTCCTGGCGACCACCTTTTACTTATGTTCTAATTTCATCTCCGCCTCACTCTCCTCCCACATGACCTGAACCATCTCCGGTGCTTGAGCGATGCCGTGAGATGAAAGTTCGGGCATCAATGTGAGTGTGGGACCGAGGTGAGGATCTTTTACTGCTTTTCAAGTGTTTTTCGATTCACTTCCCTCTTTCCCCTATTCTATCTTTCACCTTCTCTTGAGGTGCCGATCCGGAACCTGTTTCTGGAGTCGACAATAGGTGCTACATATAAATATTAATATACCTTTGGAATATCATATATTTAAGGTATAATCTGTAGCACACACCACATATCAAATATGCATTAAAACATAGGTGATAATGGACTTAACTCTAAGCATACACCTAAATACACCTAAGGCACCCCTATAGGTGCAATTCCTTGCTTCAGAAGCTTGAGTTGGCATGCTCCCACTTCAGAATGGTGCTTCTCCAAGTGGACCCGCTCTCCATTCTACCACGAACCGGCTTCTAACAATTACAAGCGGCTAAAGGGTACATAGTCCGACAAATGTACAACTCATAATAAGAAACCATGGTTTTAACCAAGGGGAGTACACAAATGGGGGGATGGTAGAATGTACAATCAGATTGTATAGAGAGAGAGGAGGCACACGCAAGCCCCATTTAATTACATAACTAACTTAATTAACCAAGCAATCAAAAGCAAAGTATATTTAAGTCCATGATCACCTCCATACACACATCAACATTCATCACATGAACATAGAGCGCATACGTGATAATTATATGAGATATATCATATATACCATCATAAAATTATATATTGTAGTTTTTTTAAATTCTAAATTTTATGCTCGTCAAATTTTCATAAAATTAATAACATGAAATGCACATATAAACAATTTACATGTATAAGACAAGCAATATTAAAACATTCAAACGATTCATGCTTTTCCAAAATTTCTCGGAACATTAAATTAATGTCCAAATCATAATTCTTCAAAGTCACATTTTTCAGAATTTATTTGAACACTAATTTAATCAATAAATATTTTAAAAAAATTTTAAAATCATTTATAAAATGATTCTATGGCAACCAAAGTCCAAAACTATTTAACAAGTTCATAAAAATTTTTATAAACCTATTAAATAATTTCTTAGAACTTATATAATCATTAATTTTATTAATTTTGATCTTAAACAAATTTTAAAATAAAAATAAAAAATCCAATGACAAAAATAGTAAAACTCTATTTAATAAGTCATTAAACACTTTAATAACTCATTAAATAAATTCTAAATTTTTTTATAATTTTTATAGAATTTTTGGCAATTTTTCGGATCAAAAATGAATTTTAAACAATTTAAAATTATTTTCAAATTATATTAACTGGTGGTGCATTGCGCTGACCAATTGGCGCTTGCCACGACACCGACGGGGTCACTGCGATTTCGCCACATACCCCGCGGCTGCGCCGAACTGCTGGCTGTAGACACGCCAATTTGGCCTTATTTAGAGCTTAAACCATTATTCCATTGGCAACATCTCTTTTAGACCATCAAAATCATGATGAACCACCCTTTTGTATGAGCTGAGGTTCTTATTGGAAATATGAGGATGATTTTCTAATTTCTAATCAAATTCGTGTTTGCCGAACAAGAGACTCTTGGTGGTGTGCCATATTATGCTTTTCTCAGCATATCATCTACTTGAAAATTTTTCACAGGATTATGTGGACATAAAATGAAGAAGTCCTCAACATCAATAATCTTCCCCTATGAGTTCTCTTTTCAATGCAACAAACGGCATTCAATTCTGATCTACCATTTGTCCGCAGCACCTTTTAGAAGTCAGATGCGCAGTTCTGTCCACACGCAGCACCAATCAAGCCCAATTGCATGCAAGCCCAGCCCATTGGGCACATATCTGACCAATTCACGACCTTACCTTCCTTTTTCCTCCTCCATATCACTTGTTACAGTATCTGGAAGCTTCATGGTCGAAATTAGCATCATCTAATGATGGCAATCCAACTTGTTGTCTTGTATATCAAGACTTGCCATTTTTAGACTAGATTTGTTTCCTCTTCAAGTGGAGGCATATTTTGAGCATGGAGAAGGTGATCCACGGTTTTAAATCTCTCTCAATAATTTAGGTAAGTTTCTAGATACCTCAGGATGAAAATCAGCAACATTAATTGAAGGAAATCCAACCTATGGTCGGATGTATCAAAACTTGCTATTTTTTATCTGGTTCTCATCCCCTATAAAGGGAGACTCATATGAACGACCTAAGGAGGGCATCCCCATCCTCCAGCACTTCTCTCTTCGTCCTCCAGCCACCCTAGGCTCTTCCCAATCTCCCCAAATAGTTCTATCTTCGTCCCGGTGCCCGGAGATCATCCCAAAGTGAAGAAGAAGCCGGTCTATGCTCCAACGTGCTGCACTGCTGATCATCGGATTCTACAGATATTTCTAGTCATTTTCTGGCCTGACTTCCTTCATACGAAGTGTGTTTCATCAAGATATATTTCTTCTCCAACAAACAGAGATCAATTCTGACGTTTCCTCTGCTTGTTATGGCTTCAACACCGGCGCTGCAAAGACAGATCCGAAGTCTTCTCTTCTAAGTCATCATCTTATCAGTCAATTTCAGTACATTTAATGGTGGATTCAACCTATGCATCCTTCATATAAATTGTTACCCGGTGAGTTATCTTTTATCTCCAATAAGAATCATTTAATTTTGATATCTGTGGTTCTTATAGCATATCCTACATCGACATTGTGCTGGGAGTTTCCAGAACTTCATTGTCCAAGATCCGAATTATCAGGTAAATTCAGATTACTTATCATAAGATTCAAGCAATTTTGTCTTCATATAAAACCACCCTCGGTGAGTTATATTTATTTTGAAATAAATTTCACTTGATTCTTACATCGGTGCTGTCCTCTACGGTCTCTGCATCAGAGCCGCGCAATTTACATTAAATCTGTCCAACCCGGTTGCCACTTTGCCTGGGTTGTGTTGTCTTTAACCATTTATATTCTTTTTTCTTCATTAAAATCATTTAGTTAACATTTAAGAATCATTTTTATTCAGTTTTACATCATTTCATACATCATAAAAAAACCAAAAAAAGAGGGGTTAGGGCTAACCCCGAATCCGGTGAGTTTGTTTCCAATTGTTGTTTTATGTTATTACTTTTACAAGTTACTACACTTCACTCAGTTCTAATCCTTCTTCACTTGTTTTCTTAGTTTATTGTTCTAGTTGCACAGGTTTATCAAGCTAGCATTGGTTGTGGACTCTTCTTCATCGGCCGGCCGAAGGGGAAGAAGGTTGAACTCACATCCCAATCTCCCACGCTAAGGTACACACGGTCAAATTCAACTCATTTCTTGATTTACATTCCATAAAGCGGAGCCCGCGGCTCCTGGCGACCACTTTTTCAATATTCTCATGCATTAAGTCATTTATTCCTCACTCTCCTCCCACATGACCCGAACCCTCTCCGGTGCTCGAGCGACGCCGTGAGATGAAAGTTCGGGGATCAATGTGAGTGTGGGACCGAGGTGAGGACCTTTTACTGCTTTCTGAGTGTTTTTCGATTCACTCCTTTTTCCTATTCTATCTTTCACCTTCTCTTGAGGTGCCGATCCGGAACCCATTTTCCGGAGTCGACAGCTTTTTGGCGACCACGGTGGGAAGACCAATGTCTTTAACCGTGCTAGCTTGATTTGTTTGTGCAACTAGTTTCATTCTAATTCAGTTCTAGTCACTAGACTATTTGTTTTGTTGCATGATTGCTTGTCTCATTTGCATATCGCATGCTCTATTTACTTCATTTCATTTCATGTTTTCATATTGATTGCTTCTTCTCCTCCTACCCTCCATTTTTATTTTTGCATTAGCTTTTGCATCGGGTACCGGACTTGCTCCGATCCGTAGGGCATTCGAGGCGGGGGCTCTCTCTCCCAACACACCCTCACCCTCCAAACACCTTCTTGGTGGATTCTAACCTCTCTTCTGGGATATTCCTTCCTAGTTGATTTGGTTGTTTCCATCAAGGCCTCCATAAGTCCCCATCCGTGGAGTATTCCCCTCCGCACGATTGGGCCGGTTGTACCACTTCCCAAAACCCGAAGAACCCAAGTACCTACTCGTGGTGATTGAGTGACAACCTTAGGTCTTGAAGATTGAAGCAATAGGAACCATACCCATTTGAGTGAACAATTGCTAACAATCTATCTAATCTAAGGTTTCAACCCAAAAATTGTCGAGTAGTCATTTTAAAAACTTATTTGCATAACTTGCTTGCTCACCAAAAATTGAAAACAACCAAAAAAAAATTTTCTTCTTTCAAAACACCTAAAAAAACAAAAAAAAACATTTTTAATTTAGTGTTCAACTTGTTTTCCAACCAACCAAATTGAAACAAAAAAATCAAACAAAACAAAACATAAAAAAATTCTTCAAATTGTGTGCTTTGCTTGCTCTCTTTTCTAACCATCTTTCTAGAAAGATCGACAGGATGCCCATGATGCTAAGGTCTGGAAGTCACGTTGGGAGGTCGGACTACTACAAGCTACAACAACCCATGGTCCAACTAGAGGGCCATGTCAATGCCGTCAGAGAACCTGAAGTTCAAAATCCTACTCATCCACCTGCTTCACTTAGTGTGGAACAAATCCTTCATGGTCTATCTCTCCACCTTGATCCCGAGACCTTTGCAGTCATCCAATCTGCCACTAAGAGCAAGATGCCCACCAATCAAGATCCAGTCAAGGGAGATCGAGCTCTATCACCACCTCAATCGGTAACTAGGCCCCTCATCATCAACTCTCCTGCACAATCTTGCCGTGCTACCTTGCCTACTCACCCTGTTGTGGGTCACCCACCTGATTCCATGCTAGTTCCTACTTCCAACCCACCTCTTCTAGCCCGTTCATCTAAATACCTTGCACCGGTGGCTCAGGAACCCAGCCTCACTCAAGCATTCATGGACAAACTCAACCAAATGGATGAGCACTTTGAAGAGTTGAGGCATCGTTTGGACTCGAAGGCCATCCCTAAAATATCTACTCCATCTTTCCATGTCCCACATATCCCTCCATCACAAACACCAGCCTACCATCGCTTCAATGGCTCAGGTGATCCCTTCACCCATGTCAATGATTTCTAGAGCAAATCATCTCGATGGCATAATGATAGAAAGACCCTTGCCTTTCTTTTTAGGAGATCTTTAGAGGGTGCAGCCCTAGATTGGTTTTTTTCATTGAACGAAGTAGAGATATGGGATTTCGAAATTGTCAAGGCCAAATTCTTGAAACGATATGGGCCAGGCTATTCAATAATTGGGGAAGTAAAAAGAGACATGGAATTAATACAATATCATGATGAATTGAGGCCCATGGCTGAGAAGAACATTGATGCTATGCACCAACCTAAGAGCCCTCCCCAACCCCATCTAGATCATCATCTTCGGCCAACTCCTCGACGTCAGTTGATTAGGCCACCCATGCCCCAATCTCAGCCGGTCATGCAACCCATGTCAATGGAACAATCAATTGTGCATAATCAAGCTCCTCTTGTCAATTGTGACAACACCTCATTACCTAAACCGGCTCCCCAGCCTTCAACTTCACCAACATTTCTTAAAGTCCATCAGCCAATCATCCAACCATTGGCTTCTCAGCCTATTCCAACAACAACCCCTCGGCTAGCCACGCAAGCCTTGTCCCCTCAACCCACTTCACCAATGGTCCCTCGACCAATCATTCATCCTAAGCCGATCGAGCAAACCCCGGCTTCTCAACCAATCCCACCACATAGGGATCCTCCTCAGTTGGTTGCACAACAACCAATCATTTCTTCTATTACTCTTGCCCCAATAAAGGAACCAATCACTCCTACTATTCTTGCTCCTGCTGTAGTAGATGAATCAGACACTTCAACCCTTCAAGCTCCTGCCATTGCAGAGGAATTAATAACTCCAACCATTTGTGCTCCTGCCATGGCAGAAGAATTAGCTTCTCAACAAGATCAAAGTCAGCTAGTAGGGGAGGTCGAACCAAACCCTTCTACCTTTTTGGAATCTCCTAGACTAGGCATGCCCTCTTCCATAGAACATCCTGAGGAGAAGCCTGCTATAGGGAGCTTAGATGAAGGAATCATAAACTTAGTTGATTGTCAAGGACTAGGCAAGGATTCTTCAGGTATAGATCAACTATCGTCATTATTGGAATTGATCCCTGAAGATGGCCAGATTGAATTGACCCCTGAACTGAAAAATAAGGAGATAGAATTGGTCAATGAAATGGGGAATGAATCGACAAGTCTCATGAAGGATGTATACCTTAGCAAGGGGATACTAGGACCTCCTCCAGCTAGGCAGGTAAATCCCTTAGCATCAATCTTAGGGCCACGACCCTTACCCCATTCTTCTCTTAAGCAACAATTCGGCCTATGGGCCCACGATCAATCAATTTTAGGGCCACGACCCTTTATTTATTCTCCTCCAAATCAACGATCGGGCCCATGGGCCCACAATTCCTCAATCTTAGGGCCACTGCCCTTTCTTTATTCTTCTTACAACCATCAATCAGGCCCATGGGTCCAAAATTTGTCAATCTTAGGGCCTTGGCCCACACCCCATCCCACTCAATCGGGCCCTTATGCCCCATTTTTGGGCTCTTATGCACCTTTTCATCAACTGGGCCCATGTGCCCCTTTCCATCATCCGAGCCCACGTGCCACCTTTATCCAACCGGGCCCATGTGCCCCTTTTAATCAACCAGGCTCTTATGCCCCTTTTCTTCAACCGGGCCCACATGCCCCTTTTAATCAATCGGGCTTGCATGCCCCTTTCCTTCAATTGGGTCCATATGCCCCTTTTCCCCAACTGGGCCTACGTGCCCCTTTCCTTCCATCGGGCCCACGCGCTCATAATTCTCCCCAATCGGGCCCATGTGCCCTTAATTTTTCTAAATCGGGCCCACGTGCCCACAATTCACCTAAATCGGGCCCACGTGCCCGCAATTCACCTCAACCGGGCTCACATGCCCATGTTTTTCTACAACCGGGCCCATGTGCCCAAATTTCTTCTAAATCGGGCCCACGTGCCCACCTTCCAACAAACTCGGGCACACATGCCCACACTCCTTCAACTTCGGGCCTGTATGCCCCCATTTCTTCACCAACGGGACCACGTGCCCAAACTTCTTCAAAATCGAGTCCCCGTTCCCCCACTTCTTCGAATTCGGGTTTGCGTACCCATACTCTTCAATGGCGCCAGCGAGCCCATCACAAATCACAATCTTGCTCCCAACTATCTAAATCGGGCCTCGTGTGCCCACTCTTTTCGTTGGGTCCCTCGGGATCAAACTTCAATCGGGCCTTCGAGCCCATCAACTCCCATCGGGCCCTCATGCCCATCAACATCAACTGGGCCCTCTAGCCCGCCTTCAAATCTTGGGCTCACGTGTCCCCTGATTCCAACCCTTCCCAGGCTTTCAAGCCCACTTTCAACTCACGGGCCCAAGAGCCCATTTTAACTCACTTTTGTTTCCAAGCATGTTTCTTTCCTTTTTGAATTCTCTTTCTTTTCACAAGTTCTACTTTCAACAAAAAAATCAAGGAAGAGAAATTTCCTGGGTGATACCACAATCTTTGCCTTTTACATCATTAATTTTGACTTCGCCATGCTAAATAAGATCCTCCACATCTTTCACTTCATCCTATGACTATGAATCTTCAATCCAATGCAATATGGTGCATATCAAAAGTGGAAGCAGTTGGGCAAGGCAAAGCAAGGCATGGCAGGCAAGGCAAGGCGAGCACAAGCAAAGCCGTCATCAACAATGAACTTCTCCTTCTCTCAGGTATTATATGAAATTGCATTCATCATTATTATGTCATCCGCAAGGCAATATTTTTTTAAAATGATTTTTAATCTCGTATGACACTCTTACTTGAGAGAAATTTATGATTGATGATAACTACTTTTTATCTTATCCTAACAAATTCTTTACATTGCAAGGCATGTTTTCAATTGATTCACCTATGGAATGTAATCTACCTCAAAAATGGAGAGAACTACTAGTATGACTTAAGTCCACATGTTCTAGGTTGTTGTCTAGGAGTCGAGGGTAGATACCATTCTACACACACAACACGCCCCGATCCCAGAATCTGGATGACTTGACACCCGAGAGAAGCTAGGTAAAGCTTAGAGATGGAAGGAAAACCCTTACCCTACTCTCTTCTATTCGGTCAAAGATAGGTGAAGGTGATCAGAGGGGGAGAGTATCGAAAGCATCCGCTGCCCTAGTAGGAGGCCGTCTCAAAAGGTCCAACTTCTCAAATAAAAAAAAGGGTGCCAAAAGATGGGCAATGAACCCCACAGGTTTAAACAAATATGGGCATGTCTGAATAAGTACCCAAAAATGCAGAAAATGAAAAAAGGCACCAAAAGATGGGCAATGACCCCACAGGTCAAAGCACCTGTCCGAATGTGTGCCACAAAAATAGGTTTGTCAATAAAGAAGAAAAGACCCGAAGAGGCCGAACCCCAACGGGCAATTGGGTGTGAGTAGAGAAATCCCTCTCAACATCTCCAAAGCCTATCAAGGACTTTCCCTCAATTCTTCATTCTTACCCCCAAGGTGTGGGTGAACCAACCAAATCAAAGCTAAACTCTATCCGATCAAAGGTTGAAGGTCGGAAAGATTTTGGGTAAGGAACCCCATTTTGCATATGATGTCTACCAACGAACCTAGAAAAAACAACCAAGTAATGAGAACTTGTGTCAATACTGATTTTTCTCTCCCCAAAAAAATATTTTCAAAAAAAAAAACTCCAAAAAAAAGGTTGAATATTTTCAAAAAAAAAACTACAAAAAAATTTGAATATCTTCAAAAACTCCAAAAAAATAAATACTTTCAAAAACTCAAAAAAAAAGAAAATAGCATTTTAAAAAATCCCAAAAAAATGAATCTTTTCAACAAAAAAGAAAACTTCTTTTTCAAATTCAACAAAAAACTTTCAAACTTTTTAAAATATTTTATCACCATGCTTGGTTTGAATTTTCGTCTTTATATTCATATTTAATTTCAATCTCTCATGTTTCAAATTCTTCATTGCATATTTGCTACTTGATTTTTACACTCCTAAGAAGGCTATACCCCTTGACAAAGGTCAAGGCATACTACAACTTGCAAGGGGGATAAGCCGCATTGTTGTTCTAATCTCTTTCTTCTGAGTGTTTCAGGCACAAGAAAAACTTTACACCCCTTGACAAAGGTCAAGGAATACTGTAACTTGCAAGGGGGATAAGCCACATTGTTATTCTAATCTCTTTCTTCTAAGTGTTTCAGGCACAAGAAAAACTTTACACCCCTTGACAAAGGTCAAGGCATACTGTAACTTGCAAGGGGGATAAGCCACATTGTTGTTCTAATCTCTTTCTTCTAAGTGTTTCAGGCACAAGGAGAACTTACACCCCTTGACAAAGGCATGAAGAACAAACAAGGAGAATTGCACAACAAGGCGATGCTCACCACTTCCCTCCCCAAGGATTCTTAGGAGGAGGTGCCACCATAACCTCGGCCTTAACTTTGCCGAGAAACTTTTTGCAGGCGACACTCGCCACTTCCCTCACCTGAGGATTCTCAGGAGGAGGTGTCATCATAACCTCGGCCTCAACTTTGCCGAGAAGCTCACTCTGTGTCCTCATTAGGACACATGAAATCTTTTGAGAATGCATGTCATCACATTGCAAACTCACCGTTATCATTTCCTTTCTTAGCATATATTAGGTGCATTACTATTTATTTTATGCATTGATGTTGAAGACCGTGAATGCAAAGAAGACCAGGCCCGAGATCCCCTTCATCAAAATCCACGACGGTCGGGTCATTCTTTGTGCTCACGGATAGGCCAAAGCTGTGCAATGAGGGACGATGGTTCCCGAATGGGTATCTTGACCTCATAGACAATCTATATCTTCAACTATTTGTTATACAAGTTTTGTTTTGTTTTCTTGAGCCCAGCATGCATCATGTAGCATTAGTTGCATTATATTTTGTTTTGTCATTGCATACATCATTTCATAATCTTCACCTTCTCACCCTCTTGTATCATAATTCTGATCATTCTGAATCCCGATCATTCTGAATCCCACTGTGTTTTCTAATCCCATCGTGTTTTCTAGTCCCAACAACCTTTCTAATATCCCACCGTGTCTGTTAATCCCACCATGTTCGATAATCACCTTGTGCCTTCAAATCTTTTATTTCTATCCCCACTGTGACCACTGCAACACCCTTCTTGCTATTCATCCAACTGTGACAGTCAATTCATCCCGCCAAGGGCCATCTATTTTGATCAGAACTTGCACCGTCATTATCTTCACGATCTATGCTTCAACGATTGCCTTTCGGAATCTGAGATCATTCCATTCCGAATTGAATCTTGTCTCATGGAAGACTTAAATGAATCTAAGAGCCTGAATGTGCTCGATTGGTATTCTTTTATTTTTTCAAAACAAAGCTCTTTTTAAAACTTTAGCTCATCACAGTACAGGAACACCGCAAAGATCGGGTTACCGACTGATGATGAACCTACGAACCCATGTTTCGGGGACTCCCCACCGCGTTGGGGGTTGGCTATTCTTCTCTCGTGCCAATGGCACATCTCTTACCAATCGAACATAGGAAGACTTGATGAAACATGGCAGTTAACCAGGAGACATGAAGAGATTCTCTTTGCCGAATTTGGTCGTTGAGCGTGTCTATATCTACACCTTGATGCCACCTTTTCAGTCCATTTCTATTTATCTCCGCTGCATTCCATTACAACTCATTTCGCTTCTCTACATTCCTCTACATTTCACTCTGCTACGCTACATGCCATTCCCTTGCAAAGCCGACATCAAGGCGAGGCAAGCTGTAGACACGCCAATTTGGCCTTATTTAGAGCTTAAACCATTATTCCATTGGCAACATCTCTTTTAGACCATCAAAATCATGATGAACCACCCTTTTGTATGAGCTGAGGTTCTTATTGGAAATATGAGGATGATTTTCTAATTTCTAATCAAATTCGTGTTTGCCGAACAAGAGACTCTTGGTGGTGTGCCATATTATGCTTTTCTCAGCATATCATCTACTTGAAAATTTTTCACAGGATTATGTGGACATAAAATGAAGAAGTCCTCAACATCAATAATCTTCCCCTCTGAGTCCTCTTTTCAATGCAACAAACGGCATTCAATTCTGATCTACCATTTGTCCGCAGCACCTTTTAGAAGTCAGATGCGCAGTTCTGTCCGCACGCAGCACCAATCAAGCCCAATTGCATGCAAGCCCAGCCCATTGGGCACATATCTGACCAATTCACGACCTTACCTTCCTTTTTCCTCCTCCATATCACTTGTTACAGTATCTGGAAGCTTCATGGTCGAAATTAGCATCATCTAATGATGGCAATCCAACTTGTTGTCTTGTATATCAAGACTTGCCATTTTTAGACTAGATTTGTTTCCTCTTCAAGTGGAGGCATATTTTGAGCATGGAGAAGGTGATCCACGGTTTTAAATCTCTCTCAATAATTTAGGTAAGTTTCTAGATACCTCAGGATGAAAATCAGCAACATTAATTGAAGGAAATCCAACCTATGGTCGGATGTATCAAAACTTGCTATTTTTTGACCTGGTTCTCATCCCCTATAAAGGGAGACTCATATGAACGACCTAAGGAGGGCATCCCCATCCTCCAGCACTTCTCTCTTCGTCCTCCAGCCACCCTAGGCTCTTCCCAATCTCCCCAAATAGTTCTATCTTCGTCCCGGTGCCCGGAGATCATCCCAAAGTGAAGAAGAAGCCGGTCTATGCTCCAACGTGCTGCACTGCTGATCATCGGATTCTACAGATATTTCTAGTCATTTTCTGGCCTGACTTCCTTCATACGAAGTGTGTTTCATCAAGATATCTTTCATCTCCAACAAACAGAGATCAATTCTGACGTTTCCTCTGCTTGTTATGGCTTCAACACCGGCGCTGCAAAGACAGATCCGAAGTCTTCTCTTCTAAGTCATCATCTTATCAGTCAATTTCAGTACATTTAATGGTGGATTCAACCTATGCATCCTTCATATAAATTGTTACCCGGTGAGTTATCTTTTATCTCCAACAAGAATAATTTAATTTTGATATCTTTGGTTCTTATAGCATATCCTACATCGACATTGTGCTGGGAGTTTCCAGAACTTCATTGTCCAAGATCCGAATTATCAGGTAAATTCAGATTACTTATCATAAGATTCAAGCAATTTTGTCTTCATATAAAACCACCCTCGGTGAGTTATATTTATTTTGAAATAAATTTCACTTGATTCTTACATCGGTGCTGTCCTCTACGGTCTCTGCATCAGAGCCGCGCAATTTACATTAAATCTGTCCAACCCGGTTGCCACTTTGCCTGGGTTGTGTTGTCTTTAACCATTTATATTCTTTTTTCTTCATTAAAATCATTTAGTTAACATTTAAGAATCATTTTTATTCAGTTTTACATCATTTCATACATCATAAAAAAACCAAAAAAAGAGGGGTTAGGGCTAACCCCGAATCCGGTGAGTTTGTTTCCAATTGTTGTTTTATGTTATTACTTTTACAAGTTACTACACTTCACTCAGTTCTAATCCTTCTTCACTTGTTTTCTTAGTTTATTGTTCTAGTTGCACAGGTTTATCAAGCTAGCATTGGTTGTGGACTCTTCTTCATCGGCCGGCCGAAGGGGAAGAAGGTTGAACTCACATCCCAATCTCCCACGCTAAGGTACACACGGTCAAATTCAACTCATTTCTTGATTTACATTCCATAAAGCGGAGCCCGCGGCTCCTGGCGACCACTTTTTCAATATTCTCATGCATTAAGTCATTTATTCCTCACTCTCCTCCCACATGACCCGAACCATCTCCGGTGCTCGAGCGACGCCGTGAGATGAAAGTTCGGGGATCAATGTGAGTGTGGGACCGAGGTGAGGACCTTTTACTGCTTTCTGAGTGTTTTTCGATTCACTCCTTTTTCCTATTCTATCTTTCACCTTCTCTTGAGGTGCCGATCCGGAACCCGTTTCTGGAGTCGACACTGGCCGCCGTATGCCGCGCGCCCCCGGCGCCTATGCGGTGCAGCCGCGTACCCCCGCCTGGCGCATTGCGCTTTCGCCACGTACCCACGCGTGCTGGCCGGTCCGGATCCAATCCAAACTCTCCGTCTTCTTTGCCCGATAAGGGCGGGACAGATTGCGTGGAAACCCTAGAAAATGTCTGACTTTCAGGCCTTATTTGGGGGTCAAAAGGAGTCCAACAAATCTAAAAAAATATGTGTTGGAATTCTTAAAGAATAAGGATTCTATTTAAATAAGTTTCATATCATGAAAAATTCTATACAACGCGTAGTTTAAGGAGGAAGTTGCCACGGCCGCAATTAACCCAAACTGCAAATATCTCTCAAATCTGGCACCTCCAAGGGCTGTTGAGTGTCCAATAACTTATGGAAACTCTATAAAACTTAATTTCCTATCTTCCCACGTCATTATACAGAGGTATTTGAGTCCAAATGGGCAAGTTCATCAACTCCTCTAATTTTGGCCGGATTTTTCGGATATGATCATCTTAGCAACTTTTCGAACTCCTTACGAACTGGATGGTCAGAATTCATGAGGTTTGCGGCATTGGAAATATATCATCCACGAGAATCAATCAAAACTAACCACACACAGTTTGGTATCTCATACGAACTGCGGTGATCAAATCAAAACTGCTCTGTATACAGTTTCGAGAAAGAAAGAAATCACATGAAATCAAGCCAATTTAGATTCAACTTCGACCAAGGCTTCAACCGGGCTCTGATACCACTGTAAGGAATCAATACATGATAGCGGAAAATATTTGATTCCATAAAACCATGATCTTTGCCTTGATCGATGCTGAATGAGTAAAACCGAGAACCGAATATGAAGTAGAATGAGGGTACCTCATGGGATTTATAAAATATCTCACCATGGATGAAGAAAGGACATTCCTTCTTGATGAAAAATGTTCAAGTATCCGGTCTCTAGCGGTATCCACACGATCTGCTTCAATAGACGAGTTCTCTCTTCCATCGGGCCTCCAGAAACCTTCTAGATCCAAGCTTGACCATGGGAGATTACCTTCTAGAAGAGAGAGGAGGAAGAGAGGATGCTTGGGACGTGCTCCAGCCCTATGGCTTGTTAGGGTTTGGCTTCATGAGCCATTTATATATAGAAGATGGAATTTTTCACAAAAACCTAAAACTTCTATAAAATTACGTCCATGCCCTCATCTTATTGACCAGATCTATTGTTTGTGACCCACTAGGCCCAATAGTCAATTTGGTTGAAGCCTTAATTAATTTAAAAGAATAATTCTTTTAAATTAAATCAAAATTGTTGTCCGATAACAATTTTTATGGCTTTTTGATCATAAAGGGTACAAGCCACATCCTATGATCCGAAATGACTTTGGAGAGTTAAATAACAACCATTGAGCCTTTTCATCATCAATTACTTTCATCATCAATTACCACATGAATTTAAATCCTTGTTCATACAATGTCTCGATCGGTCAGGGTTCGGCACTGGCTGTCAACCCCTAAATATTCCAACTCTATGGGATCCTGTACTCAGATTTGGATCAATTGGAAAAATCCTTTTCCAATTATCCTAAGTACCTTGGCCAAGGATTTAGAGTACTATCCCATAGGACATTCTCTCTCTCTCCTACCAAGAGTGAACGATCTCTTGTTGTCCACTCAATTGTCTCCACTGTGTTTCTCTTGCACCCAATACATCAACTATACTGGACCATCAAGATGGTGATCCATAAGTCAATAATCAAAGTACAAGATACATCTGATAAGACATCTTTGGTGACTCAGGTCAAAGATCCAACCGTGCTATTGTGATGTAAGAATAACCTGATAGGCAGCCCGGTAAGATACCGATCAGGTTTTCCTAAATTGGTCGGTTCAGTGAACTCATTCCATTAATGAGCACCTATGCGTGTATCTCAGTGTTCCCACACTGATGACCAATGAGATCGGTCATTCTCATCATATGAGAAGACATCACACACACTAGTCTATCCAGATTCTTGATGTCCCATCTCAAGGATCCTATGACTAGGAACATTTAGATCATATACCTTTAGATAATCGATCTCATTATCATGATCTCATCATGATTCAATCATCATTGCATGTGATCAATGACTTCATTACGATATACGCTTCTTATAAAAGCTAGTAACGAAGTTTTGCCTATTTAATTGAATGAGATATTCCTAGAAATGTTGAATCATATCATATATGGTTGGCTTGTAGGGCATACATTTCTATCACTATGATCTCAAATGATTATAGGATTAATATTATCTCCATTGAGCATTTTCATCATCAATCACCGCATAGATATAAAGCCTTCAACTATTCAATGTCGGATAGGGATATGGCATCGACTATCAACCCCTTAATGTATCAACACTACAGGATCTTGACTCGATATTGGATCAATTGGAAAACTATTTTACAATTATCCTGTCGACCTTGTCTAGATATTTAAGGGACTATCTTATAAAATATTTACTCTCACTTACTGAGAGTGGACAATTTCTTATTATTCGCTGAATTATGTCTATTGGTTTTCCCTTATACTCAAACCATTATTTTATAGGATTATAAAATTGACAATTCATAAGTCAATGGTCAAAGTACAATATCCATCTAAGAAGACATTTTTGACAACTCGGGTTAAAGATCCAACAATGATGATAAAAAAAACTTTGGTCGACAATTATGTAAGATACCATTCAGAGTTTATAATTCTACCAATTAAATGAATGCATTTATATAACGAACATATGTATGTGTATCTCAATTTCCCCACACTAATGACTAAAGAAATTAGTCATCATCATCATATGAGAAAACATCATATATACTATTCTATTAGGACCTTTGATGCCTTGTCTCAAGAATCTTTTGACTAGGAATATTTAAATTACATACCTTTAAATGATTGATCTCACTATCATAATCTCATCATGATTCAATCATTATTGCATGTGATCAAGAACTTCATTATAATGTACGCATCTATTAAGAGCTATTAATGAAGATTTAGCTACTTAATTGAATGAGATATTTCTAAAAATATTGAATCATATCATATATGATTGTCTTATAAGATATACATTTCTATCAAGTGCCAATGTTGAGGTGTGATGAACTCGGTAGAGTACCACTAGCAACTTCCACAAGCAACTGTACTATTTGTCAAGGAAGTTCCATCATAATGGTTGTGAGCAGATACTTATCGAGAGTCAATTTCTCTCATAGTCGTCAGCACAGTTTAGTTGGAACTTACTCTGCCTTCGCTCTATGGTTGGAGATTCCCTTATGAAGTGGTTTGGAGACCAAACTAGGCAATGTGAAGCTAATAGGCGCTTTGACGGTATCGGTTATTATCGAGTAAGCTTGGATCCGAAATGTTTGACATGAATCCAAATCCAAACATCATAGTGTTTACAGATTCCAATTCAGATTCAAACTAAACTAATAGGATCTAGGTTCGGATCTTAATGAACCCGACTCGAATCGAACCTATTGACAAGTCTAGATATTAGAACATTTTAGGGCTAATAAGTGTCTCAAAATGTCTCAAAATTATATTTGTATTAAGCTCATTAATGTGATGATCCTACCACTTTCTTTCAAGATTTGACATGCTAAAATAATAACATGGTCTAGTAGGCAACAATGATAAGCATTGCTATGCAGTGTGGCAATCTACCATTGATGACAAAATAATTCATGAACATAATCATATTGATAGTGGGTAATTGTTTTTGTATTCTGAACAAGATATCTTACACTATTACATTATCAAAGTCAATAAAATAAATGCACTTTCACACTATTTAATCCCTATAAATATCTTTGTGTGGTAAATTTTTAGAACAATGCTTTTGGATAATTGCTTATTAGTGTTAAAGGAATATGAATATCCCACTTGTAAGGAATCGTCCATAAAAAATTGATGCGGCGAAAGTGACGATTCCTATGTGTTCCTTTAGAATCTGTCTCAATTGAAATCGAACGACGAAAATCGAAAACCGATCAAATCGGGTTCGAATATACCTGATAGGAATTCATATTATCCCATGGAGAGGAAGGAGATGAGCTTCTCACGCTCTTCAAACCGTTCAAATGTCCGGTCTCCAGCAGTATCCACACGAACTTCATCCACAGCAGGTTTTCCCTTCGCGTCGGCCTCGAGAACTCTTCTCGAACGGAGCTCCATCGACCATGGACACTTTCTAGAGAGAGGAGGAGGTAAAGAGGAGGCTAGGGACGTGGTTTTCACCCTTGGCTTGATTGGGTTTGGCTGAAACCATTAGTATTTATAGAAAATTTTGGGAACTTTTCACAAAACCCAAAATCTCCATAAATTACACCCTTGCCCCTATACTTGTGGATAAGTCCTTTTGTGTGTGACCCACTAGGCCCAATAGCCTATTTTGTTGAGGCCTAACTAAAATAGAATAATTTTATTTAATTTAATTAAATCTGTTATCCGATAACAGATTAATCAGCCTACCGATCATAAAGGGTACAAGCCACATCCCATGATCCCAAATGGCTATGAGGATTATCTCATCTCCATTGAGCCTTTCCATCATCAGTTACCGCATGGATATAAACCCTCATCCATCCAATGTCCCGGTCGGAAAGGGGTACGGCATCGACTGTCAACTCCTTAGTGTACCGACTCTATAGGATCTTGTACTCGGAATTGGATCATTTGGAAAACTCCTTTTCCAATTATCCTATCTACCCTGGCCGGGGATTTAGAGTACTATCCCATAGGACATTCACTCTCACTTATCGAGAGTGGACGATCCCTTGTTGTCCGCTCAATTGCCTCCATCGGGTTTTCCTTGTGCCCGATCCATTGCTATACTAAACCATCTATACGGTGATCTATAAGACAATGGCCAAAGCACAAGTTCCACCCAACAAGGCATCTTTGGCAACTCAGGTCAAAGGTCCAACCATGCAATCGTGATGATAGAAAACCTTGATTGACAGTTCGGTAAGATACCATTCAGGATTTCTAATTCGGTCAGTTTAGTAAACTCATTCAACTAATGAGCACCTGTATGTGTATCTCAGTGTCTCCACACTAATGACCAATGAGATCAGTCATCCTCATCACATGAGAAGACATCACATACACTAGTCTATCCGGATCCTTGATGTCCCGTCTCAAGTATCCTATGACTAAGAACATTTAGATCAAATACCTCTAGATGATCAATCTCATTATCATGATCTCATCATGATTTAATCATCATTGTATTTGATCAAGGACTTCATTATGATATTCGCATCGAATAAGAGCTTATAATGAAGATTCGCCTAATTAATTGAGTAAGATATATTTAGAAATGTCAAATCATATCATATATGATTAACTTGTAGGGCATACATTTCTATCACCACTCTCATTGAAGAATATCAAGAGTCTAAGTATAGTCCCATCCATTTTGCAGACTTTATTATGGATTTTTCATAAGTGGAATATGTACCTCATAAATATAGTTGGCTTGTGCCATTATCACCGTCATAACCCAACATCAAGATCATTTTTATTTATTATTTTGTCTGTGCATTTGTCATTACTTGTGAATTTAGATAGGCATGAAATATTGATTATAATTATAATTTTCAAAGAATTTAGATATCTTTTAACTAGAAAGTATAAACTTCAAATTTATATTATTTTTTAACAAAAATAATTAAGTTAAAATTTTGTTAAAGAAGTCATTTAGCAACATGAAGATTATATTTTGTCCTAAATGACAAAACATTAATTTGGTATGAATTATAGTTTAAAGACAAATAGTCAAAAGTCAGAAAAACAATAATTTTTTGAAGTCTTGTAGATATAATGGATTTAATTAAATTATGGCTTTATGTATACCAATATAAAATAGGATGGTATCTAAGTATATTAACAATTATTGTACCTCTAAGGTTTTTGTAATATCATAAAGTTAAATAGTTTATGTACATGGTGTTGTTAATATTAATTATGAGATGGACTTTAAACCAATATACTAGGGGTTAAAATAAAATTCTTCTCAATATCCATAGATAATCTTTGATTGCTAAAGAAGCTTCTAGTCTTTGGTGGAAGGCTAAGGTGACCTAAGTATCTTCTAGATATAGGACACTTGGAAGATGGCAATAGAGGCAAAAGGCTAAACTCTATTAAAAAAAATGAAAAGGCCTTAATGACCTGAGATTTTCAATCCCTATGCCATTAATAATTAATTAATAGTTCTTATGCTACTGCACTTTAGTCTTGGTGCAAATAGGTATAATTGGTTTCAATTTTTTGGAGATCCACAAGTATTAAGATCTATCTAATCATCTCTAATTATAAGCACCAATATACTAGGGGTTAAAATAAAATTCTTCTCAATATCCATAGATAATCTTTGATTGCTAAAGAAGCTTCTAGTCTTTGGTGGGGGCTAAGGTGACCTAAGTATCTTCTAGATATAAGACACTTGGAAGATGGCAATAGAAGCAAAAGGCTAAACTCTATTAGAAAATGAAAAGGCCTTAATGACCTGAGATTTTCAATCCCTGTCCCATTAATGATTAATTATTAGTTCTTATGCTACTGCACTTTAGTCTCGATGCAAATAGGTATAATTGGTTTCAACTTTTTGGAGATCCACAGGTATTAAGATCTATCTAATCATCTCTAATTGTAAGCACCCTACTAAGTCAAGGGTGCACCGTGGGAGATCCACCCAATGTTGGGGAGCATTTATCTTGCACATGCTAGACTATAAATAAATGTAGATGAATTTGATGCCATTCGGCAATTTAATGCATATTGAGAAGTTATCTATAAGACGAGACATCATCCTACACCTCATGATCCAATATTTCAAATCATTGAGGGGGAGCTTCTGAACAACCTCATTTTTCATCGACAGGTCAAAGAGCTAGTATACTGAGTTCATAGGCACACCCCAAGTAGGGTGCATCTAAATACTCATGATTGGGGCCACCTCTAATAGACACCCCTAGCTAATATGCTACATAGTTCATAATTCAAACTCCATTCTTTCAAATTTCATTTCTCTTTTGTGGTATTTCTTTCATGTTTCAACACACATATCGACCTTTTTTGCACCTCTTATTATCTTAAAACTCAAAAAAAATGGTTAGGTTCTAGCCCTAACCAACTCATCCTCTTCTAATTGAGATTTTTGTTAATGTTCTTTAAAAGTACTTTACTTTTCTCTAGTTCTAATCATTTGTCACGCTTTTTCGTTTTTCGTTTGTGTAGGTAGACACACCCTAGGTTGCACCACATCTACATCAAAAAGTATTTTCAGGTTCCTCATCCACAGTTGGCTACATAGAAAAGGGTTGAAACCTATTCTTGTCTCCCATATACACAAGTCATCATATATACTTAAATTTTATATTGAAAGTCACATTTTTTGGGGACCACACTACTTTTTATATTAGATGCCTCTATACTACCCTCAGGTGCTCGAGTGATGTTGAGGCCACGTTGATAAGGCTAGCGTAGATAATTGATCTAGGCATAGTAGAAGCAGTGATTCTTTAAATATCATTGTCCTTGTCTCGATCAAAACAAAACAATGTAACCAAACCCGTTTTCAAAACAATTTCGAATATACCTTTGCATGATTCAAGTAATCTCTCAAAATTGAAGAAGATCAAGCATTCTTACACTGACCTCTAGCATTCATAGGAACCACCTCTGAAGTCAAGTTATTCTTCACACTAGCCTTGATAACTCACCCCAACTAAAGCCATACCATCCAATGGCACCATCAAGAGTGGAGAAGGTGATAGAGAAAGCTAGGGATGAAATGGTGCTTCTTGGGCTGATATAATCAATGCCCATTTCGTTGGTATTTGTAGAAGACAGAACTTTCCATGAAAACCCTACTTCTTATAAATTACTCTCATGCCCCAAACTTATGGATCAATCCTAATGAGTGTGACCCAGCCCAAGAGTCTATTTAGTTGTGACCAAATTAAAAGAAAATTTTATTTTAAATTAAATCCATTATCTAGTAACTGATTTAATAGATTTTTAATCATAAATGGTATAAATCACATTTCATAATTTCAAATGACTTTGACAATGATCTCATCTACATTGAGTCCTTTCATCATTGGTTACCAGACATATATAAATCCTTAGTCTAACCAATGTTCTAGTGGGATAGTGGTACACTATCAATTGTCAACCAACCATTTGGGATCCTATACTTGTGATCAGATCAATTGAAAAACTCATTTTCTAATTGTTTTATCTAAATTGAGAAGAAATTTAGAGTACTATCCCATAAGGTATTCTCTCTCAATTATTGAGAGTGAATGACCTCTTGCTATCCACTTAATTACCTCCATCAGATTTCCTTTGTACCATATCCATTAACTATATTAAACTATTGAACTGGGCAATCCATAAGTTAATAGACAAAGCACAAAATACACCTAATAAAACATCTTTGGCGACTTAGGTTGAAGGCTCAAGTATGCAACCATGATGAAAACCCAGATAGACAATAGTTAATATATCATTCAAGATTTTTATATCGGTGAGTTTAGTGAACTCATTTCACTAGTAAGCACCTATATGTATATTTTAGTGTCTCCACACTAACAATAGTGTCTAATTAGATCAGTCATCCCCATCAATCTTCATCATATGAGAAGATATCATCACCGGTCTATCTAGATTCTTGATGTCATGTTTCAAGAATCTTATGACTAGAAATATTTATATTACATATCTCTAGATAATTGATCTACACTATTTATGTATATATTGTAATGAAGTCTTTAATTATATGTATTGATGACTAGATCATGTTGAAATTATGATAAGTAATGAAAAAATGTCACTTATATTTAATAAGATATTATAAGAAATTTTAATCATGTCACATATTGTCTTGTAGAGAATTTATTTCTATTAATTAGGGCATCGTCCATATCCGTGTCAATTATTAGGATAGCCACCACTTGTTGAATGAATAGAAATGGATACGATGTTATTTTCATAGATGGTTATAGCCAATGTTCATTGACTTTTCCTCTATCACATAAATCTAGTGTGTATGAGATATTCTTAAAATAAAAAACAGATGTTTAGAACTTTTTAAATAGAAAATTTAAAGTTGAAAGTTGCAGACTTTATTAGAAAATGAAAAAGGACTTAAGAACTTTTTGCCTAAGGGGTTGATTGAAAAGATATTTTGTCATGAGATTCTACTCTAGGGAAGAGAAAGAAATTGTAGGATGTTGATTTCCCTATTTTGGTTTCTTTGGTCCGCCGGTTAGTCCAAAATAGGATCATAGAGATCTAAAAGTGTTGTACCTCAAAGTCAATTGAGATTTATCTAGGATGTCTTACATGATGTTCTGAAAAGTTTATGGCCCGTTTGGTTAGAGTTTTAAATTTAATACTATATCAATATTGATATTGATAATTTTAGAGGTTGAAGTATCAATATCAAAATTGATACAAGTTGACACTTGTATTACATAATGTGCTTTGTTTTCACTATCAATTTCAAAATTGATATTACTAACCAAACACTTCTCAGTGACTACTAGGAATATCAATTTTAAAATTGATAATGATAGAGGTGTCAAATAGTGTTACCAAACAGGGCCTTAGATATTGAATCACTCTATTTGGATTACCATAAAGGGAGATATTCTAGTTGTACAAAAGTTGGTACAAAACATAACCTAAGTTTCATGGTTCTTATGCAAGAATTTTTATGCATAACTACTACCATTTTTGTCATATATGTTTTCATGGAAATTATTCCATATGTTTTTTTATATATCTCAAAATTTTTTTTGCAGAGTTGAATAATTCTTTGATATGCCTATAGTTTGTTTAGTTAAGTATAGTATGATTTTAATTTTCTTTTTGTCTATTTGATAGTATCCTTTTTACCTACTTACTAAGCAAAATTTGGTCTCTTCATGAAACTTCTTTTGAACTCCATAATTTATATTTGTAAAATTTTTTATATTATTTTGAATATATTTTAATATATTAATGTTTGCAAGAATGAGATGTTGCACAGTCAACCTTCAAAAGGTGGTTTGTACAAAACCTAGATTTTGAATCTCGATGACTATGGCCCACTAATAATGTTATTTAGTACAAGTTTCCTTCACAGAAAATGTGCATCATATTTAACTACATAAATACAAATTTTAAAACTATTTTATACTAGTTTAAACGAGTTATCAATCTGTCTTTCGGTGTCTATACAGAGGTAGTTCTGAACTAAACTGAATCGGCACAGTTTTGAGATTTCACCATTCATATGTGATTATGTGTTTATGATATAATTGTTGTGTAGACATTTTATGACAAAATTAAATGGAGTGTGTTCTAATGCAAAACTAATGATAATTAACCTTCATTCCTATCAAGGAAGGGATGCAAGGGAATTTATGATGCTTTGTATGAGGGGGATAGTCAACCCCACCCAAGAAAAGGACAGTGCATTGTCACTTATGTGCATATTTAACTAGACCATGAACATCCTAGTATTTGTGAGCTAAGGGGTTCGATCAATCATAGAACTCATCTCTTCTAAACCCTTAGGGTAGGTCAACACTCAAGGGCCCAAGTTTTTATTGTGTAAAGTCTTTCTAGACACTGTATGATGATAAATAATAACTTTAGTTTATTAAAAACCAAATGGATTGGAAATTATATCTACATTGAACCATTTGTGATATATATGTATTTAATATATGCTATTATTATGTTAGTTGATAATTATATAATGTTTTAATTAGATTTTTTGTTTCACGATGAATCTACATAATTTCATTTATTGTATCCTATATGAGCTCATTAGTCATTATCACTTTTCAGTGCATATTTCTTTGTCTTGTTTACACCGTGTAGTAGGGATGTTAGCAATAGAGTATAAAACTGAGTGGAGCATACAAGATTTAGGTGTTTGGGTAGCTGAATTGAGCTTTGTAGTATTTTCCTTTATAAATATCATAGAGTGAATAGATATATTGTTGTAATAGAAATATTTATGTAAATGATAACTTGACAATGAAGTATATTTTTGTTTCTTTTCGTTATCATCTTTTTATACAAATGAATAGTTAAAGATTTTCCCAAAAGAAAAGATCATGAAAGGACAACGAGATGGCTAAGGTTAGCCAAACTTGGGTTGTTACAATCAGTCACCACAATATCTCTAGATTTAGATACTTTCAATGATGTTGAGTCTTTTGTGATGAATTAAGAGAATAGAGTTTGGGAGACACATGAAAGTTTCTACTTTATATTATACTGATAGATAACACCATAGATATTTTTTATTCTTGGTACGTGTCGTAGATTTCATTCATGACTTGTGTATAAGCTCTTCAACACTAGTTACACAAGGTTAATAGTAGGAATGTACAAGTAGTTTACATTCATAGATACTTAAGAATCTATGCCATTACATAGTTGTATCACAAGTTCACAACAACAATGAGACTATCATACATTATTGCCATAATAGACCAATTAGGGGTGGCAATGGGCCGGGCCGGCTAGCAGGTTCGCGGGCCGGGTTGACTATGGGCCATTTGACGGGCCAAAAGTTTTGACCCGCGGGTTTTAGTGGGTTGACATGCGGGCCTAAGCGGGCCAATGCAGGTCAAAGCGGGTCAAAGAATTTTCAACTTTTTATGTCAAAAATATTATATTTACTTATTAAAAATATATTTTAATTAAATTACTTTCAATTTTATAATGTTATATTAAACAATTAAATTTATCAAATTTAATAAATATTTATTTTTAAAATATAAAGTTGGGTCGGGCCGGGCCGGATCGAGTCAGGACAAGGTAATAATTTTTGCGGGTTGGGTCGGGCTGGGCCAACAATGTAGTACGGGTCAGGTCAGGCTGGGCCAATATATTTTGAACTGAGCCGTAAGCGGGTCGATCTCGGGCCGGGCCGCGCCCGGCCCATTGACACCCCTATAGACCATAGAAAAACCCGAGGAAAAAAAATAGAACCGGAAAGAAACTTGAGGAAGAAAATCATCACGTTTGGCATTAACTCCTTTATATCATACCTTATCGACGACGTAAACACTAGAACGATCATGCCTTAAGATGTGGAGCCCCAATCTATTCAAGTTAGGTCCAATGAGAAGTGGAGTCATCTATCTTCTCCACGATAAGTAAATCTCTCCACATATTTGAGACAGTATTGACTACTGTATCTAAAGAACTAGAATTACTAATACAAACAATATGTTGCAATTTAGATGAACACTTTCTCAATTACTTAAAGGAATGAAAATATGAGAGCACTCAAATTTAAGGGGGAGAGTAATACAAATCACCTAAAGCTTAGATTGCAACATATTTGCTAAAGGAAAGGGCCCACATTTGATAAAAAGCCCACATTTGCTAAAGGAAAGCTTAGATTGTAACATATTTGCTAAAGCAATTGGTCTATGTACATTAGAAGTTTCAGTTTCTTAGATTTTGTATTTGTTGTTATGATCAAAACTGAATGGCACTATGAAAACTAGATTGGAATGGAAAGGATTTATATTAGAAAGATTCCACAAATCCCACAAAATTAGATATGATCTAGTGTAAGACACTCCACACTAATTAAATTGTCTAATGTCTTTTAGTGATATCCACATGTACTCTCTTTAGGATGGCTGCTCCTACATACTGAACTATATGACTTAAACCTGATCTGAGCTCCACCATGATCTAGTGACCATCAAGGTGAAAGAGGGTGATGGAGAGAGATAAGGTCATAGACCTCTCAAGGTTTGGTTCCGATTGCTATTTTGTAAAAATTAAAACTTTTCAGAAAACTCATATTTCTAAAAATTACATCAATATCCCCATACAAATAAATAAGTTATATTGTATATGACTTACTAAACATAATAACTCACTTAATTTGAGACTTATTGAAAAAATTTATTTTAAATTAAATGTATTACATGTATGGTATAAGCCAAACACCATGAATACAAATGGCTTTGAAGATAAATTTATCTCTACTAAATATTTACATCATCAATTACTACATGAATATAAATCATGTTCAATAAAAATATCAATTCTTTGAATTTCATTGTTTTTGTGTTGATTGGATCCAAACAGTATTATAAAAAATTTGGATTTGAACGAAATCAAATATATTTTTTTGTGATTCGATAAATCTCTCTAAACCAAAGATGAACGAACATATACACACTTTTCATATCATCCACCTGCTCGGTCTCTAATAATATTTACACAAACTTCTTCCATGAGCATAATCTCCAACTCACTAAACTCAATTGACTCGTCCCCATCATAACTCCACCATGTGCCGTTGATCTCCAAAGAGAGAGAGAGAGAGAGCGTGTTGGAGAAAGTTAGGTCAAAATCAACCTCCGTTGGCTTGTAGGTTAACTCAAGTTGCTATTACAGATAGAAATTAAATTTTTTGTAATAAAATTTAATTTCTGTAAATTACACTATGGCTTTATACTACCAAATAAATTTTATTATGTATAACTTACTAGGCCTAATATTTCAAACATTTGAGATGTGAGTTTGTTGAGAAGGGTATACAGTTTTACAGATGTCAAATATTTCTCACTCGTCTCCGTCTGCCATTGGTGCTTCCTGTTTTAGTGTATCTATATCTTCTCGATCGTGGTAGCGACAATACCGTTATGTTTGTGCTTTATGTTTCTTAACCCTCATGAAACGTCTCCCTTGCACTACCTTCAGAAAAAAAACGACAAAATATAGTTGTGTAAGATGACTGATCATACCACGATTTAATCTTTTTCTAATTATGTCTGTACCTCACTACAGATTCAGAAAACAAATAGAAGATTTTAATCTTTTATCAACTGATAACTTTTAAGGAGTAAGAACAACTAAAACTGAGTTGAATATTTTCATCGTATACAGGGTATTTCGCAGTTCGTTACTGCCAAAGTGGCTTCCCTGACTTCCTATGACGAACCTTGGAGAAACTAGGCCAGAGCTCCAAGTTCTTCAAATAATTTTTTCAAGATCATATTCTTGAGATGAAAAATTTCCAAAGCACTAGACAACCTTCCACAATTCTTCGTTCCCAAAAAGCATTTCAAATAACAAAACTGACTCTCCTCTAATGTCCCTTTCTTCATGCGATGACTGATCATCAACGGATAGAAGCGGCGTTGGATCTCTGATACAAGTAAACTCTTTTTATGTTGATTAAACAAAAAAATATTTAAAATTGATATTTTTAGTTTTCATTTATATGACATTCTCATCTAGGATTTTAATATAGTCATAGTAACCTACTAAAAACTCCAGAAAACGGCATCCGGTTCACTTTGACGGATGCCAAAACCCAGATTTTGGGTAGGTCATGGAAAAGTTTCTGTTAATAGCAATATTACGTGGAACCAAATCAGGTTCATAGTGAAGTTTTCGGGAAAGGCAAACGCCCCAAACAAGCGCACCATTAACACCTTCTAAATGCCCGTCGATCATACTTTCTTTTAAGCTTCATTAAAGTAATTCTATCGCTACCACTGAGAACATACCATTTTGAGCTCCAATCCCTCTAGCAGCAAGTTAATCTGACCATGGCACCTTCACCAAACTTCAAATATCCAAACTAGTGTCTTCTCCTTTACCCATCGTAGTTTAGCAGACAAGAGAGCATGAGAGCAAAGAAAATAAAATCGTGCTTCAGCAATTCAGCAATGAGCAAACCAATGCAGAACCCAAGGTGACAGTGAACAAATTCAAATCTGAAGGTCCTGTCAAACATTTAAACTTATACTCCAAAAGAAGGTTATAAATAATCTGGCAAACCAACCACCAACTGTTGCTTGAAGCAGCAGCACAATCTACTGAGAAAAGACTTGCAACCATGGACCGTGTTTATTAGACCAAGTATTGTACCTTCTATTTAAGCAAGGTAGTCTTCATCAAACAGTTATCACTAACACGGGATAACACAGGACCCAAAACTTTCCAACCTATTCCAGTTAGATCATTATGCATGTAAAACGCATTCAAGATATCATAATCATATCCAACACTAATCCCCAAAGACTAACGATGATCTTGCCGAGCTCTCTTCTCTCCAAATTCCAAGATGTGAAGCCAAGAAACACATTGCCATTCTTTGATCACATTCTCAATGCTACCCGTATGCTTAGTCTTAGTAGAGCAAATAAATCATCAATTAGAACACTATACCTAGACAGCAGGGCCTAACATGTCCCTCAAAACCAGAAACTATCCATGAGTCTATGGATCGGATCAGGATCGGGTTCTATGAGATCTGAATAAGGATCTGACAACAGTACACCTAAACCTGACCCGAATTCATTATAGTTCCTATTTTTAGATCTGGATATTGACATGAATCTGATTAGTGATTACACCTGCTGCTGGGTTCTGATCTTTACCTGACTTCTCTGCCTTCCAATGGCACCATTGAGAAAAGCACAAGTGAGGAAGGAATCCAAGCTCCCGTGACCAGCCACATAGGAGAAGCTGTCAATGGTGTTGCTACGGTCGCCGGTGGAGGAGACCTGTTCCAAGGTCTCATCAGATTCCATGGTTGGGTGAAGCGGCCCAGGCTGCGATCAAATGCTAAATCTTATAGCCTAGAGACAGTATGCAAGAGGGGACCGCATGATCATCAGAGGCCACATAGGTACGAGATCATCAAGGGTAAGGCATAGGTTGACGACGACCACCAGCGCCTCAATCTGCTCCCAGTTGAGGCTCCCATCGCTGTTGGTGTTGTATCTCTGGAAAATCCTGTTGACCTCCACTCTCGCCCCATCGTGACCAGCTACGCATCCTTGATCTTCGGGACAATTGCCTTAATGACACCTTGAACCTTGCATAACCTCGCCGAAAAGAACCCCTGGCCAGTCTTGCCGGCCTCTGCCACTCCCCTCTTATCACTCTCCCCGCTCTTCTTCCCCAAGACCATGTCATGATCCACTACGATCAAACCACCACCCATGCAGAGTCCACTTTTGTTGAGTGCAACTGTATTCATGAGCATAGATGAGGTGCCCGCAGTGGGAGAGGTGTACTTAGCCAAGTTGGAGGGGATGGAAGGCTGTGGTGGATAGTGATCAGGGTGTCACCAGCTGTGTACGAGGTGGTGGTGGTGCTGCAGGAGTGGAGGGTGAGCGGACAAGACTGTTCTGTTTTGGAGCCTTTTATGTATAGTCATATGGCCATAGGAGTATCTCTTCCTGCCTTTTGTCAAAGCCAAAACTCCTAGACCCGAAAAGAGACCTTCAGGCAAGGATGTTCATGGGTCAGTTTGGTTCGGGTGTGGGTTTCTTTTTCCAACCTAACCCTAACCAAACAGTATGCCAACCCGAACCAAACAGAACCATTCTAGCTCAGTTTAGTTCAATTAAAACCAATAATTAAATAATTATTATTTAAAATAAAATTTTCATAAAACATTAATTTATAAGTGAAAATATATAAAATACATGTATATTTTTAAAAATAATATATAAAATATTATTTATTAATATAAACAATATTTATATATTTGCAGTTAATTCGGTTAGCATTTTGGTTTGGTTTCACTGCCATATACAAACCAAATCAAACTAGTAGCTGGTTCAACCCAAACTGAGCCGAACCAAACTGCCTAGTTCGATTTTGGTTATAGTGAACGCCCCTACCTTCGCATTTACTCCTGTGAAGGATAAACCTAAACCCGTAAGATACCAAAATCAGGCTTGCTGCTAAAACTCAAACCCTATAGCTTTTTCGGACCTAGGTCAATTTTTGGATCGGTGGAATCCACTTACAGGTCTAGGTTTCAAGACAAAATATCCGAAACAACCTAGGTGACAATGACAAGGTTCCCACTTAGGTAGCTGATAATCAATATGGTAAACTACTGACTGACATTAAAATAGTAAAATAAAGACAGAGAAAGAATCTGACTAAAAATATAATAAAATTCAGCATGATACGATCAACTACAATGTCAAAACCCCCGACTGGCACATATAAACCCCAGGTTGGTCAACACTCACTCTATAAAGTGACATCCTGAGAACTCTCTGGCTGGTCAACGATTTCTACTCCCTCCAGCTGCCCATCTAAATGTACCTACCACTGTGACCAGTCAACTCACCCGGCAGTCCATCCTGGTCAACCCTGCCAGTCTCAACAGCTCAACCCACTTAAAGTTCATCCTGTTCTCACTGTCAAACCCTGGTTTCAGATTTTGAAGCCCAACTTGGTCACTATCCAATGCTGGAGCACTCATGGTTAACCCCTGGCCACCTAAACCACCTCTGACCCTGCTGCACTTTCAAACCTTCCAGCCATCTGAACTATTCAAACAACCAGCCACAAACTATCCCCTTTCCTCAACCCAAACTGTCAATGTTGTGACTGGTAACGGTCATGGTATCACCCCTCCCAACAGCGACAGAAAAAAGAAGCACAATAAAGCCAAAAAAAGAACAGGAAATCACAAAGAAGAATATCATCTTTGTCATCTTACTTGCAAGAGCTCAGGAAAGAACTGAAATCACAAACTAGCAGTGCAGCTGCAAATGAGATGCAGAGGAAGCAGTGGCATGCATGGGAACCAAAATTACCACTTAGGCTGCTTTATTGGGCTTCAAGAAGTCACTCTCGTGCATCCAGTATCTTCACAGTTGCCTGAGACTTGCATCATGCTAGTTTTTGCACTGAAGGACAAAGCTGTTTTCCGGTCAAGGCAAGAAAGAGATTAAAGATGCTAGTTTATCTGCCTGTCTTATCAAATATCAGAAGACTGCTATAGTGACCCACCAGTTCATAGGAGTGACCAGACACTGGAATCAAACACCGAGAAGTAATGCGTATCTATGTTATTAAAGGCAATAACCTAGGCAATGAGAAGGGGTGGTGGTTTCCCATATTGCCTTGGCCAATTTTGTCTCAGACAATCACCTTGGTTGCCTCATTGCCTAGGTGACTGCCCCAGGTGCCTCGACCGCCTTTGCCTCGCTTGCTCACCAGGCCTTAGAATCATCATATGTCTATTCATCATTTTTGTAATCTTTTTACTTTATTGGTACTATTTAGTCATTCATACACATTGAATTATCACTACTCTTTGTTTTAAATTCTCTCTCCTAAGTTGATGTTAGTAAGTTGTTCAAAATTCATATTATTAAATTACTACATTTTTCTAGTTTTAAATTGATGCTGTGTTGGTCTGTTTATTTTAAATTAGTTCTTTCTTAATTGTTGTCACTCTTTCAAGTTAATTGCTTTTGTATTTCTCTAATTTTATACTTCATTTTTAATTTATGATTTATTAGTATCTCATTTATATTATTATACATAAAGATAAAAGAGTATTAAAAATTATGTTTTGCCTCAAACACTTAAGGAGAGGCGAGCCCCTCCTTGCCTCAAGCACCTCACACGTCGGATAACAAAGATGTCATGGTTGTCAAGGAAACAAAGTGACAAGGTCTTTGACCGTTTAAGTGACAAAGCGTTCACTTAAGCGCCGCTTAAGTGGCAAGTCAAGTGTGGTCAATAACCAAAAAATTCTTAACAAGGGGAATATACAAACTCAAAATTTGATATTTCACTCAAAAAATAAATGTAATAAACTTAATTTTAATGTGACATCATAACAAATAAAATTTGTATGTAAAAAATGACTTATCAAATAGTTCTTACCTCCTTCAGAAAAATGAAAAATGTTTATTCTAAACATATAATATGCAATCCAATTTTTTTCTAATATAAAAAGTATATCAAGTAGATAGCAATGATAAAAAGAAAATTTAAGTAGAACAATGATATGAGTATAAATAGGAACCCAATATGCATCCTTTCCAACAAGCGGATCCAATTCGCTTAAAACAACCAAGGGCGCTTAAGCACCCTGAGCGGATGCATTATCTATGCATAGAAAGTGGCAAGGCACTCGGCAATGCCCAGACCACTTTGGTGATTACGAGGCGCTTGAGCAACCGCTTTGACAACTATGATAGATGTGTATTATGTTGAAGAAAAAAAAGGAATTTGCCACAGAAGGTTGGCCCAGTTCATCTTCCTTGAGTCCTGGCTTTGTTAGCTGTTCAACACTCTACTCCTTCCTATCCATCTCCAGCAGACTTTCTAGAAAACCTAAACAAGCACAAGGAGCTGCATGGACTCACAAAGTTTAGGCAAAAGTGCAGTTATGGAAGACCAAACACCCAGCATCAACCAGCTTGCTATCCTTCTCCAGTGGATAGAGGCAGATGGGATCCAGACAGCATCAATTCAACTTGGCAAACACCATCACCACATTAGACTAGGTCCAGTCAGGGCAGGCTTCCAACTGCCAGGAAGAACAGCCAGTTCTTAGTCAAGCTCAATCTGCACTGCAAAAGCTTTTGTGCCAACCCAAGTCTTAATCTGAGCTATTTAAACTCCACTAACTCCGATAAAGTCAAATTATAGAAGCATACCATTTCAGACCCTTAAAATTCTTTGATCAATAGTTTTCATGACTCTGAACTGTACTTGCAATGGCTTTTCACCAGATAAGGAACTTACAGCTGGCTGTTCTAACAATACGAATTGAGGCAATATCAGCAACAATAAAAGGAAAAGTTCATCTACTTGGTAGCAATTCAAGCTGCAATATAAATGAAGAATCCATGACTTGTTAACTTCCACAACCAGGTTGACAAAAAGGATCTTTCAACATACCTGGTTAACCTATATACAAATTCACATGCATGTGCTAGACTCCTAACAGCCTCCTGACACAAATTTCCATCATCAAGAAATCTGTATCCTCAATGGACCCATAGTTCATCAGCTAGCAGTATGCTTTCCCAGTTACCACTAACCACATGTAATTCCCTATGATTTAATGAATTCCCATGATTCTTCATATGATTCACTGAGCTAGCAGGACAGATTTTCCAAACGCAATGCTTTTTTCCTGACTTGGAGACAGATTCTGATTGCATTTTCCTATAACCCCCAACAACATTGTATAACACTAGTTGAATAAAGGGGAGCTGATGACTGTCAGTAATGATCATGGTATCTAATTTCACATCATGGAATTCTTGGGGAGGATTAGTGAAGACAAATATCAAAGAGATTCCTTGAAAGTTAAGAACAATGGATATGGCATCCATAGTACAGACACAGCTGTATCAGAATAATGAAATGGAACAAAATTATTACTTTAAAAAAACATTAAAAGTATGATACAAATACAAGTGATAAGTACTTTTACAACTCAAGCACAAACAAGAATGGTACAAAGATGAACAAACATAATTAGCAGATCAATAATAAATATCAGCTTGGACGATTTGACTGGAACAGAAATGTTGAGAGGACAAGTAAAAGATAGGTAGTGTGCCATCATGTGGATGAATCGGCTGCAATTCCAAATCTTCGGTAGTACACAACTTTTTCACACTAAGTGATCTATGATGTCACCTACACAAAATGAGTGATTACATTTGACTAAAGAAAGGGATATTTTTCCATTATAGCACGATTTTTATCAGAGTATGCTACAAAAACTCCAAGATTAAGAGCAGATATTACAATTTTTCACCACCTTCTGTCTTCTTCTCTTCTCTTTCTCTTTTCACTATATTTTCTATACTCCATCACCTTGATCATTGCAGATTCCTTGATTGAGCCCATGGTAAGATAGAGATCTAAAAGATATTTTCTCTTCTGTTCTACCATACAGTGATACAACTCAATAGTAACACAACATGTTGGTATCTCATAATTTCAAATTCCATCAGTATTTCTCACGTTATCCACACCTGTCTCCGTTGGCTTCTTCCATCAGGAATCTCAACTTCTTTCTCCAAAAACTTCATGACATTATTTATATCAACTTTGCTCATAGATACCTGGGCTAGTAAAACCTAGCTGGTAACCATAAGTAGAATTTATTGTTATAACTCCTGCTACTTGCTGAAATTCCCAATGGACTGGGAAGGCCCAAAGACAATTCATAGCATAAAGAGGAACGCACAACGAGAAAGTGGGAACCAAAAGAAGGAAGGGAAAACTCAAAAGTGGTGTTCTCTTGTTCAGCCACCGAAAACTTTTATCTCTTTGCCTTGAACCCATTGAAGATAAAGAATTACTTCTTGAGCAAGAAAAAAAAATGAAGAAACAGAGCGTGCAGAAGCAATCAGTCAAATTCAGCAAATCTTTAGCCGGTGTTTACCATTCTTCCAATTATACTGAGATTTCATGATTACTAAAGGCCAGGTCTTCCCATGTACAGCATTGCCGCTATCCACGGGCTTGAGGGCTTCAACATTGCTGGTCACCCCATTGCACTTGAAAGCTGCATCCTACTCGGCATTGGATCTTCCGTGAGAAATGTCGAAGAAGAAATCTGTCAAGACAGTCTCATAGCCCGGCATCTTGGCATAACCCGGGAAGTAATTAATATCAATCACAAGGTAATGGTTGCCAACTTTTGTGTCTCTGATCATGTCGAAGTTAAAGAGGTGTAAATTCATGGCTCTCCGCAGGCCCCTTGCGATCTCCGTGATAAAATTGAGCGGTGGCATCTCAGCCTCGCCCAGATGCATTGTCTCGTAGTATTTGCCTTCCTCCCTGTACTCCGTAGACGTCAGATTGGAAACCTGTGAGAAAGAAACGGACGCCTCCAAGCACTCCACCTCCTCGGAGACATCCGGCAGCGACTTGCGCTTTACGCATTTCACGTAGTCGCCGACCACGTAAACCTTGAAGATGACTCCCCCATGGTTCACGAACTCCTGCAGCACAACCGGAGGCTTCTGCTTGAGGAGGCCATCACGGTGGTAGATGAGGGCCATCTTGTGCGACTTGGCGCTGCCGTCGGCTACCAGTGGCTTCGCGATGACAGGAAAACGAAGGGCAGCGAGAGTACCGGCATCGGAGAGTGCAAACTGGTCGTAAATCACTATCTGCTTAGGGATCCCAAATGTCTCGTTCTCTTGGGGTACGCATAGCTCCGACACCACCTGAAGCATGGAGATACGGTTGTGGAGCCGCTCGATAGCGTCTGGAGGGTCGATGATGACCACGCCTGGGTTACGCTCCACGTACTGCCGCAGTTCCGCCTTCCAGGCATCGCCGTAGAGCTTGTGAAGGATGCAGTCGAAGGGACCCTGGTCGGCTAAGGGACGAACGAGATCGATTGGAACGAGGTCGACGCCGCGCCCCTTTGCAAGGTCGACCAGAGAGGGCCGAATGAAGCTATTCTGTTTCTTGAGGGCGAGGGCATAGCCTACGGTCCACTTCCTCGGTAGCTCCGCCATGGACGAACCCCTGGACGACTTGCCTCTGTTACCGATGACCTGCACACCTCAACGACGCCATTATCGGAGCACAAAACAGAGACGACGAGCAAATTAGGGTTAGGACACGCGGGAGAAGAGATTACCAGGAAAGAAACATAGAGGTGGGGGAGAAGGCGAGGGAACAAATCAGGGTTTCTTGATTCCTTCTTCGCCGCCGCTCCTTCGTTCCTTTTTTTTTTCGAGAGAGAGAGAGCTAAACGAATAAAACGAGAAGGGAGAGAAAGGACGGCGTTGTCGCGTTGGGTCCAGATCAACACGTATATTAGTATATATCCCCGCGGATACAAAGTTACGGCTTTCAGAAGTAAAATGATTAATTTTCAAAGGCTAGTGTGAATACATATGTAAAGTTCATTAAATAAAATTTTATAAAATTATAAATTATTAATATTACTTTTAAATTAAACATCAAGAGAACATGGTAATTTGATCCTAACTTGCCACATATTAATAGTTTAACCCCTTCATAATTCGAAACTTTACATAAGTCGATTATTTTGAATAAGATTGAGGGGTCAACTTGAATACACGCAAGGATAATAAGATCCTTATTTTGATTATTCTCGAAAAAATCGTTTTTTGAGAGATTAGAGCGAGAGACCAAAAGTTGTTACGCCCCTCTTTTCGCTCTCGCATTGCGCGGTTCCCGCGGGTGCATTCGTTGGAACCGGGGGGTCCTCTCCTGACCTGCAAATTCTAATTCTTGATTAGATTATATTGCTTCTATCTTGTTTATAACTCTAAATTATTATCTTATAATATTTTTAACAAGCGAACTTTTATAATAGCATTATTTGACATTTTAAATATATTAATGATTAAAATAATAAAATGATGCAGAAATGGCCTTCGTCATTCGCTACAGCAAACGGTGTCAGAAGAAAACAGGAGACGCCAAAATACCTGCCATATGGAGTAACGGTTTTAACATTTCATTGACTCTTCTTTTGTATGCCATCCAAGTAAGCGAGTTGCTGGGATTTTCAGGTGGCCAGGGGACCCGTTTTACAGCCAACCAAATAGACCATAAAAGGATCCATTGGTGCGGTGTAAAAGGAAAACCAAGAAAAACGACTTTCAAAAAAATTTCATTTCATAAAAATTTGGAACGTGATTTGTTATCTGGTTATCTTAGATTGTTTTTTCGAATAACCTTTTTCAACCATTTGAATTTTTTAAAACACTTTCACATTAAATAAATTATCAATTTTTATATAAATAATTTATTTTATCATAATAGAATCATAATATTAAAAGTAAATTTTATTTAATGAATTTATTTTTTCGACAACTTTTAATTTTTTATTGAATTTTAATGTATGTTTTTATTGCTTTTGAATAGTTTTAGTACAGGCAATGCTATTCTTATATTCAGTAGTGAACAAAATATTTTAATAAAAATACTATAAAATTAAATTTTAATATATTTTAACTTAAGTTATATATATTAAAATTTTATTATTTAGTGAAATGAGTTTCTTAACTCTTCTGGTTTTCTTAAACAAACATAAACATTTCTTTAATAAAATGTTTCATGAACATATATAATAATACAAATTTCAAATACAAATTTAAGATAAATTTTTAAAAATTTTAAAGGTTGTAGGCATCTAAAAATTTAATATTTGTCACTTTTGACAAAGAATGTAGGTAACTGAAAACTTCTAAAAAGCCGTCATTTAGGGTCTATTTAGTTGCAAAAAAACTATTTTAAATATTTTATTAAAATTTTAATTTTTATAAAAATTGTACAAATCTTTCATTTGATAGACCTAAAAATAAAATTTATAAAAATATAAATTCCTGAATAAAAATGTCAAATTTTAAAACATATGTATTAGGGATGACTTAAAAATTAAGATAAGTTACAGAGGCTGATAGGTAAAAAACGGTCATATAATTATACTATAAAATGATTTTTTTTTACATCAGCTAATTATCTTATAAGTAAAATATACCTACTAACGTTAAACAAATTAATTTATGTCCTGTTAAACACAACCTCTTCGTGACAATTACATCCGCCAAACTTTTGCGGATGCCGAAATCCAAACTCTACATCGGTCAACTGAAAGCATTTTTAGTTGACTTCACTTTTCCTTGCAAATACATGGACATTGTGATTAAACTTTCATGAAAAGTTGCTATGCATGCAGGTAAATTTACATGAAAACAAATGCACTCGATGTAAAAGTGTATTTCACTTAATTCTGTTTAAATTGCTTTAAATGTCAAATAACTTATTTCAGTTAATCCGTCTGGGCGTTGATCTTCCCGAGCACACCAAAATAAGGGGGTAACTCAGTTCCGGGGCGAGGGCTGAAGGACGATATGATCTTCAAGACTTCCCAAACATTCGGGGGCCTCAAAATCTTCAGGTTATGGGGTGTTTGGTTGCATGATAATTTTTTGTACACTTTCATGATAAAAAATTGTATTAAAATAAAAAGTAAACCAACTCATGACATAAAATTATCATGTTTGGAAGGATGTGATTACAAAAAAGAGTAACCACCGCACATGTCCAAATAAAGTGGGGGACTACAAGAAAAAAGAAAGAGGTGAGACCCTCTTTTTTGTTTAAGAAGAAAATCACTTTCAAAACATAAAATTGTCATGGTTGTCAAACACCTCTTTTAACAAGTTTTCTTATAATTTTTAAAAATTAAAATAAAAACCTCAATTATCATGCAGCCAAACACCCCATTAAGCTGCTTTCCTTTTTTTCTTGCCATTTTGCTCCGGAAGAAGAAGGAGAGAGAAAGATGGGGGTAGAGCTAAGGGAGCAATCTTAGATTCTAATGGGGTGTTTAGTTGCATTATAATTTTATGTACACTTTCATGATAAAAATTTATATTAAAATAAAAAGTGAACTAACTCGTGACATAAAATTATCATGTTTGAAGGGATGTGATTACAAAAAAGAGTAACTAGCACACATGACCAAACAAAGTGGGGGACCACAAGAAAAAAGAAAGTGGTGAGACCCTCTTTTTTGTTTAAGAAGAAAATCACTTTTAAAACATAAAATTGTCATGGTTACCAAACACCTCTTTTAACAAGTTTTGTTACAATTTTTAAAAATTAAAACAAAAACCTTCATTGTCATGCAACCAAACACCCCATAAGGCCCTGTTTGGTATTAAAAAAAATTGGAGATAAATCTAGGTTATTCCTTAAATTTTGGGGATAACTCAAATTTATCTCCAAGTTATCTCCGTACCAAACAACACCTAGGGAAACCTATTATTTCTATGGTTATCTCACTTCTTGACATCCATCTTCATTTTCTCGTTCTCATATACAAAATACGAAGAAAAACTAACACTACAAGAAATATTGTTACTGGCGACGGCTTTCCAGCCGTCACCAATGACCCTAAAGCCGTCACTAATACGTATTGCCGACGGCTTTACGACCGTCGCCAAGTCATCGCAAATAAGCCTGTCGCCAATAATATTGGCGACGACTTCGACCAAACAGTCGCTAATAACCATGTAAGCGACTTCGACCAAATCATCGCTAATAACCCTGTAAGCGACGTTTAATAGCCGTCACCACCTATCATTATTAGCGATGGCAAGCCATCGCCGATAAAAATATAAGCGACGACTTAATTAGCCATCCCAAATATAGGTATTGGTGACGACTTTAAGCCGTCGCCAATAAGATCTTTCGAATCTGGTAGAGGTATTGGCGACGACTTTGAAAAGCCATCACCAAAACAGGGTTTTTAAACCCACGGGGTGTCAACAAAACAAATTGGCGATGGCCAACAGCCGTCGCCAATAAAAATATAAGCGACGGCTTAATTAGCCATACCTATATTTGGGATGGCTTTTCAAAGCTGTCGCCAAAGCAAGGTTTTTAAGCCGTCGCCAATACCTATATTTGGGATGGCTTTTCAAAGCGTCGCCAAAGCAGGGTTTTTAAACCTGTCACTAGGTTGGATGTGCCAAATCGGCCTTGAATTGACTATTTGGATATTTTTTCCCAATCGGAAGCCTATTTGCCCCAACCAAACCCATCATTGGGTTCAATGAGCCAAATCGGCCTCAAATTGGGTGTTTGGATATTTTTCCTAATCGGAAGCCGATTGGCCCCATCCAAGCCCGTCACCGGGTTGGATGGGTTAATTGGCCTTGGATTGAGTGTTTGGATATTTTTCCCCAATCGGAAGCCGATTTGCCCCATCCAAACCCGTCACCGGGTTAGATGGGACAAATCAACCTCGTATTGGGTGTTTGGGTTTTTTCCCCAATTGGAAACCGATTTGCCCCATCCAAACCCGTCATTGGGTTGGATGGGCCTAATCGGCCTCGGATTGGGTGTTTGGATATTTTTCCTCAATCGGAAGCCGATTTGCCCCATCGAAACCCATCACCGGGTTGGATGGGCCAAATCGGTCTCGTATTGGGTGTTTGAATTTTTCCCTCAATCAGAAGCCGATTTGCCCCATCCAAGCCGTCACCTGGTTGGATGGGCCAAATCGGCCTCGAATTGGGTGTTTGGATATTTTCCCCAATCGGAAGCTGATTTGCCCCATCCAAACCCGTCACCGGGTTGGATGGGCCAAATCGGCCTCGAATTGGATGTTTGGATATTTTTCCCCAATCGGAAGCCGATTTGCCCTATCCAAACCCGTCACCGGGTTGGATGGGCCAAATCGGCCTCGTATTGGGTGTTTGGATTTTTTCCCCAATCGGAAGCCGATTTGCCCCATCCAAACCCGTCACCGGGTTGGATGGGCCAAATCGGCCTCGGATTGGGTGTTTGGATATTTTCCCCAATCGGAAGCCGATTTGCCCCATCCAAACCCGTCACCGGGTTAGATGGGCCAAATTGGCCTCGTATTGGGTGTTGAATTTTTTTCCCCAATCGGAAGCCGATTTGCCCCATCCAAGCCCGTCTTCGGGTTGGATGGGCCAAATCGGTCTCGGATTGGGTGTTTGGATTATTTTCTCCAATCAGAAGCCGATTTGCCCCATCGACGGGTTGGATGGGCCAAATCGACCTCGTATTGGGTGTTTGGATTTTTTTTCTCTAATCGGAAGCCGATTTTCCCCATTCAAGTCCATCATCGGGTTGGATGGGCCAAATCGGCCTCGTATTGGGTGTTTAGATTTTTTTCCCCAATCGGAAGTTGATTTGCCCCATCCAAGCCCGTCACCGGGTTGGATGGGTCAAATCGGCCTCGTATTGGTTGTTTGGATTTTTGTTTGTATAGGGTTTGTCAAATTTCTACTTCTAATGGATGTGTTGTTTGGAGTTGTACCTCTTCATCAGTTACACCAAATGTTATAGGTACGTCCACAAGTTCTTCTTGATATGGTTCTAATTCATCATCACTCTCATTTTCGGTAATGTTATAGTGGTTACGAGGTAAAGATCTTACAGGCAAAACCCAACCCTTATTTGAGTTGTCATCCACGTAAAATACTTGTTCCACTTGACTTGCAAGTGCAAACGGTTCATCAGTTCTTAATCTTCTTTGTGTGTTTAATGATATAAAACCATAATTGTTAAGTTTAAAACCTCGATTCTTATTATACACATCCCACCATTCACATTCAAAAACTATTAAACGACTATTCTTATCGAACGATATCTCAAGTATATCTAAAATCTGTCCATGATAACGGTCACAACCAGATTGGAGCTGGTCCTTGACAAGAACACCACATAGTTGAGTTGATTTGTTTGAATCTAAATCAAATGTTCGAAACCTAAATCCATTGCATATATATCTAGATAGTGAACAAATCTGGATGGACTGAGTGATAAAATATCAAACTCCTTCGTGTACCTGGAAGAACTTATATTCTTTAACTCCAAAATGTGTGATCTAAACCACACCAAGAAGTTTTCTTTCATAGTTGATCCATTATTAAGAGCATCTCTATAATCTTGACGAAAACAATTAATATCAGCATTCTGATTCAACACATATGTATGGATTAACTCTTGCTCTCTTTCCGTCAAAATTTTAGGCACTCACCTACATTTCAATGGTCGACCAACTGGTTTGAATATAGAACCATCGTCATGATCATCTTCATATGGAACACCATCATAGTTTCGATTTCTACTATATTCACTTGTATCTTTCATATATGTTGAAATAAACTGTGTACACTCAACCAAATAACCTTGGGCAATCGAACCTTCAACTCTCGCCTTGTTATCGACATAATCTTTTAGCTTCTTTAAATATCTTTCAATCGAATACATCCACCGATATTGAACTGGTCCAGACATTCTGGCCTCATAAGCCAAATGCAAAACCAAGTGGACCATAACATCAAAAAATGATGGTGGAAAATTTTGCACTAACTTGCACAATGTTACTGCAATCTTAGACTCTCAATGTCTCAAAATGTTACTATCCAACACCTTTGCACAAATGATCTTAAAATACTGGCATAAATCTACAATGGGACTGAGTACATCCTTCGATACTATCCCTTGAAATGCAAGAGGAATGACCATTTTCATCATGACATGGCAATCATGACTCTTTAACCCACTAATTGTTCTGCTACTTACATCTACGCATATACTAAAATTTGAGGAATAGCTATCAGGTACTCGAATATTTTTAATGAAATCAAGTATTCTAGACTTCTATTCGTTGCTAAGCTTGTAAACTGCATCAGTAAACCTCGATGAACCCTTATATGGATGTAACTCTGGACGATTGTTTAAATCTACTAAATCCTTCCTTGAGATAATGTTGTCCTTATCGATTCTAGATATGTTAAAAATATCTAATATATTATCACACACATTCTTCTCAATGTGCATGACATTCAAATGGTGCCGAATGATTAGAGATGGCCAATATGAAAGCTTCTCAAAACATATACTCTTTTTCTTCCAATTTTTATTTTTGACAAATTCTTCCTTAAATTTTCTAAATCCTTCTTAAATGGTTTTTCGAATCTAATAACATCCATTTTTTTTGTTGGCTCCATATCTCATATCTTGTAAGCAACTTTGGTGTTCCCTTCGGACACCGATGACCATCAAAAAGATGATTGTATTGGTTCTTTATCCACCGATGTGCTACTGGTAAAAACCGACGATGACCCAAGTAACATTGTTTTCGACTATGAGCAAGTCAAAGAGAATGTGTTTCCTCAATACAAATAGGACATGCCAGTTCCCTTTAGTACTCCATCTATATAAATTTGCATATCCTGGAAAATCATTTATCGTGATCAAAAGTATGGCACTCATCATAAAAACTTTTTTTTGCTGCATCATAGGTTTTCAATCTGATCTCCCACAAATCTTTTAACTCTTCTACCAATGGTTGCAGGAATACATCGATATCATTTCTGGGAGCTCTTGGACCGGGTATTAACATTGATATTATTGTGTACGTGGCCTTCATAGACGTCCATGGTGGCAAGTTATATACCATTGTTATAACAGGCCACACGCTATATTTTGAAGACATGTTACCAAATTGATTGAAGTCATCTGAAGCCAATCCAAGCCGAACGTTGCGTTTCTCTAACGCAAAATCCGGATAAAGTTCATCTACCATTTTCCAAGCCGGAGAATCGGAAGGTGACGCATTTCACCAACCAACTGGTATGACCGTGGTTGGCTATGCTATGTCATCCACTTAGCCGTATTGGATGATATGAATAGACGATGCAACCTATCTCGTAATGGGAACTAATGTAAAACTTTTTGTGCTACTTTTTATTTTTATTTTTAGAATCATATTTATATCTAGAAATGTTACATTTTAGACAAACACTTTCATCTTTATTATCTCTCCAAAAAATAATACAATCATTTTTACCTGCATGATTTTTCTCATAAGTCCTAATTCCTTAACTATTTTCTTAAGTTCATACCAATTATCGGGAACACATGCACTATTAGGTAACACTTCCTTAAATAAAGATAAGATTGTATCCATATATCTTCTAGTGAGACCATTCATCGACTTAAGTTGAATCAACTTTAAATAAATTTTAGTTTAGATACATCTTTCATACCATCATATAAATGTGTTTCTGAATCTTTTAATAATCTAAAATATTTCAAACTATCTTCATTTGGTTCATCCTTATTATGTCGGGTAGAAAGTTCATTTTTTTGAATATCTTCGAGCATTTCCATTAAATCATCCTCTATGTGATCCTCTTGGCATTCATTTAATTGTGTTATCCTCATTACAAGAGTTAAGTTCAAATTCACCATGACATATCTAAGTTTGATAATTTAACCATATGCCATCACATATTAGGTGTTCTTTCATAATATTTCTTTTTAAAATAAATGTATTGCAACATACTCTACAAGGGCATTGTATTAAATCTTTGTATTGTCCATGTCTATATTGTGTCCTACAATCATCAAAAGCATAGTCTAAGAATTCTTCGACCCCTCGTACATACATAGAATCTAATCTATTACGAATAAGTATCCAAGATTTGTCTAATGAACTCATTTCTTCTAATCAAAAAAAATGACAATGTAATAACTTTATTACTCTAACCGGACGTCCTCCAAAGGAAGCAAGTTTCAAGTGAATATAAGTCTTTTGAAGCTTCCTGACAACAAGGTAAAAAACAAATATATATACTGTCAGACATATAATCAATCGAAGAACATAATTTTCTCTTTAAATAAACCCTATGCCATAGGAACAGGCTTGGATTGGGCAATGAAACCCTTCGGATTGGGGACTTGAAGATTTTTGTCCAACCCGATGTTGGATTGCCCATTTCAAACCCGGGACGGGCTTGGATTCGGCAATCCAGCTTCGGATTGGGGACTTGGGGATTCTTGCCCAACCCGATGCCGGATTGCCCAATTCAAACTCGGAACGAGCCTCAGATTGGTGAATCCATTGCATTCCTGGGGAATTGGGTATTTTTGCCCAACCCAAAGCCGGATTGTGCAATCCAAACCTAGAACGAGCCTCGGATTTGGCGATTCTAGCTTTGGATTGGGGACTTGGGGATTTTGCCCAACTCGAAGCCAGATTATCCAATACAAACCCGGAACGAGCCTCAGATTGGCAAATCTGGCTTCGTATTGGGGACTTGGCGATTTTTGCCCAACCCAATGCTGGATTGCCCAATCCAAACACGGAACGGACTTGGATTGGCGAATTCAGCTTCGGATTGGGGACTTGGGGATTTTAGCCCAACCTGATGCCGGATTGCCCAATTCAAACTTGTAACAAGTTTCCGATTGGTGAATCCGGCTTCGGATTGAGACTTGGAGATTTTTGCCCAACCCGAAGCCGGATTGTCCAATCCAAACCCGGAACGAGCTTCAGATTGGCGAATCTGGCTTCAGATTGGGGAATTGGGGATTTTTTCCCAACACGATGCTGGATTGCCCAATCCAAACTCGGAATGGACTTCGATTGGCGTATCCAACTTCGGATTGGGGACATGGGGATTTTAGCCCAAACCGATGTCGGATTGCCCAATTCAAACACGGAACGAGCTTCCGATTGGCAAATCCGGCTTTAGATTGAGACTTGGGGATTTTTGCCCAACCCGAAGCCGGATTGTCCAATCTAAACCTGGAACGAGCCTCGGATTGACGAATCCGGCTTCGGATTGGGGACTTGGAGATTTTTGCCCAACCCGAAGCCAGATTGTCCAATACAAACCCGGAACGAGCCTCGGATTGGCAAATCCAGCTTCGGATTGGGGACTTGGCGATTTTTGCCCAACCCGATGCTGGATTGCCCAATCCAAACTCGGAACAGACTTGGATTGGCGAATTCGGCTTCGGATTGGGGACTTAGCGATTTTAGCCCAACCCGATGCCGGATTGCCTAATTCAAACTTGTAACAAGCTTCCGATTGGTGAATCCGGCTTCGGATTGAGACTTGGAGATTTTTGCCCAACCCGAAGCCGGATTGTCCAATCCAAACCCGGAACGAGCCTCGGATTGGCGAATCTGGCTTCGGATTGGGGAATTGGGGATTTTTGCCCAACTCGATGACGGATTGCCCAATCCAAACTCGGAACGGACTTAGATTGGCGTATCCAACTTCGGATTGGGGACATGGGAATTTTAGCCTAAACCGATGTCGGATTGCCCAATTCAAACACGGAACAAGCTTCCGATTGGCAAATTCGGCTTCAGATTGAGACTTGGGGATTTTTGCCCAACCCGAAGCCGGATTGTCCAATCTAAACCCGGAACGAGCCTCGGATTGACGAATCCGGCTTCGGATTGGGGAATTGGGGATTTTTGCCCAACCAGATGCCGGATTGCCCAATCCAAACTCGGAACGGACTTGGATTGGCGAATCCAGCTTCGGATTGGGGACTTGGGGATTTTAGCCCAACCTAATACCGGATTGCCCAATTCAAACATGGAACGAACTTCGGATTGGTGAATTCGACTTTGGATTGAGACTTGGGGATTTTTGCCCAATCCGATGCCGGATTGCCCAATCCGATGTCGGATTGTCCTTTTTTGTTTTTCTCATCTTAAAAGGATATCCAACAAATACCACATTTGTTCTAAGTTTTGAATCCGGCAAAAAGAACCTCAAAATAAATTGGTTTAATTGTTTGAGTTTACCTAAATAATGACTAACACATTTAACTAACAAATACCACATTTGTTCTAATCAATTTATATAAATAAATACTACATTTATCTAAAGAAATTATTTGTTACCTAAAAAGAGGTCGCTCGGTGGGGGCTGCAGCAGTGGCGACGCTCGACGGCGGCTAGCAGAGGAGCGGCGGCGCTAGCAGTGGAGGCTGCAGTAGCAACACTGGCGGGCGGCACCGGCGGCGGCGGGAGGAGGCAGCTATAGCGGCAGCAGGTGGTGCCGGTGGTAGGGGCGACGGTGGTGGTGGACGACACCTAGAAGAGGAACGGCGGCGCTCGGCGGTGGAGGCAGCTGTGCTCGGCGGTGGAGGCTACAGCGGCAGCGGCGGAGGGCGGCGCCAGTAGCGGCATGGCGGCAGCAGCGTTGGCGGGCGGCGGCGGCAGCGGCACGGCAGCGGCAGTGGGCGGCTAACGCTAGGGCACGACTGATCGCAAGGCACGGCGGGGGGGGGGGGGAGAGAAGGGGGCGTCGGGCGCGATATAAAAAAAACTAGTGGCGACGGCTGTAAGTCATCGCCAATGGTGCATTAAGTTACATTGGCGACGACTAATAAGCCGTCACCAATAACTTTCGACCGTTGAACGGTCAAATAGGGGTCCATAAACTCTTTCGCAACGGCTAGGAGCCGTCGCTTAAAATGTTTTTCGCGATGACTTACTAAGCCGTTGCTACTTTACATGATATTGGCGACGGTTTAAGAATAGCCATCGCAAATAATGTTTTCGGCGACGGCTTTTTTGAGCCATCACCAATAACCCGTCGCCAATAGCTACTTTCCCCATAGTGTAACAACAAACTACAACTAACATAAGCTGCTAACTAATTAACTAACAAATTACTAATCAGACATCAGGTTCGGGTATCAAATGCCCCCATAAAATAAACCTTGTCCTTAAGATTTAAAAGATGTAAAAGATAAAGCAAAGCAAATTCTTTTTAATCAAACCTCAGGTAGGTTCTTCAAGTAGTTGACCTAGCTTTTTCAAAGAGTTGACCTTCCCATTGTAGAAGCCATTGTGTGACTGCTTTATTGTATCGTTTAACCATCCTTTGTCCTAATAATATAAAAGACCGAAGAGAATGCTAGCATTGGATCCCACAAAGAAGAAATCAAGGGAAAGGATCCAACTTCGTCAACTGAGATACATGAAATGTGTCATGAATGGTAGAATTCTCTTGAAGTTGTAACTCACGAGCAACTTCTTCTATGGGTGGTTTAATGACCTCACAAGGAGCATAATATCTAGTAGCCAATTTTTAATTGCTTCTATTGATTGTTGTTTTTTTGTCGGATTGTAATATCCTAAATTAAAAAAAAATCCCACCACCTCGCCACCGCCTCCCGCTCCCCCCCTCCAGAAACTTCCCCTCCCCACTGTTGCCGCACCGCCTTCCCCTTCGTCGCCTTCATCACCTTTGCCTTCGATTACCCCCTAGCTCACTCTCTCTCCCTCCCGCTCTCTGTTTCTCTCTTCCCTCTCGCACTCTGTTTCATCTCCCCCCTCTTGTTGTCTGCCGTGCGCAGTTGGTGTGGCCAGCTACACCGTCCGTCGCCAGTGCGGTGCCGTGCCCCGGCCCCCCAACCTTGCCAACCTTCTCTCTCTCGCCCCGCGCGCTATGCGCCTGTGGTCACCCGCCCTCTCTCTGTCATCGTCGCCACTATTTTCGCCTCTCCTCCCGACGTTGTTCCGTCGCAAGGAGGCCGCCATCGCACTGTCGTCGCGGCCGTCTCTCTCTCTTTCCCGCCGTCATTGTCGCCTCCACTCCTCCTCATATTCTTCTCCTTCTTCTTCTTCTTTTTCCATCCTGCGGCTGTCGCCACAGCATGGTCGTCACCGCGAGCCGTCGCCGTGCCCTAGCCACTCTCTCCCTCTCTGTTCTCTCTCTCCCCCCCTCTCTCTCTCCAGCACCCTTGTAAGTGCACTGCGTGCATCGCCTCCCCCCGGTTTCTTGCTGTCGCCCTTGTCTTCGCGTGTGTGCACTGCACGCTTGCACGACCATCACCATGGCCAGCCTCCTAGGTGTAGACACGCCAATTTGGCCTTATTTGGAGCTTAAACCATTATTCCATTGGCAACATCTCTTTTAGACCATAAAAATCATGATGAACCACCCTTTTGGATGAGCCGAGGTTCTTATTGGAAATATGAAGATGAATTGCTAATTTCTAATCAAATCCGTGTTTGCCGAACAAGAGACTCTTGGTGGTGTGCCAGATTATACTTTTCCCAGCATATCCTCTATTTGGAAATTTTTCACAGGATTCTGTGTACTTCCATTGAAGAAGTATTCAACAACAATAATCTTCCTCTATGAGTTATCTTTCCATTGCAACAAACGGCATTCAATTCTGATCTCCCATTTGTCCGCAAAGCCCTTTGGAAGTCAGATGCGCAGTTCTGTCCGCACGCAGCACCAATCAAGCCCAATTGCATGCAAGCCCAGCCCATTGTGCATATATCTGATCAATTCACGACCTTACCTTCATTTTTACTCCTTCATATCACTTGTTATAGTATCTGGAAGCTTCATGGTCGAAATTAGCATCATCTAATGATGGCAATCCAACTTGTTGTCTTGTATATCAAGACTTGCCATTTTTAGACTAGATTTGTTTCCTCTTCAAGTGGAGACATATTTTGAACATGGGAAAGGTGATCCACGGTTTACAATCTCTCTCAATCATTTAGGTAAGTTTCTAGATGCCCCAGTATGAAAATCAGCAACATTAAATGGAGGAAATCCAACCTATGGTCGGATGTATCAAAACTTGCTATTTTTTGACCTGGTTCTCATCCCCTATAAAGGGAGACTCATATGAACGACCTAAGAAGGGCATCCCCATCATCCAGCACTCCTCTCTTCGTCCTCCAGCCACCCTAGGCTCTTACCAATCTTCCCAAATCGTTCTATCTTCGTCCCGGTGCCCGGAGATCATCCCAAAGTGAAGAAGAAGCCGGTCTATGCTCCGACGTGCTGCACTGCTTATAATCGGCTTCTACAGATCTTTATAGTCATTTTCAGGCCTTACTTCCTTCAGAATAAGTGTGATTGATCAAGATATTTTTCATCTCAAACAAACGTAGATCAATTCTGACATTCCCTCAGCATGTTATGGCTTCAACACCGGCGCTGCACAGACAGATCCGAAGTCTTCTTTTCTAAGTCATTGTTTTCTCAGTCAATTTAAGTACAATGAATGGTAGATTAAGCCTATACATCCTTCATAGAAATTGTTCCCCGGTGAGTCCTATTTTATATACAAGAAGAATAATTCAATTCTGATATCTTTGGTGCCCATATCACATCCTACATCAACATTGTGCTGGGAGCTTCTATAATGTCATTGTCCAAGATCCGTCTTATCAGGTAAATTCAGATTACCTATCATAAGATTCAAGCAAACTTGTCTTCATATCAAACCAACCTTGGTGAGTTATATTTATTTTGAAATAAAAATCACTTTATTATGACATTGGTGCTGTTTGTTATGGTCTCCGCATCAGAGCTGCGTAGTTTACATTGAATCTGTCCAACCCGGTTGCCACTTTGCCTGGGTTGTGTTACCTTTAATCATTCATATTCTCTTTGATAACTCTTCATTTAGTTCATATTCAATAATTATTTTTATTCAGTTTTGAATCATTGCACACATCATAAAAAAACCAAAAAAAGGGGTTAGGGCTAACCCCGAATCCGGTGAGTTTGTTTTCAATTGCCATTTTATGTTATTATTTTTACAAGTTACTACACTTCACTCAGTTCTAATCCTTCTTCACATGTTTTCTTGTCTTATTGTCTTCTAGTTGCACAAATACATCAAGCTAGCATTGGTTGGAGACTCTTCTTCATCGGCCGGCCGAAGAAGAAGAAGGTTGAACCCATATCCCGATCTCCCACGCTAAGGTACACGGTCATATTCAATTTCTTTTATTTGTCAATTCCATAAAGCGGAGCCCGCGGCTCCTGGCGACCACTTCTTCTATTATTCATGCTTTAAGTTAATCTCCTCCTCACTCTCCTCCCACATGACCCGAACCATCTCCGGTGCTCGAGCGACGCCGTGAGATGAAAGTTCGGGGATCAATGTGAGTGTGGGACCGAGGTGAGGAGTTTTTACCGCTTTCCGAGTGTTTTTCGATTCACTCCCTTTCCCCTATTCCATTTTTCACCTTCTTCTCTTGAGGTGCCGATCCGGAACCCGTTTCTGGAGTCGACACTAGGTGGTGCCCAGTCCTTTCCACCCCTACTCGCCATCTTCTCCTCTACCATCTCGTTGTCATCATTCTGTCTCCTCCTCTTCATCGTCATCTCCCTCTCTCGCTCTCTTTCTTTCTCTCCTTGCGCTTACACGCACCTGGCCATCACTCCCTTCCCCCGCGCGTCACCTGCGCACAGCCGCGTTGCCATTGTTGCATGCCTTCTCCCCCTTGCGGACGAGCTTCCCTTGTTTCAACATCAATGTCAACTACCTTGAACCCCCCTATCGCGCAAGCACATTGATTCCCCCTCTTCGACTCGACCTTGATCGTGGAGCAGCCTTGCCGTAGCACTACACTAGCGCCATTTGACCGTCATCCGACAGCTGTCGTCAACTGCTATGCGCCAACACCTTAGCGCCGCTTTTCCCTCCTTCCAGCGTTGTTTAGGTAGACATCCTAGACGTCTCTATTATCATTATATTTAATGCTTAAAATTTTCCAATCACCTTTAGATGTTGATTTAAACATATTGGTGAATATTGAATGTGGTGATTATTCATAGTTAGACGTCTTATTAATTTATTAGATGCATGTTACATGAATCCTGATTTTATTAAATCAGCTGATCGTAATTATTGATTAGCATGTGCTGTAGAATTTAATTGCATAATTTGTGATTTTAATATGCCATTGTATATTAACCTGATTGGGTCCATGTTAATATTTATGATTGCAAGTTAATTAAATTAATTAGACTTTTAGTTCAATTATAAAATTTGATTTCTTGTAAACTCTATTAATATTTCATATTGTTGATCATTTAATTGGTGTATGTTTTATGTTTGCATATTTCATGCATCCATATATTAAATGCATTTATTAAACATCATAGAGTGTTATTAGAATGTGGTTATGTTATGTCAAGTATATATGTATTTATTTTTATAGATGGTCAAATGCATTAGATGTGCGTATTCATATTAGTGGTTATAATTTGCACAACAATTGACATGACATGGTATGGCATGGCATGGTTGGAATGAATGAATGTGTGCATTACTTGAAATGGCAGATTGAGCTACACTAGACTAGTAGTCGAGCCCGTGGGCAACGGGGATTAGAACAATCTAGTGCATCATTCGATCCCAGATACCGTGGTTTGTCCTAAGTGCCACCACTGCCTAGGTGCACTAGAGGACTTCGTTTTACTATATGTTACTGTTATATATGATAGATTTGGTGATAGCTAGTTGAGATGGCAAGACGACGCATTCCTTGCCAATAAGAAAAAGATGTGATTATATTAGAGGATAAATGCATTCATGGCATAATTTAATGTATATGGTTATTAGATATGCATTAGTTTGTTTTAACCGAGTCGTGTTGCATAATATGCATGGTGTCTCATTTGTGTGGTTTCATCATATAAGTCATGTAGTAAATATTCATGCACACCTTATCATTTCAAGTTAAGTTCTTCTTTTGATATTTATAGGTGCCGATTGGGTTTGTTTAGTTGGTTGTTGGTGGTTTAAAATATGTGGTTATGTCAGGTAATTATTATATGGACTAGTTATATATTTATATAAAATGGACATAGGTTGAGTATTTATTTTATTATCATTTAGGTCTTTTAATTATTCGATTTGGCGAATGAATGGGTGTCTACTGAGTCGGTGTGACTCATTCCAAATCTCTTAATATTTTTTTGGTAATCAAGTTTTGCATAGCAGAAGTGTGGTGAATTGGATCTCGAGGAATTAATGGAAAGATCATTATATATATTTTTGGATGATATATGAATTGTTGTATTATGATATGATTTTAGTTGATAGAATTATTTGAATTATGAATTAGATCTTGATTTTATCTTCATTAATTTTTCAAACTGATATATTTAAGGAGTTAATTTCTCCGATTACGTCGTTGGATTAATTCCGCTACGTATATGAAAATTCGGGGCGAGACACGGATCGTCTAAAACTTTAGATAAACCATGTCTCCTACTGAAAATTCCCTACTTGTTTCATTCTCCCATTTTAAGATCTTTCTAATTGGAGTTTCAATTTTTACATTTAATTCTCTCTTTCTATTACTATTTTTCTCTTCTTGATGTCTTATGCCCTGTTTGGTTAGAGTTTCAATTTTGGTACTATATCAATATTGATATTAATATTTTCAAATGTTTGAGTATCAATATCAAAAGTAATACAAGTTGACATTTGTATTATATACTATGCTTTATTTGTACTACAAATTTTAAATTTGATACAAATCAAACGTCTCTTAATAGTTTCTATCAATATTAATTTTAAAATTGATAAGAAGTAGCTAACAGTATTACCAAACAGTGCGTTAACCTTCGTATTGAGAACCGTTAGGTCATTTTCCCTTTTGCGCTATTGATTTTTCTCTCTAGACCGCTCTCTTTTCCCCCGAAACGATCCAGTTTTCCCCATGCTTTGTCGCCTGCTGCAGCCACTCTCGTCGATTGTGCCAATCGCCTACGTCATGCGGTCGCCGCCCACCTTTTTCTTCGCTCGCGCGCTTGTGCGCATCATTGCCCGGCAGCTGCGGCAGCGTGTCTGTAGTTGTTAGCCACCTTCCGCGGCCGCACCTCGGCTGCCACCCAGCCGGTTGCCACGTCAGTGCCCCTTTGGCCACCGCATCAACGCCCCCAGCCACGCAGCCACCTGCCACGCATCAGCCGCCGCCTCACCGCGCTCGTTGACATCCGCCACTGCCCGCCGGAGCGCGCGCTCGGCGTGAAGCACACTGCGGTGTAGGCCTGTAAAGTTGGCCCGCCAAAAAATCTGCCGTGAGTTGGGCTTAAGCCCGCTAAAAATAGTCATGAGATCTGATGAATAATCAAGTTTTAATTTGAATGTTGTTGGCGGGCCTGACGGGCCCGAGGCTCTTCGGCCCGCTGAGCCCGCGGAACTCCACACGGCACCAAGGAGGCGGGAGAATGGGACGTTTCCCATTTTGGGCAGAGGCGACGCAGAGGGCCCATGCCTAACAGTGTACGCCGCCGTAGGAGCAAAAGAGGTCCTCTGCCAATGTACCACCAGACAAGCCACTTAATATATTTTAATATATTAAAATATTCTCTCATCGTCTGCTTGCGTGAGAAACCACTTAATATATTTTAATATTGACATTGTAATATCTTGAAAATAAATAAATAAATCGGAGAAGTTAGCACGTTAGAAAAGTTATTAAGATAAGATTAGGTATTTAAAAGATAAATATAATTTTATAAAAAATTAACCATCAAATTATTTATTATTTAAATTAAAAAATAATTATATTTATTCTTCATCTCTCTTTAAACTTTTGAGCATTCTGATTTTTAAAATTTTTTAGGTTTCATTTTATTTTTGATTTATCAGATTATGACAATTTACAAATTCATAGATTTTCTAATTTTTTTGAGTTTTTTTAGAATTTATATTTTGCATAAATACAAGGATTACAAATTTTGGATGTTAGAATCTCCGAACATTCCAATCCGTAGAAATTTTTAAATTTTATGGTTAATTGTTTTTAGCAAGTTTCCCATTCATTCACTTTTGAGAATTATGAGTTTTTCAAAATTTTCAGGTTATATTTTCTTTTTTTTTACTTCTCAGATTATGACAATTCACAAATTGATAGATTTTTTGGTTGTTTTTAAATTCTCCACAGAACTTTTCAAATTTTATGATTGAATTCCCTATGTATTAAATGAAATATTAAAATAAATAAAAATATTAAAATATGATATATAAAATTTAAAAATAAAATAAAATTTAAAATATAACACATTAACAAATTATTAATAAAGTGGGTTTACTTAATATTTTAAACAAAAGTTGAAATATATTATATATTTTAAGAATCCTAAAATTATTCCAATTCAAAAAAAATGAAACCAAATCCAGAGTGAAATTAGAATATTATAATTCTAATTCAATGAGAATAAAATTAAGAATGTCTAAACTATTTTCGAAATTGAATATAACATGATCTAAGATATTTTGATAACAAACATGAATAATATGAATATAAAAGGACAATAAATTTATAGAGAGTAATATTATTTTATAATGATTAACATAATAAATTAGAACATTTCCAATTTTAGTCGAATTTAGTTTTACATACCCAGATAACTAATTACGACTAACTAAATATTTATTTAAATAAATGCATAATTAGTATTAAAGAAAAGAACTTGTAGAGAATTTATTCTTTCATGACTTTAACATATATTTCTTAACATTGTTAATTAATTCAACGAGGACACAATCTTTAATATATATGCATATATACATTTAACATTGTTTCCGTGACACACATGGTTACTCTTTTCGCAAGAAGTGATCTTCAGTCAATAAAATATTTTTAATTAAAAGAAACGGGCCGCCGGGCTACCGGTGGGTTTATGGGTTTTTATTAGCTTTTGTGGGTTTTAAACCCATGAACTCACGCAAAAAAATCATGGGCTTGGGCCGGGCATCTACAGTGGGTGGGCTGGGACGGGCTTGGGCCGGGCCAGCCCAGGCCCGCCCAGGCCCGCCCAGTTGACACTCTTACTGCGGTGTCCGTTGACCGCCTGCACTGCCGCGGGTGCATCGCCCCTCCACTGTGGCCCCCTCGTCGCCGCTGCTGCAGGCAAGCAGTGCCACTCCATGCCTTCCCCTGTGCGCTGCCATGCCCCCCCCCCCCCACACTGCCGGTAATATCCTCTCTCTCATATCCCCTATCTCTCCAATTCTTCTATCTCTCATCTCTTATCTTATTCTTTCTCCTTCCAACCGATTGATTCAAGACACCTCGGCTCAGTTTTTCAAGAAGATCTGATCAATCTTCTTGAAATTTCTTGTGTCGTTTGTCGTAGTTGTTAAAGTAGACATCTCAACTATTCTTAGTATTCTAATATAATTACTTTAAACTGTTAAAACTGCTAGTTAATCATGAATATAAAATTAAAAATATTAGTGAGTTAATTGATTTACTAGCATACTTAGATGTAGTTAAGACTTGTTTAGCTATATATATTTATATATATTGAATGATCATGTATTTTCACCACGTTAGACATTAGATTGAAATGCATGTTAGTATGTTAAATATCTTATTTTGTGTTGGAATCTTGCTAGTATAGCATGGTTAATATTTCGATGATCTTAAACGAGAACCCGATTTAATGAATAGCCGAAGTAGAAGTTAAAGCATGGTTTTATTAAAAATTCAACTTTGTTAATTCATGTGGTAGGCAGATAGTTGTTGTTATTGCATGTATAAGGTCTATTAGATTGTTAGAATTGCATGCATGTGGCATGTTAATTGGTTAGAATTGCATGATTCTAGGTTGTGTATCATATTGTTAATTGTCTTAGTTGTGTTAGATTTTTGATATGGTATGCATATATGTGACCTAGAGTTGTGGTTGTTCATTTAAGAAGTTCATGTTTAGACTATCATTTGCATGTCCAGTGGTGGTTATATTTATGGTTGTCTAAGTTACTCATGTGCTTTCATCTTGAGAGATGTAGTAATGCAGTGGGCTGCATTGTAATGAAATTTTACTTCACCAGACTATAGTTTGTGACTTGTGGGCAGCAAATGAATTAGTACAATCTGAAGCATCTGTCGATACTAGATACCGCGGTTTATCTTAAGTACACTACTACCTAAGTGTACTATGAGATTAGCTTACTTTATGTTACTTCTATATATGGTAGATCTAATGTTAGTTCTATGACGTTAATTACAATGTCCAAGTGAAGTATATAACTTACATAGACAAATAGTTTATTTATGCATTTTATGGCATATATGATAGTGCTTTAGATGTTTCATTTTTATTATGATAGGTCTACGTGAAGCATCCTAGCTCAGCTCACCTGTGTGCCAGCTTTGCTCTAGCCCATTCCTCTCTTTGGTGCACCCTCAAACTTGCACCAATTCCTCTTCTTCTTGCTTGGACATCTTCAACATCAAATCAGCAAGATTTCTTGCCCATTTTGTGTGTGCTAAGTGAAAAAGAAGAAGAAGAAATTTGCTCCATCCAGTAGGTGCGCCAGCAGGAAGTGTAGCTAGCCTAGCTAACCTATGCACCGACTCCAGCAGCAACAATTTGCTTCTTCATCCTTGGTGAGGCCTTCAACACCAATAGAAACTTTAACTTCTTTCTCTAGCACCATCTATACAAGGAGAAGAAGAAAAAGAAGGGGAAGAAGGGTGCACGGTCCTTCCATCTTCAGCACCACCTGCAACACATGAGAAGAAGAGAAAGGAAACAAAGTGAGTAGAGAAATTAAAAAAGTTGCACTTCATTTCTCTTCCTCCCCTTTTCTTTCTCTACCCTTCGGCCTCCTCTATGGCCATTCACAATGTCTCCAGCCACAGCCCCATGAGCAGTCTAATTTGGCACCCAAACAACCCCCTTGATATTTTAATTTAGGTCCCATGTTGTCCATGTTCACACAACCCTAGATGACCTGCAAACAGCACCATTGGGAAACCCCATTGACCTATACAAGAACAGCCTTGTTGATCTCCTAAATAGCCCTCTGTGCACCCCTCAATCATGCCCCTTGAGTGCCCATAAAACCCTCAACATTCAAGCTTCTTGAGTGTCCCCTAAACCTATTCACAATCAGGCCCCCTATGTACCACAATGTTCAGACCCTCTGAACACCTCAACCAGGCCCCCTGAGTGCCCTTAAAACTCATCCATAATCAGACCCCTTGTGTTCCCTTAAACTCATCTGTTGGTACCAAAATTTTCCTCGTAGCTTGCTTGATACAGATTTCAGCAATGCTGAAGCCGGTGTTGAAAATCGGACTCAGATTCAGAAAATTCAAGAATAGATGATGTAAACAGGCTTTGAAAATGCCTTGGTATGGCTTTACATGCTACAAATGGCCAAGATAATGTGCTCATTGCATAGCCCCGGTTGAGAGCTTCGCAACGATACCCAAAACTTGGAAAACGGACACCGAAAGACCAAAATGACTATTTTGCCCCCGACACTTTGGGGCAAGTTGGGACTCTAACATGAAATTCCAATTTTACCACATTGTCAAGGTTGGATAGAGCTAGGCAATGCTTAAAACGGATCGAAAATACGACCACCGGATGAAGAGATATGCAAGAAAGATCAAATCTGGACGGAAAGCCGTATGTCGTTGCACCAGGGGCATAATGGTCCGATCAGCTCCCGGATCGACCCATGGGCTGAAAATTTCAATTTTCATGGCCCAAAACATTGATCTCATGAATATTGATGCATGAAAACTAAATTTGGCCAATGGGAGGAGGTAATTGCATTGAATTATAGTTTCTGGCATTATCGACGACTGAGATCGCACCGATCGGAGAAATCGGTAAAATCAGAGATCTAGAGCAATTCGGGAGATCTCAGACACATTTGGATGGATCATAAGATCAATGGTCATCAATGATTTTCCCATATTTTTTTGATTTAATTTTGGCCGTGTTTAATCAATTTTCGGCCGAAATTAATGATAGCCGTCGGATAGGGAGTCTTTTAGATGAACGGTCTAGATTGGATCACTCTCTCTCTCTTCCCTCCACTTGTCTGTCTAAACTCCTCCCCATCTACCATGCGCACAATTCCCTACAAGTTAGGGAGCTATCTGAACTCCCCATCTGATGGCATGGCTAGCAGCTTTGGCTTATCTCCCTCAACCACCTCAACAAGCTCAACAACCCCCATGGTTTATCCTTATCCTTCTCAACAACCCATGGGCTAACCCAAGCTGCATCTGGATGAACCCTGCTCTTTTCCACATTCATGGAATGTTCAATGCCCTAAAATATAGGATTGGGTGTGACAACACCCTACAATGTAGGGGCAGGTGCGCTAGCTTCTCACCTCACACACACATGGCTGATGAGAAGTCTTCTTGCACTAGGACTCTCCCCAACTGACCTTTATCCATATCCCATCTGAGCCTTATCATCCAAGGCTTATCTTAACCATCAGATGGGCATGCTTTGGTCGAACTTCAACCCATTCCCACCTGCCATGTGCGCACACTCACCTAAAAGGTAGGAGCTGGTGCGCCATATTGCATCTTACATACACCACACCTTGGTTAGATGTCTAGCCCAATTAAAAGTCTAGTAAAAATAGAAATCTTTAGAAATTAGGACTCTCAACCTCTCAGCAGTGGCGGACCTACGTTGAGCACAGTGGGGTCAAGTGACCCCACTAAAATTTGAGAAATATATTACAAGTTTAGATGATTTTATCAAAAATAAAATGAATTATGAAGTATTTATAAAGAATGACCCCACTAAAAATTTAAGATGACCCCACTAACCTAAAATCCTAGATCCGCCACTGCCTCTCAGCCTCATCCTTAGCTTCAGATGGGTCTCCAATCCTTTATAAAAGGGCCCCCCATCTGGCCTTGGTCGAAGCTAGCTTAGCCCACTTGTGCGCCAGCTTTGCTCCAGCCCATTCCTCTCTTTGGTGCGCCCTCTACCCTGCTCCAAGCCATCTTCTCCTTGCTTGGACGTATTCAGAAGCAAGTCAGAAACCTCTCCATACCATTTGTGGTGCTCCAAGTGAAGAAGAAGAAGGAGAAATCTTCTCCCTCTTGCAGGTGTGCCAATAGCAGCCCATCTGGGATACATCAACTTCAACAGCAAGTGCTCCATCTTGGTGTGCCAATTCCAGCCCCATACATAGCAAGAAAAAAAGGAGAAGAAGAAAAGAAAAAAAACCATTTTCTCCTTCAATCTTCAACAAGAATTGTGCCAAAAAAGATGAGGGAAGATGTATTACTTTCTAGTTCTCTTCCTCCCCTCTTCTTTCTCTTCCCCTCGGCCTCCTCCTTGGCCATTCAAATGTTCCAAAACAACCCAGGCGTGTTGGTACCATTAAAGCCATGTTCGACCTCCCAATGTTGGCTTCATAAACATTCTTTGATCAGCCTCTTTAGTCCCCTCATTTCAGACCCCTTTGCTATCCATGCGTGCACAACCCATAGGTGGCCTGTAAATAGCCCATTTGGCATCCCCAAGCAACCCCATGTTGTCACCTAACACCATGCCTCTTGTTGCCATCCCTCTAGCAGCCAATTAGGCTCCTGAACATGCTCCTAATTAGGCTATATTCGACCATCCTTGTTTCCCAAGTGGACAATCTTCAGAAAAACACCCAAGTCAGGTCCCTCTGCTGGCCTTGAAATCAGGCCCCTTTGATGGCTTGGAAACCAACACCTGTTTAACCCCTCTGATGGTCAGCTAAACAGCACCCAATCAGTCCTATTTCATTCTATACACATCTCCCTTACCTATTGAGGAGGATGGAGTGATGTCCCGGGCATTCTTGGATCCACAAGATGGGCCAAGTCTCCCCCAGGCGGGCTCTTGATCCCTCATTTTGGTTGAAGAAGAGGGTGATGTCCTAGGTATTCTTGGAATCCGTACGATAGGCCAAGTCTCCCCTAGGTGGATTCTCAACTTCAATCAAGACAACAACCTTTTGTAGACACGCCAAATTAGCTTGATTCGGAGCCCTAGACTCTTATTCCATAGGCGATATCCTTTATTTGACCGTTATCTGATCCGGATTACCTCGTGGATATGAGCTAAGGACATTGGTGGAGCCCCCCTTGTTAGTTAAGAATGGACCAATGATTTCCAGAATATTGCCGTAACCTTCAAGTGAGAGCCGCACGTGAACTGTAAAAACACGAAGCCTGCTCGATGACTGACCTTGAGTGGTCCATAATTGAAGGTCTCGGGAGTCCCGCATGTGTTCCATAACATTCAGGGTTTCCGAGAAGTCATTTTGGTAGGCGTCGGTCAATAACGGCTTTCGTTATGGCTTTTTCGACCTGTGCTGACACGGCTATCCCGGACCACATGTTAGGCCTTTCCGGTCATCACCGGGTCTTTTCAGGTCATCCGGGTCGATTCTAGCCGAATATTTTCATCAACCGGGGCCATATGGCCATTTCGGTCAATTTTAGGGTTTCCCGGCTTTTCTGAGTTTCGATTCACGTTTATCGGGTTAATATCAAAATTTTCGATGACTTCGGGTTTTCCGGTCGTACCGGACTTGTTCGGTCATCATTTTAAGTCATCCCAGGTTGACCCAAGATTTCTCGATCAGAACCGTGCTCTTTCGGATGTTCGCCCCGGGTTTCGGCTTTCCGCGAGAGGGTAAACCGGTAGAAAGCACCGTGCGAACATATCAGGAGTCATGCCGGCTGATTTACCGACTTGGGGAGGTGCGGTTGAAGGCCCTCTTTTCAACGCGGCAAACGGGAGCCGAATCGGACATCCCGTTTGCAAGATACGGCTCGTGGAACACGCGCGCAGGCGAGAGAGAGTGTACTGCGCCCCCGCTCCCTTTGAAAGGGGAGGGCGCGCCCTGCGCGCCCTCAACCCGGGGGCGCACCCTGCGCGCCCCCGGTTCCTTTGAAAGGCGGGGGCGCGGTCAGTTTCTTTAAATCGCAAATTACCCCGATTAGCACCTTCTAAACTGGATTTTTGGAAGGTTTCCGCGGAGAATTTTTGATTATTTGTACCGTGCCCCCGGTTCGGGGGCGCGTTACGTATGTCAAGTCGATTTTTAGCAATTTCCGGAAGATTCCGTCGAGTTTTAGCAGTGAGACGCGTAACGCACCCCGCTCCCTTTGAAACAAGGGGGCGCGCAGACCGCGCCCCCGAACTGGGGGCGCGCCCTGAGCGCCCTTGGTTTGAGGGCGCGCCCTGTGCGCCCTCGTCCTCTTTGAAACGAGGGGGCACGGTCGGTCCAGTTTCCAAATTTTTCACCGGTTTCCTTCCCCTATAAATTGAGTGCCATTCTCAACGACCCAAGGTTTATCCCCGGTGCCTAGCTCGTCCAGAGGTCATCCAAGCTCTTCTCCAAAGCCGTCCCGACGTCCAAAGGCGATCCGAAGTCAAGAAATCGATCCCGAGGTGAAGAAGAAGGCTCGATCCGGGTGTTCTGCATCAGCCAAATTCATCGACTTATGCAAAAAATCCGAGGCTTCTGATGCAAAATCTTCAACATATAAATTGTTCCTCTCTTCGTCCTCTTTCATCTCCAACTGACGGAACTCAATTCCGACTTTTCGTTTGTTCGTGGCGATTTCTACACTGAGGGCACGCATCCTGGTTCTGTTTTCTATATCCGCCAATTTTCAGAATTTTTACTGACTTATAAAGGAGGATTTCGGAAAAATCATCTACATAGGAACTCTTCCACTCTGAGTCCTCCGTCTACTCCAACAAACGTAACTCGATTCTGACATCGGGGTCATCCGTAGCATCCTCTTCACCGAAGTCGCGCCAGAAGGGTGCAAAGCTACCCGAACCGGCCTTTTTCAACCAACTCGGCTTCAACTCAAGCCGATCCATTCCATAAGCTTTCTCAAATCATTTAACTCAGTTCATTTACTGTTTTCAAGCATATATCAGTTTATTTGCATCATTTTTACATAATCAAAAATACAGGCTCACCCCAATCCGGTGAGTTCGATTCCGATTGCTTCTTTCTCATCTTCTTACTACAGTTACTACACCTCCCATAGTTATAATTATTTTATTCACTTGGTTTATTGTTCTAGTAGCACAGGTTGAACAAGCTAGCATTGATTGGAGACTCTTCTTCATCGGCCGGCCGAAGAAGAAGAAGGTTGAACCCATATCCCGATCTCCCACGCTAAGGTACACGGTCAATTCAACTCATCTCTTAATTTACATCCCATAAAGCAGAGCCCGCGGCTTCTGGCGACCACATTCTTTCATGTTTTAATTTCATCTTCTCCTCACTCTCCTCCCACATGACCCGAACCATCTCCGTTGCTCGAGCGACTCCGTGAGATGAAAGTTCCGGGATCAATGTGAGTGTGGGACCGAGGTGAGGAGTCTTTACCGCTTTCCGAGTGTCTTACGATTCACTCCCCTTTTCCCCTATTCCATCTTTCACCTTTTCTTGAGGTGCCGATCTGGAACCCATTTTAGGAGTCGACAGCTTTTTGGCGACCACGGTGGGACAACCAATGTCTTCAACCATTCTAGCTTGATTCAACCGTGCAACTAGTTGTTTTCCAACTTGGTTCCCGTGTGAACCGGCTTGTCTTTTATCTTCCATGTCAATTTACCTTTAAACTTGCTATTTACTCTTTCTTTAAGATTGTCCCCCATGTGGACTTAATTTGCTTGTCTTTCATTTCAACCCGGTTCTCGCGTGAACCACTTTTCTTCTTATAAACCGGTTCCCGCGTGAACCACCTTTCTTTTCCAACTCGGTTCCCGCGTGAATCAACTAACTTTCAGATCGGTCCCCGCGTGGACCACCCATTTTCAGCACCTTTAGATTGGCCCCACGCGGCCCTCTTTCTATTTTGTCAACTCTTACATCGGTTCCCGCGTGAACCACCCATTTCTTCATTAAAACCGGTTCCCGCGTGAACCAAACCCTTTTCTAAACCGGTTCCCGCGTGAACCAACTCACCTTCAGATCGGTCCCCACGTGGACCACCCCTTTGCACCAATTAGATTGGCCCCACGTGGCCGTCCCTTCCTTTCTCCAATCAAACAAACCGGTTCCCGCGTGAACCACCCCTTTTACTTCAAAAAAAACCGGTTCCCGCGTGAACCACCTACCTTTCCAAAACCCGGCTCCCGCGTGAGCCACTTTATTTTCAAATCGGTCCCCGCGTGGACCATCCTTTTACCTTTATTTCAGATTTTCCCCCACTTGGACACTCCATCACAAGCCGGTTCCCGCGTGAACCTCCTTTTAGTTGCTAGTTGCTAGTTATTTGTTTTACTTTATCATTGCATGTCATGCTTGCATTCACTTGTTTGATTTATTTAATAGCTTTCATTCATGTTTGCATATTGATTGCTTCTTCTCCTTCTACCCTCCATTTTTCATTTTTGCATTAGGTTTTGCATCGGGTACCGGACTCGTTCCGATCCGTAGGGCATTCGAGGCGGGGGCTCTCTCTCCCAACACACCCTCACCCTCCAAACACCTTCTTGGTGGATTCTAACCTCTCTTATGGGATATTCCTTCCTAGTTGATTTGGTGGTTTCCATCAAGACCTCCGTAAGTCCCCATCCATGGAGTATTCCTCTCCGCACGATTGGGCCGGTTGTACCACTTCCCAAAACCCGAAGAACCCAAGTACCTACTCGTGGTGATTGAGTGATAACCTTAGGTCTTGAAGATTGAAGCAATAGGAACCATACCCAATTTGAGTGAACAATTGCTAACAATCTATCTAATCTAAGGTTTCAACCCAATAATTGTCGAGTAGTCAATTTAAAACCTTGTTTGCATAACTTGCTTGCTCACAACAATTGAAAAGAAAAAAAAAATCCTCTTTCAAAACACCTAAAACAAAAAAAATCCCTTTAATTTTTTATGTTCAACTTGCTTGCCAAACAACCAAATTGAAACCAAATCAAATCAAACAAACAACCATAACCAAACAAAAACTCTCTTTGCATTTACACCTTTCATTTGCTTTCTTTCAACCATTTTGTAAGGAAATTTGACAGGATGCCCACTCTAAGGTCCGGAAGACACGTCGGGATGTCGGACTACTATGGCCAAGAAGAGGAGTACGAGACGGGTCACTACGAGCTTCAGCAACCCGTGGTCCAACCAGAGGGCCATGCCAACGCCGTCAGGGAGCCAGAAATTCAAAATCATACTCATCAACCTGCATCACTTAGCGTGGAGCAACTCCTCCAGGGTCTATCTCTTCATCTAGACCCCGAATCTTTTTCGCTTGTGCAATCCTTGACAAAGGGCAAGATGCCCGCCAATCAAGATCTGGTCGAGGGAAATCAAGCCCCCTCACCACCTCAATCAGTAGTCAGGCCCCAAATCATCTCTTCTCCTGGGCAACCCTGCCGTGTCTCCACTTACCCTATTATGGGGCATTCACATAATTCTGTTCCAATTCCTGTTTCCAACCTACCTCTTCCAACTCAATCATTTAAACACTTTGCTCCCGTGGCTCAGGAATTCAGCCTCACCCAGGCATTAATGAACAAACTCAACTAGATGGATGAGCGCTTTGAAGAAATGAGGCACCGCCTCGATTCTAAAGCCATCCCTGAAATCTCTGTACCATCCTTCCCAGTTCTACACCTTCCTCCTTTAGAGATACCAGTCTTCCAACGTTACAATGGGACTGGTAATCCTTTCAACCATCTAAAGAGCTTTCTTTACGACTCCGCATTCTGGAAAAATGACCGCAAAGCCCTTGCCTTTCTATTCCGTCGGTCATTGGAGGGATTCGCCCTGGACTGGTTCTATTCTCTTGATTCCATTGAGGCGGAAGATTTCGACATCGTCAAGGCAAAGTTTATACAGAGGTACAAGGATCGGGTGGGGCCAGCCTACTCGATAACTGATTTGATTGCCGAAAAGATGAGGCCGGATGAGGACTTTGCCAGATTTACTGATCGGTGGAGGGGAATGGCTGAGAGGCTAGTAGATACCATCTCAGAGGGGGAGCAGGTGAGGATGCTCATCGGGAACACCACTCCCAGCCTTCGCAACCTCCTGATCATGCACCGCCCAACAACCATGAGTGAGTTGTGTGATAGTGCCCGCTACCTCCAAGCCCACTTTAAGGATGCATCCATGATCAACCCGTTCGACACGAAGCCCCATAACACTAGAAAGCCTACACCTGTAGGACCCATCACCGAAGGGGTAGTAAACAATGAGAGCATCAATGCCATGGATAACCAGGGTAGGTATCGCCAAAGACAATACCGTAACCCACCACCCAATCAACAATACCGCCCAGCTCCTCAACCAGCCCCTCAGCCCCAGCAACAACTTGCATACAACCGAGCACCACCACAGCAACCCACCTACAACCGAGCGCCCCAGCAACCAAATGCCTACAACCGAGCGCCTCAACAACAACATGTCTACAACCGACCCCAACCACAACAACAAGCCTACAACCAAGTGCCACCACCAGCCAACCGACCTAGGAGGGGGGGACCCAAGAGAGAATACTATCCTCAACTGCCATTCCCCCTCACCAATATCTTTAATGCATTGATGGCTGAACAGCAGTTGGAACTTTCAAAGGAGAGAGAAGGATGGCCGGCCAATGTTGACACAACCAAGTACTGCGCTTATCATCGGTATCCTGGGCACACGGTGGATGTATGTTTCCAGTTTAAAGACTACATCCATGTCCTCAATGATCAAGGGAACATTGACTGGGCACAGATGGGAGAATCCATTCAAGCAATGAAGGCACGTCAGAATCAACCACGGCGACAGCAAGCACAACAGCAGCCCGGCCTGGGCATAGTCCAAGATCCGCTCTCGGTACATGCACCCATACAAGCACCGTCACCAGCACCACCAAACCAACGACTCGGCCTCGTCCACTCCGCCATCGAGGAGTCAACCCAACATTCCCAGGGTTGGCAGGTCGAGGATCAAATCACCTCCATGCCCGCCATACCAACCCCACCTACAAACCGCACCATACTCTTCATACCGAGAGCTGCCCCCAGCCCACAAACTACCCAAACACCACTACCCTCACCAACCATTAACCCTCCATGGCACTTTATCATTAGACTGCCACCAGCCTCCCAACCAGCACCCCAACCATCACCCCAACCTAACCCACCAACCACCATTAATCCTCCACGGCGTCTAATCATTAGACCGCCACCAACACCCCAGACATCGACTAACCTACCAGTCACTGCCACCCCACGACCCCTCATCATTAGACCATCACCACCAACACCCCAACCATCACCCAACATACCGGCCTCCACCAATCCACGACCCCTCATCATCCGATCCTCACCACCCTACCTACCATGGGCTTCTCAACCTAACAACCAACCCTACCATCACCATCATCACCACTTCCCCCTACCACGCTGGTGCTGGTACTTCGTAGCGGGAGGATGTTCCAAAGGGTCTTCCCCCGGGTCGGGATACAACCACAGGAACAGGCAGAAGAGGAGGTGGTAGAAGAACCGTTGTCCGGTACGGCATATGACCTATTGAAGCACTTGGACAAAATGCCAGCACGGATTTCAATTCTGGAGCTGATAAAGAGGTCAAAGAACCATCATGACATCCTACAACAATATCTGCAGCGGGTCATGGTCAATGAGGACCTCCCGCCTGAGAAGATCATTATTGTCCTGACCCTGAGGAGTGAACATCCGGCACTCACATTTACACAGGAGGAGTTGGCACGGCCAGAGATCAGAAAGTATGCCTTACGTGTCGCAGTAGTCATCCGAGGCGTGGAGATCAAGTCCTGCTTGATTGACACCGGAGCATCTATAAATGTTATGCCGCCAGAAACATTGCAACTTTGCGGCATCTCCGATGAAGAAATCGAGCCTTCTGCCATCACGGTGACCGCATATGACAACTCCCAGAAGCCGACACGAGGGGTGGTTACGTTGGAAGTAGGGCTTGGGCTGTGTGCTGTCACCGCCGAGTTTCACGTTCTAGAATTGGACCCTACATTCAAAGCTATCTTGGGACACCCGTACCTTGAGGCAATAGGAGCTGTTGCCTCCACTAATCATCAGTGTCTGAAGTTCCCATACAAGGGCAAGGTGATCAAAGTAACCAACATCCCCATTCTGAATGACGTGGATGACCCCTCTTCTGCACTGCCAATATCAAAATTTGTCCAACCGTTGGTTTCCACTACAGAGCTGCCCGAGGTCATGATGTTAACGACGCCTCCAGATATAGTTGCATGGCGAATGATGAAAAGGATGGGCTATCAGCCAGGAAAGGGGTTGGGAAAGGAGCTGCAGGGGGTTGTGCACCCCATTAAAGCTGTACAAAGACCAAAGAGACACGGGCTTGGCTATGAGCCCAATTTCAATCCGCGGATGGTCTACTGGCCAAAAAATGCCATGGGACTCCAAAAATTCTTTATCAAAGGGGATACCATGATGATGGCCGGGGATGAAGAAGAAGAACCAGTCAAGAGGAAGAAGGCACTAGAACAAGAGGAGGAGGTGGACAACCTGAGTTCATCTTTGGCTCGGTTGTTCACAGAGGAGGAAGAACCAGTCGAGGGCAAGTCCATCTCTAAACAACTTGTCCACTCGAACACACCTCCAAACAACATCCCGCGTGAGCTGTATCCTGCGGTCACGTATTTCAAAATCCTCACTCTATCCCTCTTGGATTCACTTGATGGGCTATCTAGCCCAATTCCCACTTCTGGGCCAAAATGGCCACCTGAACTGATCATTGGGCCTGAGAGCCCATTCAAATCTTCTTACTCCACTGGGCTTCTATGCCCATTCCAATCCAACAACCTTGGGCCCGCGTGCCCACCAGTCGAGCCCACGTGCCCTTTAGATTTATTTTCTTGCTTTGGGCCCGCGTGCCCACCATTCGGGCCCACGTGCCCCTTAAACCTTTTCACTAGCTATGGGCCTATCTGCCCATTTCTTGTCATCATCGGGCCCGCGAGCCCATTTTTCTCCCATTTACTTAAGCTTTCTATTTCTGCTCGAGCCCCATCGGCTCATTCTCTTTTTGTTATTGAAAATACCCAAAACACCAAAAAAAATGTCTTCTCACAAACTCAGTTTTCTATTGAGGAGACGTCTCTACTTGTCTCGGAGGGTGCTCTCGACCAGGGACCCCTCTTCTCCGACTCACTGATCGATCTACTCGATCCTTCACCCATTGTAAATACCACCTTTTCAATTCCATCTTCTTTAGGAGTAGTTAGGGTAGGAAAGAAGAAAATTCGAGGTAAACGTGTGCCAGAGAGATATCTCCAGCAAATAGCTCAAAAATGCAAGGAATGTGCAAGGTCGCCAAGGTTTTTGGAAAATGCTATCCGGCTTGATGAAATCCAATATGAGGATGAATTCAATGTAGATCATACACGGGAGTTTACGAGGTCTTATCGAGAAAAGATCCCGATTTCGAGGATGGAATTGAGGACTTGGCTGATGCGTATGCATCTGGACTTAAAAGATTTGAAGAACCATTAGCCACGGTGGATGAACCGACAAAAGAATTGAATCTCGGAACACCGGAAGATGCCAAGACAATCCTCCTAAGCGCAAACCTCACTCCCACTGAGGAACAGAGTTTAATTAAAATTTTGGAAGAATATAAGGACACGTTCGCATGGACATACGAGGACATGCCGGGGTTAGACAACTCGTTAGTTGAACATTGTCTAACTTTGAAACCTGGAGCTACCCCGGTGAAACAAAAATTAAGAAGATTCCACCCTGATGTTGCACTTAAGATGAAAGAAGAGGTCGACAAGTTACATCAAGCAAAATTCATTAAGGTCGTCCTTTATCCGTAATGGGTGGCAAACATAGTCCCTGTCATGAAGAAGGATGGCCGAGTTCAGATCTGTATAGACTTCAGGGACTTGAACCGAGCGTGTCCTAAAGATGACTTTCCTCTACATCATATTGACGTACTGGTTGATAACACTGCTGGATTCGAGATATTGTCATTCATGGATGGCTATTCTGGATATAATCAAATCTGGTTGGCCGAAGAGGACTAGGAGAAGACCTCGTTCACCACACCTTGGGGAACCTACTGCTATGTCGTCATGCCCTTTGGACTGAAGAATGCTGGTGCTACCTATCAGAGGGCAATGATGGCTATCTTCCATGACATGATGCATACCCTTGTAGAGGTGTACGTGGACGACCTGGTTGTTAAGTCCAAAAGTCGAGAAGATCACCTGGAAGTGTTGAGAAAGGTCTTGCAAAGGGCTTGGGAATATAAATTGAAAATGAACCCAAAGAAATGTACATTTGGAGTATCCTCAGGAAAACTGTTGGGGTTCATAGTGAGCAAAAGGGGCATAGAGATCGACCCAAACAAGGCCAAGGCAATCATTGGTATGCCTCCTCCAAGAAATATGAAAGAACTTCGAGGATTAATCGGGAGGCTACAGTTTGTCCGCCGGTTCATCACACAACACTCCCAAAGGTGTAAACCTTTCTATGAGTTGACCAAGGCGGGGGCCGAGTTCAAATGGGATTCAAAGTGCCAGGATGCATTCAATGGTTTGAAAAGATACCTGGCTAGTCCCCCTGTGCTTAGACCACCAGTCCCTGGCAAGCCCTTAGTTTTGTATATCTCGGTTTTGGAGAATTCTCTTGGGGAAGTTCTTGCACAAGTGGATGAAGAAGGGAAAGAAAGGGCAACTTACTATTTATCAAAGATCTTTGATCCATGCGAGCAGAAGTATACTGTAGTGGAGAAGACCTGTGCTGCACTAGTTTGGGTAGTTCAGAAGCTTAAACACTTTCTTAGCTCAGGAGGTCAACCTTATTGCCCGCATCAATCCCATCAAATTCCTTTTGGAGAAAACTATTCTAACTGATCGTTTAGGTCGTTGGCAGAGCTTCCTCTCCCAGTTTAATATCACCTATGTCCTCCAGAAGGCGATTAAGGGCTATGCCATTGCCGAACATCTAGCCCATCATCCTATACCCCTCTTTAACCCGGTCCAATCGGAGCTCCCGGATGACGAACTAATGTTGATCCGATCTTCCCACCTTTGGACATTATATTTTGATGGGGCTCTGAATTCTCATGGTAAGGGAATAGGAATCGTCCTTCTATCACCCGAGGGTGTCACCATTCCACAGGCATTTCAGCTTGACTTCCCAGCAACCAACAATATAGCTGAATACGAAGCCTTGCTGGCCGGGCTGGAGGCCGCTCATTTCTATGGTGCCACAGAATTAAGGGTGATAGGTGATAGCCAACTAATCCTTCGCCAAGTCCTAACCAAATACCGAACTTCTCATCCAAACCTCAAACCTTACCAAGAACTCACCTCTTGCTACATCAAACTCTTTTTTCAAACTCACTTTTGTCCATGTTCCTCGAGCTCAGAACATCCTTGCTGATGCCCTAGCCTCCTTAGCTTCATCTCTATCAGTACCTCTAGGTAGACAGGTGCGGACTATCCATGTCCGTAGGAGGTCGATACCGGCGATTAAGTATGGTCGATTTCTAAAAGTCAAGGAGAGATTTGGCAGGAAGGAATATTTGGAGCAGAAAGAGGAGGTTTCTCTAGTCGAGTTGGAAGAGTTAGACGAAGGTGAGAAGCCTTGGTTTGATGAGATTGCAAGGTATTGTCAAGATCAAACATATCCACCTGGATCAAATGCAAAAGAAAAGAAGGCCATCAGAAGAGTATCCCAGAGGTATACCATCCTAGGAGGGGTGCTCTACAAGAGGAGCCTGAGCGGAATTTTATTAAGATGCATTGATGAAGAAGAGGCAGAATTGGTGCTTAAGGAAGCACATTCCGGGGTCTGTGGGGGCCATGTCAATGCTCAAGCTCTTGCCAAGAAAATCATCAGGCAAGGGTATTATTGGCCAACCCTAGAAGAGGATTGCTCCATCTTTTTCCAACACTGTCATTCTTGCCAACTTCATGCCGACAAGATCCATTCTCCCGCATCTTCTCTTCATACGATTCATGCCCCATGGCCCTTCGCCATGTGGGCTTTCGATATCATTGGCCCTCTAAGTGATCTTAACTCTGAAATCCGTTCCAAATCATTCATCCTGACGGCAACAGATTACTTCACCAAGTGGGCAGAAGCGGAAGCGTTAGTGGAGATCAAGGCATCAACACTGTGCTCCTTCATCAAACGCAACATCATCGCCAGGTTCGGGATACCCAGCGACATTATCACCGACAACGGACCGCAATTTCTCTCTCAAGATCTGCATGATCTTTGCAACAGGTACCACATTGCATTGCATCATTCATCTCTTTATTACCCGCAAGGCAATGGTCAAGCAGAAGCCACCAACAAAACTTTGATTAAAATCATCAAGAAAACCTGTAAGTCTAGCAAGTTCGCAGACCGCCGGATAAGCTTGTACATGCCCTATGGGCTTATCGTACTTCTGTACGGACCCCCACTGGTCAAACCCCGTATGCTCTCGCATATGGGATGGAAGCAGTGGTCCCGTATGAAGTACTCCTTCCATCACTCCGAGTTCAACTCGATAGGGACATCCCTGTCGATGAGAGACGAGAATCTCTCCTTTCACAACTTGAACTCCTAGATGAAAGAAGGTTGGCTGCCTCTGAGCATGCCAGGACTTATCAGAACCGATTGAAAAGATTTTATCAAAAGAGGGTGGTAGAGAGAAAGTTCGAAATCGGTGAGATGGTAGTCAAACGTATATTCGTTAAGCCGGGTGGTCCCCGCTCTAAGTTGCAACCTAACTGGGAAGGGCCTTTTGTTATAACTGAAAAATATCCAGGTAATGCATATGAGCTAACCAACGCCGATGGAGAAAAATTGAACCATCCATGGAACGACGTTTACCTCAAAAAATATTTTCCTTAGAAAAGAAAATAGAGAATTTTTGGTATGATATTAAGTCATCGATCCAAGGGTGTTAGCTAAAAGTCAAGGGTAGGCATCACCTTGCACACACAACACCTCCCGATCCTAGAATCTAGATAGCCCAACACTCGAGAGAGGCAAGGCAGAACCCTGAAGGCGGAAAGGAAACCTTACCCTATTCTCTTCTATTCGGTCCAAGATAGGTGAAGGGGACTAGAGGAGGATAGTATCGAAAATGCCCGCCGCCTTAGTAGGAGGCCGTCTCATAGGGTGCAAAAGGGTGCCAAAAGATGGGCAATGAACCCCACAGGTTTAAACAAATATGAGCCTGTCTGAATGAGTACCCGAAAGAATAGAAAATGAAAAGAAGGCACCAAAAGATGGGCAATGACCCCACAGGTCAAAGACTTGTCTAAATAAGTGCTATATGTAGAAAAGACCCGAAGAGGCCGAACCCCAACGGGCAATTTGGGCATGAGTAGAGAAACCCTCTTCAACATCCCCAAATCCTATCAAAGACCTCCTTTATTATTCTTCCATCTTAAAACCCTAGGGTAGGGTAAACTATCCAAACTCAGGGGGAATTCAAACCAATCAAGAGAAGAGGGCAAGAAAGATTCTGGGTATGGAACCTTATTTTCACGTGGTGTTTATCACTTAAATCTTGATTAACACTCAAAGATCGATGAATTGTTTCAATATTGGCACATTCTCCACAAAAATAAAAAAATGAATATTTTCAAAAATTCAAAAAAAATCAAATATTTTCAAAAATCCAAAAAAATCAAATATTTTCAGAAATTCAATTTTTTTTTAATATTTTCTAAAAATCCAAAAAAAAGTTGAATATTTTCTAAAATGCATCATTTAGCTTGGCATAACCTTGATTTTTGCCTTTGCTAGCATTCATGTTTATTTTTATGTATTGCATGTTTCATTTCTACATCGCATATTTATCTTGATTATCACCCCATTAAGAGGGCTCCTCCATTTGACCTAAGTCAAAGTTGGCCATAATAGGCAAAGGGATGAGTCGTTGTGAAGATCTAATCCTCTTTTATCAAGTGTTTTCAGGGACTTTAAAAATAAGAGGAGAATGTTCTCTCAATGACAGGTAAGTTCTCTTAACCATTTCATTTCGGTCATTTAGGTTATTACACCTTGTTAAGAAGGCTCCTCTCTTTGACCTAAGTCAAGGTAGACAACAATAGGCAAAGAGATGAGCCATGGTGAAGATTTAATCCCCTTTTATCAAGTGTTTCAGGTTGCTAAGATCAAGAAGGGTGTGACTCTCACCATAGTAGGTAAGCTTTCTTAACCCTTATCTTATTCATTTTCAGTCATTTTGTTCATATTACCTTGTTAATAAATCTACCCCCCCTTGACGTGTAAGCAAGGCAAGATGTCAATAGGAAAGGGGGTAAGCCATAGAGCAGATTTAACCTTTCTATTAAGTATTTTAGGAAAGAAACACAAGTCAAGGAGGGGTGAGAATCTCGCCAACAGGTATGTCTCTTAACCCTACATCTATTATTTACTTTTATTATTTGCCATCCCTTAGAAGGCTTCACCCCTTGACAAACTTGCAAGGGGCCAAGCCGGAATTTGAAACTGACTATCCTTTCAAGAAATGTCAAGTAGGTTAAACAACACTGAAGTAAGAAGTGCTATAACAAGGAAGAAAAGTAGCTACAACACTAGAAGAAGATTAAGCTTGCTACAGATATCAGTGTCTGATTGCCACTAACTCCAGGAGAATGACCACGTGGAGAAGGCATGGAAACCATACCGCCGCAACCGCCTCGTTATGGTGATGCTCCAAAGGAGTGGCCAAGAAAATGCTCGCAGAAATGGAAGAATGGACATGGGAAGCCCCCATAACTTGCCGACTAGCATATATGTCGCTAGTCGTGTGTTATTATCTTATGCATTATTTGTTGAAGACCATGAGCACGGAGAAGACTTGACCCGAGATCCCCTTCATCAAAATCTACGACGGTCGGGTCATCTCTAATGCTCACAGATAGGCCAAATTTGTGCTGTGAGGGACGATAGTTCCCGAATGGGTATCTTGACCTCATAGACACTCTATATCTTCAACTATTTTTTATACAAGTTTTTTTTTCTTGAGCCCAACATGCATCATGTAGCATTAATTGCATTGCATTTTATTTTGTCATTGCATACATCATTTCCTAAAACTTCACCTTCTCACTCTCTCGATCATTCTAAATCCCACCGTGTTTTCTAATCCCATCGTGTTCTCTAATCCCACCATGATCTCTAGTCCCACCAACCTCTCTAATATCCCACCGTGTCTATTAATCCCACCGTGTCTATTAATCCCACCGTGTTCGGTAATCACTTTGTGCCCTCAAATCTTTCATTTCTTTTCACCACTGTGGCCATTTCAACACTTCTTTGCTATTCATCCCACCATGGCAGCCAATTCATCCTGCCAAGGGCCTTCTATTTTGATCAGAACTTGCACCGTCATTATCTTCAAGGTCTATGCTTAAATATTTGCCTTTCGGAATCTGAGATCATTCCATTCCGAATCGAATCTTGTCTCATGGAATACTTAAATGAATCTAAGAGCCTGAATGTGCTCGATTGGTATTCTTTTACTTTTTCAAAACAAATCTCTTTAAATTTTAGCCCGTCACAGTACAGGAACACCGCAAAGATCGGGTTACCGGCTGATGATGAACCTACGAACCCATGTTTCGGGGACTCCCCACCGCGTTGGGGGTTGGCTATTCTTCTCTCGTGCCAATGGCACATCTCTTACCAATCGAACATAGGAAGACTTCATGAAACATGGCGGTTAACCAGGAGACTTGAGGAGATTCGTCTTGCCGAATCTGGTCGTTAAGCGTGTCTATATATACACCTTGATGCCACCTTTTCAGTCCATCACCATTTTGCTTCACTAGATTCCACTACGATCCATCTCGCTTCGCTACGCTTTCTCTACGCTTCACTTCGTTCCGCTACATGCCATTCCCTTGCAAAGCCGACATCAAGGCGAGGCAAGCTGTAGACACGCCAAATTGGCTTGATTCGGAGCCCTAGACTCTTATTCCATAGGCGATATTTTTTATTTGACCGTTATCTGATCCGGATTACCTCGTGGAGATGAGCTAAGGACATTGGTGGAGCCCCCCTTGTTAGTTGAGAATGGACCAATGATTTCCAGAATATTGCCGTAACCTTCAAGTGAGAGCCGCACGTGAACTATAAAAACACGAAGCCTGCTTGATGACCGACCTTGAATGGTCCATAATTGAAGGTCTCGGGAATCCCGCATGTGTTCTGTAACATTCAGGGTTTCTGAGAAGTCATTTCGGTAGGCGTCGGTAAATGACGGCTTTCGTTATGGCTTTTTCGATCTGTGCTGACACGACTATCCTGGACCACATGTTAGGCCTTTCCAGTCATCACCGGGTCTTTTCAAGTCATTCGGGTAGATTCTAGCCGAATATTTTCATCAACCGGGGCCATATGGCCATTTCGGTCAATTTTAGGGTTTCCCGGCTTTTCCGAGTTTCGGTTCACGTTTACCGGGTTAATATCAAATTTTTCGATGACTTCGGGTTTTACGGTCGTACCGTACTTGTTCGTTCATCATTATAAGTCATCCCGAGTTGACCCGAGATTTTTCGATCGTAACCGTGCTCTTTCGGATCTTTGCCCCGAGTTTCGGCTTTCCGCGAGAGGGTAAACCGGTAGAAAGCACTGTGCGAACATATCGGGAGTCATGCTGGCTGGTTTACTGACTTGAGGAGGTGCGGTTGAAGGCCCTCTTTCCAACGCGACAAACGGGAGCCGAATCGGACATCCCGTTTGCAAGATACGGCTCGCGGAACACGCGCGCAGGAGAGAGAGTGTACCGCGCCCCCACTCCGCTTGATGGAGAAGGGCGCGCCCTGCGCGCCCTCAACCCGGGGGCGCGCCCTGCGCGCCCCCGGTTCCTTTGAAAGGTGGGGGCGCTGTCAGTTTCTTTAAATCGCAAATTACCCCTATTAGCACCTTCTAAACCGGATTTTTGGAAGGTTTCCGCGGAGGATTTTTGATTATTTGTACCGCGCCCCCGGTTCGGGGGCGCGTTACGTATGTCAAGTCGATTTTTAGCAATTTCTGGAAGATTCCGTCGATTTTTAGCAGTGAGACGCGTAGCGCGCCCCCGCTTCCTTTGAAACAGGGGGGCGCGCAGACCGTGCCCCCGAACTGGGGGCGCGCCCTGAGCGCCCTTGGTTTGAGGGCGCGCCCTGCGTGCCCTCGTCCTCTTTGGAACGAGGGGGCGCGGTCGGTCCAGTTTCCAAATTTTGCACCGGCTTCCTTCCCCTATAAATTGAGTGCCATTCTCAACGACCCAAGGTTAATCCCCGGTGCCTAGCGCGTCTAGAGGTCGTCCAAGCTCTTCTCCAAAGCCGTCCCGACGTCCAAAGGCGATCCGAAGTCAAGAGATCGATCCCGAGGTGAAGGAGAAGGCTCGATCCGGGTGTTCTGCATCAGCCAACTTCATCGACTTATTCAGAAGATATGAGGCTTCTTCTGCAAAAGTCTTCAACATAAAAATTGTTCCTCTCTTCGTCCTCTTTCATCTTCAACTGACGGAACTCAATTCCGACTTGCCGTTTGTTCGTGGCGATTGCTATACTATGAGCGCGCATCCAGATTCTGTTTTCTATATCCTCCCACTTTCAAAATTTTTGCTGACTTATACAGGAAAATTTTGGAGAATTCATCAACATAGTAACTCTTCCTCTCTTAGTCCTCCGTCTACTCCAACAAACGGAACTCGATTCTGACATTGGGGTCGTCCGTAGCATCCTCTGCACCAAAGTTGCGCCAGAAGTGTGCAAAGCTACCCGAACCGGCCTTTTTCAACCAACTCGGCTTCAACTCAAGCCGATCCATTCCATAAGCTTTCTCAACTCATTTAACTCTGTTCATTTAATGTTTTAAAGCATATTTCAGTTTATTTGCATCATTTTTACATTATCTAAAATACAAAAAAAGGGGTTAAGGCTCACCCCAATCCGGTGAGTTCGATTCCGATTGCTTCTTTCTCATCTTCTTACTACAGTTACTACACCTCCCATAGTTCTAATTATTTTCTTCACTTGGTTTATTGTTCTAGTTGCACAGGTTGAACAAGCTAGCATTGATTGGAGACTCTTCTTCATCGGCCGGCCGAAGAAGAAGAAGAAAATAATTCCGATTATTTTCTTCACATAATTCTGATAATTCATCGGCCGGCCGAGTTCGATTCCGATTGCTTCTTTCTCATCTTCTTACTACAGTTACTACACCTCCCATAGTTCTAATTATTTTCTTCACTTGGTTTATTGTTCTAGTTGCACAGGTTGAACAAGCTAGCATTGATTGGAGACTCTTCTTCATCGGCCGGCCGAAGAAGAAGAAGGTTGAACCCATATCCCGATCTCCCACGCTATGGTACACGGTCAATTCAACTCATCTCTTAATTTACATCCCATAAAGCGGAGCCCGCGGCTCCTGGCGACCACATTCTTTCATGTTTTAATTTCATCTTCTCCTCACTCTCCTCCCACATGACCCGAACCATCTCCGGTGCTCGAGCGACTCCGTGAGATGAAAGTTCCGGGATCAATGTGAGTGTGGGACCGAGGTGAGGAGTCTTTACCGCTTTCCGAGTGTCTTACGATTCACTCCCCTTTTCCCCTATTCCATCTTTCACCTTTTCTTGAGGTGCCGATCCGGAACCCATTTTCGGAGTCGACAGCTTTGTTTGGCCTTCTCCATTTATATTTCAAAAAAAAAATAGCCCCTTTGTGGCATTGAAATTCCCACTCCACTACCCCTTGTGTAGTCCTTCCGAGTTGTTCCTAAACCTATCCCTTGTGCAGCCCCCTTCTTAATCCTTCCAACTAGAGCCTTAACCGGTCTATTTCAGCCCCTCTGAGGCACCATTTGACCATTGCTACAACATGGGTACAAGTGCTAAAAAATGCTGCAAACAGGTGCTAAAAACAAGTGTTGCAAGCAAGCAAGCAAGTGCAAGAATCAGATTCTGCAGATAGTCCAAAAAGGCCATGCTGGCCAATGATGTTGCAAGACAAGTCCTTGTGAGGATTGGGTTGGGGGTGACGGCCTGATCCCCCTTTTCTCACATGATGGGTCAAGGACTTGAGAAGGTGGCTCTCAATTCCGGTCCAAATAAGGTATAAAATAGGCCAACTGGGCCACAAAGACATGAAGCTTGAATTGGGCCAACCGGGCGAACATGACATGAAGCTAGCCTTCTCAAGCCATGAGACATGAAGACCAGCCCATTGTGCTGATGATGCTGGCCCATTGGGCCTTGGACACTTAAAATAAACCTTAATTAAATCTGAAGGCGAAATGACACAATTAAATAAGAAGTTAGTCCACAACTAGACGCTCCATTAGGCGGCTCATCCGGCATGCACCAGAACGTTGACCCGGGCGTAGGCATAGGATATGCTTCCCACTGCAGATGGACCCTTCCCACTACTTGGAAAGTCAAATGACTATGCCTTGTAAGATGGGTAAAATTCCACACCAATTGGAAAATAAGGTGGCATGTTGCCAAAATTTTCCCAATCAAGTGGATTTTACACCGAAGGACATTCACACATTTGCACCATTGACAGCATTGAACATGGCATATGAACTGCCACATCTGATGTACATTGACATGGAATATTTTTAACATGAACATTTCAAGTGCCGAGTTGATTGCATGTGACTGGGCATCGACACTAGCCTGACGGACCGGATGTGATGCAAATCGAACAAGAGTTAACCAAATCTGAAGTTAACTTAATCGTATCTAAAAATACATTCAAACCAACCTTAAAACACACTTAAAACAGGTCATTAAAGCTTTAACATTCAACCAAAATCAGATCTAACACAATCCGAAAAAATTGATTCAATACACTTAATCCATTGGAATTCAAATGCATAAACAAGTGCACCTCAAATAATTTACAACCAACTAAATAAAGCACATTTAAAACACATCAAAGTATCTAGAATCCATCTCAAAACATGTGAAATTATATCATTAACAATCTAAAGTTCAAGTTTAATCAATTTGAACTAAACTTCAAAACATTTAAAACATATCGAACGCACCCAAATCGGTATTAAAACACCAACCGACATGAGAAAATAACATGAACACATGTCAATTAAACTTAAACAAGTCAAAATTGTTCAACACATCTAAAATATCAAGTTCAAACAAAAATAAAATAAACTTCAACCAATTGAAGTAAAATAAACAAGCTCAAAATTAAATTTAACATTCAAATCCAAGTCAAATAGAAATCTAAAATCAACATTTCAAACCACATCAAAATCAATTTATAAATCAACATAAAACAACTTCAAACAAAAATCTAATCAAACTTGTTTGCATCTCATCGGGCCTGAAAGGCCAGGGCCCTTTATGTTCTTTACTCGAACCCATACCTCGGTTCTATACTTTTATAATATCACCTGACTATCTAGCATCTTTATAGGCTACCACCTATTTTTCTAGAAAGTTCGGATCTCGATATTTCAAAACATACAAAAAACAAAAAATCTTTCCAAAAAATCAAAAAGATTCTCGAGGTTCCCACACATCCAAAATCATGCTCCTTGTGTACTCTTAGACTCATCCATAATTAGATTCTCTGTGTGCCCATAGACTTGTCCCTAATCAGTCATTTAAATAGCCCCTCTACTAGCCACTTAAACAGGCCCTTGCCTAGCCTTCCATCAGCCCCCTTGTTGGCCATTCAAACAGTAGCCATTTAGCCCTACGTTTGTCTATTTCACAACCTCTTTACCCATTGAAGAGAATGGAGTTATGTCCTGGGCATTCTTGGATTCACAAGATCGGCCAAGTCTCCCTTGGGCAGGCTCTTGATCCCTTGTTTTGGCTGGAGGAGGGAGTGATGACCTGGGCATTCTTGGAATCCGTACTACATGCCAAGTCTCCCCCGGGCAGATTCTCAACTTCAACCAAGACAACCCCCTTTGTGTGACATTCTCTATTTCAATACCAAATAGTTCCTTTGAGGCATTGAAATCTCCATTTACATGACCTTTGTGTAGCACTTAATCAACTTTTCTAAACTTGTCTTAAATCTGTCCCTTGTGCAGTCTCCCTTTCCAACTCTCCCAAACAGCACCTCCACAGATCAATTCCAGCCCCTCTGAGGCTTCCTTTACCCACTGCTACAGCAAGAAAGCAAACACCAAAGGGAAGGTCATACAAGTTGCTGAAATCAGGCCTTGCTGGCCATGAAACTTCAAGATAGGCCTTGCTGGCCTTTACAGAACAAAATAAGCCGCCAGGGCACATGAAGCTTGAATTGGGCTGACTGGACCGACATGACATGAAGCTAACCTTCTCAAGCTGTGAGAGATGAATCTGGTCCATTGGGCCTTGGACAACAAAATTGACTTAATAAAAAATCAGAATGCAAAAGCAAAATTAAATAAGGGGTTAGCACCACCACGTGGGCGCTCCACCTTGGGCGGCTCATCCGGCTTGCACCGAAACACTAACTCGGATGCAGGTGCGGGCCGGCTCCCGTTGCAAATGATTCTTCCCACGATGTGATGAGTCACGTACTTGTTGCACCGGACAAGTAAAATTTCACACCAATCGAAAGATAAGGCAACATACTGCCAAAATTTTCTCAGTCATATGGGACTTTATGAGAAGGACACATTTACACTTTGACAACATTGAACATGGTATATAAACATCAGTTGTACACAAATGTGATTATTCAATGAGCATTTCAAGTGCCGAGTTGATTGCATGTAACCGAGCATTGACACTAGCCTGACAAACCGGATGTGGTGCATACCGATTAAGGGTTAACTAAACCTTAAGTTAGCTTAATCAAATATGAAAATACACTTAAATAAACCTTAAAACACATTTAAAATAGGTCATTAAAGCCTTAATATCCAACAAAAATTGTATTTAATACAATCTAAAAAAAAATTGACTCAGTGCACTTAATATAATGGAATTCAATTACTTAAGCAAGTGCAAATCAAATAATTCACAACCAAATGAAAAGAAAACATTAAAACCACAATAATGCATCCTAAATTTATCTTAAAACATGTGAAATCAAATCATTAACAATATGAAGTTTATGCTTAATGAATTTGAACCAAACATTAAAATATTTAAAACATACCGAACACACCCGAATTGGTATGATAATGTCAATCGATATAAGAAAACCACATGAAATTGACTTAATTCATGTCAACTAAACTTAAATAAGTCGAATTGTTCAACACATTTAAAATTCATTTCAATCATTTGAAATAAAAGAAACCGAAAGAAACCAAATGAAAGCTCAACAAATTCAAATCAAACTTGAATTAAACATTTTAAACCACATCAAAATTAACATCTCAAATCAAAACACAAAACAACATCAGCCAAAATGTAATCAAGCTTGTTTGCATCTCATCTAGCCTGAAAGGCTGGAGCCCCTTGTGTTCTTTATAGTACACTCCTGACAAACAGATCACTATGGCAGTTAATTAAGGGTATTTGAGTAGTTTCTCAATGTAAATGAACATTGAATATTTGCACCATCCGATGAAGAGGGGTCAAAAACCTTTTCACAAAACCTGATCCTCGGTTTTATACTCTTTTAATATCACCCGACTATCTAGTATCTTTATAGGTTATCACCTATTTTGTTAGAAAACACAAAAATAAGCCCTTTTCGAAACACTTCCAACATAAAAGAATTTTCAATCGAGATTCTCAAAAATTGGCACGCTCGGGGGGACCTCTCTTTCCCTTCATCTCTCTGCCATAGCAATCTGAGAGGGTGCACATCCACTATTTCTTCACTGCTAATGAGTCAACTTTGTTTTTTGTAGGTCGGTGGCACCTTATGATGGGGTCATCTACTCAGAGTCGAACGTCACTCAACACATCATCGGCTTCATACCATCAAGCATTGCATTCAAATGCTTCCCCAACATTGTCTTGCTTCTAGCTTGGAACAAGTCTAGAAGCACCTTTTGCCGACAAAGAGGAGGTGCACCCTCTCCAATAGTTGCACATCATCTCCAATGTCATGGTTGCACCCATCGAGGCCTCTTCTCTAAAGATGCCTCTACTAGTTCCTCCACAGGAGTCATTTTTAGTGAACATGACCATTGTCTCTTCTGGGCCCACGCCTGCACCAGCACAGTTGAGTCTTCGCAAGATCTAGCTGGAATGTGGCTCTTGCCACAATCTGAATATGGTGATATGCTCTGCCCTTGGGACCCCACATGCCCAGTCACTATCATCAGGACCCCTTCTGAGTTTAGGGAGGAGAAGCACCGCTGATCGTGGCTTGTCATCCTTCTCCTTAACTAGTTTGCCACTCTACACCAGTTGGAGGATGACTCTCTGACCCTTGTTGTGCCCGTTGTTGATGCTATACCAGATCTGCATGGGAAGTGTAGACTTTCCACCAGCCTGAAGAAGGCCAGCCGACTAGTGGTTGGAGATGCTATGAAGAGGGGGCAGCCCTCCCTTCTAAACTTTGAAGACCGGAGCCAATCAGTGGCTCCAAAGATGGCAGCTCAAGCAAAGGACCAGCCCTTGGCCTACCTTCTCTCACTGGAGTAACCAGCACTCTGAGCTAAAGGGAACCCGAAAGTGCCACCATCTGTTGTTTAAACTTTTTATGTAAATGGTTGGTTTCCAAACAAATCTTTCTAGTTTATTATTTAGCCAACTGGGGGAAGCCTCCCTGTCAGATCCTATCTTTACTCACCTAACCGACCAGTGGTCAGGCTCATGAAGACACAACAGCAGCCACCTGCTTTGAAGAACACTCTAGTGGTAAGCCCACCAGATGATTTAATGCCTAGGTGCTCAGCTCTACTGATTGGATGCAAGCCCCCCATACAAGCTACTCCTCAAAGGGAGGCTCATCCAACAAAGTCCCATGCTGACTGGGGGCAAGGATCTAGACCCTTTGCCTAGCTTCTCAGAAGCAAGTGTGGCTTTTTAAAGCTAGTGTTTACCTTGTGGAACCACCTCTCTCCAAGGCTTACCACTCACTGCACCTAGACGAGGGGCTTCTAGGCTGAAGTCCTAACAGTAGCCACAACTTAGTGCAATCCATGATGCTCTACCATAGCTTGAGGCAACCCAAGCTCAGTCGATTGGGGGCAAGCTCCCCAAGCATCTAGACAAAATGTCAGCATGAATTTCAAATTTGGAACTCATAAAAAGGTCAAAAATTCATCAAGAAATTCTATAGAAGTACTTACAACGGGTCATGGTTAATGAGGACCGCCCGCCATAAAACATCACAATAGTACTAGCCCCTAGGAGTGAGCATCCACTGCTCACTTTCTCCCAGGAAGAGTTGGCACAACTGGAGATCAAGAAGTACGCTTTGCACGTTGCAGTCATCATCAAAGATGTAGAGATAAAATCTTGCTTGATTGACACCGAAGCTTCCATTAATGTTATGCCGCCAGGTACCTTGCAACTATGTGGCATCTCTAAGGAAGAAATCGAGCCTTTTTTCATCACTATGACTGTGTATGATAACTCCAAGAAGTCAGTGTGGGGTGTAGTCACATTGGAAGTAGGGTTCGTGCCGTGTACCATCACCACTGAGTTTCATGTTCTAGAGTTGGACCCCACATTCAAAGCTATGCTGGGACACCCTTATCTCGATGTGATAGGAGTTGTTTCCTCAACTAATAACCAGTGCATGAAGTTCCCATATAAAGGGAAAGTGATCAAGGTAACCATTGTGCCTCTACTGAACAACATGAGTAATCTCTCTTCTACGCTACCACTGTTAGGATCTATTCAACCATTGGTCTCAACTACAGAGCTACTCAAGGTCATGGCATTAACGAACTCATCCCCAAATACAATTGCATGGTGGATAATGAGAAGGATGGGAAACCAACTAGGAAGAGGGCTAGGCAAGGAACTGTAGACATGTCGAATTGGCCTGATTCGGAGCCCCAGACTCCTATTCCATGGGCGATACCCATTATATGATCTTTATCTAATCCTAATTACCTCTTGGAGATGAGCTAAGGACGTTGGTGGAGCCCCTCGCAAGTTGGGAATGGACCGATGATTTCCAGAACAATGTCGTAACCTTCAGGCGAGAGCCGCATGTGAGCCGTGAAAACACGAAGCCTGCTCGATGATCAACCTTGAATGGTCCATACTTGAACGTCTCGGGAGTCCCGCGTGTGTTCCGTGACACTCGGGGTTTCCAACAAGTCATTTCGGTAGGCGTTAGTCTATAACGATTTCTTTGTTATGGCTTTTCGATCTGTACTAACACGGCTATCCCAGACCACGTGTTAGGCCTTTCTGGTCATCATCAGGTATTTTTGGGTCATTCGGGCCAAATATTCTCATTAATCAGGGCCATACGGCCGTTTCGGTCGATTTTAGGGTTTTCCAGTTATTTTCAGCTTTTTCGAGCTTCGGTTCACGTTTACTGGGCTAATCTCAGATTTTTCGATGATTTTAGGTTTTTCGATCGTACCAGACTTTTTTAGTCATCATTTTAAGTCATCCCGAGTTGACCCGAGATTCCTCGACCGGAACCGTGTCCTTTCGGATCTTCACCATGGTTTTTGGCTTTACACGTGAGGGTAAACCGGTAGAAAGCCCCGTGCAAACATCTCAAGAGTCATGTCAGCTGGTTTATTGACTTGAGGAGGTGCAGTTGAAGGCCCTCTTTCCAACGCAACAAATGGGAGCCGAATCGGACATCCCGTTTGCAAGTTACGGCCCGCGGAACGCGCGTACAGGAGAGAGAGTGTACCGCGCCCCCACTCCCTTTGAAATGGGACCGCACCCTCCACCTGGGGGCGTGCCCTGCGTGCCCCCGCTTCCTTTGAAACGTGGGGGTGTGGTCAGTTTCCAAAAATTGCAAATTATCTCGATTAGTACCTTCTAAACTGGATTGTGCGAAGGTTTCCATCATTAATTATCGATTATTTTGACCGCTCCCCTGAGTCGGGGGTGCGTTCATCTTATCAAGTCAATTTTTAGCAATTTCTAGAAGATTTCGGTGATTTTTAGCAATAAGATGCGTAATGCGCCCCCGCTTCCTTTGAAACAGGAGGGTACGCTCTGTGCTCCCTCAAGGTGGGGGCACGCCCTGAGCGCCCTCAGGTGGAGGTCGCGCGCCCACTTCCTTTGAAAGCCGAGGGCGCGGTAGGTCTAGTTTCTATATTTTGCACCGGTTTCCATTCTCTATAAATTGAGGGCCATTCTCATCCCTTGTGCCTAGCTCATCCTGAGGTCATCCAACCTCTCTCCCAAAGCTGTCCTGACGTCCAAAGGCGATCCGACATCGAGAGATCGATCCCGAAGCGAAGGAGAAGCCCGATTCATGCGTTCTATAGAAACCAAACTTCATTGGCTTCTGTAGAAAATCAGGTGCTCCTGATGCAAAAGTCTTCAACATAAGAGTTGTTTCTCTCCTCGTCCTCTTTCATTTTCAACTAGCGGTACTTAATTCCGACTTGACGTCTGTCCGTGACGATTGCTGCACTAAGGGCGTGCATCCAGATTTTGTTCTTCCATTTTTGTCTACTTTCAGATTTTTTAAAGACTTAGACAGACAAATTTCAGAGAAGTCATCAACATTATATCTCTTCCTATTTGAGTTCTCCATCCATAGAAATAAATGACACTCAATTTTGACATCGGGGTCGTCTGTAACATTTTATGCACCAAAGTCGCGCCAGAAGGGTGCAAGGCTACCCGAACCGGCCTTCTTCAACCAACTTGGTTTCAACTCAAGCCAATACACTTCATAAGTTCTTTTTAACTCATTTCATTCCGTTTATTTACTGTTTTAGAACATCTTTTAGTTCATTTGCATCATTTTTACATAATCAAAAAACAAAAAAAGGGGTTAAGGCTCACCCTGAAGCCGGTGAGTTCGGTTTCAATGGCTAATTTCACATCTTATTTTAGTTACGACACTTCACTCAAGTCTAATTCATTCCTTCACTTGTTCTATTCTTCTTAAGTTGCACAGATCAATCAAGCTAGTATCGATTGGACTCTTCTTCATCAGCCGACCAATGAAGAAGAAGGTTGAACTCACATCCCAATCTCCCACGCTATGGTACACATGGTTAGATCAACTTATCTCTGGTTTATTTTCCATAAAGCAGTACCCGATAAGGGCCGGGGTAGGGCACTGTTCATCCGCCCGATAAGGGCCAGGGCAGGGCACTGTTCATCCGGAGGAGAGTATCCAATTAAAGCAGGTCCTTATCTCCCTATACCGGACTCCGAAAAATCTGGAAAAATATGTGTTGGAATCCTTATAGAATAGGGAATCCAAAAAAACCGGCCTTATATCCAGGAAAAATAGCAGTTGACCGAAAAATGAGGAAGAAGAGGCGGAGGTCACCAAGATTCCGTAGCAGAAATCTCAATTTTGCAACGAGGATAACTCCTTATCCCGGAAGCCAAATATTCTCAAAAACTACAATTTAGAATCCTAATCAAATGAAGTTTCCAAATATGTATATATCACTTCAGATAAAAATTCTTTATCAATGGGAAATCAGGAAGAAACAAGTCAGCACCGCCAGACTCCGCAGAACCCTAGTTCGTCGAAAAACTCAAAAATTCTCTTCCTCCGCCATCGTTCAAAGATGGAGATCAAAGTGAAACGTTAGGTAACCATATTACCAATATCCTAACAAGTCTCAATTTCTTATGTGGATGGAGATTTCACAAAATCCCCAAATCCGGGTGTCGGTTTGGGCATGACAGAAACACCAACTTTTGACGCTTCTCCCGAACACTACAGAGATCCAAACTTCAAAAGGTTTGCGGAGTTGGAAAGAACTATATAACGATATTCTACCAAAGCCAACCAATATTTTATCTGAGTTATACATAGAATATGGTGGCCTCGTCAAAACAGACATTTGCACAGATTCGAGAACACATAAATAACATGAAATAATGTCGATTCGACGTCGGTTTCGACCGAGACTTTAACCGGGCTCTGATACCACTGTAAGGAATCGTCCATTAAAATTTGGTGCAGCGGAAGCGACGATTCCTATGGGTTCCTTTAGAATCCGTCTCAATCAGAACCGAACGACGAAAATCGAAAACCGATGAAATCGGGTTCGAATATACCTGATAGGGATTCATATAATCCCATGGAGAGGAGGGAGATGAGCTTCTCAAGCTCTAAAAACCGTTCAAGCGTCCGGTCTCCAGCAGTATCCACACGAACTTCATCCACAGCAGGTTCTCCCTTCGCGCCGGCCTCGAGAACTCTTCCTGAGCGGAGCTCCATCGACCATGGACACCTTTTAGAGAGAGGAGGAGGTAGGGAGGAGGCTAGGGACGTGGCTTTCACCCTTGTCTTGATGGGGTTTGGCTGAAACCATTAGTATTTATAGAGAATTATGAAATTTTTAGTAAAAACCCAAAATCTCTATAAATTATGCCCTTGCCCCTGTACTTGTGGATAAGTCCTTTTGTGTGTGACCCACTAGGCCCAATAACTTATTTGGTTGAGGCCTAAATAAAATAGAATAATTCTATTTAATTTTAATTAAATCCGTTATCCAATAACAGATTAATCGGCCTACCGATCATGAAGGGTACAAGCCACATCCCATGATCCCAAATGGCTATGGGGATAATCTCATCTCCATTAAGCCTTTCCATCATAAGTTACCACATGGATATAAACCCTCTTCCATCCAATGTCCCGGTCGGAAAGGAGTACGGCATCGACTGTCAACTCCTTAGTCTACCGACTCTATAGGATCATGTACTCGGAATTGGATCAATTGGAAAAATCCTTTTCCAATTATCCTATCTACCCTGGCCAGAGATTTAGAGTACTATCCCATAGGACATTCACTCTCACTTACCGAGAGTGGACGATCCCTTGTTGTCTGCTCAATTGCCTCCATCGGATTTTCCTTGTACCCGATCTATCGCTATATAGGACCATCTAAATTGTGATCCATAAGTCAATGGTCAAAGCACAAGTTCCACCCAACAAGGCATATTTGGCGACTCAGGTCAAAGGTCCAACCATGCAACCGTTATGATAGAAAACCCTGATAGACAGTTCAGTAAGATACCATTCAAGGTTTCTAATTCGGTTAGTTCAGTGAACTCATTCAACTAATGAGCACCTGTATGTGTATCTCAGTGTCTCCACACTAATGACCAATGAGATCGGTCGTCCTCATCACATGAGAAGACATCACATACACTAGTCTATCCGGATCCTTGATGTCCCGTCTCAAGTATCCTATGACTAGGAACATTTAGATCAAATACCTCTAGATGATCAATCTCATTATCATGATCTCATCATGATTTAATCATCATTGTATTTGATCAATGACTTCATTATGATATTCGCATCTAATAAGAGCTTATAATGAAGATTTGTCTAATTAATTGAATAAGATATATCTAGAAATGTCAAATCATATCGTATATGATTGGCTTGTAGGGCATACATTTCTATCAATCTCCCACTTGCACTAAAGCCAATCACTGATCTGGCTGATCTATAGCAGCTCGAGGTGAAGCTCAAACACTCTTTGAGTAACTACTTCAGTTAGTGGATCTGCAATGTTATTAACGGTAGATACTTTATCTTTAATTATATCTCTATAAGTTGCAATCTCTATGATTTTATGGTATCACCACAGAAGTTCTAAACTTTTGATAAGACATCGTCTCTACTCCATTGTTTTCTCAAAACAATGATACACTTTCAGAGAAAATTGAGACAATCCCATATCAAATATGTAGATGAAAAACTTCATCTAGACTACTTCTCAAGTAGTGTGCAACCACTATGTAAACTTGTTTGCATATGTTGTAGAACTTACAGTGCTCTATCACTTAGAACTCTTTCAACTCACTGCACCACCATTATTCTGACTTAATATCAAACTTATTTGATTAGAAGCTTGTGTTTGTAAAACTACAAGACTTCAAGTCTTATCCTCCAGTGTATAGAGATACATTCTCAGTGTTTCTCAAGTACCAAATGATATATCTCTAAACTATCCAGTGACTCTCACCTGGATCTTCCTGATGAATGCTCATAACACTTAGAGCATTAATCACATCATGCACGTAGCATGATATAAATGATAGACCCTATGATAAAGGCACAAGGGCTCTATTTATGTGATCTCTTTATCTTTCAAGAAGTCTACAAAGACAACACTTTACAGAGATCAACTCCACACCACATAGGTAAGAAACCTATCTTGGAGTTTATCATGTCAAACCCTTTGACTATGGTGACTACGTTCATTAACTAGGCATTGATTTTAGATCTATCTCTATAGATCTCAAAACCCAAATTGTGTTTGGAGGATCAATTTGATAGCTTAGTTCACTTATGATAACACACCTACTTCATTCTCAATGAGTAGTATGTCATCAACATAAAATGTCAAGAAAGTAACAGCACTCCCACTTATCTTGTTGAATACACAAGGCTCCTCTTCGTTCTTAACGAAGTCATAAGATTTAATCTCATTAAACCTTATATATGATCTATGGGAAATTTTACTTCAGTCCATAAATGAACTTAATACACACTCTTCTTGGATGTTAATGGGACTTGATTCCCTATAGTTGTATCATATACACCTATTCCTCAAAATACTTTAGAGGAACACTATCTTAACATCCAATTAGCTTATCTCATAATCATAGAGTGTAACAATCAAAATCTGAAAGGATTAATCCATGGAATAGATAAAAGATCTCATCATAGTCAACCATTTGACTTCAATGATATCCTTTTCAACTATTCTCACCTTTGAAGGTATCTACCTTCTAATCCACTCAAATCTATTCTTTAGTGATCCATTTATTCCTTATGGATACTATATCCTTAGGTGGATCTATCAAGTTCTAAACTTGATTAGAATAGATAGAGTTTATATCAGATTTTATTGTCTCTTCCCATTAATGAATCAATATCTCATATTGGTTCTATATAGATCCTAGGATCAATATCCTTATTATCTTATGCCTCATTTCATCTATCAGAGATATGTCTCACATATCTCTTAGGTAGAATGGACACAAGTAAAGACCTATGATTTGTCCTTGTGTAATTATTAACTAGCACCTTAATAGAAGTGTTATTGGGTTGTGGGACTGGAACATCTTCCATATATACCTTGCTCCCACTATCTTTCTTAAGAAGGAACTTTTCCTTTAGAAATATAGTGAGCTGAGCAACACATACCCTTATACATAAGGGTCGTATATTTAATATCCAAAAGTTTCCTTAGGATATCCCACAAGCCAACACTTCATAGTCTTATATTCCAACTTGTTAGAGTTATACTTCCTCACCAGGTCAGACATTCCGAAACCTTAACTTGCTTAAGGTCAAGTTTTAACCCCTTTTCCATATCTTATATGGAATAATCAGAACAGACTTAGAAGGTACCTATTAAGATCAAGTGGTTATAACGAGTACTTTACCAAAATTAGACAAAGAGGAAATTTGCAAAACTTGTCATTGTTCATATTATGTCTTACATAATATGACTTCACATTTTAACTACTCAATTAAGCTAAAATGTGTAAAGAGGTGTCCATTAGATTCTATTATCCTTCAATTATATGTAAATTATGTACTTAAGTATTCCCCTCCTTGATCTCATCAAAGAGTTCTAATACTCTTTCCATTAGTATCTCTACTTCATTCTTAATCTCAAATAATTTCTCAAATGTCTTAGTTTTGTACTTCATAAAGTACATGTTTCCAAACCCAGAGACATCATCTTTGAAATAATGAAGTAGAAATATTTTTCTTTAGCCTTACTAGATATGGGCTAACATACATCTAGATGTACGAGTTCTAATAACTCATTAACTCATTCTCCATGTCTATATAAAGCTAAAGTGTAGATTGATCTAAATCAACCCATTTCCTCTTAAAAGGAATATTCACACATAACATGAGAGCTAACATATCAAATATGATTAAACAATTCATTAAGCTCCCACTGGCAAACATTTTGCCATTCAATCTATTAGAACATCTATCAATTCCATAACTTAGAATAAATCAACATTTATTCAAGCAGGAAATCATATAAGGTTCTTGTAGAAGGATATAATAGCAATCTTAATTATTAAGACATCTCGTTAAGGCTATTAAAGAATTGCACCTCCCACTAATAATGATGGAACTTTTGCACCATTTTATATGTAGGTCAACATCTTCTTTATTAAGCCTTCATTTACTTGTCATCATCTACAACTCCTTGTAGATATAAGATGCATATCTGGTATCTCATACCATTAGATGCATCCATAGTATCTAATATTATGTTATACACATATAGTATCTAATACTATTAAGTGTGTATTTAAAACAAGTAAGTGTCAATGGCTTTGATACATGAAGCTTCTCAAGCTCCACCTTTGCATTATATACAAAACACATTGTACTTCCTCTTCTACTTATCATCATCATGATAGTGTAAGATCCTGTCTTATTCTGGCTTTATTATCTTGACCACCTTCTTTTACTATTAACTCTCTCCTCTTCTATATGATGTTGACAACGCCTCCAGATATAGTTGCGTGGCGGATGATGAAAGGGATGGGCTATCAGCCAGGAAATGGGCTAGGAAAGGAACTACAGGGGGTTGTGCACCCCATTGAAGCCGTACAAAGACCGAAAAGGCACGTGCTTGGCTATGAGCCCAGTTTCACCCCGAGGATGGTCTACCGGCCAAAAAATGCCATGGGACTCCAAAGATTCTTCATCAAAGGGGAGACTATGATGATGGCCGGGGACAAAGAAGAAGAACCGACCGGAGGAAGGCACTAGATTAAGAGAAGGAAGTGGACAACCTGAGTACGTCTTTAGCTCGGTTGTTCATGGAGGAGGAAGAACCTGTCAAGGGTGAGTCCATCCCTGAACAAATCGTCCACTCAAACTCACCTCCAATCAACATCCCACGTGAGTTGTATCCTACGGTCGTGTATTTCAAAGTCCTCATGCTCTCCCTCCTAGATTCGCTTGATGGGCTGTCTAGCCCGATTCCCACTTCTGGGCTGGCCTGGCCACCCAAACTGATCAATGGCCCTGAGAGCCCATTCAAAATTTCTTACTCCACTGGGCTTCTATGCCCATTTCAATTAAACAACATTGGGCCCACGTGCCCACCAATCAGGCCCACGTGCCCTTTAGATTTCTTTTCTAGCTTTGGGCCCACGTGCCCCTTGGATCATTTTACTAGCTTTGGGCCTATGTGCCCGTTTCTTGTCATTGTGGGGCCCGTGAGCCCATTTTTCTCATGTTTACTTAAGCTTTTTGTTTCTGCTCAAGCCCCACCGGCTCATTCTCTTTCCGTTATTGAAAACATCAAAAATACCTAAAAAATGTCTTCTCGCAAACTCAGTTTTCCATTGAGGAGACGTCTCTGCTTGTCCTGGAGGGTGCTCCCAACCAGGGACCCCTCTTCTCCAATTCACTGATCGATCTGCTCGATCCTTCACCCACTGTAAATATCACTTTTCCCATTCCGTCTTCTTTAGGAGTAGTTAGGTTAGGAAAGAATAAAACTCGAGGTAAGTGCGTTCTAGAGAGATATCTCCAGCAATTAGCTCAGAAATGCAAGGAATGTGCAAGGCTGCCAAGGTTCTTGGAAAATGCTATCCAGCTTGATGAAATCCAATATGAGGATGAATTCAATGTAGATTATACACTGGGGCTATAAAAGGTTTTATCAGAAAAGGATCCTGATTTCGAGGAAGGAATTGAAGACATGGTTGATGCGTTTGCATCTGGACTTAAAAGGTTTGAAGAACCATCAGCCACGGTGGATGAACAGACAAAAAAATTGAATCTCGGAACACCGGAAGATCCCAAGACAATTCTCCTAAGTGCAAACCTCACTCCCACTGAGAAACAAAACCTAATTAAAATCTTGGAAGAATATAAGGACACGTTTGCATGGACATACGAAGACATGCCAGGGTTAGACAACTCGTTGGTTGAACATTGTCTAACTTTGAAACCTGGAGCTACCCCGGTCAAACAAAAATTAAGGAGATTCCACCCTGAAGTTGCACTTAAGATGAAAGAAGAGGTCGACAAGTTACATCAAGCAAGATTCATTAAGGTCGTCCTTTATCCGCAATGGGTGGCAAACATACTCCTCGTAATGAAGAAGGATGGACGAGTTCGGATTTGCATAGACTTCAGGGACTTAAACCAAGCGTGTCCTAAAGATGACTTTCCTCTACCTCATATTGACATATTGGTTGATAACACCGCTGGATTCGAGATGCTGTTGTTCATGGATGGCTATTCTAGATATAATCAAATCCGATTGGCCGAAGAAGACCAAGAGAAGACCTCGTTCACTACACCTTGTGGAACCTACTACTATGTCATCAAGCCCTTTGGACAAAAGAATGTTGGTGCTACGTATCAGAGGGCCATGATGGCTATCTTTCACGACATGATGCATACCCTTGTAGAGGTGTACGTGGACGACCTAGTCATTAAGGCCAAAAGCCGAGAAGATCATCCTGAAGTGCTAAGAAGGGTCTTGAAAAGGGCTAGGGAATATAAATTGAAAATAAACCCAAAGAAATGTACATTCAGAGTATCCTCAGGAAAATTGTTGGGGTTCATAGTGAGCAAAAGCGGCATAGAGATTAACCTAAACAAGGCCAAAGCAATCATTGGCATGCCTCCTTTGAAAAATATGAAAGAACTTCATGGATTAATCGGGAGGCTACAATTTGTCTGCCGGTTCATCTCACAACATTCCCAAAGGTGTAAACCTTTCTATGAGTTGACCAAGGCGGGGGCCGAGTTCAAATGGGATTCGAAGTGCCAGGATGTATTCGATGGTTTGAAAAGATACCTGGCTAGTCCCCCTGTGCTTAGACCACTAATCCCTAGAAAGCCCTTAGTTCTGTATATCTCGGTTTTGGAGAATTCTCTTGGGGCAGTCCTTGCACAAGTGGATGAAGAAGGGAAAGAGAGAGCAGCTTACTATTTATCAAAGATTTTTGATCCATGTGAGTAGAAGTATACTGTAGTGGAGAAGACCTGTGTTGCACTAGTTTAGGATGTTCAAAAGCTTAAACACTATTTATTAGCTCATGAGGACAATCTTATCGCCCGTATCAATCCCATCAAATTCCTCCTTGAGAAAACTATTCTAACTGATCGGTTAGGTCATTGGAAGAGCTTCCTTTCCCAGTTTGATATCACCTATGTCCCCTAGAAGGCGATTAAGGGTATGCCATTGCTGAACATCTAGCCCATCACCCTATACCCCTCTTTGACCCGGTCCAGTCGGAGCTCCCGGATGATGAACTAATGTTGATCCAATCTTCCCATCTTTGGACATTATATTTTGACAGGGCTCTGAATTCCCACGCTAAGAGATAGGAATCGTCCTTCTATTACCCGAGGGTGTCACTATTCCACAGGCATTTCAGCTCGACCTCCCAGCAATTAATAACATAGTTGAATATGAAGCCTTGCTGGCCAGGCTGGAAGCCGCTCATTTCTATGGTGCCACAGAATTAAAGGTGATAGGTGATAGCCAACTAATTCTTCACCAAGTACTAACCAAATACCGAACCTCTCATCCAAACCTCAAACCTACCAGGAACTCACCTCTTTCTGTACGGAATTGTTCATAAAAATTTGGTGCAGCGGAAGCGACGATTCCTGTGGGTTCCTTTAGAATCTATCTCAATTGGAACCGAACGACGAACACCAAAAACTGATCAAATCGGGTTATAATATACCTAATAGGGATTCATATAATCCCATAGAGAGGAAGGATATGAGCTTCTTAAACTTTACAAACCGTTCAAGTGTCCGGTCTCCAACAGTATCCACACGAACTTCATCCACAACAGGTTCTCCCTTTGCACTAGCCTCGAGAACTCTTCCCGAACGGAGCTCCATCGACCATGGACACCTTCTAGAGAGAAGAGGATGTAGATAGGAGGCTAGGGACGTGGTTTTCACCATTGGCTTCATTGGGTTTGGCTGATATTATTAGTATTTATAGAGAATTATGAAGTTTTTCATAAAAACCCAAAATCTCTACAAATTATGCCCTTGTCCCTGTACTTGTGGATAAGTCCTTTTGTGTGTGACCCACTAGGCCCAATAGCCTATTTGGTTGAGGCCTAAATAAAATAGAACAATTCTATTTAATTTAATTAAATATGTTATCCGATAACAGATTAATCGACCTAACGATCATGAAGGGTATAAGTCACATCCCATGATCCCAAATGGCTATTGGGATAATCTCATCTCCATTGAGCCTTTCTATCATTAGTTACCGCATGGATATAAACCCTCATCCATCCAATGTCCCGGTCGGAAAGGAGTACGGCATCGACTGTCAACTCCTTAGTGTACCGACTCTATAGGATCCTGTACTCGGAATTAGATCAATTAGAAAACTCCTTTTCCAATTATCCTATCTACCCTGGCCAGTGATTTAAAGTACTATCCCATAGGACATTCACTCTCACTTACCGAGAGTGGACGATCCCTTGTTGTCCGCTCAATTACCTCCATCGAGTTTTCTTGTACCTGATCCATCGCTATACTGGACCATCTAAACGGTGATTCATAAGTCAATGGTCAAAGAACAAGTAATGATGAGATCATGATAATGAGATTGATCATCTAGAGGTAATTGATCTAAATATTCCTAGTCATAGGATGCTTGAGATGGGACATCAAGGATCCGGATAGACTAGTGTATGTGATGTTTTCTCATGTTATGAGGATGGCCGATCTCATTGGTCATTAGTGTGGAGACACTGAGATACACATACAGGTGCTCATTAGTTGAATGAGTTCATTGAACTGACCGAATTAGAAACCCTGAATAGTATCTTACCGAACTGTCAATTAGGGTTTTATATTATCACGGTTGCATGGTTGGACCTTTGACCTGAGTTGTCAAAGATACCTTGTTGGGTGGAACTTGTGCTTTGACCATTGACTTATGGATCATCGTTTAGATGGTCTAGTGTAGCGATGGATCGGGTACAAGGAAAACCCGATGGAGGTAATTGAGCGGACAACAAGGAATCGTCCACTCTTGGTAAGTGAGAGTGAATGTCCTATGGGATAGTAATCTAAATCTCTGGCCAGGGTAGATAGGATAATTGGAAAAGGAGTTTTCCAATTGATCCAATTTCGAGTACATGATCCTATAGAGTCGGTACACTAAGGAGTTGACAGTCGATGCCGTACTCCTTTCCGACCGGGACATCGGATGGATGAGGGTTTATATCCATGTGGTAACTGATGATGGAAAGGCTCAAAGGAGATGAGATTATCCCAATAGCCATTTGAGATCATGGGATGTGGCTTGTACTCTTCATGATCGGTAGGCCGATTAATGTGTTATCGGATAACAGATTAAATTAAATTAAATAGAATTGTTCTATTTTATTTAGGACTCAACCAAATAAGCTATTGGGCCTAGTGTTCACACACAAAAGGACTTATCCACAAGTACAGGGGCAAGGGCGTAATTTGTAGAGATTTTGGGTTTTTATGAAAAAATTTATACTTCTTTATAAATACTAATGGTTTTAGCCAAACCCAATGAAGCCAAGGGTGAAAAACACGTCCCTAGCCTCCTCCCTACCTCCTCCTCTCTCTATAAGGTGTCCATGGTCGATGGAGCTCCGTTCGGTAAGAGTTCTCGAGGCCAGCGCTAAGGGATAACCTACTGTGGATGAAGTTCTTGTGGATACTGCTGGAGACCGGACACTTGAACGATTTGAAGAGCTTAATAAGCTCATGTCTTTCCTCTCCATGGAATTATATGAATCCCTATCAGGTATATTTGAACCCGATTTGATCGGTTTTCAGTTTTCGTCGTTCGATTTCGATTGAGACAGATTCTAAAGGAACCTATAGGAATCTTCGGTTACACTACACCAAATTTTTATGAATGATTTATTATAGTGGTATCAGATCCAGGTTCAAGTATCGGTCGAAGCTGACGTCGAATCGACATTATTTTATGTTATTTATGTGTTCCCAAATCTGTGCAAACATCTGTTTTGACGAGGCCACCATTATCTGTGTATGACTCAAATAATAGATTGGTTAGCTTCTATAGAATCTCGTGATATAGTACTTTCCAACGCTGCAAACTGTTTGAAGTTTCAATCTCTGTAGTGTTCGGGAGATGCCTTAAAAGTTTGTGTTTCTGTCATGCCCGAACCGCACCCGGATTTGGAGATTTTGTGAAATCTCTATCCACAGAAGAAATTGAAGCTTAAAAAAGCTTTATGAGATGAGTAATTTGATTACCTAACCTTTTTTATTGATCTCCAGCTTTGAACGGCGGCGGAGGGAGAGAATTTTTAAATTTTTCGGCGTTCTAGGGTTCTGCGGAGTCTGGCGGCGCCGAGTTGTTTCTTCCTGATTTCCTGTTGCTAGAAAATTTTTATCTAAATAAATATATACATATTTGTAAATTTCATTTTATAAGGATTCTAAATTGTATTCTTAGATAATATTTGGCTTCCGGAATAAGGAGTTACCCTCGTTGCAAAATAGAGATTTCTTGTACGGAATCTCGATGACTGCCGGCTCTTATACCTCATTTTACGATCTGTTGAAATTTTTAATAGATATGAGGCTGACATATTTGGATTCCTTATTCGATGAGGATTCCAATGCATATTTTTTTGTATTTTTATGAGCACGGAATATGGAGATATGTTCGAGTTAAGGGGAGACATAATTCCTCGACGAACAGTGCCGGCGCGCATAGTAGACAGTGCTGAAGTGGGCACACAGGCGGCGTAGATGCCGCTGCCACGGTGGAGGCGCAATGCGCCAATGCTAACGGCGCAATGGCGGCGCATGTCGGACGGGCGCAGTGCGCCGCCATACACGCGCAATGCGCCAATCCTTTTTCTAATGATTTTAAAGTGTTTAAACACTTAGAAAAATCCAAAAAATTGCCATAAAATGTCATAAAAATTCTTTAAAATTCTTTAAAATTATTTAACATGTTTTAAAGTGTTTAATTACATGTTAGATGAAGTTCTATTTACATAGATTCACTCATGGTTAAACTTTAAAATTGTTTGAAAGGTTCAACTTAAATAATTAACGTCTTAATTAATTCTGTAAAATGAGATTTCACAAAATGTAAATTGGGACATTAATTATGACTTTGCACAGCATTGGGAATGCATGAATGTTCTAAATATTTTAGATGTGTATGTTTATTTCATATAAATTGTTTATATGTTGTAGACATGTTATTTTCAGGTTATTTATTTTATGAAAATATGACATGCATGAAATTAAAAATTTCAAAATAAAATATATAATTTTATGATGATATATATGATATATCTCATAATTATCACGTATGCGCTCTATGTTCATGTGATGAATGTTAGTGTGTATGGAGGTGATCATGGATTTAATTGTGCCTGACTTGTGATTGCTTTTAATTATGTTGGTTATGTTATTAAATGGGGCCTGTGTGCCTCCTCTCTCTATACAATCTGATTGTACATTCTACCTCCCTCCATTAATGTACTCCTCTTGGTTAAAACTAAGGTTTCTTATTAAGTTATGTACATTTGTGGGGTCTGCATACCTTAAACCGCTTGTAAGAGTTAGAAGCCGGTTCGTGGAAGGTCGGAGAGCGGGACCACTTGGAGAAGCACCCTTCTGAAGTGGGAACATACCAACTCAAGTATTTGAAGCAAGGATTTGCACCTATAGGGGTGCCTTAGGTGCATACTTAGGGTTAAGTCCATGATCACCTGGTTTTGTACATACTTGATATGTGGATGTGTGCTATCTTTTATACCTTAGATATATGATATTCCAAAGGTATTATATGTACTTAGCACATATTATTGATGAGACTAAAATAAAATCCCTCCTTGTTTTAATTAGATTGATAAACGTATGACATTAAGAATGACACTCGTAGCCTTCCGTTGTTATGGTCTTGATGAGCTAATCTTAGATTGGATGTGTTTGTTGTGTTTCCCACAAGACTCATTCAGCAAGAGATTGGTGATCATGGCCAAGGCATTTTCCGAACTTTGGGGTGGACTATTGCATGGCCTTGTTGTGTTTCCCATGAGGGCTATGTTAAGAATTCATCCTCATAACGTAACAAGCGGATTTGACCTAACTAGAGTATATAGCTTGTTGTGTTTCCCACAAGGTTATAACTCTAGAGGCTAAATGACTAAGAATTGCAAGGGTTGCAATTGGTAAAAGTCACCTACTTATTAAGTAAGTGATGACTTGTTGTGTTTCCCACAAGGTTATCACCATAAAGTTAATAGGGTCTTAGTCCCCACTAGGATTTCATCGTGATATCCCATCTTTGCATAATAAGGGTTATGCAAATTTGTCTAAAATTAGTGGGAGCATAAATTAGGATGAAAGATCATATCTTAATTTTAATGAATATCTGCAATGTTATATTAATAAAATTATATCTCAGTTGTAGAATACGATAATAAACCACCATTAGTATGACCTACTAGATGCCAAATAACTTAATAGCTCACACTTCTTAGACCGATTTAGAACTAAGAGAATTATTCTCATAGTTGACCAATTAACTATCCTACTTAAGAAGTAGGTGTCTCCTAAATTATCTAATGATGTGAAAGAAAGATAAGATCTTATCTTATAGATAAGATGTATTGTTTGCTTAAACTAGATGTTAGTATCTGTGAGATATAAATTGTAGTGACAACATGGATAGATGGATATGAGATCCATCATGGCTCATCTTGATGAGCTAACTAAATGGCAAGTTAGAACAACAATACATCTTAATTACTTCTTGTTGGTGAGACCAATAGTAAGAAATAAAATCATTAGATAGAAATAGGAGATAGTTAATAGTGAAAGAAGGTGGTCAAGATAATAAAGCCAGAATAAGATAGGATTCTTACACAATCATGATGATGATAAGTGGAAGAGGAAGTACAAAGTGTTTTGTATATAATGCAAATGTGGAGCTTGAGAAGCTTCATGCATCAATGTCACTGACATTTACTTGTTTTAAATATACACTTAATAGTATTAGATACTATATGTGTATATCATAATATTAAATACTATGGATGCATTTAATGGTATGAGATACCAGATATGCATCTTATATCTACAAGGAGTTGTAGATGATGACAAGTAAATGAAGACTTAATAAAGAAGATGTTGACCTACATATGAAATGGTGCAAAAGTTGCATCATTATTAGTGGGAGGTGCAATTCTTTAATAGCCTTAACGAGATGTCTTAATAATTAAGATTGCTATTATATCCTTCTACAAGAACCTTATATGATTCCCTGCTTGAATAAATGTTGGTTTATTCTAAGCTATGGAATTGATAGATGTTCTAATAGATTGAATGGCAAAATGTTTGTCAGTGGGAGCTTAATGAATTGTTTAATCATATTTGATATGCTAGCTCTCATGTTATGTGTGAATATTCCTTTTAAGAGGAAATTGGTTGATTTAGATCAATCTACACTTTAGCTTTATATAGACATAGAGAATGGGTTAATAGGTTATTAGAACTCGTACATCTAGATGTATGTTAGCCCATATCTAGTAAGGCTAAAGAAGAATATTTCTACTTCATTATTTTAAAGATGATGTCTCTAGATATGGATACATGTACTTTATGAAGTACAAATCTAAGACCTTTGAGAAATTATCTGAGATTAAGAATGAAGTAGAGATACTAATGTCGACTCCAAAAACGGGTTCCGGATCGGCACCTCAAGATAAGAAGGTGAAAGATAGAAGAGGGGGAAAAAGGGGGGGAGTGAATTGAAAAACACTCAGAAAGCGGTAAAATGTCCTCACCTCGATCCCACACTCACATTGATCCCCGAACTTTCATCTCACGGCGTCGCTCGAGCACCGGAGATGGTTCGGGTCATGTGGGAGGAGAGTGAGAGGAGATAAAATTAAAACATGAAAAATGTGGTCGCCAGGAGCCGCGGGCTCCGCTTTATAGAATAAAAACAAGAGATGAGTTGATTTGACCGTGTACCTTAGTGTGGGAGATCGGGATATGGGTTCAACCTTCTTCTTCTTCGGCCGGCCGATGAAGAAGAGTCTCCAACCGATGCTAGCTTGATAGACCTGTGCAACTAGAACAATTAACCGAGTGAAAGAAAATGATTAGAACTATGGGGAGTGTAGTAACTGTAGAGAGAATATAAGAAAGAAGCAATTGGAATCGAACTCACCGGATTGGGGCGAGTCCTAACCCCTTTTTTGTATTTTTGATTAGGTAAAAATAATGTAGATAAAATAAAATATGCTTTAAAACAATAAATAAACTGAGTTAAGGGATTTGAGAAAGCTTATGGAATGGATCGACTTGAGTTGAAGCGGAGTTGGTTGAAGAAGGCCGGTTCGGGTAGCCTTTGCACCGTTCTGGCGCGACTTTGGTGTAGAGGATGCTAAGGACGACCCCGATGTCAGAATCGAGTACCGTTTTTTGAAGTAGACAAAGAACTCAAAGAGTAAGAGTTCCAATGTTGATGACTTCTCAGAAATCCTCCTGTAGAAATCATTAAAAATTCTGAAAGTGGTCGGATATAGAAAACAGAACCTGAATGCGCGCCCTCAGTGTAGCAATCGTCACAAACAAACGGCAAGTCGGAATTGAGTGCCGTCAGTAGGAAATGAAAGAGGACGAAGATATGAACATATTCTATGTTAAAGACTTTTGCATAAGGAGTCTATGATTTTCTGCAGAAGTCGATGAAGTTGGCAGATGCAGAACACTCGGATCGAGCCTTCTCCTTCACCTCGGGATCGATCTCTTGACTTCGGATTGCCTTTGGACGTCGGGACGGCTTTGGAGAAGAGATTGGACGACCTATGGACGAGCTAGGCATGGGGGATTAACCTTGGGTCGTTGAGAATGGCCCTCAATTTATAGGGGAAGGAAGCTGGTGCAAAATTTGGAAACTGGACCGACCGCGCCCCCGCTTTTCAAAGGGGACGAGGGCGCGTATGGCGTGCCCTCAAACCAAGGGCGCACAGGGCGCGCCCCCAGTTCGGGGGCGCGGTCTGCGCGCCCCCTGTTTCAAAGGGAGTGGGGCGCGTTACGCGTCTCACTGCTAAAAATCGACGGAATCTTCCGGAAATTGCTAAAAATTGACTTGACATACGTAACGCGCCCCCGAACCGGGGGCGCGGTACAAATAATCGAAAATCCTTCGCGGAAACCTTCCAAAAATCCGGTTTAGAAGGTGCTAATTAGGGTAATTTGCGATTTAAAGAAACTGACCGCACCCCCACCTTTCAAAGGAACCGGGGGAGCGCAGGGCGCGCCCCCGGTTTGAGGGCGCGCGCGCCCCCCCGGGTTGAGGGCGCGCAGAGCGCGCCCTCCTATTTCAAAGGGAGCGGGGGAGCAGTACACTCTCTCCTACGCACGTGTTCCGCGAGCCGTATCTTGCAAACGGGATGTCCGATTTGGCTCCCGTTTATTGCGTTGGAAAGAGGGCCTTCAACCGCACCTCCTCAAGTCAGTAAACCAGCCGGCATGAGTCCCGATATGTTCGCACGGGGCTTTCTACCGGTTTACCCTCTCGCGGAAAGCCGAAACCCGGGGCGAAGATCCGAAAGAGCACGGTTCCGATCGAGAAATCTCAGGTCAACTTGGGATGACTTAAAATGTTGACCGAACAAGTCCGGTACTACCGGAAAACACGAAGTCATCGAAAAATTTGATATTAACCCGGTAAACATGAACCGAAACTCGGAAAAGCCGGGAAACCCTAAAATTGACCGAAATGGCCATATGTCCCCGGTTGATGAAAATATTCGGCTAGAATCAACCCGGATGACCTAAAAAGATCCGGTGATGACCGGAAAGGCCTAACATGTGGTCCGGGATAGCCGTGTCAGCACAGGTCGAAAAAGCCGTAACGAAAGCCGTCATTGACTGACGACTATCGAAATGACTTCTCAGAAACCCTAAATATCACGGAACACACGCGGGACCCCCGAGACGTTCAAGTAAGGACTATTCAAGGTCGGTCATCGAGCAAGCTCCGTGTTTTCATGGTTCACGTGCGGCTCTTGCTTGATGGTTACGACATTATTCCGGAAATCATCGGTCCATTCTTAACTCACAAGGGGCTCCACCAATGTCCTTAGCTCATCTCCACGAGGTAATCCGGATCAGATAACGGTCAAATAATGGATATCGCCTATGGAATAATAGTCTGGGTCTCCAAATCAAGCCAATTTGGCGTGTCTACAACTAATGGAAAGAGTATTAGAACTCTTTGATGAGATCAAGAAGGAGAATACTTAAGTACATAATTCACATATAATTGAAGGATAATATAATCTAATGGACACATCTTTACACATTTTAGCTTAATTAAGTAGCTAAAATGAGAAGCCATACTATGTAAGACATAATATGAACAATGACAAGCTTTGCAAAATTTCTATTTATCTAATTTTGGCTAAGTACACATTATAAACACTTGATCTTAAGAGGTACCTTATAAGTATGTTCTGATTATTCCATATATGATATGGAAAAGGGGTTAAAACTTGACCTTAAGCAAGTTAAGGTTTCGGAATGTCCAACCTGATGAAGAAGTATAACTCTAACAAGTTGGAATATAAGACTATGATGTGTTGGCTTGTGGGATATCCTAAGGAAACTTGTGGATATTAATATACCACCCTTATGAACAAGGGTATGTGTTGCTCAGCTCACTATATTTCTAAAAGAAAAGTTCCTTCTTAAGAAAGATAGTGGGAGCAAGGTATATATGGAAGATGTTCCAGTCCCACAACCCAATAACACTTCTATTAAGGTGCTAGTTAATAATTACACAAGGACAATTCATAGGTCTTTACTTGTGTCCATTCATATCTCTGATAGATGAAATGAGGCATAAGATAATAAGGATATTGATCCTAAGATCTATATAGAACCAATATGAAATATTGATTCATAAATAGAAAGAAACAATAAAATTTGATATAAACTTTATCTATTCTAATCAAGTTTAGAACTTGATAAATCCACCTAAGGGTATAGTATCCATAAGGAATAAATAGATCACTAAAGAATAGATTGGAGTGGATTAGAAGGTAGATACCTTCAAAGGTGAGAATAGTTGAAAAGGATATCATCAAAGTCAAATGGTTGACTATGATGAGATCTTTTACCTATTTCATGGATTAATCCATTTGGATTTTAATTGTTACACTCTATGATTATGAGATAAGCTAATTGGATGTTAAGATAGTGTTCTTCTAAGGTATTTTGAAAAATAGGTGTATATGATACAACTATAGGGAATCATGTCCCAATAACATCCAAGAAGAGTGTGTTTTAAGTTCATTTATGGACTGAAGTAAAACTTCTTATAAATCCTATATAAGGTTTAATGAGATTAAATCTTATGACTTCGTTAAGAACGAAGTGGAGCCTTGTGTATTCAAGAAGATAAGTGGGAGTACTATTACTTTCTTGACATTTTATGTTGATGACATACTACTCATCAAGAATGAAGTAGGTATGCTATCATAAGTGAGCCTAGCTATCAAATTAATCCTCCAAACATAATTTGGGTTTTGAGATCTATGGAGATAGATCTAAAACCAATGCCCAGTTAATGTACGTAGTCACCATAGTCAAAGGGTTTGACATAATAAACTCCAAGATAGGTTTCTTACTTATGTGGTATGGAGTTAATCTCTCTAAAGTGATGTCTTTGAAGACTTCTTGAGAGATAAAGAGATCACATTGATAGAGCCCTTATGCCTTTGTCATAGGGTCTATCATTTATGTGATGCTACGTACATGATGTGATAAATGCTCAAGTGTTATGAGCATTCATCAAGAAGATCCAGGTGAGAGTCACTGGATAGTCTAGAGATATATCATTTGGTACTTGAGAAGCACTAAGAGTGTAGCTCTATACACTGGAGGATAAGACTTGAAGTCTTGTTGTTTTACAAACACAAGCTTCTAATCAAATAAGTTTGATATTAAGTCAGAATAATGGTGGTGCAGTGAGCTGGAAGAGTTCTATGCGATAGAACACTATAAATTCTACAACATATGTAAGCAAGTTTACATAGTGATTGCACACTACTTGAGAAGTAGTCTAGATGAAGATTCTCATCTAAGGTATGGGATTGTCCCAATTTTCTCTGAAAATGTATCATTGTTTTGAGAAAATGATGGAGTAGAACCGATGTCTCATCAAAAGTTTAGAACTTCTGCGGCGATACCATACAATCAGAGAGATTGCAGCTTATAGAGATATAATTAAAGATAGAGTATCTACCGTTAATAACATTGCAAATCCACTAACTGAAGCAGTTACTCAAAGAGTGTTTGAGTTTCACCTTGAGCTAATACAGATCAGTCAGATAGGTGATTGGCTTTAGTGCAAGTGGGAGATTTATAGAAATGTATGCCCTACAAGCCAATCATATATGATAAGATTTGACATTTCTAGAAATATCTCATTCAATTAATTAAATTTTTTTTCATTATAAGCTCTTATTAGATACAAATATCATAATGAAGTCCTTGATCAAATGCAATGAGATATTTCTAGAAATGTCAAATCATATCATATATGATTGGCTTGTAGGGTATACATTTCTATCACTTGCTACATCAAACTCTTTTCCAAACTCACTTTTGTCCATGCTCCTTAAGCTCAGAACATCCTTGCTGATGCCTTAGTCTCCCTAGCTTCATCTCTATCAGTCCCGCTAGGTAGACAGGTGCGGACTATCCATGTCCGTAGAAGGTCAATGCCAACGATTAAGGATAGTCGATTTCTGATGGTCAAGGAGAGATTTGGTGGGAAAGAATATCTGGAGTAGAAAGAGGAAGTTTCTCTAATCGAGTTGGAAGAATTAGACGAGGGTGAGAGGCATTGGTTTGATGAGATCGCAAGGTATTGTCAAGATCAGTCGTATCCACCTAGATCAAATGCAATAGAAAAGAAGGCCATCAGGAGAGTATCCCAGAGGTAGAGGTATACCATCCTAGGAAGGGTGCTCTACAAGCGGAGCCTGAGCAGAATTTTGCTGAGATGCGTTGATGAAGAAGAGACATAATTGGTGCTTAAGGAAGCACATTCTGGGGTCTGTGGCGGCCATGTTAATGCTCAAGTTCTTGCCAAGAAAATCATCAGGTAGGGGTATTATTGGCCAACCCTAGAAGAGGATTGCTCCATCTTTGTCCGACACTGTCATTCTTGCCAACTTCATGCCGACAAGATCCACTCTCCTACATCTTCCCTTCATCCGATTCATGCCCCATGCCCCTTCGCCATGTGGGCTTTCGATATCATTGGCCCTCTAAGTGATCTTAACTCTGAAATCTGTTCCAAATCATTCATCCTGATGGCAACAAAGTACTTCACCAAGTGGGCAGAAGCAGAAGTGTTCGTGGAGATCAAGGCATCAACACTGTGCTCTTTCATCAAACGCAATATTATCGCCAGGTTTGGGATCCCCAGTGACATTATCACCAACAACGGACCACAATTTCTCTCTCAAGCCCTGCGTGATCTTTGCAACAGGTACCACATTGCATTGCATCATTCATCTCCTTATTACCCGTAAGGCAATGGTCAAGCAGAAGCCACCAACAAAACCTTGATCAAAATTATTAAGAAAACCTGTAAGTCTAGCAAGTTTGTGGATTGGCCAGATAAGCTTGTAGATGCCCTATGGGCTTATCGTACTTGTGTACGGACGCGCACTGGTCAAACCCTGTAGGCTCTCGCATATGAGATGGAAGTGGTGGTCCCGTACGAAGTACTCCTTCCATCACTCCGAGTTCAGCTCGAAAGGGACATCCCTGTCGATGAGAGACAAGAATCTCTCCTTGCACAACTTGAACTCCTAGATGAAAGAAGGTTGGTCGCCTCCGAGCATGCCCAGACTTATCAGAACAGATTGAAAAGGTTTTATCAAAAGAGGGTGGTAGAGAGAAAGTTCGAAATCGGTGAGATGGTAGTCAAACGCATATTCGTTAAGTCGGGTGGTCCCCGCTCCAAGTTTCAACCTAACTGGGAAGGGCCTTTTGTTATAACTGAAAAATATCCAGGCAATGCACAACGCCAATGGAGAAAAAATGAACCATCCATGGAACGACGTTTACCTCAAAAAATATTTTCCTTAGAAAAAAATTAGAGAATGTCAGGTATGATATTAAGTCATCGATCCAAGGGTGTTAAATAGAAGTCAAGGATAGACATCACCCTACACACACAACACCTCCCAATCCCAGAATCCAGATAGCCCGACACTTGAGAGAGGCAAGGCAGAACCCTGAAGGTGGAAAAAAAACCTTACCCTATTCTCTTCTATTTGAACCAAAATAGGTGAAGAGGACTAGAGGAGCATAGTATTGAAGATGCCCGCCGCCTTAGTAGGAGACCATCTCATAGGGTGCAAAAGGGTGCCAAAAGATGGGCAATGAACCCCACAGGTTTAAACAAATATGGGCCTATCTGAATGAGTACCCGGAAAAGTAGAAAATGAAAAAAAGGCTCCAAAAGATGGGCAATGACCCCACAGGTCAAATACTCGCCTAAGTGAGTGCCACATGTAAAAAATACCTAAAGAGGCCGAACCCCAACAGGCAATTTGGGCATTAGTAGAGAAACCCTCCTCAAACACCCCCGAATCCTATCAAACACTTCCTCTATTATTCTTCCATCTTAAACCTCTAGGGTAGGGTAAATTGTCCAAACTCAAGGGGAATCCAAACCGATCAAGAGAAGAGGGCAAGAAAGATTCTGGGTAGGGAACCTTATTTTCACATGGTGTTTATCGCTTGAATCTTGATTAACACTCAAAGACCGATGAGTTGTCTCGATATTGGCACATTCTCCACAAAAATCCAATTTTTTTTTGAATATTTTAAAAATCTAAAAGAATTTAATATTTTTAAAAATTTAAAGAAAAATTGAATATCTTCAAAAATCCAAAAAATGTATCGTTTAACTTGGTATAACCTTGATTTTTTTGCCTTTGCTAGCATTTATGTTTATTTTTATGTCTTGCATGTTTCATTTCTGCATTGCATGTTTATCTTTATTATCACCCTGTTAAGAGGGCTCCTCCCTTTGACCTAAGTCAAAGTTTGCCATAGTAGGCAAAGGGATGAGTCGTTGTGAAGATCTAATCCTCTTTTATCAAGTGTTTTCAGGGTTTTAAAGTAAGAGGGGAATGTTCTCTTAACGATAGGTAAGTTCTTTTAACCATTTCATTTCCGTCATTTAGGTTATTTTTACACCTTGTTAAGAAGGCTCCTCTCTTTGACCTAAGTCAAGGCAGACAACAATAGGCAAAGAAATGAGCCATGGTGAAGATTTAATCCCCTTTTATCAAGTGTTTCAGAATTCTAAGATTAAGAAGGGAGTGACTCTCGCCATAGCAGGTAAGCTCTCTTAAACTTTTACGTTATTTATTTTGTCTGTCATTTGGTTCATTCTACCTGGTTAATAAGGCTACCCCCCTTGACATACAAACAAGGCAAGATGACAATAAGCAAGGGGGTAAGCGATGGTGCAGATCTAACTTTTTTATTGAGTATTTCAGAAAAGAAACACGAGTTAAAAAGGGGGGAGATCTCACCAGCAGATCAAACAACACTAAAGCAAATAGATAAATATCTGATTACACCATTAAATGCTGCAACAAGAAAGAAAAGCATTTACAACACCATAAGAGCTAAAGTCTGCTACATATATCAGTGTCTGTTGCCGTCGGCTCCAGGGGAACGACCACGTGGAGGAGGCATAGAAGCCATGTCCACGAACGCCGCCGCAACTACCTCATTCTAGCGATGCTTTGAAGGAGTGGCCAAGAAAATGCTCACAAAAATGGAAGAATGGACATGGGAAACCCCCATAGCTTGCTGGCTAACATATAAGTCGTTAGTCGTGTATTATTATTCTATGCATTATTGTTGAAGACCGTGAGTGCGGAGAAGACTTGACCTAAGATCCCCTTCATCAAAATCTACAATGGTTGGGTCATCTCTGATGCTCACGGATAAGCCAAAGTTGTGTTGTGAGAGAGATGGTTCCCGAATGGGTATCTTAACCTTATAGACAATCTATATCTTCAACTAATTGTTAAACAAGTCTTGTTTTTGTTTTCTTGAGCCCAGCATGCATCATGAAATATTAGTTGCATTACATTTTTCATTGTCATTGCATACATCATTCATGATCTTCTACTTCTGTCTAGATATTTCTAAACCATATCGGGTCCCTTCTTCCCATCATGCACCCCAATTTCGATCTTTCTAATCTCACTGTGCTTTCTAATCCCACTGTGTTTGTTAATACCACCGTGTTCGGTAATAACCTTGTGCCTCCAACTCTTACATTTCTATCACCACTGTGGCCACTACAACACTATTCTTACTATGCATCCCACTGTGGCAGTCAACTCATCTCGCCAAGGGCCTCCTATTTGATTAGAACTCGCATCATCGTTATCTTCACAATCTGTGCTTCAACACTTGCCTTTTGAAATCTGAGATCATTCCATTCCGAATCAAATCTTGTCTCTTGGAAGACTTAAATGAATCTGAGAGCCTGAATGTGCTTGATTGGTATTCTTTTATTTTTAAAAACAAATCTCTTTTTAAAATTTTAGCCCATCACAGTACAGGAACACCGCAAAGATCGAGTTACCAGCTGATGATGAACCTACGAACCCATGTTTCGGGGACTCCCCACCACATTGTGGGTTGGCTATTCTTCTCTCGTGCCAATGGCACACCTTTTACCAATCGAACATAGGAAGACTTGATGAAACAAGGCAGTCATCCAGGACACTTGAGGAGATTCATCTTGCTGAATCTGGTCGTTGAGCGTGTCTATATCTATAGCTTGATGCCACCTTTTCAGTCCATCGCCATTTCGCTTCACTACACACTATGATCCATCTCACTTCGCTATGCTTTCTCTACGTTTCACTCCGCTTCACTACATGCCATTCCCTTGTAAAGCCGACATCAAGGCGAGGCAAGCTGTAGACACGCCGAATTGGCCTGATTCGGAGCCCCAGACTCCTATTCCATGGGCGATACCCATTATCTGACCTTTATTTGATCCTGATTACCTCATGGAGATGAGTTAAGGATATTGGTGGAGCCCCTCGCAAGTTGAGAATGGACCGATGATTTCCAGAACAATGCCGTAACCTTCAAGTGAGAGTCGCGCGTGAGCCGTGAAAACACGAAGCTTGCTCAATGATCGGCCTTGAATGGTCCATACTTGAACGTCTCGGGAGTCCCGCGTGTGTTCCGTGACACTCAGGGTTTTCGACAAGTCATTTCGGTAAGTGTTAGTCTATAACGATTTCTTCGTTATGGCTTTTTGATCTGTACTAACACGTTTACCCCGGACCACGTGTTAGGCCTTTTCGGTCATCACTAGCTCTTTTCGGGTCATCCGGGCTCAATATTCTCATCAATTAGGGCCATACGGCCGTTTCGGTCAATTTTAGGGTTTCCTAGTTATTTCCAGCTTTTCGAGCTTCGGTTCACGTTTAACGGGTTAATCTCGGATTTTTCGATGATTTCGGGTTTTACGATCATACCGGACTTGTTTGGTCATCATTTTAAGTCATCTCAAGTTGACCCGAGATTTCTCGACTAGAACCGTGCCCTTTTGGATCTTCGCCACGGTTTTTGGCTTTTCGCGTGAGGTTAAACCGGTAAAAAATCCCGTGCGAACATCTCGGGAGTCATTCTGGCTGGTTTACACGATCTGCTTCAATAAATGAGTTCTCCCTTCCTTCGGGCCTCCATAAATCTTCCAGATGCAAGCTTGACCATGGGAGATCGCCTTCTAAAGGAGAGAGGAGGAAGAGAGGATGCTTAGGACGTTCTCCAGCCCTATGGCTTGTTAAGGTTTGGCTTCATAAGCCATTTATATATAGAAGATGGAATTTTTCACAAAAACCCAAAACTTCTATAAAATTACATTCATGCCCTCATCTTATTGACTAGATCTATTGTGTGTGACCCACTAGGCCCAATAGTCAATTTGGTTGAAGCCTTAATTAATTTAAAAGAACAATTCCTTTAAATTAAATCAAAACCTTTATCCGATAACAGTTTTTACGGTTTTCTGATCATAAAGGGTACAAGACACATCCTATGATCCCAAAAGACTTTGGGGAGTTAAATAACATCCATTGAGCCTTTCCATCATCAATTACCACACGGATTTAAATCCTCGTTCATACAATGTTCCGGTCGTTCAGGGGTTCGGCACTGACTGTCAACCCCTAAGTATTCCAACTCTATGAAATCTTGTACTCAGGAATGGATCAACTGGAAAACACCTTTTCCAATTATCCTATCTACCTTGGCCAAGGATTTAGAGTACTATCCATAGGACATTCTCTCTCTCCTACCGAGAGTGAACGATCCCCTATTGTCCGCTCAATTGCCTCCACTAAGTTTCCCATATACCCAATCCATTAACTATATAGAACCACAATACTAAGTGATCCATCAGTCAATAGTCAAAGTACATAGTACGCCTGTCAAGACATCTTTGGCGACTCAGGTCAAAGATCCAACCGTGCTATTGAGATATAAGAATAACCTGATAGACAGTTCGGTAAGATACCGATCAGGTTTTCTAAATTGGTCAGTTCAGTGAACTCATTCCACTAATGAGCACCTATGTGTATATCTCAGTGTCCCCACACTGATGACCAATGAGATCGGTCATTCTCATCACATGAGAAGACATCACACACACTAGTCTATCCGGATTCTTGATGTCCCGTCTTAAGGATCCTATGACTAGGAACATTTAGATCACATACCTCTAGATGATTGATCTCATTATTATGATCTTATCATGATTCAATCATCATTGCATGTGATCAAGGACTTCATTACGATATACGCTTCTAATAAAAGCTAATAACGAAGTTTTTTCCTATTTAATTGAATGAGATATTCCTAGAAATGTCGAATCATATCATATATGATTGGCTTGTAGGGCATATATTTATATCAGGGCATGCCCTAAGAGTCCTCAGGTGGAGGGCGCGCCCTGTGCACCACCACTTCCTTTGAAAGCTGGGGGCGCGGTAGGTCCAATTTCAATATTTTGCACTAGTTTTCATTCTCTATAAATTAAAGGCCATTCTCAACGACCCAAGGTAAAACCCCCCATGCCTATCTCATCCTGAGGTTGTCCAACCTCTCTCCCAAGGCTTTCCTGACGTCCAAAGGCGATCCGACATCGAGAGATCGATCCCAAAGAGAAGGAGAAGCCCGATCCGTGCATTCTACAAAAACCGAACTTCATCAGCTTCTTTAGAAAATCTGGTGCTCCTGATGCAAAAGTCTTCAACAAAAGAGTTGTTTCTCTCCTCGTCATCTTTCATTTTCAACTGGTGGTACTCAATTCCGACTTGCCATTTGTCCATGGCGATTGCTGCACTGAGGGCCTGTGGCTTCTGGAGACCACCTCTTTTATTTATGCTTTAAGTCAATTCATTCCTCACTCTCCTCCCACATGACCCGAATCATCTCCGGTGCTCAAGCAATGCCGTGAGATGAAAGTTCGGGGATCAATGTGAGTGTCGGACAAAGGTGAGGATTTTACTACTTTCCGAGTGTTTTCCAATTCGCTCCCTTCCCCTATTCTATCATCACATTTTCTTGAGGTGCCAATCCGCAACCTATTTCTGGAGTCGACAGGAACTACAGGGGATTGTGCACCCCATTAAAGTTGGGCAAAGTCCAAGAAGACAAGGGCTCGGGTATGAGCCAAGTATTGTTCAAAGGAGGGTTTATCAGCCAAAACATGCCATGAGACTCCACAAATTCTTTATCAAAAGAAAGACCATGATGATGGCTGGTGACTAGGAAGAACCAGACATTACAACCAAGAGGAGGGCCTCGGGCCACGAGGAAGAGATGGACGACTTGAGTTCATCCTTGGCCCAACTGTTCATGGAAGAGGAGTTGAATCCATTCAAGGAAAAACTCATCCCTCAGCAACTCGCCATCTTGAGTGAACCTCCAATCAACATCCCACGCGAACTGTATCCTATAGTCTATGAGGTATCCCTGGGTCACATTTCCATTGAGGGGACGTCTCTAGTTATCCTTGGGTGCTCCCAACCAGGGACCTCTCCTTACCGAATCACTGATCCATCTTCTCGATCCATCACCCACTATAAATACCACCTTTTCAATTCCATCGTCTATAGGCATAATTATGTTAGGAAACAAGAAAATACGTTGTAAATGAGTTCTAGAAAGATATCTCCAACAATTAGCTTAGAAATGCAGAGAATGTGCAAGGCTTCCAAATTTCTTGGAAAATGCTATCCAACTTAATTAAATTCAATATGAGAATGAACATAATATAGATCATACACTAGGAATCTATGAGGTATTATTAGAGAAAGATCTTGACCCTGAGGAAGGAATTGAGGACTTGGTTGATGCGTATGCATCAGGACTTAAAATATTTGAGGAACCATCAGTCATGATGGATGAGTTGGCAAAAGAATTGAATCTCAGAACACCAAAAGATCCCAAGATGGTCCTCCTAAGTGCAAACCTCACTCTCACTGAGGAACAAAGCTTGATCAAAATCTTAGAAAGATACAAGGACACGTTCGCATAGACATACGAGGATATGCCAGGGTTAGACAACTCATTGGTAGAATATCAATTAACTTTGAAACTAGGAGCTACCCTAGTCAAAAAAAATTAAATAGATTCCACCTGGTAGTTGCACTTAAAATGAAAGAAGAGGTCAACACGTTGCATCAGGCAAAAATCATTAAGATTGTTCTTTATCCACAATGGGTGGCAAACATAGTCTCTATCATGAAGAAGTATGGATGAGTTTGAATCTGCATAGACTTCATGGACCTGAACCGAGCATGTTCAAAGGATGGCTTTCCTTTATCTCATATTGATGTTTTGATCGACAACATTGTTGGATATAAAATGCTTTCATTCATGGATGGCTATTTTGGACATATTCAGATCCGATTAGCTGAAGAGGACCAAGAGAAGACCTCGTTCACTATGTCTTGGGGAACCTACTATAATGTTGTCATACCCTTTGGATTGAAAAATGCTGGTGCTACATATAAGAGGGCCATGATAGCTATTTTTCACAACATGATGCATCCCTTTGTAGAGGTGTACGTGGATGACTTGGCCATTAAGTCTAAAAGTTGAGAGGATCACCCTGAAGTGCTAAGAAAGGTCTTGCAAAGGGCTAGAAAATATAAGTTGAAGATGAACCTTAAGAAATGCACATTTGGAGTCTCATCAGGAAAATTGTTGGGGTTCATAGTGAGCAAAAGGGGCATAGAGATGGACCCAAACAAAGCCAAAGCAATCATTGGTATGCCTTCTCTGAAAAATATGAAGGAACTTCAAGGATTCATTGGAAGGCTATAATTTGTCTGCCAGTTTATCTCACAACATTCCTAAAGGTGAAAATCTTTCTATGAGTTAACCAAGGTGGAGGTCGAGTTTAAATGAGATTCAAAGTGCTAGGAAGCATTCAATGGTTTGAAAAGATACCTAGATAGTCCCCCTATGCTTAGACCACCAATCTCTAGCAAGCCCTTAGTTTTGTATATCTCGATTTTTGAGAATTCTCTTGGGATAGTCCTTGCCCAAGTGGATGATGAAGGGAAAGAGTGAGCTACCTACTATTTGTCTATTATTTTTGATCCATGTGAGTAGAAGTACACTATAGTAGAGAAGATGTGTGCTTCACTAGTCTGGATAGTTCATAAACACAAACACTATTTTTTTGCTCATGAGGTCAACCTTATTGCTCACATCAATCCCATCAAGTTCTTTCTTGAGAAGACTGTTCTAACTAGTCGGTTAGGTCATTGACAAAGCTTTCTTTCATAGTTTGATATCACCTTGTTCCTTAAAAGGCAATTAAGGGCCATGCCATTGCTGAACACCTTGCCCATTACCCTATACCTCTCTTTTATCTGATATAGTCAGAGCTCTTGGATGACGAACTAATGTAGATCCAATCTTCTAAGATTTGAATATTATATTTTGATGGAGCTCTAAATTCACACGATAAGGGAATAGGAATCATCCTTCTCTCACCCGAGGGTGTCACCATTCCATCGACATTTTAGCTCGACTTTCCAGGAACTAACAACATAGTTGAATATGAAGCCATGCTGGCTAGGCTGGAAGTCACTTAATTCTATGATGCCACTGAACTGAGGGTGATAGGTTATAGCCAACTAATTTTGCACCAAGTCCTATCTAATTACTGAACTTCTCATCCAAACCTCAAACCCTACCAAGAACTCACCTCCTGCTACATCAAGCTTTTCTCTAAACTCACTTTTGTCATTGTTCCTCGAGCCAAAAATATTCTTACTGATGCCTTAACCTCCTTAGCTTCATCTCTCTCAGTCCCGCTAGGCAAGCAGGTGCGGACTATTTATGTTCATAGAAGGTTGATGCTGATGATTAAGGATGGACGTTTTTTGAAGGGCAAGGATACATTTAGAATAAAAGAATATCTGGAACAGAAAGAGGACATATCTTTGATTAAGTTAGAAGAATTGGAAGAGGGTGAAAAGCCTTGGTATGATGAGGTTGCGAGGCACTGTCAAGATCAAACATATCTGCCTGGATCCACTGAAAAATATAAGAAGGCCATCAGAAGAGTATCCCAGAGGTACACAATCTTAGGACGGATGCTCTACAAGAGAAGCATGAGTGGAATCTTACTCCGATGCGTTGAGGAAGAAGCAGAGTTAGTGTTGACGGAAGCACATTTTGGGGTCTGTGGGGGCCATGTCAATGCTCAGGCTCTTGCTAAGAAGATCATCCGACAAGGGTATTATTGGCCAACCCTAGTAGAAGACTTCTCTATCTTTGTCTGGCATTGTCACTCTTACTAACTCCATGCCTACAAGATTCATTCTCCCGCATCTTCCTTTCACCCAATCCATGTCCCATGGCCTTTTGCCATGTGGGCTTTCGATATCATTGCCCCTTTAAGTGATCTTAACTCCAAAGTGTGCTCCAAATCATTCATTTTGACGGCAATAAAGTATTTCACCAAGTGGGCAAAAGCAGAGGCATTTGTAGAGATCAAAGCATCAACACTATGCTCCTTCATCAAGCACAACATCATCGCCAGGTTTAGGATTCCTAGCAACATCATCATCGACAATGGGCTGTAATTCCTCTCTCAATATCTGTGTGATCCTTGCAACAGGTACCACATTGCATTGCATCATTCATCTCCATATTATCCATAAGGCGATAGTCAAGCAGAAGCCACCAATAAAATCTTAATCAAGATAATTAAGAAAACTTGTAAGCCTAGCAAGTTCGCAGATTGGCCAGGTAAACTTATAGATGTCCTATGGGCTTATCGTACTTCTTTGCATAGCCCCACTGGTCAAAGTCCGTATGCCCTCGCATATGGAATGGAAACAATGGTCTCATATGAAGTACTCCTTCCATCACTCTAGGTTCAACTCAACAGGGACATCCCCGTTGATGAGAGATGAGAATCTCTTTCTGCGCAGTTTGAACTCTTGGATGAATGAAGGTTGGGTACCACCGAGCATGCCCAAACTTATCATAATAGACTCAAAAGGTTTTATCAAAAGAGGGTGGTAGAGAGAAAATTTAAACTCGGTGAGATGGTAATCAAGCGCATATTCATTAAGTTGGGAGGTCCTCGATCTAAGTTGCAACCTAACTGGGAAGTGCCTTTTGTAATAACTAAAAAATATCTAGGCAATGCATATGAGCTAAAAATGTAGATGGAGAGATGTTGAGTCATCATTGGAATGACGTTTACCTCAACAATATTTTTCTTAAAAAATGGAGAATCTCTGGTATGATATCAAGTCATCGATCTTGAAGTATTCACTAGAGGACAAGGGTAGACATCATTTTGCACACAGAACACCTCATGATCCTAGAATCCAGATAGCCCAACACTTGAGCGAGGCAAGGCAGAACCCTAAAGGCAGAAAGGGACCCTTATCCTATTCTCTTCCGTTCAATCCAAGATAGGTGAAATAGATTAGAGGAGGGTAGTATCGAAAATGCTCACCGACTTAGTCGGAGGCCATCTTAGAGTGTGCAAAAGGGTGCCAAAAGATGGGAAATAAACCACATAGGTTTAAACAAATATGGGCTTGTTTGAATGAGTATCCAAAAATGTAAAAGATGAAAAAAAAGGGCACCAAAAGATGGGCAATGACCTATAGGTCAAAGACCTGTCTGAATGAGTGTCACATAAAAGAAAATAGGAAAAGACTTGAAGAGGCCGAACCCCAACGGGTAACTTGGTCATAAGTAGAGAAATCCTTCTTGACATCTCCAAATCCTATCAAGGACTTTCTCTATTATCTTTCCTTCTTAAACCCCTAGGGTAAGGTGAATTGGCCAAATTCATGGGGAACCCAAGTCGATCAAAATTAGTCAAGGTTTATCTTTATCTCGGTCTTCAAAGTAGTGCGAAGAGCAACTACCTCTTGTCGTAAACCTACAATCTACATCCTTTAGCATAGCAGCAGAGCCCGAGCTTCTTGAAATATCACAAAGGTGAGAAGCAGTAACAGTGCAGAGTATGGCTCGAAGCAAGAAGATTGTTACTTGACCCTTGGGGACGAACAGGTGACTGTAGGCCTCCTTATAGTGGCGAAGGTAGTCTAAACTATACTTTGCCCAACGGATGACTACCTCATCGCCCTCATACCATAGAACAATGGAAGCATGGTACTGCACAACCGAGTCCACTGGGAGGATCAAATGTCTAGTGCAGGCCCCAACTGGCTGGAGACATGGAGGAGGCTCCAACCAGTCCTGCTCTAGGCTCAAGGAATGCGCCAAGAAGCAAAGCCATAAGAGTACCAACTCATTGATGCAGAGAAGATGAAGATCACGATGAAGACTTGACCTAAACTAGTGATCCAAATCTGTAGGTGGTCACTGATCGTGAGATAAGGTCGCCAACACACCTATTTGGGGAGAAGTATGATTATTAATTTTATTTACCAGAAGATGATTAACACATGAAATAAAAAATATTTCAATGTGTGGGAAGAAGAATATCTGCATACGAATAGATGCTAGTTGGCTCCTGTGGCCCTTGGAAGGGCGGATAGGCTCCTAGTAAGCCATTTGTGGGAGGAGGCTTGGGGGAGGACTGTTGTGTATGGCCTAGGGGAAAGTAAAGATAGCTACAGACTTGCAAAAGGCATAGATCTTTAAGTAGTAGATACAAGAATAGAGCAAAAGGTACAAGCAGGGAAAAGAGAAAGTTGCTAAAGTCATCTAGAGACAGGGAGAGAAGCTGACAACAAAAATGGAACCAAACTCAGGTTGAAGGCCACAGAACAAGTGGGCAAGCATCACTACCCCCCACACATACGTACCAACCTGCTCCAGATTGGCAAGCAAGGGAAGAAGTTGCAAGTGGATGCAGTCCATCTTCGAGCCCAGTAGCAGACACCCAAAGAAGAAGAGAATAAAGTGACACAAGTCCACGTCTACCTCCATAGTGCTAGGTAAGCTGGTAAAGGCTGTTGCGGCCTGGCCAACCATGTGGCAAAAGAAGCCATCCTAGCTCTCAACCTGGACTCGCTCGGCATCAACCAAGCCCACCATCTTGCCAGCCTCTAGTATGATGATGGTGCATAGACCCTCCTTAGGGTTGAACTCAGGCTCGTAGGCAAAGAGAGACCATAACTCTTGTGAATAGTCAGAAGAGGTGGTGCATACCACTGGCCTACCGTCAAAACAAAGACCAGTGATGTGCACGACATCCTCCAAGGATGGCACCATGTGTCCCCAAGGAAAGAAGAAAACAAAGGAGTCCGGGTCCCATGACTCACAGAGGATCTGCACTAGGGGTAGGTCCTCCAAAAGGGGGGCCACCCAGAGGAGGGGCCTAAACCCCATCTCTTCCAACCAAACCTACTGGAAGTCTGGGAGGTCAAGGTAAGCTACATGCACGAAGTCCTATGAGATCTGGGATTTCACCCATACTTGCAACAAGATACATTCCATTAATTCATTCAAATTGTTGAAAGACAAAATAACTAATCATAAGTGTTGGGCAAAATAAATTTTACCTTGTGGTAAAACAGGAGTTCAAGCTTCTTGGACTTGGAGTCGTGCTAGCAGACGTGCCCCAACATTTGCATCAAGAAAAGGGAAGTTAACATTGCATCATTTCATCCCATAAATAAAATATATTAATTAATTAATTAACCAATCATTTAGTTAATTAATTAATAAATTTAAAATTGATATAAATGTATGTCTTACAAGCCAATCATATGTGATATGATTTTACATTTTTTGTAATATCTTATTCAGTATAAATGGCATAATATTCATTATTTGCACTATCTAGATGCATCTATCGTAATGAAGTCCTAGGTTGCATGCAATGATGATTGAATCCTGATGAGATCATGATAATGAGATCAATCATCTAGAAGCATGTACTCTAAATGTTCCTAGTCGTAGGATCCTCGAGACAGGACATCAAGGATCCGATAAGACTAGTGTATATGGTATCTTCTCATATGATGAGAATGACCAATCTCGTTGGTCATCAGTGTGGGGACACTGAGATACATGTACATGTGCTCATTAGAGGAATGAGTTCATTGAACTAACCAGTATAGAATCCCTAAATGGTATCTTACCGAACTATCGATCAGGGTATTCTATCATCACGGTTGCACAGTTGGATCTTTGACCTGAGTCGCCAAAGATGTTTTGCCGGGCGTACCATGTACTTTGACTATTGACTTATGGATCACTTAGTACTATGGTCCTATATAGTTAATGGATTGGGTATATGGGAAACCCGGTAAAGGCAATTGAGCGAACAATAGGTAATCGTCCACTCTCGGTAGGAGAAGAGAAAGAATGTCCTATGGATAGTACTCTAAATCCTTGGCCAAGGTAAATAGGATAACTGGGAAAGAGTTTTCCAATTGATCCAATTACGATTACAAGATTCCATAATGTTGGTACATTTAGGAGTTGATAGTCAATGCCGTACCCCTATCCGATTGGGACATTGGATGGACAAAGATTTATATCCGTGTGGTAACTGATGATGGAAAGGCTCTTTGGAGAAGAGTTTATCCTCGAAGCCGTTTGGGATCATAGGATGTGGTTTGTACCCTTCATGATCGGTAGGCCCTTAAATCTATTATGAGATAATAGATTTAATTTAAAATAAGTTGTTTTTTTAATTAGGTCTCAACCAAATAAGCTATTGGGCATAGTAGGTAACACACATAAGGGCTAATACATAAGTTTGGTGGCAAGGGTGTAAATATAGAGAAAGGAGGGATTTTTGCGAAAAGCTCTAAATTCTCTATATAATAGAGAATTGAGCATGAGCTCCACAAGCCAAGGCTGCAACATTCGTCCCTACCTCTCTCCTTCACGTTTTCCCATGCTGGAGGCCGTTGAGAGTCGATGAGACTTCATTTGGGGCGAGTCAGAAGGTCCGACGCGAAGGAGAACCTTACTATGGAGGCGGCTCGTGTGGATACGACTAGAGGCCGCACACTTGAGTGGCTGAATGAGTGTGAGAATGCTCGATCTTCTTTGATCTTTAGAGATTATTTGAATCGCACAAAGGTACATGTTCGAAACTATTTTGAATACCGATTTTGGCGACGTCGTTCGATTTCGATCGAGACCAAGACTATGATATACAAGGAATCAAAAATTTTCCACTACACCAATCTGATTGGACCGATTTCCTACAGTGGTATCAGAGCCAGGTTGAAGTCTCATTCAAATCCGACGTTGTTTGACGTTGTTTCATATATTTCATGTTTGTCTGAATCTGTACAAACATCCATCTTGATGAATCAACCATTAATTGTATGAGATACATTTCGTAGATTGGTTGCTTTTGAATGAATCTCGTCACAAAGGGCTTTTCAACACCGTAAATCGTTCGAATTTTGGACCACCGGAGAGTCCGGTAGAGGGTATGAAAGATGGTGATTTTGTTTTACAGAATTCACCAGTTCAATTTGGGGATTTCTTGATATCTTCCTCCATGGAGATATTTGATGTCTTATGGTGACTTACAAGATAGGTAATATTATTGCCAAGAGTTTCTCATCGTTCTTTGGCTTCGAACGGTGCCGTCAAAGGTCAATTGAGAGTTTTTCCAACGGGGAGAAACTCTAGGGCCGGTGGCACTTCTTTCCTATTTTACCATTTATCGGGATTTTTTCACGGAAAGAAAGTGGCATTTTTGTATTCCTTGATCGATTTAAAATTGACCTACTATTTTTTGGGATTTTTCGGAGGCTGGAAAGTCCTAGTTTAAAAAGGTCTTGAAAGCTCTTTCTGTAGTTACTGTTCATGTGTTATCGAGAGGAGAAGACGACAATCGAGAACCGATAACAGGATCCGTCAGCGTTGGTCAATGTGCTTTGAACGTGGTTTGACCGTGGATGCCGTGCGCAGTTGGCACACCGCACGCTCGTTAAAATACACAAAAATTTTGAATGCGCGCGGTTACGCAGCGCTTGCGGTCGCACCCGCACGCAGCGTGCGAGACAATGTCGTGCACTGTCGCCTGCAGCACACGGGAGGTGCATCCGGTGCAGAGGAAGAGTGGCACAATGCACCGAGGCCGGTTTTATTTGATTTAAAATTGTTTTAAATCAAAAAAATCCAAAAAATGCCATAAAAATTCATAAAATTTGTAAGAAATTTTGGAATATCATATAATAGATTATCAAAGTGTTTGATGATCGTTTATGTGGTTTTGAGCCCCATTATCATATATTCATTCATTGTTAAGTTTTAAAATTTTTTTAATGACTAAATTAATTCTGTAAAATATGAATTTTCAGAATGATGATTATGACATTGATTTGGCACCTTGTATAGCTTTGGGAAAACATATATTGTCCAAATTGTTTGAAGTTTCTTATTTATGTCATATAAATTGTTTATATGTTATTTCATGTTATTTACTTCATGAATAATTTGACAAGCATGAAATTTAGAATTTCAAAACATATGATGTATATTCTTATAATATAATAGTTATATCATTATTATCATATATTCGCACTATGTTCATGTGATGATATGTGTGAATGCTTGGATGATCATGGACTTAGAATGTGTGTCATGTGATGATGCTTATTTGATGCTGGCTTGTAATTAAGAGCCTGCGTGCCTATTCTTCTCTCTTATCAATTCTGATTGTATATTCTACCTCCCTTTAAAAATGTACTGCCCTTGATTAAGATAAAGGTTTAGTATTTGATTAATGTACATTTATGGGTCTGCATACTCTTAGTGCTCTTGTAATGACAAGAAGACCGTTCGAGATGGAGGAGAGAGCAAGATGCAAGGAGAAGAGTTCTTCAAGGCATAATGGCTTGTAAACACTGGCATAGGATGCTGAATCCTTTAATGCATATCGATCTGGCTCCAGTCATGCATTAATGTGATGAAAGTCCATGATCATCTATTTAAATTTTGCATATTTGATATGTATGTGTATGTGCTGGATACCTTAGATATATGGTATTCAAAGGTATTCATATATATATATATAGCACATACTATGATGAGACTAGAATAAAAACCCCTCGTTTAAACTAGGTTGATAAGTGTGGGACATTAAGAATGACCCATGTAGCCTTTTGTTATTATGGTCTCGACAAGCCAATCCTAGATTGGGTGAGTTTGTTGTGTTTCCCACAAGGCTCACTCAGCAAGAAATTGGTGATCGTGGCCAAGGCGTAAAGCCGAACTTTGGGGTGGACCATTGGCATGGCCTTGTTGTGTTTTCCACAAGGGTTGTGTTGAGAATCCATACCCATAACGTAACAAGCATATTTGACCTAACTAAAGTATATGTCTTGTTGTGTTTCCTACAAGGTCATAACTCTAGAGGCTAAATGACTAAGAGTTGCAAGAGTTGCAACTGGTAAAAGTTACCTACCTATTAAGTATGGGATGACTTGTTGTGTTTTCCAGAAGGTCGTCACCATAAGGTTAATAGGGTCTTAGTCCCCACTAAGATATCATCGTGTTATCCTATCTTTGCATAAAGAGGGTTATGCAAATTCGTCGAAATTAGTGGGAGTATAAATTAAGATAAAAGATCATATCTTAATTTACATTGAATGTCTGCAATAATTTTTAAATAGAATTATATCTCTGTTATAGAATTAAATTCTTAACCACTAGTTATCTTACGTACTGAAGTCATTAGGCTCATTTATATTAATTTCCTTGACTGGTTTAGAATCATGAGAAGTGTTCTCATGGTTGACCATATAACTAACCTACTTGGGAAGTGGGTGCCTACTAATCATCTAATGTAGTAAGAGAAGATAAGATCTTCATATCATTAGAAAGATGTATTGTTTGTCTTACACTAAATATTAGTCTCTATATGAAGTCTACAGGCAACATGGACAGATGGATATGAGATCTATCATGGTTCATGATGATGAGAAAATTTAAGGCAACATTAAAATAACAATACATCTTCAATACTTCTTGTTGGTAAGACCGATGAAAAGAAGTGAGATCATTAGATGAGAAAATGAAGGCATAGTTAAAAGTTAAGAAGTTGGTCGAGGATATTGAGCCTAAATAAGACATAGGATTGCTCTTCTAGTATCATAATGATGATTGGTGGAAAGTATATTGAATATATATATTGCAAAGGAGGAGCTTGAGAAGCTTCTGGCATCTTAGTCATTGACTTACTTGTCATACACATATACACATCAAGTATAAGATACTATTTGTGTATATTATAGTATAAGATACTAAACATATGTCTTATGGTATTAGATACCAGATGTATGTATCTTGTATGAGATATTAGATATACATATCTTCTATAAGATGTTATATATGCATTTATTTGTATGAGATACTAAATATGCATCTTATATCTACAAAGGTTGTAGATAATGACAAGTAAATGAAGGCTTGACGTATAAAGATTAACCTACATATACAAATGGTGCAAGAGTTGTATCATTGATAGTGGGAGGTACAAATCTTTAGTAGCCTTTTAGGGTGTCCTTATGATGAAGATTGTTGGTTTTATCCTTGTATATGAACATTATTGATATTTCCTACTTGAATAAATATTGATTTATTTTGAGTTATGGAAATGATAATTGTTTTAAGATTATGAATGGTAAAATGTTTGCTAGCGGGAGCTTAGTAAATAATTTACTCATATGAGATGTGGAAGCTCTCATGGTATATGTGAATGCCCTTCTTAAGAGAAAGTAGGTTGATATAGATCAATCTATTTATTTAGCTTAATATAGACATGGTCATATCAATGAGAAAAGACATAAGGAGTTCCATATAGATGGAAACACGAAGACAAATGATTTTGAATCATTAACCAAATATGAGTCTTATCTCATTGAAAAATGACTGTCTCTTCATTTACTGGAAATGGAGGGTGGACCAGGGAGTTATTATAACTTGTACAATTGGATGTGTGTTGGTCTGTGTCTATTAAGGCTAAAGATAGACATTCTTACTTCATCTTTAATAGATAATTTCTTTGGGCATAGATACGTGTGCTTGTGAAGTGCAAATATGAGGCTTTGAGAAATTGTCTAAGGTTATAAATAAAGTAAATAATAAATAAAAAAGATTATTAAAGCTTTTTAATTAGATCAAGGAGTGAAATACTCAAGTACTAGATTCACACATCATTTGAAGGATATTACAACTTTGTCTTGATGGACATCTCCCTATAACCTTTAACTTACTTGAGTAGTAGAAACAAGGGTGATTGTGTTATGTGTGACATGACACAAATAATGACAACCTTTGCAAAATCTTCCTTGTCTATTTAGGGCTAAACACTCAATATAACTACTTTATATTGGTACCTTCTAAAGTTATTCTGATTATTCCGTATATGATATGAGAAAATGGGTTAATGCTTGATCTTATGCTAGTTAAGATTTCGGAATATCCGACCATGATGATGTGTAACCCATAATAATTAGAATATAAGATAGAAGTGTAGACTTGTGGGATATCCTAAGGAAACTTCAGGATATTTAAATATACCACTTTATGAGATAAAGGGTATGTGTTTCTCAAATTATTGTATTCCTAGAAGAAGAGTTTCTCTTTAAGGAAAACAATGGGAGAAAAGAATTTATGGAAGGTGTTCCAGACCCACAACCCAAAGACACTTCTATTAAGGTACTGATTAATAATAGCACACATCATAGGTCTTCAATTGCGTGCATTCAATCTCGTAGATGTATGAGACATATCTTTGATGGTAGAATACAACACAATAAAGTGAGGATGTTGATCCAAAGACCTATGAAAAGAAATATGAGATATTGATTCTAAAATAGGAGGAAACAATAAAATCTATAATAATATCCATCTATTTTAGTCAAGTTCGGAACTTGGTAGATCCACCTGAGGGTAAAGTACCCATTAAGTGAAAATAAAAAGAAAAGATGGATAGGAGTGAATTTGAAGGTGAGACCTTCAAGGAATGGATGATTGAAAAGGCATCATCTAAGTTAAGGATTTGACTATAATAATATCTTTTAACCATTGCCATAATTCAATCCATTTAGCTATTATTTGTACACACTATGACTATGAGATATGTCAATTAGGATGTTAAGGTAATATTTCTCCAATGGCAAAATTTAAGGGGAGGTGTATATGATACAACCTCTGTTGTATATGATACAACTTGAGAGATGTTGTAGACATGAAAATTTTGCCTATTTGAGGAGCTTAAGATTTATGTTTTCTTAGAAGATACTCAAGTTTTCCGATAAACAAACCGGATCTCCGAGAAAATGGCCCAAAAACGAATTCTGGAAGGGAAGATGACCCCCCTACCGGGTCACCTAGGTGACCCCCCTGTCGGGTCACCTAGGCCGCCTACCGGGTCCCCTAGGCGACCCGGTCAACGAGTCATTTCCCAATTCCTGCCAAATCCATCTGTTCTGACGGTGGTAGGTGGGGGGTCAAGTCTGGTCAGGTACGGGAAGCATCTCGATCAACAGGTCCCATGTCGGGATAGTGCATGGACCGAACGAAGCTACCCACGAGTGGCGCATGCTTGTTCGGATGGTCGGAACTGACCATGCGCAGGCATCCCATCTAGGCATCCTGTCAGATGAGATGCCTGCCACTGTAGTAGGCTCGAACAGTGGCCGACCAGCTTTCGGTGCACGGACATTTAATGGCATTTATGGTTTCATAGGCGTCGCCTATCGGGTCACCCGATGACCAGACAGACAGGTCATCTTCTATTCCAGATGACACTTTTCATGCCTAAAATGTCTCTGTGGCTCTTTTTCCTATGTAAAGGGACCCCCTAACCACATTTTTAAGGGTTGGAAATAGGGTGGGAAGGTTGTGAAGGTCCCAAGCTCCCAAGAGAAAGCCCTAGAGAGCTTCAATCTATCTCCATCTTCCAAGCTTCATTGCCCAAGAGATTGAGAGCTTCCCATTCCCTCCACCTTCGTAAACCGACGTTCTTCATCCTGTTTCTTCGTCGGCATCCATTTTAATACTTCTTAAGCTCCTACATCCGAGAGGAGATCTTCATCTACGTCCTAGGAGCTTTCGGGAGCCATCATCAAGCTTTGAAGGCCATCCGAAAGCATTGTAGGTGCATCCGGGAGCAAGCCGAGTCCTGGTGCAGGAGGTGACCCATCTGTTGGGTTGCCCATGTGACCCTCCTGCCGGGTCGCCCAGGTGACCCCCTTATCGGGTTGCCTAGGGCTCTAGATTGCCATTTTGGGAGCTGAAACCCGTTTTTCTTCCCCCATCTCCTAGCATTACTTTGTTTCTATGTTTTTTCAACATGGATAAACATGCTTGCATGCATATTTAGCTTAATCATATCATATATCATCATCCAAAACACATAAAAAGGGGGTTGGGAGTTATTCCCAATCTGGTTAGTCCATTTCCATTTGTGGTTTTAGTTTATTCCTTTTGCAAGATGCTTCACTATTTTTGTTCTAATCCGCCTTCACTTTTTTTTGTGGCTTACTTGTTTTTGTAGGAACAACTAAAAGTGCTTCAAGCTCTTTCTTCTCGGACGGCCGAAAAGGAAGAAGATGGAACCCATAATCTCCCTACACGATCCCTCTGCTTAAGTACGTTAGGTCATTTCCTTTAATACTCACATCGTTTCTTTCCTTTACTCTTGGAGCCCGCGGTTCCTGGCGACCACACACCAACATCCACCAGAGTCGGAAGCCGAAAGAAAGAAGGAAGAGGAGTGGCGTTTGTCGTTCCAGTCGGGGGAGAACCAACTCAAATTGGGTGTCCACATCTTTTGGTGACCACGGTGGGACCATCTCATGCTTGAAGCAATCTTACATGTTCCTCCATTTCAAGTAAGCCTGCTTCCACTTTAGTCATTCTCATATTGACTTTTATTTCTTTTATCTAGTCGGTCCCCGTGTGGATCTCCTTACGATTTGGAGAAACAAGCTCCCAGAAATGCCCTGTTTCCATAGATGACCCCCCTGCCAGGTCACCCAATGACCCCCCTGTCGGGTCATTTCCTATTTTTTTGATTTATAACTTTTTTTTTCTTAGGCCCCTACGTAAGCCCACTTGCATTTCCATTTACTATTATTGCTAAGCATCTTGCCCTTAGTTTACTTTCAAATCCATGCTATTTTAGTCCCCATGGGACCCCGGTTATCAAGAGTTTTCTTTTGGTTTTGTTTTATGTTTTCCGCAGGTGACCCTGCCAGGTCGCCTGCTAGGGGCCAGGTCATCTTTTCTTCTAGAAGCTCTTTTCTTACTGTAGTGTCTTTAGTTTAACTTGCTTTTGCTCATTTCTCTTGAATCAAGCTTGCAAAAATCAATATTTTAGAGCATCTTTGACATGTTTGGTTATTGTTCTTGATAGTTTAATCATCATCTTAGTTATTATTTGTTGGTCATTGCATTGTTTTCCTTTCTTATTGTATGTTGTCGCATCCTTGCTCATTTCTTGCATTAGATTGCATTGGGTATCGGGTTCACCTGACTCACTAGGTCATCCAAGATGGGAGGCTCACTCTCCTCCCAAAGCTATCTCTATCCCACCTGTCTCTTGGTGGATTCCGATCTTTCTTCCGGGGATTCCCTCTCGGTTGACTAGATTAGTTTTCACTAAGGCCTCCGTAAGTCCCCAAGAGTGAAGGATTCCCTCTTCACCACTTGTCGACTCTGAAAATGGGTTCTGGATCGGCACCTCAAGAGAAGGTGAAAGATAGAATAGGGAGAATAAAGGGGGGAAATCAGAAAACACTCAGAAAGCGGTAAAAACTCCTCACCTCGGTCCCACACTCACATTGATCCCCGAACATTCATCTCACGGCGTCGCTCGAGCACCGGAGATGGTTTGGGTCATGTGGGAGGAGAGTGAGGAGGAGAATAACTTAGAACATGATAAGAGAAATTGTGGTCGCCAGTGTCGACTCCAGAAACGGGTTCCGGATCGGCACCTCAAGAGAAGGTGAAAGATGAAATAGGAGAAAAAAGGGAGTGGATCGGAAAACACTCGGAAAGCTGTAAAAGATCCTCACCTCGGTCCCACGCTCACATTGATCCCCGAACTTTCATCTCACGGCGTCGCTCGAGCACCGGAGATGGTTCGGGTCATGTGGGAGGAGAGTGAGGAATGAATTTACTTAAAGCATGAATAAGATAAGAAGTGGTCGCCAGGAGCCGCGGGCTCCGCTTTATGTATTGAAAATAGAAAGAAGTTGACCGTGTGTACCTTAGCGTGGGAGAAAGTGTGCGTAGGTTCAACCTTCTTCTTCTTTGGCCGGCCAATGAAGAAGAGTCCAACCGATGCTAGCTTGATGTACTGTGCAACTAGAAGATAAAAAGACAAGAAAACAAGTGAAGAAGGATTAGAACTGAGTGAAGTGTAGTAACTTGTAAAAACAATAACATAAACAACAACTGGAAACAAACTCACCGGATTCGGGGTTGCCCTAACCCCTTTTTTTTGATTTTTTATGATATATGAAATGATGAAAAACTGAATAAAATGATGCTTTAATATGAATTAAATGATATGAATGAAGAGTTAGCAAAGAGAATATGAACGGTTAAAGACAACACAACCTGTGCAAAGTGGCAACCGGGTTGGACAGATTCAATGTAAACTGCACGGTTCGAATGCAAAGACCGTAAAAAACAGCACCAATGTCAGAATCAAGTGATGTTTGTTAAAAAATAAAGATGACTCACCGAGGGTGGTTTTATATGAAGACAAGTTTGCCTGAATCTTATGATAAGTAATCTGAATTTACCTTAAAAGACGGATCTTGGACAGTGAAGTTCTGGAAACTCCCAGCACAATGTCGATGTAGGACATGCTATGGGCACCACAGATATCCAAATTGAATGATTCTTGTTGGAGATAAAATATAACTCACCGGGGAACAATTTCTATGAAGGATGTATAGGCTGAATCCACCATTAAATGTACTGAAATTGACTGAGAAGATGATGACTTAGAAGAGAAGCCTTCGGATCTGACTGTACAGCGCTGGTGTTGAAGCCGTAACATGCCGAGGGAATGTCAGAATTGATCTCCGTTTGTTGAATATGAAAGATATCTTGATGTGTCACACTTAGTATGAAAGAAGTCAGGTCAGAAAATGACTATAAAGATCTGTAGAAGCCGATGATCAGCAGTGCAGCACGTTGGAGCATATACCGGCTTCTTCTTCACTTTGGGATGATCTCCGGGCACCGGGACGAAGAGAGGACGATTTGGGGAGGTTGGGAGGAGCCTAGGGTGGCTGGAGGGCGAAGATATAAGTGCTGGAGGATGGGTATGCCCTCCTTAGGTCGTTCATATGAGTCTCCCTTTATAGGGGATGAGAACCAGGTCAAAAAATAGCAAGTTTTGATACATCCGACCATAGGTTGGATTTCCTTCAATTAATGTTGCTGATTTTCATCCTGAGGTATCTAGAAACTTACCTAAATGATTGAGAGATATTGAAAACCGTGGATCACCTTCTCCATGCTCAAAATATGCCTCCACTTGAAGAGGAAACAAATCTAGTCTAAAAATGGCAAGTCTTGATATACAAGACAACAAGTTGGATTGCCATCATTAGATGATGCTAATTTAGACCATGAAGCTTCCAGATACTATAACAAGTGATATGGAGGAGGAAAAAGGAAGGTAAGGTCGTGAATTGGTCAGATATGTGCCCAATGGGCTGGGCTTGCATGCAATTGGGCTTGATAGGTGCTGCGTGCGGACAGAACTGTGCATCTGATTTACAAAGGGCGCTGCAGACAAATGGGAGATCAGAATTGAATGCCGTTTGTTGCATTAAAAAGAGAACTCAGAGAGGAAGATTATTTGTGTTGAAGATTTCTTCATTAGATGTACACATAATCCTGTGAAAAATTTTCAAGTAGAGGATATGCTGGGAAAAGCATAATATGGCACACCACCAAGAGTCTCTTGTTCGGCAAACACGGATTTGATTAGAAATTAGAAAATCATCCTCATATTTCCAATAAGCACCTCAGCTCATCCAAAATGGTGGTTCATCATGATTTTGATGGTCTAAAAGAGATGTTGCCAATGGAATAATGGTTTAAGCTCTAAATAAGGCCAAATTGGCGTGTCTACAGCTTGCCTCGCCTTGATGTCGGCTTTGCAAGGTAATGGCATGTAGCGTAGCAGAGTGAAATGTAGAGGAATGTAGCGAAGAGAGATGGATCGTAGTGGAATGTAGTGGAGCAAAATAGCGATGGACTGAAAAGGTGACATCAAGGTGTAGATATAGACACGCTCAACGACCAGATTCGGCAAGACGAATCTCCTCAAGTCTCCTAGTTAACCACCATGTTTCATCAAGTCTTCATATGTTCGATTGGTAAGAGATGTGCCATTGGCACGAGAGAAGAATAGCCAACCCCCAACGCGGTGGGGAGTCCCCGAAACATGGGTTCGTAGGTTCATCATCAGCTGGTAACCCGATCTTTGCGGTGTTCCTGTACTGTGATGGGCTAATGTTTAAAAAAGAGGTTTGTTTTGAAAAAGCAAAAGAATACCAATCGAGCACATTCAGGCTCTTAGATTCATTTAAGTCTTCCAGGAGACAAGATTCAATTCAGAATGGAATGATCTCGAATTCCAAAAGGCAAATGTTAAAGCACAGACCTTGAAGATAATGACGGTGCAAGTTCTGATCAAATAGAAGGTCCTTGGCGGGATGAATTGGCTGCCATGGTGGGACGAATAGCAAAGAAGTTGCAATGGCCACCGTGGGGATAGAAATAAAAGATTTGAAGGCACAAGGTGATTACCGAACAAGGTGGGATTAACAGACACGGTGGGATATTAGAAAGGTTGGTGGGACTAGAAAACACGGTGGGATTAGAAAACACAGTGGGATTAGAAAACATGATGGGATTCAGAATGATCAGAATTATGATACAAGAGGGTGAGAAGGTAAAGATTATGAAATGATGTATGCAATGATAATGAAAAATGCAATGCAACTAATACTATATGATGCATGATGGGCTCAAGAAAACAAAAACAAAACTTGTCTAACAATTAGTTGAAGATATAGATTGTCTATGAGGTCAAGATACCCATTAAGGAACCATCGTCCCTCACTGCACAATTTTGGCTTATCCGTGAGCACAAAGAATGACCCGACCGTCGTGGATTTTGATGAAGGGGATCTCGGGCCTGGTCTTCTTTGCATTCACGGTCTTCAACATCAATGCATAAAATAAATAGTAATGCACCTAACATATGCTAAGAAAGGAAATGATAACGGTGAGTTTGCGGTGTGATGACATGCATTCCCACAAAAGAGTTCATGTGTCCTAATGAGGACACAGAGTGAAAATTCCTCGGCAAAGTTGAGGCCGAGGTAATGATGACACCTCCTCCTGAGAATCCTCAAGGGAGGGAAGTGGCAAGCATTGCCTTATTGAAATTTTGAAAAAAAGCTCCTCGACAAAGTTGGGGCCGAGGTCATGGTGACACCTCCTCCTAGAATCCTTAGAGAAGGGAAGTGGCGAGCAGCGCCTCATTGAAGTCTTGCAAAGAAAGCTCCTCGGTAGAGTTGAAGCCGAGGTTATGGTGACACCTCCTCCTAAGAATCCTTAGGTGAGGGAAGTGGCGAGCATCGCCTTGTTGTGTAGTTCTCCTCGTTTGTTCTTTGGGCCTGAAACACTCGAGAAACGAGATTAGAATGCCAGTATGGCTTATCCCCCTTGCAAGTTGCAATCTGCGTTGACCTTTGTCTAGGGGTATAGCCTTCTTAGGAGTGTAAAAATCAAGTAGCAAATATGCAATGAAGAATTTGAAACATGAGAGATTGAAAGTAAATATGAATGTAAAGACGAAAATTTAAACCAAGAATGGTGATAAAATATTTTAAAAAGTTTGAAATTTTTTGTTGAATTTGAAAAAGAAGTTTTCTCTTTTTTTTTTGAAAAGATTCAATTTTTTTAGGATTTTTGAAAATGCTATTTTATTTTTTTGAGTTTTTGAAAATAAATTTTTTTTTGGAGTTTTTTGAAGATATTCAACTTTTTTGTAGTTTTTTTTGAAAATATTCAACTTTTTTTTGAGAGTTTTTTTTTGAAAATATTTTTTTTGGGGATAGAAAAATCAATATTGACACAAGTTCTCATCACTTAGTTGTTTTTCTAGGTTCGTTGGTAAACACCATGTGCAAAATGGGATTCCTTGCCCAGAATCTTTCCGACCTTCAACCTTTGATCGGCTAGAGTTTAGCTTTGATTTGGTTGGTTCACCCACACCTTGGGGTAAGAATGAAGAATTGAGGGAAAGTCCTTGATAGGCTTTGGAGATGTCGAGAGGGATTTCTCTACTCACACTCAATTGCCCGTTCAGGTTCGGCCTCTTCGGGTCTTTTCTACATGTGGCACTCACTTAGACAAGTCTTTGACCTGTGGGGGTCATTGCCCATCTTTTGGTGCCTTTTTTAATTTTCTGCATTTTTGGGTACTCATTCAGACAGGCCCATATTTGTTTAAACCTGTGGGGTTCATTGCCCATCTTTTGGCACCCTTTTTTTATTTGAGAAGTTGGACCTTCTGAGACGGCCTCCTACTAGGGCGGTGGATGCTTTCGATACTCTCCCCCTCTAGTCCCCTTTGCCTATCTTGGACCGAACAGAAGAGAATATGGCGAGGGTTTTCCTTCCATCTCTAAGCCTTGCCTAGCTTCTCTCGGGTGTCAAGTCATCCAGATTCTGGGATCAGGACGTGTTGTGTGTGTAGAATGGTATCTACCCTCGACTCCTAGACAACAACCTAGAACATGTTGACTTAAGTCATACCGGTAGTTCTCTCCATTTTCGAGGTAGATTACATTCCATGGGCGAATCAATTGAAAACATGCCTTGCATTGTAAAGAATTCATTAGGATAAAACAAAAGGTAGTTATCATCAATCATAAATTTCTCTCAAGTAAGATTGTCATGTAAAATTCAAAATCATTTTTTTAAAAAAAATATTGCTTTGCAGATGACATAATGATAATGAATGCAATTTCATGTAATACCTGAAAGAAGAAGTTTATTGCTGATGACGGCTTTGCTTGTGCTTGCCTTGCCTTGCCTGCCATGTCTTGCCTTGACTTGCCCAACTACTTCCACTTTTGATATGCTTTATATTGCATTGGATTGAAGATTCATAGTCATAGGATGAAGTGAAAATGTGGAGGATCTGATTCAGCATGGCGGAGTCAAAATTAATGATGTAAAAGGCAAAGATTGTGGTATCACCCAGAAAATTTCTCTACCATGATTTTTTGTTGAAAGTAGAACTTGTGAAAAGAAAGAGAATTCAAAAAGGAAAGAAACATGCTTGGAAACAAAAGTGAGTTAAAATGGGCTCTTGGGCCCGTGAGTTGAAAGTGGGCTTGAAAGCCTGGGAAGGGTTGGAATCAGGGGACACGTGAGCCCAAGATTTGAAGGCGGGCTAGAGGGCCCAGTTGATGTTGATGGGCATGAGGGCCCGATGGGAGTTGATGGGCTCGAAGGCCCGATTGAAGGTTGATCCCGAGGGACCCAATGAAAAGAGTGGGCACATGGACCCGATTTAAATGGTTGGGAGAAAGATTGTGATTTGTGATGGGCTCGCTGGCGCCATTGAAGAGTATGGGTGTGTAATCCCAAAGTAGAAGAAGTGGGGGCACGGGGGCCCGATTTTGAAGAAGTATGGGCACGCGGGCCCGATGGTGAAGAAATGGGGGCATACAGGCCCGAAGTTGAAGGAGTGTGGGCATGTGTGCCCGAGTTTGTTGAAAGGTGGGCACGTGGGCCCGATTTAGAAGAAATTTGGGCACATGGGCCCGGTTGTAGAAAAACATGGGCATGTGAGCCCGGTTGAGGTGAATTGCGTGCACGTGGGCCCGATTTAGAAAAATTAAGGGCACATGGGCCCGATCGGGGAGAATTATGGGCACGTGGGCCCGATGGAAGGAAAGGAATATGTAGGCCCAATTGGGGAAAAGGGGCATATGGGCCCAGTGGAAGGAAAGGGGCATGCATGCCCGATTGATTAAAAGGGGCATGTGGGCCCGGTTGAAGAAAAGGGGCATAAGAGCCCGGTTGATTAAAGGGGGCACATGGGCCCGGTTGGATAAAGGGGGCACATGGGCCCGGATGATGGAAAGGGGCACATGGGCCCAGTTGATGAAAAGGGGCATAAGAGCCCGATTGACGAAAAGGGGCATAAGTGCCCGAAAATGGTGCATAAGGGCCCAATTGAATAGGATGAAGTATCGGTGGTGGCTCCAAGATTGAAGAATTGGGAACCCATAGGTCCATTTTATGGTTGTGGGCATGATAAAGAAATGGTGGTGGCCCTAAGATGGATGAACTGTGGGCCCATGGGCCTGATTGATGGTTGTAAGAAGGATAAATAAAGGGCGTTGGCCCTAAGATTGAGGAATTGTGGGCCCATGGGCCCAATCGTTGATTTGGAGGAGAATAAAGAAAGGGTCGTGGCCCTAAGATTGATTGATCATGGGCCCATGGGCCGGATTGTTGCTTAGGAGAAGAATGGGGTAAGGGTCGTGGCCCTAAGATCGATGCTAAGGGATTTGCCTGCCTATCTGGAGGAGGTCCCAGTATCCCTTTGTCTATGCCCTTCTGGAGGCTTGTCGATTCACTTCCTATTTCAATGACCAATTCGGTCTCCTTACTTCCCAGTTCAGGGGTCAATTCAATCTGACCATCTTCGTTGATCAATGATGGTAACAGTTGATCAATGCCTGACAAATCCTTGCTTAGTCCATCATTGGATTGACAATCAACTATGTTTATGATTCCTTCATTTAAGCTCTCTATAGCAGGCTTCTCTTCAGGATGTTCTATGGAAGAGGGCAAGCCTAGTCTAGGGGATTCCAAAAAGGTAGAAGGGTTTGGTTCTACCTCCCCTACTAGCTGACTTTGATCTTGAGATATAGCAACGACATGATGAGAAGCTGATTCTTCTGCCATGGCAGGAGCACAAATGGTTGGAGTTATTAATTCCTCTACCAGGGTAGGAGCTTGAGCGGTCAGAGTAACTAAATCATCTACCATGGCAGGAGCATGAATGATCGGAGTGGTTGGTTCCTCTACCATGGCAGGAGCAATAGACGAAACAAGTGGTTTGACTAACTGAGGGGGAACCTTATGTTGAGGGATTGATTGAAGTGGTGCTGGCATAGAAGTCGGTTCAAGCTGAAGAGCTATTGGTGTAATTATTTGAGGAGTCATGGCTTGGATGGTTGGATGAGGAGTTGTTGGTGGAATAGGCTGAGAAGCCAAGGGACGGATGATTGGCCGAGGGGTTGTTGGTGGAATAGGTTGAGAAGCCAAGGGCCGAATGACTGGCCGAGGGGTTGTTGGTGGAATAGGTTGAGAAGCCAAGGGCCGGATGATTGGCCGAGGGGTTGTTGGTGGAATAGGTTGAGAAGCCAAGGGCCGGATGATTGGCCGAGGGGTTGTTGGTGAAATAGGCTGAGAATTTGATTTTGATAGTGAGGTGTTGGCACAATTGACATGAGGAGCTTGATTGTGCACAATTGATTGTGCCATTGACACGGGTTGCATGTCCGGCTGAGATTGGAGCATGGGTGGCCTAATCAATTGGCGTCGAGGAATCGGCCGATGAAGATGATCAGGATGGGATTGGGGAGGACTCCTATGTTGGTTCATAGCATAAATGTTCTTCTCAAGCATGGGCCTCAATTCATCAAAATATTGCATTAATTCCACATCTTCTTTTACTTCCCCAATTATTGAATAGCCTGGCCCATATCGTTTCAAGAATTTGGCCTTGACAATTTCGAAATCCCATATCTCTACTTCGTTTAATGAAAAAAACCAATCTAGGGCTGCACCCTCTAAAGATCTCCTAAAAAGAAAGGCAAGGGTCTTTCTATCATTTTGCCATCGAGATGATTTGCTCAGGAAATCATTGACATGGGTGAAGGGATCACCTGAGCCATTGTAGTGATGGTAGGTTGGCATTTGTGATGGAGGGATATGTGGGACTGGGAAAGATGGAGCAGATATTTTAGGAATGGCCTTCGAGTCCAAACGATGCCTTAGTTCTTCAAAGTGCTCATCCATTTGGTTGAGTTTGTCCATGAATGCTTGAGTGAGGTTGGGTTCCTGAGCCACCGGTGCAAGGTATTTGGATGAACGGGCTAGAAGAGGTGGGTTGGAAGTAGGAACTAGCATGGAATCAGGTGGGTGACCCACAACAGGGCGAGTAGGCAAGGTAGCATGGCAAGATTGTGCAGGAGAGTTGATGATGGGGGGCCTAGTTACCGATTGAGGTGGTAAAGGGGATTGATTTCCCTCGACCAGATCTTGATTGTTAGGCATCTTGCCCTTTGTTAAAGATTGCACAAGTGAAAAGGATTCATGATCTAAATGGAGGGATAGACCCTGGAGGATTTGTTCCACACTAAGTGAAGTAGGTAGATGAGTAGGATCTTGAACTTTAGGCTCCCTGACGACGTTGACATGGCCCTCTGGTTGGACCATGGGTTGTTGTAGCTCGTAGTGGCCCATCTTGTAGTAGTCCAGCATCCCGACATGTCTTTCGGACCTTAGCATCATGGGCATCATGTCGATCTTTCTACAAAGATGGTTAAAAAAAGAGAGCAAGCAAAGCACACAATTGAATATTTTTTTTGTGTTTTGTTTTGTTTGAAATTTTTATTTCAATTTGATTGTTTGGAAAACAAGTTGAACACAAAATTAAAGAGTTTTTTTTAGGTGTTTTGTAAGAAAAAAAATTTTTGCTTGTTTTCAATTGTCGTGAGCAAGCAAGTTGTGCAAACAAGTTTTTAAAATGCCTACTCGACAATTTTTGGGTTGAAACCTTAGATTAGATAGATTGTTAACAATTGTTCACTCAAGTGGGTATTGTAGACACGCCAATTTGGCCTTATTTAGAGCTTAAACCATTACTCCATTGGCAACATCTCTTTTAGACCATCAAAATCATGATGAACCACCCTTTTGTAGAAGCTGAGGTGCTTATTGGAAATATGAGGATGATTTTCTAATTTCTAATCAAATCCGTGTTTGCCGAACAAGAGACTCTTGGTGGTGTGCCAGATTATGCTTTTCCCAGCATGTCATCTACTTGAAAATTTTTCACAGGATTATGTGAACGTCTAATGAAGAAGTATTCAACATGAATAATCTTCTTCTATGAGTTATATTTCCATTGCAACAAACGGCATTCAATTCTGATATCCCATTTGTCCGCAGCACCTTTTAGAAGTCAGGTGCGCAGTTCTGTCCGCACGCAGCACCAATCAAGCCCAATTGCATGTAAGCCCAGCCCATTGGGCACATATCTAACCAATTCACGACCTTACCTTCCTTTTTCCTCCTCCATATCACTTTTTATAGTATCTGAAAGCTTCATGGTCGAAATTAGCATCATCTAATGATGGCAATCCAACTTGTTGTCTTGTATATCAAGACTTGCCATTTTTAGACTAGATTTGTTTCCTCTTCAAGTGGAGGCATATTTTGAGCATGGAGAAGGTGATCCACGGTTTCCAATCTCTCTCAATCATTTATGTAAGTTTCTAGATGCCTCAGGGTGAAAATCAGCAATATTAAATGGAGGAAATCCAACCTATGGTCGGATGTATCAAAACTTGCTATTTTTTGACCTGGTTCTCATCCCCTATAAAGGGAGACTCATATGAACGACCTAATAAGGGCATCCCCATCCTCCATCACTTATCTCTTCGTCCTCCAGCCACCCTAGGCTCATCCCAACCTCTCCAAATAGTTCTATCTTCGTCCCGGTGCCCGGAGATCATCCCAAAGTGAAGAAGAAGCCGGTCTATGCTCAAACGTGCTGCACTTCTGATCATCGGATTCTACAGATATTTCTAGTCATTTTCTGGCCTGACTTCCTTCATACGAAGTGTGGTTAATCAAGATATATTTTATCTCCAACAAACAGAGATCAATTCTGACGTTTCCTCTGCTTGTTATGGCTTCAACACCGGCGCTGCAAAGACAGATCCGAAGTCTTCTCTTCTAAGTCATCATCTTATCAGTCAATTTCAGTACATTTAATGGTGGATTCAACCTATGCATCCTTCATAGAAATTGTTACCCGGTGAGTTATCTTTTATCTCCAACAAGAATCATTCAATTTGGATATCTGTGGTGCCCATATCATGTCCTACATCGACATTGTGCTGGGAGTTTCCAGAACTTCACTGCCCAAGATCCGGCTTATCAGGTAAATTCAGATTACTTATAATAATATTCAGGCAAACTTGTCTTCATATCAAACCACCCTCGGTGAGTTATCTTTATTTTGAAATAAATTTCACTTGATTCTTACTTTGGTGCTGTCCTCTACGGTTTCTGCATCAGAGCCGCGCAATTTACATTAAATCTGTCCAACCCGGTTGCCACTTTGCCTGGGTTGTGTTGTCTTTAACCATTTATATTCTTTTTTCTTCATTCAAATAATTTAGTTCACATTTAAGAATCATTTTTATTCAGTTTTACATCATTTCATACATCATAAAAAAACCAAAAAAAGAGGGGTTAGGGCTAACCCCGAATCCGGTGAGTTTGTTTCCAATTGTCGTTTTATGTTATTACTTTTACAAGTTACTACACTTCACTCGCTCTAATCCTTCTTCACTTGTTTTCTTGGTTTATTGTTCTAGTTGCACAGTTTATCAAGCTAGCATCGGTTGGAGACTCTTCTTCATCGGCCGGCCGAAGAAGAAGAAGGTTGAACTCACATCCCTTTCTCCCACGCTAAGGTACACACGGTCAACTTCTTAATTTTCATTACATAAAGCGGAGCCCGCGGCTCCTGGCGACCACCTTTCATTCATGTTTTAATCTCCTCCTCACTCTCCTCCCACATGGCTTTGAACCGTCTCCGGTGCTCGAGCGACGCCGTGAGATGAAAGTTCGGGGATCAATGTGAGTGTGGGACCGAGGTGAGGAGTCTTTACCGCTTTCCGAGTGTCTTTTGATTCACTCCCCTTTTTTCCCCAATTCCATCTTTCACCTTCTTCTCTTGAGGTGCCGATCCGGAACCCGTTTCTGGAGTCGACAGCTTTTTGGCGACCACGGTGGGACAACCAATGTCTTTAACCGTGCTAGCTTGATTTGTTTGTGCAACTAGTTTCATTCTAATTCAGTTCTAGTCACTAGACTATTTGTTTTGTTGCATGATTGCTTGTCTTGTTTGCATATCGCATGCTTTATTTACTTCATTTCATTTCATGTTTTTGCACATTGATTGCTTCTTCTCCTCTTACGCTCCATTTTTACTTTTGCATTAGCTTTTTGCATCGGGTACCGGACTTGCTCCGATCCGTAGGGCATTCGAGGCGGGGGCTCTCTCTCCCAACACACCCTCACCCTCCAAACACCTTCTTGGTGGATTCTTACCTCTCTTCTGGGATATTCCTTCCTAGTTGATTTTGTGGTTTCCATCAAGACCTCCGTAAGTCCCCATCCGTGGAGTATTCCTCTCCGAACGATTGGGCCGGTTGTACCACTTTCCCAAAACCCGAAGAACCCAAGTTCCTACTCGTGGTGATTGAGTGATAACCTTAGGTCTTGATGATTGAAGCAATAGGAACCATACCCATTTGAGTGAACAATTGCTAACAATCTATCTAATCTAAGGTTTCAACCCAAAAATTGTCGAGTAGTCATTTTAAAACCTTGTTTGCATAACTTGCTTGCTCACCAAAAACTGAAAACAACCAAAAATTTCTTCTTGCAAAACACCTAAAAAAACAAAAACAAAAAAAGCTCTTTAATTTTGTGTTCAACTTGTTTTCCAAACAACCTATTGAAACAAAACAAAATCAAACAAAACAAAACATAAAAAAAATATCTTCAATTGTGTGCTTTGATTGCTCTCTTTTCTAACCATCTTTCTAGAAAGATTGACATGATGCCCATGATGCTAAAGTCCGAAAGCCACGTTGGGAGGTCGGACTACTACAAGCAACAAGAGTACGGGGAAGGTCTCTACAAGCTCCAACAACAACCCGAGAGCCATGTCAATCTTGCTATGGAACCCGAAGTGCAAGGGGATTCCCATCGGTCCACTTCATTTAGTATAGAGCAGCTCTTAAGGATCTATCTTTTCATCTTGATCCCAATACCTTGTCATTCATACAATCTATAGTGAAGGGCAAGATGCCTATTAATCATGGTGCAGCCAAAGTAAACCGAGGCTGCCTCACCTCCCCAATCGGCGTTCAACCTCTTACCACAACCCCACAGGCAGCCCCCGCCATGTTACTTCATCTACTCACTCCATTGTGGGTCATTCTTTAGCTTGCACACCAACCCACCCCCTCCCATCCGAGTGCCACATGCACACCCCCTCGTGAATTCCTCCCCACCTGTCGCCAAGGATAAAGAAACCATCGAATTCCCCCTCATACTATCTCCACCCCCCAATCACAAATGCCAACCTACCATCGCTACAATGGCTCAGGTGATCCCTTCACCCATGTCAATGATTTCCTGAGCAAATCATCTCGATGGCATAATGATAAAAAGACCCTTGCCTTTCTTTTTAGGAGATCTTTAGAGGGTGTAGCCCTAGATTGGTTTTTTTCATTGAACGAAGTAGAGATATGGGATTTCGAAATTGTCGAGCCAAATTCTTGAAACGATATGGGCAGGCTATTCAATAATTGGGGAAGCAAAAGAAGATGTGGAATTAATGCGATATTCCGATGAATTGAGGCCCGACTTGAGATGAGCATTGATGCTATGAACCAACCTAGGAGCCCTCTCCAACCTCATCTAGATCATCATCTTCGCCTAACTCCTCGACGCCATTGATTAGGCCACCCATGCCACAATCTCGGTCGGGACATGCAACCAGTGTCAACGGCACAATCAATTGTGCATAATCAAGCTCCTTATGTCAATTGTGCCAACACCTCATTATCAAAATCGAATTCTCCTTATTTCACCAAAAACCCCTCGGCCAATCATCCGGCCCCTGGCTTCTCAACCTATTCCACCAACACCCCCTCCCCCCATCATTCGGCCCTTGGCTTCTGCAATTTCACCAACAACCCTCGGCCAATCATCCGGCCCTTGGCTTCTCACCTATTCCACCAACAACTCCTCACCCAACCATTCAAGTCATGACTCCTCAATTAATTACACCAATAGCTCTTCAAATTTGAACCGACTTCTATGCAAGCACCACTTCAATCAATCCCTCAACATAGGGTTCCCCTCACTACGGTCAAACCACTTGTTTCTTCTATTGCTCCCGCCTTGCGAGGAACTAGTCACTCCGATAATCCATGCTCTTGCCATGGAAGATGATTCAAACACTTCAACCATTCATGCTCGCATTCTCACAGAAGGAATCAATCACTCCAACCATTTGTGCTCCGCCTTACTGGTAGAGGAATCAACACCTCAACATATCCTTGCTCTCTCTCAAGATCAAAGTCATCCAGTAGGGGAGGTAGAACCAAACCCTTCTACCTTTTTGGAATCCCCTAGACTAGGCATGCCCTCTTCCATAGAACATCCTGAGGAGAAGCTTGCTATAGGGAGCTTAGATGAAGGAATCATAAACTTAGTTGATTGTCAATCCAATGATAGACTAGGCAAGGATTTATCAGGCATTGATCAACTATCATCATTATTGGAATTGATCCCTGAAGTTTGTCAAAGTAAATTGACCCCTGAGCTGGGAAGTAAGGAGACCAAATTGGTCAGTGAAATGGGAAAGGAATCTATAAACCAACAGAAGGAGTATGCAAACCTTAGCAAGGGGATACTAGGACCTCCTCCAGCTAGGCAGGCAAATCCCTTAGCATCAATCTTAGGACCACGACCCTTACCCCAATCTTATCCTAAGCAACAATTCGGCCCATGGGCCCATGATCAATCAATCTTAGGGCCACGACCCTTTCTTTATTCTCCTCCAAATCAACGATCAAGCCCATGGGCCCACAATTCCTCAATCTTAGGGCCATTGCCCTTTCTTTATCCTTCATACAACCATCAATCAGGCCCATGGGTCCAAAATCTGTCAATCTTAGGGCCATGGTCCACACCCCATCCCACTCAATTGGGCCCTTATGCCCCACTTCTGCAATCCGGCCCTTATGCCCCATTTTCAGGCACTTATGCCCCTTCTCATCAATCGGGCTCTTATGCCCCTTTTTCATCGGCCCACGTGCCCCTTTCAATCAGCCCGGGCCACGTGCCCCCTTTATCCAACCGGGCCCATGTGCCCCTTTTAATCAACCTCGACTCTTATGCCCTTCTCTTCAACCGGGCCCATGTGCCCTTTTAATCAATCGGGCTTGCATGCCCTTTCCTGGGCCCACGCGCCCTTTTCCCCAACCGGGCCTACGTGCCCTTTCCTTCCATCGGGCCCACGTGCCCATAATTCTTCCCAATCGTGACGTGCCCATAATTTTTTCTAAAATCGGGCCCACGTGCCCACACCACCTCAATCGGGCCCACGTGCCCATAATTCACCTCAACCGGGCTCACATGCCCATGTTTTTCTACACTACCGGGCCCATGTGCCCAAATTTCTTCTAAATTGGGCCCACGTGCCCACCTTCCTCAAACTTGGGCACACATGCCCACACTCCTTCAACTTCGGGCACCGTATGCCCCCATTTCTTCACCATCGGGCCCACGTATGCCCAAACTTCTTTGAAATCGGGCCCCCGTGCCCCCCACTTCTTCAACTTTGGGATTACGCACCCATACTCTTCAATGGCGCCGAGTCCATCACAAATCACAATCTTGCTCCCAACCATCTAAATCGGGTCCATGTGCCCACTCTTTCATTGGGTCCCTGGCTCGGCCCTTCAATCGGGCCCTCATGCCCATCAACATCAACCGGCCTCTCTAGCCCACATTCAAATCTTGGGCCCACGTGCCCCCGATTCCGACTACTCCTGGGCCTTCAAGCCCACTTTCAACTCACGAGCCCAAGAGCCCATTTTAACTCACTTTTGTTTCCAAGCATGTTTTTGTCTTTTTTGAATTCTTTTTCTTTTTTCCAAGTTTTACTTTCAACCAAAAATCAAGGTAGAGAAATTTCCTGGGTGATACCGCAATCTTTGCCTTTTACATCATTAATGTTGACTCCGCCATGCTAAATTAGATCCTCCACATTTTCACTTCATCCTATGACTATGAATCATCAATCCAATGCAATATGGTGCATATCAATAGTGGAAGCAGTTGGGCAAGGCAAGGCAAGGCATCGCAGACAAGGCAAGGCAAGCACAAGCAAAGCCGTCATCAGCAATGAACTTCTTCTTCTCTCAGGTATTACATGAAATTGCATTCATTATCATTATGTCATTTGCAAAGCAATATTTTTTTAAAAAAATGATTTTGAATTTCACATGACAATTTTAATTGAGAGAAATTCATGATTCATGATATTTGTAGCTACCTTGTTCTTATTAAACAAATTTTTTACCATGCAAGGCATGTTTTCAATTGATTCACCTATGGAATGTAATCTACCTCAAAAAAAATGGAGACAACTACTAGTATGACTTAAGTCCACATGTTATAGGTTGTTGTCTAGGAGTCGAGGGTAGATACCATTCTACACACACAACACGTCCCTATCCCAGAATCTGGATGACTTGACACCCGAGAGAAGCTAGGCAAAGCTTAGAGATGGAAGGAAAACCCTTACCCTACTCTCTTCTATTCGGTCCAAGATAGGTGAAGGGGATTAGAGGGGGAGAGTATCAAAAGCATCTGCCGCCCTAGTAGGAGGCCGTCTCAGAAGGTCCAACTTCTCAAATAAAAAAAGGGTGCCAAAAGATGGGCAATGATCCCCACAGGTTTAAACAAATATGGGCCTGTCTGAATGAGTACCCAAAAATGCAGAAAATAAAAAAAGGCACCAAAAGATGGGCAATGACCCCACAAGTCAAAGACCTGTCCGAATGTGTGCCACAAAAATAGGTTTGTCAATAAAGAAGAAAAGACCCAAAGAGGCCGAACCCCAACGGGCAATTGGGTGTGAGTAGAGAAATCCCTCTGGACATCTCCAAAGCCTATCAAGGACTTTCCCTCAATTCTTCATTCTTACCCCTAAGGTGCGGGTGGACCAACCAAATCAAAGCTAAACTCTAGCCGATCAGAGGTTGAAGGTTAGAAAGATTCTGGGCAAGGAACCCCATTTTGCACATGGTGTCTACCAACGAACCTAGAAGAACAACCAAGTGACGAGAACTTGTATCAATACTGATTTTTCTCTCCCAAAAAAAAATAGTTTCAAAAAAAAAACTACAAAAAAAGTTGAATATCTTCAAAAACTCCAAAAAATAAATATTTTCAAAAACTCAAAAAAAGAAAATAGCATTTTAAAAAATCCCAAAAAAAAATTGAATCTTTTCAACAAAAAAGAAAACTTCTTTTTCAAATTCAACAAAAATTTTCAAACTTTTTAAAATATTTTATCACCATGCTTGGTTTGAATTTTCATCTTTACTTTCATATTTACTTTCTATCTCTCATGTTTCAAATTCTTCATTGCATATTTGCATCTTGATTTTTACACTCCTAAGAAGGCTACACCCCTTGACAAAGGTCAAGGCATACTGCAACTTGCAAGGGGGATAAGCCGCATTGTTGTTCTAATCTCTTTCTTCTAAGTGTTTCAGGCACAAGAAAAACTTTACACCCCTTGACAAAGGTCAAGAAATATTGCAACTTGCAAGGGGGATAAGCCATATTGGCATTCTAATCTCCTTTTTCTAGTGTTTTAGGCACGAAGAACAAATGAGGAGAACTTCACAACAAGGCGAAGCTCGCCACTTCCCTCCCAAGGATTCTTAGGAGGAGGTGCCACCATGACCTCGACCTCAACTTCGTCGAGGAGCATTTTCAAGATTTCAATAAGGCGATGCTCGCCACTTCCCTCCCCTGAGGATACTTAGGAGGAGGTGTCACCATAACCTTGGCTTTAATTTTGCCGAGAAACCTTTTGCAGGCGATGCTCGCCACTTCCCTCACGAGGATTCTCAGCAGGAGGTGTCATCATTACCTCGGCCTCAACTTTGCCGAGAAGCTTTTGTTCTGTGTCCTCATTAAGACACATGAACTCTTTTGTGAGAATGCATGTCATCACACCGCAAACTCACCGTTATCATTTCCTTTCTTAGCATATATTAGGTGCATTACTATTTATTTTATGCATTGATGTTGAAGACCGTGAATGCAAAGAAGACCAAGCCCGAGATCCCCTTCATCAAAATCCACGATGGTCAGGTCATTCTTTGTGCTCACGGATAAGCCAAAATTGTGCAGTGAGGGACGATGGTTCCCGAATGGGTATCCTGACCTCATAGACAATCTATATCTTCAACTAATTGTTAGACAAGTTTTGTTTTTGTTTTCTTGAGCCCAGCATGCATCATATAGTATTAGTTGCATTGCATTTTTCATGATCATTGCATACATTCTTTTAAAATCTTTACCTTCTCACCCTAATCTTTATCCTAATTCCGATTATTCTAAATCCCACCGTGTTTTCTAATCCCACCATGTTTTCTAATCCCACCATGATTTCTAGTCCCACCAACCTCTCTAATATCCCACCGTGTCTATTAATCCCACCGTGTTTGGTAACCACTTTGTCTCCTCAAATCTTTCATTTCTTTTCACCACTGTGGCCATTGCAACTTCTTTGCTATTCGTCCCACCATGGCAGCCAATTCATCCCGCCAAGGACCTTCTATTTGATCAGAACTTGCACCGTCATTATCTTCACGGTTCAAGTGCTTAAACATTTGCCTTTCGGAATCTGAGATCATTCCATTCCGAATCAAATCTTGTCTCTTGGAAGACTTAAATGAATCTAAGAGCCTGAATGTGCTCGATTGGTATTCTTTTACTTTTTCAAAACAAATATCTTTTTTAACTTTATCCCATCACAGTACAGGAACACCGCAAAGATCGGGTTACCGGCTGATGATGAACCTACGAACCCATGTTTCGGGGACTCCCCACCGCGTTGGGGGTTGGCTATTCTTCTCTCGTGCCAATGGCACATCTCTTACCAATCGAACATAGGAAGACTTAATGAAACATGGCGGTTAACCAGGAGACTTGAAGAGATTCTCTTTGCCGAATTTGGTCGTTGAGCGTGTCTATATCTACACCTTGATGCCACCTTTTCAGTCAATCGCTATTTCACTCCACTGCATTCCATTACAACTCATTTTGCTTCGCTACATTCCTCTACATTTCACTCCGCTACGCTACATGCCATTTCCTTGCAAAGCCGACATCAAGGCGAGGCAAGCTGTAGACACGCCAATTTGGCCTTATTTAGAGCTTAAACCATTACTCCATTGGCAACATCTCTTTTAGACCATCAAAATCATGATGAACCACCCTTTTGAATGAGCTAAGGTGCTTATTGGAAATATGAGGATGATTTTCTAATTTCTAATCAAATCCGTGTTTGCCGAACAAGAGACTCTTGGTGGTGTGCCAGATTATGCTTTTCCCAGCATGTCATCTACTTGAAAATTTTTCACAGGATTATGTGAACGTCTAATGAAGAAGTATTCAACATGAATAATCTTCTTCTATGAGTTATATTTCCATTGCAACAAACGGCATTCAATTCTGATCTCCCATTTGTCCGCAGCACCTTTTAGAAGTCAGGTGCTAGCCTGTCCGCACGTTAAAGACCAATCAAGCCCAATTGCATGTAAGCCCAGCCCATTGGGCACATATCTGACCAATTCACGACCTTACCTTCCTTTTTCCTCCTCCATATCACTTTTTATAGTATCTGGAAGCTTCATGGTCCAAATTAGCATCATCTAATGATGGCAATCCAACTTGTTGTCTTGTATATCAAGACTTGCCATTTTTAGACTAGATTTGTTTCCTCTTCAAGTGGAGGCATATTTTGAGCATGGAGAAGGAGATCCACGGTTTCCAATCTCTCTCAATCATTTAGGTAAGTTTCTAGATGCCTCAGGGTGAAAATCAGCAACATTAAATGGAGGAAATCCAACCTATGGTCGGATGTATCAAAACTTGCTATTTTTTGACCTGGTTCTCATCCCCTATAAAGGGAGACTCATATGAACGACCTAATAAGGGCATCCCCATCCTCCATCACTTATCTCTTCGTCCTCCAGCCACCCTTGGCTCATCCCAACCTCTCCAAATAGTTCTATCTTCATCCCGGTGCCCGGAGATCATCCCAAAGTGAAGAAGAAGCCGGTCTATGCTCAAACGTGCTGCACTTCTTCTGATCATCGGATTCTACAGATATTTCTAGTCATTTTCTGGCCTGACTTCCTTCATACGAAGTGTAGTTAATCAAGATATATTTTATCTCCAACAAACAGAGATCAATTCTGACGTTTGCTCTGCTTGTTATGGCTTCAACACCGGCGCTGCAAAGACAGATCCGAAGTCTTCTCTTCTAAGTCATCATCTTATCAGTCAATTTCAGTACATTTAATGGTGGATTCAACCTATGCATCCTTCATAGAAATTGTTACCCGGTGAGTTATCTTTTATCTCCAACAAGAATCATTCAATTTGGATATCTGTGGTGCCCATATCATGTCCTACATCGACATTGTTCTGGGAGTTTCCAGTACTTCACCGCCCAAGATCCGGCTTATCGGGTAAATTCGGATTACTTATCATAATATTCAGGCAAACTTGTCTTCATATCAAACCACCCTCGTTGAGTTAACTTTATTTTCAAATAAATTTTACTTGATTCTTACATTGGTGCTGTCCTCTACGGTCTGCATCGAGCCGCGCAATTTACATTAAATCTGTCCAACCCGGTTGCCACTTTGCCTGGGTTGTGTTGTCTTTAACCATTTATATTCTTTTTTCTTCATTCAAATAATTTAGTTCACATTTAAGAATCATTTTTATTCAGTTTTACATCATTTCATACATCATAAAAAAAACCAAAAAAAGAGGGGTTAGGGCTAACCCCGAATCCGGTGAGTTTGTTTCCAATTGTCGTTTTATGTTATTACTTTTACAAGTTACTACACTTCACTCAGTTCTAATCCTTCTTCACTTGTTTTCTTGGTTTATTGTTCTAGTTGCACAGTTTATCAAGCTAGCATCGGTTGGAGACTCTTCTTCATCGGCCGGCCGAAGAAGAAGAAGGTTGAACTCACATCCCTTTCTCCCACGCTAAGGTACACACGGTCAACTTCTTAATTTTCATTACATAAAGCGGAGCCCGCGGCTCCTGGCGACCACCTTTCATTCATGTTTTAATCTCCTCCTCACTCTCCTCCCACATGACCTGAACCGTCTCCGGTGCTCGAGCGACGCCGTGAGATGAAAGTTCGGGGATCAATGTGAGTGTGGGACCGAGGTGAGGAGTCTTTACCGCTTTCCGAGTGTCTTTTGATTCATTCCCCTTTTTTCCCCAATTCCATCTTTCACCTTCTTCTCTTGAGGTGCCGATCCGGAACCCGTTTCTGGAGTCGACAGGTATGGTTCCTATTGCTTCAATCTTCAAGACCTAAGGTTGTCACTCAATCACCACGAGTAGGTACTTGGGTTCTTCGGGTTTTGGGAAAGTGGTACAACCGGCCCAATCGTGCAGAGAGGAATACTCCACGGATGGGGACTTACGGAGGTCTTGATGGAAACCACCAAATCAACTAGGAAGGAATATCCCAGAAGAAAGGTAAGAATCCACCAAGAAGGTGTTTGGAGGGTGAGGGTGTGTTGGGAGAGAGAGCCCCCGCCTCGAATGCCTTACGGATCGGAGCAAGTCCGGTACTCGATGCAAAAAGCTAATGCAAAAGTAAAAATGGAGGGTAAGAGGAGAAGAAGCAATCAATGTGCAAAAACATGAAATGAAATGAAGTAAATAGAGCATGTGATATGCAAACAAGACAAGCAATCATGCAACAAAACAAACAATCTAGTGACTAGAATTGAATTAGAATGAAACTAGTTGCACAAACAAATCAAGCTAGCACGGTTAAAAACATTGGTTGTCCCACCGTGGTCGCCAAAAAGCTGTCGACTCCAGAAAAGGGTTCCGGATCGGCACCTCAAGAGAAGGTGAAAGATGAAATAGGAGAAAAAAGGGAGTGGATCGGAAAACACTCGGAAAGCTGTAAAAGATCCTCACCTCGGTCCCACACTCACATTGATCCCCGAACTTTCATCTCACGGCGTCGCTCGAGCACCGGAGATGGTTCGGGTCATGTGGGAGGAGAGTGAGGAATGAATTTACTTAAAGCATGAATAAGATAAGAAGTGGTCGCCAGGAGCCGCGGGCTCCGCTTTATGTATTGAAAATAGAAAGAAGTTGACCATGTGTACCTTAGCGTGGGAGAAAGTGTGCGTAGGTTCAACCTTCTTCTTCTTTGGCCGGCCAATGAAGAAGAGTCCAACCGATGCTAGCTTGATGTACCTGTGCAACTAGAAGATAAAAAGACAATAAAATAAGTGAAGAAGGATTAGAACTGAGTGAAGTGTAGTAACTTGTAAAAACAATAACATAAACAACAATTGGAAACAAACTCACCGGATTCGGGGTTGCCCTAACCCCTTTTTTTTGGTTTTTTATGATATATGAAATGATGAAAAACTGAATAAAATGATGCTTTAATATGAATTAAATGATATGAATGAAGAGTTAGCAAAGAGAATATGAACGGTTAAAGACAACACAACCCAGGCAAAGTGGCAACCGGGTTGGACAGATTCAATGTAAACTGCACGGTTCGAATGCAAAGACCGTAAAAAACAGCACCAATGTCAGAATCAAGTGATGTTTGTTAAAAAATAAAGATGACTCACCGAGGGTGGTTTTATATGAAGACAAGTTTGCCTGAATTTTATGACAAGTAATCTGAATTTACCTTATAAGACGGATCTTGGACAGTGAAGTTCTGGAAACTCCCAGCACAATGTCGATGTAGGACATGCTATGGGCACCACAGATATCCAAATTGAATGATTCTTGTTGGAGATAAAATATAACTCACTGGGGAACAATTTCTAAGAAGGATGTATAGGCTGAATCCACATTAAATGTACTGAAATTGACTGAGAAGATGATGACTTAGAAGAGAAGCCTTCGGATCTGACTGTACAGCGCTAGTGTTGAAGTCGTAACATGCCGAGGGAATGTCAGAATTGATCTCCGTTTGTTGAATATGAAAGATATCTTGATGTGTCACACTTAGTATGAAAAAAGTCAGGTCAGAAAATGACTATAAAGATCTGTAGAAGCCGATGATCAGCAGTGCAGCACGTTGGAGCATATACCGGCTTCTTCTTCACTTTGGGATGATCTCCGGGCACCGGGACGAAGAGAGGACGATTTGGGGGGGTTGGGATGAGCCTAGGGTGGCTGGAGGGCGAAGATATAAGTGTTGGATGATGGGTATGCCCTCCTTAGGTCGTTCATATGAGTCTCCCTTTATAGGGGATGAGAACCAGGTCAAAAAATAGCAAGTTTTGATACATCCGACCATAGGTTGGATTTCCTTCAATTAATGTTGCTGATTTTCATCCTGAGGTATATAGAAACTTACCTAAATGATTGAGAGAGATTGAAAACCGTGGATCACCTTCTCCATGCTCAAAATATGCCTCCACTTGAAGAGGAAACAAATCTAGTCTAAAAATGGCAAGTCTTGATATACAAGACAACAAGTTGGATTGCCATCATTAGATGATGCTAATTTCGACCATGAAGCTTCCAGATACTATAACAAGTGATATGGAAGAGGAAAAAGGAAGGTAAGGTCGTGAATTGGTCAGATATGTGCCCAATGGGCTGGGCTTGCATGCAATTGGGCTTGATAGGTGCTGCGTGCGGACAGAACTGTGCATCTGATTTACAAAGGGCGCTGCAGACAAATGGGAGATCATAATTGAATGCCGTTTGTTGCATTAAAAAGAGGACTCAGAGTGGAAGATTATTTGTGTTGAAGATTTCTTCATTAGATGTACACATAATCCTGTGAAAAATTTTCAAGTAGAGGATATGCTGGGAAAAGCATAATATGGCACACCACCAAGAGTCTCTTGTTCGGCAAACACGGATTTGATTAGAAATTAGAAAATCATCCTCATATTTCCAATAAGCACCTCAGCTCATCCAAAATGGTGGTTCATCATGATTTTGATGGTCTAAAAGAGATGTTGCCAATGGAATAATGGTTTAAGCTCTAAATAAGGCCAAATTGGCGTGTCTACAGCCAGGAGCCGCGGGCTCCGCTTTATGTAATGGAAATAGAAAGAAGTTGACTGTGTGTACCTTAGTGTGGGAGAAAGGGATATGAGTTCAACCTTCTTCTTTTTCGGCCGACCGATGAAGAAGAGTCCAACCGATGCTAGCTTGATCAAACTGTGCAACTAGAACAATAAACCAAGTGAAAGAAATTGATTAGAATTATGAGAAGTGTAGTAACTGTAGAGGGAAGATGAGAAATAAGCAATTGGAATTGGACTCACCGGCTTCGGGGTGAGCCTTAACCCCTTTTTTGTGTAGAGGATTCTACGGACGACCCCAATATCAGAATCGAGTTATGTTTGTTTTTATGGATGGATAACTCGGAGAGGAAGAGCTCTTCTGTTTATGACTTCTCCGGAATCGGTCTTTAGAAGTCTGTAAAAATTATGAAAGTGGACGGAGACAGAAAACAGAACCTGGATGCGCGCCCTTAGTGCAGCAATCGCCACGAATAAACGGCACGTCAGAATGGAGTGCCGTCAGTTTCAGATGAAAGAGGACGAAGAGAGGAACAATTACTCTGTTGAAGACTTTGGAATCAGGAGCTCCATATTTTCTACATAAGCCAATGAAGTCGGTTGATGCAGAACACACGGATCGGGCTTCTCCTTCGCCTCAGGATCGATCTCTCGACATCGGATCGGCTTTGGACGTCGGGATGGCTTTAGGAGAGAGCTTGAACGACCTCTGGATGAGCTAGGCACTGGGGATTAACCTTGGGTCATTTAGAATGGCCCTCGATTTATAGGGGAAGGAAGCCGGTGCAAAAAATGGAAACTGGACCGACCGCGCCCCCGTTCTTCAAATGAGACGAGGGCGCGCAGGGCGCGCGGTCTGCGCGCCCCCCAGTTTCAAAGAAACCGGGGGCGCGGTACGCGTCTCACTGCTAAAATTTGTTGGAAACTTCCGGAAATTGCTAAAAGTCAACTTGACATACGTAACGCGCCCCCGAACCAGGGGCGCGGTACAAATAATTGAAAATTAGCGACGGAAACCTTCCAAAAATTTAGTTTAGAAGGTGCAAATCGGGGTAATTTTCGATTTAAAGAAACTGACCACGCCCTTGCGTTTCAAAGGAAGCGGGGGCACGCAGGACGTGCCCCTAGTTTGAGGGCGCGCAGGGCGCACCCCCGGGTTGAGGGCGCGCAGGGCGCGCCCTCCCTTTTCAAAGGGAGCGGGGGCGCGATAGACTCTCTGTCCTGTGCGCGTGTTCCGTGAGTCGTATCTTGCAAACGGGATGTCCAATTTGGCTCCCGTTTTTTGCGTTGGAAAGAGGACCTTAAGACGCACCTTCTCACATTGGTAAACCAGCTGGAATGAGTCCCAAGATGTTCGCACGGGGCTTTCTACCGGTTTACCCTCTCTCGGAAAGCCGAAAACCGTGGCGAAGATCCGAAAGAGCACGGTTCCGGTCGAGAAATCTTGGGTCAACTCGGGATGACTTAAAATGATGACCGAACAAGTCCGGTATGATAGGAAAACCTGAAGTCATCGAAAAATCTGAGATTAACTAGTAAACATGAACCGAAACTCGGAAAAGCCGGGAAACCCTAAAATTGAGCGAACTGGACGTATGGCCATGATTGATGAAAATATTCGGCCAGAATTAACCCGGATGACCCGAAAAGACCCGGTGATGACCGGAAAGGCCTAACGCGTGGTCCGGGATAGCCATGTCAGTACAAATCAAAAAGCCGTAACGAAAGCCGTCATTGACCGACGCCTACCGAAATGACTTCTCGGAAACCCTGAATGTTACAGAACACATGCGGGACTCCTGAGACCTTCAATTATGGACCATTCAAGGTCGGTCATCGAGCTGGCTTTGTGTTTTTACAGTTCACGCGCGGCTCTTGCTTGAAGGTTTCGGCATCATTCCGAAAATCATTGGTCCATTCTCAACTCACAAGGGGCTCTACCAATGTCCTTAGCTCATGTCCACGAGGTAATCCAGATCAGATAACAGTCAAATAATGGATATTTCCAATGGAATACGAGTCTTAGGCTCCAAATTAGGCCAATTTGGCATGTCTACAGCTTGCCTCGCCTTAATGTCGGCTTTGTAAGGGAGTGGCTTGTAGCATAGCGGAGTGAAATGTAGAGAAAGTGTAGCGAAGCGAGATGGATCGTAGTGGAATGTAGTGGAGCAAAATGGCGATGGATTGAAAAGGTGGCATCAAGGTGTAGATATAGACACGCTCAATGACCAGATTCGGCAAGACGAATCTCCTCAAGTGTCCTCGATGACTGCCATGTTTCATCAAGTCTTCCAATGTTCGATTGGTAAAAGATGTGCCATTGGCATGAGAGAAGAATAGACAACCCCCAACGCGGTGGGGAGTCCTCGAAACATGGGTTCGTAGGTTCATCATCAGCCGGTAACCCGATCTTTGCGGTGTTCCTGTACTGTGATGGGCTAAAGTTTAAAAGAGATTTGTTTTAAAAAAGTAAAAGAATACCAATCGATCACATTCAGGCTCTTAGATTCATTTAAGTCTTCCAAGAGACAAGATTCAATTCAGAATGTAATGATCTCGAATTCCAAAAGGCAAATGTTGAAGCTTAGGCCGTGACGGTGCAAGTTTAGATTGTATAGGAGGCCCTTGGCGGGATGAAGTGACTGCCACGGTGGGATGAGTAGCAAGAGAGATGTTGCAGTGGCCACAGTGGGAATAGAAATGAAAGATTTTAGGGCACAATGTGATTACCTGAACACGGTGGGATTAGAAAACACGGTGGGATATTAGAAAGGTTGGTGGGACTAGAAAATATGGTGGGATTAGAAAACACGGTGGGATTAGAAAACACGATGGTATTCAGAATGATCGGAATTAGGATACAAGATTTAGAGATTAGGGTGAGAAGGTGAAGATTATGAAAGGATGTATGCGATAACAAAACAAAATGTAATGCAACTAACGCTACATGATGCATGCTGGGCTCAAGAAAACAAAGCAAAACTTGTATAACAAATAGTTGAAGATATAGATTGTCTATGAGGTCAAGATACCCATTCGGGAACCATCGTCCCTCACATCACAACTTTGGCTTATCCGTGAGCACAAAGAATGACCCGACTGTCGTGGATTTTGATGAAGGGGATCTCGGGCCTGGTCTTCTTTGCATTCACGGTCTTCAACATCAATGCATAAAATAAATAGTAATGCACCTAATGTATTCTAAGAAAGGAAATGATAACGGTGAGTTTGCAATGTGATGACATGCATTCTCACAAAAGAGTTCATGTGTCCTAATGAGGACACATAGCAAATGCTTCTCAGCAAAGTTGAGGCCAAGGTAATGATGACACCTCCTTCTGAGAATCCTCAGAGGAGAGAAGTGGCAAGCATCGCCTGCAAAAGGTTTCTCGGCAAAATTAAAGCCGAGGTTATGGTGACACCTCCTCCTAAGAATCCTTGGGGAGGGAAGTGGCGAGCATCGCCTTGTTGTGCAATTCCCCTTGTTTGTTCTTTGTGCCTGAAACACTCAAAAATGAGATTAGAATGCTAGTTTGGCTTATCCCCCTTGCAAGTTGCAGTATGTCTTGACCTTTGTCAAGGGATGTAAGTTCTCCTTATGCCTAAAACACTTAGAAGAAAGAGATTAGAACAACAATGTGGCTTATCCTCTAGCAAGTTGCAGTATGTCTTGACCTTTGTCAAGGGATGTAAGTTCTCCTTGTGCCTGAAACACTTGGAAGAAAGAGATTAGAACAACAATGTGGCTTATCCCCCTTGCAAGTTACAGTATGCCTTGACCTTTGTCAAGGGGTAATAGCCTTCTTAAGGGTGTAAAAATAAAGCAGCAAATATACAATGAATGTAAAGACAAGAATTCAAACCAAGCATGGCAATAAAAAAGTTTTTTTGAATTTTTTTTGGAATTTGAAAATGAAGTTTTCTTCTTTCTTTTTTAAAAGATTCATTTTTTTTTGGATTTTTGAAAATATTCTTTTGTTTTGAGTTTTTGAAAATAATTAATTTTTTTGGAGTTTTTTTGAAAATATTCAACTTTTTTGGAGTTTTTTTTGAAAATAAATTTTTTTAGAGAGGAAAATAAGTATTGACACAAGTTCTCATCACTTGGTTGTTTTTTTAGGTTCGTTGGTAGACACCATGTGCAAAATGGGATTCCTTACCCAGAATTTTTTTACCTTCAACCTTTGATTGGCCAGAGTTTAGCTTCAATTTGGTTGGTCCACCCACACCGTAGGGGGGTTAAGAATGAAGAATTGATAGGAAGTCGTTGATTGGCTTTGGAGATGTCAAGAGGGATTTCTCTACTTGCACCAATTGCCCGTTGGGGTTCGGCCTTTTTGGGTCTTTTCTTCTTTATTGACAAACCTATTTTTTGTGGCACACACTCAGACAGGTCTTTGACCTGTGGGGTCATTGCCCATCTTTTGGCACCTTTTTCATTTTCTACATTTTGGGTACTCATTCAGACATGCCCATATTTGTTTAAACCTGTGGTGTTCATTGCCCATCTTTTGGCACCCTTTTCTTTGGAGAAGTTGGACCTTCTGAGACGGCCTCCTACTAGGGCGGCAGATGCTTTCGATACTCTCCCCCTCTAATCTCCTTCACCTATCTTGGACTGAATAGAAGAGAGTAGGGTAAGGGTTTTCCTTCCATCTCTAAGCTTTGCCTAGCTTCTCTCGGGTGTCAAGTCATCCAGATTCTGGGATCGGGACGTGTTGTGTGTGTAGAATGGTATCTACCCTCGACTCCTAGACAACAACCTAGAACATGTGGACTTAAGTCATACTGGTAGTTCTTTCCATTTTTGAGGTAGATTACATTCCATGGGCGAATCAATTGAAAATATGCCTTGCAATGTAAATAATTTGTTTAATAAAAACAAGGTAGCTACAAATATCGTCGATCATAAATTTCTCTTAATTAAAATTGTCATGTGAAATATTGCCTTACAGATGACATAATGATGATGAATGCAATTTCATGTAATACCTGAGAGAAGAAGAAGTTCATTACTGATGATGGCTTTGTTTGTGCTTGCCTTGCCTTGCCTGCCATGCCTTGCCCAACTGCTTCTACTGTTGATATGTACCACATCGAATCAAAGAGTAAGAGTCATATAGTGAGGTGCAAGATGTGGTAGATTTGATTTGGCATGGTGGAACTAGGATTCGAAGATTGTGGTATCACTCAGGAAATTTCTCTACCTTTGATTTTTTTATTGAAAGTAAAACTTAGAGAATGAAAGAGAATTTGAAAGGAAATAAACATGCTTGGAAAAGAAAGTGAGTTAAAATGGGCTCTTGGGCCCGTGAGTTGAAAGTGGGCATGAAGGCCTGGGAGTAGTTGGAATCAAGAGGCACGTGAGCCCAAGATTTGAATGTGGGCTAGAGAGGCCGGTTGATGTTGATGGGCATGAGGGCTTGATTGGAGGTGATGGGCTCAAAGACCCGATTGGAGGTTGAACCCGAGGGACCCAACGAAAAGAACGGGCTCACGGGCCCGATTTAGATGGTTGGGAGCAAGATTGTGATTTGTGATGGGCTCGCTGGTGCCATTAAAGAGTATGAGTATGCAAACCCGAATTCGAAGAAGTGGGGGCACAGGGCCTGATTTTGAAGAAGTTTGGGCACGTGGGCCTGATAGTAAAGAAATGGGGGAATCCATGCCCGAAGTTGAAGGAGTGTGGGCATGTGTGCCCGAGTTTGTTGGAAGGTGGGCACGTGGGGCCGATTTAGAAGAAGTTTGGGCACATGGGCCCAATGGTGAAGCAATGGGGGCATATAGGCCCGAAGTTGAAGGAGTGTGGGCATGTGTGCCCGAGTTTGTTGGAAGGTTGGCACGTGGGACCGATTTAGAAGAAATTTGGGCACATGGGCCCGGTTGCATAAAAACATGGGCATGTGAGCCCGGTTGAGGTAAATTGTGGGCATGCGGGCCCGATTTCGAAAAATTAAGAGCACATGTGCCCGATTGGGGAGAATTATGGGCACGTGGCACGTAGGCCCAGTTGGGGAAAAGGGGCATATGGGCCCTGAAGGAAAGGGGCATGCAAGCCTGATTGATGAAAAGGGGCACGTGGACCCGGTTGAAGGAAAGGGGCGCATGGGCCCGGTTGGATAAAGGGGCACGTAAGCTCAGCTGATGGAAAGGGGCACATAGGCCCAGTTGATGAAAAGGGGCATAAGAGCCCAATTGATGAAAAGGGGCATAAATGCCCGAAAATGGGGCATAAGGGCCCAAAAATGGGGCATAAGGGCCCAATTGAGTGGGATGGGGTGTGGGCCATGGCCCTAAGATTGACAGATTTTGGACCCATGGGCCTGATTGATGGTTGTAAGAAGAATAAAGAAAGGGCAATGGCCCTAAGATTGATGAATCGTTGGCCCATGGGCTTAATCGTTGATTTGGAGGAGAATAAAGAAAGGGTTGTGGCCCTAAGATTGATTGATCGTGGGCCCATGGGCCTGATTGCTGCTTAGGAGAAGAATGGGGTAAGGATCGTGGCCCTAAGATTGATGCTAAGGGATTTACCTGCCTATCTGGAGGAGGTCCCAGTATCCCTTTGTCTATGCCCTTCTGGAGGCTTGTCGATTCATTCCCCATTTCATTGACCAATTCTATCCACTTAATTTTCAGTTCCGGGGTCAATTCTATCTCCCCAGCTTCAGGAATAAATTCCAATGATGGCAACATTTGATATGTACTTGGAAAATCCTTGCCTAGTCCTTGACTGTCAATTGAATTTGTGATCCTCTCATCTAAGCTCCCTTTAGTAGGCTTCTATCCAGGCTGTTCTATGAAAGAAGGCATGCCTAGTTTAGGGGATTCTAAAATGATAGAAGAGTTTGGTTCGACCTCCCCTACTGGCTGACTTTGATCTTGAGAGATAGCAATGACATGATGAGAAGCTGATTCTTCTACCATGGCAGGAGTATAAATGGTTGGAGTTATTAATTCCTTTGCCAGGGCAGGAGCTTGAAGGGTCGAAGCGTCTGAATCATCTACCACAGTAGGAACAAGAATAGTAGGAGTGATTGATTCCTTTGTTGGGGCAAGAGTAATAGAAGAAATGATTGGTTGTTGTGCAACCAACTGAGGAGGATCCCTATGCGGTGGGATTGGTTGAGAAGCTGGGGTTTGCTCGATCGGCGTTGGTGAAGTGGGTTGAAGGGCAAGGCTTGTGTGGCTAGCCGAGGGGTTGTTGTTGGAATAGGCTGAGAAGCCAATGGTCGGATGATTGGCCGATGGACCTTAAGAAATGTTGGTGGAGTCGAAGGCTGGGGAGCCAGCTGAAGTAATGGAGTATTGGCACAATTGACAAGAGGAGCTTGATTGTGCACAATTGATTGTGCCATTGACATGGGTTGCATGACCGGCTGAGATTGGGGCATGGGTGGCCTAATCAACTGACGTCGAGGAGTTGGCTGAAGATGATGATCTAGATGGGGTTGGGGAGGGCTCCTAGGTTGGTGCATAGTAACAATGTTCTTCTCAGCCATGGACCTCATTCATCATGATATTGTATTAATTCCATGTCTCTTTTTGCTTCCCCAATTATTGAATAGCCCAGCCCATATCGTCGCAAAAAATTTTCCTTAACAATTTCAAAATCCCATATTTCTATTTCCCCTAGTGAAAAGAACCATTCTAGGGCTGCACCATCCAATGATCGCTTAAAAAGAATAGCAAGAGCTCTTCGATCATTTAGCCATCGAGATGATTTGCTCAAGAAATCATTGACATGGGTGAAGGGATCACCTGAGCCATTGTAGCAATGGTAGGCTGGTGTTTGTGATGGACTGGGAAAGATGGAGTAGATATTTTAGGGATGGCCTTCGAGTCCAAACGATGCCTCAGCTCTTCAAAGTGTTCATCCATTTGGTTGAGTTTGTGCATGAATGTTCGAGTGAGGCTGGGTTCCTGAGCCATCGGTGCAAGGTATTTAGATGAATAGGCTAGAAGAGGTGGGTTGGAAGTAGGAACTAGCATGGAATCAGGTGGGTGACCTACAACAGGGTGGGTAGGCAAGGTAGCATGGCAAGATTGTGCAGGAGAGTTGATGATGAGGGTCCTAGTTATCGATTGAGGTGGTGAGGGGGCTTGATTTCCCTCAACAGGATCTTGATTGGCAGGCATCTTGCCCTTTGTTAAAGATTGCACAAGTGAAAAGGATTCAAGATCAAGATGGAGGGATAGACCCTGGAGGATTTGTTCCACACTAAGTGAAGCAGGTGGATGAGTAGGATTTTGAACTTCAGGTTCTCTAACGGCATTGACATGGCCCTCTAGTTGGACCATGGGTTGTTGCAGCTCGTAGTAGTCCGACCTCCGAGCGTGGCTTCCAGACCTTAGCATCATGGGCATCTTGTCGAACTTTCTAAAGAGATAGTTAAAAAAGAGAGCAAGTAAAGCACACAATTGAAGATTTTTTGTTATGTTTTGTTTTGTTTGAATTTTTTGTTTCAATTTAGTTTTTTGGAAAACAAGTTGAACACAAAATTAAAAATGTTTTTTTTGTTTTGTATTTTTAGTTGTTTTTAAAAAATAACTTTTTGGTTGTTTTTAATTTTTGGTGAGCAAGCAAGTTATGCAAACAAGTTTTTAAAATGACTACTCGACAATTTTTGGGTTGAAACCTTAAATTAGATAGATTGTTAGCAATTGTTCACTCAAGTAGGTATGGTTCCTATTGCTTCAATCTTCAAGACCTAAGGTTATCACACAATCACCACGAGTAGGTACTTTAGTTCTTCAGTTTTTGGGAAAAGGTACAACCGGCCCAATCGTGCGGAGAGGAATACTCCACGGATGGGGACTTACGGAGGTCTTGATGGAAAAAACCAAATCAACTAGGAAGGAATATCCCAGAAGAGAGGTTAGAATCCACAAAGAAGGTGTTTGGAAGGTGAGGGTGTGTTGGGAGAGAGAGCTCCTGCCTCGAATGCCCTACGGATCGGAACAAGTCCGGTACCCGATGCAAAAGCTAATGCAAAAATAAAAATGGAGGGTAAGAGGAGAAGAAGTAATCAATATGCAAGTGCATGAAATGAAAGGAAGCAAGTAAAATGAGCATGCAATATGCAAACAAGACAAGCATTCATGTAACAAAACAAACAATCTAGTGACTAGAACCGAATTAAAATGAAACTAGTTGCACAAAAAAATCAAGCTATCACGGTTAAAGACATTGGTTGAATCCCACCGTGGTGGCCAAAAAGCTGTCGACTCCGAAAATGGGTTCCGGATTGGCACCTCAAGAGAAGGTGAAAGATAGAATAGGGGGAAAAAAGGGGGGAAATCGGAAAACACTCGGAAAGCGGTAAAAACTCCTCACCTCCGTCCCACACTCACATTGATCCCTGAACTTTCATCTCACGGCGTCGCTCGAGCACCGGAGATGGTTCGGGTCATGTGGGAGGAGAGTGAGGAGGAGAATAACTTAGAACAAGATAAGAGAAATTGTGGTCGCCAGGAGCCGCAGGCTCCGCTTTATGTAACGGAAATAGAAAGAAGTTGACTGTGTGTACCTTAGCGTGGGAGAAAGAGATGTGAGTTCAACCTTCTTTTTCTTCGGCCGGACGATGAAGAAGAGTCCAACTGATGCTAGATTGATCAACCTGTGCAACTAGAACAATAAACCAAGTGAAAGAAACTGATTAGAATTATGAGAAGTGTAGTAACTGTAGAGGGAAGATGAGAAATAAGCAATTGGAATTGGACTCACCGGCTTCGGGGTGAGCCTTAACCCTTTTTTTGTGTATTTTTAATTATGTAAAAATGATGAAAATGAACTAAAATATTCTTTAAAACAGTAAATAAACTGATTTAAATGAGTTGAGAAAGCTTATGGAGTAGATCAGCTTGAGTTGAAGCCAAGTTAGTTGAAGAAGGCCAGTTCGGGTAGCTTTGCACCCTTCTGGCGTGACTTTGGTGCAAAGGATGCTACAGACGACCCCGATTTTAGAATTGAGTGCCGTTTGTTTCTATGGATGGATAACTCGGAAGGAAAGAGCTCATATGTTTATGACTTCTCCGGAATCTGTCTTTAGTAGTCTATAAGAATTATGAAATTGGACGGAGATGGAAAACAGAACCTGGATGCGCACCCTCAGTGCAGCGATCACCAAGAACAAACGGAAAGTCAGAATAAAGTGCCGTCAGTTGCAGATGAAAGAGGACGAAGAGAGGAACAATTCCTCTGTTGAAGACTTTGGAAGCAGGAGCTCCAGATTTTCTAAATAAGCCGATGAAGTTGGTTGATGCAGAACACACGGATCGGGCTTCTCCTTCGCCTCGGGATCGATATCTCGACGTCGGATCGGCTTTGGATGTTGGGACGGCTTTGGGAGAGAGCTTGGATGACCTCTGGACGAGCTAGGGATGGAGGATTAACCTTGGGTCATTGAGAATGGCCCTCAATTTATAGGGGAAGGAAACCGGTGCAAAACATGGAAACTGGACCGACCGCACCCCCGCTCTTCAAATGAGACGAGGGCGCGCAGGGCGCGCCCTCACCTCGGGGGCGCGGTCTGCGTGCCTCCCAGTTTCAAAGAAACCGGGGGTGTGGTACGTGTCTCACTACTAAAATTTGTCGAAAACTTCCGGAAATTGCTAAAAATTGACTTGACATACGTAACGCGCCCCCGAACCGGGGGCACGGTACAAATAATCGAGAATCAGCGACGGAAACCTTCCAAAAATCTGGTTTAGAAGGTGCTAATCGGGGTAATTTTCGATTTAAAGAAACTGACCGCGCCCCTGCGTTTCATAAGAAGCGGGGGCGCACATGATGTGCCCCCGGTTTGAGGGCGCGCAGGGCGCGCCCTCCCTTTTCAAAGGGAGCGGGGGCGCGGTAGACTCTCTCTCCTACTCGCGTGTTCCGTGAGTCGTATCTTGCAAACGGAATGTCCGATTTGGCTCCCGTTTGTTTCGTTGGAAAGTGGACCTTAAGCCGCACCTCATCAAGTTGGTAAACTAGCCAGCATGAGTCCTAAGACATTCGCACAGGGCTTTCTACCGGTTTACCCTCTCGCGGAAAGCCGAAAACCGTGGCGAAGATCCGAAAGAGCACGGTTCCGGTCGAGAAATCTCGGGTCAACTCGGGATGACTTAAAATGATGACCGAACAAGTCCGGTATGATCGGAAAACCCGAAGTCATCGAAAAATATGAGATTAACTGGTAATCGTGAACCGAAACTCGGAGAAGTCGGGAAACCTTAAAATTGACCGAACCGGACGTATGGCCATGATTGATGAAAATATTCGGCTAGAATCGACCCGGATGACCCGACAAGATGCGGTGATGACCGGAAAGGCCTAACGCGTGGTCTGGGATAGCCGTGTTAGTACAGATCGAAAAAGCCATAACGAAAGCCGTCATTGACCGATGCCTACCGAAATGACTTCTCGGAAACCCTGAATGTTACGGAACACATGCGGGACTCCCGAGACCTTCAATTATGGACCATTCAAGGTCGGTCATCGAGCAGACTTATTGTTTTTACAGTTCACGCGCGGCTCTCGCTTGAATGTTTCAGCATCATTTCGAAAATCATTGGTCCATTCTCAACTCACAAGGGGCTCCACCAATGTCCTTAGCTCATGTCCATGAGGTAATCCGGATCAGATAACAGTCAAATAATGGATATTGACAATGGAATACGAGTCTTAGGCTCCGAATTAGGCCAATTTGGCGTGCCTACACCACTCAGGCCGGTTGTACCTTTTATCCCAAAACCCGTGTCACCTATCACCTAATCGTTGTGAGAAAAGTGTTAATCCTAGATTTCTTGGTGTTGTGAGAGCATAGGATCCAACCTATCATTGAAAGAACAATATTTTCTTAAAACCCACTAATCTAAAGATTAAAAAAAAATTGCGTTTATTCATTTAAAGTTTTTGCTTTAACTTGTTTGCACAACAAAAGTGAAAAATAAAAAGAAAGAGGGGCAACTCTCTCACAAAAATCTTTAAATTTTTTAAAAATTGTTGCTTGAGATAATACTTGATTTCCTCACAAAAGTCAAAACAAAAAAAAAGCATTAAAACAAACATAACCAAAAAAAGAAGTCTACTTCAGGTAAGTACTTATTTTTGCAACAAAAATTCAAAACATAAAAAATATCTTAAAAAAATAAAGGACAAAGAAATTTATTTTTTGCATAATGTCATGTCGATGTCATCAAGGTCAAGCAGGGTGATCGACACAGCAAGCTACTACACTGCCAATGGGTCCAAGATGCAACAAGGAGGTGCACAACATCATACATACGATTTTAGCCATATTTTAGGACCCCATGCCTCCCATGTCACTTTTAATCAGCTTTTGATTGCCGTCCACACTGTCATGGGTAGCAAGTCACCTGTTGGCCATGTTCCTACTAGTCATGGCCAGCCTATCTCCACTCCCCGATCAATGGCTCATCAACCCGGTGCACCTAGACTCGATCACTCCTACACCGGGTATGCCTCTCCACCTTTTCTCCTTCCTATTCGGGTACAAACCCAACCCGTCCAGACTTGATCCACTCCAGTCCTTCAAGGCCATTAGCCTATACACCCGCTATCCCTCACTCTCCTCGTTCTTATTCAGGGACAAGCACACCTAGGTCAAACTCAGCTCGTTCTAGCCCCTCTCGGCCTTTCAGCCATATCTCTAGTTTGACCCCTTTTGCCTAGCCTCCACTTTAATCACAGGAGGATCCCATTCGCTTAGCCACATCGGCTTACCTTACTCCTGCTCGGGCACCTCCTACACATCTCCCGGTGCAACCACCTTCTCCTATTGCCGGAGAACTCCCAGTCAAGCAAGCCATGACTAATGAGTTCAACCAACTGAAGAAAGAATACAAAGAACTCAAACATTTGATAGATCCACACGCAACCCCCGAAATTTCTATTCCCTCTCTCCCCTACATCCTTCTTCAAACACCGGTCTATCGCCGCTATGACGACACTGGTAATCTATTTACTCATGTCCAGGATTTCATGTATGAATCATCTCAATGGCAAAACGATTGAAAGGCCCTAGCTTTCTTCTTTAGACGATCCTTAGATGGGACAACCCTAGAATGGTTTTATTCACTTGACCCAATGGAGGTGAGAGATTTTGATATAGTTAGAGCTAATTTTTTATAAAGATATAAGGATCGCATTGAGCCGGCCTATTCACTCATTGATCTAATGGCTGAGAAAATGAGAGAGGATGAGGAATTTACACAATATGCTGACAGATGGAGGTTGATGGCCGAAAAGCTTGCATATACAACTTCTAAGCTGTAATTAGTTAAGATGATCATTGCCAATACCGTATCGGCTTTGAGGAATATTTTGGCCTTGCATTATCCCACAAATATGCATAATTTGTATGAAAGGGCAAGATACATTCAAGCTCAACTTAAAGACACACCAATCATGGAGCTATACAATCCAAAATATCAAGCCCCTAATAAAAGTGGGAGTGCTAATGTCGTAGGGAACCCAATAGAAAACCCTAGGCACCGGCCTAGGACCCCTCCACAACATAGGGTTTTCCCTCAACAATTCCATCAACCTCATTAAAATCATCCTCTCCAACTAATTTCTCAACCAGTGGCTCCCTTGCCTTGACTAGCTCTTCTGCCTCAGCCGGTTGGACGATTCATGGATCATCCTCCTCAGTCGGTTGCACAACAAACCTTGGCTCCTCAGCCTCAATTAATCATTCAACCACCGACTCTTCAACCAATTGCATCTCAACCTCAGCTGGTTGCACAACCCATTATTTTTCAACAATCTTCACAACCGGCTAAGCATAATCAAACTCTTACAAAAGTTTGTGCCCCTACTACCCCATAATTAGAGCTAGCTCCCCTTATTTTCCAATCAGCCATGATAATCTTGACTGAGTCTCAAGAGCCAACCAATAATGAACCAGATCAACTGGTGGGGGAATCTGAGCTTGAAATCAATGATTCTCTGATATCTGACTCTCAACCTACTACTTTGGTGCCCCTTGAGCCTGATTTATCCTCTATTCTTGGACAAACTCAGGTGGAAGACAATCAGGAATTGGATCCACATGTAGAAGAATCTGGAATCAAAATCTATGACGATCCTCCTGAATCTAATGCTTTATCAATTATCTCCGTCCCTTAAAAACCCATAGAGCATGACACATTCTCCATCATTGAACAACCTAAGGAGAGGTTGACACTTAACAACCTTGGGTGGAGAATTATGGAGATGCTTGGATATCAAGCTAGCAAGGGCCTAGGCAAGGAATTACAGGGGATAGCACATCCAATGCAAACCCTATTTTCAATCACAAGGCCAAGACTTGGATTTCATGAATCAGCTCTTGAGCCTCAGAAGGGCAAGACAAAATTAACTATCACAATTGAGAGTTTAGAAATTCATTCTACAAAAGGGGCATAATTGAAGAAAAATGAATATATCGGGGCCTTGACCCTTGAGAATATCGGGGCCACCCACATGGAAAATAATGAAGAAGGGTGAAGGGAAAATAAAATCCAATCACAAGCCAGCTAAGGCTAGAGGCAAAGGAATTCTAGGACCCCCTCCAACTAGGCATTCATTTATATGGCAACTCGTTAGGGCCGGGTTAGTCAAGAATCATTCAAGTAGCGGGGTCCGAAAGAATAGATTATTAGGACCACCCCCAACTAGGCAGTCCCCCTCTCCAACTTCCTTCTCAAGGTCATCTCAAGCTTCTAGACCAGGCCCTAGAGCCCATTTAGGTCAATTGAGTCATAAAGCCCATCTTCAATGCTTGGGTTCACAAGCCCACTCCCATTCTCCTAAACTAAATTCTCAAATCCTCAATCTCTTTCTAAAATCGGGCCCAAATGCCCAATGCTCTTCTATATTGGGCCCATATGCCCATTATCCTCCTAAATCGGGCCCTTGTGCCCAATCTCTTTCTAAATCGGGCCCATGTACCGATCATCTTCTTAAATCGGGCCCTTGTGCCCAACCTCCTTCCAAATCGGGCCCAGGTGCCCATCATCTTTCTAAGTTGGGCATGTATGCCCTTCCTTTAGAATTAGGCCTATGTGCCTACCCTTCTAAATTGGGCCCACGTGACCCTTCATCCAAATCGGACCCACGTGCCCATCATCCTCCTGAATTGAGCTCGTGTGCCCATCCTTTAGAATCAAGCATGTGTGCCTACCTTTATAAATTAGGCCATTGTGCCAAACCCCTTTCTAAATCGGGCCCACATGCCCATCATCCTCCCAAGTCAAGCCCTTGTGTCCATCATCTTTCTCAACCAAGCGCATGTGCCTCTCCCTCAACACTGTAGACACGCCAAATTGGCCTGATTCGGAGCCTCAGACTCTTATTCCATAGGCGATATTCTTTTACTTGACCGTTATCTGATTTGGATTACCTCGTGGACATGAGCTAAGGACGCTGGTGGAGCCCCTTGTGAGTTGAGAATGGACTGATCATTTCTGGAATATTGCCGAAACCTTCAAGCGAGAGCCGCGCGTGAACTGTAAAAGCACGAAGCCTGCTCGATGACCGACCTTGAATGGTCCATAATTGAAGGTCTCGGGAGTCCCGCATGTGTTCCGTAACATTCAAGGTTTCCGAGAAGTCATTCAGGTAGGCGTCGGTCAATGACGGCATTCGTTACGGCTTTTTCGATCTGTACTAACACGGCTATCCCGGACCACGCGTTAAGCCTTTCCGGTCATCATCGGGTCTTTTCGGGTCATCCAGGTCGATTCTAGCCGAATATTTTTATCAATCATGGCCATAAGTCCGGTTTGGTCAATTTTAGGGTTTCCCGGCTTTTTCGATGTTCGGTTTACGTTTACCGGGTTAATCTCAGATTTTTTGATGATTTCAGGTTTTTCGATCGTACCAGACTTATTTGGTCATCATTTTAAGTCATCCCGAGTTGACCCGAGATTTCTCAATCGGAACCGTGTTCTTTCGGATCTTCACCACGAGTTTCGGCTTTCTGCGAGAGGGTAAACCGGTAGAAAGCCCCATGCGAACATCTCAGGAGTCATGTCGGCTGGTTTACCGACTTGAGGAGGTGCGGTTGAAGGCCCTCTTTACAACGCGACAAACGGGAGCCGAATCGGACATCCCTTTTGCAAGATACGGCTCGCAGAACACGCGCGCAGGAGAGAGAGTGTACTGCGCCCCCACTCCGCTTGAAAGGAGAGGGCGCCCTCTGTGCGCCATCAACCGGGGGGCGCGCCCTGCACGCCCTCAAACTGGGGGCGCACCCTGCGCGCCCCCGGTTCCTTTGAAAAGCAGGGGCGCGGTCGGTTTCCGAAAATCGGAAATTGCCCCGATTAGCACCTTCTAAACCTAATTTTTGGAAGGTTTCCGTCTAAAATTTTCAATTATTTGTACCGCACCCCCGGTTCGGGGGCACGTTACGTATGTCAAGTCAATTTTTAGCAATTTCCGGAAGATTCCGTCGAATTTTAGCAGTGAGATGCGTAATGCGCCCCCGCTTCCTTTGAAACAGGGGGGCGCGCAGACCGCACCCCAAAAGTGAGGACGCGCCCTACATGCCCTTGGTTTGAGGGCGTGCCCTACGCGCCCTCGTCCCCATTGAAAAGCAGGGGCACGGTCAGTCCAGTTTCCATTTTTTGCACCGGCTTCATTCTCCTATAAATTGAGGGTCATTCTCCACGACCCAAGGAGAATCCCCCATGCCTAGCTCATCCAGAGGTCGTCCAAGATTTTCTCCAAAGCAGTCCCGACGTCCAAAGGCGATCCAACATTGAGAGATCGATCCCGAAGTGAAGGAGAAGGCTCTATCCGGGCATTCTGCATCAACCAACTTCATCGACTTATTCATAAAATCTGGGACTTCTGATGCAAAAGTCTTCAACATAGAAGTTGTTCCTCTCTTCGTTTTCTTTCATCTCCAACTGACGGCACTCAATTCTGACTTTCCGTTTGTTTGTGGCGATTGCTGCACTGAGGGCGCACTTCCAAGTTCTGTTTTCCACATCCTCCTACTTTCAGAATTTTTACAGACTTCTTCAGGAGGATTTAGGAGAAATAATCAATAAGAGAACTCTTTCTCTCCAAGTCTTCTGTCCACTCCAACAAACGACACTCGATTCTGACATCGGGGTCGTCCGTAGAATTCTCTGCACCAAAGTCACACCAGGAGGGTGCAAGGCTACCCAAACCGGCTCATTTCAACCATCTTGGCTTCAACTTAAGCCGATTCACTTTATAAGCTTTCTCAACCCACTTTATTCAGTTAATTTACTGTTTTAAATCATCTTTTAGTTCATTTGCATTATTTTTACATAATTAAATAAACACAAAAAAGGGGTTAAGGCTCACCCCGAAGCCGGTGAGTCCAATTCCAATTGCTTCTTTCTCATCTTCTTACTACAGTTAGTACACTTCCCATAGTTCTAATCATTTTATTTCACTTGGTTTATTGTTCTAGTTGCACAGGTCTATCAAGCTAGCATCGGTTGGAGACTCTTCTTCATTGGACGGCCGAGGAAGAAGAAGGTTGAACCCATATCCCGATCTCCCGCGCTAAGGTACACAGTCAAATCAACTCATCTCTTGTTGTTATCCCATAAAGTGGAGCCCGCGGCTCCTGGCGACCACCTCTTATCATGTTCTAAGTTAATTCATTCCTCACTCTCCTCCCACATGACCCGAACCATCTCCGGTGCTCGAGCAACGCCGTGAGATGAAAGTTCGGGGATCAATGTGAGTGTGGGACCGAGGTGAGGACTCTTTACCGCTTTCTGAGTGTTTTCCAATTCACTCCCCTTTTCCCCAATTTCATCTTCACCTTATCTTGAGGTGCCGATCCGGAACCTGTTTCTGGAGTCGACAGCTTTTTGGCGACCACGGTGGGACAACCAATGTCTTTAACCATGCTAGCTTGATTCAACCGTGCAACTAGTTGTTTTTCGACTTGGTTCCCACGTGAACCGGCTTGTCCTTTACCTTTCCCATGATCATTTACCTTTAGACTTGCTGTTTACTCTTTCTTTAAGATTGTCCCCCATGTGGACTTGAGTTACTTGTCTTTAATTTCAACCCGGTTCCCGCGTGAACCTCTTTTCTTCTTATAAACCGGTTCCCACATGAACCACCTTTCTTTTTCATCTCGGTTCCTGCGTGAACCAATTTATTTTCAGATCGGTCCCCGCGTGGACCACCTCTTTACAGCACCTTCATATTGGCCCCACGTGGCCCTCTTTCTATTTTGTCAACTCTTACACCGGTTCCCGCGTGAACCACCCTTTCCTTCATAAAAATCGGTTCCCGCGTGAACCAACCCCTTTTATAAACCTGTTCCCATGTGAACCAACCCACTTTCAGATCGTTCCTCGCGTGGACAACCCCTTTTCACTAATTAGATTGGACCCACGTGGCCCTCCTTTCCTTTTTTCAATCAAACAAACTGGTTCCCGCGTGAACCACCCCTTTTCCTTCAAAAACCAGTTCCCACGTGAACCAACTACCTTTCCAAAAACCCGGCTCTCGCGTGAGCCACTTTATTTTCAAATCAGTCCCCGCATGGACCATCCTTTTACCTTTACTTCAGATTTGTGCCCACTTGGACACTCCATTTCAAGCCGGTTCCTGCGCGAACCACCTTTTAGTTGCTAGTTGCTAGTTACTTGTTTACTTTATCATTGCTTGTCTTGATTGCATTCACTTGCTTGATTTATTTAATAGTTTTTATTCATGTTTGCATATTGATTGCTTCTTCTCCTCCTACCCTTCATTTTTCATTTTTGCATTCGCTTTTGCATCGGGTACCGGACTTGCTCCGATCCGTAGGACATTCGAGGCGGGGGCTCTCTCTCCCAACACACCTTCACCCTCCAAACACCTTATTGGTGGATTCTAACCTCTCTTCTGGGATATTTTTTCCTAGTTGATTTGGTTGTTTCCATCAAGACCTCTGTAATTCCCCATCCGTGGAGTATTCCTCTCCGCACGATTGGGCCGGTTGTAGCACTTTCTCAAAACCCGAAGAACCCAAGTACCTACTCGTGGTGATTGAGTGATAACCTTAGGTCTGGAAGATTGAAGCAATAGGAATTATACCCATTTGAGTGAAAAATTGCTAACAATCAATCTAATCTAAGGTTTCAACCTAAAAATTGTCGAGTAGTCAATTTAAAACCTTGTTTGCATAACTTGTTTGTTCACAACAATTGAAAAAAACCAAAAAAAATTTATTCTTTCAAAACACCTAAAACAAACAAAAATAAAAACAAAAAAAATCCCTTTTAACTTTTGTGTTCAACTTGCTTGCCAAACAACCAAAGTGAAACCAAATCAAATCAAACAAACAATCATAACAAAAAAAGAGGTCTCTATGCATTTACACCTTTCATTTGCTCTCTTTCAACCATTTTTTTTAAGAAAATTTGACAGGATGCCCATAACACTAAGGTCCGGAAGACACGTCGGGATGTCGGACTACTATGGCCAAGAAGAGGAGTACGAGATGGGCCACTACGAGCTGCAACAACCCATGGTCCAACCAGAGGGCCATGTCAACGCCGTCAGGGAGCCAGAAATTCAAAATCCTACTCATCAACCTGCTTCACTTAGCGTGGAGCAACTCCTCCAGTGTCTATCTCTTCATCTAGACCCTGAATCTTTTTCACTTGTGCAATCCTTGACGAAGGGAAAGATGCCCGCCAATCAAGATCCAGTCGAGGGAAATCAAGCCCCCTCACCACCCCAACCGGCAGTCAGGCCCCTAATCATTTTTTCTCCTGGGCAACCCTGCCGTGTCTCCACTCACCCCGTTGTGGGGCATTGACATAACACTATTCCAGCCCAATCACCTAAACACTTTGCTCCCGTGGCTCAGGAATCTAGCCTCACCCAGGCATTAATGAACAAACTTAACCAGATGGATGAGCACTTTGAAGAGATGAGGCACCGCCTCGATTCTAAAGCCATCCCTGAAATCTCTGTCCCATCCTTCCCAGTTCTATACCTTCCTTTTTCAGAGATACCAGTCTTTCAATGTTACAATGGGACTGGTAATCCTTTCAATGATCTAAAGAGCTTTCTCTACGACTCCGCATTCTGGAAAAATAACCGCAAAGCCCTTGCCTTCCTATTCCGTCGATCATTGGAGGGATCCGCCCTAGATTGGTTCTATTCTCTTGATTCCGTTGAGGCAGCGGATTTCGACGTTGTCAAGGCGAAGTTTCTACAGAGGTACAAGGATCGGGTGGGGCCAGCCTGCTCGATAACTGATTTGATTGCCGAAAAGATGAGGTCGGATGAGGACTTTGCCAGATTTGCTGATCGGTGGAGAGGAATGGCTGAGAGGCTAGTGGATACCATCTCAGAGGGGGAGCAGGTGAGGATGCTCATCGGGAATACCACGCCCAACCTTCGCAACCTCCCGATCATGCACCGCCCAACAACCATGAGTGAGTTATGTGATAGTGCCCGCTACCTCCAAGCCCACTTTAAGGACACATCCATGATAACCCCTTCGACACCAAGCCCCGTAACACTAGAAAGCCTACACCTGTAGGACCCACCACCGAAGGGGTAGTAAACAATGAGAGCATCAATGCCATGGGTAAGAAGGGTGGGTATCGCCAAAGCCAATACCGTAACCCACCACCCAACCAACAATACCGCCCAGCTCCTCAACCAGCTCCTCAGCCCCAGCAGCAACTTGCATACAACCGAGCACCACCACAGCAACCCACCTACAACCGAGCACCCCAACAACCAAATACCTACAACCGAGCACCTCAACAACAACATGTCTACAATTGACCACAGCCACAACAGCAAGCTTACAACCAAGTTCCACCACCAGCCAACCGACCTAGGAGGTGGGGACCCAAGAGAGAGTACTATCCTCAACTGCCAATCCCCCTCACCGATATCTTTAATGCATTGATGGCGGAACAATAGTTGGAGCTACCAAAAGAGAGAGAAGGATGGCCGACAAATGTTGACACAACAAAGTACTGCGCTTATCATCGGTATCCCGGGCACACAGTGGATGTCTGTTTTCAGTTCAAAGACTACATTAATGACCTCAATGATCAAGGGAACATTGACTAGGCACAGATGGGAGAATCTATTCAAGCGATGAAGGCACGTCAGAAACAACCACGGCGACAGCAAGCACAACAGCAGCCCGGCCTGGGCATAGTCCAAGATCCGCTCCCGGTACATGCACCCGTACAAGCACCGGTACCAGCAACACCAAACCAACGACTCAACCTCGTCCACTCCGCCATCGAGGAGTCAACCCACCATTCCCAGGGTTCGCAGGTCGAGGATCAAATCACCTCCATGCCCGCCATACCAACCCCACCTACAAATCGCACCATACTCCTCATACCAAGAGTTGCCCCCAGCCCACAAACTACCCAAACACCACTACCCTCACCAACCATTAACCCTCCACGGCACCTAATCATTAGACCGCCGCCAGCCTCCCAACCAGCACCCCAACCATCACCCCAAGCTAACCCACCAACCACCATTAATCCTCTGCAGCATCACCTAACCTACCAGTCACTGCCACTCCACGACCCCAGACATCACCTAACCTACCAGTCACTGCCACTCCACGACCCCAGACATCACCTAACCTACCAGTCCCTGCCACTCCATGACCCCTCATCATTAGACCATCACCACCAACACCCCAACCATCACCCAACATACCGGCCTCCACCACTCGTCGACCCCTCATCATTAGACTGTCACTACCAATACCCCAACCATCACCCAACATACCGGCCTCCACCAATCCACTACCCATCATCATTCGTCCTTCACCGCCCTTACCTACTACGGGCCCCTCAACATACTAACCAACCCTACCATCACCATCATCACCACTTCCCCCTACCACGCTAGTGCCGGTACTTCATAGCGGGAGGATGTTCCAAAGGGTCTTCCCCCAGGCCAGGATGCAACCAAAGGAGCAAGTAGAAGAGGAGGCAGTGGAAGAACCATTGCCCGGCACGGCATATGACCTATTAAAGCATCTGGACAAAATGCCAGCATGGATTTTAATCCTAGAGCTGATTAAAAGGTCAAAGAACCATCAGGACATCCTACAACAATATCTGCAGCGGGTCATGGTCAATGAGGACCTCCCTCCCGAGAAGATCATTACTGTCCTGACCCCGAGGAGTGAACATCCGGCACTCACATTTACATAGGAGGAGTTGGCATGGCCAAAGATCAGAAAGTATGCCTTGCGTGTTGCAGTAGTCATCCGAGGCATGGAGATTAAATCTTGCTTGATTGACACCGGAGCGTCGATAAATGTCATGCCGCCAGAAACATTGCAACTTTGCGGCATCTTCAATGAAGAAATCAAGCCTTCTGCCATCACGGTGACAACCTATGACAACTCCCGGAAGCCGGCACGAGGGGTGGTTACGTTGGAAGTAGGGCTCGGGCCGTGTGCTATCACCGCCGAGTTTCACGTTCTAGAACTGGACCCTACATTCAAAGCTATCTTGGGACGTCCATATCTTGAGGCAATAGGAGCTGTTGCCTCCACTTATCATCAGTGTCTGAAGTTCCCATACAAGGGCCATGTGGTTAAAGTAACCAACATCCCCATTCTAAATGACGTGGATGACCCCACTTCTGCACTGCCAATATCAGAATTTGTCCAGCCGTTGGTTTCAACTACAGAGCTACCTGAGGTCATGGTGTTGACGATGCCTCCAGAAACAGTTGCATGGCGGATGATGAAAGGGATGGGCTATCAGCCAGGAAAGGGATTGGGAAAGGAGCTGCAGGAGGTTGTTCACCCCATTAAAGCCGTACAAAGACCAAAGAGACACGAGCTTGGCTATGAGCCCATTTTCACTTCGAGGATGGTCTACCGACCAAAAAATGCCATGGGACTCCAAAAATTCTTTATCAAAGGGGAGACCATGATGATGGCCAGGGACGAGGAGGAAGAACCAGTCAAGAGGAGGAAGGCACCAAAGAAAGAGGAGGAAGTGGACAACATGAGTTCATCTTTGGCTCGGTTGTTCATAGAGAAGGAAGAACCAGTTGAGGGCAAGTCCATCTCTAAACAACTTGTCCACTCAAACCAACCTCCAACCAACGTTCCACGTGAACCGTATCCTATGGTCACATATTTCAAAGTCCTCACACTCTCCGTCTTAGATTCACTCGATGGGCTGTCTATCCCAATTCCTACTTCTGGGCCAAAATGGCCACTTGAACTGATCACTGGGCTTGAGAGCCCATTTAAATCTTCTTACTCCACTGGGCTTTTATGCCCATCCAACAACATTGGGCCCGCGTGCCCACCAATCGGGCCCACGTGCCCTTTAGATTTATTTTCTTGCTTTGGGCCCGCGTGCCCACCATTCGGGCCCACGTGCCCCTTAGATCTTTTCACAAGCTTTGGGCCTATCTACCCCTTTCTTGTCATTGTTGGGCCCACGAGCCCATTTTTCCCATTTTTGTTTAAGCTTTCTATTTCTGCTCGAGCCCCATCGGCTAATTCTCTTTTTGTTATTGAAAACACACAAAATACCCCAAAAAAATGTCTTCTCACAAACTCAGTTTTCCGTTGAGGAGACGTCTCTTCTTGTCTCGGAGGGTGCTCCCAACCAGGGGACCCCTCTTCTCCGACTCACTGATCGATCTACTCGATCCTTCTCCCACTGTAGATACCACCTCTCCAATTTCGTCTTCTTTAGGAGTAGTTAGGGTAGGAAAAAAGAAAACCCAAGGTAAACGTGTGCCAGAGAGATATCTCCGGCAAATAGCTCAAAAATGAAAGGAATGTGCAAGGCTGCCAAGGTTTTTGAAAAATGCTATTCATCTTGATGAAATCCAATATGAGGACGAATTCAATGTAGATCATACACTGGGAGTTTATGAGGTTTTATCATAAAAAGATCCTGATTTCATGGATGAAATTGAGGACTTGGCTGATGCGTATGCATCTGAACTTAAAAGGTTTGAAGAACCATTAGCCACGGTGGATGAACCGACAAAAGAATTGAATCTTGGAACACCGGAAGATCCCAAGACAGTCCTCCTAAGTGAAAACCTCACTCCCACTGAGGAACAAAGCTTAAATAAAATTTTGGAAGAATATAAGGACACATTCGCATGGACATACGAAGACATGTCGGGGTTAGACAACTTGTTAGTTGAACATCGTTTAACTTTGAAACCTGGAGCTACCCTGGTCAAAAAAAATTAAGGAGATTCCACCCTGATGTTGCACTTAAGATGAGAGAAGAGGTTGACAAGTTACATCAAGCAAAATTCATTAAGGTTGTCCTTTATCCACAATGGGTGGCAAACATAGTCCCTATAATGAAGAAGGATGGACGAGTTCGGATCTGTATAGACTTCAGGGACTTGAATCGAGCATGTCCTAAAGACGACTTTCCTCTACCTCATATTGATGTACTGGTTGATAACACTGCTAGATTCGAGATGCTATCATTCATAGATGGCTATTCTGGATATAATCAAATCCGATTGGCCGAAGAGGACCAGGAGAAGACCTCGCTCACTACACCTTGGGGAACCTACTGCTATGTCGTCATGCCCTTTGGACTAAAGAATGCTGGTGCTACCTATCAGAGGGCAATGATGGCTATCTTCCATGACATGATGCATACCCTTGTAGAGGTGTACATGGACGACCTGGTCGTTAAGTCCAAAAGCCGAGAAGATCACCCGGAATTGTTAAGAAAGGTCTTGCAAAGGGCTAGGGAATATAAATTGAAAATGAACCCGAGGAAATGTACGTTTAGAGTATCCTCAAGAATGTTATTGGGGTTCATAGTGATCAAAAGGGGCATAGAGATCGACCCAAACAAGGCCAAGGCAATCATTGGTATGCCTCCTCCAAGAACTTTGAGGATTAATCGGGAGGCTATAGTTTGTCCGCCGGTTCTTCTCACAACACTCCCAAAGGTGTAAACCATTCTATGAGTTGACCAAGGCGGGGGCCGAGTTCAAATAGGATTCGAAGTGCCAGGATGCATTTGATGGATTGAAAAGATACCTGGCTAGTCCCCCTGTGCTTAGACCACCAGTCCCTGGCAAACCCTTAGTTCTATATATCTCGGTTTTGGAGAATTCTCTTGGGGCAGTCCTTGCACAAGTGGATGAAGAAGGGAAAGAGAGGGCAACTTACTACTTGTCAAAGATTTTTGATCCATGTGAGTAGAAGTATACTGTAGTGGAGAAGACCTGTGTTGCACTAGTCTAGGTAGTTCAGAAGCTTAAACACTATTTCTTAGCTCATAAGGTCAATCTTATTGCCCGCATCAATCCCATCAAATTCCTTCTCGAGAAAACTGTTCTAACTGATCGGTTAAGTCGTTGGCGGAGCTTCCTCTCCCAGTTTGATATCACCTATGTCCCTCAGAAGGCGATTAAGGGCTATGCCATTGCCGAACATCTAGCCCATCACCCTATACCCCTCTTTGACCCGGTCCAATCGGAGCTCCCGGATGATGAACTAATGTTCATCCGATCTTCCCATCTTTGAACATTATATTTTGACAGGGCTCTGAATTCACACGATAAGGGAATAGGAATCGTCCTTCTATCACCCGAGGGTGTCACCATTCCACAAGCATTTCAGCTTGACTTCCCAGCAACCAACAATATAGCTGAATACGAAGCCTTGCTGGCCGGGCTGGAGGCCGCTCATTTCTATGGTGCCACAGAATTGAGGGTGATAGGTGATAGCCAACTAATCCTTCGCTAAGTCCTAACCAAATACTGAACCTCTCATCCAAACCTCAAACCTTACCAAGAACTCACCTCTTGCTACATCAAACTCTTTTCCAAACTCACTTTTGTTCATGTTCCTCTAGCTCAGAACATCCTTGCTGATGCCCTAGCCTCTTTAGCTTCATCTCTATCAGTCCCGCTAGGTAGACAGGTGCGGACTATACATGTCCGTAGAAGGTCGATGCCGGCGATTAAGGATGGTCGATTTCTAAAGATCAAGGAGAGATTTGGCAGGAAGGAATATTTAGAGCAGAAAGAGGAGATTTCTTTAGTTGAGTTGGAAGAGTTAGATGCAGGTGAGAGGCCTTGGTTCGATGAGATTGCGAGGTATTGTCAAGATCAGACATATCCGCCTGGATCAAATGCAAAAGAAAAGAAGGCCATCAGGAGAGTATCCAAAAGGTATACCATCCTAGGAGGGGTGCTTTACAAGAGGAGCTTTAGTGGAATCTTTCTTAGATGCGTTGATGAAGAAGAGGCAGAATTGGTGCTTAATGAAGCACATTCCGGGGTCTGTGGGGGCCATGTCAATGCTCAAGCTCTTGCCAAGAAAATCATCAGGTAGGGGTATTATTGGCCAACCCTAGAAGAGGATTGCTCCATCTTTGTCCGGCACTGTCATTCTTTCCAACTTCATGCCTAAAAGATCCATTCTCCCGCATCTTCCCTTCGTCCAATTCATGCCCCATGGCCCTTCGCCATGTGGGCTTTCGACATCATTGGCCCTCTAAGTGATCTTAACTCTGAAATCCATTCCAAATTATTCATCCTGACGGAAACAGAGTACTTCACCAAGTGGGAAGAAGCGGAAGCGTTCGTGGAGATCAAGGCATCAACATTGTGCTCCTTCATCAAACGCAACATCATCTCCAGGTTCGGGATACCCAGCGACATCATCACCGACAATGGACCGCAATTTCTCTCTCAAGATCTGCGTGATCTTTGCAATAGGTACCGCATTGCATTGCATCATTCATCTCCTTATCACCAGCAAGGCAATGGTCAAGAAAAAGCCACCAACAAAACTTTGATTAAAATCATTAAGAAAACCTGTAAGTCTAGCATGTTCGCGGATTGGCCAGATAAGCTTGTAGATGCCCTATGGGCTTATCGTACTTATGTACGGACCCCCACTGGTCAAACCCCATATGCTCTTGCATATGGGATGGAAGCAGTGGTCCTGTACGAAGTACTCCTTCCATCACTCTGAGTTCAACTCGATAGGGACATCCCTGTCAATGAGAGGCGAGAATCTCTCCTTGCACAACTTGAACTCCTAGATGAAAGAAGGTTGGCCGCCTCCGAGCATGCCCGGACTTATCAGAACCGATTGAAAAGATTTTATCAAAAGAAGGTGGTAGAGAGAAAGTTCAAAATCGGTGAGATGGTAGTCAAACGCATATTCGTTAAGCCAGGTGGTCCCCGCTCCAAGTTGAAATCTAACTGGGAAGGGCTTTCTGTTATAACGGAAAAATATCCAGGCAATGCATATGAGCTAACCAACGCCGATGGAGAAAAATTGAACCATCAATGGAACGGCGTTTACCTCAAAAATATTTTCCTTAGAAAAAAAAAATGGAGAATTTCTAGTATGATATTAAGTCATCGATCCAAGGGTGTTAGCTAGAAGTCAAGGGTAGACATCACCCTGCACACACAACACCTCCCGATCCCAGAATCCAGATAGCCCAACACTCGAGAGAGGCAAGACAAAACCCTGAAGGTGGAAAGGAAACCTTACCCTATTCTCTTCTATTCGGTCCAAAATAGGTGAAGGGGACTAGAGAAGGATAGTATTAAAAATGCCCGCCGCCTTAGTAGGAGGCCGTCTCATAGGGTGCAAAAGGGTGCCAAAAGATGAGCAATGAACCCCACAAGTTTAAACAAATATGGGCCTGTCTGAATGAGTACCCAGAATAGTAAAAAAATAAAAAGAAGGCACCAAAAGATGGGCAATGACCCCACAGGTCAAAGACTTGTCTAAGTGCCACATATAGAAAAAAACCCGAAGAGGCCGAACCCCAACGGGCAATTTGGGCATGAGTAGAGAAACCCTCCTCAACACCCCCAAATCCTATCAAAGACTTCCTTTATTATTCTTCCATCTTAAAACCCTAGGGTAAGGTAAACTATCTAAACTCAGGGGGAATCCAAACCGAACAAGAGAAGAGGGCAAGAAAGATTCTGGGGAGGGAACCTTATTCACACGTGGTGCTTATTGCTTGAATCTTGATCAACACTCAAAGATCGATGAAGGGTCTCAATACCGGCACATTCTCCACAAAAATCCAAAAAATTGAATATTTTAAAAAATCCAAAAAAAATGAATATTTTCAAAAATCCAAAAAAAAGTTGAATATTTTTTAAAATACATCATTTAACTTGGCATAACCTTGATTTTTGTCTTTGCTAGCATTCATATTTATTCTTATGTCGTGCATGTTTCATTTTTGCATTGCATATTTATCTTCATTATCACCCCATTAAGAGGGTTCCTCCCTTTGACCTAAGTCAAAGTTGGCCATAACAGGCAAAGGGATGAGTCATTGTGAAGATCTGATCCTCTTTTATCAAGTGTTTTCAGAAACATTAAAGTATAAGAGGAAGATTCTATCAACAACAGTCAAGGCAGACAGCAATAAGCAAAGAGATGAGCCATGGTGAAGATTTAATCCCCTGTTATCAAGTGTTTCAGGATGCTAAGATCAAGAAGGGTGTGACTCTCACCATAGCAAGTAAGCTTTCTTAACCCTAACCTTATTCATTTTCAGTCATTTCGTTCATATTACCTTGTTAATAAGGCTACCCCCCTTGACATATAAGCAAGGCAAGACAACAATAGGCAAGGGGGTAAGCCATAGAGCAGATTTAACCCTTCTACTAAGTATTTCAGGAAAGAAACACAAGTCAAGGAGGGGGAAATCTCGCCCATAGGAATTGCTCACAGAAGCGGAAGAATGGACATGGGAAACCCCCATAACTTACCGACTAGCATATATGTCGTTAGTCGTGTATTATTATCTTATGCATTATTTGTTGAAGATCATGAGTGCGAAGAAGACTTGACCCAAGATCTCCTTCATCAAAATCTACGACGGTCGGGTCATCTCCGATGCTCACGGATAAGCCAAAGTTGTGCTATGAGAGACGATGGTTTCCCGAATGGGTATCTTGACCTCATAGACAATCTATATCTTCAACTATTTGTTATACAAGTTTTGTCTTGTTTTATTGAGCCCAGCATGCATCATGTAGCATTAATTGCATTACATTTTGTTTTATCATCGCATACATCATTTCATAATCTTCACCTTCTCACCCTAATCTTTAAACCTTTTATCCTAATCCCGATCATTCTAAATCTCATCATGTTCTCTAATCCCACCATGTTTTCTAGTCCTACCAACCTCTCTAATATCCCACCGTGTCTATTAATCCCACCGTGTTCGGTAATCAACTTGTGCCTCCAATTATTTCATTTCTATCACCACTGTGGCCATTGCAACACTTCCTTGCTATTTATCCCACTGTGGCAGTCAACTTATCCCACCAAGGGCCTTCTATTTGATCAGAACTTGCACCGTCACTATCTTCACGGTCTATGCTTCAACATTTACCTTTCGGAATCTGAGATCATTCCATTCCGAATCAAATCTTGTCTCTTGGAAGACTTAAATGAATCAGAGAGCCTAAATATGCTGGATTGGTATTCTTTTACTTTTTCAAAACAAATCCCTTTTTAAATTTTAGCCCATCACAGTACAGGAACACCGCAAAGATCGGGTTACCGGCTGATGATGAACCTACGAACCCATGTTTCGGGGATTCCCCACCGCGTTGGGGGTTGGCTATTCTTCTCTTGTGCCAATGGCACATCTTTTACCAATCGAACATAGGAAGACTTGATGAAACATGGCGGTTAACCAGGAGACTTGATGAGATTCATCTTTCCGAATCTGGTCGTTGAGCGTGTCTATATCTACACCTTGATGCCAACTTTTCAGTCCACCACCATTTCGCTCCACTACGTTCCACTACGATCCATCTCGCTTCGATACACTTTCTCTACGTATCACTCCGCTCCGCTACATGCCATTCCCTTGCAAAGCCGACATCAAGGTGACGCAAGCTGTAGACACGCCAAATTGGCCTGATTCGGAGCCTCAGATTCTTATTCCATAGGCGATATTCTTTTACTTGACCATTATCTAATTCGGATTACCTCGTGGACATGAGCTAAGGACGCTGGTGGAGCCCCTTGTGAGTTGAGAATGGACCGATGATTTTCGGAATATTGCCGAAACCTTCAAGCGAGAGCCGCGCGTGAACTGTAAAAACACGAATCTTGCTCGATGACCGACCTTGAATGGTCCATAATTGAAGGTCTCGGGAGTCCCGCAAGTGTTCCGTAACATTCAGGGTTTCCGAGAAGTCATTCCGGTAGGCGTCGGTCAATGACGGCTTTCGTTACGGCTTTTTCGATTTGTACTGACATGGCTATCCCGGACCACGCGTTAAGCCTTTCCAGTCATCACCGGGTCCTTTCGGGTCATCTGGGTCGATTCTAGCCGAATATTTTCATCAATCATGGCCATACGTCCGGTTTGGTCAATTTTAGGGTTTCCCGGCTTTTCCGATGTTCGGTTCACGTTTACCGGGTTAATCTCAGATTTTTCGATGATTTCGGATTTTCTGATCATACCAGACTTGTTCGGTCATCATTTTAAGTCATCCCAAGTTGACCAAAGATTTCTCGATCGGAACCGTGTTCTTTCGGATCTTCACCACGGGTTTCGGCTTACCGCGAGAGGGTAAACCGGTAGAAATCCCCGTGCGAACATATCGGGAGTCATGTTGGCTTGTTTACTGACTTGAGGAGGTGAGGTTGAAGGCCCTCTTTCTAACGCGACAAACGAGAGCCGAATCGGATATCCCGTTTGCAAGATACAGCTCTCGGAACACGCGCGCAGGAGAGAGAGTGTACCGCGCCCCCACTCTGCTTGAAAGGAGAGGGCGCACTCTGCGCGCCCTCAACCGGGGGGCGCGCCCTGCGCGGCCTCAAACTGGGGGTGCGCCCTGCGTGTCCCCGGTTCCTTTGAAAAGCGGGGGCGCGGTCGGTTTCCGAAAATCGGAAATTGCCCCGATTAGCACCTTCTAAACCTGATTTTTGGAAGGTTTCCGTCGAAAATTTTCAATTATTTGTACCGTGCCCCTGGTTCGGGGGCACGTTACGTATGTCAAGTCAATTTTTAGCAATTTCCGGAAGATTCCATCGAATTTTAGCAGTGAGACGCGTAACGCGCCCCCGCTCCCTTTGAAATAGGGGGGCGCGCAGACCGCGCCCCCGAAGTGAGGGCGCGCCCTGCGCGCCCTCGTCCCCTTTGAAGAGCAGGGGCGCGGTCGGTCTAGTTTCCATTTTTTGCACCGGCTTCCTTCTCCTATAAATTGAGGGCCATTCTCAATGACCCAAGGAGAATCCCCCATGCCTATCTTGTCCAGAGGTCATCCAAGTTTTTCTCCAAAGCCGTCCCGACGTCCAAAGGCGATCCGACATTGAGAGATCAATCCCGAAGTGAAGGAGAAGGCTCAATCCGGGTGTTCTACATCAACTTAATTCATCGACTTATTCAGAAAATCTGAGACTTTTACTTCAAAAATCTTTAACACACAAGTTGTTCCTCTCTTCGTCCTCTTTCATCTCCAACTGACATCACTCAATTCCGACTTACCGTTTGTTTGTGGCGATTTCTGCACTGAGGGCGCGCATCCAGGTTCTGTTTTCCACATCCTTATACTTTCAAAATTTTTACAGACCTCTACTGGAGGATTTCGGAGAAATCATCAACATAATAACTCTTCCTCTCCGAGTCTTCTGTCTAATCCAACAAACAGAACTCGATTCTGACATCGGGTTCATCCGTAGCATTCTCTGTACCAAAGTCGCGCCAGGAGGGTGCAGGGCTACCCGAACCGGCTCGTTTCAACCATCTTGGCTTCAACTTAAGCCGATTCACTTTATATGCTTTCTCAACCCACTTTATTCAGTTCATTTACTATTTTAAAGCATCTTTTAGTTCCTTTGCATCATTTTTACATAATTAAGAAAACACAAAAAAGGGGTTAAGTCTCACCTCGAAGCCGGTGAGTCCAATTCCAATTGCTTCTTTCTCATCTTCTTACTACAGTTACTACACTTCCCATAGTTCTAATCATTTTCTTTACTTGGTTTATTGTTCTAGTTGCACAGATCTATCAAGCTAGTATCGGTTGGAGACTCTTCTTCATCGGCCGGCCGAGGAAGAAGAAGGTTGAACCCATATCCCGATCTCCCGCGCTAAGGTACACGGTCAAATCAACTCATCTCTTGTTGTTATCCCATAAAGTAGAGCCCACAGCTCCTGGCGACCACCTCTTATCATGTTCTAAGTTAATTCATTCCTCACTCTCCTCCCACATGACCAGAACCATCTCCGGTGCTCGAGCGACACCGTGAGATGAAAGTTCGGGGATCAATGTGAGTGTGGGACCGAGGTGAGGACTCTTTACCGCTTTCCGAGTGTTTTCCGATTCACTCCCCTTTTCCCCAATTTCATCTTCACCTTCTCTTGAGGTGCCGATCCGGAACGCATTTCTGGAGTCGACAAACACTACCATCAATTCTCGGGCCATGTCCCTCACCCCACCTTTCTTAGTTAGGCCCATGTGCCTACCAATCAAGCCCATGTGCCCATCCTTACAAATCGGGCCCAAGTGCCCGACACTTCTCCACATCTAGCCCTAAACATCCTCCTACATCGGGCCCACGAACCCACACTCCCAAATTGGGTCCATGCACCCATCATCAATCTAAGTTAGGTCCACGCGCCCCTCTTGCTACTTCATCATAAATTCTTGAGCCACGACCCCCACTTCATCTTTCTCAACTAGGCCCACAGGCCTCTCCTTCAACACTACCATCAATTTTGGGCCATGGCCCTCACCTCACCTTTTCCAGTCAGGCTGAGGTGCCCACCAATTGGGCCCATGTGCCCATCCCTACAAATCGGGTCCTAGTGTCCAACACTTGTCTACATTCAACCCTCATCCTCTTACATCGGGCCCACATACCCACTCTCTTGAACTAGGCTTATACACCCACTCTTCCAAATCGGGCCCTCGTGTCCATCATCATTTTCAATTGAGCCCATGCATCCCTTCTTCAATTCTCGGGCTATGGCCTCCACTCTATCCATTCCAATCAGGCACATGCCCCAATCAACCACTCCAATTGGGCCCACGAGCCCATTTTCTTCCCAAGATAGGCCTGCATGCCTACTCTTCCAAATTAGGTGCATGAACCACTCTTCCCAAATTGGGCCCATGTGCCCATCCTCAACAACCAGACCCTAGCACCTATACCTCCAAATTTAGCCCGCGAGCGCAACTCCCTCCTCTATTACATGCCCCATTGCTTCAACTAGGCACACAAGCCCAATATTTTCAATCAGGTCACTGCGTCTTTATTTTAATTATGCATTTTCAACTGGGCCCTAGCGCCCATGTTTTCAATCAAGCCGTTGCGCCTTTATTATGCTTTTTCGATCGGGCCGTAGTGCCCATGTTTTTAATTATGCATTGCCAATTGGGCTGCTGAGCCCTTGTTTTTAATCATGCTTTTTCAATCGGGCCATAGTGTCCATGCTCTTAATTATGCTTTTTCAATTGGGCCATCTCACCCCTTATGCCCCCATATCGGGCCATCATGCCCCTTATCTTTTAATCAAGTCATCGTGTCCCTCAACTTTCTAAATCAACTCATCATTCCCCTTTTCCTTTTTCAATTGGGTCATCGTGCCCCTTTTTGTTCAAATTGGGTCATCGTGCCCCACCCCCTTTTGTCGGCCCTACAGGCTCACCCCTTTTATTAGGCTCCCAAGCCTATTTTTTGTCTCATTTCTTTCAATCTAGGAAACAACTCTTATTCCAATAAAATGAAAATGTTTCATGATGGTATCTCAACTCTTTTATTCTCAATCTAGTCTGCCCTATCCTATTCTTTTCTCATTTTGGTCCAAAGTGGATGTAGGGGACTAGAAGGAGAAGTATCAAAAGTGCCCACCACCCTAGTAGGAGGCCATCTCGGAAGGTCTAACTTCTCAAAATAAAAAAAAGGTGCCAAAAGATGGGTAATGACCCCTTAGGTTAACAAAAGAAAAGACTTGTTTGAATGAGAACCACAAAAAATAGCCCTAGAAAAGAAAAGAAAGGCTCCAAAAGATGGGCAATGAACCCCTCAGGTCA